>CP106719.1:75276012-76563308 GCA_025503065.1 Gossypium bickii | reverse complement strand
CTAAATAATCAATTTCATAATAAGGAGCATCATAAAAATCACAAATAGTTTTTAGGTTGAATGGAACATCCTTATCTCTTACCGTTATTGTATTCCATCAAACACTGTGTGCTCTTCATGTCTCCTCATCCTTAAAAGCAGCAAAAAACTCTTGGACTTGAGGAATAACAACATTTCTTTTGGGGTTACAAAAAAGCACTCCCATCTACGATACCGGACTAACGACCATATTTCCTTGCAAAGAACCATCGTTGGTTCGAATCCGCTCTCTTGAATAAAAGTTTTACCTTGAACTTCAAGATAGTACTTTTTAGCATTTTGATTTCAAAATTTTATGGGATTCAAAACATTGTTGGCTCTTGTACAATCAATTTTTAAAGCTTTCGAAGAGGCATATAAACTATATAAATGAACTATTCAAGCAATAAATCTAATGTCATAGTAAAAAAGAAGTTTAGAACCCTTGACTTTCAATATTGATAACCCTTGTTGCTTCGTTCTCCACCAGTTGTTTAGCAATCCTACATCAACTAATGTTCTTGAATACCAAAGGGAGTTTGTAAATTTAGGGTTTTAATAAAAAACAGTTTGGGGTTTGCAAGAGTCTTGAAGTGTTTAGGACATTAAGAAAGGTTAGAGTATGAGTTTAGGGTGCTTTTAAGTTAAAAACCAAGGCTTTAAAGGGTAAAAACTTGGTATAATAGAGGGTTAATCTGTAAAGTTGTGCAAACGGATCAAGTCAACCCTGCAAAAAATTACAGTAATGTCATGACACAGGAGTTTTGCGTCGCGACATCCCTGGAAGATTGTCATTGTCCCAACGTTGGGGTTTAATTTCGCAACACACTCTGAAATTTTGGATTTCTAGGTATACTGACTTCAGTGTCATGATATCAAAATGGTTTTTTTCAATTTTATCGGTTCTTTCCTTGGTATTGCAACACTGGGTTGTCGTGTGGCGACACTGGCTCTATTTCCATCCAAATTTCCAATTTTCAAAGTGTCACGGTTCCTAGACAACATCAATTTAATAAAAATTAAAATCTATACTAAACAGTTGGTTAAATATACAATAATTCACAAATAGTTAAACATTACTTTTAAGTAATCAAGTTTTATTATTAGAATCATTCGACAGCATCATCAATTCACATAAGGACGATTCTCTAGTTCTTTCAATTTTAGTTCATCATTTGCTATGCCATTCCACCTTCTTCTACTTATCTCTTTCCCTGGACCTATTCTTTCGACCTGCATGGATTAAAGAAAGTACATCCCTTGATTCAAGATTATTAAGGTTAAAAATAGATAATTCATTGCAATGCTCCCCTAACTTCCTCATATCTTCCCCACCTTATTGGTGACTACATTTAAAAATCTCAGTTTCACCATTAATCTTCATTGTTAATTAATTATTTTCTAGATCAATAGTGGTCCTTAAAATGGATAGAAAAGGTCTATCCAACAGGATTGGTATCTCTCGATCTTTTTTAAAGTCTAGAACTACAAAGTCTGTCAGGATGATAAAGCTGCGCACTTTGACTAACACATCTTCTAGTAATCCTTTTGGATGCACTACGGATTTGTCAACAAACTGTAGTGTTACCTGGGTGTTTTTGAGGTCCCCTAAACTGAGTTTTTCATAAATAGATAAAGGCATTAAATTCATGCTAGCTCTTATGTCACATAGAGCTATATTAAAGAGAATGCTTCCTATCTCTATGGAAATTGTAAAATTTCCCAGGTCTCTCATCTTTTGAGGAACCTGTCTCAAAATAGTACCACTACAAGAAGTGCTTATATTAACTTGTTCACCTACCATAATTTTCCTACACCTAGACATAATTTCTTTTAAGAATTTGGCGTACTTAGGAACATTCTCAATCAATTCAATTAAAGGCAAGTTTACATTTACCCTAGTAGGATCTCTCGATCTTCCACTAGAATAACAAGTCAGCAAGAACTACTTATCTCTAGACCTCACAGTCAAGAATGGTTTGGGGTAAAGGTGTTCACAAATAATGTAACACCCCTATCCCAAGTCTGCTGCTGGATTAGGGTTAGGAGTGTTACCGGACAGATCGAAAAGCATTTACAGAAATTCATACATACAATCATCATTATCAAACATAATGTCCCTTAAATGAGTCTTCGAGACCATAAGCATGCTTATAAATCGAGTCTGGACTAAATCTAAACACATACAGAAATTCTCAGAAATTTAAAACTTTTCTAAGTTTTAGGGGATACATGCCCGTGTGGGTAGGCCGTGTACCTCCCACGGCTATTAGACACACCCGTGTGTCCTTCCTGTGGTCGAAACTGACTATCCTTCTACAGCCACCAAGCACGCCTGTGTACCCTGGCCGTGGACTATACTGACTTAACCTCCACGACCACTAAGCACGCCCGTGTGCTCTGACCGTGGTCGAGCCTGTCAAAATTCACACGGCTGCTAGGCACTTGGCACTACCGTGTGCAAAGGTCGTGCACTATCCTGACTTGGTCCCCACTGTCATTAGGCACGCCCTTGTGCCACAACCGTGTAACATTATAGGCCATTTTCAAGGCCAAAATGCCACCCACTTGGGTCATACCTACAAGCAACACTTGCCAACACCATTCATGCATATATAGCAACCAAAAACATACTAAAATTTACCATTCAATATATTCATTCAATAGCCATTTCATTCATATCAACTTTCCAACCAAAACATATATATAACCTAAGCATCATTCATCTAAATACTTACCAAAAACTTGACCAATTCATATGGTTCAACCAAATCAAGATATACATGAAACATTACATTCATTTAGGCAAGTACTCAACTCATAATTAGCCAAATCACATGGCTAAATTCATATAACAAACTTAAACCAAATACTAGTCTATACATGCCATATCTAGCTATATACATTTTTAAAGTGTACCAAAAAGAGTTTAGTAGTGTGATGACGATCCTTGACAGTCCCGAGCCTTCAGTAGCTTTGACGACCTATAAAACAGAGAAAACACACACACAGAGTAAGCTTTCCAAAAACTTAGTAAGTCATATAAAAATAAACTTAACATAAAGGCATATATGCATAAGGTACATTGGTACACAACATTTACTTAGCAAATTATCACATTTATGCTTTAGACCATATACTTGGCATGACTTGCCACATTCATCAATTCAAAAGTCACATATATACAAAGCTCTTTTATGCTTACTTTCACATATCATATTGCCATTCCCATATACATACTCATCATAGTAAAAGTCACATAATTACTAACCTTGTATACACATTTAGTGTATGAAAAACGTACCTGAAACGGATATTCACTCACTTAACAAACCATAGATCGGATTTGCAATTCGTTTCACAGACCTACTCGTAGAACCGTTAGGAATCTAGTAGGATATTGAGAAAGCTCGCAATGGTCGTACAATGCCAACGTCCTAGACGAGGTCTTACATGCACTCAGATATCGATGCCACTGTCCCGGACAGGGTCTTACACGAATCACTACGATGCCGATGTCCCAGACATGGTCTTAAACGTAAAGATCATAACGATGCCAACGTCCCAGATGAGGTCTTACACGAGACTCAAATCAACGCCAACGTCCCAGACGTGGTCATACATGATAAAAAAGAACAGATACCTATGTCATAATATAACTAATCCTATTTATTCCTAGGTTCGTACGGGACTTCTCAGACTTAGTCACTATATCGAAATTATCTCAAAACTCATATGCATAATCCTCTCATAAGCATCCATTATCAACATTAGTCATATGAAAAATTACAATTTCATACAAGTACATTTATTTGCATAATGACTTACCTCGAATTCGATTTATCGAAATGAAAACGGCTACTCTGTCACTTTCGCTTTCATGCGATCTAAGTCTGTTTTCCTCGGTTCTTGATCTAAACATATTCAGAGTTAACCCTTTTATTCACCAATTCATTCAATTCAATCCAAGGACACACATTTATGGCTATTTTCAAATTAACCCTCATATTTACACACTTTATCAATTTAGTCCATTTTTCTCAAAACATTAAATTCACAAAATCTACCTATGCTCATGCTTAGTTGAATATTCCTACATCACATATAAGCCCACATTTTTCATCAAATTCACAAACTAGTCCCTCAATTTGCTATTTTCACAATTTAGCCCTATTTAGCTAAATTCATCACAACTTCAAGAACAAAACATGTTCATCTAGCTCAAATCTTTCATTTATCCACTAAACTCATTTTAAAACTCAACATATCAACAATGGCATCTCACACAAACATCATCAATACTTAAAATTAGTACATGGGTTTGATGGCTCTTGAAGCAACAATTACGAAAACGTAGAAATTATCAAAAATGGATCGAAATCTAACATTGAATTAAGCTTGAATGTGCCGAAAATTAAAAGAATAAAACCCTTTCTTCTTCCTCTTGTTTTAGATCAAAAAGATGAAAATAAGGATGGCCATTTTTCATGTTTTTATCACATATAACATACTTAATAATTCATTTACCCTTTTAGCCATGTAAAACAAAATTTTATAACATATATAACAAGGTCATTTTTTACCATAACCACCCACTAATTAAATAGTGGTTCAATTGCCATTTAAGGCCATAACTTTAAAAAGCCACAACATATTAGTACTTAAACAAATAGCATACAATTTTCACATTTAATGCAAATCAATCCTTTCCTCAAATTAAACACACAAACAGACAAATTCACTTATGAAAATTCACCATATGCTTAGTCACATATCAACGGCACAGAAAATAATATTATAATATTATTTAGGCTTGGATTTGTGGTCCCAAAACCACTGTTCTGACTAGGGTGTAAACTGGACTGTTACAATTCTCCCCCTTAGGGATTTTTGTCCCCAAAAATCTTACCGTTAAACAGATTCGGATATTTCTATCTCATTTAATCTTCCGGCTCCCACATTGCCTCTTCTATCCCATGTCGATTCCACAGTACTTTCACTAACGGAATTTTCTTGTTTCTCAATTCTTTCACTTCACGAGCTAAGATATGGATCGGTTCCTCTTCATAAGTCATATCTGACCGGATTTCTATTTCAGATGGAGCAATTACATGTGATGGATCAGATCGATATCTACGGAGTATCGAGACATGGAATACATTGTGTATCTTTTCTAACTCAGACGGCAACTTTAGTCTCTATACAACAGGTCCGACACGTTCAATGATCTCATACGGTCTGATGAATCTCGGACTCAATTTGCCTTTACGTCTGAATCGAAGCAATTTCTTCTAAGGAGACACTTTCAGAAATACTTTGTCGCCGATTTCAAATTCTATATATTTTCGTTTCAAGTCCGCATAAGACTTCTGACGATCAGATGCTGCTTTCAAATAATCTCGGATTAGTTTCACTTTCTATTTTGAGTCTTTTATTAAATCAACCCCGTGAAGCTTATTTTCACTGAGCTCGGTCCAATACAGAGGTGTACGACATTTACGTCCGTACAAAGCTTCATATTGTGCCATTTTGATACTCGCCTGAAAACTATTATTATACACAGGTTCAATCAATGGTAGATACTATTCTCATGAGCCACTGAACCAAAGTATACAGCATCTCAACATGTCTTCAAGAATCTGAATAATTCATTTAGACTGACCATCTGTTTGCAGATGAAAAGCTGTACTGAAGTGCAATTTCGTGCCTAAAGCTTCTTGCAATTTCTTCCAGAATCTTGATGTAAACCTCAGATCTCTATCTGACACAATGGATAATGGCACCCCGTGCAATCTCACAATCTCAGAAATATAAAGCTCAACTAATTTATCAAGTGAAAAATCAGATCTTACCGGAATGAAATGGGCAGATTTCGTCAATCGGTCTACTATGACCCAAATCGCATCTTTCTTTCTCGGAGTCTGAGGCAAACCAGAAACAAAATCCATTGTCATTCTATCGCATTTCCATTCAGGAATCAGAATCGGTTGTAGCAACCTAGACGGAACTTGATGTTCAGCTTTCACTTGCTGACAAACTAAGCATTTCGAAATAAAGTCAGAAATGTCCCGTTTCATACCAGACCACCAATAATGTCGTTTCAAATCATGATACATTTTAGTACTTCTCGGATGAACAGATAGACTACTATTATGAGCTTCACCTAAAATCAACTGAATCAACTCTGGATTTCTCGAAACACAGATACGATCCCAGAATCTCAAACAATCATCAACAATTTGAAATTCAGATTCGAAATTCACTTCACACTGAGCTCGTTTCGCAAGCAATTCATTATCAGATTTTTGAGCATCACATATCTGTTGTAAGAACTACGGTTTGGATTTTAACTCAGCTAACAAAAAACTACCATCAGACAAATCTATCTGGGCATTCAAAGCATGTAGTGCAAACAATGATTTTCTACTCAGAGCATCTGCAACAACATTCGCATTACCCAAATGATAATCTATCATGAGCTCGTAATCTTTTAACAACTCAAGCCATCTTCTCTGACGCAAGTTCAAATCTTTTTGAGTCATCAGGTATTTCAAACTTTTATGATATGAAAACACGTGACATTTCTCACCGTACAGATAATTACGCCAAATCTTTAGCGCAAACACAATCGCAGCTAACTCAAAGTCGTGCGTCGGATAGTTCTTTTCATGGGGCTTCAACTGTCTCGAGGCATAAGCTACCACTTTGCCTTCCTGCATCAAAACACATCCCAGACCGTTTAACGAAGCATCACTGTATACAACAAATTCTTTACTCGATTCTGGCTGTACTAACACTGGAGCTTCTGTTAACAGAGTTTTCAACTGATCGAAACTTTTCTGGCATTTATCTGACCATTCAAATCTAACATCTTTCGGAAGTAATCTAGTCAACGGAGTAGCTATAGTCAAAAAGCCTTTTACAAATCTGCGGTAATAACTAGCTAAACCCAGAAAACTACGAACTTCAAATACATTTCTCGGAGGTTTCCAATTTAGAATAGCAGAAATCTTATTCGGATCCACTCGGATTCCAGAAACTGACATGATATGTCCCAGAAAACTAACCTCGTGCAACCAAAATTCACATTTGCTGAATTTTGCATACAATTGCTTTTCTCTCAAAGTTCACAACACAATTCTCAGGTGTTCTGCATGCTTGTTTTCATCACGTGAATAAATCAACATGTCATCTATGAACACTATAACAAATTGATCTAGGTACGGTCTAAAAATTCTGTTCATCAAATCCATAAAAACAGCAGGAGCATTAGTTAGTCCAAATGGCATTACTAAAAACTCATAATGCCCGTATCTCGTTCTGAAGGCAGTTTTCGGAATGTCTGAATCTTTCACTCTCAACTGGTAATATCTCGATCTCAGATCAATCTTGGAAAACACGATAGCTCCTTTTAACTGATCAAACAACTCATCTATTCTGGGCAACGGATATTTATTATTTACGGTCACCTTATTCAACTGACGATAGTCGATACACATCCTTATCGTGCCATCTTTCTTTTTCACAAACAGAACAGGAGCACCCCAAGGTGAGAAACTCGATCTAGCGAACCCTCTATCAGTCAACCCTTACAACTGTGACTTTAATTCTTTCAACTCTGTTGGTGCCATTCTATACGGAACTATTGATATAGGTGTAGTACTAGGCAACAACTCAATACCAAACTCAACTTCACGAATCGAAGGCAAACTAGGTAACTCTTCTGGAAATACATCAGAAAACTCACAAACAATAGGCACTGATTCAACTTTCTTTTTCGGATACCTTTGAATCAATCACATAAGCAAAATATGCTTCGTAACCCTTTTTCACATAACACTGATCTTTCAAAATAGATATCACAGCAGGCACTCCATTCAAATCATCAGACTCAATCTGTACAATCTCATCATTCGGACATCTCAAATCTATAGTCTTTCTTTTGCAGTTCACAACAGCATCATGCATAAACAACCAATCCATACCTAAAATAATATCGAATTCATCAAGTGGCAAAAGCATCAGATTAGCAGGAAAATAGATATCTCGAAACATTAACGGACAGTTCTTGCATACTTTATCAACAATGACACTTTTACATAAGAGGTTCGATACTTTTATAGCAAACTCAGTAGACTCTACAGACAAAGTCTTGCCGAATACTAAATTCATGCATATATATAAATGCGTAGAACCAGGGTCTATCAATGCAATCACAGAAGTATCATAAAGAGTAAAAGTACCAGTTATAACATTAGGTGATGAAGCTTCCTTGCGAGCTCGAATAGCATACGCTCTGGCAGGCGCTCTAGCTTCAGATCTCGCAATAGAGTCTCTCGTGCTCCTCTGACTACCATCGACATTCTTTACATTCTTCAAAGGTCTACCTCTCACAGGTGCATTATCAGACCTCAGATTCTGAACATATTCTGGTTCAATAGGTTCAGGGCAATCACGGATAAAATGCTCAAGTGATCCACATCTGAAGCAAGCTCTACCATTTAATCTACAGCTTTCCGGATGTCTTTTTCCACAATGTTTGCATTCAGGTTTCTCAGATCGAGCATTTCCCAAGCTAGCCACTGAAGTTGCTGGAGTTTTAGAACTCATTTGTGGTCTAGATTGATTTATGTTTGAATATCTCACATTATCTTTGAAATGACTTTGATTATCTCTGAATCTTTTCGGAGTAGACTGAAATGATTTAATCTGAAATCTATTTCTCATATCTCGAGTTTTAGACTCAACTTTTCTTTTATCTTTCCCAAGTGCCTCATCTTTGCAAGCTCTGTCAACGGGTACAACAAACTCTTTTATTTTCAAAATCCCGACTAGCAAACGAAAGTCTTCATTAAGACCATCTTCGAATATTTTGCACATTATGGCTTCGGAAGATACACATTCTTGGGGATACTGACTTAATCTCACGAATTCTAGTTCATACTTAGAAACAGTCATTCGGCCCTGTTTAAGTTCTAAAAATTCCTTTCGTTTCTAATCAACTAATCTTTTACTGATATATTTCTTTTGAAACTCAATTTGAAAGAAGTCCCATGTAACTCGCTCTCTCGAAACAACAGAAATTAAGGTTTTCCACCATTGATAAGCCGCATCTCGAAGTAACGATACAATACACTTTATGCATTCTTCCGGAGTCAGAGATATTTCATCGAATACTCAGATAGTATTTTCAATCCAGAACTCGACCTTTTCAGCATCATCATCTTTAGTAGCCCAGAATTCTTCGGCCCCAAACTTACGGATCTTGTTAACTGAAGGCTTATTCAACAGATTCGGATACATAACTTGGTGGCACAAGCGTAGCTCTGAGGGGATTAACGGGGCGGGGTTGCGAAAACGATCGGGTTATTTCTTACGAATTGAGTGAACCACTCACTCATCATCTGGAAGAAAGCTTGCTTAGCTTCTCCCTCTTGACCGCTCGTAGCTGGTCTTGACTCAGAGGGTGCTGTCCCTTGCGCGGGAGCAGGCGTATTACTTTCTACGTCGTCAGCTACGGCTCTTTTGGGATCCATTACTATACGAAAATCACGTTTTTCACCTCAGGATTCATCACATTATGACAGTTAAAATATGTAGCATGTATAGCTAGACTCTGACATGCTATGTTAGTCCGAGAATCGGCTAAATCGTAGCTCTAATACTAACCAAATGTAACACCCCTATCCTGAGTCCACCGCCAGATTAGAGTTAGGAGAGTTACCGGAAAGATCAAAAAGCATTTACAGAAATTCATATATGCAATCATCATTATCAAACATAATGTCCCTTAAATGAGCCTTCGAGACCATAAGCATGCTCGTAAACCGAGTCGGGACTAAATCGAAACACATACAGAAATTCTCAAAAATTTAAAACTTTTCTAAGTTTTAGGGGATACATGCTCGTGGGGGTAGGCTGTGTGCCTCCTACGGCTATTAGACACACCCGTGTGTCCTCCCCGTGGTCGAAACTGACTATCCTTCTATGGCCACAAAGCACGCCCGTGTACCCTGGCCGTGGACTATACTAACTTAACCTCCACAGCCACTAAGCACGCCCGTGTGCTCTGACCGTGGTCGAGCCTATCAAAATTCACACGGCTGCTAGGCACTTGGCACTACCGTGGCCAAGGCCGTACATTATCCTGACTTGGTCCCCATGGTCATTAGGCACGTCCGTGTGCCACAACTGTCTAACATTATAGGCCATTTTCAAGGCCAAAATGCCACCCACTTAGGTCATACCTACAAGCAACACTTGCCAACACCATTCATGCATATATAACAACCAAAAACATACTAAAATTTACCATTCAATCTATACATTCAATACCCATTTCATTCATATCAACTTTCCAAGCAAAACATATATATAACCTAAGCATCATTCATCCAAATACTTACCAAAAACTTGACCAATTCATATGGTTCAACCAAATCAAGATATACATCAAACATCACATTCATTTAGGCAAGTACTCAACTCATAATTAGCCAAATCACATGGCTAAATTCATATAACAAACTTATACCAAATACTGCCTATACATGCCATATCCAGCTATATACATTTTCAAAGTGTACCAAAAAGAGTTTCATAATGTGATGACGATCCTTGACGGTCCCGAGCCTTCAGTAGCTTTGACGACCTATAAAACAGAGAAAACACATACACAGAGTAAGCTTTCCAAAAGCTTAGTAAGTCATATAAAAATAAATATAACATAAAGGCATATATGCATAAAGTCATAGATCGGATTCGCAATTTGCTTCACAGACCTACCGGTAGAACCGTTAGTAATCTAGTAGGATACTTAGAAAGCTCGGAATGGTCGTACAATGCCAATGTCCCTGACGAGGTCTTACATGCACTCAGATATCAATGCCACTGTCTGGGACTGGGTCTTACACGAATCAATACGATGCCGATGTCCCAGACATGGTCTTACACGCAAAGATCATAACGATGCCAACGCCCCAGACGAGGTCTTACACTAACACTCATATCGATGCCAATGTCCCAGACAAGGTCTTACACGAGTCTCAAATCAACACCAACGTCCCAGACGTGGTCATACATGATAAAACAGAACAGATACCTATGTCATAATATAACTAATCCTATTTATTCCTAGGTTCGTACGGGACTTCTCGGACTTAGTTGCTATATCGAAATTATATCAAAACTCATATGCATAATCCTCTCATAAGCAACCATTATCAACATTAGTCATATGAAAAATTACAATTTCATACAAGTACATTTATTTGCATAATGACTTACCTCGGATTCGATTTATCGAAATGAAAACGGCTACTCTGTCACTTTCGCTTTCCTGCAATCTAAGTCCGTTTTCCACGGTTCTTGATCTAAACATATTCAGAATTAACCCTTTTATTCACCAATTCATTCAATTCAATCCAAGGACACACATTTATGGCTATTTTCAAATTAACCCTCATATTTACACACTTTATAAATTTAGTCTATTTTTCTCAAAACATCAAATTCACAAAATCTACCCATGCTCATGCTTAGCCAAATATTCCTACATCACATATAAGCCCACATTTTTCATCAAATTCACAAATTAGTCCCTCAATTTGCTATTTTCACAATTTAGCTTTATTTAGCTAAATTCATCAAAACTTCAAGAACAAAACATGTTCATCTAGCTCAAATCTTTCATTTATCCACTAAACTCATTTCAAAACTCAACATATCAACAATGGCATCTCACACAAACATCATCAATACTTAAAATTAGTACATAGGTTTGATAGCTCTTGAAGCAACAATTACAAAAACGTAAAAATTATCAAAAATGGATCAAAATCTAACCTTGAATTAAGCTTGAATGTGCCAAAAATTAAAAAAATAAACCCTTTTCTTCTTCCTCTTGTTTTCGGTCAAAAAGATGTAAATAAGGATGGCCATTTTTCATGTTTGTATCACATATAACATGCTTAATAATTCATTTACCCTTTTAACCATGTAAAATAAAATTTTATAACATACATAACAAGGTCATTTTTTACCATAACCACTCACTAATTAAATAGTGGTTTAATTGCCATTAAAGGCCATAACTTTAAAAAGCCGCAACATATTAGTACTTAAACAAATAGCATACAATTTTCACATTTAATGCAAATCAATCCTTTGCTCAAATTAAACACACAAACAGACAAATTCACTTACAAAAATTCACCACATGCTTAGTCACAAATCAACAACACAGAAAATAATATTAGAATATTATTCAGGCTTGGATTTGTGGTCCCAAAACCGCTGTTCTGACTAGGGTGTAAACCGGACTGTTACAGATAAGCCATACCAATTTTGGGTTAATTCTCACCTACATGACTTCCTAGGGTCATCAAGCCTAGGGTTTAAATTCTTCATTTCCTAAACAGCTAATCCGCTAAGAAAACCTTGCACAACAATCAATTAATCATACATCTACTTGTTAATTCCCAACAAGAGAATTAGTTCCTCAAAGATCTCAAAAACATAATAAACTTGATATAAAAGATGAACATGAATAGTAAATCATGATACGAAGGTTGAAAAGAAGCATGAATTGTATTTAATTGAAGTACAAAATCCACAAAGAGTTGATTGAGTTCCACAAACCAGATCTCCCGACAAATGCAAAATTAAAAATAACCTAAAGTCTAAGAAAAAGGAAAAACTAAAAACTAAAACTACAAAGAAAATTATACAATACGAAAAGTTGCCTATAACAAGTGTTAAATGAGCCTATTTATAGAGTTAGGGTTTTCGTGTCCTCAACCCTAGGTCAGCTGATGCTTTCGTGTTTAATATTTAATTGTGCAGACCCAAACGCCCCTGGCTCATAAGTATTTCACGTACAGGACTGATGTCGTGACACCCTAGTGCCTGTGTTATGACATTTAGGCAATATACTCGTACTCAAGATAGCTTCAGGGGTGTGTGCTGACATCCCTTCGTCATGTCGTGATTGCTGTGATCAGAGTCTTAAAATTTATAAAAAGAATGATCGAACCTGGAAACTAACTCTGGCAATGATTTAAAGGCAAGTGTACCTATCGAACAGTAGTATAGCTTAGGCAAGACCGAATTATCGAACCCGAAGGAACTAAAAGTACTAATACTAACTTTTTTTATTATTTAGCCTAAAATAAAGTGAAGTTGATTTAATCTAAAACTAACGAATGACTAAGCTAAAGACACAAGCACAAAAAGAACGAATTGGGCAAATAACTTTAGGAAAAACTCAGTTGATCAAGATGAAACCCTCTGGAAGAATCCCCCTAGACTTCACTTGTTATTAAACCCTAAACCATATGATTTATTTACTTAGTTTGATCCGTAAGACTCCCTAACGTATATTAAACCCTCTCTCGAGGCGAATAATGTCTAACCCTAGGTTAATTAGTGGAACTCTCGTTCTCTTATAATAACCCCTAGAATAGCAGTAAATCGATCTATGGACTCCCATATTAGGTTTCACCCTAATCTGGCAAAATCTCGTCACCCTATCTCTAGGCTTGCGATCAACTCCACTTAATTATGCTAGACCTACTCTTAAGCAGGGACTATTCCTCCTCCACCTAAGCACATCAGATTTGGATTAAGCATGCATAATTAAGAACAAACTAAGTCTTTATCATATAATTTAGAAAATAATAACAAGATCCATCATAGGTTTTATCCCCTTCAGGTATCTGAAGGGTTTAGTTCATAACAAAATAAGAAAACATCTCAAGAGAAAAGATAAAACAAAACATAAGAAATCCCTAAAACTCCCTGAAGGAATTGGAGGAGAAATTCGTCGTCTTGAGTAGAACTACGGCTTCTGGAGATGGATCAACTGGCTATCTTCGAGTGATTTCCATAATTCTGACATTTTCGGTTTGGCTCCTTGGCCTAGCTCACCGCCCCCCTTTTCAGCTGATACTTAGGGGGTTTATATAGGCTCTTGAAATATGTTTCTTTCTCCTCAAGTATCCAAATCCGAGTGAAATTACTCTTTCCAGCGACAGGGACACGGCCATGGCACACGCCCGTGTGGATCGTGGTCAGGCAGTGCTCAGACTTCTTTATTGAGGCAAGGCCATGTGAATTGGGAGAAGGCCGTGTTCTAGATGATTGGCGTGGCACGACCATGTGGGCTTAAGTCCAGGCCATGTCAATTTCTTTCTTGGCCCAATTTACACTATTTGGGGCACGTTTCTCGTTCTTTTTATCCTCGGGTGCTTCCTTGGGTATAAGTCATGAAAAGAAAGGATTAAAAGCACCTTTTTATATGAATCAAGGGATAAATCATCCAAAAGTATACTAAATGTGGGCTTAAAATATGTTACTTTTACGGTTTATCATGTCACGACATTAAGGTAGTCTTGGAATTCTTGCTCTCTTCTCCCTATGTTGTGACATCAACCTCTCTATGTTACAACAAAACGACCAGTATTTAAGTTAGTACACCCTCTAATGGTCTTCTGCACACTCACAAAGTATATTACCTCACCCTTAGGCCTCATTCGACCCCTAAGGTCAATAAAAGACTCAAATTTCACTTTTTTTTAATGTAAACGAAACTGGGAAAACTTAATAAAACATAATAAAATTGCTTGTATTCAAGCTCTTCAAGTGCAAAAACTAGTTTAATCTGCTACACCAAATTACGACAAATCAAGTTACATGTTTAGTCACATTGTCTTGTTTATAATGTTCAAAACTAATCTCGCGTTTGAAGTATGCTTAAGCACTTTACTTATATTGTATGTTTCTCTTTTCTTTTCTTTTTTTTATGTTTTTCTTGTTTACTTGAGGACAAGAAACGAGTTAAGTGTGAAGGAGTTTGGTCTATCATAATTTGTTGTGGCAAATTAGACTATTTTCGACACTTAATAAGCTTGATTTCAAGTTGTTTTATGTTAGTTTGTTTTGTATTTTAGTAGATTAGATGTAATTTTTAGCAAAGTAAGTGTTGTTATGGATTTTCTAATGTTTTGACGACTCGTTAGCCAACTCGAGCCTCAAGAATGAGTAACGGGTTAGTTGAGTGTGAGGGTGCCATTTTGGGCCTAAAAACACAACGGACGACAATCATGTTACGACATAGGCATCCAATGTTGCGACATCAAAGGTCGAAGTGAAAAATAAAATTCTGGAATGAAGTAGGCATCTGTGTTGCAATACTAAAACCCACTGTCGTGAAACTGCCTCTTATGTTGCAACACCAGAACCCAATGTCACGACACAGCCTAGACGACATCATGAGGTTGTGCTGACATCAATAGCCGTATTCTGGGTAGATTTTCTTAGATTTTATTTCTTACTTACACTAAAAGTATCAAGGGTATTTTAGGCACCTAAAACCCTAATATTTGCCGATATAAACACCCTTATAACCCCATTAGAAGTGTAACGCCCTAAATTTTTGGGCCTAGTAGAATTGGGCCTATTGGGCCTTAGGCATAGGAGCATTTAAAATTTTTGAGAATAAGAGAATGAAACTAATGCAAGTTGGACCTATTAGGTGAGCGATTTTTGAAGGCTAGGGGGCTTCCATTAAGTCTCGGGTTCAAACCTGGGCTTTAGGAAAAATTTTGATTTTAGGTGAATATAACCCTGGGAGTAAGTAAGTAGGCTTTAAGAATAAATTTTGGGAAAAAATGACACAATGAAGGGAGTGGTCTAGTGGCAAGGTGTCATTAAGGGTGTAAGGGAGAGCTTGGGTTCAAGTTTTGGCACTTGCAATTCATTTTGATTTCCTTTTAAATGAACTTAGACTTTGGCCCATAGGCTTATATTTAGTTGTGCATGTTTTAAGTCACAAAAGGAGCTTGTGTTGTGGTGGCATGTAGCGTCCGGAGCATAGGAGAGGGTAGGGGTTCGAATCCCATTGCAAGTAAAAAGGGATTTTATTTTGCTAAGTTGGGACGGTAGGTGGTTGTGATGGAATTAAACTTTGCAGAAGGTGAAATCCCACATCAGGAAGCATACCTTGGTTGGCGTTTGGGCATAGGAATGATGGGAGCGCAGATTAACTCCAGATTCCTATCAAGTGTGTATTTTGCACTACTCTAGTAATAGAGCGGCAAATGCCGAAATGCTGGTCACACGGCGATGGTAGCCACACGAGCGTGCGAGTGCATGTGTAAGAGCTTCAACGCGATAGTTGAGGCCATCATGAGTGTTCGTGTGGGTTTAGGCTGTTTGGGCCACGATGGGCCGAAAGGGGCCAATGGGCCTGTGGGCCCAATCAAATAAGTTGTATGATTGTGTAGTAAATATTAGACTGGACTATGTTAATCTCATATCTGTGGCTAGATTTGGGCTAAATGGGCCACACGAGCGAGTGGGCCTATTTGGGCCTAGAATGGGCCCTACGCCCATTCACATCAGTGTCTCTGTCTAGAATACTTTGGTTTAACTGGGCAAATCGCAGTTTGATCGCTTTAGTGAAGGTGACGACACTCGTGATTATTTAGTTTCTACTTGATAAGGTGTGTATCCGTATACACTGTTCTGATTGTTAATCAGTTGAAAAGCCGAAGGTGTGTGTACTTACACACACACCACTCAAACAGTCGATCGGCAAATGCTGAAAAGCCGAAGTACTGGCGAATGATGCCACACGAGCGCGCGATCACACGTGTAGTGGACCGAGCCCACGGGTATGGGCGTAAAACGGTGGAGGCCACCATGAGCGTTCTCATGGACTTAGGTCGTTATGGGCCTCGTTGGGCCGATATAGGCTCGTGGGCCCCACACTGACTAGCTTATGAGAAGTGGCAAAAATTGAACTGGGCTATAAAGTGCACATAGCTATGATTGGAAATGGGCGGAATAGGCCACACGAGAGCGTCGGCCCACCCAGGCCGAGTATTGGGCTTTGGGCCCAAATACACTGTTTTGATGATGTATGTTATCTGCGTCGCTCGAGGTGATTGTAGACCTTTAGAAAGGTTGTATAATAACTGAAATACCCTCGATGGATAAAATTATCGAAATGCCCCTGCATGTTATATGATTGTTATTGTATGCTATTTATGGTATGTCTGCATTCATGTGATATTATGTTGCATGGGGGATGGGATTATTGATCTGGAGGAAGTATATGAATTGTTAGGGTTGCATGGCCGCTTGACGACTGTGGATCCACCGATGGCTTTAAGCCAATTATGTGATTGGCAGCTCTACTGTAGTATTGGTTAGTGCCGCAACAGGTGCTACATAAGGAGTGTAGGGATGGATGGGTCGATTAAATCCCCACAGGAGTGCAGGGTTGGACAGGAGACGAAGTGTAGGGTTGGTATGGGCATTAATGCATTGCATACACTTGTTCTGTTATTGAGATGGGCTTAGGCTCAGATAGATGTGATCTGTGACATTTGATATGGGCTAAGGCCCAAACTGAGGCTATTATGGGCCCAAACTGAGGCTATTATGGGCTAAGGCCCAATTGCCACCGTTACTGTGTCAGGCTTAGGCCCACATTGATTACTGTAATGGGTTTAAGCCCGGATTGATGTGATGCATGCTTTATGACCGATGAGGGTTGTACACACTGAGTTTTGTAAACTGACCCCTCTTTTTAATTTTTTCAAGAAATCCTAAGTAGGCAGTTCGATGAACTGAAGTACTCAAAGGTGGCCACACTACAATCAGCTTGGGGTTTTAGTATTCTACTTTTCATTACTTAAATCGCTTTCTTATTGGGTTCTAATAAGGCCGTTTTTAATTTCTGATCTTTAATTTGGGATTTTCAGTTTATTACAATTTATATCTGCTAGAAGTAGAATGCGTTTTTCCCTAAACGATTACTATTTTCAAAACATTACGTTTCTGCAACGCAATTTTTAAACATCCCTTTTTCGTAAATCATCTACTTTAAATTAAGCTTCCGCAACAAATAATGTTTTAAAAGGGAATGAATTTTTAATAAACCACGGGTAAAAATAAATTGACGTAACTAGAATTTTTACTCAGGTTTTTTCTTTAAGAGGGGTTTTCAATGAAAACATGGTTTTCGAAAAACACTTCAATATGGCACGCCGGATTCGGGTCTAACTTCTAGGCTGGGTTTGAGGTGTTACATTTAGTGGTATCAGAGCCCAGGTTACAAAACTCGGCTGTGGATTTGGTCTTTAAAATTGAATTTCTGAAAGTATTGTTCCAAAAAGGCTTGAAAGATTTAAAGTTTTGAAATTGTATTGACTTTTTTTCCGAAAGTGTGGCACACCGAGTCTCCGGCGCCGAATCCGTAAGTTTCTGAAACTGTTGTTTGTTTTTGTTGAAAAGTAGTAGATAAAGATACTGTGATTTCTTAGATATTAGACTATATGGATATACTTAAACTTAGAGTTTGTATTTATTCTGTGTATATTTTGGAAATGATTTACGTGTGATATCCATCCGCTCTGATGGATAGATAGTGTGGTGCGTGCTTGTGTTATTAAGATCAGAGTGCGTAGGGAGAGCGTAGTGTGCTAGGTTAAGATGTGTGACTGTTCCTATAGTTGGAAATTTCAAGGACGAAATTTCTTTAAGGTAGAATTGTAACGCCCCGAATTTTTGGGCCTAGTAGAATTGGGCCTATTGGGCCTTGGGCATGGGAGCATTTGAAATTTTTAAGAACAAGAGAATGGCACTAATGCAAGTTGGGCGGTGAGTGAGTTTGGAAGGTTAGGGGGCTTTCATGAAGTCTCGGGTTCAACTTGGGCTTTAGGAAAAATTTTGGTTTTAGGTGAATAAAACCCTGGGAGTAAGTAAGTAGGCTTTAAGAATAAATTGTAGGAAAAAAAATGACACAAGGAAGGGAGTTGTCCAGTGGCAAGGCGTCATTAAGAGTGTAAGGGAGAGCTTGGGCTCAAGTCTTGTCGCTCGCAATTCATTTTGATTTCATTTTAAATGGACTTAGACTTTGGCCCATAGGCTTATATTTAGTTGCGCATGTTTTAAGTCACAAAAGGAGCTTGTGTTGTGGTAGCATGTAGCGTCTGGAGCATAGGAGAGGGCAAGGGTTCGAATCCCATTTCAAGAAAAAAGGGATATTTATTTTGCTAAGTTGGGACGGTGGGTGGTTGTGATGGAATTAAACTCTGTAAAGGTGAAATCCCACATCGAGAAGCTAGCATGAGAATAGGCGAGAAGCTGGCTTTAAATAGAGCGATCTATGAGGAGAGTAAGCATACCTTGGTTTGCATTTGGACATAGGAGTGATCGGAGCGTGGATTAACTCCATATTCCTATCAGGTGTGTATTTCGCACTACTCTAGCAATAGAGCGGCAAATGCCGAAATGCTGGTCACATGGCAATGGTAGCCACACGAGCGCGCCTGTAGGAGCTTTGACGCGATAGTTTAGGCCATCATGAGTGTTCTTGTGGGTTTAGGCTATTTGGGCCACAATGGGCCAAAAGAGGCCAATGGGCCCGTGGGCCCAATCGGATAAGTTGTATGATTGTGTAGTAAATATTGGACTGGACTATGTGAATCTCATATATGTGGCTATATTTGGGCTAAATGGGCCACACGAGCATATGGGCCTATTTGGGCCGAGAATGGGCCCTAGGCCCATTCACATCATTATCTTTGTTTAGAATATTTTGGTTTAACTGGGCAAATCGCAGTTTGATCGTTCTAGTGAAGGTGACGACACTTGTGATTATTCAGTACTCTACGGGATAAGGTGTGTATCCGTAGACACTGTTCTGATTGTTAATCGGTTGAAAAGTCGAAGGTGTGTACTCACACACACACCACTCAAACAGTGGATTGGCAAATGCCGAAAAGCCGAAGTATCGGCAAATGATGCCACACGAACGTACGATCGCACGTGTGGTGGACCGAGCCCACGGGTATGGGCGTAAGATGGTGGAGGCCACCATGAGCGTTCTCATGGGCTTAGGTCGTTATGGGCCTCGTCGGGCCGATATGGGCCGTGTGGGCTAAATGGGCTCGTGGGCCCCACACGGACTAGTTTACAAGAAATGGAAAAAATTGAACTGGCTATAACGTGCACATAGCCATGATTGGGAATGGGCTGAATAGGCCACACGAGAGCGTGGGCCCACCTTGTCCGAGTATTGGGCTTTGGGCCCAAATATATCGTTTCGATGATGTGATATTATGGTATTGTATGCTATTTATGGTATGTCTGCATTCATGTGATATTATGCTGCATGGGGGATGGGATTATTTATCTGGAGGAAGTATATGAATTGTTAGGGTCGCATGGTCGCTTGACGACTGTGGATCCACCGATGGCTTTAAGCCAATTAGGTGGTTGGCAGCTCTACTGCAATATTGGTTAGTGCCGTAACCGGTGCTACATAAGGAGTGTAGGGATGGGTGGGTCGATTAAATCCCCATAGGAGTGCAGCGTTGAACAAGAGACGGAGTGTAGGGTTGGTATGGGCATTAATGCATTGCATACACTTGTTCTGCTATTGAGATGGGCTTAGGCCTAGAAAGATGTGATCTGTGACGTTTGATATGGGCTAAGGCCCAATTGAGTCTATTATGGGCTAAGGCCTAATTGCCACCGTTACTGTGTCGGGCTTAGGCCCACATTGATTACTGTAATGGGTTTAGGCCCAGATTGATGTGATGCATGCTTTATGACCAATGAGGGTTGTGCACGCTGAGTTTTTGTAAACTCAACCCTCTTTTTAATTTTTTCGGGAAATCCTTAGTAGGCGGCTCGACGAACTGGAGTACTCAGAGGTGGCCACACTACGATCAGCTTTGGGTTTTAGTATTCTTTTTCATTACTTAAACCGCTTTCTTGTTGGGTTATAATAAGGCCGTTTTTAATTTCTGACCTTTAATTTTGGATTTTCAGTTTATTACGATTTATATCTGCTAGAAGAACGCGGTTTTCCCTAAACGATTACTTTTTTCAAAACATTACGTTTTCGCAATGTAATTTTTAAACATCACATTTTCGTAAACCATCTACTTTAAATTAAGCTTCCGCAACAAATAACGGTTTAAAAGGGAATGACTTTTTAATGAACCATGAGTAAAAATAAATTGACGTAACTGGAATTTTTACTCAAGTTTTTTTTCCTTTAAGAAGGGTTTTCAATGAAAACATGGTTTTCGAAAAACACTTCAATGTGGCACACCGGATTCGGGCCTAACTTCTAGGCCGAGCTTGGGGTGTTACAAGAAGGGGAGTGAACTTGGAGATACAGTTTTTCTTTAGTTTTTAGTTTTATTTTATTTTATGTTTTTATTATGTTAGTTTAGTCAGAATTTTTTCCATTCCGATGTGAAGACATTTGCGAGTGGAGATTGTTCCAGAAATGCGCTTCAATGATTTATCAATGAGCAATTTTCTTATCTCTTTCTTTTGTTCCATTATTTATATTTCGTTAGCTTGATCAACTAATGTTTGTATGAATATTGGGATAAAATCATGGGCTTTATTTATATCTAGCATGTTTTAGTTATGGAACTGTTTAATTGATTAAGTAGTTTAATGAATGGATATGTGCGTAGTTAGCGGATTCATAAGGGTTTCCCTTACGAACTAATTCGTATAATTTCATGTGTTTTTAAACCCTAGGATTGATGACCCTAGAAAGTAATATAAGTAAATGGATCAAGCTCGATCAAGAAAGTGAGGTCGAGAGGTAAGTGTGTATTGGTTGATTAGTTAAGAAGTAGAGGTCAAGAGGTAATATTGTCTAGTTAATAATTAATTCATCATTGAAACTCGATTTCTTCTTTTAATTACAACCATTGAAGCAAGTTAATCTTCTACCAGTTAACCAAACATAGGTTAAATCTCGCATTGTTGACACTTTGAATAGGAAATTCCATTACGTTATTTTAGGTTAATTAATTTTGTTAGTTTAATTAATATTTTAATTCTGTACCAACACTACTAATTCATGACTCAATTATATCAGTAATTATTTTCTATAATTAATTTAATAATAAATTTCTCCAACTCACAATCTCTTGAGTACTATCCTCAAAATACTTACCGGTATTCCGTTGTAACACAAATCTATATTACAATTTGACTTGTTCGCTTGTAGATCACACTTATTCTCTATCCTTTTTTTTGCATAATTTTTACTCTAAATGTTTCTTACATTTTGAGGCGGTCAATTATCATTTAAGAACTTCGACTTAAGTTGCATGGATTACGTCTTGAAAATTTGCATTGTTTAAGTTGCAAATAAATCATTAGGAAGATTTTTAAGTAATACAGTTTAATTATGACATTTGGTTCCCGGACCCAGTGATCGAGTGGAGTATAGGGTGTTACATTGGGCACCTTCATTTATGATATTTTACTCAATTATGATAGTCGAAGAGGACAAAGGACCCAGTGACAAAAGGAAGGCCAGATTGGTGTAATCAGTTTTGGCTTGTGGAAATTTTGCTGGTGAGTTCCTAAACCCAAACTCTAAGTTGTTACCCATTGTGTTGCACTCTTGTGATGTTTGGATACAATGCTAGTGATGTATGTTGTGCACTGCTGCGAGATCTTTGGGTATGAATGCAAATTTTAATTGTGTGCTCAAAAATGCGAATTTGATCAGTTGTGTGCGGTGTAAAATTTTTGGAAGTTATGTTACTTGTTGAATACTTTTTATAATGAGTGAATTGAATGTGTAATTGAATGCAAACTGTTTTAGTCGTAGAATTAGTTATAAGTTACTCTTGTGTTGGTAAACTATGGAGCTATTAATAAATGTGTGTGAATGTTTGAAATTTTGATCTATAACAACTTGTAATGGAAGATTCAATATTTTTTGGTAGTTAACGAGCTTGTTTTCTGGGCATTTGATTATGTTTTATTGCATTTTTGCATTTCTTAAGTTAGGATTAAAATATTGCAAAATAAGCGTTTTACGCATTATTTCAAGTTAGTTGACCAAATCGGGTCAATATCGGCCTTAAGATGGTTTTAACAATTTACTTGAGTGAGCAGGACACCTAATTTTAGGCTCAATAGCATAAGGAATGGAAGTCGAGTCGTAACACTAGCTTTCGGAGTCGTAACACATTTGAAGTTGTGTGTCACGACACACAAAAGTCTATGTCGTGACACAGGTGCAACGTGAGGCCAAAAATAAGCAAGGGTGTTTTCGTCCACACAACACATCTTTTTTATGTAATTAAGGCCTGTGTTTACCCTAATTAGGGATGCTAAACTCCCCTATAAATAGTTAAGTTGTAGGAAGCTTGGGGAGCTTTTTTTGCCACATGAGTTTTAGGGTTTATTTTAGTAGAATTAGGTTAGTTTTGGTTTTATTTTATTTTTCTAAACTATTTTTTTTTAATCCAAGTCTTTGCAATTCAATATTTAAATATTTTTCTTTTCGCTACTCTAATCACTCCATGATATCATACAGACAATTTCTCTCTTTTCTCTTTTTATATTAAATTGTGCTCTTTGCATGATTGATTTAATTGTAGAAAAGATGGTTGTTAAGACGATGAGTGGCTAGATCTTTAGGAAGATTAAGGAGCTGATGTGGGAGTGTAACGCCCCAAAAATCTAAGTATCTATTTTTGCATTTTTTTTTAACCCATATACATGTTTGCTTCTGTGGTTGAGTGATTTGGGTGTGTTCGGGAGTGTCTGAAAGTCCTGGGTTCAAGTCTGGGCTTGTGCAAAAGTTTTGTTTTTAGGGAATAAAACCATTGCCTATAGTTAGTAGGCTTTTAAACTATTGTGGGTAAAGCATGACATATAAAGCCTACTGGTCTGGGGGTAAGTAGCGTGTTATTTAAGCAAGTGGTCTAAGGTTCGAATCTTGCTGGAGGCGAGGGAGTGTTTATTTTGCTGTTGTGCCGTGGGGGGTGTTGGAGTTTGACTGAAACACTGAATTGGTTGAGGAGAATTCAAATTGAGTGGTTGAGGGGAGGTGTGATCAGGTGGAGAGATTTGTGGAGGGATTTTAGGAGAAAATCAAGGGAAGTGAACGGAGAGATAGAAGTGTGCCGAAAGTGGACTCTGGCACTCAAGAAATTCAACCAGAGTAGTATACTACTCATTTCGTATGCCTCATTTTGGTTTCGAATTGCTTTTTCTCTCTTTGGCTGAATGTAGTAGGAGTTTGTGGCGTATTCTTCTTTCTCCCATTTTTGACAACCTTTTGGTCGAAATTCCTCCTTTCCTTCCCTTTTTGCTCACTTTTGCAATATTAGTTTTTACTTTTGCTTCTCTACTCTCAAGTCTAGTGTCCCTCTCCTCCTCCTTCTTCTTCTTTTTACCGAATTGTGTGAGGTTGTGTGTACGGCTATTCGGTTCTTCCTCCTTCTTTCCACATCGTTTTCCCTTCGCCAAACGATATCAGTGAAATGCCGAAAAGTGTGTAATCGTTGCACAAATCGCAACCAGTAAAAGCCAAAAAAATATGGCAATTGACGCTACACGAGCGTGCGCTCGCTCATGTGGTAAACTTAACGCATAAAATGTAGGCATTTGACAGTTGAGGCCACCATGAGCGATTTCGTGGTCTTAGGCCGTTTTGGGTTACGTTGGGCCAAAATGGGCCGTGTGAGCCCACATGGGCCTCACACGGTAAACCACACGAACGGGTCGAGAAAATTTGGCCAAACTGTGTAATATTCATGACTGAGACCAATTCTAGGCTATGTGGGCCGCATGAGCGTGCGGGCCCACATGTGCCCACATTATAGGCTTTGAGCCCATTTTCACTATTTGACTATTAAGGTTGCACGGGTCACCCGAGACAACTGTGAACCTACTGATGGGTCAGTAAGTATAACTAGACCCCCAAACTGATATAAAAATGACTATTATGCCCCTATGTGGTAAAAATGACTGTTATGCCCCTATGTTATAAAATGACTGTATGTTTTATGTTATATATGACTGTATATGAGCATGCCACAATATATATGTTGCATACATGCATGATATGTTGCATGGGATGAGATTATTATGATTGGAGGAAGTGTACTGTACTGACTGTTTAGTGCCGCAACCGGTGCTAATTTAAGAGTGTAGAGATGGGTGGGTGATTTTATACCCACATGGTGTATTGGGCTGGACGGAGTGAAGTGTAGAGGCTGGTTGGGTAGGATTTCTGATTGCATGTTTGAACTGCTACTGATACTGTAATGGGCTAAGGCCCACACTGATACTGATACTGTAATGGCCTAATGCCAAACTGAACTGAACTGTTATTGATTTGGGCTTGGGCCGAGACTGCACTTGCATATTGGTTATTTGCGTATATGGGGTTACACACTAATTTTTCGTAAACTCACCCCTCTGTTTATCTTACAGGTAATCCTCAATCTTAGGCTGATCGGTGCTGCGAGGCACTCGGAGGTGGCCACACAACCGCACCTGCTTCTATTTTGGATTTTTATTTATAATAATTTAATTTGGGTATTTGTTTTGTAATAAGGCCTCTTTAAATTTTTAAACCGTTAATTTGGGATTTTAATTATTTAAATTCTTACTGATAGTAGCAGGACGTGGATTTTCAAAAGAAGAATGCTTTTCAAAACACCATGTTTTCGTATAATACTGTAAAAGCTTCCACATCAAACATTGTTTTAAATGTAATAACAAATTAATATGATCGACAAACTGCTAAGAACAACTTGAGTTTTCAATGAACAAGATACCATTAAATTTCTATTATGATTATAAACGAGTTTTAATATAGAACGGGTTTTCCAATGAAATGTTGTTTTCAAAAAACACTTCAATGTGATATCGCCAGATTCGTCCATAACGTCTAGGTAGAGTTTAGGGTGTTACATTTAGTGGTATCAGAGCCCGGTTCAAAACTCAGCTGTGGTTTTTGGGTTTCTTCTAAAACTTGAAATTTCCAAAAAGAACTGTTCCAAACGATCTGAAAGTATTTTGAAATAGTTTTACTGGAAGTGTGGTACATCGATCTCCAGCGTCGATATTGTAAGTCCTCTGAAACCTCTATTTGTTTAAAGTAAAATAATGAGACTACTATGACTGAAATATTATAGTTAGGGAAAACTAAAACTGTAGTAAAACTGCATTCTGCGAAAACAAAACTCTTAAATACTAATATTACTTTCCATAAAATATCTATTAATCAACACTAGAACTGTAAAATGATGCATAAAATTGTTAAAAATAGATAATACACAAATAGATAATGAGCACCAGAGGTACTCGTGGAAGGGGTACAAGAGGCCGTGGCGGAGGCCGTAGAGGTGCTTAGGCTGGGTCTTCGTCATCGGGCCATATGCCTAACACTGAAGCTAGAGAGGCACCTGCTCCACCTGTGACTGAGATTGGGTCTCACGACCGAGCAGCTAGGGACAACGCATTGTCCCAAGCTATGTTACGAATTTTGGAGAGAGTCGCTGGGCCCAACACTGGTACTGTGGGCCGTGGGTCGGTTACAGAACGACTCTAATCTAATGGGGCTGAGATTTTTAGGGGTATTGCTGGAGTTGCCCCTAACTTGGCTGAATATTGGTTTGAGGCCACAGAGAGGATCATGGATGACCTCGACTGCACCCCTGAACAAAAACTATAAGGTGCAGTGTCACTGTTACAAGATGAAGCCTATCAGTGGTGCCTTACAGTTAAAGAGGGTACTCAGACCGATCGATTGACATGGGATTTCTTCAAGACTGCTTTTCATGGGAAATATATGAATGCTAGTTATGTGGATGCCTGGAGGGGATAGCTTCTAAATTTGACTCAGGGGGATAAATCAGTGGCTCAATATGAAGCTGAATTCTTGTGGTTAAGCTGCTATGCACGTGGGATGGTGGCAACTGGTTATGAGCGGTGTGTTCATTTTGAAGACGGCCTCAGGGATAGTCTGAGAGTGTTGATAACTCCACAGAGGGAGCGAGATTTTGCCGTACTGGTAGATAAGGTGAAGATCGTCGAGGAGGAGAAGCGTACTGAGCGTCTGAACTGAGAAAAGGGTAGGAATAAGAGGGATTCAGAGCCCTCAAGTTCCATTTAGAGGCCGAATAAAAAGGCCAAAGTGGATGGACCGGGCAGAGTTAGGGCCCCTATTGCTACTACTGGACCGTAGCCATGTGTTGACTATGGTAGACGCCATCAGGGCGAGTGCTGGTCGAATCTTTAGAGCACCGAATCAGAAACTGTCTACAGAGGCCCGAGCAGATACAAGCTATAGGTCGGGGTACTGTTCAGCTACCGAGAGGTGTTCAGCAGCCACCGAGAGGTCGTGGTCAGGCCAGAAATGGAAATGGTATGGGTTGTGGTCATGAAGCACCAGGCAGAGGTGATGGTCATACTAAGGCGAGGTAGCCAGCTTTGGTTTATGCTGCACGTCGCTGAGAGGATGGAGACGCTACAGATGTTATTACTAGTATGTTCCTTATCCATAATGAACCTTTATACTTCACTGATTGATATTGGGTCTACGCATTCGTATATAGCATGCTTAGTATCTGAGACTTTGGGTATAAGAGTTGAAACCACTGCGAGTGAGGTTACTGTGTTGAGTCCTTTAGGGCAGTCAGTTAAAGTAAACAAATTGTTCATATATGTATCTTTAGAGGTTCAAGGAACCATCTATTTAGCAGACTTAATGGAACTTCTTTTTAGAGAATTCGACTTAATACTGGGCATGGTTTGGCTGGTTAAGCATCAAGTGAATTCAGATTGTGCTACTAAATGGGTGGTACTGAAAACTGTGGAGGGTGATAAGGTGGTGCTAATAGGGGAGCGTCAGAATTATCTGTCAAATGTGATTTCTGCCTTTAGGGCCGAGACGTTGGTTCGTAAGGGTTGTGAGGCGTATATAGCCTACATCAGTGATGTTGTTTTTGAGGTTTCGTCTGTTAGAGACATCAGAATAGTCAAAGATTTTTTGGATGTTTTTCCCGATGAATTACCTGGACTACCTCCAAACCGTGAAGTTGAATTTGGGATTGAGCTCCTATCGGGTATAGTCTGGTGTCCATCGCTCCTTATAGAATGGCACCGAAGGAGCTAGTGGAGCTTAAGGCTAAGATTCAAGAGTTACTGGATCGAGGGTTCATCCACCCTAGTGTGTCTCCATGGGGAGCACCGGTGTTATTCGTGAAAAAGAAGGATGGATCCATGCGTATGTGTATCGATTACCGATAACTGAATAAATTGACTATCAAGAATAAGTACCCCCTGCCGATGATCGATGATCTATTCGACCAGTTTCAAGGAGCTTCGGTCTTCTCTAAGATTGATCTCCGGTTGGGGTACCATCAACTAAGAGTCAAAGAGGCTAATGTTCACAAGACAACGTTTAGGACTCGTTATGGTCATTACGAGTTTGTTGTGATGCCGTTTGGACTAACGAATGCACTAGCAGCTTTTATGCACCTGATGAACCGAGTGTTTTAGCCTTATTTGGACTGATTCAGAGTGGTTTTTATAGATGACATCTTGGTGCATTCGAGAATAGAAGATGAACATGATGCACACCTCCGAATTGTTCTGCAGGTTCTGAGGGAGAAACAATTGTACGCTAAGTTCAGCAAGTGTGAATTCTAGCTACGAGAGGTAACATTTCTGGGCCATGTGGTATCTACTGAAGGGATTAGAGTTGATCCTCGGAAAATTGAAGCTATTTTAGATTGGAAGTCACCTAAGATGGTATCTGAGATTCGAAGTTTTCTGGGTCTGGAAGGGTATTATAGACGTTTTTTAGAGGGGTTTTTGTTGATTGCTGCACCTCTAACTAAGTTGTTGCGTAAAGGGGTACCGTTTGTCTGGACTGATAAGCAGCAAAAGAGTTTTGAGAAACTTAAGAAGGTTCTGACGGAGGCCCCTGTCTTAATACAGCTAGAGTCTGGGAAAGAATTCATTATCTACAGCGATGCATCACATGTCGGTTTGGGATGTGTGTTGATGCAAGAGGGTAAGGTAGTGGCATATGCGTCTCGTCAGCTTAAGTCTCATGAGGCAAATTATCCAATGCATGACTTGGAGTTGGCCGTGGTAGTATTCGCACTGAAATTCTAGAGGCATTACCTATATGGTGAAAAGTGTATCATTTACATAGATCACAAGAGCCTCAAATACCTCATCACTCAAAAAGAGCTAAATCTTATGTAGCATAGATGGATTGAGCTGCTTAAGGATTATGACTTTTCAATTGAATATCATCTTGGTAAGGCCAATGTGGTGGCTGACGCACTGAGCCGTAAAGCTATGATGAATCTGAGGGCGATGTTTGCTCTTCTCAGCTTATTTGATTATGGTAGTTCGTTGGCCAAAATTCAAGTTAAACCGTCGTGGATTGAACAAATTAAGGGTAAACAGTTGTTGGATGGGTCTTTGGATCCTCGATTCCGACAGATTGAGAGTGGGGAAACTTTAGAGTATGGATTGAATAGCGAAGGGGTACTGTGTTTTCATGGGAGAGTTTGTGTACCAAAGGTTACTGATTTGCGGCAGTCTATACTGCAAGAGGCGCATAGTAGTCCTTATACTATGCATCCCAGCGGGAATAAAATGTACCGAGACCTTCGTGAGTTATACTGGTAGCCAGGTCTTAAGCGTGAAGTTACCGACTTTATGAGTAAGTGTCTGTCTTGCCAGCAGGTTAAGGTCGAACATTAGTTTCCTTCAGGGTTGCTTCAGCTAGTTAAAATTTCACTTTGGAAGTGGGTGAGAGTAACTATGGACTTCATTAGTGGGCTGCTCCTAACGCCTACTAAGAAGGATGTAGTATGGGTCATCATGGATCGGTTGACCAAGTCAGCCCATTTCATACCAGTTCGTACTGATTATACTTTGCAGAAACTGGCTAAACTGTATGTGGATGAGATAGTGAGACTTCATGGGGTAACAAGTTCCATAATATCAGATAGAGATCCTTGCTTCATGTCTTGGTTCTGGAAGAAGTTGCACGAGGCTTTGGGTACAAGATTTGACTTCAGTACTGTGTTTCATCCTCAGACAAATGGTCAATCAGAGAGGGTGATTTAAATACTGGATGGTATGTTAAGGAGTTATGTAATAGATTTTCGAGGCTGTTGGGAAGACTATTTGCCATTGGCCGAGTTTGCGTATAATAATAGCTACCAGTCTAGCATACAAATGGCACCTTACGAGGCATTATACGGCCGTAGGTGTCGTACTCTTACGTGTTGGACTGAGTTGGGCGAGCAGCGTGTTCTGGGCCCTGAATTTGTTTCTGACACCAAGGATAAAGTTAGATTAATTCGGGAATGATTGAAGGTAGCATCAGACAGATAGAAGTTGCATGTGGATTTGAAGCGCAAGGAGATTGAGTATTTTGTGGGGGACTTCATTTTTTTTAAGGTCTCGCTATGGAAGAAGGTACTGATATTTGGATGGAAAGGCTAGTTGAGCCCTAGGTTTATTTGGCCTTATTGCATACTGAAATATATGGGACCGATTGCCTATAAACTTGAGTTACCCCCAGAGTTGGATCGGATTCATGATGTGTTTCACATCTCTATGCTGAGGCGTTATCGAGCTAATCCAACACACGTAATTTTGACTAAGGAGATTGAGGTTAGACCAGACCTGACTTTCGAGGAGGAACCGATTCAGATTATAGATCATGATGTGAAAGTTCTGAAGAAGAAATCTATCCCACTAGTTAAGTACTTTTGCGCAATCACAGCTCAGAGGAGGCCACGTGGGAACCCGAAGAGGCGATGCAACAAGAATACCGTTATCTGTTTTGATCAGGTAAATTTTGAGGCCCAAATTTTCTTTTAGGGAGGTAGAGTTGTAACGCCCCAAAAATCTAAATATCTATTTTTGCATGTTTTTAACACAAATACTTGTTTGCTTCTCTGGTTCAGTGATTTGGGTGTGTTTGGGAGTGTCTGAGAAGTCCTGGGTTCAAGTCTGGGCTTGTGCAAAAGTTTTGTTTTTAGGAAATAAAACCCTTGCCTATAGTTAGTAGGATTTTAAATTATTGTGGGTAAAGCATGACATAAAAAGTCTGCTGGTCTAGGGGGTAAGTGGCGTGTTATTTATGCCATTGATCTAAGGTTTGAATCTTGCTGGAGGCAAGGGAGTGTTTTTTTTTTTTTTGATGCTGTGCCGTGGGGGGTGTTGGAGTTTGACTGAAACACTGAAGTGGTTGAGGAGAATTCAAATTGAGTGGTTGAGGGGAGGTGTGATCAGGGGAGAGATTTGAGGAGGGATTTTAGGAGAAAATCAAGGGAAGTGAAGGGAGAGGTAGAAGTGTGTCAAAAGTGGACCCTGGCACTCAAGAAATTTGGACAGAGTGGTATACTGCTCATTTGGTATGCCTTATTTCGGTTTTGAATTGCTTTTTCTCTCTTTGGCCTAATGTAGTAGGAGTTAGTGGCGTATTCTTCTTTCTCTCATTTTTGACAACTTTTTGGCCGAAATTACTCTCAATGCCTCCCTCCCCTTTTCCTCTCTTTAGCAATATTAGTTTGTACTTTTGCTTCTCTGCTCCCAAGTCTACTATCCCTCTCCTCCTTCTTCTTCTTTTTTTTACGGAATTGTGTGAGGTTGTGTGTACGGCTATTCGGCTCTTCCTCCTTCTTTCCACGTTGTTTTCGCTTGGGCAAATCTCTTTTCTTTCATCTTTCCTTTTCTTTTCTTGTTGTCGTATCTTTCTTTTTCTCTTGGGGCCGACTGTGTTCCCTTCTCTATTTTCTGGTAAGCATTCCACTTGCTGTTAAGTCTTACATTGTGTAGTTAGTTCTCCTCCTCACGTTGTTGGTAAGGGTAATGGAATAATGTTATCTTGTTGTTGGCTAATTAAGTACTTACCCATTTTCAGTTTGTGCCTAGGAACCTTTGGAAGGGTAGAAGGCTTGTAATCAACGGTTGTAATCAAGGCTTTTCAGTTGGTTCTCCCTCTTTACTTGATCGAAGGTAATGTGGTGTGAGTTTAACAATTGGGATCTTGTGTGTATTCGTTTGACTAAACATTTAAATGATTAATTGGGAATTATTGATCAAGTGTAGGTTTCAAAGGTATGGGTGGTTTTCTCAACAAATAGAAACCATGTGTGTAATAGTATTGTAACAAACGATATCGGTGAAATACCGAAAAGTGTGTAAACACTGCACTCATAATTGAACCAAAAAAGAACAATTAGATACCAAATAAGTTACCAGATACTGTGATCTCCAAAAGCAACTCAATCGACAACTTGAAACATGGAAAAACTGTAAACAAGGGTTACACAACTGTGTGGCAAGGTCGTGTGACAAGGCTTAGGCCGTGTGGTGCTATGCCACACGCCTGTGTCCTCAAACCATGTACAACTCAATGTTGTGGAATATAGGATCACACGATCGTGTTGACAGGCCATGTAACAAACTGGGACCGTGCGAAACATCCTGCACCTAAAATTAATCAAACCATATGGTTGTGTAGGGTTATTGGCAGACCGTGTCACAGGTCATGTGTACCTAAAAGTGTCTTCACAATCAAACAATTTCAATCCAAAACACTTAGGCCACAAGTCATAGAATTTCCATCTCTTAAACCTACCTAAAATACATCAAAATATGCCAATATATAGCATATAACATTTAACCTAACTGCCTAACTAATGTGCTCTCATTGGCACCACAATTCAAACATTTAAAATCCAATTCACATACATCATTTACCAAATCACAAAATATGTACCAAGCATTTCAAGACCATGAATCATACCAATTATGTATACTTGACTATACCAAACCAAAATTACCTGTTAGTTAGTACCTTAACCATTTTTATAAAGTTAAACATACACAACATGGTAATATACATTTGTACTTATAAACTCTAAGTATATGTCACTTATAACCTAAACCAAAATGGCCATTCCATAATAAATGATCAAGATAGGCATCAAGTGATAAGCTACCAAATTCAAGTCACTTAAACACCAAAAACATGATTTCACCTCAAAAGGCACAAAACATCCCAAGATACCTATTAACACAAACATATCAAAATAACCATTGAAAATGCATTTAGACACCAAATCATGCATTAACCATCACACATCACAACCAACTAAAATACTAATTAAGATTCTCATCAATACACCTATTATACAATTCAAATGGCACAAAATATAATCATAGTGCTTATAACATACATAACCATAACTCTATTTACATGCAACTTATAATTGAACCAAAATGAACAATTGGATACCAAATAAGTTACCAGATACCGTGATCCCCAAAGTCAACTCAATCGACAACTTGAAACATGGAAAAACTGTAAACAAGGGTTACACAACCGTGTGGCCAGGTCGTGTGACAAGACTTAGGCCGTTTGGTACTATGCCACATGCTTGTGTCCTCAAACCATGTACAACTCAATGTTGTGGAATATAGGATCACATGATCATGTTGACAGGCCATGTGACAAACTGGGACCATGTGAAACATCCTGCAACTAAAATTAATCAAACCACACGACTGTGTAGGGTTATTGCCAGACTATGTCACAGGTCGTGTGCACCTAAAAGTGTCTTCACAATCAAACAATTTCAATCGAAAACACTTAGGCCACAAGTCATAGAATTTTCATCTCTTAAACCTACCTAAAATACATCAAAATATGCCAATATATAGCATAAAACATTTAACCTAACTGCTTAACCAATGTGCTCTCATTGGCACCACAATTCAAACATTTAAAATCCAATTCACATACATCATTTACCAAATCACAAAATATGTAACAAGCATTTCAAGACCATGAATCGTACCACTTATGTATACTTGACTATACCAAACCGTGTAGGGTTATTGCCAGACCGTGTCACAGGTCATGTGTACCTATAAGTATCTTCACAATTAAACAATTTCAATCCAAAACACTTAGGCCACAAGTCATAGAATTTCCATCTCTTAAACCTACCTAAAATACATCAAAATATGCCAATATATAGCATATAACATTTAACCTATGTATTATCCTGGACTAGGGCTTATGCATTCTTGCTTAATCGTATGTGAAAGCATGCTTATGAATATTCTGAATGTGTTCTATGAATTTGATGAACCATAGTGTATAGTTAAATACCTTAGGAATTATTAGATTTTTAAAGCTGAAAAGGGGAGCTAAGCCTGACAGGGCCTTAAGAGGAATTGTATGCAAAACATGACACACAAATGAGCTTGGAAGAGTGGCTTGGAGGTGCCACTTAGGGCTCTGGAAATGACGCCACCTGCTAAGGGGAAGGACTTGTGTTCGAGTCACTTGGGAAGTAAAATTTTAAGGCTTTAATTTTAGCATGTGACGTCAATGAGAGGGAGTAGGGGGACGGCACATGGCTAAATTTTAGGAGTTTTTATCCTTTAATTTTCAAGAGATAAATGATGGATTATTTTTTTAATTTTAAATGAGATGATAAGAGGAGAAAAATGAGGGATTTGATAAGGAGCATGTGTTGGCCGGCCAAGGGACTCTCTTGGTAGTAATTTCGGCTAAAGAAGGAATTAAGGCCATTATTCTCTTCTCCATTGAAGCCTCTACTGAATTTCCCTTCTCCTTATTCCATCATTGCCGAATCCTCCATCTCTATTCTTCTTCTTCTTCTTCTTTGTTTCAATTTATCAAAAGCCAAAACCCAAAGACAGCCCATAGCCGATTCCCTCATACCATTCAAAAGCCGGAAGTAAGCCTTTTTAAGACCATAGCCGATTATTCAAGGAAGCCGAAATCAAGTTCATTCTTGCCTATAGTCGAATATCTCAAGGGGTATCAAGAAGAAGTGCTGTTGACTTCCATAAATAGGGTAAGGGCCGATTATTGTCTTGATCATTCCTTTTTCTTTATATAGCCGAATGTTAGAAACTAACCTTAATGATATTGGCCGAAACTTTGGAAAAAGGTTTGGGATTTGCTAGTTATCGACTACAAGGAGGATATCTCTCGGGTTTTGTCCAAGTCAACTATTTGGATTTAAGGATCTAGGTAAGACAACAAAGTATTTGACCTTAGGCCATTTTATTGTGATTAGATCTATTATTTAAAAGCGAGAGGCTAATCATTATGTGATCTAGTGTTAGCAGGTTACAAGGAAGAGAGTCTATAACGTTTTGGGACTTGATTTGTAGGCAAATCGACAGCAAGGCAAGGATTTAAGTGTGTTAATCCTTCGGGATTTGGTTGTTTAGCCGAATAGGCTTTTCCCTAAAAATGCTAAGTGTGGCCGAATGTAGGGAGTTAAAGGTTTAAAAGCGATGGAATTAGATTTCAGGATTTCAGTGAATTTGTTAAGCGAATCAGGTGTGTATCCCACACTATCTTTTAATAAGATTTATGGCAATATGTAATATGAGCATGTTTATAAGAATGTGAATATGGCTAAGGTACCATGCTATGGTACAAAGTACCCAGGTACGTTTCCTACTCCTACTAGGATTATGAATACATGTTATATATAATATGTGAAAAGAGATAAGAATGTGAATTAAGGCATGATGTGCATGATATGTATGATATGGGGCATTCGGGTTATATGAAAAAGGGGAAGTGAATGTGGTGACTCCGGTCACATTATCTGAATGTGGTAACCGGTCATATTATTCGAATGTGGTGACTTGGTCACAATTATTTAATCGGTGGCTATGCCACGAATTTTATAAGAGGCGATGAGCACGTCGATCGCAATGGCGCCTTGATGGTGTGTAGCGGATGGAGGGTTGACTTAGTAGTCCCCATGGTGTGCGGCATGGTACGGGTGATGTGTAGCGGATGGCATATAGGTTTGGGTTCAGGTTGCATCACTTTTTCCTATCTGATATATGAATATGTATGTGATATGATAATGTATGCCTGAGTTATTAAATTTTAGCGTTGGTTACACATTGAGTCTATTTGACTCACCCCGTTGGGGAACTTTTTCTTCCAGGTGACGATCAGTGATGGACCGGGTCGGCAGAAGCTTAGGGGTGGCCATGCTCAGTGAGGAATTTTATTTTATTTGGACTTTCTATTTTACGTACTTGGAATTTAAATTTTGGGATTTATTTTGATGTAATAAGGCCATACTTGAATTACTTTATTTTACTTTTATTCATTATGTTACGAAATTTTCATTAATTAAAGATCAAATAAATTTATTCTGAAATAAACCCTAAATGTTTTGTCACCTAAACTAAAGGATTTTCAATATAAAATAAACCTATTTTCAACTCGAGCCCAACCCAAAAACATTTTTCTCAAACACACAGTTTTTCTAAAGTAACAAAAGAATGTTGAACCGGTTTACATCGAGGAACATACTAGATCCCGGGGGGGCTCGTGGGCGGGTGTGGGGTGTTTTAATTTGATATCGAGCCCGATTTTAAACCCTCGGCACAGGGTTTAAGGCCCAAAATGTTGTCAAAATCGAGCCCAAATGAATTTTTAGAAAGTTTTTAGCGGGGTTTCGGCATGGCACCTAAGTCTCAGGCAGAAGTCCACGGTAAGTACCCTATCTATTGTATGAATTGTAGAAGGGTAGAAATGGGCGTAGATTAGAATATTAAGTATGTGAACCACAGGACTAGTGTACCCCAACTATTACATAAGACTTAATGCCTAATTAAACAAACCTATGGCAAAGTCGCCGAGAGTTAGGGTGTGGCAACCCCATGCGCATGTCTAGGATTGGATCAGAAAGAGCACAGTACTTAGCGATCCTAGTGACTCACCTCCTCTTGGCTGGATCCTACTGCAGTGCGTAGCTTGGTTCACCCTAACCTTGAGGACTTATTCATAGGCTAAACCCAATAACTAAAACCCGAAAGGGAGCTAGCCGTATTTTAATAAAAACCCTAGTTTTAAAACTCTTAAAATTACCCTTTTAATTTGTGAGAACTATTTTTACAAATTTTTCTGAAAAATTTTCGATTTATGAAAATTACCTAAATACCCCTAGTGGTAAAATTACAAAAATGCCCTTGGTTTCTAAAATTTCCATATTACCTTCGGTTTCAATAAAATTTTCTTACTCTGCAAAAGTATGCAGAAACCCTAATTTGCAAAAATCAAAATACCTTGATTTGGAAAAAAAATTACGAAATTGCCCCTAACCTGCAAATTACCAAAATGACCCTAATTTCCAAAATTTTTGCAACATCACCGTTTTGGAAAACAAATTCTCAAAAAGAACCCTCAAAGTTTTGCAAATTTTGAAATACCCCAGAATTATTAAACTTTACAAATTTATCCTGGTTTATTACCAAAATACCCCCGAGCTTCAAAATTACCGAAGTACCCCCGGATTTTAAAATTTCCAAAATACCCTCGGGAATACAAAATTACCAAAATACCCTTATTGACAAAATCACCAAGGAATCTTATTTTGAAAAATTACGAAAATACCCTATAGGACAAATTACGAAAATACCCCTCGGTAGGAATAGACAAAAAAATAGAGAAATAGAGAACGTGTGTGAATGACTGTTTGAATGAATGTGCTTCTCTGAATTAGGATAGAGAACTTGAACCTTTGATTGACCGAAAGAACCCCTATTAATTCTCGTTTCATAAAATTTCTTCGCGGATAATCAGTGAAACAAGTATTAATTCATAAAATTTCTTAATCAGTTAAAAAGCACGAACGTAGACATAAGCTCACAGGGATGTGGTCAAACGCGTTTGAGGGGGCGGTAGGGGTAGGATGACCATATCTGAACCCGTTAGGTCAGGTCAGGGATCTGATAATGAGGTACCACCGCCACCACCACCAGCTGTTGGTGTGGAACAGCAAGATTAGACGAGAGATGATGTCAGATATCGCGGTGTCTTTGTGAGTTACGAATATGGTGGCTGGAGCAGGAGGAAATATGGGAGCTCAGAAATCGGTACCCGAGCGACTCCGAGCTAATGGAGCTGAGGTGTTTCGTGGAGTATCGGGTGTAGCACCCAGTACGGCTGAATATTGGTTAGAGGCAACCGAGTGGATTATGGATGAGCTCGATCTAATCCCTAAGGAGAAGTTGAAAGGAATGGTGGCGTTGTTACGCGATGAAGCGTATTAATGGTGGTTAACAGTTCGAGATGGTGCCACGGCTGAGGATCTAACCTGGGAGTATGTTAAGGCAGCATATCAGAAGAAATATGTTAGCACGCGGTATACTGATGAGCAGAGGAAGGCTTTTCTAGGGCTAGTTCAAGGGAACAAGTTCGTAGCGGAGTACGAAGCTGAATTTCTGAGGTTAAGCCGGTATGCTCGAGGAGTAGTAGCTACGGAGCATGAGCGATGTGTCCGATTTGAGGACAGGTTAAGGGATGATCTGAGATTTTTTAATAGCTCCACATTAGGAACGGGAGTTTTCTGCTTTAGTAGAGAAAGCTAAGGTAGCTGAAGGAATTAAAGATTCTACAAAGCAGAACTTCGATCGGAACAGGCAGAAAAGAAGTTTTGGATCGTCTGGATCAGCGGGGAATGTTCAGAAGAGGCCTAGAGTCGACAGGCCGCAAGGTCAGCAAGTTGCTACAGGAGGGCAATATCGTACTTGTGATCAGTGTAGGAAGAAGCACTTAGGTGAGTGTTGGAAAAAGACGGGAGGATGCTTTAAGTGTGGGTCCAAGGACCATATGATCAAGGACTGTCCTACAAAACCGGATGGGAATCGACCCGATGAGCTCGAGAATGTTAATTAGGGGTGGTAGAGGTGGACAAAGCGTGCATGGCGAGGTCGTGGTTCGAACAACAGAGGCAATGAAATGCTTGGCGAGAGGACGTAGAACACAAGGCGAGAGGTGTTACCGAGGCTAGACAATGGGGTTTGGTTTATGCAGTTCGCCAGAGGGAGGATGGAGACGCACCGGACGTCATAACTGGTACGTTCCTTGTATTTGGAAAGCCTTATTATGCTCTGATTGATGTGGGCTCGACCCATTCCTATGTTGCATGTAGTGTAGTGGAAACACTAGGCCTAGACTCTAAACTTTCTGATAGGCAGATGACTGTAGTAAGCCCATTAGGCCAAACTGTAGTGGTGGATAAGATCTTTCGGAGTGTACCTCTAGAGATTCAAAGAGTGAAATTTCGAGCCGACTTAATGGAACTTCCCTTTGGAGAGTTCGAACTCATACTTGGTATGGATTGGTTAGTAGAGCACCGAGCCGTGTTGGATCGTGCGGCTAAGCGAATGGAGTTAAGGACCCCGGAGGATGAAGTAGTGGTCATGATGGGAGAAAGAAGAAACTACCTGTCTAATGTAATTTCGTCGTTGAAGGCTGAGAAGATGGTTCGGAAAGGGTGCAAGGCATTTCTGGCCTTCGTTAGTGCTGTGGACGCAAAAGAAGGGGGAATTAGTGGAGTTAGAACGGTAAGAGACTTCGTGGATGTTTTTCCAGAGGAGCTACCAGGAATACCCCCAGATAGGGAGGTGGAATTTGGAATAGACTTGCTACCGGGAACAGCTCCTGTGTCAATCGTTCCATACCGAATGGCATCAAAGGAGTTAGTTGAGCTCAAGGCTCAAATCCAAGAATTGTTGGATCGTGGGTTCATCCGACCCAGTGTGTCTCCATGGGGAGCATCGGTCCTGTTTGTAAAGAAGAAGGACGGAACTATGCGTATGTGCATAAATTATCGTCAGTTGAATAAGCTGACCAGTAAGAACAAGTATCTTTTGCCAAGGATAGATGACTTGTTCGATCAGCTTAAGGGGGCTGCAGTTTTCTCAAAGATCGACTTAAGGTCGGGATATCATCAGTTAAAGGTGAAAGAAGCAGATATCCATAAAACCGCCTTTAGGACAAGATATGGCCATTTTGAGTTTGTAGTAATGCCGTTTGGGTTGACGAACGCCCCAGCCGCGTTCATGGATATGATGAACCGGGTTTTTCAACCTTACTTGGATAGGTTCGTTGTTGTATTCATCAACGACATCTTAGTATACTCGAAGTCAGAGGAAGAGCATGATGAGCACCTACGGATAGTGTTACAAGTATTAAGGGAGAAGAAGCTCTATGCCAAATTCAGCAAGTGTGAATTTTGGCTTAAGGAGGTGGCATTCTTAGGGCATGTGGTGTCCGCAGAGGGAATAAGAGTGGATCCTAGGAAGATCGAAACAGTGTTGGATTGGAAACCACCAAGGTCCGTGGCTGAGATTCGTAGTTTCTTAGGTTTGGCAGGCTGTTACAGAAGGTTCATGGAAGGGTTCTCGTCAATAGCCATGCCTTTGACAAAGTTGTTAAGAAAGGAAGTACCCTTTGTATGGACGGATAAGCAACAGGAGAGCTTTGAGAAGCTTAAGAGGGTTTTGACTGAAGCTCCAGTGTTAATTCAGCCGGAGGCAGGAAAGGATTTTGTGGTGTACTGTGACGCTTTGCACACGGGATTAGGCTGTGTACTAATGCAAGATGGAAAAGTAGTCGCTTATGTGTCTCGACAGTTAAGGCCTCATGAAGGTAATTACTCGACTCATGACTTGGAATTAGCGGCTGTGGTCTTCGCTCTTAAGGTGTGGAGGCATTATCTTTATGGAGAAAAGTCGATAATTTACGCGGATCACAAGAGCCTCAAGTATCTGTTGACTCAGAAGGAGTTGAACTTGAGACAGCGAAGGTGGGTGGAATTGCTGAAGGATTATGACTGTTCTATAGAGTATCATCCGGGCAAGGCGAATGTAGTGGCGGATGCCCTAAGTCGGAAGGTTGTGTCGGATCTGAGGGTGATGTTTGCACATCTGAGCTTGTATGATGATGGAAGTCGCTGCAGCGTAGCCGCAAGTTAGTCGGCGTGGTTGAATGAAGTTAAAGAGGACACGGTGGTTGATGATGAGTTAAGTGCTAAGTTACAGCAAGTACAGAATGGAGAGTTAGAGGATTATGGTGTTAATGATGAGGGAGTATTGTGCTTCAAGGGAAAAGTCTGTATGTCGAGGGACGAGGAGTTAAGACAGAGGATTCTTCGGGAAGCGTATAGTAGCCCTTATGCTATGCATCCTGGAGGCACTAAGTTGTACAGAGATCTAAAGGAACAATTTTGGTGGCCTGGTTGAAGACGGAAGTTACAGAATTCGTTGGAAAACGTCTGACGTGTCAGCAAGTTAAGGCGGAACACCAAGTTCCTTCGGGATTACTTCAGCCAATCGAGATTCCGCAATGGAAGTGGGAGAGAATCACCATGGACTTCGTTAGTGGGCTTCCCCTTACGCCTACTAAGAAGGACTCGGTATGGGTGATAGTGGATCGGTTGACTAAGTCTGCGCATTTTATGCCAGTGAGAGTTGACTATTCCCTGCAAAAGTTGGCAAAATTGTACGTGGCAGAAATTTTGAGGTTACATGGAGTGCCGGTGTCAATCATTTCGGATAGAGACCCAAGATTTACGTCTCAGTTTTGGAGGGCACTTCATCAAGCCTTAGGCACTAAGTTGGACTTCACTACGGCTTTTCATCCACAATCAGACGGGCAGTCTAAGCAGGTAATACAAGTGTTAGAGGATATGTTGAGAGGCTGTGTGATGGATTTCTGAGGAAGTTGGGAAGACTATTTACCTCTAGCAGGGTTCGCCTACAACAACAGCTATTAAGCTAGTATTCGAATGGCACCGTATGAAGTGTTGTATGGTTGGAAGTGTCAGACTCCTACATGTTGGACGGAATTGGGAGAACGTCGAGTTTTAGGTCCAGAAATAGTGGCAGAATCCAAAGAAAAGGTTGAAATAATTCGGGCACGGTTGAAGGAAGCATCGATAGGCAAAAGTAAATGCATGGACCTAAAGCGGAAGGAAATAGAGTTCGATGTGGGGGACCAAGTGTTCCTTAAAGTGTCACCTTGGAAGAAGGTAATGAGATTTGGACGAAAAGGAAAGTTAAGTCCAAGGTTTATAGGACCTTATCGAGTATTGAAGCGAATTGGTCGATGGCATACCGATTGGAGCGCCTTGAGTGAAGCGGATGCACGGCGTATTCCATGTGTCCATGCTACGTCGATATCGATCAGACCCATCTCATGTGGTACCAGTCGAGGAGGTGGAGCTAAGACCAGATTTGTCCTACGAGGAAGAGCCGATTCAGATATTGGAACGTGATGTGAAAGTGTTACAGAGGAAGTTAGTTCCTCTAGTCAAAATGTTATGGCGCAATCATGGATCGGAAAAAGCTTCGTGGGAGCCAGAAGAAGCAATGAGATAGCAATACCCTCATCTATTTTAGCCAGGTAATTTCGAGGACGAAATTATTTTAAGGGGGGTAGAACTGTAACATCCTGGACTAGGGATTATGCATTCTTGCTTAATCGTATGTGAAAGCATGCTTACGAATATTCTGAATGTGTTCTATGAATTTTATGAACCATAGTGTATAGTTAAATACCTTAGGAATTATTAGATTTTTAAAGTTGAAAAGGGGAGCTAAGCCTAACAGGGCCTTAAGAGGAATTGTATGCAAAACATGACACACAAATGAGCTTGGAAAAGTGGCTTGGAGGTGCCACTTAGGGCTCTGGAAATGACGCCACCTGCTAAGGGGAAGGACTTGTGTTCGAGTCGCGTGGGAAGCAAAATTTTAAGGCTTTAATTTTAGCATGTGACGTCAATGAGAGGGAGTAGGGGGACGGTACATGGCTAAATTTTAGGAGCTTTTATCCTTTAATTTTCAAGAGATAAATGATGGATTATTTTTTTAATTTTAAATGAGGTGATAAGAGGAGAAAAAGGAGGGATTTGATAAGGAGCAGGTGTTGGCCGGCCAAGGGACTCTCTTGGTAGTAATTTCGGCTAAAGAAGGAATTAAGGCCATTATTCTCTTCTCCATTGAAGCCTCTGCCGAATTTCCCTTCTCCTTATTCCATCATTGCCGAATCCTCCATCTCTATTCTTCTTCTTCTTTGTTTCAATTCATCAAAAGCCGAAACCCCAAAGACAGCCCATAGCCGATTCCCTCATACCATTCAAAAGCCGGAAGTAAGCCTTTTTAAGGCCATAGCTGATTATTCAAGGAAGCCGAAATCAAGTTCATTCTTGCCGACAGTCGAATATCTCAAGGGGTATCAAGAAGAAGTGCTGTCGACTTCCATAAATAGGGTAAAGGCTGATTATTGTCTTGATCATTCCTTTTTATTTATATAGCCGAATGTTAGAAACTAACCTTAATGATATTGGCCAAAACTTTGGAAAAAGGTTTCAGGATTTGCTAGTTGTCAACTACAAGGAGGATATCTCTCGGGTTTTGTCCAAGTCAACTATTTTGGGATTTAAGGATCTAGGCAAGACAACAAAGTATTCGGCCTTAGGCCATTTTATTGTGATTAGATCTATTATTTAAAAGCCGGAGGCTAATCTGTTATGTGATCTAGTGTTAGCCGGTTACAAGGAAGAGAGTCTATAACGTTTTGGGACTTGATTTGTAGGCAAATCGACAGCAAGGTAAGGATTTAAATATGTTAATCCTTCGGGATTTGGTTGTTTGGCCGAATAGGCTTTTCCCTAAAAATGCTAAGTGTAGCCGAATGTAAGGAGTTAAAGATCTAAGGCAGTAGATCAGATTTCAGGATTTCAGTGAATTTGTTAAGCGAATCAGGTGTGTATCCCACACTATCTTTTAATAAGATTTATGGCAATATGTAATATGAGCATGTTTATAAGAATGTGAATATGGCTAAAGTACCATGCTATGGTACAAAGTACCCAGGTACGTTTCCTACTCCTACTAGGATTATGAATACATGTTATATATAATATGTGAAAAGAGATAAGAATGTGAATTAAAGCATGATGTGCATGATATGTATGATATGGGGCATTCGAGTTATATGAAAAAGGGGAAGTGAATGTGGTGACTCCGGTCACATTATCTGAATGTGGTGACTTCGGTCACATTATGCGAATGTGGTGACTTCGGTCACAATTATTTAATCTGGTGGCTATGCCACGAATTTTATAAGGGCGATGAGCACGTCGACTGCAGCGACTGCCTTCGATGGTGTGTAGCGGATGAAGGGTTGACTTAGTAGTCCCCATGGTGTGCAGGATGGTACGGGTGATGTGTAGCGGATGGCATATAGGTTTGGGTTCAGGTTGCATCACTTTTTCCTATCTGATATATGAATATGTATGTGATATGATAATGTATGCCTGAGTTATTAAATTTTAGTATTGGTTACACATTGAGTCTGTTTGACTCACCCCGTTAGGAAACTTTTTCTTCCAGGTGACAATCAGTGATGGACTGGGTCGGCAGAAGCTTAGGGGTGGCCACGCTTAGCGGGGAATTTTATTTTATTTGGACTTTCTATTTTACATACTTGGAATTTAAATTTTGGGATTTATTTTGATGTAATAAGGCCATCCTTGAATTACTTTATTTTACTTTTATTCATTATGTTACGAAATTTTCATTAATTAAAGATCAAATAAATTTATTCTAAAATAAACTCTAAATGTTTTGTCACCTAAACTAAAGGGTTTTCAATATAAAATAAACCTGTTTTCAACACGAGCCCAACCCAAAAACATTTTTCTCAAACACACAGTTTTTCTAAAGTAACAAAAGAATGTTGAACCGGTTTACATCGAGGAACATACCAGATCCGGTCAGGGCTCATGGGCCGGGTGTGGGGTGTTTCAACCTAACTGCCTAACCAATGTGCTTTCATTGGCACCACAATTCAAACATTTAAAATCCAATCCACATACATCATTTACCAAATCACAAAATATGTACCAAGCATTTCAAGACCATGAATCATACCAGTTATGTATACTTGACTATACCAAACCAAAATTACCTACTAGTTAGTACCTTAAGCATTTTTATAAAGTTAAACATACACAAAATGGTTATATACATTTGTACTTATAAACTTTAAGTATATGTCACTTATAACCTAAACCAAAATGGCCACTCCACAATAAATGATCAAGATAGGCATCAAGTGATAAGCTACCAAATTCAAGTCACTTAAACACCAAAAACATGATTTCATCTCAAAAGGCACAAAACATCCCAAGATACCTATTAACACAAACATATCAAAATAACCATTGAAAATGCATTTAGACACCAAATCATGCATTAACCATCACACATAACAACCAACTAAAATACTAATTAAGATTCTCATTAGTACACGTATTATACATTTCAAATGGCACAAAATATAATCATAGTGCTTATAACATACATAACCAAAACCTTATTTACATGTAACTTATAATTGAACCAAAATGAATAATTAGATACCGAATAAGTTACCGGATACCGTGATCTCCAAAGGCAACTCAATCGACAACTTGAAACATGGAAAAACTGTAAGCAAGGGTTACACAACCGTGTGGCCAGGTCGTGTGACAAGGCTTAGGCCGTGTGGTGCTATGCCACACGCTTGTGTCCTCAAACCATGTACAACTCAATGTTGTGGAATATAGGATCACACGATCCTGTTGACAGGCCATGTAACAAACTGGGACCGTGTGAAACATCCTGCACCTAAAATTAATCAAACCACACGGCTGTGTAGGGTTATTGCCAGACCGTGTCACAGGTCGTGTGTACCTAAAAGTATCTTTACAATTAAACAATTTCAATCCAAAACACTTAGGCCACAAGTCATAGAATTTCCATCTCTTAAACCTACCTAAAATACATCAAAATATGCCAATATATAGCATATAACATTTAACCTAACTGCCTAACCAATGTGCTCTCACAGGCACCACGATTCAAACATTTGAAATCCAATTGACATACATCATTTACCAAATCACAAAATATGTACCAAGCATTTCAAGACCATGAATCATACCAGTTATGTATACTTGACTATACCAAACCAAAATTACCTGTTAGTTAGTACCTTAAGCATTTTTATAAAGTTAAACATACACAACATAGTTATATACATTTGTACTTATAAACTCTATGTATATGTCACTTATAACCTAAACCAAAATGGCCATTCCACAATAAATGATCAAGATAGGCATCAAGTGATATGCTACCAAATTCAAGTCACTTAAACACCAAAATCATGATTTCATCTCAAAAGGCACAAAACATCCCAAGATACCTATTAACACAAACATATCAAAATAACCATTGAAATGCATTTAGACACCAAATCATGCATTAACCATCACACATCACAACCAACTAAAATACTATTTAAGATTCTCATCAATACACGTATTATACACTTCAAATGGCACAAAATATAATCATAGTGCTTATAACATACATAACCAAAACCCTATTTACATGCAACTTATAATTGAACCAAAATGAACAATTAGATACCAAATAAGTTACCGGATACTGTGATCTCCAAAAGCAACTCAATCGACAACTTGAAACATGGAAAAACTGTAAACAAGGGTTACAAAACCGTGTAGCCAGGTCATGTGACAAGGCTTAGGCCGTGTGGTGCTCTGTCACACGCCTGTGTCCTCAAACCATGTACAACTCAATGTTATGGAATATAGGATCACACGATCATGTTGACAAGCCATGCAACAAATTGGGACCGTGTGAAACATCTTGCACCTAAAATTAATCAAACCACACGGCTGTGTAAGGTTATTGGCTGACTGTGTCACAGGTCGTGTATACCTAAAAGTGTCTTCACAATCAAACAATTTCAAACACTTAGGACACAAGTCATAGAATTTCCATCTCTTAAACCTACCTAAAATACACAAGTCATAGAGTTTCTGAAAGAAAATTTGAATCAGTGCCAGTAGTCTGTGAATTCTTTGATGTATTCCCTGAGGAATTACCGGGTTTGCCTCCGATACATGAAGTTGAATTTGGAATTGATTTGTTTCCTGGTACAACACCTATTTCGATAGCTCCGTATAGAATGGTACCAACAGAGTTGAAAGAGTTAAAGTCACAGTTACAAGAATTGATTGACAGAGGGTTCGCTAGACCGAGTTTCTCACCTTGGGGTGCTCCTGTCCTATTTGTGAAAAAGAAAGATCGCACGATGAGAATGTACATTGATTATCGTCAGTTGAACAAGGTGACAATAAAGAAGAAATATTCATTGCCCAGGATTGATGATTTCTTCGATCAGCTAAAAGGAGCCACAGTGTTTTTGAAGATTGATTTGAGGTCGGGATATTATCAGTTGAGAGTGAAAGATTCAGACATTTTGAAAACGGCTTTCAGAATGAGGTACGGGCGTTATGAGTTTTTACTTATGCCATTTGGACTTACCAATGCTCCTGCTATTTTTATGGATCTGATGAACAGAATCTTCAGACCGTACCTAGATCGATTTGTGGTGGTGTTCATAGATGACATTTTGATTTATTCACATGATGAGGCTGAACATGTCGAGCATTTGTGAATTGTATTACAAACTCTGAGAGAAAAGCCTTTGTATGCGAAATTCAACAAATGTGAATTCTAGTTACACAAGGTTAATTCTGGGACATATTGTGTCAGCTTCTGGAATTCGAGTCGATCCGAGTAAGATTTCTGCTATTCTTGATTGGAAACCTTCAGAGAACGTGTCTGAAGTTTGTAGCTTTCTAGGACTAGCTGGTTATTATCGTCGATTTCTAAAAGGATTTTTAGTGATAGCTACTCTGTTGATTCGATTACTTTAGAAAGATGTTAGATTTGAATTGTTCGATAAGTGTCAGAAAAGCTTTGATCAGTTGAAAGCCCTTTTGACAGAAGCTCTAGTTTTGACATAGCCAGAATCGGGTAAAGAATTTGTGATTTATAGTGATGCTTCGTTGAATGGTTTGGGATGTGTATTGATGCAGGAAGGTAAGGTAATAGCTTATGCCTCAAGACAGTTAAAGCTCATAAGAAGAACTATCCGACACACGATCTTGAGTTAGCTGCGATAGTGTTCGCATTAAAGATTTGGTGACATTATCTGTTCAGCGAGAAATGTCACATGTTTTCAGATCATAAAAGTTTAAAGTATCTGATGACTCAAAAAGATTTGAATCTGCATTAGAGAAGATGGCTTGAGTTGTTGAAAGACTACGAGCTTGTGATAGATTATCATCCGGGTAAAGCAAATGTCGTTACTGATGCACTGAGTAGGAAATCATTGTTTGCATTACGTACTTTAAATGCTCAATTAGATCTATCTGATGATAGTTCAGTGATAGCTGAATTAAAAGCAAAATCATTGTTCTTACAATAGGTATGTGATGCTGATAAAGTTGATAATGAGATATCATTATCATTGATATTTGAATTCTGATTCTGAATTTAAAATCGTTGATGATTGCTTGAAATTTCGAGATCATATCTGTGTTCCAAGAAACTCTGAATTATTATGATTGATTCTAAGTGAAGCACATAACAGTCGTCTATCTGTTCATCCGAAGAGCACAAAGATGTATCAAGATCTAAAACGACACTATTTGTGGTTTGGTATGAAAATAGAAATTTCTGACTACGTGTAAAATGTTCAATCTGTCAACAAGTTAAAGCAGAACATCAAGTTCTGTCTGGGTTTCTACAACCAATTCTGATTCCCGAGTGGAAATGGGATAGAGTGACAATGGATTTTGTTCCTGGTTTACCTCAGACTCCAAGAAAGAAATATACGATTTGGGTCGTAGTTGATTGATTGACGAAATCTGCTCATTGCATTCTGGTAAAATCTGATTTCTCACTTGATAGATTAGCTGAGCTTTACATTTCTGAGACTGCGAGATTGCATGGAGTGCCATTGTCTATTGTGTCAGACAAAGATCCGAGGTTTACATCACGATTCTGGAAGAAACTATAAGAAGCTTTAGGCACGAAACTGCATTTTAGTACAGCTTTTCATCCGTAAATAGATGGTCAATCCAAGCGGATTATTTAGATTCTTGAAGACATGTTGAGATGTTGCATTCTCAAATTTAACGGTATGTGGGATTAGTATCTGCCATTGATTGAATTTGCGTATAATAATAGTTTTCGGTCGAGCATCAAAATGGCACCATATGAAGCTTTGTACAGACATAAATGTCGAACACCTTTGTATTGGACTGAGCTCAGTGAAAACAAGATACACGGGGTCGATTTGATAAAAGATACTGAACAAAAAGTAAAAGTAATTCGAGATAGTCTAAAATCAGTATCTGATCGTCAGAAGTCTTATGCGGACTTGAAATGAAAAGATATAGAATTTGAGATCAGTGATAAAATATTTTTGACAGTGTCTCCGCGGAAAAAGTATTCCGTTTCGAACGTAAAGGCAAGTTGAGTCCGAGGTTCATCGGGCCATATGAAATCATTGAATGAGTTGGACCAGTTGCGTATAGATTATTGTTGCCACCTGAGCTAGCAAAGATTCAAAATGTATTTCATGTGTCAATGCTTAGACGATACAGATCCGATCCCTCTCATGTGATTCCTCCGTCTAAGATTGAAATTCGATCCGATATGACTTATGAAGAGGAACCGATCCGTATCTTAGCTCGTGAAGTGAAAGAGTTGAGAAATAAGAAAATTTCGTTAGTGAAATATTGTGGAATCGGTGCGGAATAGAAGAGGCTACGTGAGAGTCTGAAGATCCAATGGGACAGCAATATCCGAATCTGTTTAACGGTAAGATTTTCGGGGACAAAAATCCCTAAAGAGGGGAGAATTGTAACAGTGCAGTTTGTACCCTAGTCGGAACAGTGGTTTTGGGACCACAAATCTGAGTTCATATAATATTTTAATATTATTTTCTGTGTTGTTGATATGTGATTGAGCATGTGTTAAAATTCCGTAAGTTAATTTATCCGTCTGTGTGCTAAATTTGACAAAAGGATTGGATTGCATTAAATGCAAAATTTGTATGCTATTTGCTAATGTGCCTATGTGTTGTGGCTTATTAAGGTGGAGGCCTTATGTTGTTTTAAATCCATTTATAAGATAATCGTTGATTAAATGACATGATAACCTTGGATTTTATTTTGTCTTATATGAATAATAAAGGGTAAAATGGGAATTTATTAATGTTTGATAATTAAATAAAACCAGAAAGATAAACTTTGCTATGGTTATCATCTTCCCACTGAAAACACAAAAGAAAATAGAGAAGAAGGGCTTTGTATATTCGGCCATTACAAGCCTTGATTTAAGGTATGTTTTCGATCGGTTTTTGATAATTTCTACGTTTTTGCAATCGTTGCTTAGTCTACTATCAAACCCATGCTTAAATTTTGAGAATTTATGATGTTTGTGAAATGAGACTTAGATGAACTCATATGATTTATGATGATATATGGTGTTAAATGATAGATATGTGTTTGATGAACATATTTTGTTCTTGATTTTTTTATGAATTTAGCTAAATAAGGCTAAATTGTGAAAATAAAAATTTGAAGGACTAAATTGTGAATTTGTTGAAATGTATGGACTTATATGTTATATAGGAGCATTCGGCTAAGCATGTTTAAATAATGATTTTGTGAATTTGATGTTTTGAGAAAAATGGACTAAATTCATAAAATATGCAATTGTAAGGGCTAATTTGTAAATTTCCCTAAATATGTGAATTTGGATTGAATTGAATATGTTGTTAAATAAAAGGATTAAAATTTGAATATGTATAGATCAAGAGCCAAAGAAATTGAACTTATATCGCGGGAAAGCGAAAGTAACCGAGTAGCCGTTTCCGTTCAGGTAAATTGAATTCGATGTAAGTCATTATGCAAATAAACGTATTTATATTGAACTGTGTATGTTTATATGACTATTGTTAACGATGAATGTTTACGAGATGATCTGTACATAAATTCCGAGATAAGGTTGAATTAGTGACAATGTCCGAAATGTCCTGTATGAATCTAGGAATAGATAGGATTAACTATGTCATGACATAGGTATCTGTTCTATTTTATCATGTAAGACCACGTCTAGGATGTTGGCATTGATTCGAGATTTTGTGTAAGACCACGTCTGGGACGTTAGCATTGATATGATCTTTATGTGTAAGACCATGTTTGGGACATCGGCATCATATTAATTCGTGTAAGACCCTGTCGGGGACAGTTGACCACGTCTGGGACGTTGGCATTGTACAACTTTTCTGAGTATTCTATATATCCTATTAGATTTCAAACGGTTCAATGGGCAAATTCGAGCTATGAACAATTACGTGAATGTATATTCGTTTCAGGTACGTTTGATATGTACACTAAGTGTGTATAAAAGGTAAGTACCTATATGAATTTTCTTTGAAGAAATGTATGATTGAACATGAGAATATGAATGAGATACAAGAATGGATATGAATAGGCTAAGTATATATGTGATATATGAAATGAAATATGTGGTAAGCTTTGTGTGAGTAAATGTGCCAAAGTATATGAAATGTAATAGCTATGAGATATATAAGTACCAATGATACAATTTGGTTATATGCGTTGTGTATTAAGTTTATTTGTATATGGCTTACAAAGCTTTTGGAAAGCTTACTCTATCTGTATATTTTCTCTGTTTATAGATCGTCAAAGCTATTAAAGGCTTGGGGACCGTCGAGGATCATCATCACACTGCTCAACTTGTTTTGGTATATTTTGGAAATGTATATAGCTAGATATGGCATGTATAGGCTAGTTATTTGTATAAGAATGAGATGTGAACTTAGCCATGTGATTTGGCTAGTTATGTGTTGGCTATACGTTTTAATGAATATGATAAATGGTAAATGTTTTGGGTATGGTTTTGATAGTATTTGAAATGGTTAAGTGTTTGGTGAATGTATGGATGAACTATGCTTGTGTTTACATGAGTTTTAGTCTTGTAATTTTGTCATGATTATAATTGGATTGGAATGTATAGATTGGATGATTATTTTGAGATGTTTTTGGTTGTCAAATGTGCAAGAGATGTACTGGTAATTTGCTTGTAGGTATGACCCTATTGTGGGTGGCATATTGGCCTTGCAAATGGCCTATTTTGCCACACGGGCGTGGCACACGAGCGTACCTAGAGACCATGGGACTAAGTCAGTAGCTAGTTAAGAGTACATGGCCTTGGCACAAGGACGTGCCTGCTAGCCGTGTGGTGTAGTCAGGATCGACCACGGCCAAGGTACACGGGCTTGCTTGGCGGCCGTAGAGTTAAGTCAGATTCGACCACAGGGGAGACACATGGACGTGTCTAGCAGCCGTGGGAGGCACATGGCCTGCCCACACAGGCGTGTAACCCCTGAAACTTAGAAAGTTTAAAATTTTTCGAGAATTTCTGTATGTGTTCCGGTTTAGTCCTGACTCTGTTTAAAGCACGACTAAGGTCTCGTTGACCTATAGATGGGACATGATGATTGTAAATGATGGTTTATTTTATGAATTTTCTGAAGAAGTTTCGACTATCAAGTAATGCCCTTAACCCTAATCCGGCGACGGATACAGGATAAGGGTGTTACATAAATGGACTTAACCACAGGAATGTAAATTATGAATAAGTTTGTCATATGGTTTAGAAATGTATAAAATATGTATTTGCAAATGTTACTTTTGAATAGTATGTATAATTGAAATCTTGAATGAGTTAGGCTAGTTAATGAACTTATATATAAGATGACATTGGTGTATAGTTGTTTAAGGTAATATGATTCATGTGTATTGCATGATTCGGCTGAAAATTATGGTAAGGATATGTATAGGAGTTGATTTGAAATCATAGGTTGATATTTCACTTAGAAAATCTAAAAAAACCAATTTGTTGATCTGTCGTAATTCGGTGTAGCAGATTAAACTAGTTTTAACACTTTAGGAGCTTGAGTACAAGCACTTTGGTTAAACTGTAGTTAAGTTTTCGTAATTTTATTTGCATCCAATAAAATGTGTAAATTGAGTCTTTTAATGGCATTAGGGGTCGAATGAGACCTAAAGGTGAGCTAATATGTTTTGTGAATGTGCAGGAGACCATTAGAAAGTGTACTAATTTGATATTGGTCATTGAGTTGCAACATAGAGATTTGGATGTCACAACATAGGGAGCAGAATAAAAGAATTAAAGACTGCCTTCAGTGTCGCGACAGCCTGAGGTTGTTGTGCCACACCCCTGAAGATATCCTGAAAATGAAGCATAATGCCTTCGATGTCGCGACACAGGACCTGGTGTATCCCAACGTCACCTTTGTACGGGAAATTATTATGAGCCATGGGCATTTTGGTCCGCACAATCAAACATTAAGCATGAAGATAACAACTAACCTAGGGTTAAAGACGAAAACCATTGTAAATATATAAATAGGCTTATTTAACACTTGTTATGGACAACTTTTCATATTGTATAATTATATTCCTAGTATTAGTCTTTAGTTTTTCTCTTTCCTTAAGCTTTAGGTTTGTTTCAGTTTTGTTATTTTGCTTTTGTAGAAGAGATCAGATTTGTAAACTTGATCAAACTCTGTGAGCATTCAGTATTCTATTCAATACAAATCAAGCTTCTTCTAAACTTTATATTCTTGAATTGTTACTCATGTTTATTCTTGACCGCCTACGGAAGTACTAACATTCAAAATAGAAATCCTACACAAAATATATGAAAAGTGGTATCTGCAAGTATACCGGTCAGGTTATAATATAGTTACAATGGAGTAGGTAAGTACTCCAAGGATCGTTCCCAAGGGAGGCAAGTACTAAATTAATTCCAACTTAAACATACATAGATCTAAGTAGTACTTTTAAATGGAAGTACGATGAATAAAAGGAAAGGTTGTGGTAATATATACTACTAATAATAAGAGAAGAAACAATATAAAGAATTACATCACAAGAAATCAAATAAAGGAGATCAAATAATAAAATATATCAAATCTGGCATAGGTGATTAACTCGCTTCAGTAATCATAACCAATTGTAGTATTGGGTTTTCTTGTTCAATCAACTAGTCAATATTCTTGCAAGATCTTCTGATCTTCCACTGACATATTGAGTCGGTAAAAGCTACTTATCTCTTGACCTTACAGTTTAGACTGGTTTAGGGTTAAGGTGTTCACGGATAGGCCATGCCAAATTTGGGTTAATTCCCACTTTAATGACTTCTTAGGGTTATCAAGCCTAGGGTTTTCTTCCTCTCTTGAACAGCTGATTGGCTAAGAAACCCCTACGAAATAGTTAATAATCATACCTTCACTCACTAATCCCCTGTAACACCCCTCACCTGTATTCAACACCAGAATAGGTTACAGAGCATTACCGAACTTATCACACATTAAAACATACATTTCTCGTACAAATTAATCAATTCAAATACAATTCATTCACAACCAATCATTTTGTCCCTAATACGAGCCTACGAGGCTCTAAACATGCATCAGGAGTGGTTCGGGTCTATACTGATAACTTTGGAAACTTTTTGAACATTTAGAAAATTTTCTCAAAAATAGGGGATACACACCCGTGTGGCTCGGCCTTGTGTCTCACAAGGCCAAAGACACGCCCGTCTCATAGGCCGTGTGGACATTCAAAATGGCAGCGCATAGCTGTACCCCACTCCGTGTCTGACCTCGTGTAACTCTCTGACTTGGGTCACACGGCCAACACACACGCCCGTGTGGCTAGCTCGTGTGCCTTAAAAATGGCCATACACGCCTGTGTGCCAAGCCGTATGCTAGGCCGTGTCAAACCTGTAAGGTAAACTGACTTATACCACATGGCCAGGTCATGTGTGAGGTCGTTGGAGCATACTGACTTGGTTTCTATTTCAACACCAGGAGACACACGGCCGTGTACATGACCATGTATCACACACGGCTGAGACACACGCCTGGGTCTTTGCCGGTGTGGACAAAAATAGGCTATTCACCAAGCCATTTTGCCACCCAATTTTTTGCACACCTTCACGAAACTCAAATGGCATAAAACATAGCATATCATAGGCATTAAATCAACCTCACTCAAGCACATTTCATACCATTTCCAACATCAACCAATACAAAACATAAATACCACAATATGCCATACAAATTCATACCAAACTCAAATGTGCATTAATGACTAGATTCACTAGCATACCAATATTCATAACTTAACCATTAGCTATCCATAATACTAATTATCCACAAGCATCACATATCCAACATCCAAAACATCACACAAGCCATATACACACATATATATACACACATGATTTAATCATACCAAAATAAGCCAACTTATATGGAAATATACAAAACCAAACTTAGAACATTTACAAGCCAACTCAAATTGCTACATTTATCATCAATTCATGAACCAAAATAACCAAAGTCCCTATACATGCCATATACTCAAAACATAAGCTTAAAAATACCAAATCGATAGTTAGATAGTGTGACGAAGTCTTCGACGATCCTCGAATTCGAGCTAGCTTTGACATCACTATAAAACATGGAAAAATAAACAAAGTAAGCTTTATAGCTTAGTATGCTCATATGAAATAAACCCAATCTTAACATAAATATACAAACTATCAAATTTGAACATATCAACATGTAATTCATTTAACTAATAAACCTTTCACATTTTCAATCATAATCTTGTGTATGAACTTCACAACTTCTTTGATTTAAACTTATACAGTTCATGTACATACCTGTACCATCTCGTATCAATCTCATATTCAACCACGTTTTTCATTTACCCGTTGAACCATTCGAAATACTATTGGATACATGGGAAACTCACACCCAAAGTGCCACATATATAGTCGAGCTATCTCAATCACATATCACATATATGCTCACTCTCGAGCTATCAACGGGCCTGCTCACACAAGCTGTGGGTCAAGACGTAGGTACACAGTGCTGCTCACACAAGCTATCAAGTAACTGCAACACATGCCGGTATACTCAGCCACCGGTAAGACGTACAGGACCAGCACTTGGATCACATAATCACAATAAGCCCTAATGACATGTCATTCGTATCCTAATCTACTCCTAAGGTTCAACCGGGATTTCACACTAGTCGAATCTTCATCGAACGTGTCCGTAGAGTTGTATTCACAATTCATACAATATCAAAGCATTAAAAACATAATTATAAAAAAGCTTATTACATATGAACTTACCTCAAACATAAAAACTGCTAAACTGATTGATTAGTTGAGAACTTTGTTTTTCCCTCGATCTAGATCCGAGTTTCACTTTTCTTGATCTATATGTAATCAAAATTAACTTATTTAATTATCTCTCTATTCAATTTAGTCCAAAATTCACATTAAGCAAAAGAGGTTAACCGAATACTTACCAAATCCACTTTTGATCCTGCGGCCTAAATTCGGCTTTTAACCTTGACTGATAGTAGATAATAATCGATTTGTGATGGAGGAAAACAACAAGGGTTTGGAACAAATAGGAATTTTGGCAAGGAAGGATGATGGTAATTCGGTAATAAGAGAGTTTGGCTATGAGAAAATTCGACAAAAAAGATTCGGCTATAGGAAATTTCGGCAATTGGGAGAATTTGGCTATGGGAAAACCGATTAAGGGGAGAGAAGAAAAACTAATGAAAGCTCAAAGAACCTTTCAAAGCATTCGACCCCTCCTTTTATAGCCAGAAGTCGAATACTCCTTTCCCCATAGTCCCATTCGGCGCCAATTCCTCTCTCTCCTCATCTCCTAACTTTTCTTCTGATAACACCTTAATCTTATCCAAAATTTCCTCCACAACCCTCATACCAGATTACTTCAAACTCTCTACAGCAAGAGTTCAAAACCAACACAACTCTGGCCGTCCACTTATGCAAGATAAACACTCCACAAAATGCTACTCTTAAGCCTCGAACCTTGGACCTCCTCAGCTGACCATCATGCCACCTTATAGCTCCCCAAGTGATGCCACTTGCCACTGGACCACAAGCCCATTCGTGTCCTATTTTCCCTTAATCTACTTAAGAGGCCTAATGCCTAGACTATGGTTGTGGTCCACTACAACAAGAAAAATAAATTTTTCCCTATGGTCTTCCCTATCTCTAAGATTTCAAATAATCCCGATAATACCTTAAAATTAATATTCTAAGTGCTACTCATACATACCAACCTTAGTGCACAGAAATTTTAAAGTTTCAAAATTTTGCGGTGTTACAAGTTGGTTAGTGTCGTTCTCTTGTTCTCAAAAATTTTAAACGCTCCCATGCCCAAGGCCCAATAGGCCCAATTCCACTAGGCACAAATTCGGGGCGTTACATTTCAACTCTCTTCATGAATATTTAGTGTACTCATGATTTATTATATTTAATTTATTAATGTAGTAAAATAACTATATCGCACAAAATAAATAGTAACGATCCCATACATTGTATTGTAGATCTAATTTGCCTCAATCCTTTTTAATGGTTTCACTTGATCTATCTCGCAAGACAATCTAACGCGTAAGTAACATTTATTAATTAAGATCCTTTGCAAATAGTTTATCACTTAAATATCGATTACTAATAGTCTCAACAACACTTATACCACGATCTAAGACTCTCAAAATGAGGGTTTCCAATGCAATAGGGGTCTCCCCTATGAATATTGTTCGACCTTTCAAAGTCGATATGAAATCATATTAGTAAGATAATAAATAAATAACAAAATATTACGTTTTTCCTATGGCACTATACCATTCGGCCATGATAATAAATTACTATAAAAAGGATTTTACGATTAAAATAACCTACACTTACATGTGATTAAATCGGATTGGACGATGAGTCGAAAAAGGAACGAAGTTGATGAATTGAGTGATCTAAAAGGATTGATAGAGTAAAGAGAACATGAGAGTTTAATCAATTATAAGAAACCACGAGTGAAAGAGGGAGAGAAAGGAAGAATTTCAGTCATTGGTGGCGGTGGCTCGACAGCAGTCCAATAATGGTGGAGTGACAGTCTGATAGTGAAAGGCTATGGGGGTTTCGACGCGAAAAGATGATGAATAAGAAAAATAAATAAGAATGAAAAAGAAGAAATAGAGGAGGAGAGGAATCCACGGTGGCTCGCAGCGGTGGAAAAATAAAGAGGAGGGAAAGGGCAGTGTTATGGTGGCTAAAAAGTGTGGCAATGGTGGTGCTATGGTCGATTGTGGTGGAGGAGAAGTAAAGGCTAAAAGAAAAGAGTGGTGGTTATTTTGCAAAAGGAAAGAAAATGGATGAGAAAATAAATGAAAAAGTGTAAGAATGGAAGCAATAGGGAGGTAAGGACGACAAAGGGTGGTCAAAGCTTGGTCAACTGTGACTAGAGTCAATGAACCACAACAAAACGCAGGATATGAAGTTTTGGCAAGTGAGGGAACATGGAGTGAAAAGGGGATCATGTTACCTCAACATATGATCAGTTTGACTCATAAAGAGGGAAAGGAATTCTCCTAAACATGGTAAAAATGGGGTGGACAGCAAGCACATTATGCACATGGAAATTGTGTTAAAAAAATAAAATAAAAATATGAGAACAAGGAGACTTGAATTTAGGACCTCTAAGATAGCTTAGGAGCACTTAACCATTTGACCACTTCACTTCCTTGTTCTAATTCCTACCACATTTATTTTAAAAACATGGTGTAACCTTTACTAAGGTTTTAGGTAAAATTACACCACATATAAAATAATGTGAAGGAAGGGATTCGAACACAAGTCATCATGGACATCACCACCACTACTCAACTATTATACTTGATATTTATTAATATCAAGAGATCATCTAAAATAAATAAACAATAAATAAATAAAATTCGGGCCACCACTCTCTCAGTTCATTAACCCAATTTCTACTAATCCGATTTTTGGGATGTGACATATATATTACATTGTAAATAGGCATTCAACAATTTAAGGTATCGAATGATATAGAGAATATAAGGAAACGAGCATGCTAGTATGAATGATAGATTGTTAAAATTGTGATTGTTTGGTTGACTAAATTTGTGAATATTGAGATACCTAGGGATGACCTAAGGCATTTTTTGGTATACACTTAGAGCCAAAAAGCTAACCTTTTTTTGTTCATCCTTAATACCTATATTGAGCCAAAAAAAAAACACTTCTTGATGAACCTCTATACAAAACTGAGCTAAAAACAATAATTTGTGCTTACCCTTTTATTTAGTCCTGAATTGCATGATTATAAACATCTGGCCATACATATTGAGAGTTAAGTAGATACATTACAGTGGTTTTGTAAAAATAGAGTGATAGGAAATATCAATGTAGTATGGTGATTATAGGTTAGCTTAAAAGTGCAAAACGAAAAAAAAATGAAAAAAAATTAAACAAGTAGAAAAAGGATGTGAAAGGAATAAAAGCATTTGTGAGTGATGTATCATGAAAAAGAAGGAAAGGTGACAAAGACACAAAAATAAGAAAAAACTTGTTCATTAAGTGCACAAAAAAACTTGTAAGCTAGCCGTAGTCACTATATGATATTGAGATTTCCTATAAGGAGAAAGAAGGAATGTGAGAGAAGGATAAATAAGGTGGTGAGTGGGAATGGGTCATTAAGGGGTAGAATAGGGGACAATATGATGTGTCAAACTATTTTCATGCTTGAAAATATTTGATGTAACACCCCTTACACGTATTCAATGTCAGAATCAGGTACGAGACATTACCGGACTTATCTTGCTTGAACGTACAACTTTGGGCTATCAAATTTCATTCCAACTTAAAACTTCTCATTTACAATCATAACATTCTTACTATGGGCCTACGAGGCCTTAAACATACAATTGGAGGGTCTCGAAATCAAACTGGGAACTTTTGTATACTTAGAAAAATTTTACCTTAACAGGGCCACACGCCCGTGTGAAATAGGACACGTCCGTGTGGGCAGGCTGTGTAGTCACACACGCCCATGTCCCTAGCCCGTATGGAATTTATTTTTCATTTTGAACCTACAGGGGTTTTCACACAGCTGGGCACACGCCCATGTCCTCCACAGGGCCTAGACACGCCTGCATCCTCACCCGTGTGTGAAAACCTAGGTATTCTGTTTATGACACCAGCAACCATATAAGGGGCACACGGCCTAGGCACACACCGATGTGTCTAACCTGTGGTCAACACTGACTTGCCATACTAACATGCAGGGGACACACGACCCAATCACACACCCATGGGACTGACAGTGTGTCACACATGGCCTAGACACATGCCTTTGTGCGTACCCGTGTGGACAAGAACAAGGCTATTTGCCAAGCTCTTTTTATCACCCTAACTCATACAACATCAATCACATTCAACCATTAACCAAGTAACCCAATCATGCATCACACATATTCATGAATAACCTCATCTTTCCATATATTAATAATAATAAGCCATTAAATATGGCCATTTACAAAAGAGTTCATCTTTGAAACAGCCAACACACTTGGCCAAAATAACATAACATTTCACATAACATTTCACTAAGTCTAGCCCCTATACATGCCATACTCAAAATGCTAAGTCTAAATATACTGAGATGAGTTGATAGTGTGGATGATCTTTAGATTATCTTCGTATCCCGAGCTAGCTCTTTGACACTATAAAACAAGGGGAAAAAAATGGAGTAAGCCTTAAGCTTAGTAAGTTTACATGCAAACAGTAAGCATCATAACATACACTAATCAATCAATAACATTACATACTAAGCAAGAACAATTCATATTTCCATAATCATGCTTACTCATTTCATCTCTTACCACATTCCACCCATATAACAATTATATTGCTCACATTTATTTGTACACATTCCCTGCACTCATCACCACAAAGCAACATGAAATGTTTACTTATACAATTTCTCGATGAACCCCTCAAAATAATACTAACTACTTGGTGGTTTCGCACATAGTCCACCAAATGATAATATAAATGATGGTATCGTACACAACCCATCGTGAATAAGTAATAAGGTGGTATCGCACACAGCCCACCAAATAATTATTACGGACATTTTTTCGCAGTTACATATCTATTTCGAGGTTCATACGAGACTTACTCACTATCTATCAATTTTAATCAATCTCAATCATAATTGATCCCATTCATACAATGCACCAATAAGTAACAACATATGTATTAAAGATGTATCGTTACACATAAACTTACCTCGGTGCAAAACATGTTAATCGGTGACTTAGTCCGTAACCTTGCCTTTTCCTCGGTCAAGGTTGTTTCTGCGCTCTTCTTGATCTATAATAATAAAATTTACTCATTCAATCACCTTATATCTCATGATACATCAAAATTCCTACTTAGGCAAAAATGACCAATTTGCCCTTATACTTTGGCAAAATTATGATTTTGTCCCAAGGCTCGTAAATCATTTTTCATCATATTTTCTCATTAAAAAATCCTAGCTGAACATTTATTTCTCTTACAACAACTCACAAAACCAATTATTTCATGCATTTTTTACACAATTATAACCTTTACAAATAAGTCCTATTAAGGTGTTTTCATGGTAACACCTTTCACAAAAGTTATTCCTTAACTCACTAACATTCATTTCCTCCATAAAAACTCAAAAAACAACATAAACACTCTCATGGCAAGTCCTTAAACTTTCAACCATTTTTCAAATTAGTCCCCTCATTAGATAGATTAAGCTTTGGGGTTCCAACAGTACAAAAATTATCAAGAAAGACCCCTAAAATCACTTACTTGCAAAAGAATGGCTTGGCTGAAAGTTTGAACTCCAAAAACCTATAATTTCCCTTCAATTTTTGGTGGAGAAGAAGCATGAATAGTGAAAGATGATATCTCTTTCATTTATCTTATTATATTCATTTTTTTATCACCTAATTTCACCAAAATTTGACCAAAATTTAATGCCCTTGTCTCCTTGTCTCAATGGCTGGCCAACACACTCTTAATGGCCTAATTGCACTTTAAGGACCTCCCATTTAATATTTTATGGCTATTAGAACCTCTACCTTGTATAATAGAACTTTCGCACTTTATGCGATTTAGTCCTTTTTCACAATTAAGCATACAATTGCTAAAATTAAAGCACCAAAATTTTCATGCAACCATATAATTATGCCATAGCACATAAAATAATATCAAAATAATTTTCTTCAACCTCGGGTTAGCGGTCCCGAAACCACTGTTTCGACTAGCCACAAATTCGTGCTATTACATTTGATGCTTACTGCTCTTAAACCCCATACATATCCCAAACATCAGAACATTACAAGTCGAAAAACCCTATGTGATCTAGATAGTCGTATTTACAATTTGACATCATACTGAATAATTGCATTTACAACTGTTTGTATTCTACTAGGATAATCAAATTACTTGTATAATTTATTGATGGATCCTTTCATTTGAGACCCTTAATGTTTGTATGCTTTGTAATGTACTGAACTTAGGTGTTTGTTATTAGAAGTGGTAAGTCAGCTATATATTATACCAAGATTATGTGTACATATACAATGCTTATTCATGTTGTAACAGTCAAGTTTTGACCCTAGTCGGAACAGTGGTTTTGGGACCAAAAATCTGAGTCTGAATAATATTTTAATATTATTTTCTATGCCTTTAATATGTGATTAAGCATGTGTTAAAATTTCGTAAGTTAATTTTTTCGTCTGTATGCTTAATTTGAGAAAAGGGTTAAATTGCATTAAATGCAAAATTTGTATGCTATTTGTTAAAGCACCTATGTGTTGTGGCTTTTAAAAGAGGAGGCCTTAAGAGGCAATTAAACCACTATTTAGTTAGTGGATGGACAATAGAAAAATATATCCTTAATGTATGTTTGTTTTAATTATTAACTGGAAGGTTAATAAGGTAATAGATTAATATAAATGTTATAATAAGATAAAACATGATGGATGGCTTTTATCATCCTTTTTGGTGCCAAAAATTGAAGAAAAGAAAAGAATGAATAAGCCAAGTAGGGTTTCGGTCCTTTACAAGCAAAATTAAGGTATGTTTTTACTTTGGTTTTTGATGATTTTTATGTTTTTGAGATTGTGGCTTAGTCGACTATAAAACTCATGTTGTAATTTGAAGAATTGATGATGTTTATGAAATGTGCCATTGATGAAATGGTGAGCTCTGTGATGAGTATTGGTGTTAAATGAAATATATGTGTTTAATGAACATGTTTTGTTCTTGAATTTTTGATGAATTTAGCTAATTAGGGATAAATTGTGAAAATAGTATTGTGAGGGACTAAATTATGAAATAAATGAAATCTTTGGACTTGTATGAGATATATAAGCATTCGGCTAAGCATGAGTATATGGTGATTTTGTATATTTGATGCTTTGAGAAAAACGGACTAAATTGATCAAATGTGCAAATGTGGGGGGCTAAGTTGTAAATAGCCCTAAATGTATGTTTTTGGATTGAATTGGATAAGTTGATGAATGAAAGGGTTAAATTTGAATATGTATAGATCAAGAACCGAAGAAAACAGACTTAGATCGCTGGAAAGTGAAGGTAGTCGAATAACCGAGTCCGAATGAATATCCAAATCTGAGGTAAGTCGATATACAAATAAATGTGTTTGTATTAAATTATGAATGTTCATATGACTATTGATAATGATGAATGCATATGAGATGTTGAATATATGAAATTCGTGATAAGACCGGTACATTGCTAACATCCAAGAAGTCCCGTACGAAGCTAGGAATAGATAGGATTAACTATGTTATGACATAGGTGTCTGTTACGTGATATCATGTAAGACCACGTCTGGGACGTTGGCATTGATTCGAGTTTTCGTGTAAGACCACGTCTGGGATGTTGGCATCGAGATGAGATTTACGTGTAAGACCATGACTGGGACATTAGCATCATATTGAATCGTGTAAGACCCTGTCTGTGACAATGGCATCGATATTTGAATACATGTAAGACCACGTCTGGGACGTTGGTATTGTACGACTATTCCGAGTATTCTGCATATCCTATTAGTTTTAAACTGTTCAACAGGCAAATCTGAGATACGAACGACTATGTGATTTGTATATCCGTTTCAGGTACATTTGATATGTACACTAAGTGTGTATAAAAGGTAAGTACTTATATGTACTTACTAAGATGAATATGTGCAATGGAATGATGAGATGACACGTGAAAATATGCTTAAATGAGTTATGTGTATATGTGACATTTGAGTTGAAGAATGTGGTAAGATATGGCTAAGCAAATGAGCCAAATGCTATATGTGATGTATTTGCTATGAGAACCATTATTTTCATTGTATCAATATGGTTATGTGTATTTTATGTTAAGTTTATTTGTATATGGCTTACTAAGCTTCTGAAAGCTTACTCTCTGTGTGTGATTGCTCTGTTTTATAGATCGTCAAAGCTACTGAAGGCTCAAGGACCGTCGAGGATCGTCATCACACTACTCAAATTCATTTTGGTACTTTTGAAATGTGTATATAGCTAAATATAGCATGTATAGGCCAGTTGTTTTGGATTATGGTTGAAATGTGTATAAATGGCCATGAGATGTGGCTAGATAAATGTTGATGATATGCATGAGTGATTATGATATATGATGCTTGATTTGGTATGGTTTGATAGTTAATGAAACGGCTAAGATTTTAGTAAGTATATGAATGCATTATGAGTATGTATGTTTGGGCAAAGTGGTATGATTGGAAATAGGATTGAATGTGGAGACTTGTTGATTATTTGGCATGTCTTTGATTATCAATTGTGTAAGAAATGAATTGGTATAATGCTTGTAGGTAATGAATTGGTCTCAGAAAATTTTTAAGTGAGCAAGAAAATGACAAATGACATGACAGCTTTAAAGGTTTAATGAATTTGGAGTGTCTAGGTGTAACACCTCAAACCCGACCTAGAATTTAGGCCCGAGTCCGGAATGTCACATTAAAGGCACACTTCAAAACGATTTTACCATTTAACAATTTAAGGCCCAAAAGCCCAAAATCGTTGTATCTTGTTAAGTTACGTTGAAAAGCCCATATTTTAGAAAACATTCATAGGTTAAGTTATTTCGAAAACCATGTTAACTTTAGAAATTTTATGAAATTTATTAAGCGGATAGTTGAAACAATAATAATAAAACCCAAAATCTAAAGTCAATTAGGAGTTACATGGCCTTATTACAATCCAATGGAAAAACAAAACAAAGTATTTTAAATAAATTCATTTGAACAAAATAAAACATTTGATCAACTTGTAGTGTAGTCATCTCCGAGTCCTCTCCTATGCCAAGCCGTCTATTCAGGATCACCTGAAATATTAAATAAAAGGGTGTGAGTTTCGAAACTCAGTGTATACAACCCTTGGCAATCAAACCACATACAAATGTTCACATTGGGCCTAAGCCCTATCAAAATTGGTGGTCTTGGGCCTTAGCCCACAATGACCTCATATCATATCATATCATATCATATCATATCATATTGTATCATATCATTGTATCATATATAAACAATGACCCCATCCCAATAATCCATCCGCACACACACCATTTCCCTTCCAACCTTATACACACCTATGGGGATTTCCAAATCGACCCACCCATCCTCTACACACCAAAGGTAGCCTGGTTGCTGTCTTACCTAACGTAGCAGCAAAGCTGCTAATCATATAATTGGCTTAAAGCCACCGGTAGATCCATGTCCATACGACAATGCGATCCTCAAATCTTCCTCCGTACCATAATTCCCACCCATATGCATCCTAAGCAGAATATCTTATGAATGCATCACACAAACGAGTAACATCCATAAACCCATATTTGTCACAGAGGGGTATTTTCGTCATTTCCCTACCCAAGGGTATTTTGGTAATTCTATCCTATAGGGATATTTTGGTAATTTGGAAAAATAGGGGTATCTTGGTAATTTTCAAAATTGGGGTATTCTGGTACTTGCACAAAACAGGGGTATTTTGGTTCTTGTACAAAACTAGGGTATTTTGGCACTTGCACAGAACAGGGTTATTTTGGTAATTTACAAATATAAGGGTATTTTAGTAGTTTTTCACATATAAGGGTATTTTAGTAATTTTTCAAATATAAGGGTATTTGGTCCCTTTCGGGTTTTAGTTATGAACTTTGGCCCATCAACAAGTCCTCGCGGCTAAAGTGAACAGACACTACGCACCAGGTAGGATTCGAGAGAAGAGGAGGTGGGCCACTACGACCGCTTAAGTACCAAGCTCTCCCTAGATCCAATCCTAGACATGCGTATGCCCCTTGCCACACCCTAACCCGGCGACTTGTTCACGGACATGTTTAATTATTAGAAAGTCTTATGCGATTTAAGAGTTGCTTAAACTAGGCCTAAAGTCCATAAACCCTAGCATACTTGCCTACGTCCCCATAAAGCCCATCAAACCCAAATTACATCCTTACGGCCCACTAAGCCCAAATCACATCCTTATGGCCTGTTAGGCCCAAAACAATTCCAGATCATGTATTATGCTTGACAAACTCAATTCATACGCCAAACCAAACAAACTCATCAAACCTAGCCTTAGGGCCCACCGGGCCAATTTAGCCACTTTCGGCTTTTCGGCTTTTCGGCATTGTCGATATCATGTGTGTAGTGTTTGTACACAGCTAGTATCCACACGCACTGCAAACCCCTTAGTCACAAACCTATAGTCAACATTACTAACGATTAACCAAGGCTTTAACACATACTTATCAAAAACCGAAACCTCACCGTACCCTTACCGTGTGCCTTACGTTCTAGTAGCCCTTCCTTTGCTACTATTGGCGATTATCCTCTAGATCTGCACCCAAACACCTATAGCGTCAAAACCAAGTGATCCATATTGATCATAAATCATCCCTACAAGCCACATTAGATTCGGCCATTTACTAAACCATGACTGAGTCGAGAACACTTACCACATTGTTAGCAACCCTTACCTACCACGCTTCCGACTGTTGAGCCTTACCCTTGTTAATATAGGTTAACGACAAGAATTGGGTTAGATAGCCCTTCGAATTTTAACAAAACTCGCTAAAAAATCAACTAAGCACTTACCAAAATTCTCCTTTGATCCTGCGGCTTAAGTCTGGCTTTTGAGACTAGTAAGGTGACAGAGGCAATTCGGCAACACTAGGGAGAATAAGAAAAGAGGTGATTCGGCTAGAACCAAGTGGTGAACCAAAAAGGAAATTTGAGAAGGGAGAGTATGAAGGATTCGACAAAGAGGGATTATAAAATTTTCGGTAATTGAGGGAATTTGACTTAGCAAAATTTCGGCAAAAAGGGAGAAACTGTTTGAGGGGGAGAATAAAACTAGAGAATGCTCAAAGAACCTTTCAGCATTTGGCCCCTTCTCCTTTTAAAGCCATAGGCCGAACACTCCCCTCCCTTAGAGTCCCATTCAGCACCATCAAATCCTTACTCCCCATCTCCTAACTTTTCTCCCTTATCTTTACCTTAAATTTCTCTCCTGAACACTCCCTTCCAGAGTCCCCTCTAACGCCAACTCCTTCTATCCGGGCACAAAAATAAAACTCCTTAATTCTCCCCTCTTTAGGCCTCGAACCTTGGACCTCCTTAACTGACAAAACACGCCACTTCGTAGCTCCTAAATGATGCCACTTTCCACCGGACCACAAGCCCATTTGTGTTATCTCTTCTCTTAATCTGCTTATGAGGCCTCATGCCTGAGACTAGGGTCCACTAAGCAAGAAAAATAAAATTTTCACTATGGTCACCCCTATCTCTAAGGCTTCAAATAATCCCGATACTACCCTAATATTATTATTCTAAGTGCTACACATATGTATTAACTTCCATTCACAGAAATTAAGGTTTCGGGACTTTTAGGGCGTTACACTAGGTGTGTTGGAGAAGCTCTGGGTTCAAGTTTTGTGGTGGAGGATTCTTAATTTAATTAATTAAGGAATCAGGGTTGTGAGTAGTGGGCTTTTAAATAAAAATAAGTGAAAAATGGCACAAAGAAGCCTGTGGTGAAATGGCTAAGTGATGCCACTAGGGTGTCGAGAGGTGGCGACATATGCATGCAGGAAGGTCTGAGGTTCGACTGCTAGCTTAGCTTTATTTTGGAGTTTAATTTTAGGCTTCTAGAAGGCTAGAAGTGGCGTGTAGAGGGACTCTAAGGAGAAGTGATCAGTAGAGAGAATTTAGGAGAAGGATAAGGGAGATATCATGGATAAAAATTAGGAGATGAGCAGTGGATAAAGTGGTGCCGAATTGGACTTTAGGGGTGGCTAAGTTTAGGCTATAGGCTATATAAATGTGTGTGTGTTGATTCTGGGGTCCTAGGTAATGCCGAATTTTCCATTCTTTTTCTTTTCCTTGCCGAAACCTTATTTTTCCACAACCAAAAATACCTTGCCTTGTTGCTGAAATCTTCTATAGTCGAATCCCTTTTTACCGAATTCTCTCATAGCCAAACTCTTTTATTGCAGAAGTATCATCATCTTCTCTTGCCAAAATCCCTAGTAGTGACGAATCTTTGTTGTTTTCCTCCATCACAAATCGATTGTTATCTACTCTCAGTCAAGGTTAAAAGCTGAATCTCGTTCAGTAGCTATCTAGGCCAAAGAATCTAAGGTTGGATTCGGTAAGTATTCTGTTAACCCCCTTAGTGTGTTTTGTTAAAAGCCGAAGGGCTATCTAACTTCTCATTTTCGTTAATCTTATATTAACAAGGGTAAGGTTCAGAGATCACAAGGGTGGAAAGGATCGTTAGCAAAGTGTAAGTGTACTCAACTCGATTATGGTTTAAGTAAATGGCCGAATGTGAGTATGATCCATAGGGGTGACTTGTGTAGATTATGAGTCACTCGAAGTTTGATGGTGTATGTGTGAGTGCAGATCTAGGGGATACTCGTGATTAGTAGCTAAGGAAAAGCTATTAGAACGTGTGGCACATGGTAAGGCTTCGGCTTTTGGTAAATATTTTGATTAAGTATAAGTGATTGATTCAAGGTTGGTTGGTTGTAGGTTCAAGACCAAGGATAGTATAGCACGTCGCAGTAACCAGGTGTGTACAAACACTACACACACATGATATCGGCAATGCTGGAAAGCCGAAAAGCCGAAAGTGGCTAAATGAGCCCGGTGGGCCCTGAGGCTAAGTTTGATGAAATTGATTGATTTGGTTATATGAATTGAGTTAGTTATGCATGTTACATGATCTGGAATTGTTTTGGGCCTAATAGGCCATATGAATGAGATATGGGCCTAATGGGCCATAAGGATGTGGTTTGGGCTTAATGGGCTATATGAACGTGAAATGGGCTTGATGGGCTTTATGGGGACGTAGACAAGTATGCTAGGTTTAATGGACTTTTAGGCCTAGTTCTGAACAACTCTTAAACCGCATAAGACTTAATTTAATAATCAACATGTCCGGGGACAAGCCGCTGGGTTAGAGTGTAGCAATGGACATATACATGTCTAGGATTGGATCTAGGGAGAGCTTGGTACTTAAGCGGTCCTAGCGACCCACCTCCTCTTCTCTGGAATCCTACCTGGTGCGTAGTGTCTGTTCACTTTAACCGCAAGGACTTATTAATAGGCCAAAGTTTATAACTAAAACCCGAGTTGGACCAAAATACCCTTGATTTGAAAATTACCAAAATACCCTTAGTTTGAAAATTTCTAAAATATTCTTAGATTTGCAAAATTACTAAAATATCCCCAATTTATAAAATTACCAGAATACCCTTGATTTGTAGAATTACCAAAATATCCCTAATTTATAAAATTTCCAAAATACCCCTATTTTGTAAAATTACCTAAATACCCCTGTAGGGTAGAATTACGAAAATACCTCTGGGTAGTGAAATGACTAAAATACCCCTAAGTTCTTAATGTGTGAAAATGTGTATGTTACATTCATGAAATATATGTTGCATTTGGGTGGCTTTAATGATACGGAGGAAGATATGTGAGGATCGCATAGTCGCTTGACGACCGTGGATCCACCGGTGGCTTTAAGCCCATTATATGCTTAGCAGCCTTGTTGCAACGTTGAGTAGTGTTGCTGTTGGTGCTACCTTTAGAGTGTAGAGATGGGTGGGTTGATATTTATATCCCTACAAGAGTGTAGGGTTGGAAGGGAAATGGAGTGCAGGGTTAGATTTGGGATGGGTGCATTGCATTCATGTGATACTGATGTGATATGAGGTCGTTGTGGGCTAAGGCCCAAGACCACCATTTTTGATAGGGCTTAGGCCCAATGTAATAACTGTATGTTGATTGGATTACCAAGGGTCGTACACACTGAGTTTCGAAACTCACACCTTTTTTATTAAATGCTTCAGGTGATCCTAAATAGACGGCTCGACGTGGAAGAGGACTCGGAGGTGGCCACACTGTAAGCAGTTCTTAATTTGTTTTGAAAGACTTAGTTTTAAATTACTTTGTTTCCGTTGGGTTGTAATAAGGCCTTGTACTCCGGTTTGACTTTAGATTTTGAGTTTTGTTGTTTTTGTTTCAACTGTTTACTTAATTGTTGAACCTGGATAAATTTCTTAAATTTAAACATGGGCTCTTATCATTACTTAGCAAGATTCAAGGAATTTGGGCTTTTAGACCTTAAAATTTTAACTTAGCAAAATCGTTTTGAATTATGCTTTTGATGTGACATTTTCGGATTCGGCCATAACGTCTGGACCGGGTCTGGGGGTATTACAAGGGTTATCTTTTCATTTACTATTTTTTTTGTTGCTTTGCTTGAGGACAAGCAATGACTTAAGTGTGGGGGAGTTTGATCTGTCGTAATTCGGTGTAGCAGATTAAACTAGTTTTCACACTTTAGGAGCTTAAATATAAGCATTTTGGTTAAGTTTTAGTTAAGCTTTTGTAATTCTATTTGCATTAAATAAAATGTGCAAATTGAGTCTTTTATTGACTTAGGGGTTGAATGAGGCCTAAATGTGAACTAATATGCTTTGTGAGCATGCAGGAGACAATTAGAAGGTGTACTAACTCGATACGTCTTTGTATTGTAATGCGGAGAGTTGAATGTCGCAACATAAGGAGCAGAATAGAATAATTCAAGACTGCATTCGATGTCGTGACACAGTATGAGGATGTCGCGACACACCCCTGAAGATATCTTGAAGATGATGCATATTACCTTCGATGTCGCGACACAGGATCTGGTGTATCGCGATATCACCTCTGTACAGGAAATAATTACGAGCCAAGGATGTTTTGGTCTGCACAATCAAACATTAAGCACAAGGACAACAGCTAACCTAGGGTTAAGGACAATGACCACTCTAAATCTATAAATATGCTCATTCAACACATGTTATGGACAACTTTTCATATTGTATAATTTTGTTCCTAGTTTTAGTCTTTAGTTTTTTTCTCTTTTCTTAGCCTTTAGGTTTATTTCAGTTTTGTTCTTTTGCTTTTGCGGAAGAGATTAGATTTGCAAACTTGATCAAACTCTGTGAGGATTCGACATTCCATTCAATGCAAATTAAGCTTCTGCTAACTTTATATTCTTGAATTGTTATTCATGTTTATTCTATATATCAATTCTATATTGTTTATGAGATCCATGAGGAACTAATCCTCTTATGGGGATTAGTGAGTGGAGGTATGATTAATTAACTGTTTTGTAGGGTTCTCTTAGCGAATCAACTGTTTGGGAAAGGAAGAATTTAAACCCTAAGCTTAATGACCCTAGAAAGTCATTAATGTGGGAATTAACCTAAAATTGGTATGACCTATTCGTGAATACCTTAACCCCGAACCAGTGTGGATTGTGAGGTCGAGTGATAAGTAGTTATTGCCGACTCGTTATTCTAAATTGGAAGATCCTGCTGGGATATTGACTAGTTGATTAAACAAGAAAACTCGAAGCAACAGTTGGTTATGATTACCGAAGCAAGCTAATCAACCATGCTTAGATTTAACAAATTCTACTATTTGATTTCTCGTTATTTATTTATTTATTTCTTGTATTACTATTATTATTATTAAAAATCTCAAAAACCTTTCTTTATATTTCATCGTAATATAATCTACCTAAAGTACTAATTAGATCTATTTGTGCTTAGGTTAGAATTAATTTAGTCTTCGCCTCCCTTGGGTACAATCCTCAGAATACTCATTTACTCCGTTGTAACTATATTACAACATGGATTGTATACTTGTGGATACCACTATTTCTAATATATTTTGTGCAAGATTCCTACTCTGGACGTTAGTACGTCCGGAGGTAGTCATTTGTCCCGTTGCAATGAGATTAGGTTGCCATGCCACTGTGCGACATTGAATATTGAACGTTGCGACAAGGTCTACTCAGCATGTTACGTTGCGAAAAGGAACCCCCTGATGTTTTAACGTCAACCTTTTGAAATTTTTACAATTAGTCCTAATTCGACTTCAGATTAGTTTTAGAACTTTCGTAAACTCATATAAGATCTGAAAACTGTTGTATTTTGTATTATATGCATGTGGGTTGAAATTGATCATTTAATAATATAATTTGAATATAGTTGATCGTAATTTTTCCTACAACGAATGTAATACCTAGTAACTCGAACTCAAAAATCAAATTGGTATCAAAGTGTTACTTTGATACTTTTTTAATTCAAGTCTTCTAAATATGAAAACAACAAACAACATTGATAGAGCATATCCTCTCTAAATAACATCTAAGAAAAAAGGAAACCCTTGAAAATGAAGGCAAAGTATTGTTTGGAGTAGGCAGGCAGCCAGTAGCGATATTAGTGGTTTGGGGTGGGGAAGAGAAGCCCAAATATTAGATAATGAAATCAGGCCTAAAAATCAGAAACTGATCCATCATCGTCTTCTATTCTGTTGGTAGAAAAAAAATTACAAAGAAAAAGAAGAAAGTATCAAGGAGTGCAGAGAGTAAATGGAAGAGTACCCAGAAGAATTGAGGAGTCCACCAGTGGCACTGGTAGCATTGGTAGGATGCCCAGAGCAGCATGGGGCGATAACCACCCACCTCCTCTCCCAGCAGCATCCTATCAACACCTTGGCCTTGCCCGACTTCTCCAAGCTCTCCCATCTCCTCCATCGCCCCCCCGCCCCTTCTTCTTCCCCCGCCGGCTTTTTGAAAAGGGATTGGCTGGTCAAGCACCGCACTAAGATCCCCGCCGTGGTGGCCGCACTCTTCTCCTGGGATCATGTCTCCGGTGACCCTGCCCAGTGGGTCCAAGTCTGCTCCGATCTGGATGACCTAAAAGCCGCTATTCGTCCCAGGAACACCAAATTGTTGCTGCTCGTTGTGGTGGGCCAATCCGATGACATTAGTGAAGATCGTCTGCTTGCCTTACGGAAGCGAGCAGAGGTCGATTCCAAGTACCTTCTCCTCTTCAACCCCGATCCTTCTCAACTCAATAACTCTCTTCAAAGGTGCTCAATCCCCCCCCCCCCCCTTTTATCTAACAATAATTAGTACTTTACTGAATTAATTGTTGTATGAACTATATCCCATACATTGTAATGTCTGTCAGGTTGAGTGCCAGTTTTGCCGAACTAGAAACTACTTTTTACAGAGAAGAAGGTCGAAGGATTAAAGCTCGCATTGAAAAGAAGAATTTCTCCTCTTCCGATCTCCAAGTTCGCTACTGTTTTAAAGTAATAATAATAAAAGAATAGCTTTCCTCACTTTTTCATATTATTAATTCCTTATGTATTGGCTCATTGGTTCACAAAATGGGTAGGTTGCTGTGTATGCAGAGTTCAGACGAGACTGGGCTGAAGCCTTGAGGTTTTATGAAGATGCCTATCATGCTCTGCGCGAGGTTCTTCCCTAATTATCCTATTTCTTTACCATCCTTCCGTTTATCATACTTAATACTAGTTACTTAGTTCCTTCTACTTGTCACTGCTACCATCTATGTCAATGCTATTCATTTAGATGGTTGCTACCTCAACAAGATTGCCTCCAATACAATGCTTATTTGAGATCAAAATTGTTGCTGAGCACTTGCATTTCAAGATTTGCACTTTGTTGTTGCATGGTGGAAAGCTCAGAGAAGCAATTACATGGTTCCGCCAACATGTTGTCTCCTACAAGAGCCTTGTTGGAGATCCAAATGTCATTTTTCTTCACTGGGAATGGCTCAGCAGGCAGTTTTTGGTTTTCGCTGAGTTGCTTGACTCAAGCTCTGCCACTCTTCCAAGCAGTTCCTCTCTACCATTAGGCACTGCCGACCAACCTCTGACTGAATGGGAATTCCATCCAGCTTATTACTATCAGGTCTGTACCATCATTTCATCGTTGTTGGCTTTTTTAACGGCTTTTCCATGCGAGTCTTGCTACCTTGCTTTATAGCCAACCCTTAGAAACAATGGGGTCAATGAGTACCTAAACTTTTTTTTCCAGGGATTTTTGCAAAATTTATGCAAGTGCCACCATAGCAATTGAACTTGCATTTAGAATTCTCTTAGATTATTTAAGTTATCTGAATCATAACATTCATCTTACAACAGTCAGCAGCTAAATACTTGAAGGAGAAGAGATCAGCTCTGGAGTTGACAGTGTCAAATTCAGAAACTTTTAGCGAGAATGATGATGGGAGTGCTGAATCTGTGGTACCATCAGCTTATATTGGTCAGTTTGCTCGGCTACTTGAGCAAGGGGATGATTCGGCTATGCAGTCGTAAGTCTTAAAAAATTAATAACGAGAAATCTGATTTGATTTTGTACCATTTACCTTATAATGAATGTTTGGATTTTTATTCTCTTCTGACTATGCAGCATTACTGATGATGAATACACTCGTTATGCAATTGCTGAGGGAAAAAGGTTTCAAGACTCCTTTGAAATTATTGCTTTGCTCAAAAAGTCTAATGAAATATATAGTAAACTTAAAGTTCAGAGGATGGGTTCTCTTTGTGCCTTTCAGATTGCTAGAGAATATTTTTCTTTGGGTGATTTCAACAATGCAAAACAGCAGTTTGATGGTGTTGCAAATCTATATAGGCAAGAAGGATGGGTGACCTTGTTGTGGGAGGTTTTGGGTTACTTGAGAGAGTGCTCAAGGAAACAAGGTACTGTAAAAGAGTTTGTAGAGTTTTCTCTTGAAATGGCTGCATTGCCAGTATCTATTGTCGATAGCATCCAGTCGTCCAAATGTGGTCCAGGAGGACCTGCAAGTCTTGAACAGAGAGAAATGATACACAGAGAAATTTTTGCACTCATAAGTGGAGAAGCTAGGCCAATATCCATTAATGGAGTTGATGATCTCAAAGTAACCGGAGATAATACCCTTCATCTTGAGATTGATCTTGTTAGTCCACTCAGATCAGTTCTTCTTGCTTCAGTGGCTTTTCATGAACAAATAATCAAGTCTGGTGTCTCCTCCTTGATTACATTATCACTTCTATCACAGTTACCTCTTTCCATTGAGATTGATCAGTTGGAAGTCCAATTTAATCAATCTCAATGCAATTTTATCATCATGAACGCCCAAAAGCATCCATTAGAAGCAGTGCTGAGTGAGCAACATGATCACCGAATGGAGAGTGCCCCTTCTTTAGCACTCACTACAAACAAATGGCTGCGGCTGACTTATGACATCAAATCTGGTAAGTTGTCTTTTATTTTATGCAAAACTATTTTGATCATAAGTTCTAATAAAAACATAGGACCCAACACAATCATTTCAACTAGACAGTCCTTAAATTTGCAAATAAGAGAAGAATGCTTTCTCCTGTAATGCTGATAGTTTTACATGCTGTTGCTTGATATTAGCCTAACTGCTATTGCAATGAGTTTGTTACAGCTTTGCATCTCCCATGTTTTGACCTAACCTAAGTTAATTAATAGTTTACCTAATGGGTGTAAGCAACATTTTAGCTTTCGACAAGTGAGCCTAGGATTTAATCAACCCAAAAACCATGTGAAATCACTAGTGCTGCACCATTGATAGCAATTTCAGTAAGGATCACTATCATGTGTTCTGTTGTATTTGTCTGCTCATTGTGTCTGCATGTATCTCTGCTTTTGAGAGGAGTGGAGTCAGGATGAGGGGAAAAAGTTGCATCAGGTTGACAATAGTTTGTTTCCTCTCTTCTTGTGTGGTTTCTTATTTTTGCTTTCTTTGAAGTTCAATTAAATGGATAGCTTATTCTTGATTTCTCGCTAGAGATTCAAAGGCTGAAGTCATATTTCAAGGGAAGGTCCTGCTAGCTCTTATTGAACCATATGGGATCTGATATCTTCTTTATGCATGCATTCTCTTCTACTGAAAAGTCTTTATTATGATTAGCATCGTGGTTTCATTCATTGTAATCCACCCACTGTTCATTAAGACAATGTTTAATTTATTCAGAACAAAGTGGAAAGCTTGAATGCATATCCATTATTGCAAAAATGGGACCCCACTTCACTATCTGCTGCAGAGCTGAAAGTCCTGCTTCGATGGATGATTTACCTCTTTGGAAGTTTGAAGACCGTGTGGAAACTTTCCCTACCAAGGATCCTGCTCTATCATTCTCTGGTCAGAAGGCTGCCCAGGTTGAAGAACCTGACCCACAAGTGGATGTCACACTTGGTGCTTCTGGCCCTGCATTAGTTGGAGAGAGATTTCTGCTACCAGTTACCATAGCCTCCAGGGACCATGCCATATACGCTGGTGAAATGAAGATAAATCTTGTGGATGTGAGAGGAGGTGGCCTGTTTAGTCCTAGGGAATCTGAGCCTTTTTCATTGGACACTCATCATGTTGAGCTTCTTGGCATTGTTGGACCAGAAGGAGAAGATGAATCTCAACGGGCCTCTGATAAAATCATGAAAATTCAACAATCTTTTGGGTTGGTTTCTGTTCCATTTCTAAACATTGGAGAATCATGGTCCTGCAAACTAGAAATCATGTGGCACCGACCCAAACCAATTATGCTCTTTGTATCGTTGGGCTACTCCCCTAATTCCAATGAGTCGAATGCACAAAAAGTCAATATTCACAAGACCTTGCAAATTGAAGGAAAGAATGCTGTTTTAATTAGCCAACATTTTATGCTTCCCTTCCGCAGGGTTTCCTTGCTGCTTTCAAAGATCAAGCCTGTTCCTGATTCCAATCAGTTTTCATCGCTACCCATGCATGAATCAACTGTACTTGTTGTTAGTGCCAAGAACTGCAGTGAGGTGACATTGCAGCTGCTATCCATGGCTATTGAAGTTGATGATGGTGGCACTGAAAAGTCATGTTCCATCCAACAAGGAGATGAAGATCTTGGCACTGCAGTCCTTGTGCCAGGAGAAGATTTCAAGAAAGTTTTCACTGTTATTCCTCGGTTGGATTCATCAAAGCTTAGATTGGGGATGGTGAATCTAAAATGGAAGAGGCATTGTGGAATTGAAGATAGATCTGGTTTGACTGTGACTGGTTCTGAGGTTGTAACTAAACACGAACTTCCTGATGTACATGTAGAGCTGTCACCGATTGTTGTGACTTTGGAATGTCCTCCTTATGCCATCCTAGGAGAACCCTTCATGCACCATGTTAAAATCCGTAACCAAACAGAGTTACTTCAAGAGGTTAAGTTTTCATTGGCAGATTCACAGAGTTTTGTGTTATCTGGGTCTCACAGTGACACGGTGTTTGTTCTTCCAAAATCCGAGCATGTGCTTAATTACAAAGTGGTGCCTCTTTCCTCGGGTTTGCAACAGTTGCCTAGAATTTCTTTGACCTCTGTGAGATACTCGGCTCGATTTCAGCCCTCCATTGCTGCATCTAATGTTTTTGTTTTCCCTTCCAAGCCTCATTGCAAGATGACTGGTATAACAGACAAAAGGCTGGAGGAGTCTACCGTAGCGGACTAAATTCTTTTCCCAGTACATGGTGATTATTCCAATATTATTACTGTATATTCATAAATATACGGGAAATCTTGCCTTTTGAGGCCGAAGCTTTGAGAACATAAGCGAGCAACTCCGAGGTATGAATTAGTTTGTTTTCGTTTTTGGTGCAACAGAATAAAAGAAACAAGGTTAAGGGATGTCAATGTTGTGAGATGGTGGTAACTGTTTTTGTTTTTTGGCAAAGAGAAAAATGATGTGCTTATGTGTCATGCTCAGGGACATTAAAGAGGGGGAAAATATTATATTGTTGATCTTACATGGTATTTTGGTGGTGGAAGTAAGCTTTGAAGTTAAAAATTGTAATAGCAGTTAACTCAAAAGTCGTTTTACACCTACACTGGCTAAGAAAAATATTGTTAGAACCCTTTTAAATAAGTTGTTTTATTTTGTTTTGTTTTATATATTGTGCTCTTTATTTATTTAATTTTGTTTTAAACGATACTACGAATTTAGGTTTAACTCTCATTGTGTAAATTATACCTGGGTTTTCAATTCAGATTTTGTGTAAGTATCGTTTAGATTTATTTTAATTTAGGTTTGTATATATATTAATCTAATTCGGTTTTATAATATGTAATATTGATGCTACAATTGCTTTGAAATATTAATTTTGATTGTAGTGAGTGAGATGAGTATTGATTAAATTATAATCATAAATTTTTTTTTTCAGAAATTGTAACCGACAGTAGGCACTTTACATCTACCATGAGCAAACAGACTCAAAAAGAAATTGTAGTAGAAGAGTAGTTAGTTTATCATCTGGTCCAGAAAGCTATTAACATTTTCCAAAAACGGTACTGTTAATAATCCTGGTACTGGTACTGTTATTAAAATTAAATATTTGAAATATAAGAAGGAAATACCATTCAGGTAATAGTATGGAGAATTGTTACTGGAAAAATATATAAAAAATCATTGGGCCATGTGGGTTCCATAATAATTATGACCCATTACCTTTAACTAATTTAGCTCTCAATACAGGATCGTTCAAGTCAAGTTTTTTTGTTAAGTCTTATATATGTTAATTATTCTGCTAATTTTTAGAAATAGGTTGAAAAAAATTATTTGAGAAAGTAGGTTGGTTTTTTATTAAATTTATTAATTTATGTTATTTTTTAATAGAAAAAAAATACGGCTTATAGTGCACGCTTTCAACCACTTCAGCTGAAAATGTGTCTTACAAGAAACGTTTTCATTGAAAATTAACAAATCAATTTTTTTTGGTTAAGTGGTTAAATATTAATATTTTTATCCTTAGGTCTTGGGTTAGATTCATTTACTACTCATATTTGTATTTTTATTTCATATTGTTTTCATTATTTTTATTTTTAATTAATAATTTTTTATTTTTAAAATCAAATAATAAATATGTAATTAATTTTTAAAATCATAAACTAATTCTTTAGATATATTTTTCTTTATATATAATACTTATATTTTTCTTTATATATAATACTTATATGTCACATATTTATTTTCTTTAGATATATTTGACATATAAATTTAATAGAAAAAAGAAGTGAAAGAATGGTGCAAAACAAATGGAAAATTGGAAATGAAAGCATGGAATAAAAAATTAAAGAAAAAAGAAAAAGTAAAAAAGGAATAAGCGTGTTGCGGTGGAGTGTGTTGGTGAGATTTGAGAGACATAGCACGTGACGTCAATGACTGAGTCATGTTGAAGTCGTGACTCGTTCGTAAGGCCCATTATTACTGAATAGTGACGGATGGCAACATCTTATCTGCATCCTCGTCCGCTTTGCAGGAGGATTTTTTTTCTAAGGACAAAGTTTGGCGACTTTGATAAATTTGTACTTTGCTAAATTAAGGCGATGAATAGATTAATAGGGTAAAAAAAATTCAGTATTTAATGCGTAGATGTTGAATTTTGAACAATATATTCAAAAACCATTTCAATAAGCAATTAAATCAACCAAATAATCAATAGAATATCAAGCCATATGGTATAAAGATATACTCTCATGCCTAATTATTGTCCTTAAATTTTACATGTCAATTTACCATTATATTTTATATCTTTTAAGAATAATGTATGACATTTATAATCTTTGCCTTTTATTTAGATTAAGATATTAATCTTTTTCTTTTATCTTTTCAAATTAAAATATAATCTTTCTGCTTTTGAATAAATAAAAATCTTCCATGGTTGTATAAACAAAGATTGAAGTACAAAGGAATATAAGAATGTAATGACAATTTAGCTCATAAAAACGAAGAGCTCTTTGAAAGCTTGAAGCAGATGAATGATTTGAGTTTTTTTTTTTTTGGTAAACATAAGAGTTTATAAACTAGAAGCAAAAGTTATTACACAAGGCAGTGCCTCTCAGATTTAACTCTTAAAGTATCATTCATAAGAAGGTTCCATATTCCAGTAGGAGGATAATCGAATAAGCACAGTCCTGGTTCCATATTCGTAGAGCAGTCTGCTATAAATCCAGTACAAAATTTGCTTCTTGAAATACATGTGGGACTTGAGCATCCAAGTGCCCAATTGCAGGTCTCCTTGATGTTTCTAACCACTCCCATATTGCTTATTTAATCAAAAACTTCATTCAACAATCTCACTATCTCCATGTTGTCACAGTCAAGAGCCACCTTTCTAAACCCTTTGTGCCAAGCCATACTTAAAACCTTCAAAGATTGCCCATAATCCAACTATAAAAGCCTACACATCCTAATGCTTCTATTGTACCCTGCTATCCAATTACCCTGTTGATCCCGCAACAAACCGCTTGAATAAGCCTCTGTCAGGTTCATCTTTACTGCACCATTTGTGTTTAACTTTATTCAATTATCATCAGGAGGTTTCCATCCAATATTTTGCACAATTCTCTGTTGCCATGTATAATCTTGGCTATTCAATTTGATATATTTTGCTCAACTCCAGCTTTTAGCAACAACACTGTCCACACAATGGTTCTCATTTTTTTAAGACAACATGGTTGCCTTGCTTCCATAGTTTTTCTGTTCAGGGCGGAAAAATTCTTGGACCACAACACCGAGGGCGTCATTTCTCAAGGGTGGAGAGATGCCGATGAGCAAAGTATGAATGTCCACAAAGATAGTCCTGGATGAGTTTTCAGATGATGAATTGAGATGACCTAGTATGTTTTCCAAAAGGAATAAGAGACTTAGTAACTAATTTTCAATGACTCAAAGCAATTTAGGCACCAAAAACAAAATGATTGTCTCTTGTAGGTCTGTTGGAACATTGATGAGAAGAGCAAAGAAAATTGAATGTTCTGAACACACAAACAAAGAAGCATATATTTTTTTGAGTTTTTGGTTTCTATGCTTGTTTTATATTGAGTTTAAATGTTTTACATTTTTTATTTAAATTATTTTTTAGTGCACAAGTAATGTGATTAATTGAATACATGATTGGTGCATTTGATGCTGAGAAAGTGCTTAATGATGATATATTTCGATGATTGAGATGCTAACATTAAAGCATGACGTGAAGCATGATATGTGGTTTAATTGATTGATTTTAGTAGAATCGTGTTTAGAAAGGTTTAAGATGTATGCGTAACTTAACAAGTTGCATTTATGTGCATATTTTCGGGTGCATACAAACCTTAATAATTTTAATGATTTTAAAATTCTAAATTTTTCATTGAAAATATTTTTGCAAATGAAAGTTTAAACTTGTAGAAATTTATTTTAGCAAATACTTATTGTAAAATGGTATGAATATTTTGGGTTTACACTTTCTTAAACAAATAAATTTAAAAAATTTGTAATATTTTAAGTTTTGATATTTTAAATGTAAGTTTTAACGACTTTTTAAAATTTAAATTATCAAATTTTGTGTTTGAGAGTTATATGAGAATTGAAACCATTAGACATTCTTAAATTATGATACAAGTAAAAATGAATTTATAACGATGATCATTTACTTTGATTACTTTGAAAGTAGAAGTGAATTTATAAGTTTAAAAGGTAAGTTTTAATTTACCCGATCCCTTATAATGTGTATGAAAAAGTTTATCATTCTTATTTAATGACATGAACAAGTTATATTAAGATTGATCATATTTATGAGCTTGTTTAAATGTCTTTTAAATAAGAAATCTCTAGTTCAATGCAATTTTGTAACACCTTTTCAAATCCTTTGTAAAATCTTTCAGAAAAATGCTTTAATCCTAATTTATGTTACTAAAAAAGTGATGTTTTTATGTGTTCCAAACCTTGTTTTTAGATAAAAACATCAAAATCTTGATTTTAAGGTTGAAAAGCATGAAATTGCATCATTTTTTGTTGTTGCAATTTTCTGCATTTTGTAACAGGACTTATTGCCTTATTCCCATAACTCAAAATAATATCTATAAATTACTACACAAAAGCTAAGAACTACTTAGATCAATCCTCTGGAATTTTCCGCACCACTCATACCACTACGCTGACAGTCTGCGAAGGTTTAAAAAAAAAGAGTGAGTAAGCTTAAATAAGCTCAGTGAATGATCGAAATAACCACCGAATAGACATGCATTCATACATGCTAAACGAAAATGACTAAAACAGAAGTATGTACGCAACTTACTATGAAAACATACTGACATATTTATGCAAATTTAATCAATTTATTTGGTTTATTTATTCACATGCCCATGCATATATCACACATCATAATATCACATTTATAAAATCACAATTAAAAGATAATTCATCCAGACAAACCAATGTATTAATGTTTAAATGACCCACAAGTCTAACTTATATATTCACATGCATTTACACACACATCTTTATGTATTAATCAATTAATGATAATTTGGCAACTTGGAAACATGAAACATACAAGTGGACTCTATCACCATACATTGGAGACACATATATGCATTAAAATCATTTATCATATTCACATTTAGTGCCACAATAGTGCTCATTGAGCTATCATTTAGTTCCACAATAATGCACCTTAATTAAAATAATGTATTAATCATTTATCAGAAAGTATTGGATTCACATTTATTTGCACCTTAAGTGCCACAATAATGCTCATTGAGCTATCATTTATCAAACCTCACATGTGTGCATTAAAATCAATACATCGTATATCACAGACAAGTATTCTAACATATTACCTGTCATAATAATATCATATTCCACAATTCAACACATATGTACTTATCGTTTTCTGCATGCTTTCACTGCACATTTATATCACTAACACAACATCATCACTGTCATTTGGCATGTTTAATATGCCCACAACTAATACATTCACAAGAGCTATCACAATTATCACAACGTAATACTCAATCCACTTCGCACAATCACATACTTTGCAAATTAAACGAAGGGTATAAGAAAGCTTACACTCAGAAATTAGGATAGGGGTTTAGGATATTCCTAAGATCCCAATTAACTCTATGAATCGTGTCTACAAGTAGCGATTTCAAACACTCACCGTTCGCGCTTTCACCTAGTTGCCGAAAGCTTAAACTAGTTTTTCCTTGCCTTTCACCTTACTCGAAGAAGGTTCTAATGAATTCGAAGCTTCACACATAACAAACACATAATACACACAATCAATTAGCAGCCATAACACACCTCAAACAAACAGAAACGCAGGTCTAAGATTCCTTCCTCTTTGAATTGAAATTTTTGACTAACAAACTTGAAACTCGAGTATCTTAATCTTTACTCATTTCCATTGTGTTTAATCGATTCCAATCATCTAATTATATATCTAAAAACAATTCCCAGCCTTCAAACTACTTTAAACTACACAGATTCATGGTTCTAAAATTTCGACATACAATGGCCTTTTTCATGAAAACTCAATAAAACCTTAGAATTCTTTAACGAAACTTTAGGAAAAGTTTAGAAACCTTCTAATCACATCAAAACAAGTTGAAAAACACTTTGAAACATCGTTTTCATTCAAAATCTCGGATTTCACCATTAATGACCTAAATTTCGGTATTTATAGAAAACCCTTGTATCAATGGATAAAAACTCAGTTTTAAAAGGCTAGATATCATTAAAAACTAATAGGAAAATGAAACATTACATTCATTGAAGGAGAATCGAACGTTTGATTGAAAATCCAGAAAACCCACAAGTTGAGTAATGGTGAAATCAATGGTGTTTTTGATGGTTTTTATGGAATTCTAGAGATGTTTAATGTTTGGAGGATGATGGAAATTGAGGAATTGATGTTTGAAAAATAAAATAAGTGAAGGGTGCTTGGGAAAATCAAGGGACGATAACAAAAAGGGCGAGGGAAGAAACTATCGTGAGTTTAATGTAGATAGAGGGGAATATAGGGTATTTTTAAAACTTTGGTATAATTTCTTTAAAACACCCCTAATTTAATCTCTTTTACAAAACAGTCCTCCTTTCAAAATTAAAGATCTCTCCTACCTTATTTTTAAAAGTTGATTTAATTTTCAAAAATCTATAGTCGAAAATAATTTCGGGTTACCTGTAACACCCCTAACCCGTAACTGTCGCCGGTTTAGGGTTAAGAGGCATTATTGGACAATCGAAAACTTTTACAGACATTTCAAAACATAATTTGACAAATCATATCAAAGTGTCCCTTAAATAGGTCTTCGAGACCTTAAACATGCTTTAGAATAGGGACGGGACTAAACCAAACACATATGGAAATTCTCGGAAATTTAAAATTTTTTCAAAGTTACAGAGGTCACACGCCCGTGTGGGCAGGCCATGTGAGGCGCCCGTGTGTCTAAGTCGTGTCAAAACAAGGCATACATACTGACATGTCCACACGGCTGTGGACACGCCTGTGTCCCTCACCCGTGGTCGCTACTGACTTGCACCACACGGCCAGTCACACGCTAGTGTGTCTTGCCCGTGGTCGAGTATGACTTGTTTTGAATTACAACCACGAGGGACACGGTCGAGCCACACGCCTGTGTGCTCAACCGTGTAGGCAATTATAGGCCATTTTCAGGGCCAAAATGCCACCCACATATTGGGTTATCCTTACAAACACATACAAGCATATTTCTAAACACAATTGGCAACCAAAAACACAACAAATGGTCATCATATCATCCCATTCAATCTCATTTCTAAGCATACCAACTTATCTACTAAATAGCCCAACCAATTCACAAATAAACCAAGCATGATTCATCCCCAACTTACCACTTCAACATAACATCATTCATCAAACACATATACTCACTTTGCATCAATAAGCTTACCATTATCTAGACCATTTCATAACCATGGAATCATACCAAAACCAAACATCATATAGCATGACTCTTCATTCATTACACAACCATTTAACTAGCCATATCACATGGCTATCCACATATTTCAAACATAACTCAAGGTAACTAACCTATACATGGCATACTTTAGTATATACATTTTCAAAAGGGTACCAAAATAAAATTGAGTAGTGTGATGACGATCCTCGACGATTCCCCCAAGCCTTCAGTAGCTTTGACGATCTATAAAACAGAGCAAACACACACAAAGTAAGCTTTCAAAAACTTAGTAAGCCATATACAAATAAACTTAATATAAAATGCACATAGCCACATTGATACAATGATATTAATGTTTCTCATTTACAAATTCATCACATACCCTTTGGCTCATTTGTTTAGCCATTACTTACCCACACTTCATAGCTCAAAGTATCACTTTACTCATAACTCATTCAAGCACGTATCACATATTATCACATCAAATCTATACACATATTCACTTAAGTAAGATCATATAAACACTTACCTTTCATACATATACATAGTGTACCTTTCAAACGTACCTGAATCGTTTATACATTTCTATAGACATTCATTTCTCAGACTTGCTTGTTGAACCGTTTGGAAGTAAATAGGATACTCAGAATACTCGGAATAGTCGCACAATGCCAACGTCCCAGACGTGGTCTTACATGTAACCAAATATCGATGCTACTATACCAGACAGGGTCTTACACGAATCAATACGATGCCAATATCCCAAACATGGTCTTACATGTAAATCTCATATCAATGCCAATGTCCCAGACGTGATCTTACACGAAATCTCAAATCAATGCCAACGTCCCAGTCGTGGTCTTACATGATATCACATATCAGGAACCTATGTCATGACATATGTAATCCTATCTATTCTTAGGTTCGTACGGGGCTTCTCTGACATTGTTACACTATCGATACATTCTCAGATTTCATGTATTTATCATTCTCGTGTGCATTCACCACATTGAGATTTCACATGAACATACATAAATCAATACAAATGCATTTATTTGTATATAGACTTACCTCGGATTCGAATAAACAGAAACAAACTTGGTTACTCAATTACTTTTGATTTCCCATGATCTAAGTCTATTTTCTTCGGTTCTTGATCTTGAATTAAAACTTGTAATGGCCGAATGTAACAAAGCTCAAGCTCTTTCTTTTTCTTTCAAGAATCAGTGGAACAAAGATTAACATGGTGGCTTATTTTTGCCTTTTGTTTTAATTAATAACATATAATTTCCAAATTACTAAATTAACCTTCATTAATAACATTAAATTTCCACTATCATATGTCCATCTTTGACATTTAAAACATTCAATGGCTAAATAAACACATAAGGATCTCATCTTAATAAAGATACATCAATTCAGCCATTATTCAATTAGAAAGCTACTATTACATTTTATGCGATTGTCCTTTTCTCAAATTAAGCACACAAACAACAAAATTAATTTATGAAACTTTAATACATACTTAACCACATATTGCAAGCACATAAAATAATATTAAAATATTTTTCTGACTCGGATTTGTGGTCCTAAAACCACTATTCTGACTAGAGTCTAAACTGGACTGTTACATTACCATAATTAAAAATTTTCGAACCTATTCTGAGCCAAAATTCCTAATTTAACCTCGAAACTTATAAGCCCAATTTTGGGGTGTGACAACTCTCCCCTTCTAAAAAGAATTTTGTGTTTGAAATTCCTTGTTGATACGTCACTTGCTTAATCACAAGATATGCTGTTTCTACTTTTGAACCAACCATCACACTTTCGCTGTGTACTCTAATTCATATTCTCTTTAACTTCCTACGGCTTTTCTTGAAGATCCTATTCACTACCACAGACTGCCTTTCGATAACTTCTCTAACAATTCCTCTATTCACTATGACACTCTCGTCTAAAGAACTCATAACCATTGTTCCTAATTTAATAGTCACTATCGAGATTCTCCACTTATTAGCTAAGTCACCTAAAACTTACGAAAGCGTAGAACCTAAATCTACCAACGAGAATAAAGGAATGGATTACAAGGTAAAAATACCCGCAATCTCGTCGATCGAATCTAATCTAACCATATACACAAACAAACAAAGGTGTGAGTAATGAGGAAATGGTCCAAGTCACGTTCCTGCAAGAAAACTTTAGAATAAAGGTAATGTTGCAACACCCTAAACTCGATCCAGTTGTCGAGCCCGAATATCAGGATGTCACACCACCGTCACGCATCACACACATTATAAAATGTCACATTAATAGTAAATCTTCCTCTTTATTAGCGTTCTTACCAATTTTTAAGTCAAGCATATGTTAATCATCATTAAGACATGTCAAACATACTTCAAACAAACTTATAATATCAATTAAACATGCATTAGAGCCACTTAGAAAAATTCCAAAACAAGTTATGTAGGTATCGATACTGAAACAAATGTATTGTTATTTATCTTATATGGTATCGATATCAATTGGAAAATCTGTAACAGCCCAATTTTGGGCCTAGTCAGAACAGTGGTTTCGAGACCACAAATTCGACGTAATAAAATTTATTTTTATTATATTTTAATGGTTTAAAATTTCACGAAATGATTTCGTGAAAATTTCGTTCGAAAATTTTGACGTTTGGGCACTCAATTTAGTCAAAAGGACTAAATTGTAAAAAGTGCAAAACTTGAGTTCTAGAAGCTAGAGGTGCAAATTGCTATGAAATTTTAAATTGGAGGTCCTTAAATGATAATTAGACCATTGGTTAATTTTTTGGACAAAAATGGACATGAAATAGGTGAAATAGAATATTTTTAAGTTAGGGGCATTTTGGTCATTTAGTAATTAAAATGAATTAAAAACAAAATTAAAAGCCAGTTTTTGTCCATCTTCAAGATATAGCCAAAATTACCATGAAGAAAGCATGGCTAGGGTTTTTCAAGCTTCCAAGCTCGATTGTAAGTCCGTTTTAGCCCCATTTTAAATGATTTTTACGTTTTTGAAATCCTCGTAACAAGATCTATCTATTTCTACCACTAATTTGAGATATGGTTAAAGTCTAAGGTTTTGAATCATGATGAGTATGTGTGTATTTTTGTGTTTAATGGTAGAAAATACATGTTTATGGTTAGAGAAACGACTTTTACAAAGTGATTTTCGGTAAAAATGCCTAAAAGGAATAACTTGTAAAAATTATGAAATTTGTCATAAAAGTGTGAATTAGAGGAAATTGTGGGCTGTTGTAGTTATGAAAATGGTTCAGCTAGGCTTAAAATACAAGGAAATTCAATAAAAATCATTTTACAAGCCTAAGGGCAAAAGTGTAAATATGACATTTTAGGGGCAAAAATGTAAATTTTGCCAAAATGTGAATTTAGGCTAATTTGAGTAGTAGGATGAATAAATAAATTAAATGTGTTATTTTAAATCAAGGAAGATAAGATTCAGACTTAGAACGGGAGAAAAACAAAGAGTATGACGAATAAATCATTTTCACCGATTGTGCTACCGAAGTAAGTTTGTATGTAAATAATACATCATTTTAATTTATGTTTTAATATTTTGTTATATGATATGAGATGGTTGAATATGAAGTAACTATTTGATGTAAATTATGAATTGTGATTGATTATGGATGAATTGGTAAAATGTTGAAAAGTAAGAATTCCCGGTTGAACCTTCGGAATAGAAAAGATACGAATGAGGTAGCTAGGTCACATGTGTGGTACTAAGTGTAGACCACTATGTGTACAAGAGAGCTACGAGATGGTTTGAGGTCACGTGTGTAGTACTAAGTGCAGGCTACTACGTGTACTAGACGGATAGGTCGTATGTGTAGTACTAAGTGCAGGCTACTATGTGCACCAGATAGCTTCGGCTACAAGGGTGGTACTATGTGCAGGCCACCGTGTATCTGTTATTATTCTGATGAGTTCAACGGGAAATTAACTAAGTGAAATTACATGTGATCATGTAACGGTTAAGTGTAATTTAATATGATTATGTGATGAATAAGTTCAGGTATAAGTGTGAAAATTTATGAACAATGTGCTCGATATTTGATCGAACCTTCGGTAAGATGAAATGGAGTAAGTGAAATTATGAAAGAGTTAATTTAGCAACAAAATAGTTTTGGACAGCAGCAATTGTGTGACTTTGAAAAATCACCAAAAATGGTGGAAACTAAATTAGAGGTTGAATAAGATACAAATTAAATTTGAATGAGTCTATTTTTACATAAAAGTAACTGTGTAAAAAAAGAATCTCATATTCTGCTATATTTGAATTTTTGTGAGACAGGGTCAGAATGACTTTGAAATCCCCTATTCCGACTTTGGAAAATCATTAAAAATTTTATAAAAATAATTATGGTTTATAATTTATATGCTTAAATTTATTAATGAGTCTATATTCAATAGAAACAAACGAGATCTTCATCAGAATCTTGTACGAAGAGATAATTAATTTTTAGTGAAGAAGGGTCGAATTTGTCAAACAGCAAAACAGGGGAGAATTTAATGAATAAACTGTACAATTTGGCTAAACCAAAAATTTTGAAAATTTTATGGTAAGAATATATGTGAGTCTAGTTTCAGGGGAAATTAGCAAATCTTAATTTGGAGTTTTGTATCTCTAGATATAAATAATTTAGTGATTGTGACTCAAGTAGATAGCTTGAGATGAAAATGAATAAATAGTGGAACTATGTGCAATTATGATTGTATTATCTTGAGAACATATTGTGGAGATTTATAAAAGCCTGTTAATAAATCACTTTTTATTTACATACCTACTTACTAAGCTATAATGCTTACCCCCCTTCCTTTCCTTTTTCCTATAGTGTCAATGCTAGCTCGAGTTGGAGGTCGTCAGAGATTCTATCACACTAACAAGTTATTGATTGGTATTGTATCAACGATCTTCAAGTATTTTTAAGTCTATGACATGTATAGAGACTTGGTCATTTGTGTACATGTTATTATGAGTTGGCCTAGAATGTTGGCCTAAAATATTGGCCTATGCTAATTGAAGGTCAATGTTGTATAAGGCCATTTGGTGCGTCCAATATTTGTTATGTTATAAGTCTATGATGAAGCATTACATGGATGTGCATGCTTGTTTGGGTTGGATGAGTTGATGTGTGATAATTATGTGTGGCAAATACTAAATGTGAATGGTTGAGTAAGTTATATGCTATGATTAGTTAAGTGTGTGTGTGGTTGTGCATGATGAATGTGATTCATAAATGGTGTGCAAATGCCATGATGTGGTTATTGGGATACATAAAAAATGCCATGTGTGTGTTGATAAACTTGGTGTAAGTGTGCAAGAGTTTTAGGATGGAAAAAGGCTTTGTAAATAGCCTAACTTTCATCCACACGGATGGCCACACGGCCAAGAACACGGGCGTGTGACTTGGCCGTGCGACCCTAAATGGTTGATGACGTCATAAACAGCGAGTTACACGGATTGAGGACACGGACGTGTGGTCCTGTTTTGTGGTAAAATTTTCTAAGTATTACAAAGTTCTCGGTTTAGTCCCGAACCACTCCCAATACATGTTTTGGGTCTCGTAGGCCCGTATATGGGACAATATGATTATGAATGAAAAGTTTTAAATTTGTGACTCGGAAATGATTGGTTATATGTGATTAAGTTCGGTAATGCCTCGTACCCTATTCCGGCGAAGGATACGGGTAAAGGGTGTTACAAAATCGGTACCAAAACAACATTCTATTTCTCATCTAAAAATCAAACCCCAGAATTTATCGATACCTTTATTAAATTATCGATTATTTTACCCCGAGTATTGATACTCGTGGTAAGGTATCGGTACCAAATTAAATATTGACTTCCTACACATCAAAATATCATAGAGGTATCATTTTTATAACCCAAATGACCATAAAAATACAACACATCTAAGCATTTAATCCATTCCAATAAATGTGTAGTCAACATACATCATTTACCTCTTTAAACCAATGTCAAAACGACCAAAATAACTATTCAAATCATCAAAAACATGTCCAAGCAAGAATTAATATACCAAGATCCAAGCCTATAGTTCCTAGGAATAATTAAGCTACAAATTATCCAAAACATCATGGAAATAGCATGCAACAGTTCTACCACATTATTCAATGTCTATTGACTATACATACAGTTGATGCCATTTCAACATAGCAAATATTCAAACCAAAACAATACCAATGAAATAATTATGACATCTATCAAAAGTGCTAGAAAACTAAACCCATAAAACATTATGAGGACCACAATAATAATTAATCAAAGTCTAACTACATTGCCTTATCCCCATAGTTCAAATAATAATATTAATACCACCTACGCAAATACTAAAGCCTAACTTGGATCACTTCCTTGGTATCTCCACACCGTAAACTCTAAATATCTGCAATGGTTAGAGAGAGAGGGTAAGCTTAAACAAGCTCAGTGAATGTCAGAATAATCACAAAGTATACACAACATCAAAGGTTGAACAAGAGCGTACTACAACACGTTTACAACCAAATTCTAACCATGCCACAATAACATATCCACTCTTCATTAAACCATAAAACTAGCATATACTCTCACGTACGGCTACACTCATCTCATATTCAAATAACTCATTTTACAATAATTCATCAAGACTAAACAATGTGTACATGTTTTAATAACTCACAAGTCAGTCTAGCTTATATATTCACATGCATTCACAAGTTAAGTAATACCGACCCAAACTACAATTACATACACAATTTACCATGATAACAAATTAACATTTTCATGAAACTTAAATAAACTCATTTAACATATTATTCATATGTTTATGCATCTGTCTCACATCGTATTATCACAATATATAAGATCACATTTAAATGATAATTTGACACTTGAGGCTATGAAACATAAAAGTGGGCTCTACCACCACACATCGGATACACGGATCTCCAACACACTAAATGACTCGTAGAGTCGAGCATATCCCAAAAGTGTAGCACATAGCTAACACTCTCCAATATGCCAACATATCCTGGTGATTAGAGCTTAGCTCAAATCCCCTTATCTCTCCAAACTATCCTGGGGCCTCAATGCCCAAATCACAAAACACAATAGTGAGTACTTACAATCCTATGGCATGCCAACTATATCCAACGGTTTCAAGAGATCACAAGGTCAAAATATCCATAATTACACATTTTTAATTATTGATTTAATGCACATAATCTCTATTCATATTCATCAATTTACATGACAAACTTGAACACAACACATGCTTATCGGGTTCACATTTAATTGCACTTTAAGTGCCATAATAATGCTTATTGATCCATCACATATCCGACCACATATGTGTGCCTTAAAATCAGCATATCATATATCACATGCAAGTATTCTCACATATTACCTTTCATAGTAATATCACATTCCACAATTCAGCCCATATATATTTATTGAAATTTCGGTTGCTTTCGCTACATATTTACATTATTAGCATATCATTATCACTTTCATTTGGCATGTATATCATTTAATCACTTAAATGCAATAATTAATAAGTTTTGCACCTTTTACAATTTCGTTATTTTTCTTTAATTAGCGATCTAAACGATAAAATTTCTTAACAAAAACTAATATGACTCTAATGGCCTCATAAATATTCTATATATAACATTTACGAGTCAACACGATAAAAATTTGTGGTCCTGAAACCACTGTACCGTCACCACTGAAAAACGGGTTGTTACATATGCTAATAATAATAACATGGGATGTGGCAATGCTAGCCTTGTACCCAAAATTCAGAATTAGAGCATATTAGATAGTCATATTTGTATACATACTTTCCCCTTAACTCCTCAAATCATTTCAGTTTATCTAAGTATGTAACACCCCTTACCCGAAACCCTTGCCGGAATCGAGTACATGGCATTACTAGACGTGACCATTAACTCGGGGAGTAAAATTTTTAAAGCTGTCCAACTGCGTCACGCTGACTAAATCGGCCATAACTCGAGTTACAAAACTCGAAATTTAGATCCGTAAATTTTCCTTGAAACTAGACTCATATAACTATTCACCGTAATTTTTTCCAGAATTTTTCATGTGGCCAATTAGTACAGTTTATTCTTAAAAGTTACCCTTATTACACTGCTTGACAATTCTGACCTGTCCCTATAAAACTGCAGTTATCTGATTGCACAAATTTCCTATGATGTTCTTGTTTATACCAATGAAAAATAGACTCATTAAGGGTTCTACACATATAAACCATGCTTCTTAATTATTTTTGTAAAATTTATGGCAATTTTTCCAAAACAGAACAGTAACTGACGAATTCATTCAGAGCAGGTCTCACTAAAACTTAATTTTCTCATAATATATAAATCTTTTGCCTACTCTGTTTCTTTCATGTAAAAATAGACACAATAAGGTTTAATTATATACCTCATTCACCATCTAATTCAACTTATCCTATTTTTGGTGATTTTTTGAAATTACTTCACTGCTGTAACTAAAGACTGTTTCTATACTAAATATGATTTCTAGCTTATAACCGAATATACTCACATGCAATTCATACTATCCATGCATTTTAATCATTTACGAAAGTTAGCTTGTACTTAAAACATTCACATGATATTATAACATCATCGATTTAAAAGAGTACCAATATTACCAACATTTATGACAAAAACCCCAAAAACATACTTAACTAAATATTTAGCCATATTCGCATGGCTGTTATATACAAGGTCAAACATCGTATGTTTTTAAAACTTCATCTAGCCTATACATGCCTTCTAAATCGCAACCAAAATTCAAAATACCAAAGGAAGGCGATAGTGTGGATGACTTCTTGGAGATCCTTTACGAGCCCATAGCGTGACCAAAATCTATAAAACAAAGGAGAACATTTCACATAATTAAGCTTACTAGCTTAGTAAGTCCTAACTCATGATAATAAAACATTTACTTGTTTACGCAATGAAAGCAATCAACTTATGGCATTTCACATAGGCAGTTAAGTAAATTATTTATACAAAGCCAGATACTAGTAATTCTTTAACCCCAAGTAAATTAGGAATCATTTCCTTCAACCTACATTTCTTTGTAGTTCATATAAGCATATCGCATTTAAATTTCCTTTCTTAACATTTATACTTGAAAACCAATTGTTCCATAATAGCACATTCTAACTCGAATTCCATCATATTACATCCATCAATATTAATTTCAAACACATATAACACAATTCTCATAATATTAATTTGACCTGTAATATTAAGCATAACATACCTTACATGCTTACGAAACGTAAACTCAATAAATTAGCTTTAAGTTGTCTTGAACAAAGATTCGATTTATCTTTGGTAAAATACATCACCGAGCATCAAGCACGCTAGGCATAAAAGCCCGTAAAGTAACAGGCACAAGGCCCGCTAGGCGTAAAGCCCGATAAATAACAGGCACAAGGCACGCTAGGCATAAAAGCCCGATAAATAACACCAGGCACAAGGCACGCTAGGCATAAAGCCCGATTATGTCACCAACACGAGGGCTGCTAGGCTCAAGCCCGAATGTCGAATATTTTTACATGCTTTTCACATTTCACTATCACATATCGAATCATATACATTTATTCCCATTGCATTAAATAAATTTGAAATCAATCCAATCCATCATCATCACATTCGCCAACTCATGGTTTTACACCAAACTTATACAAATTTTATCATTCACTAGATTTGTAAATAATCTTTAAATATAAGGTAGCTCAAGAACTTACTTATTCACCTTGCATTAGCCAAAATAAATTCACTTCAATACTATACATTCACATTCGGCTATATCATGGATTTATACTCTAAATTTCCACAATTCATCATTCACTAAATTCATAATTAATTCATTGACATATTTTAGCTAAAGGACTTACCTCGGTTGTCGATAGTCCGTGCTGAATCGGCTATTCGAGAACCTTCGCTTTCCCAGGTCTAATTTCGTTTTTCTTTGCTCTTGATCTAAAACACATTAAAATTTAGCTCATTTAATTGCTTTTCATCTCAATTTAGTCCCAAGACACACAAATGGGCAATTTATAATTTTGCCCCTAATGTTTTCCATTTTACAATTTGGTCCAATTTTACACAAAACTCAAAATATGCAAAATTTCCTAACACTATGGCTAGTAGAACCTTCCCCATAGCCATGGGTGTCCATGCATTTCATCTATTTGACATTTTAATCCTTCAAAATTTTATTCTTTTCAATTTAGCCCTATAAACTCAAAATCACCAAAAACTCCAATACAAAACTTGTAAATCCTTAACATACATTCAATTTAAAACCATCAAACATCAAAACTATCCAAGCATGTTAATGGCGAATCTTATATCGTAGTATTTTCAAAAATTTAAACATGGGTTGTATAGGATTTAAAGCAACCATTCCACATATGCAAAAATTTTCAAAACTAAATAAAACACATACCCTTAATTAAGCCCCAAAGTGCCGAAAATTCAAGCTCCAAAAATGGAGTTTGTAGCTCCTACATTCGGCCAAGGAAGAAGAACAAGGTGAAGTTCTCTTTCTTCCCACTTAACTTTATTATTTTATGTTAAAAGAAACATATAAATTATCATATTTATTAACACTAATCTTTAACTTATAATTATACTAAAATAACATAAATTTTATAATTAAAAGGCCTATTGCCGTCCCTCCTTATAGCACATGGGCTAATTGCCCTTTTAGTACACCCACTTAAAAGCCACAATCAAATTAGTACCTTTCACTTTAGCATGCAACTTTCGCGTTTTCTCGATTAAATCCTTTTTATCAAATTAAGCACTTAAACGATAAAATTTTTCTACGAAACTTTCACACATTTTCATTCACATATAATAATCATGAAATAAAATATTAAAACATTTCTCGGACTCGGATTCGTGGTCCCGAAACCACCGTTCGATTTGGGTCAAATTTGGTGCATTACAACTCTCCCCCCTTAAGAATTTTCGTCCTCGAAAATTTTACCGTTGAATAAGTTCGGATATTGTTGTCTCATTGACTCCTCAGGCTCCCACGTAGCCTCTTCAATTCCGTGACGATTCCATAAAACTTTTACTAATGGAATTCTTTTATTTCTTAACTCTTTGGTTTCCCGAGCTAAGATACGGATCGGTTCCTCATCATAGGTCAAATTAGATCGAATTTCAATCTTTGACGGGGTGATCACATGGGACGGATCCGATCTGTATTTGCGAAGCATCGAAACGTGAAATACATTGTGTATCTTTTCTACGTCAAGGGGCAGTTTCAATCGATAAGCAACAGGCCCTATACGCTCGATGATTTCATACGGTCCGATAAATCTAGGACTCAACTTGCCTTTCTGACCGAATCGGAGTATTTTCTTCCACGGAGAAACTTTTAAGAACACCCGATCTCCGACCTGAAATTCAATGTCCTTACTTTTTAAATCGGCATAGGACTTTTGGCGATCCGGCGACTTTCAAATTACTTCTAATAATAACCACCTTACATTACTTTCTTTGATCCAATCAACCCCGTGTATCTTGTTTTCACCGAGCTCACCCAATACAACGGTGTGCGACATTTTCGACCATATAAGGCTTCATAAGGCGCCATTTTTATGCTAGATTGGAAGCTATTATTGTAAGCAAATTCAACCAAAGGTAGGTATCGTTCCCACGTACCTTCAAACTCGAGAACGCAACACCTCAACATGTCCTCAAGTATCAAAATAGTTCACTCGGTGACCGATCTGTTTTGCGGATGGAAGGTTTGTACTAAAATGAAGTTTAGTACCTAAAGCATCTTGCAATTTCTTCCGAACCGCGATGTGAATCTTGGGTCCCTATCGAAACAATGGAACTCGATTACACCGTGCAACCTTACAATCTGCGACACATACAATTCGGCAAGCTTATCAAGGGAATAGTCGATGCGCACCGGTATAAAATGGTGATTTAGTCAGTCTATCAACGATAACCCATACAGCATCTTTCTTACTCGGTGTCACAGGAAGACCGGATACAAAATCCATTGTGATTCTATCCCATTTCCATTCGGGTATCATGATTGGTTGAAGTAGTCCGGACGGTACCTGATGCTCAGCTTTCACTTGTTGATAGATTAAGCACTTGGAAACAAACTCAGATATGTCCCGTTTCATGCCAGGCCACCAATAAAACTGTTTTAAATCGTTATACATTTTTGTGCTACCCGGGTGTATCGACATTCGACCATTATGGGCCTCACTCAGAATCATCTGTATCAAATCTGAGTTCTTAGGAACACACAATCGACTTTTATGATTTAAACAATCATTTGCATCAATCTGAAAATCTGATTCCGTACCGTTTTCACACCGAATCCGAATAGCAATCAAATTTTTGTCAACTTTCTGTGCATCACAAATCTGCTGAATAAAGATCGGCTTTGCTTGTAACTCGGCTATGATCGAACCATCATCAGACATGGTCACCCGTGCGTTCAATGCACGAAGAGCAAATAATGATTTTCAACTTAACGCATCCCCAACAACATTAGCCTTCCCCGGATGGTAGTCAATCACTAATTCATAGTCTTTCAGCAGTTCTAACCATCTGCGTTGTCTCAAATTTAGATCTTTCTGAGTCATTAAATATTTTAGACTTTTATGATCTGAATAAATATGACATTTTTCACCGAATAAATAGTGACGGCAAATTTTCAATGCGAACACAATGGCTGCTAACTCCAGATCGTGAGTTGGATAATTTTTCTCATGTGGCTTCAATTGTCTCGAAGCGTAGGCTATCACCTTGCCTTCTTGCATTAAAACGCAACCCAACCCACTTAAGGAAGCATCACTAAAAATAATAAATTCTTTACCCGATTCAGGCTGAGTTAATCACTGGAGCCTCGGTCAAAAGGGCTTTCAAACTGTTGAAACTTTTTCGACACTTTCTCGACCACTCAAATTTGACATCTTTCTGTAGTAGTCTCGTCAAAGGTGCAGCTATTACGGAAAAACCTTTTACAAATCGTCTATAATATCCCGCAAGGCCTAGGAAACTTCGGATCTCGGAAACATTCTTTGGTGGTTTCCACTCGAGTATAGCTGCTATCTTGTTTGGATCCACCCGAACACCTGACACTGAAACAACATGACCCAAGAAGCTGACTTCATTCATCCAGAACTCACACTTACTGAACTTTGCATATAACCGTTGATCTCTCAAAGTTTGTAGTACTACTCTCAAATGCTCAGCATGTTCCGCTTCATTTTTGGAGTAGATCAATATATCATCAATAAACACTACTACAAACCGATCCAAAAACCATTGGAAAACCCGGTTCATTAGATCCATAAAAACAGCAGGTGCATTAGTAAGTCCAAAAGGCATAAACAAAAACTCATAATGTCCGTACCTCGTTCGAATGCGATCTTTGGCACATTTGAATCTCGACTGCAATTGATAATAGCCCGATCTCAAATATTTTGAAAAAACTTGAAGCCCCCTTCAATGATCAAATAAATCATCAATCCGAGGTAACGGTACTTATTCTTTATAGTTACCTTATTTAGTTGCGGTAGTCAATACACATTCGCATAGTCCCATCTTTCTTTTTCACAAATAAAACCGGTGCACCCCAAGGAGAGAAAAACTCGGTCGTGCAAAACCCCTATCTGTCAACTCTTGCAATGCGCTTTCAATTCTTTTAATTCAAGAGGTGCCATTGGATGAGCTATCGAAATCGAGTCGTGCGGCACTAACTCAATGCCGAACTCAATCTCTCATGCAGGGTAAACCCGGTAGTTCTTCGAGAAACACATCGGGTATTCACATACAACTGATATAGATTCAATTTGTTTCTCAGACATTTTATTATCTAGTACATAGGCCAAATAAGCTTCACACCCTTTTCTCACATACTTTTGGGCTAACATTGAATATATTCTTTGTAGGCAACCCATTTATGTCACAGATTTAATTCGATGGTCTCACCGTTTCGACATTTCAAATCAATAAGCTTTCTTTTACAATCCCTCTTTGCCTAAATGCGAAGTTAAACAATCCATACCCAAGATTATATCAAATTCGTCAAAGGGCAACAACATTAAATCATTTGGGAAGCAATAATCTCGAATCATCAACGGGCAATCTCTACACACTTTATTAACAAGCACACATCTACCTAAAGGGTTGGACACACGAATCACAAACTCGGTAGACTCAACTAGCAGAGTCTTGCGAATTCTAAAGTTTCACACACATAAGAATGAGTCGAACCGGGATCGATTAGTGCAATTCTGATGAGTATCATAAAGAGTGAAAATACCAGGTAATGGCGTCGGGGAGGAAGCATCCTCTCTAGCTCGTGCAAGCATATGCTCTAGGCGGAGCTCTAGCCTCGATCGATCCGTAGTATTCTTCGTTCCTTTCGACTACCACCTACATTGCACGAATATGCGGGTGGTCTACCTCGCATTGACACTTTGCTCGGCTTAGTGTTCGGGGATCAGATCCTTTCGGCTAACCGGACACTCTCTAATAAAATGATCGATGATCCACATTTATAGCAAGACCGATCATGAAATCTACAACTCCACGAGTGCCATTTCCCACAGTGCTTGCACTCAACTCTATTTTGTGGAACATTACCAACAACTGCTATCGAGGTAGCTCGGGAGCTCATAGGAGGTCGATCCCGTCTAGGTGGATCTGTATTAGCTTTACGTCGGTGTAGTCGATCTCTCTGGGCTTCTTGGTCGTGGAATGAAAGACTTTACCTGAAGATCTTTTACGAATGTCTCTAGCTTCAGTCTCAGCCTTTCTTTTCTCTCTCCCAAGCTCTTCAGCTTTGCAAGCTCTTTCAACTAAAGTCACAAACTCTTGAATTTCAAGAATGCCAACAAACATCTTTATATCTTCATTCAGGCCATCTTCAAATCTTTTACACATAATAGCTTCAGAAGAAACACACTCTCTAGCATATCTGCTGAGTCTGACAAATTTTCATTCATATTCCGTCACGGTCATTAGTCCTTGTTTCAACTCAAGGAATTCTTTTCGTTTTTGATCAATGAATCTTTGGCTGATATATTTCTTGCGGAATTCATTCTGGAAAAAATCCCATGTCACTTTTTCTTTGGAACCACTCGATACTAGTGTGTTCCACCAGTGATATGCAAAGTGTCCTCGATAAGGATATAGCACATTTTGGTGCATTCATCCGAAGTACAAGATAGCTCATCAAGTACCCGTATAGTGTTATCAAGCCACATTTCGGCTCTCTCAGTATCATCATCATCATTGGCTTTAAATTCTTCAGCCCCAAATTTTTGGATTTTATCAACTGGGGGCCTACTAGATCTCATCGGATCTATCATCGAAGTCTTGAAGGAATTGGAGCCTGGATTATTCGGGGTGGAGGTTGGTGTACATTCGGGTTATTCTCGAATAAATTGGGCAAACCACTTATTCATCATCTGATAAAAGGCTTGTTTAGTCTCTCCTTCGTGGCTACCCGAAACAGGTCGAGAGTCTATCGGCGCTGATCCGTGGGCACGGTCAGGCGCTACGCTCTCCCCATCATCAGCTACGGCTCTTTCAGGATCAGTGTCCATTTACTATATAAAACAAAGTTCAGGCTGTCAGAAGTCACCACACTATCAACATATAATAAAGGCATGTATAGCTAGACTCATACGCGCTACGGTAGTCCTAGAATCGACTAAACCGTAAGCTCTGATACCAATCAAATGTAACACCCTTACCCAAAACCCTTAGGAATCGAGTACGTGGCATTACTAGACGTGACCATTAACTCGGGGAGTAAAATTTTTAAAGCTGTCCAACTGCGTCACGCTGACTAAATCGGCCATAACTCGAGTTACAAAACTCAAAATTTAGATCCGTAAATTTTCCTTGAAACTAAACTCATATAAATATTCACCATAATTTTTCCAGAATTTTTCATGTGGCCAATTAGTACAGTTTATTCTTCAAAGTTACCCTTATTACACTGCTTGACAATTCTGACCTATCCCTATAAAACTGCAGTTATCTGATTGCACAAATTTCCTATGATGTTCTTGTTTATACCAATGAAAAGTAGACTCATTAAGGGTTCTACACATATAAAACAGGCTTCTTAATTATTTTTTTACAATTTATGGCAATTTTTCCAAAACAGAACAGTAACTGACGAATTCATTCAGAGCAGGTCTCACTAAAACTTAATTTTCTCATAATATATAAATCTTTTGCCACTCTGTTTCTTTCATGTAAAAATAGACACAATAAGGTTTAATTCTATACCTCATTCACCATCTAATTCAACTTATCCTATTTTTGGTGATTTTTCGAAATTACTTCACTGCTGTAACTAAAGACTGTTTCTATACTAAATATGATTTCTAGCTTATAACCGAATATACTCACATGCAATTCATACTATCCATGCATTTTAATCATTTCTGAGAAAGTTAGCTTGTACTTAAAACATTCACATGATATTATAACATCATCGATTTAAAAGAGTACCAATATTACCAACATTTATGACAAAAACCCCAAAAACATACTTAACTAAATATTTAGCCATATTCGCATGGCTGTTATATACAAGGTCAAACATCGTATGTTTTAAAACTTCATCTAGCCTATACATGCCTTCTAAATCGCAACCAAAATTCAAAATACCAAAGGAAGGCGATAGTGTGGATGACTTCTTGGAGATCCTTTACGAGCCCATAACGTGACCAAAATCTATAAAACAAAGGAGAACATTTTACATAATTAAGCTTACTAGCTTAGTAAGTCCTAACTCATGATAATAAAACATTTACTTGTTTACGCAATGAAAGCAATCAACTTATGGCATTTCACATAGGCAGTTAAGTAAATTATTTATACAAAGCCAGATACTAGTAATTCTTTAACCCCAAGTAAATTAGGAATCATTTCCTTCAACCTACATTTCTTTGTAGTTCATATAAGCATATCGCATTTAAATTTCCTTTCTTAACATTTATACTTGAAAACCAATTGTTCCATAATAGCACATTCTAACTCGAATTCCATCATATTACATCCATCAATATTAATTTCAAACACATATAACACAATTCTCATAATATTAATTTGACCCAGGTAATATTAAGCATAACATACCTTACATGCTTACCTGAAACGTAAACTCAATAAATTAGCTTTAAGTTGTCTTGAACAAAGATTCGATTTATCTTTGGTAAAATACATCACCGGCATCAAGCCTGCTAGGCATAAAAGCCCGTAAAGTAACACCGGCACAAGGCCTACTAGGCGTAAAAGCTCGATAAATAACACCGGCACAAGGCCTGCTAGGCATAAAAGCCCGATAAATAACACCGGCACAAGGCCTGCTAGGCATAAAGCCCGATTATGTCACCGGCACGAGGCCTGCTAGGCTCGAAGCCCGAATGTCAGAATATTTTTACATGCTTTTCACATTTCACTATCACATATCGAATCATATACATTTATTCCCATTGCATTAAATAAATTTGAAATCAATCCAATCCATCATCATCACATTCGGCCAACTCATGGTTTTACACCAAACTTATACAAATTTTATCATTCACTAGATTTGTAAATAATCTTTAAATATAAGGTAGCTCAAGAACTTACTTATTCACCTTGCATTAGCCAAAATAAATTCACTTCAATACTATACATTCACATTCGGCTATATCATGGATTTATACTCTAAATTTCCACAATTCATCATTCACTAAATTCATAATTAATTCATTGACATATTTTAGCTAAAAGACTTACCTCGGTTGTCGATAGTCCGTGCGAATCGGCTATTCGAGAACCTTCGTCTTTCCCCGGTCTAATTCCGTTTTTCTTTGCTCTTGATCTAAAACACATTAAAATTTAGCTCATTTAATTACTTTTCATCTCAATTTAGTCCCAAGACACACAATGGGCAATTTACAATTTTGCCCCTAATGTTTTCCATTTTTACAATTTGGTCCAATTTTACACAAAACTCAAAATATGCAAAATTTCCTAACACTATGTCTAGGCCGAACCTTCCCCATAGCCATGGGTGTCCATGCATTTCATCTATTTGACATTTTAATCCTTCAAAATTTTATTCTTTTCAATTTAGCCCTATAAACTCAAAATCACCAAAAACTCCAATACAAAACTTGTAAATCCTTAACATACATTCAATTTAAAACCATCAAACATCAAAACTATCCAAGCATGTTAATGGCCGAATCTTATATACGTAGTATTTTCAAAATTTTAAACATGGGTTGTATAGGATTTAAAGCAACCATTCCACATATGCAAAAATTATCAAAAACTAAATAAAACACATACCCTTAATTAAGCCCCAAAGTGCCGAAAATTCAAGCTCCAAAAATGGAGTTTGTAGCTCCTACATTCGGCCAAGGAAGAAGAACAAGGTGAAGTTCTCTTTCTTCCCACTTAACTTTATTATTTTATGTTAAAAGAAACATATAAATTATCATATTTATTAACACTAATCTTTAACTTATAATTATACTAAAATAACATAAATTTTATAATTAAAAGGCCTATTGCCGTCCCTCCTTATAGCACATGGGCTAATTGCCCTTTTAGTACACCCACTTAAAAAGCCACAATCAAATTAGTACCTTTCACTTTAGCATGCAACTTTCGCGTTTTCTCGATTAAATCCTTTTTATCAAATTAAGCACTTAAACGATAAAATTTTTCTACGAAACTTTCACACATTTTCATTCACATATAATAATCATGAAATAAAATATTAAAACATTTCTCGGACTCGGATTCGTGGTCCCGAAACCACCGTTCCGATTTGGGTCAAATTTGGTCTGTTACAAAGTATGTTTTCTTGTTATTTTCCAATCCAGTTTGCACTATAGCTACCCTATCGGAGGCAACATAAACATATCCCCCTTCTTCTACATCACATATCACCTCATCACATATCATACAAGGATGGTATTCGTTTGAGCAAGAAGGATGGAATTTACTTCATCAAACAGATAGATTATATTCATACTAATGACATTGGATTTTTTTCCACCACCCACACAAATAATATTCATGCAGTACTGAGAGAGATTACTTACCTTACACAATTTGTACAACAATGGAATTTACAACACATGGAAGTAAGAAGGAACTTAGCACAAACTCTAGTACAATATAATCCACACAGTAGATTCTTTGCCTTTATTGCTGGGACCGTTATTAGTTTCATAAGCTAAAAGAAAGATAAATATCCCTATCAGATTATTAAACTATCGAAACTTAACATGCATGCAAGAATCAATATCAAAACCCAAAATCAAGAAGTTTCTTTCCTCACTAACAGTTCTAGGGTCTATGCATGCAACACTATAAACACATAAATTCTTTGATAATAACATAAGGGTTTACTAACAATTACCAGTAAGCTGGTACAAACGTAGGTGTTGGCTAAAGTTTGTGAACCCTCTTTGAAGAAGCTCTGTAATTTAAGATTTTCAGAAAGTTACAGAGAAATTTAGGGAAGAAGATGATGTAAAGGTAATTCTTGATGGCCAACATTATCCTTATATACTCATGAAACGGAGACAAGGTTTAGTGGAAAAATCAGATAATTCCATTGACACCTTTGATTCCCGTGATTAAACGCACTTAACAAGTTTTAGGTCAAATCATCTACATAATTCTAGTTCGGTTCTAACTAAGTCTTAACTAAACCAAACATTACTTTCTAAGTCATCAAACACTATAAAACAAGTCTAATCAAACTGTGAACGAGTTATTCCAAAACATTTAGGGTGGGTGGATACTTAGCTAAAGAGTCTGCCAAACCCTAGAGTTCGCCAAAAATTGGAGTTCGTAAAATGGCTAATCCTACAAAGTGCTCTATTTAGCCAAAAAAAAAATCTTTACTTACTCAATTCTACCTTTGACTTTACTAATTGTACACCAAACAATAACTAAATATTGGGTTTCTGCCGAGTAGACAGTTACAATTCTCCCCCACTTAGAAAATTTCATCCTTAATATTTATACTTGTGAAAAGTTGAGTATATTGTTCTTTCGTTAAACTTTCCTTTTCCCAAGTAGCTTCTTCTCTATCGTGATTCCTCCATAACACTTTTATTGATGAGATCCTCTTATTTCTTAACTCTTTCTGTAACAGCTCGTTTTTAGTCAAATTGAAATAGTGGTTTCGGGACCACAAATCTGAGGTTGAAATAATTATTTTATTATTATTTTAATATCTACAGCATGATAGTATGATTTTGTGAAAATTTTGTTAAGAAATTTATTGTTTAAGTGCTTAATTTGATAAAAAGGACTAAATCACGTAAAATGTAAAATTTGTGTTCTATTAGCTAAATGTATTAAATGGATATGAAATTAAATGGTGGAGGTCCTTATGTGGTAATTATACCATTGTTAAAATGAGTGGACAAAGATGAACATTTTTTTAATGGTTTTAAAGGTTAATGTATAAGGTAAATTAAGTAATTAAATATTTAAATGGTAAATTAATAAAGAAAAAAGGCCATTTATTTCATTTATCATCTTCCTAGTCGAAAATTAGGGTGAGAAAAGCCATTAAAATAGCTTGAAGCATTCGACACCTTCCTTGGCTTGCATGTAAGTGATTTTGACTCGGTTTTTAATGATTTCTATGTTTTTAGAGTCATTGTAACTTAATATAGCTAGCCCAGGGACTAATTTGCAAAATTGTTAAAGGTTTAGGGTTTTTCCATTGATCAATATTGTGTGTTTTAATGATTGATGATAGAAATTTTATGGTTGTTAGATAAACAACATTTGTAAAGTGATTTTTGACAAAATTGTCATTTAGGGATTTAATTGAGAAATGTTGAAATTTTATGGTTAAATTATGAAGTAAATGAAAAATATGGGCTATTAGGGACCTAATTGAAATTCGGCTAGCATGGGTATAGGTTGAATTGCATGAATTTGTATTTTTATGAGATAAGGACTAAATTGTAAAAATGTTGAAGTATGAAGGGAAAAAATGTAAAGTTGCCTTAATGTGCATTTTGGACTAAATTGAATAGAGTGATAATTAAATAATTTAATTTTGATTATATTTAGATCAAGATTTGATTATATAGAGTGATAATTAAATAATTCGGATTTAGATCGGGGGAAAAACAAAGTCTTAGACTAATCGACTCATTTCATTGTTTTTGCATTCGAGGTAAGTTCGTATGTTAATAAGCAATTGTTATATTTTTGTTTTAAATGCTTTAATATTGCATAAATTGTGAATACGACCTTTCGGATATATTCAACGATGATTCGAAAAATGTGAAATCCCGGTTGAACCTTAGGAATAGATTAGGATACGAATGACATGTCATTAGGGGTTATGTGATTTGGGTCTTTGAGTGCATGCGTCGTCTGCGGTGTGGTGAGTTATCCGGCATGTGTTGCGGATTCTCGTCAGCTTGTGTGAGCAGCACCATGTAGCTTCGTCATGACTGTCAGCTTGTGTGAGCAGACCCGTTGATAGCTCGAGAGTGAGCATTATATGTGATATGAGATTGGGATAGCTTCGACTATGTATGTGGCACTTAAGGTGTGAGATTCCCAAGTATCTGATAGTATTCCAAATGGTTCAACGGGTATATCAAAGATGTGAATAAATATGATATCGATACGAGCTTGTACAAGTATGTATGTAAATTATACAATCATCGAATTGAAGAAGTTGGTGTAATTTGAGCTTAATCTTTGGATTGAATACATATGTTAAGTTATGATTCAATTTTAATTGCATTATATGATGTTTATGTTATTGAATTATTGGTCGAAAAGTTTGATTTATTTAGCATACGAGCTTACTAAGCTTTATAGCTTACTTTTTATTTTCCATGTTTTCTAGTGTTTTTGAAGCTAGCTCGAATTTGGGAATCGTCAGAGATCTCATCACACTATCAAGTTATCACTTTGGTACTTTTGAACCTATGTATTTGGTATATGGTATATAGGAACTTTGGTCATTTTGGTATATAGTTTGGTAATAAATTTAGTCATTTGAAATGGCTTGTAAATGTTAAGTGTTTGGTTTGGTATATATTCATGAAAGTTGGCTTATTTTGGTTGATTTGGTTGTGTATATATATGTAAATGGCCTTTGTCTTATGTTGATAATTGCTATGCAAATGCTTGTGATGAATGGTTGATAATTGAGAATTTATATGCTTGTGAGTTTTGGGAAAAATGATGCATAATTGTAAGATGCCATTTAGGTGATTTGTGACTGTGAGTTTAGCATGAATGAAATGGTCAAATTTGATATTTGTGTGTGTTATGGTTAATCGTATGAAATTATCATGAATTAAGCTTGGTTAGAGTTGATTTAAATGCCTATTTATGTCATGTTTGGTGCCATTTGGTTTGGTGTAGGTGTATGCAAATTTGGGTAGCAAGATGGCTTGATAAATAGCCTATTTTTGTCCACACGGGCAGAGACACAGGCTTGTGTCTCAGCCGTGTGTGACACACAGTCAGGTTACACGGCCGTGTGTCCCTTGTTGTTAAATTGGAAATCAAGTTAGTATGTTCCACACGGTAGCACACGGGCGTGTGACTTGGTCGTGTGGCATAAGTTAGTATACCCTACAGGTTTGGCATGGCCTAGCACACGGCATTACACACGGGCGTGTGTGGCCATTTCGAAGGGCACACGTGCTGGTCACACGGGTGTGTGGTTGGCCGTGTGACCTAGGTCAGAGAGTTACACGAGGTTGGACACGGGCTGGGACACGGCAATGTGATCCCATTTCGAATGTCCACACAATCTTTGACACGGGTGTGTCTTCGGCAGTGTAAGACGCACGGTTGGGCCACACGGGCGTGTGTCCCCTGTATTTGGAAAAATTTTCTAAGTTTTTTAAAAGTTTCTTAAGTTATCGGTTTAGTCCCAAACCACACCTAATGCATGTTTTGGCCTCGTAGGCTCATATTAGGGAGAATGTGAATTATTTTGAATGGTTTTTATGTGAAATGGAAAAGTGTGTGAGAATTGTATGCGTATTTGTGTAAATAGTTTAGTAATGCTCTATAACCCTATTCCGATGCTAAATACGGGTGAAGAGTGTTACACTTTCACTTCTTTGGATAAAATGCAAACAGGCTCCTCTTCATAAGATAGATTTGGCTCTACTTCTATGTCTTCAATTTGTCTTTAATTTGTACCACATTATTTGGATTTGGTCAATACCTTCGTAACATAGACATGTGGAACACATTGTGACTTTTTGATAGTTCTGGTGGTAATGCCAACCTATACGCCACTAATCCAACTTGTTCTAATATCTCATACAGTCTAACAAAAGTGGACTTGACTTTCCTTTCTGACCAAACCTTATGGTTTTCTTCCAAGAAGAAACCTTCAAAAACACTTTATCACCCACTTCAAACGAGATTTATTTCCTTTTGAATTTAACATAAGCTTTCTGGTGATCTCGAGTAGCTTTCAGATGATTGCAGATGATAGAAACTTTTTCCTATGTTTCCCAAACTAACTCAGCACCAACCAATTTCGTTTCTCTGAGTTCCATCCAATAGGTAGGTGATCTGTACCTTCTTTCATACAAAGCCTCAAATGGTGACATACTCAAACAGGCATGGTGACTATTATTATATGCAAATTCTGCCAAAGGTCGATATCTTTCCCAATTCAAGCCAAATTCTACCACACAACTTCTAAGCATATCTTCCAAGACTTGAATCAATTTTTTAGACTTCCTATGTAACATAGGGTGAAAGGTAATACTAAATAGCAGCTTGGTTCCCAAAGGTTCTTGTAGTTGCTTCTAGAACCTTAATGTAAACCTTGGATCTCATTCTTAAACTATGGATGATGGAATTCCATGAAGGTGTACTATTTCAGAGACATATAGCTTAACCAACTTCTCTAATGAATAATGGGTGTGTACATGAAAATAAACTGATTTAATGAGTCGATGCATGATCACCTGTACTGAATTCATCTTCAAAGGACTAAGAGGAAGACCTGATACAAAATCTATGGTGATCATATACTATTTCCACTCAGGTATCTCTAAAGGATATGGCTTAACTGAGGAAACTTGGTGTTTTACTTTAATATACTAGCTAGTCAAACAAGTGGAAACATATTTTTTTTATTTCTTTCTTCATTCAAGCCACCAATACAGACTTCTTGTAACACCCCTTACCCGTATTCAACGCCGGAATAGGGTACGAGGTATTACCGAACATAAACAAAGCAAACATACATTTTTGAGTCATAAATTTTCGTCCAAATTAAAACCATTCGTATTTGATCATAAAGTTCCTAAAATTAGCCTACGAGGCTCAATACATGCTTTGGAGGTGTTCGAGACTAAACCGAGAACTATATAAATTTTTACAAAACTTAGAAAATTTTTGCTAGGTGCAGGGCTCACACGCCCATGTGACCCTGGGACACGCCCGTGCTTCAAACCGTGTTCAAATTAGGGTGCTCTCTGACTTGTGCCACACGCCTGTATGCTAGGCCGTGTAGCACACACGGCTGAGACACACGCCCATGTCTCTACTCGTGTGCTCAATTCTGGACATTTTGTTTTTCCAAAATTAAGGTGTAGGGGACACACAGCCGGAACACATGCCCATGTGACACACGGCCTAGAAACACGCCCATGTGTCTACTCGTGTGGATAAATTAAAGGCTATTTGACTAAGCCATTTGCCACCCTTGTACACACATACACTTACACCAATTCAAGGCACATACATAACATACTTAGGTAACCAAATCATCCACAATTATGGCCAACACAATAACAACATCTATCATACTGACATCATTTACTAAGTCACAATTGACTACTTTCAAGATACCTAATTGTACACCACTTTGTCATTTCATCAATAGATCACATTTAACAAATGACTAAGTCCTATACATGCCATAAACTCAAAATACTTGAATTCATTAATACCCAAAATGATAGCTTGATAGTGTGATAGGATCTCCGACGATCTCGAACCCGAGCTAACTCAATGTCCCTATAAGAGATTAGAAAGGAAGGGGGTAAGCTATATATAGCTTAGTAAGTCCGTACGAAAATAATAAGCAACTCTTACAAATCTTTTATCTAGTTCAACAATTTAAATACAAGATAATACAAATTGCTATGAATCTCACAGTTATAATTTTTATTCAGTCATAATGTTTACTCCATCAACTTATAAGCATAATTTAACATATCTTGGCATCAGCCTAACAACCATAATCTCTCATTTGTAACATATTACAACAATTTAACAAATCATTTCAAACCTCATAGTAAACATGCACATTAATTATATGTACTCATGATTTTGAGCATATGTCTTAATATCTTTTAAATGCCTGAACTGTAACACCCCAAACCCGGCCTAGAAGTTAGGTCCGAATCTGGCGTGTCACATTGAGGTGTTTTTCGAATACCGTGGTTCCATTGAAAACTCTTCTTGATATTTAAAAAAACTAAAGTCCTAGTTTGTGTTTGTTATTAATAATCGATGTTTATTAAAAGTTATTAATTTTCAAAAAACTTTATGCTGTTCAAAACCTCAAATTTTGTGTGCTTATTTCAAAATATGGTTTATTAGAAATCATTCTTGGAAAAACATTATCAGTTTTAAAACCTTGTTTATTTCCGGAAGCTTAATTTAAAACAATTGACTTATGAAAACGTGATATTTACAACTTAGTTGCGAAAGCGTAGTGTTTTGAAAACAGATATTGTTTTGGAAAACCGCGATTCAATGTTGAGCATATTTAAAACATAATAAACTAAAAATCCCAAACTAAAAATCGAAATTTAAGAGAGGCCTTATTACAACCCAATAAAAACGGTTTAATAAAGTAAAATAGAATACTAAAATCCAAAACTGCTCGCAGTGTGGCCACCTCCGAGTCCTCCAGTACGTCGAACCACCTACTAAGGGTTACCTGAAACATTTTAAAAGAGGGGTGAGTTTACGAAAATTCAGTGTGTACAACCCTCATCAGTCAAAACATGCATCACAACAATCCAGGCCGAAGCCCATTACAGTAACAGTGGCAATTGGGCCTTAGCACAGAATAGCCTCGGTTGGGCCTTAGCCCTTAACAAAAGTCACATATCATATTTATTCAGGCCTAATCTCATCACAGTCAGAACATGTGAATGCAGTGCATTAATGCCCATACCAACCATGTACTCCGTCTCCTGTCCAACCCTGCACTCCTGTGGTGATTTAATCGACCCACCCATCCCTACACTCTTTTTGTAGCACCAGTTGCGGCACTAACCTTTTGTAGCACCGATTGCGGCACTAACTTTATCGGTGCAGCATGGCTACTTGTGGCTAAAAAGCCTACGGTGGCTATAAAGCCTTCGGTGGCTAAAAAGCCATCGGTGGCTAAAAAGCCTTCGGTATTTGCACAAAGCTCATAATTACGGCACGAAGCCCATATTAATAGCACACAGCCCTCGGTAACATTATCGGTGTAGCATGGCTGCTCGATGGCTAAAAAGCCTACGGTGGCTATAAAGCCTTCGGTGGATCCACAGTCGTCAAGCGACCATGTGATCCTATTAGCATTTCCTCCGTATTAATAATCCCAACCCCATGCAATATGTCGTGTATGTCATGCTCAATCATTACACGTGTATGCAAAATGGCCATGCTCAGTAACAATTATTTAAACATGCAATAAAAGCATATCAGTCATACAACCACAGTCAAATTAGTCCACTCATTGCACAAGTCAATCATTTACCTACAAGGGAAAATCAATCATTTTACCCTATAAGGTTATTTCGGTAATTCTACCCTATAGGGGTAGTTTGGTAATTCTACTCATAACCAATCCATGTATGCAACGCATCTCAGACATAATCAATCATACAATTAACACATACAACGCTAGCACTACCAGAGGGTACAACGGTCATTTTGTCGTTTAGGGGTAAAACGGTAATTTTACAAACCGAGGATATTTCAGTAATTTCACAAGTCAGGGGTATTTCGGTAATTTCACAAATTAGGGGTATTTCGGTAATTTCACAAAATGGGGGTATTTCAGTAATTTTGCTAATCGGAGGTATTTCGATAATTTTGCAAACTAGGGGTATTTTGGTAATTTCGCAAATCAGGGTATTTCGGTAATTTTACAAATCGAGGGTATTTTGGTAATTTCACAAATCAGGGGTATTTCACTAATTTTGCAATTCGAGGGTATTTCAGTAATTTTACAAATCAAGGGTATTTCGGTAATTTCACAAATCGAGGGTATTTTGGTAATTTCGCAAATCGGGGGTATTTTGGTAATTTCACAAATTAGGGGTATTTCGATAATTTTGTAAATCGGGGGTATTTTGGTAATTTCGCAAATCAAGGGTATTTCGGTAATTTTGCAAATTGGGGGTATTTCGATAATTTTGGAAACCAGGGGTATTCTAAACAGAGATAACGATGCAAATGGGCCTAAGGCCCATTCTCGGCCAAATTGGGCCCACACACTCGTGTGGCCCATTTAGCCCAAATCTAGCCACTGATATGAGATTCACATAGTTCAGTCTAATATTTACTACACGATCCTACAATTTATTCATATAGGCCCAAACAGCATCAACCTACAAGAATACTCATGGTGGCCTCGACTATCGCGTCGAAGCTCCCACACGTGCGCTCGAACGCTCGTGTGGCTACCATCGCCGTGTGACCGGCATTTCGGCAATTTGCCGCTCTACAGCTAGAGTAGGGCGAAATACACACCTGATAGGAATCTGAAGCTGCTAATCCGCGCTCCGAATGCTCCTATGCCCAACGCCAACCAGGTATGCTTCCTCTTCTCATAGACAGCTCCATTTATAGCCAGCTTCTCACCTTCCCTCTGACTAGCTTTCCGATGTGGGATCCCTTTAAATCCAACACAACTCTGGCCGTCCAATTGGTAAAATAAATATCCCCTTTTGCTTGCGATGGGATTCGAACTCAGGCTCCCTTGAAACTTAATCCATGCCTCTAGCCATAAGGCCACAAGCTCCTCTTGTGTCTAAAATCATGCGCAACTAAATATAAATATATGGGCCAAAGTCCAAGTTCACTTAAAAATAAATCAAAATGAAATGCCAGCGCCAAGGCTTGAACCTTGGACCCCCTTTACTTCCTTGTGGCATCATTCCCTTGTCTTCTATGTGGCACCATTTGCCACTAGACCACAACCCCTTTTGTGTCATTTTTCTTTATATTTTACCTACTAACTCCCAGGGTTTTATTCACCTAAAACCAACATTTTTTCCAAACCCAGGTTTGATCCCGGAACTTCATAGAAGCCCCCTAACCTTCCAAAATCACTCACCTAATAGGTCCAATTAGCATTAGAGCCGTCCTCTTGTTCTCAAAAATTTTAAACGCTCCCAAGCCCAAAGTCCAATGGGCCCAATTCTACTAGGCCCAAATTCGAGTCGTTACATGAACTCTTATCTTCCCTTACTTCCATAACCATTTTAATAGGCAATTATGCCAATCTTTCCTTTTTCTCATATCCGATAAGTCACATTTTGTGTATATAAAACATGCTATATCATACCTCAATTTCGCCCAAAAGCCAATCCTATGATCTTCAACCGAATTTACCATGAATTTCATACATCACAAGTATAAACCAATAATCACAAGGTTTTCATAAAATCATTCTCATAGAAAATCATGAACTCATAATTTTATGAAGTCAATGCTTATAAACTTTACGTACACACCTGTACCAATTCGTAATACTTACATACTTTTTCTCTTCTTTGACATACCCGTTGAATTTCCCGTTGAACCATTTGGAATACTAAAGGATACTTGGGGATCTCGTACACATAGTACCGTACCAATGCCATATCCTAGATATGGTCTTACATGTAATCTCGTATCGATGCCAATAGCCCAGCTATGGTATTACACGAAGTCTCATATCGATGCCATATCCCAGATATGATCTTACACAAATGTCTCATAGTGATGCCATATCCCAAATACGGTCTTACACATAATCTCAGTAACCTTAATGTCATGACATTTATATCCTATCTATTCCTAAGGTTCAACCGGGACTTTCGTTGTACTGAATCTCTGTCGGTCATTTCCATAGCATCGTACTTAATAACATTCACATTTCGTTTCAATAATATAACATTTACCATAATTATGGAAAATAAGCATTTATACACATATAATTTAATGCTCATTAAATCTACGAACTTACCTTGGCATAGAAATGACAAAAAGGAGTAAATCGTCAAATACTCATTTCCCCCCTAAAGTTTGACATTTTTACAATTTAGTCCCTAGGCTCGTAAAATGAAATGTACTCAATTTCTCCAATACCTGTGCCTAGCCAAACCTTATGCATACTTTTAACAACCCACAATTTTCATTTATTCACATTTTTACACCATATTTTATAACTTTTACAAATAAGTGCTTTTTGGTATTTTCACTGATAATCACTTAGCAAAAGTTGTTTTTCATACACCAAACATGCATTTTCTACCATTAGGCATCAAAATACACCAACATCCATCATGGTTAAAATTTTAGACCTTGACATCTCTTCAAATTGTTGGTAGAAATAGAAAGATCGAGTTACAACGACTTCAAAAATGTAAAAAGCATTAAAAACGGGGCTAGAACGGACTTACAATCAAGCTTGGAAGTGGCCAAACCCTAGATATGGCTTCCCCATTATGAATTTTCGGCCATGAGGAAGAAGATGGAAAAAAATTGGCTTTTAATTTGGCTTTTTAATTCATTTAATTATCAAATTACCAAAATACCCTTAATGAAAAACTTTGAAAGCATACCAAACCATGTCCATTTTTTTCCACCAATTTAACCAATGGTCTATTTACCATTTAAGGACCTCTAATTTAAAATCACATAGCAATTGGACACCTCTAACATATAGAATTCAAGTTTTGCACTTTTTGTAATTTAGTCCTTTTAACTAAATTGAGTGCCCAAACGTCAAAATTTTCAAACAAAATTTTCATGAAATTGCTCCATAAAATTTTAGACCATATAAATATAATAAAAATAAATTTCTTTGCATCGGATTTGTAGTCCCGAAAACACTGTTCCGACTATACACAAAATCGGGCTGTTACACTTCTCAAATCCTGATAGATCTTAACACTTCCTGGATGGAGTAAGAAGGGCCCTTGATGAGCCTCCTTTAACAAATCTTGCCTTAAACCATTCCCAGCAGGCACATACATTCTTCCCATAAATTGAAGTTTCCCATATTTTCCCAAGCTAAAGTTCGTTGCATCACCTATAACAACCTGTTTTTAGTCAAATCAGAACAGTGGTTTTGGGACCACAAATCTGAGGTTAAAATATTTATTTTATTATTATTTTAGTGTCTACAGCATGTTAATTGAGTCATATGAAAATTTTGTCAAGAAATTTAATCGTCTGCATGCTCAATTCGATAAAAAAGAAGTAAATCGCATAAAGTTTAAAACTGGAGTTCTATAAGCTAAAGGGATTTAATAGCTATGAAATTAAATGGTTGGAGGGTTTATGTTGTAATTAGACCACTAATAGCATGACTGGAAAAATATGGACACTTATTAATGGACTTTAAAGGCTATATGTTAAGGTTAATTAAGTAATTTAGCAAATAAAAGTAAAATTAATTAAAACAAAGGTGTCATCTTCTTCATTTCACCAAAGTTTAGCCGAAATTCACCATAAGAGGAGAGCTAGATTTGATCAAGCTATTTTTCATGCATGTAAGTGCAATTTTGCTCGTGTTTTAATGATTTCTATGTTTTTGGAGTCGTTGTAGCTTAATCTAGCTAACCTGTGGACTAATTTGCAAAACTGTTAAAAGTATAGGATTTTACCATTGATGAATGTGTATGTATTTTGATCTTTGATGATAGAAAATGGATGGTTGTTGTTAGATAAACAACATTTGTTAAGTGATTTTTAATGAAATTTCAAAATAGGGATTTATTTGTAAAATGTGTAAAATTTATGGTGAAATGTGTGAAATAATGAAAAATATAAGCTGCTATTGATATATATATAATTCAGCTAGCATGGGTGTGGGTTAAATTGCTTGAATTTGCATTTTTATGAGTTAGGGACTAAATTGTAAAGAATTTAAAATTTAAGAGGCAAAAGTGTAATATTGTCAAAATATTATTTTTGGGTTAAACTGAATAGAATGATATTTAAATAAGTTAAATTTGATTATATATAGATCAAGAAAAGCAGCGTTCAGATTTAGATCGGGGGAAAAACAAAATAGTGGATTGATAGCTCGATTCTCTCCGTGTAAATTCAAGGTAAGTTTGTATGTTTAATAAGCATTAAATTATATGTATTTGAATGCTTAATTGATATAATTGTGATGATACGACACTACAAAAATTCTCGACAAGTTATCTACAATGCATAAATCCCGGTTGAACCTTAGGAATAGATAGGATACAAATGACATGTCATTAGGGGTTATAATGTTTTGGGTGCTGGTTTGTACATTCTACCGGTGGCTTAGTTTTTCAACATGTGTTGGATTACTCGTTAGCTTGTGTGAGCAGCACTGTGTAGCTACGTCTTGACCGTCAACTTGTGTAAACAAACCTGATGATAGCTCGAGATCAGCATTTACATATGAGATATGAGATTGAGATGATTTCGACCATGTATTGGCACTTAGGGTGTGAGATTCCCAAGTATCTGATATTATTCTAAATGGTTCAACGGGTATAGTTATTGTATGAAAGAATAAGTGATTGATACGTATCATAATAGGTATGTATTTGAATCATATAAGCTTTGAGTCTATGAAACTTGTGAATTTCATATCTAACCTTGTGAATGAATATGTGATAGGTTTACGGATCTTATGAGTTATATTATGATATGTTTGATTACTTAAATTGTGTTCATGTGGTAAGTTGTAAGTTGAGTTTATTGCTATGCAAACTTACTAAGCTTAATAGCTTACTCTGTTTATTTTTCTGTGTTTTATAGTAATTTCGAAGCTTGCTCGAATTGGGAGTTGTTGGAGATCTCATCACACTATCCAGCAGTTGTTTTGGTCCTTTTGAACTTGTGTACTTGGTTATATGGCTTGTATAGGTATTGTGGTTAATGTGGTCTATATGTTTGTAATGTTGATAGCCAATTAATTTGGCTTGTAAATGATATATGTTTTTGGTTATGTGTTTAGCCATGTGATTTGGCTTATTTTGGTAAACTTGGTTATGTAAATATGTGTAAATGGCCTTTTGATATGTGGTTCATAATTGCTATGTGAATATCTTGTTGATATTTGGTATTGAAGGTAGCAAATGGTTGAATTTGAGAATGTATTAGCATGCTAAGTATTAGACAAGATAATGCATATATTGAGTTGACCATTTAGGTTATTTTTGGATGTGAAATTGGTAAGAATTTGAATGGCCACACTCAAATATTCTAGAACCTCATATTTTCTAATCTTTACAATTTAGTCATAATGGACAATTATTCACTAATTAATAAAATTTCTTCATGAAATTTTCACACAATCATGCAAATACCTCATAATCCTTATGGAAATCAAAGAACTCATATTTCTGATTTAGATTTGTGGTCTCGCACCACTATTCTATCTAAGCCCTAAATCGGGCTGTTACAATTCTCCCCCTTAGGGATCTCCGTCCCCAAAAATCTTACCAGCAAAAAGGTTTGGGTACTGGTTCCTCACAGCCTCCTCGGGCTCCTATGTAGCTTCTTCTACCCCATGTCTTTGCCACAATACTTTCACAAGGGCTATACTTATATTTCTTAACTGCTTGACTTCTTGGGCTAGAATCTTGACCGGTTCTTCACCATATGTCATATCAGATTGAATATCAACCTCTGTCGGTGTAATTACATGCGAAGGGTCTGATCGGTAACGTCGCAACATAGATACGAGAAATACATTGTGAATCTTTTCTAACTCAGATGGCAAAGCCAATCGATAGGCCACCGGCCCTATCCTTTCAGTGATCTCATATGGTCCGATAAAACGAGGACTCAATTTACCTTTTCGGCTAAATCTAAGAACTTTGGTTCATGGCGACACTTTCAAGAATACTCTATCATCGACTTGATATTCAATCTCTTTCCTTTTTAGATCCGAGTAGGATTTTTGTCTATTAGAAGTAGCTTTCAAACAATCTCGAATCACCTTTACTTTCTCTTCGGTCTCTCTAACCAAAACAACCCTGAAATCGGGTTTTCCTTAAGTTTAGTCCAATATAAAGGCGTTCAACACTTACGCCCATACAAAGCCTCACAAGGCACCATTTTCAAGCTTGCCAGAAAACTGTTATTATAAGCAAATTCCACCAAAGGTAGATACCTCTCCCAACTACCTTGAAAATCAAGAACACAACACTGAAGCATATCCTCAAGTACTTGTATTAACCTCTCTGATTGATTGTCGGTTTGGGGGTGAAAAGCTGTACTAGAATTCAACTTTGTGCCCAAGGCCTCTCGCAACTTTTTCCAAAATTTGGATGTGAATCTCAGATCTCTATCCGATATAATCGATAAGGGCACTTCGTGAAGCCTTACTATCTATGAAACATATAAGTTTGCCAACTTGTCAAGTGAGTAATCAACTCGTACAGGTATGAAATGGGATGACTTCGTAAGTCTATCGACTACAACCCATACAATATCTTTCTTACTCGGTGCCAACGGCAAACCCATTACAAAGTCCATAGTAATACGATCCCATTTCCACTCGAGAACCATAATAGGTTGAAGCAGACTTGAAGGTACTTGGTGTTCAGCTTCCATTTGCTAACAAATTAAGCATTTCGACACAAACTATAAAATATCTTTCTTTATGCTTGGCCACCAATACCGTTGCTTCAAGTCATTATACATCTTGGTGCTACCCGGATGTACAGATAGACATCCACTATGTGCCTCATGTAAAATCTTCCAAATAATCTCATCATTCCTCAGTACACAGAATCTGTCTCTAAACATCGGACATCCATTAGAATTAATCTGAAAATCAGACTAATAGTCGACTCGCACAAAATTCTTTTGGCTTGGAAGTCACTATCATCTTTGTGGACCTCGTAAATCTCTTGAAGAAACATCAGTCTAGCCCTCGACTTAGTTAGAATTGGACCATCTTCTGACAAGGTCACCTGAGTATTCAAAGCCCTTAATGCAAATAGGGACTTTCTACTCAAAGCATCGGCGACTACATTTGCCTTTCCCGGGTGGTAATCAATCACTAGCTCATAATCCTTTATCAACTCTAGTCATCTTCACTGCCTTAACTTCAAATCCTTTTGAGTTATCAAATACTTTAAACTTTTATGATCGGTGAAAATACGACATCTTTCACCATACAATTTGTGTCTCCAAATCTTCAATGCAAAAACTATGGCAGCCAACTCTAAATCATGCATCGGATAGTTCTTCTCGTGTGGCTTTAACTGTCTGGAGGCATATGCTATCACCTTGCCTTCTTGCATAAGTACATAGCTAACCTATTTAAGGATGCATCATTGTAGATCACAAATTCTTTTCCCGACTCAGGTTGTACTAGAACTGGAGCCTCTGTCAACAATGCCTGTAATTTCTCAAAACTCTGTTGGCACTTTTCTGTCCATTCAAACTTTACATCTTTGTGTAACAATGTCGTCATTGGGGTCGCTATCATGGAAAACCCATCAACGAACCTCCTAAAATAACCAGCTAGGCCCAAAAAACTTCTAACCTCAGATACATTTTTCGGCAGTTTCCAATCAACAATAGCTGAAATCTTACTTGGTTCTACTCGGGCTCCATCTCCCGAGACAATGTGTCCCAGAAATCCAACTTCCTTGAGCCAAAATTCACTTTTGCTGAACTTAGTGGACAACTGATTGTCCCGTAAATTTTGTAAAACTGTACTTAAGTGCTCAGCATGCTCATTCTCATAACTGGAATATATCAGTATATCATCAATAAAAAAAATAAGAAACCTGTCCAAAAATGGCTGAATGATGCGGTTCATTAAATCCATAAACACCGCCGGGGCATTAGTTAAACCAAAAGGAATGACAAAAAATTCATAATGACCATACCTTGTTTAAAAAGCAATCTTCGACACATCTGTGTCTTTTACTCTCAACTGATAATATCCCGACCTCAAGTCTATCTTGGAAAACAAAGTGGCTCCTTTCAATTGATCGAACAGATCATCATCCTTGGCAATGGATACTTGTTCTTTATGATTACCTTATTAAGCTGCCAGTAATCTATGCATAACCTCATGGAACCATCTTTCTTTTTCACAAATAACACTGGAGCACCCCATGGAGAACAACTCGGTCTAGCAAAACCTTTATCCGTTAACTCTTGCAACTATACTTTTAATTCCTTCAACTTAGTTGGAGCAATTTTACATGGAGCAATCGATATCGATACAGTACCGGGAGCTAACTCAATGCTAAATTTGACCTCTCTAACCGGAGGTAATCCTAGTAATTCCTTGTGAAAAACATCTGGGTATTCACATACTATCGGTATTGATTCAATCTTTAATTCAGTTTCTTTGGCATTCATCACAAAAGCAAGATACGCTTCATACCCTTTTCTTACATACCTCTGAGCTGACATGTGAGAGATCATTACCAGCGATCTGTCTTGTTCATCTGATTCAACATGAAGAGTATTCCTATGTTTACATCTCAACTCAATATATTTCTTTCCACAATTTACTGTCACATCATGAGTGGTTAACCAGTCCATACCAAGAATAATATCAAATTCATCAAATGGCAATAACATAAGATTTGCCTTAAGACAATAACCTCTAATCATCAACGGGCAGTCTTTGCATACTTTATCAACTAACACACTTTTGCCTAGTGGATTAGACACTTTTATCACAAATTCGATCAATTCTATGGGCTTGCTCATACTAGATACTAATTTCATGCAAATATACGAGTGGGTAGATCCCGAATCTATTAAAGCAATAACTTTAGTACCATGAAGATAGAGTGTACCCGTAATTACATCGAGGGATGACGCCTCTTCGCGAGCGCGAACGGCATAGGTCCTCGCAGGCGCTCTACCTTCAGATCTCGTAGCCTACCCTCTGAGTGTATTCTTACTACTTGTTCCACTTCTCAGGTTTCTCTGTAGTCTTCCTCTAGTAGTGCCTCCCGATCTTGTATCTTGAGGCTTCTCTTTCTCATCCACCTCGGAGCAATTTTTAATAAAATGGTCTAGAGACCCACACCTAAAACAAGCCTTTTCATTTGCTCGACATTCACCAGAATGACGTTTGCCACACTATTGGCACTCTGGTCTACTCAGTCGGGTGTTGCCAACACTAGCGACTGAGGTAGTTTGAGCCTTATTTCTCGAGTACTGTTTACTCTTGCTTCTACTTGAAAACCCGACAGAAGGAGCTGATTGGGTAGGGGAAGCTCTCAACTTCTTGGTCGAGGACTAAAATGACTTACTCAATTGTCTCTTTCTTGTCTCACGAGACTCCATCTCAGCTTTTCTTTTCTCTTTCACTAATTCCTTGGCCTTACAAGCCCAGTCCACTAACATAAAAAATTCTTTCAACTCGAGGACACCAATAAATAATTTGATATCTTTATTTTGTCCGTCCTCAAACCTCTTACACATGATGGCTTCAGAGGACACACACTGCCGAGCGTACTTGCTGAGCCTCACAAACTCACGCTCGTACTCAGTCACCATCATCTTTCCTTGCTTCAGTTTAAGGAATTCTTTTCTCTTCTGGTCAATGAACCTCTAAATGATATACTTCTTTTGAAACTCTTCTTGAAAGAACTCCCATGTGATCCTTTCCCTTGGTTCTACTGACATAAGGGTATTCCACCACTGATAAGCGGAATCTCTCAAAAAAGAAACCATGTCCTTCATGCACTCTTCAGGTGTGCAAGATAATTCATCAAATACCCTGATGGTATTTTCAAGCCAAAATTCAGCTCTTTTTGGATCATTATCTTTATTAGCCCTGAATTCTTCGGCTCATTGTTTCCGGATTCTATCAACCGGAGGCTTTTCTCTTCTTACAACTTCTACCACTTGGGGCACTACATGGGTAGGCTGAGGAATAGGTGGGGGTGGAGGAGATGGAGCATTCGGATTTGCTCGAATGTACTCTGTGTACCAATTACTCATTATACAGAGAAAGGCTCCCTGGGCCTTTTCTCCCTGACCCAAAGTCTCGGGTCTACTCTCTACTGGTACGGTCCCTTGTGCAGGAGCAGACGCATTACTTGCAGCATTATCGGCTGTAGCTCGGTCAGGATCATGATCCATTGACTAAAAAAACATAATTCAAATCGTTAGGAGTCGTCACACTATCATCATTTAAATACTCACACATATGGCATTTATAGTTAGACTCATGCATAAACTATGTTAGTCTGAGAATTGACTAAACCGTAGCTTTGGTACCATTAAATGTAACACCCTTACGTGTGTCCGATGCTAGGACTGGATACAAGGTATTACCGTACTTAATCTTACTTGAACTTGCATTATTGGGCTATAAAGTTTCTTTTCAACTTAAAACCTTTCCTTCTAAATCATAACATGTATATTATGGGCCTATGAGGCCTTGAACTTATTTCCAGAAGGTTTCGGAGTTCAACCAAAAACTTTTACTCTCTTAGAAAGTTTTTGCCTAAACAGGGGTCACACGCCCGTGTGACATGGGACACACCCGTGTGGGCAGGCCGTGTGGTCACACACGCCTATGTCCCTAACCCGTGTAGAAATAAATTTTCAATTCGAACCTACAGGGGTTTTCACACGGCCAGACACATGCCCGTGTCTTTGGCCCGTGTCCTTCACACGGCCTTGACACGCCCGTGTCCTTACCCGTGTGTGAAAACTAGGGGTATTCTGTTTATGATGTCAGCAACCCCTTAATGAGCACACAGCCTAGGCACACGCCCGTATGCTGGCCTGCGTGATGAATCAAATTCTCGTAACTAAATGCAGGGAACACATGGCTATCAACACACCCATTGGCGTTGACCGTGTGTCGCACACGGCCTAGACGCACGCCACCATTCGGACAGTTTGAGGCTATTTTCATCCAAACATCCAAAACATTATGAAACTTTAACTTTATACAAACTTACCTCAATTCTCAAAATGTGTATCGATGCTCGATTTAGTCCTCGACTTTGTTCTTGCCTCGGTTTTGATCCGGGCTTCTTGTTTTTTAATCAATAATAATTTCACTTGTTAAGTACACACATTGACTAAATTGACTCATAATTCATATTTTGGCAAAATTATGATTTTGCCCTTAAACTTTTACATAATTACACTTTTTCCCCTAGGCTTATAAAGTGATTTTTATTCAACTTTCTTGCTTTTCAAGCTTAGTCAAACCATATTCTCAACTATGGCAACCTTCAATTTCCACTATTTCGCTCATGTATGACCATTTTTACAAGTTTTACAATTTGATCCTTTTATGCAATTTTCATGAAAATCACTTAGAAAAAGATGTTTATCCTATATCAAACTTTAATATTCTTCCATAAAATATCAAAATACATGCATTTCATACATTGTAACGGCTCAAATTTGGGCCTAGTAGATTTGGGCCTATTGGGTTGTATCTCCTCAAAAATCTCGAAACTTTAAATTTCTGTGCACTGAGGTTGGTATGTATGAGTAGCACTTAGAATATTATTTTTAAGGTATTATCGGGATTATTTGAAGTCTTAGAGATAGGGATGACCATAGGGAAAAATTTATTTTTCTTGCTTTAGTGGACCCTAGTCTCAGGCATTAGGCCTCTTAAGCAGATTAAGGGGAAAATAAGACATAAATGGGCTTGTGGTCCAATGGCAAGGTGTTTTTGGAGTGTTTATTTTGCTTAGTTGGCGGCCAGAGTTGTGTGGAGTTTGGTCTATTTTGTTGAAGTGTTTGAATTGGTCTTGTGACCTGATAAAGGAGGGAATTTCGAATGAGATAAGGGAGATATCATGGAGAAATATTAAGAGATGAGAGGTGGAAAGAGGTGGTGCCGAACTGGACTGTATGGAAGGTAGGTTTCAGCTATTGGCTATAAAAGGAGCTGTCGAATTCCTTTGAGAGGTTCCTTGGGTTCCATTACATTTCTTTTTCTTCCTGTTAGCCGTATTCTTCCATTTGCCCAAAAAAATTCATCATTCCTTTGCCGAAATTTTGGTTTTCTCTCTAGCCGAATTCCCCATACCTTTTTTTCTTAAATTTCTTCTCTTGTTCACCTTTAGTTCTAGCCAATCACTTCTCCTCTTCTTCTCCCTATTGGTGTCGAATTGTCTCTGTCACCATACTAATCTCAAAAGCCGAATTTAGGCCGCAGGATCGAAAGTGGATTTGGTAAGTATTCAGTTAACCTCTTTCGTACGTTTTGCTAAAAGCTGAAAGGCTATCTAACTGTCCTGTCATTACCTCTGTGATAACAAGGATAAGGTTCAAAGATCGCAAGCGTGGTAGGATTGTTAGCAAAGGTAAGTGTACTCAACTCGATGGTGGATTAAGTGAATGGCCGAATGTGTGTGTGATCTATAGGGGTGACTTGTGTGGATTATGAGTCACTCGAATTTTTAATGATGTATGTGTGAGTGGAGATCTAGGGGATACTTGTGATTAGTAGCTAAGGAAAGGCTATTAGAACCGGGTGGCACACGGTTCAAGGCTAAGGATAGAATAGCACATCTCGGTAACTAGGTGTGTGCAAACACTACACACACGATATCGGCAATGCCGAAAAATCAAAAAGCCGAAAGTAGCTAAAGGGGCCCAGTGGGCTCTAAGGCTAAGTTTGATGAGTTTGTTTGGTTTGGTATATAAATTGAGTTAGTCAAGCATGTTACATGATCTGGAATTGTTTTGGGCCTAATAGGCCATAAGGATGTGATTTGGGCTTGATGGGCTTTATGGGGACGTAGACAAGTATGCTAGGGTTTTATGGACTTTAAGCTTAGTATTGAACAACTCTTAAACCGCATAAGACTTTCTAATAATTAAACATGTCTGTGGACAAGTAGCTAGGTTATAGTGTGGTAATGGGCATGTGCATGTCTAGGATTGGATCTAGGGAGAGCTTAGTACTTAAGCGGCCCTAGCGGCCCACCTCCTCTTCTCTGGGATCCTACCTGATACATAGTGTCTGTTCACTTTAGCTGCAAGGACTTGTTAATGGGCCAAAGTTCATAACTAAAACCCGAGAGGGACCAAATACCCCTAGATTTGTAAAATTACTAAAATACCCTTGATTTGAAAATACCCAAAACACCCTTAGATTGACAAAATCACTAAAATAGCCCAAATTGTGAAATTACCAAAATACCCTTGGTTTGTAAAATTACCAAAATATCCCTGATTTACAAAATTTCCAAAGTACCTCTATTTTACAAAATTACCCAAATACCCCTGTAGAGTAGATTTATAGAAATACCCTTGGGTTGTGAAATGACGAAAATACCCCTATGTGATGGGTATGAGTTTTGTGGATGTTCCTCATGTGCATGTTGCATTCATATGATATTCTGATTAGGATGCATATGGGTGGGAATTATGGTACGAAGGAAGATTTGAGGATCGCATAGTCGCTCGACGACCATGGATCCACCGGTGGCTTTAAGCCCATTATATGATTAGCAGCTTTGCTACAACATTGAGTAGTGCCGCTGTGAGTGCTACCTTTGGTGTGTAGAGGATGGGTGGGTCGATTTAGAAATCCCCACAGGTGTGCAGGGTTGGAAGGGAAATGGTGTGTAGCGGATGGATTTTTGGGGAGGGTTTTGCATTACCTTGTTTTGCATATGATATGATATGATATGATATAAGGTCATTGTGGGCCAAGGCCCAAGACCACCGATTTTGATAGGGCTTAAGCCCAATGTAATATTTGTATGTTGATTTGAATGCCAAGGGTTGTACACACTGAGTTTCGAAACTCACACCCTTTATTTAATGTTTCAGGTGATCCTCAGTAAATGGCTCGACGTGGGAAAGGACTCGGAGATGGCCGCACTACCAGATGATTAAAATTTTATTTATTTATTTTGAAAGACATAGTTTTAATTGCTTATTTTCGTTGGATGTAATAAGGCATTGTACTCCGATTTGACTTTAGATTTTGGGTTTTGTTGTTTCAACTGTTTACTTAAGTAAATGTCTTACGTTTAAACTTGGTTTCTGAAATACTTAAAATTATAAAATGGGTTTTTCTTTATTACTTAACAAGACTTAAGGATTTTGGGCTTTTGGGCCTAAAATTTTTAATTAGCAAAATTGTTTGAATTATGCCTTTAATGTGACACGCCGGATTCGGGCCTAACTTCTAGGCCGGGTTTGGGGTGTTACATACATGGTTAAAATTTTGAACATAAATCCTAGCTCAAAATATAGCTAGAAATAGCTAAATCGTGCTACAAGGGTTTCAAAAATACGAAGAACATTAAAAACGGGGCTAGGATGCACTTACAATCAAGCTTGGAAGATTAAAGGAACCCTAGCTACGGCTCCTTGCAAATTTCGGCTAAGGGAGAAGAAGATGGACATGATTTTTGCTTCTTTTTCCCTTTTAATTCTTTTATTAACCAAATGACTAAAATGTCCTTAATGATCCTTTCTTGAGATTTTTCCTTTCCATGTCCATTTTTGTCCATCATCAAATATAATGGTCTAATTGCTAAATAGGGACCTCTAGTAATTTTTATAATTCTATTTCACACTCAAATCTTCTAGAACCTCATATTTTCTAGTTTTTACAATTTAGTCCTAATGGACAATTATTCACTAATTAATAAAATTTCTTCATGAAATTTTCACACAATCATACAAACACCTCATAAGCCTTATGGAAATCATAAAACTCATATTTCTACTTTGGATTTGTGGTCTCGTACCATTATTCCTACTAAGCCCTAAATCAGGCTGTTACATGGATAGTAAGCTCATTGAGCTGAAACGGTAAGCTCTAACAAGCTAAAAACAACAAGCTCTTAGAGCTGATATAACGGTAAGCTCATACGAGCTGTGGTGAGTCCGCAACAAATGCAGGAGCTCGACCAAAACGGTAACCCTTAAGTAAGGAAGAATATCCGTGATGGAGTATGAACGTGAGTTTGTTAGACTCAGTAGTTATGCAAAGTTATGTTTCAGATTGAGAAAGTGATGTGTGAAAAATTTGAATGGGATTTAAGAGATGAGATTCATGCACTGGTGGCAGCCTTAGATTGTTAAAGCTAAATGGAAATGATTATTCTAGATAGGAGCAGAAATTTTACAACAGAAAGAATGAAATGTGGAATATTTAGTCCTTCACCTCCATCAAATTTCAAGAAGCTAAGAGATAAGTATAACAACTCGTTTTTAGGTCAAATCAGAACAGTGGTTTGGGACCACAAATTTGAAGTCAAAATACATATTTTATTACTTTATCAAAGTTTAGAGAATGATAGAATTATTGTGTGAAAGTTTCGTAAAGAAACTTTACTGTTTGAATGCTTAGGGTACATTTGTTTGCCAGTATTTCATTTTCCAGAAATTGTTTCCCTAATTTTCCAATGTTTGTTTGCTGGAAAACATTTTCCATTTGGAAAATGAATTCCAAAACACTGGTGAAATGGCTTACATTTTGGGAAATTGTCTTACCGTTTTAATTTCTGTTAGACATTTTCTTAAAGCTTTCAGGCAGATCCCTTTTTTCCTTCCTTCATTCTTTCTCAGCCAAAATTCTTTCTCTCTTTCTTAGAAAATTTCTTGTTCCTCTTTGATTGAAAGCGTCAGAGATTCTACCGCAAATGCAAGACTGGTAATCTTCCTTTCTATTGAATTTTATTTTTCATTTTTCATTTATTATTCCTGTTCCTTTCTGTTGAAATGAAAAACCAGTAAAGTATTGTTTGGAAATTTGCAATCTAATTATTTCACTTTTCACTTCCTTTGCTCCTCCAAGCACACTTCTTCCCCTATCATTGTTAACTCATCGTTTAATAATCTCTCCCATTTTGATTTTTTAGACCATCAAAATCAGAGCTTTTTCCAATTTATTGTTTTGCATGTGTTAATCAGTTTATAAAATCTTGATGTGTAGTTATGGTGATGTTTAGTTGTTGTGAAGAAAGTTTTAGGGTTCTATTTCTCATTTTATCTAGATAGAATTGGCTGCAATTTTGTTCAAGATTGGTCACCAATAGTTTTTGAATGGTATAATTTGTTCAAAAATATGGTATAATTTGTTCAAAAATATGGTATATTTTTGAATGCGTAGTATTTTTCAAATTCTCTTTGCTGGAGGTTTTTCTGTCTTTATTATTTTCTCCTTCTCAACATCCTTACATGAGATATATAGTTTTGTTGTACATACTTCAATGAACTTTTTCCCTTTGAATGGTTTTTATATAGGATTAGATGATGTTATGTTGCTTGAACTTTGGGAGGGGTATTAATGTGCAATTGCATAGGATATTTTAGGTTCTGGAATTCCATATTAAGACCAAGGTATTTGGTGTCCTTTTGGTTTTAGTATTATAATTAAAATGGTAAATATCTGAACCAAGCCATGTAGCATATATTTTCAAGAAAATTCAGTTCCTAGAGAATGAAATTATGCTGGTTGAGGGATTAAGTTAACTAGGACTTTATTTTTCATTTTTGTGGATTCTACATGCTTCAAAATAAATGATAATGCATTCCATTTGCTACTTGTGAGTGTCTAAAAATTATATTTATGGTTACTTTATGCAGAGATTTTCATAGTTGAAGGAGACTCAGCTGGTGGCAGTGCCAAGCAAGGCCGCGATAGGCGCTCTTAGGTAATACTTTTTCATGGGAATTGGGTAGAACAGATTCAATTTAGTTGTCAAGCAATTTCTTGAAACATCCCAAAAAATTGTTTGGATGTTTCTAGTATCTAGGCTTCAATTATTTAAGTATTTCTTTTATAGCGTTGATGGAAAATATTTTTGCTTGCAGAAACTAGGATGTTAAAAAGTACAAACTTTTAAAAGTCGCACCTTCTGTACATATAAAGATAAGGTGTAGTGGAGTGGGAGAACTTTGCATATGAAATTTGTCATACATATCGACAATTGGCTAGTCTCATGATGCTTATAGTTGCAGATTCTAACCAATTGATGCTACAATAGTTTTTGGCTGCCACAATCCCATATATCAAATGCTGCTACTGCTTCATTTCTTTCTTTGGATTTTCTCATATTTTTGAGGTTGAAAGAACTTGTGGGTTTAGAAACAAATGATGTAATGCATTGGGTAATTCTCTACAAGTCATATCAATTTTTAATTTAAGCTGGCCTGTCTTTCCATTAATTAACTAACAATTATTGTCTTTCAATAATATAAGATGACCCTTGTAATATAAAAACAAAACTGAACTAACACTGATTTTTACATGGAATTTAATATTGGTTTTCTTCCAAGATTGAGGATTAAGTAAGGGGCATGACCTACTCCACTATTCTTTAGGCCAACCATTAAAATGAAATAAAATAAACAAACAAGAAATAATCAGAAAGAGGATATGAAGACAGATCTAAAAATCTAGAAAAATTAATAATTCAAACAACACCTAAGGAAATACTTTCAAACAAAAGACAATCTAAAAATCTGAAACCTCCCTGAAAACAAGCACAAACTTGTTTAAGATTATGTTTAGTGGAATAAAAAAATATAATTGGATTTAAGATGTCTTCATAACCTTTTAAACCCGTTTATACATAAAAAATATATAGCAATGATTAAAATTCTTTGTTGACACCTTAATAATCAACTTTAATGAATATATGTATGTATGCACTTTAGTCATGGTGGCTTTATTCATATATGTGATATTTGTGTGGCATTATTTTATGTAGATGGATCATAGTCAAGATCAAAATGCAATTGTCGGAGTCATGGCTTTAATTTTAGCTTTTGGGACTCTTTGGATTAAAAAATTAAAAACTAGGAAGGAAATTGCTTCTCACCCTCGTGTGAATCGAGATTATGAAAGAGAAAATTATATTAATAGTATTTTATATAGTGGTGATCAACATTGTATTAATGTGATAAGGAAGAGACCGATTGCCTTTTTTAATTTGTGTGATATTCTTAGTAGGAATAATTTGTTACAATCAACTAAATCTGTGAATATTAGGGAGCAAGTAATTATATTTTTTCATATAATTGGTCATAATGTAAGTTTTTGAGTGATTGGATCTAGATATTATAGATCAACTAAGACAGTTCACCGTTACTTTAGGGTTGTATTGAGAGTTATTTTGAAATTGTATAAACTAGTTATTAGATCACCTGATGAGTCAACTCCTAGTGAAATCAGAAACAATCCAAGGTTTTATCATTATTTTAAAGATTGTGTTGGGGCATTAGATGGAACTCATGTTCGTGCATCCATTCCACTTAGCATTCAAGGAAGATTTCATAGCCATAAATGGGGGACGACACAAAATGTATTGGCTGCCATTACATTTGATTTGAAATTTTCCTATATTCTAGCTGGTTGGGAAGGTAGTGCACATGATTCTCGTATTTTAAGTGATGCACTTTCACACCCAAGTGGATTAAGAATTTCGAAAGGTAATATTTATCATTAAATACCAAATAGTTTTAGTAAACTCATAATTTATTAGTATTAATTATGTTTTGTAAAATTGTAGGTAAATATTATCTTGCTGATGCTGGATATGGCATCCGAAATGGATATATTACTCCATATCGTGGTGTCTGATATCATTTAAAAGATTTTAGTGCTCAAGGGCCTGAAAATGCAAAGGAACTCTTTAATCTTCGACATTCATCATTGCGAATAACTATTGAACGTGTTTTTGGGATTTTGAAGAAATAGTTTCATGTACTAGATGCTGAACCATTTTGGAATTTTCAAACTCAAGTAGATATAGTTTTGGTTTGTTGTATCATTCAGAATCATATAATGGAAGTTGATCCTAATGATTTACTTAATCAAGGATTATACGAGGAGTCTGAGTCTGATTTGATAATACCAACTCTTACGGAGCGAGAAGAAAGAGAAAAAGCAAGAGAATGATCTGCTCTTGAGAGATAAAATTGCACAAACTATATGGACTGATTATATGGCTAGAAATATTAGTTAGGTTTAGGGCTTAGGGTTATTGTTTCTATGTTATGTATGTTTTAGTATTAATTTTTTTTTGTTAATGTTGGTTGGATAATGATATTGAAATTTTAGTTTGTTGGATTTTGAAATTATTATGTCTTGAATTTGTTACATATTGATTATGTTTTAAGCTTGTTGGATATTGAAATGATTGACAATGAAAATTATTAATGTAGAATGGGTAAGGGCAACAAAGAAGGAACCTCCAAGCAATTCAGGTGGACAAAACCGATGGAACATGTTTTTCTTGAAATTGTAGCAGAGGAGGCCCAGAAAGGAAATAAGCCTTCTAATACTTTCAAAGCAGTTTCTATTAAACGAGTTGTCGAAGTTATTTCTGAAAGATTCCAAGTCCAATGCGATGCGAAACATGTGGAAAATCATTTGAGGACTGTAAAAAACCAATGGCAGATTATATGCAAAATTCGAGGTGAAAGTGGTTTTGGATGGGATGATAACATGAAAATGATCACATGTGATAGAGCGACATATGATGCAACAGTGATGGTAATATATGTATATATATGTTAAGTATATTTCAATTGTTTTTTACTTGTTATTCTAATTGTGTATACTATCCAACAGGCACACAAGAAGTACGAACCATTTTTGAATAAAAGCATTGATCATTATGATGAAATGGCTTTGGTTGATGGCAAAGATATGGCAACAGGAAGTTTTGCCAGAACATTTGCTGACATAGATTTGGATGATGGTAACCAAGATTCAGTGCCTATAGACTGCGATAATGAAGAGGCTGAAGAGGTAAGAACAAAAGTATCTTCATCTGGCACATCCAAATGTAAAAGAAAAAATGTTTAAGAAAGTGTCGTTGATGAACAAATTATATTTGTAGGTGAACAACTTGGCAAAATTGCTAATGCTTTGGAACAATTTACTACAGATAAGACACCACATCTTTACAAAGAAGTGATGTCGATGGAGGAAGAAGGATTTGATGATGACTTCCTGTGTTTTGTGTTTGATTATCTAGTGAGTCATGAATTTGAAGCCAAAGCTTTTTTAGTTAAAAGTAAAAAACATAGAAAATTTGGCTTCAAAAATTTTCTCAAGGTTGAAGATATTGATACTTTAAATGTGGTGTAATATTAGTTATGCACTTGGACAATGTTATTGTTATTATGTGGTGTACTACTAATTATGTATTTGAAAAATATTATTAATTTCTAGTATTAATTATGGTTTGGAAGCTAATTTATAATTATCCAATCCCTGTTTTTTATTTTTTTATAACACAATTACAAATAATTTATTTGATTTTGGATGTTTTCAATTTATGACGGTTAATATTCTACCTTAATAATTGAGTATTATTATATATTTAATTTGATTTATTTATTTATCCATAAATCATTGCAATATATGTAAAAACAATTTATAATATAAATTTATTAATATATGTAAAAACAGCTTTTCTGAAAAATATTTTCAGGAAATCTACCAAACAACATTGTTTGAATCGACATAGGAATATGCGAGAGATTGTTTAATTTAATAAGTATGATGTGCAATAGCATGTTTACTTTTATAAATCTGTTTTATCGGTCGAATTGACATAGGGATAAGTACAAGAGATGAATGGATTTTTAATTGTAAATATGTTCATAAGTTAGCAAATTACAGAGTTGCCGTGATTTATTCGTAACAAGTATGAGCATGAGTTTAATAATTCTAAGGTAAGAAATGTAGTTAATCCAACACAATTATGTCATCTTGATTAAAATCAGTTTTTGAAATCGTGCATTAGAACTTTGTTTTATTTTGTTTACTTTGTTTTTCTTTTAGTTTATAAATATTTCTTCAATCCAAATATTTTCCCTTCACCAAAGTGTTTGAAATCATTTTCATAAATAATTCTTTTATAGTCCCTGTGGGTACGATAACTCAACATTTACTTGTCACTTTATTACTTGTTACGATTGTGTACACTTGCACATTTCCACAGTTCCAGTATCGAACACCTTAGGCAAGTGTGTCTTGGTGGAAAAAGTGTGCAAGAATTGCCCGTTGATGTTTCGGGATATATGCTTTCTGGCTAATTTGATGTTGCTACCAGTTGATGAATTTGTTATAATACTGGGTATGGATTGGCTCACTTTGCATAATGCCATTGTGAATTGTAAACAAAAGAGTATTGATTTGAGAAGTCAGAACGGTGAGATGGTTTGAATTGAATCTAGTGATTTGAAAGGGTTACCAGCTGTTGTATCTACGATGAAAGCTTTGAACTATGTGAGAAAAGTTTACGAAGCTTATTTTGCATATGTGATCGATACAAAAGTGACAAAAAAGAAAGTTGAATCTGCACCTGTGGTTTGTGAATTCCTTGATGTGTTTCCCGAAGAGTTACCGGGATCACCTCCGATTCAAAAAGTTGAATTTGGCATTGATTTGGTACCAGGAACGACTCCTATTTCAATAGCTCAGTATAGAATGGCACCAACGGAATTGAAAGAGTTAAAGTTCTAATTGCAAGAGTTGACTGATAAAGGATTTGCACGATCGAGTTTCTCTCCTTGGTGTGCTCCTGTGCTGTTTGTGAAAAAGAAAGATGGCACTATGAGGATGTGTATCGACTATCGACATTTGAATAAAGTGACAATAAAGTATAATTATTCGTTGCCACATATTGATGATTTGTTTGATCAACTGAAAGGAGCTACAGTGTTTTCTAAGATAGATTTGAGATAGGGCTACTATCAGTTGAGAGTTAAAGAATCCGATATGCCGAAAACTGCTTTCAAAATGAGATACGAACATTATGAATTCTTAGTGATGCCTTTCGGACTAACGAATGCTCCTTTAGTGTTTATAGATCTGATGAATCGGATATTCAGACCGTATTTGGATCGTTTTGTTGTAGTGTTTATTGATGATATTCTGATTTATTCATGTGATGAGATACAACATGCCGAGCATTTGAGAGTTGTGCTACAAATTCTGCGTGAGAAACAATTGTATGCAAAGTTTAGCAAATGTGAGTTCTGGTTGCGTGAGGTTGGTTTTCTGGGGCATGTTGTATCAGCTACGGGAATACGAGTTTATCCGAGTAAGATCTTAGCTATTTTAGAATGGAAGCCTCCAAGAAATGTGTCTGAAGTCCGTAGTTTTCTAGGATTAGCAGGATACTATAAACGATTTGTAAAAGGTTTCTCCATGATTGCGACCCTACTGACGAAATTGCTACTGAAAGATGTTAAATTTGAGTGGTCAGAAAAGTGCCAAAAGAGTTTTGAGCAGTTGAAAGTATTGATGACAGAAGCACTAGTGTTAGTTCAACTTGAATCGGGCAAAGAATTCATAGTTTACAGTGACCCATCGTTAAATGGTTTGGGCTGTGTGCTGATGCAAGTAGGCAAAGTCATTGCTTATGCTTCAAGGTAGTTAAAGTCGCATGAAAAGAACTATCCGACGCATGATCTTGAATTAGCCGTGATTGTGTTTGCGTTAAAGATTTGGTGTCACTACCTATTTGGTGAGAAATGTCATATTTATACCGATCACAAAAGCTTGAAGTACTTGATGACTGAGAAAGAATTGAATTACGACAGAGAAGATGGTTAGAATTGTTGAAAGATTACGAACTTGTGATTGATTATCATCCGGGCAAAGCTAATGTTGTTGCTGATGCCTTGAGTCGAAAGTCTTTATGTGCTTTGTGAGCTATGAATACTCAGATAGATCTATGTGATGATGGTTCAGTTTTGGCTGAGTTGAAAGTAAGGTCGATGATCGTACGTTAGATTTGTGATGACCAGAAAAGTGATGTTGAAATGAAGGCTAAATGAGCTCAATGTGATTCGGAATTTCGAGTCGATAGTGATGATTGTTTGAGATTTAGAAATTGGATTTGTGTTCCGAAGAATTTAGAGTTAATTCAGCTAATTTTGAACGAAGCTCACAATAGCCGTTTGACTATTCACCCGGGAAGTACGAAAATGTTTAACGATCTAAAGCAGTTTTATTGGTGACATAGTATGAAAAGAGATATCTATGACTATGTGTTGAAATGTTTAGTTTGTCAGCAAGTTAAAGATGAACATCAAGTTCCATCCGATTTGTTACAGCCGATCATGATTCCTGAGTGGAAATAGGAAAGAATTACGATGGACTTTGTGTCAAGATTACCTTTATCTCTGGGAAAGAAAGATGCAATTTGGGTGATCGTTTGTAACATCCTGGATTATAGCCTATGCATTAGTATGTCTTATGTGTTATGGATGTGATGTGTGCATTTTTAGAATCTTGGAAATGTAAGGAAATGACTTGGAAATGGAAGGAAATGTCTTGTCTTGGAAATGTAAGGAAATGACTTGGAAATGTAAGGAAATGTCTTGTCTTGGAAATGTAAGGAAATGTCCTAGAAATGCATGGAAATGATTTAGAAATAAACATTTTTGGAAACCCGGAAATGATTTGGAAATGATTCAAAAGTGGAAAGTGAACATTTTTGGAAACCTGGAAATATATGGAAATGTTAAGTTCAAAAGAGGAAAATGAACATTTTTGGAAACTAGGAAATGTAAGGAAATGATTTAGAAATGACTCGAAAGAGGAAAGTGAACATTTCTAGAAACTTGGAAATGTAAGGAAATGTCAAGTTTACAGAGCCGAACGAAAATTTTTGGAAACTTAGAAATGACTTGAAATGTCGAGTTTTAAAAATTGAAAAGAGACAGAAGCACAATGACAGAGAGAATTCGGCAGAGGGAAAAAAGAAAAGAATGGAGAAATTTGCTAGAGAATTTCGGCAGAGTCTTCAAGGAAAAAGAAAATAATGCAGAATGGCCTCTCTTTTCCTTTTATAGCCGAAATTACTAAGCTAGAGTCCCTTACTTGGCCACCACACTTCTATTTTGATAGCTTTATCCCTTTAATTATCACTTTATTCAAATTAAAAGAATTTAATCCAACAATTATCTCTTGAAAATAATCCAAATTAAATCCTTTATTATCTCTTCAAAAATAATCCAAATTAAATCCCTTATTTATCACCTTATTAATCGAATATTTATGAAAATAAAACTCCTCCTTTCTAGAAGGCTTGTGCCGTCCACCTCAGGCTTCTGGAAGCAAAAATAAAACTTCCTTTATTTGCTTCCCAAGTGACTCGAACTCAGGCCCAACACCTTGCATGTGGCGCCATTTCCAGAGGCCCTAAGTGGCATCTTCAGGCCACTTTTCCGAGCCTGTTTGTGTGTCAAATTTCACCAACTTTTTCTTTTAAGGCCACCTTGCCTTAATTTCCTCTTTTAAACTTTAAAACTCGACATTTCTAAGTCATTTCTAAGTTTCCAAAAATTTTCGTTCGGCTCTGTAAACTTGACATTTCCTTACATTTCCAAGTTTCCAGAAATGTTCACTTTCCTCTTTCGAGTCATTTCTAAATCATTTCCTTACATTTCCTAGTTTCCAAAAATGTTCATTTTCCTCTTTTGAACTTAACATTTCCATACATTTCCAGGTTTCCAAAAATGTTCACTTTCCACTTTTGAATCATTTCCAAATCATTTCCGGGTTTCCAAAAATGTTCATTTCTAAATCATTTCCATGCATTTCTAGGACATTTCCTTACATTTCCAAGACAAGACATTTCCTTACATTTCCAAGTCATTTCCTTACATTTCCAAGACAAGACATTTCCTTCCATTTCCAAGTCATTTCTTACATTTCCAAGATTCTAAAAATGCACACATCACATCCATAACACATAAGACATACTAATGCATAGGCTATAATCCGAGGATGTTCTGAGTTCTACCCTCTTAAAAATAATTTCGTCCTCGAAATTACTTGGCTAACTTGCATTTACTCACCATACCATACTACGCTTATCTTTGCGCACTCTGATCTTAATAACACTATCATACTTCCTAGGCACAATCTCTAAGTTCACGCCCCTAGAACTCATTTCTAACGCCGCGATTTAACTGATTAAAAAGTTTTATGCATCGAATTTTGTTCCACTTATTAACCGCGAACAATTTTATGAAATCAAGATATTTAGAAGTAGTTCTTTCGATCACACAAAGTTTCGCATTCAAGTTCACTACTCTAATTGAGAGAATCACATTCACATTCATCAACCAATTATGAACTTTCGTTCATTCGGAGAAACGTTGTAGTTTTCATTGTTATTGTTACTCCACTACCTGTGGGTATTTTCGTAATTTTGTCCTCTGAGGGTATTTTCGTAATTTTTCAAAAGAAAAAGTTCCTTGATGATTCTGTCATAAAGTATTTTGGAATTTTTTTAAATTCCCGGGGTATTTTGGAAGATTTGAAATCCGAGGGTATTTCGATAATTTTGAATCTCGAGGGTATTTTGGTAATAAACTAGGGTAAATTTGTAAAGTTTAATAATTCAGGGGTATTTCCAAATTTGTAAAACTTGGGGGTTCTTTTTGAGAATTTGTTTTTCCAAATTGGTAGTGTTGCAAAAATTTTGAAAATCAGGGTCATTTTGGTAATTTTGTAAGTTAGGGGCAATTTTGTAATTTTCCAAAATCAAGATATTTTGATATTTTGCAAATTAGGGTTTTTGGACTTGTTATGAAGTAAGGAAATATTGATAAAACTATGGGTATTTTGGGAATTTCATAAACCAAGGGCATTTTTGTAATTTCACAATCAGGGGTATTTAGGTAATTTTTATAAATCGAAAATTTTTTGGAAAATTTTGTAAAAATAGTTATCACTAATTAAAAGGGTAATTTTAAGAGTTTTAAAACTAGGGTTTTTTATAAAAATACGGCTAGTTCCCTTTCGGGTTTTAGTTATTGAGTTTAGCCTATGACCGAGTCCTCATGGTTAGGGTGAACCGAAGCTACGCACCAGGTAGGATTCCAGCGAAGAGGAGGTGAGTCACTAGGACTTCTTAAGTACCAGGCTCTTCCGGATCCAATCCTAGACATGCGCACAATGGTTACCACACCCTAACTCGGCGTCTTAGTCATAGGTTTGTTTAATGGTCCTTAAGTCTTATGCAATAGTTGGGGTAGACTAGTCCTAGGGTTCAAGTACCTATCATGCTATTCTACGTTCCATTCCACTTCTACCCTTCTACAAATCATAATATAAATCACATAATAGATAGGGTACTTACGGTGGATCATGGCCTGAGACTTAGGTGCCATGCGAGTAAAAACCCGCTTAACTTTAGAAATACTTTTCATAAAACTCATTTGGGCTCGTTTGGAAAATGTTTTGGGCCTTATCCCACAGTAGAGAGTTTAAAAGCGGGCTCGATACCCAACCTGAAACACCCCAAACCCGCCCACGAGCACGAACCAAATCTGGTATGTTCCTTAAGTAAGCCGGTTTCAAATTCTTTTGTTCCTTAGGAAAAACTTGTGCGATTTTAAGAAAAATATTGTTTTGGGTTGGGCTTATGTTGAAAACCAATTCATCTTATATTGAAATCCATTAAATAAGGTGACAAAACAATTTAGGGTTTATTTTAAAGGAAATAAATTTTACTTAACTTTAATTGAAAATAATTAAGTAACATAGTAATTAAAAATAAAAGTAAAGAAATGTAACTTATGGCCTTATTACATCAAGTGAAATCCCAAAATGAAGTTATAAAATACTTAAATAAAATTAAATATCCATATTGAATAAAACTTCAAGCTGAGCATGGCCATCCCTAAGCTTCTGCCGAACCCGGTCCATTATTGATCGTCACACTGAAAAATAGTCCCACAATGGGAGAAGTCATGAGACTCAATGTGTACACAACACTAAAATTCAATAGATCGGGCATACATTTTCATATCAAATACTTATTCATATAATGAGATAAAAGTGATGATGCAACCCAAACCCAAACCTAGGTGCCATCCGCTACACATCCCTGTACCAACACCGCACACAGTGGGGACTACTAAGTCAACCCTCCATCCGCTACACACCACCATCGAGCGATCATTTGCGATCGACGTGCTCATTGCCCATATAAAATTTGTGGCATAGCCACCAGATAATTGTGTCATGAGACACTACATTCAGATAATGTAACCGAAGTTACCACATTCAGATAATGTGACCGAAGTCACCACATTCAGATAATGTGACCAGAAGTCACCACATTCGAGATAGTGAGACCGAAGTCACCACATTCACTTCCCCTTTCTCTCATATAACCGAATGCCCCATATTATTCATATTATGCATATCATACTTAAATTCACATTCATGTCACTTTTCACATGTTAAATATAACATATTTCGTAATCCTAGTAGGAGTAGGAAACGTACCTGAGTACTTTGTACCATAACATGGTACATTAGCCACATTCTTTTATTTTCATATTAGAACATATAACAAGTTTAAGCCATACATCGTATTAAAAGATAGTGTGGGGTACACACCTGATTCGCTTATCAAATTCTTTGAGATCTCGAACTCTGATCTACCGCTTAGATCCTTAATCCCTACATTTGATTATTCACTTACTATTTTAATAAAAAGCCATTCGACGATCCAAATCCTAGTAGGATTAGTATTCTTAAACTTACCTTGTTGCCGATTGGGACACCAACAAATCCCGAAATTGATCCTTGTTTTCCTAGGAATGTCGAAATTCCTATAACCTTGCGTTAGATTTAATCTAACCATTAAAACATAAAACATGGCCTTTGGCCGAATATACATATGTCTTACCTTAATCTTAGAAATCCGAAACTCTTTGAATAACTAGGAACACGCGCCTATGGTGTACCTTCGGAAAAGAACTTCTCCTTCCTTGTAGTCGACAACTCCTAAATCCCGAAGCTTTATCCATAGTTTCGGCCAAAGAACAATGATAACGATTAGATCTCAGATTTTGACTAAAAGAGAAAGGATTGAAAACCGAATAATAATTGATCTTACCCTCAATATCAAAATCGACTACACCTTCACTTGAATTCACAGAAAATTTGGCTATGGTCTCAAGAGGCTTACTTTCTTTCGGCTTTTGTGAGATAAAGAAGAGGAAGAAGATTTACAATGGGGATTTGGCTTCAACAAAAATTGAAAAGAGATGAAGCACAATGACAGAGAGAGAAATTCAGAGAGGAAGAAAGAAAAGAATGGAGAAATTTGCTAGAGAATTTCAGCAAAGTCTTCAAGGAAAAAGAAAATAATGCAGAATGGCCTCTCTTTTCCTTTTATAGCCGAAATTACTAAGCTAGAGTCCCTTACTTGGCCACCACTCTTCTATTTTGATAGCTTTATCCCTTTAATTATCACTTTATTCAAATTAAAAGAATTTAATCCAACAATTATCTCTTGAAAACAATCCAAATTAAATCCTTTATTATCTCTTCAAAAATAATCCAAATTAAATCCCTTATTTATCACCTTATTAATCGAATATTTATGAAAATAAAACTCCTCCTTTCTAGAAGGCTTGTGCCGTCCACCTCAGGCTTCTGGAAGCAAAAATAAAACTTCCTTTATTTGCTTCCCAAGTGACTCGAACTCAGGCCCAACACCTTGCATGTGGCGCCATTTCCAGAGGCCCTAAGTAGCATCTTCAGGGCACTTTTCCAAGCCTGTTTGTGTGTCAAATTTCACCAACTTTTTCTTTCTTCCCTCTGCCAAATTCTCTCTGTCATTATGCTTCTGTCTCTTTTCAATTTTTGTTGAATCCGAATCCCCATTGTAAATCTTCTTCCTCTTCTTTATCTCTGAAAAGCCGAAAGAAAGTAAGCCTCTTGAGACCATAGCCAAATTTTCTGTGGATTCAAGTGAAGGTGTAGTCGATTTTGATATTGAGGGTAAGATCAATTATTATTCAGTTTTCAGTCCTTTCTCTTTTAGTCAAAATCTGAGATCTAATCGTTATCATTGTTCTTTGGCCGAAACTATGGAAAAGGCTTCGAGATTTAGGAGTTGTCGACTACAAGGAAGGAGAAGTTCTTTTCCCGAAGGTACACCATAGGCCGCGTGTTCCCTAGTTACTCAGTGAGTTTCGGGATTTCTAAGATTAAGGTAAGACATATGTATATTTGGCCAAAGGCCATGTTTTATGTTTTAATGGTTAGATTAAATCTAACGCAAGGTTATAGGAATTTCGACATTCCTCTGAAAACAAGGATCAATTTCGGGATTTGTTGGTGTCCTATTCGGCAAAAAGGTAAGTTTAAGAATACTAATCCTACTAGGATTTGGATTTATTGCCGAATGGCTTTTTATTAAAATAGTAAGTGAATAATTAAATGTAAGGATTAAGGATCTAACCGGTAGATCAGATTTCGAGATCTCAAAGAATTTGCTAAGTGAATCAGGTGTGTACCCCACACTATCTTTTAATACGATGTATGGCTTAAACTTGTTATATGTTCTAATATGAAAATATAAGAATGTTGCTAATTTACCATGTTATGGTACAAAGTACTCAGGTACGTTTCCTACTCCTGCTAGGATTACGAAATATGTTATATTTAACATGTAAAAAGTGACATGAATGTGAATTTAAGTATGATATGCATAATATGAATAATATGGGGCATTCGGGTTATATGAGAAAGGGGAAGTGAATGTGGTGACTTCGGTCACATTATCTGAATGTGGTGACTTCGGTCACATTATCTGAATGTGGTAACTTCGGTTACATTATCTGAATGTGGTGTCTCATGACACAATTATCTGGTGGCTATGCCATAAATTTTATATGGGCAATGAGCACACGCCATCGCAGCTGCGCGCCTTCGATGGTGTGTAGCGGATGGAGGGTTGACTTAGTAGTCCCCACGGTGTGTGCGAGGTTGGTACAGGATGTGTAGCGGATGGCACCTAGGTTTGGGTTTGGGTTGCATCATCACTTTTATCTGTTATATGAATAAGTATTTGATATGAAAATGTATGCCTGATCTATTGAATTTTAGTGTTGTGTACACATTGAGTCTGTTGACTCCTCCCATTGTGGGACTATTTTTCAGGTGACGATCAATAATGGACCGGGTTCGGCAGAAGCTTAGGGATGGCCATGCTCAGCTTGAAGTTTTATTCAATATGGATATTTAATTTTATTTAAGTATTTTATAACTTCATTTTGGGATTTCACTTGATGTAATAAGGCCATAAGTTACATTTCTTTACTTTTATTTTTAATTACTATGTTACGAATTATTTTCAATTAAAGTTAAGTAAAATTTATTTCCTTTAAAATAAACCCTAAATTGTTTTGTCACCTTATTTAATGGATTTCAATATAAGATGAATTGGTTTTCAACACAAGCCCAACCCAAAACAATATTTTTCTTAAAATTGCACAAGTTTTTCCTAAGGAACAAAAGAATTTGAAATCGGTTTACTTAAGGAACATACCAGATTCGGTTCAGGCTCGTGGGCCGGGTTTGGGGTGTTTCATCGTTGACAGATTGATGAAATCAACTCATTTCGTTTCGGTAAGAACAGATTATTCACTTGATAGATTGGCTAAATTGTATATTGTCGAGATTGTGAGGTTGCACGGGGTGCCACTATCTATTGTATCTGATAGAGATCCGAGATTTACCTCACGATTCTGGAAGAAATTGCAAGAGGCTTTAGGCACAAAATTGCATTTTAGTACTGCATTGCATCAGCAAACGGATGGTCAGTCTGAGCGGATTATTTAGATTCTCGAAGATATGTTGAGATGCTGTATACTTGAGTTTGAAAATACATGGGAAAAACATTTGTAGTTGATTGAGTTTGCGTACAATAATAGTTATCAATCTAGTATCAAAATGGCACCATATGAGGCTCTTTACAGTCAAAAATGCTGAACTCCATTGTATTGACTGAGCTGAGTGAGAATAAGATTCATGGGTTGATCTAATTAAAGAAACTGAACAGAAAGTGAAAGTGATTCATGACAGTTTGAAATCTACTTCAGATCGTCAGAAGTCTTATGCAAAATTGAAACGAAAAGATATTGAAATTGAGCTCAGTGACAAAATATTTTTGAAAGTATCTCCGTGGAAGAAAATACTTCGATTTGGCCGGAAAGGCAAGCTGAGTCCGAGGTTCATCGGGCCGTATGAGATCATTGAACGAGTTGGGCCGGTTGCTTATAGATTGATGTTGCCACCTGAATTAAAAAAGATTCATAATGTGTTTCATGTGTCGATGCTCCGTCGGTGCAGATCTGATCCGTCTCACATGATTGCTCCTACTGAGGTTGAAATTCAAATAGACTTGTCGTATAATGAAGAACCGATCCTAATTTTAGCACGAGAGACTAAAGAGTTAAGAAACAAAAGAATTTCCTTAGTGAAGGTGTTGTGGCACAAACACGGATTTGAAGAGGCAACGTGGGAGCCTGAGAATGTTATGAGAGAGCAATATCCATATCTATTCACTAGCAAGATTTTCGGGGACGAAAATCCATAAGGGGGGATAGTTGTAACAGCCCAAATTAAACCCTAGTTAAACAGTGTTTTCGAGACCACAAATTCGAGGTTGAAATAATATTTTAAAATTATTATTGGTGTTTATTATATGTGATATAGCCTATGTGAAAATTTGGTGTGAAAATTTTATCGACTATGTGTTGAATTATGAGAAAGGACTTAATCATGTAAATTGTAAAAGTTGTGTCCTGATTGTTAAAGTGCTAAATTGTCATGGCTTTTTAAATGAGGAGTCCTTATGTTGTAAATGGACCAGTTATAGTGGAGATGGACATAAATGGGTATATATTAGGTGAATTTATAATGTTTTAATGAAGGAAAAAATGGTAAACTTTGTTTTAATGTTAATATAATAAAACAAAACATAAAATTTTGCCCATTATGTTAATCCATCCACCGAAATTGAAGAAGAAAAGAAAGAGTTAGGGCCTAAAACATTCGGCCATTGTTGTTCTTAATCAAGGTATGTGTTTTGGTCGATTTTTGATAATTTCTACATTTTTGTGATCATTGCTTTATGCTCTTTAAAACCCATGCTTCAATTTTATAAATTGGTGAAGATTTTGAAACGTGCCATTGATGAACATGTGAGCTTTGTGTTGATAGTTGGTACAATATGAAAGCTTAGTGTTGGGTTAACATAGTTTGTATTTGGATTTTTGGTGAAATTGAGTAAATTGGGCTAAATTGAGAAAGTGTAAATTGAGGGACTAAAATGTGAAATAAATGAAATGTGTGGGCTTGTATTAGCATGGAAGAATTTGGCTAAGCTAGTGTGAGTAGAAATTTAGTGTATTTTGTGAATTTGTGAATTAGGGACTAAAGTGTCAAAATGTAAAAATGTGAGGGCTATTTTGTAAAATGCCCTAAATTTTGTGTGTGAGGACTAAATTGAATGAATTGGTGATTGAATGAGTTGAATTTGAATGTGTATAGACCAAGAAAGGAGAAGCTCAGGTCGAGATCGAGGCAAAGACAAAGTGCTCGATTAATCGACCGTATCGGTATTTCAACATCCGAGGTAAGTTCGGATATAATACTAGTTGTGAACTAAATCTAAGTGATGTGAATTGAATGAATATATATATAACTTATGAGATTAGAAATGCTATGTGCGGAATTGAATTAGAGGGCACTAAGTGTGCGAAATTAGAAATGAGACAGGAATGGTTAGCATTGTGTGTGCGAAAAGATAGAAGCTTCGGCATATCGAATTGCCACTGTGTGTGTGATACTGATATAAGTTCGGTTTAACATATTGGCACTAAGTGTGCGATAATGATTATGTTTCGGTTATGAAATTGACACTAAGTGTGTGAATAAATCAAAGGAATAGCAAAGGTTGAACGAGAAGTAATATCGATCAATTGAGTAGCATGAATGGTGAGTAACTATGTGTTGATCAAGGTATGTTTGAACCTATGTGGTTGATGATAGCCTTAAAAGTTGAATAAATAGATATTTGAGCATAAGGATGAGATTGATGATGAGCTTAATCGTGCATTTATCTATGTGATAGTATAAATACATATTGATGTGGTATTATTGAGTAGTATGTATTTATTTCGAACTTACTAAGCTTTTGAAAGCTTATTGTGTGATTGCTTCTCTATTTTACAGTGTTAGTAAAGCTAGCTCGGATTTAGGGATCGTCAGCATCTCTATCACACTATCGACAATCATTTTTGGTACTTTTGAATACGAGTGTATTTGAATATGGGAGGCATAGGCTAGTTGTTTTGAAACTTATTTGAGATGTGTAAACAGCCATGTGATGTGGCTAAATAAATGTTGGCTATATGCATGAGTGAATTTGGTATATGATGCATATTATGGTATAACTTGATGGTAATGAAAATGTCTTATGAATGGTAAGCTTAGTGATGGATTGATGCTATTGTGGTCTAGTGATATTGTGGATGAATCATGCTTGGTAATGCATATGTTTTAGTTGTGCAATTTGGTATATAAGTTGACATGATTAGAAATGAGATTGGATGGGATGATATGTTGATCTTTTGACATGTAATTGGTATCCCAATTGTGTGTTGGAAAATGATTGATTGTGCTTGTAGGAATGACCCTTGTGTGTGTAATATCCCGGATTTAGGGGTTATGAATTTTCACTTGAATGTGTGCATTCTTGTGTTATGTGCTATTTGTATGAATTTTAGGGACTTCGAGAATTTAAGAATTTAAGGGATTGCCTTAGAAAAAAATATTAAAATTTTACCTTAGAAGGAGAACTAAGCAAGTTTGGCCTTAAGAGAATTAAATTGAGGTTTTGTTCATAAGTTGAGCTATTGGTAAAGTGGTGAAGGTGCATGGATGAATGCATGAGGTGAGAGGTTCGAATCCTTTAGCTAGCAATTGGGAGGAATTTTAAGTTTTATTTCTTTCCTATAGTGTCGGGCCAACCTTATCATGAATGGATAATATCTTTTCTTTTATTTTTGGATAGTAGATCAATAGGAAAAGGCAAGTTAGGAGTTATAGTAAGAAATCAAGTGGATAAGGAAAGTTTAGGGGACAAGAGGCTTGTTAAGTGGATGTTGTTTTGGAAGCTTTTTCATGGTCATTTGACCATGAACCTAGACGGCATAAGGGATAAGGGAGTGGTTTAATTGTGTTGGATATTATGGGATTGATAGGGAAGTATTAAGGAGGAAAAATGGGGATTGTGTAGGCTATTATTGTGGCCGAATTTTTGGTATGGGATTAGGGAGATTTTAGTTGACCAAAAGTTGTCATTTGGTGCATTTTTCCCTTGTCCAATATTTCTTTCTCTTGGCCGAAATTGCCTATTGGCATTTGGTAAAAAGTGTTCTTTGTTTTGGCTTTAGCATTTTGACCAAATTGATATCTTTATTTCTTATTTTTCCTCTCAAGTTTACTTTCTTTTGAAACCAAAATATTGTCATCTTTGAAGAAATTTACCATTCATTTCTTTTCTCTAGTGCCGAATTCATTTTTGCACCAAAAGCTTTCTTCCTCATTTTCTTTTACATTCTATTACTCTCTTTCTTCCTCATAATTGAAACCATCCCATACTTTTTCATCATTTCTTTCTTTTCTTTTGCTAAGGCCGAATTTCTTATAGTTTTAGTAAGAGTTAATCAAACATTGTATTTCGGGTAAGGTTTTCTATCAATGGTTTCTTCTTTATTTCCTTTAGATTAATCGATTCTAAGAATCTAATACTTTTATTTCTCCATGGCCAAACCTTTGAAGAAGGATTTTCGGGTTTGTCTTGTAGTCATCGATAAGAAGAGATCATTCAAGTTTGATTAATCCAAGGTAAGGGATAATTATATTCGCCAAAGGCCATAGTTTTTAGTGATATCCGATTTCTCACATAGTGATATGTAGGTTACAATGTCGTGTAAGCAAGAGTTGGAAATCCTAAAGTTTCTATCGTTCTTTGTATTTGCAAGGTGTGTAACTTATACTAAATATCTAATTGATTAATAGCTATATTAATATAAATGTGTTTATGATGAGATATAAAACGATTATGGCTTTGGTACCATTCAATGGTACGATGAATTGAGGTACGTTATTCCTTCGTACTATATATGTTTTTAATATGAAACATACTCGACAATTGATTATGATTTTGGGATTATGATTCAAAGGCATGATATTTATATCATAAATAAGGTTATATGCATAATACGAAAAAGTGTTCGATTCCGATATGATTATGGGATATATGGCATGAAAATGATGTAATTTGTTATTGCATGGGCATATGGGCAATATTGAAAGGGAAGTATTTTGGTGGTTTTACCACATTATCCAGTGACTTCGGTCACGATATTATGAATCCGGTGACTCTGTCACGATATTATGAATCCGGTGACTCTGTCACGATATTATGAATCCGGTGACTCTGTCACAATTATTTTAGTGGCTATGCCACGATTATAAGGCGATGTGCATGTTGATCGCAAGAAGCGCCTTCGATGGTGTGTAGCGGATGGAGGGTCGATTTAGTAATCCCCACGGTGTGATTGGTTGGTACGGGTGGTGTGTAGCGGATGGATATTTAAGTTGGGTTGGGATTGCATCTCATGTTATATATATATATGATTTAATCGATTATTATTGATTGGCTATATTATGGGCTTAATGCTATGATCGATTGGACTTTTTAGTATATTGTTATACATTGAGTCTGTTGACTCACCCATTCGTGGGATATCATTTCAGGTGATGCACAATGATTTTTGGACCGGGTCAAAGAGGATCGCGTGGTGGCCATTGCTCAACTCAGTAAATTGGGATTTTCACTTTTTATTAAACTTATTTCGTTTTCTTATATATTTCGGTGTTCAATTTGGGTTATGTTTTTTTTTTTTGTAATAAGGCCGCCATTAGTTATTTTACTTTTACGTTTTAATTTATATTCTGCTATGATAAATTTCAACTAAACAATTACATATTTTCGATAATCATATTAAAAACGGTTTTTAAATAAGTTCGTACTTTAAATTTATTCTTTCACTTCAAAGATCACATCTCATTACAAAATAAGAAATACGAGTTTTTCTTAAGAAGCATACCATATCCGGTCGGGCTTGTGGGCCGGGTTTGGGGTGTTTCAACAGTATCGAGCCGATTTTAAACACTCGGCCTTGGGTTTTGAAGTCCACAACGTTTTCAAAATTTGGCCCAAATGAATGATTTTAAAAAAAAATTTTTGGTTAAAAAAATGATTTTTATGGAAGCATGGCACCCAGAGTTCTTGACAGAAGTCCACGGTGTAAGTACCTCAAATTATTGAGTGAATTATTATATGATTGATTAATGGGCATACTTGGGCTCGTAGTAGAATAGAGAACTAGGATCTATTGAACCCTAGGACTAGTACACTCAAACAAAGGCATAAGACTTGAAAACAACCAAACAAACCTGTGAAGTAAGTCGCCGAGTTACGGTGTGGAAACCATTGTGCGCATGTCTAGGAGTGGATTCAGTAAGAGCTTGGTATTTAAGCAGTCCTAGCGACTCACCTCCTCTTTACTCGAATCCTACCTAGTGCGTAGTAACGGTTCACCCTAACCAAGAGGACTTATTCACGGGCTAAACTTGATAACTAAAACCCGAAAGGGACTAGCCATACTGTTTTATAAAGATCTTAGTTTAAAATTTACCCAAATTACCCCTCTAATTTATAAAATCCTTTTTGACTTGAGAATTTTCCGAAACATACACGATTTGCAAAATTACTAAAATAACCCTGAATGGTAAAAATTATGAAAACGCCCCTGGTTTTTAAAATTACCATATTACCTCGATTTCAACAAAATTCTATTACTTTGCAAAAGTATTCAAATTTTTGTATTTCAAAATAATACCCTGACTTTTGAAAATTTACAAAAATACCCTATAGGAAAATGACGAATTTACCCCTGGGTTGGGAATGGACAAGAATGCTCGTATAAGTGTGTTGAATATTGTGGATGAGTGAATGTGTCTCAATTGATGTGAATGTGTGATTCTCTGAATTAGAATAGTGATCTTGAACTAGAAATTTTATTTGATCGAAAGAACTATTTCTGAAAACCTCTTTCCATAAAATTTCTCGGGGATAAACAGTGAAACAAAATACTAATGCATAAAACTTTTAATCGAGATAAGACGCTACGTAGACATGAGTTCTAGAGGGCGAGGTCGTCGTGGTCTGGAAGAAGCGAGAATGGTTGTTTCGGAACCGATTAGGTGCGGTCAAGGTTCCGAAAATGAAGCTCGCCACCAAATTTGTTGGAGCGGAATTTCAAGAGAAACAAGCGGAGGAGATGACGCTGCTGTGTCACAAGCTATGTTGCGAGTCCTAGAGCGAGTAGTAGGAGCTGGTATGGGTAATGGGCGCAAAGCTTGATGGGTGAGAGACTTAGATCTAAGCGGAGCCGAGGTTTTTAGGGAGTATCGGGGTAGCTCCGAATGTTGCGAGAGTCTTGGTTAGAAGCGATTGAGAGGATCATGGGCGATTTGGAATGCACCGCCGAGGAGAAATTGAAAGGTCTTTGTGATCGTTGCCGTGTGACGAAGCGTACCAATGGTGGCTCATTTGTCAAAGAGAGTATTCCTGCAGATCAAGTGGATTGGGGATATTTTAAGGTTAAGTTTGAAGGAAAATATGTTGGAGCTAGCTACATAGATTCTCAAAGAAAGGCATTCACGAACGGTACAAGGAAGTAAGTCAATAGCTGAATATGAAGCGGAGTTTCGCGATTAAGCCGTTATGCGGAGGATTGTAGCTACGATTATGAGCGGTGTGTTAGATTTGAGGATGGGTTACGAGATGAGTGCGAGTGATGATTGCACCGCATCGAGAGAGAGATTTTGCGATTTTAGTGGGACAGAGCCCGGAGTTTGAAGAAGTCAAGCGGGACCGAGAGTCGAAGCAGATCGAGGTCAAAATAAGAATAAGAGGAACTATGGATCTTCTAGGTCATCCAGGAGTTTCAAAAGAGACCTAGAGTTGATAGGCCACGAGTTCGACAAGTTACTTCGGGAGGACAATACCGTACTTGTGCTCGGTGTGGAAAGATGCATGCGGGAGAATGTTGGAAGAAGGCGGGAGGATGTTTTAAGTGCGGATCCAAGGATCATATGATTAGGGATTGTCCATTGGATACGAGAAGAATCGTCTCCCGTAGGTCAAGGTTCTAATCGATCGCAGAGGTGGACAAAGGCCGATGAGGGGTCGTGGTTCGAGTGGCGAGAGGTAATGGTTACGGTAAGTCGCGGGACTGCGGGCGAGAGGCGATGGTAACACCGAGGCTAGACAACCAGGATTGGTGTATGCGGTTCGACGGAAGGAAGATAGTGGCGCTTTTTGATGTTATCACGGGTACATTTCTTATTTATGGGTTGCCCTTTATTGCTTTGATAGATATAGGGTCAACACATTCTTACATCGCTAGTGAGGTATCTGGAACACTGCATGTGAACTCGAGGACATGCACCTAGGAAGATGACTGTACTTAGTCCTTTAGGACAGGCTGTAGTAGTAGATAAACTCTTTAAGGAAGTGCCTTTAGAAGTCCAAGGAACTCAATTTCCGGCTAACTTAATGGAGTTGCCATTTGGAGAATTTGATTTGATCCTAGGCATGGATTGGCTAGTGAAATATCGTGCGAATGTAGATTGTGCTGCTAAGCGGATGTCACTAAGGTCTATGGATGACAAGGAAGTTGAGGTGATGGGCGAGAGACGGAACTACTTATCTAATGTAGTATCCGCTCTTAAGGCAGAAAAGATGGTTAGGAAAGGTTGTTGGGCTTTTCTTATGTTGGTCAGTGCCTTGGAGGCCAAGGAGGCAACTGTTGAAGAGGTCAGGACTGTGAGAGAATTCGAGGATGTCTTTCCGGAAGAACTTCCAGGATTGCCTCCGGATCGTGAAGTGGAATTTGGGATTGACTTGTTGCCTGGAACGGCGCCAGTATCTATCGCTCCGTACAGAATGGCACCAAAGGAGTTGGTTGAGCTTAAAGCCCAAATTCAAGAGTTGCTTGATCGTGGATTTATCCGACCTAGTGTGTCTCCATGGGGAGCACCGGTCTTGTTCGTGAAGAAGAAAGGACGGGACTATGCGAATGTGCATAGATTACCGGCAGTTGAATAAGCTAACCATCAAGAACAAGTATCCTTTGCCAAGGATAGATGACTTGTTCGATCAGCTTAAGGGAGCTACGGTATTCTCTAAGATAGATCTAAGGTCGGGGTATCATCAGCTTAAGGTGAAGGAAGCAGATATCCATAAGACAGCTTTTCGAACAAGATACGGGCATTATGAATTTTTAGTAATGCCGTTCGGATTGACGTAACGCGCCCAGTGCGTTCATGGATATGATGAATCGGGTCTTTCAACCCTACTTGGATCGATTTGTTGTTGTCTTCATAGACGACATTCTTGTGTATTCAAGTCCGAGTTGCAAAGCATGATGAGCATCTTGGATAGTATTGCAAGTTTTGAGGAAAAGAAGCTTTATGCCAAATTCAAGCAAGTGCGAATTTTGGCTGAAAGAAGTTGCGTTTTTAGGCCATGTGGTGTCTGCGGAAGGGATAAGGGTGGATCCTCGAAAGATTGAGGCAGTGTTGGATTGGAAACCACCCAAGTCTGTTGCGGAGGTTCGCAGTTTCTTAGGATTAGCAGGTTATTACAGAAGGTTCGTCGAAGGATTCTCCTCGATAACGGCACCTTTTGACGGTTGTTGAGAAAAGAGATACCTTTTGTGTGGACAGATAAGCAGCAAGAGAGCTTTGAGAAGCTTAAGAAGTTTTTGACTGAAGCTCCAGTTTTGATTCAACCTGAGGCAGGGAAGGACTTTGTGGTGTATTGTGATGCGTCTCACGTTGGTTTGGGATGTGTTTTGATGCAAGGCGGAAAGGTGGTTGCGTATGCATCTCGGCAATTGAGGCCTCACGAGGTTAACTACCCGACGCATGATTTAGAGTTGGTGGTAGTCTTTGCTCTTAAGGTGTGGAGGCATTATTTGTACGGAGAAAAGTCAATTAATATATACGGATCATAAGAGTCTTAAGTATCTGCTGACTCAGAAGGAGCTGAATCTAAGACAGCGAAGATGGGTGGAGTTGCTGAAAGACTATGATTGTTCTATCGAGTATCACCGGGCAAGGCGAATGTGGTAGCAGATGCCCCTAAGTAGGAAAGTGGTGTCAGATCTAAGAGCGATGTTCGCACATCTTAGTCTTTATGACGACGGAAGCTTGTTGGCGGAATTACAAGTAAAGCCAATGTGGTTGAGTCAGGTGAAAGAAAGACAATTGGTAGATAATGATTTAAGTGTTAAGCTACGGCAAGTGCAAAACGGAGAGTTGGAAGATTATGGTGTTAACAGCGATGGAGTTTTATGTTTCAAGGGTAAGGTCTGTATGCCGAATGATGAAGGGCTTAGGAGGAAGATTCTTCAGGAATCGCATGGTGGTCCTTATGCGATGCATCCGGGAGGTAGTAAGATGTACAAGGATCTCCGGGAACAATTTTGGTGGCCTGGTCTTAGCGAGAAGTTACTGAGATTTTGTGGGAAGTGCTTAACACATCCGCAAGTTAAGGCTGAACACCAAGTTCCATCGGGATTGCTTCAGCCGATAAAGATTCCGCAATGGAAGTGGGAGCGTATCACCATGGATTTTGTTAGTGGGCTTTCCCTTACGCCAACTAAGAAGGATTCAGTATGGGTGATAGTGGATCGATTGACGAAGTCTGCACATTTCATTCCTGTGCGAATTGATTACTCTTTGCAGAAATTGGCAAAGTTGTATGTGGCAGAGATTGTAAGATTGCATGGAGTGCCGGTGTTGATCATTTCGGATAGGGATCCGAGGTTTACGTCGCGGTTTTGGAAAGCATTACATCAGGCTTTGGGCACCAGATTAGATTTCGAGATGACATTTCATCCACGATCGATGGCGATCGGAGCGAGTAATCCAAATTTTAGAGGACATGCTAAGAGGATGTGTGATAGATTTGAGGAAGCTGGGAAGAGTTTTTGCCTTTAGCGAGAATTTGCGTACAACAACGATTACCAAGCCGATTCGGATGGCACCGTATGAAGCGCTATATGGCGAAAGTGCCGCACTCCTACGTGTTGGGCGTAATTAGGAGAACGTCGAGGTTTTGGGTCCGGAGATTGTGGCTGAATCCGAAGAAAAGGTTAAAGTAATTCGGGATCGATTAAAGGAGGCATCGGATAGGCAAAAGTCGTATGCAGATTTGAAGCGAAAGGACATAGAATTTGTTGTGGGAGACCAAGTGTTCCTAAAAGTTTCACCTTGGAAGAAGGTAATGAGGTTTGGTCGCAAAGGAAAATTAAGTCCCAGGTTTATAGGACCTTATCGAGTTTTAAAGCGGGTTGGACCAGTGGCATATCAGTTAGAGTTACCTTCGGAATTGAAACAAATGCACGATGTGTTTCATGTTTCGATGTTACGTCGTTACCGGTCGGATCCATCTCACGTAGTGCCAGTTGAGAAGGTAGAATTACAACCAGATTTGTCATATGAGGAGGAGCCGATTCAGATTCTAGATCGGGATGTGAAGGTATTACGGAGGAAATCAGTTCCTCTCGTCAAAGTTTTATGGCGCAATCATGGATCGGAAGAAGCTTCGTGGGAGTCGGAGGAAGCTATGCGACAGCAATATCCTCATTTATTCTTGTCAGGTAATTTCGGGGACGAAATTTTTTTTAGGAGGGTAGAACTGTAATATCCCGGATTTAGGGGTTATGAATTTTCACTTGAATGTGTGCATTGTTGTGTTATGTGCTATTTGTATGAATTTTAGGGACTTCGAGAATTTAAGAATTTAAGGGATTGCCTTAGAAAAAATATTAAAATTTTACCTTAGAAGGAGAACTAAGCAAGTTTGGCCTTAAGAGAATTAAATTGAGGTTTTGTTCATAAGTTGAGCTATTGGTAAAGTGGTGAAGGTGCATGGATGAATGCATGAGGTGAGAGGTTCGAATCCTTTAGCTAGCAATTGGGAGGAATTTTAAGTTTTATTTCTTTCCTATAGTGTCTGGTCCAACCTTATCATGAATGGATAATATCTTTTCTTTTATTTTTGGATAGTAGATCAATAGGAAAAGGCAAGTTAGGAGTTATAGTAAGAAATCAAGTGGATAAGGAAAGTTTAGGGGACAAGAGGCTTGTTAAGTGGATGTTGTTTTGGAAGCTTTTTCATGGTCATTTGACCATGAACCTAGACAACATAAGGGATAAGGGAGTGGTTTAATTGTGTTGGATATTATGGGATTGATAGGGAAGTATTAAGGAGGAAAAATGGGGATTGTGTAGGCTATTATTGTGGCGAATTTTTGGTATGGGATTAGGGAGATTTTAGTTGACCAAAAGTTGTCATTTGGTGCATTTTCCCTTGTCCAATATTTCTTTCTCTTGGCCAGAAATTGCCTATTGGCATTTGGTAAAAAGTGTTCTTTGTTTTGGCTTTAGCATTTTGACCAAATTGATATCTTTATTTCTTATTTTTCCTCTCAAGTTTACTTTCTTTTGAAACCAAAATATTGTCATCTTTGAAGAAATTTACCATTCATTTCTTTTCTCTAGTGCCGAATTCATTTTTGCACCAAAAGCTTTCTTCCTCATTTTTCTTTTACATTCTATTACTCTCTTTCTTCCTCATAACTGAAACCATCCCATACTTTTTCATCATTTCTTTCTTTTCTTTTGCTAAGGCCGAATTTCTTATAGTTTTAGTAAGAGTTAATCAAACATTGTATTTGGGTAAGGTTTTCTATCAATGGTTTCTTCTTTATTTCCTTTAGATTAATCGATTCTAAGAATCTAATACTTTTATTTCTCCATGGCCAAACCTTTGAAGAAGGATTTTCGGGTTTGTCTTGTAGTCATCGATAAGAAGAGATCATTCAAGTTTGATTAATCCAAGGTAAGGGATAATTATATTCGGCCAAAGGCCATAGTTTTTAGTGATATCCGATTTCTCACATAGTGATATGTAGGTTACGTAAAGCGTGTAAGCAAGAGTTGGAAATCCTAAAGTTTCTATCGTTCTTTGTATTTGCAAGGTGTGTAACTTATACTAAATATCTAATTGATTAATAGCTATATTAATATAAATGTGTTTATGATGAGATATAAAACGATTATGGCTTTGGTACCATTCAATGGTACGATGAATTGAGGTACGTTATTCCTTCGTACTATATATGTTTTTAATATGAAACATACTCGACAATTGATTATGATTTTGGGATTATGATTCAAAGGCATGATATTTATATCATAAATAAGGTTATATGCATAATACGAAAAGTGTTCGATTCCGATATGATTATGGGATATATGGCATGAAAATGATGTAATTTGTTATTGCATGGGCATATGGGCAATATTGAAAGGGGAAGTATTTTGGTGGTTTTACCACATTATCCGGTGACTTCGGTCACGATATTATGAATCCGGTGACTCTGTCACGATATTATGAATCCGGTGACTCTGTCACGATATTATGAATCCGGTGACTCTGTCACAATTATTTGGTGGCTATGCCACGATTATAAGGGCGATGTGCATGTTGATCGCAAGCGCGCTTCGATGGTGTGTAGCGGATGGAGGGTCGATTTAGTAATCCCCACGGTGTGATTGGTTGGTACGGGTGGTGTGTAGCGGATGGATATTTAAGTTGGGTTCGGGATTGCATCTCATGTTATATATATATATGATTTAATCAGTTATTATTGATTGGCTATATTATGGGCTTAATGCTATGATCGATTGGACTTTTTAGTATATTGTTATACATTGAGTCTGTTGACTCACCCATTCGTGGGATATCATTTCAGGTGATGCACAATGATTTTGGACCGGGTCAAAGAGGATCGCGTGGTGGCCATTGCTCAACTCAGTAAATTGGGATTTTCACTTTTTATTAAACTTATTTCGTTTTCTTATATATTTCGGTGTTCAATTTGGGTTATGTTTTTTTTTGTAATAAGGCCGCCATTAGTTATTTTACTTTTACGTTTTAATTTATATTCTGCTATGATAAATTTCAACTAAACAATTACATATTTTCGATAATCATATTAAAAACGGTTTTTAAATAAGTTCGTACTTTAAATTTATTCTTTCACTTCAAAGATCACATCTCATTACAAAATAAGAAATACGAGTTTTTCTTAAGAAGCATACCATATCCGGTCGGGCTTGTGGGCCGGGTTTGGGGTGTTTCAGTGTGGGTGGCAAATTGGCCTTGCAAATGGCCTATTTTGCATACACGGCCAAGGGACACTTCGAGGTGTGCCTGGGCAGGTTACACGATTGTGGTCCACGGGCGTGTCTGGTGGCCGTGTGACCAGGTCAGTAACTAGCTTAATTTCACACTGTCGTGGCACACGGGCATGTCTGGTGGCCGTGTGGACAAGTCAGTATGTATACCCTGTTTTGGCACGGCCTGGACACATGGGCATGTCCGGTAGCCATGTGAGGCACACGGCCTAACCCCACGGGCATGTGACTTTTGCAGTGTTGAAGAATGTTTAAATTCCTAAAAATTTTCGTAAGTGTTCGGATTAGTCCCTACGTCCCTAAAAATTTTCGTAAGTGTTCAGATTAGTCCCTACGTCTTTCTAACACGTGTTTGAGGTCTCGTAGACCTCAATAAGGGACTATATTATTATAATTTAATAAGTTTGATTGAAGAAAGAATTTGTGTTGTGAAATGGATGTGAAATGTTCCAATTGTTCGGTAATGCCTCTTAACCCTAATCTGGCGACAGTTTCGGGTTAGGGGTGTTACAAATTTGAAATAGTTTTGAAAGATTTTTTGTGTGGCACACCGAGTCCCCAACGTTGAACCAAGTAAGTTCTCCTGATACTGAAATCTATTTTAAACTGTTATACTATAAACAGTTACTGGACTTACTTTAGATGATAGACTATACTGAGAAATTATAGGAAAGTAAAACTGTAGTGAGCTTGCGATTGCGAAAACAACTCTTAACTATTACTTCCATAAAATATCTATTTAATTATTGAAACTATGAGCTAAATTCATAAAATTTCTAATTCAGATAATACGCGAAGCGATAATGAGCACTAGAAGAGGTGCAAGGGGCTGCGGCAGAGGTCGTGGAAGTGCTAGGGCTGGATCTTCGGCATCAGGCCATATGCCCAACGTTAAAGCGAGAGAGGCTCCAGCTTCACCGGTAACCGAGACAGGGTCGTTCGACTGAGCTGCTGGGTATGACGCACTATCTTAGGCAATGCTTCGTATTTTGGAAAGAGTTGCTAGGTCTGTTGGGCCTAATACCGTTATCAGGGGCCATGGGTCGATTACGGAACGACTCCGGTCTAATGGAGCAGAGATCTTTAGGGGAGTTTCTGGTGTGGCCCCAAGTGTGGCAGAGTACTGGTTGGAGGCTACTGAAAGAATTATGGACGACCTCGACTGCACGCTGGAACAAAAGTTTAAGGGTGCCATGTTCTTGTTGAGGGATCAAGCCTACCAGTGGTGGCTTACAGTAAAAGAGGGTACCCTGTCTGATCGATTGACCTGGGAATTCTTCAAGTCCACATTTCAAGGAAAGTATGTGGGTGCTAGCTATGTCGACACTAGGAGGAAAGAATTTCTGAATCTGGTTCAAGGTGACAAGTCTGTGGCTGAGTACGAGGCAGGATTTTTGCAACTTAGCTGGTATGCTAAGGGAATAGTGGCAACAGATTATGAACGTTATGTTCGGTTCGAAAATGGCGTCAAAGACAGTCTTCCGGTAGTGATTGCTCCCCAAAGGGAGCAGGATTTTGCGACATTAGTGGAGAAAGCAAAATCACTGAAGATGTGAAGCGCTTTGAGCGCCTAATCCGAGAAAGAGAAAGGGGCAGAAACAAGAGGGATTCTAAGCATTCCACTTCTGATCAGAGACCTAAGAGAAGGGCCAGAGTGGATGGGCCAGATAGAGCTAGGCCCCCTATTGCTACTACTGGGTTACCATCTTGTGCTATTTGTGGGAAAGGTCATGCGGGTGAGTGCTGGAGGAGGACGAGAGCTTGTCTGAGTCGTGGTTCCATGGAACACCATCTCAGAGAGTGTTCTAGAAGACCGGATTAGATACAAGAATTTGTTAGGGGTGATGTATAGCCACCTAGGTGTGAATAGCAGCTGCCTAGAGGCCGTGGACAGGCCAAGAGTGGAAATGGTTTGGGTCGTGGAGCTCTAGGTAGAGGTGCTGGTCATGTGGAGGCGAGACAGCTAGTTTTGGTTTATGCAGCACGTCGCTGAGAAGACGAAGATGCTCCAGATGTGAATACTAGTACGTACTTTACCTATACTATACCGTTACCTAATTTGCAATTAGAATTAGAGTGCGTAGCAGAGCGTGGTGGTGTAAGATTATTAGATAGTTGGAAATTTTTAGGATGAAATTTCCTGAAGGGGGTAGAGCTGTAACGCCCCAAATTTTGGGCCTAAAAGAATTGGGCTTTGGGCGTGGGAGCGTTTAAAATTTTTGAGAACAAGAGGACGACACAGTTGCATGTTGGATCTGTTGGGTGAGTGATTTTGGAAGGTTATGGGGCTTCTATGAAGTCCTGGGTTCAAGCCATGTCACATGGAAAATTTTTATTTTTAGCATTACGGGAACCATGACTCCTGGTTGTAAGCCTTTTAAGTAATTGTGATTAAAAAGAGACACAAAGAGAGCCTGTGGTGGAGTGGTTGTGGCGTCACAGGTGTGGTAAGGAGAACAGAGGTTCAAGTCTCACTGCATGCAAAGAGGATTATTTATTTTACTCATGTGTGGGCAAGAGTTTGTGTTGGATTTGAACTCTATGTTGGAGAGTTTGAATTGGTCAAGTGAATGATTTAAGGAGTAGATTATGGAGAGATAAGGAGGAGAAAATCGTGGACTTTAGGTGGGAATAGTTGTGCCGTATAGGGACTTTGGGCACTCAGAAATTCGAAATTTTATTGTGGTGAGGGAGTGAGTGCCAATTCTTTCTCTCCATCTCAGGTTTTTTGCACTTTTTGGAGTCGGTTTTGCTAAGGGACTCTGGGGTTCTCTTGTTTCCTCTTTTGATAGCTTATTCTGACTTATTTTTCCCCTTTTCATCTTTCTTCTTTAGTCGAATATCTTTTTCTCTCAAATCTGTCAGTCTTAGCATTTTCCTCTCCTTGCATCTTGATTCTTCTTTTAGCTGAATGCACTTTCTTCCCTCCTTCGATTCTTTTTGTTAATGGATTTACTTCTCTCCATCTTGCTATTAGGATCGAATACTGCATCTTCTTCTCTTTGTTCGCCCTCGAACCATTTCCCCTATCATTTCTTCTTTTTGATAACCAGGCCGAATTCTTCACCTCTCTCAAACTTTGTTCAGGTGGAGCAACTATTTTTGGCAAATCGGTGAGTAGTTTGTTCAACTTCTGTTTGTTCTTTTTATTTTTTAAAGAGTATTACGTCTTCTCTCTTCTGCACTCTTCTAAGCTGATTCCTTCCTTCCTTTTATGGTCGAATCCTCCCTTCTCTTTGTATGATATGTTGATTCGTTTGATTCCTAAGTTTTCTCGTGGAATGAAGGAGTTGAGAGTGTTCTGAGATAGACGAAGCATTTTCTCTCATCACTCGATCAAAATACCCTTCAAAGGGTTTGTTATCAATCTCTGTCAACAGTTTAAGCGGGCTAAACCACGCACGTTCAATCAAAGCAGGTATCGACATTGTTTGATATAAGTATTAGAAGAGGGTGTTTGACTCTATCATTAAGTGACTAATAGAATATCGTTGTTGATTGTAGGTTCGGTGCTCGTGGGTTATTCACTCAATTTTGTTAAATAGGTGTGTAGCAATACCCTGTGACTGATATTCGGTAAAAGAGCCGAAAATCATGTGTACACACACCACTCCAACTATAGATCGGCAAATGTCGAAATGTCGAAGTGCCGAAAAGCCAAAAATACGACAACGGTTACCATACGAGTGCACGAACGCTCGTGTGGGGAAGTTGATTCAACGACAGAGGTTACCATGAGCATCCTCGGCTCTTGGGCTGTTATGGGCCTCGTTGGGTCGATATGGGCCGTGTAGGCCTAATGGGCTCGTGGGCCCTATACAGATTAAATTTACGAAAAGTGGCAAAAATTGAACGGGGCTATAACATTTACATAGCTGTGATTGAAAATGGGCCAAATGGGCCACATGAGAGTGTGGGCCACCTGGGCTGAATATTGGGCTTTGTGCCCATTTACACTGTTTTGACCAAATGGGTTATCTGTGTCGCTCGAAGCGACTGTAGACCTTCGGGAAGATTGTAAAATGATTGAAATACCCCCATAGGGTAAAATGACTAAAATGCCCTTACATGTTATATGATTGTTATTGTATGCCATTTATAGTATGTCTGCATTCATGTGATATTATGCAGCATGAGGGATGGGGCTATTGATTTGAAGGAAGTGTATGATTTGTTAGGGTCGCATGGTTGCTTGACGACTGTGGATCCACCGATGGCTTTAAGCTGACTATGTGATTGGCAGCTCTGCTACAAAATTGGTTAGTGCCGTAACTGGTGCTATATAAGGAGTGTAGGGATGGTTGGGTCGATTAAATCCCCACATAAGTGCTGGGTTGGACAGGAGACGGAGTGCAGGGTTGGTATGGGCATTAATGCATTGCATACACTTGTTCAGTTATTGAGATGGGCTTAGGCCCAGATAGATGTGATCTGTGACATTGGATATGGGCTAAGGCCCAACTAAGGCTATTATGGGCTAAGGCCCAAATGCCACCGTTATTGTGTTAGGCTTAGGCCCACATTGACTATTGTAATGGGTTTAGGCCCGGATTGATGTGATGAATGCTTTATGATCGATGAGGGTTGTACACACTGAGTTTTCGTAAACTCACCGTTTTTTTTATTTTTAGGTAATTCTCAGTAAGTGGTTCGACGTACTGGAGGACTCGGAGATGGCCACACTACAAACAGCTTCAAATTTTAGTATTCTATTTTACCTTACTTAAACTGCTTTCCTATTGGGTTGTAATAAGGCCTCTTTTAATTTCTAGTTTTTAATTTCGGATTTTCAGTTTAATGTGTTTTCTATCTGTTAAATGTAGATCGTGTTTTTCCAAAACAATAGCTGTTTTCAAACACTACGCTTCCACAACTTAACCTTTAAATATCACGTTTTCGTAAATCGGTTACTTTTAAACTTAGCTTCCACAACTGGAAAGAAATTTTGGAATAAACTTAATAATTTTTCTATGTACCATGTTTTAAAAAAAAAACCTAATAAAAAAACTAAAGTAACTGAGATTTTACTCAAGCTTTTAATTAAGAAGGGTTTTCAATGAAAACATGGATTTTGAAAAACACTTCAATGTGACACGCCAGATTCGAGCCTAACTTCTGGGCCGGGTTTGGGGTGGTACACTCGACTTCAACCATATCTCAAAATATTGGTAGAAATAGATAGATCTTATTACGAGGATTTCAAAAATGTAAAAATCATTAAAAACGGGGCTAGAACGGACTTACAATCGAGCTTGGAAGCTTGAAAACTCCTAGCCATGGTTTCTCCATGCAAGTTTCCGCCATGGGTTGAAGATGAACAAAAATTTGGCTTTTAATTTTATTTTTAATTCATTTTAGTTCCTAAATGACCAAAATGCCCCTAACTTAAAAATATTCTATTTCAGTTATTTCATGTCCATTTTTGTCCAAAAAATTAACCAATGGTCTAATTATCATTTAAGAACCTCAAATTTAAAATTTCATAATAATTGGACACCTCTAACATGTAGAACTCAACCTTTGCACTTTCTACAATTTAGTCCTTTTGACTAAATTGAGTGCCCAAACGTCGAAATTTTCGAATGATATTTTCAATTTCGTGAAATTGTAGACCATAAAAATGTAATAAAATTAAACTTTTTCCTCGTTGGATTTGTGGTCCCAAAACCACTGTTCTGACTAGGCCCAAAATCAGGTTGTTACAATAGCACTATGCATCGTTAGCCAATCCATACCCAAAATCACATGAAATTCATCGAATGGCAACAACGTCAGATTAGCCGAAAAATAGTAATCCCGATGCATTAACGGAAAATTCTTGCAGGCTTTGTCAACGAAAACACATTTGCCTAAGGGGTTCGATACTCTAATCACAAATTCAATAGACTCTACAAGAAAAGTCTAACTAAATACTAAATTCATGCATATGTAAGAATGAGTTGATCTTAGATCCATCAATGCAATCACATTAGTATCATAGAGAGTGAAAGTACTGATGATAACATTTGGTGATGATGCATCCTCTTGTGCACGAATAGCATAAGCTCGGGCAAGTGCTCGTGCCTCAGATCTAATAGCAGAATCTCTTGTAACACCTCGGTTACCACTCGTATTTCCAGTGTTTTAGGGTGGTCTCCCTCTAGTAGCTGTATTACTCGATCTCACATTATGAACTTTATCTTTCTCTTTTGACTCAGGGTAATCTCGGATGAAGTGATCTAACGAACCACATTTATAACAAGCTTTATTATTTTTGTTCCAATATTCTCCAAAATGTCGTCTTCCACATTGCTGACATTTGAGTTTGTTGTATCTCACACTGCCAACACTCGCTGCTGATGCCGCTTGAGCTTTAGAACCTGAGTATTGTTTTCTACAATCTTTGTTCGAATATTCATTTAAAACATTATGGCGAATATACGAATCTCTAAGTTTCTTCTATGAAGATTGATACGGCTTACTCATCGATCTTTTTCTCGAGTTTCTAGCTTCTGAATATGCTTTTCTCTTTTCTTTGCTAAGATCCTCAACTTTGCAAGCCTTTTCCACTAACACGACAAATTCTTTCAAATTTAGAATTTCGACTAATAGTTTTATATCCGCGTTCAACCCATCAACGAACCATTTACACATAATCTCTTCAGTAGATACATACTTCAAGCATACTTGCTTAAACGTACGAATTCTCTTTCATACTCAGTGACAGTCATCCGACCTTGTTTCAACTCTAGAAACTCTTTATGCTTCTGATCAAGAAATCTTTGACTGGTGTACTTCTTTCGGAATTCAAATTGGGAAAACTCCTAAGTAAACCATTCTTTAGGAACCACAGATGTCAACGTTTTCCACCAATGGTATGCATTATCCCTCAGAAAAGATACAACACATTTGATATACTAATCAGAAGTACAAGATAATTCACCGAATACTCGGATTGTATTTTCGAGCCAGAACTCAGCTCTCTCTGCATCAGCATCAACAATAGCCTGGAGCTCTTCAGCCTCATGTTTCTGAATCTTATCTATTGGCGTCTTGTTCAACTGTACCGGATCTATAACTTGAGGAGTGACAGGGATTTGTGGAGGAATAGGTGGGGGTTGAGGTTGTTGAGCAGCCGAATTTGTTCGAACGAACTCTATGAACCACTCGTTCATCATTTGAAAAAAAGGCTTGTTTAGCCTCTCCCTTATAGGTACTCATTATAGGCCTAGAATCATATGGCACTGCTCCATGAGCGGGAGCAGGCACATTACTCTCCACATCATCGGCTACAGCTCTTTCGGGATCCATTACTATACGAAAAGACAATTTAAGCTGTCAGAAATCATCACACTATCGCAGAGTATATATGGCATGTATAGCTAGACTCTCATACACGCTACATTAGTCTTAGAATAAACTAAGCCGTGGCTCTGATACCAATAAATGTAACACCTTTAACCTGTATTCATAGTTCGAATAAGGTTATGAGGTATTACTGATCAATCAACATCATTTAACATACATAATTCATACATTTATGCGTTCATACTCAAATGCCATTCAATCATATTCATAGTGTCCCTCATGAGGGCCTACGAGGCCTTAAACATGCTTTAGAAGTGGTTCGAGACTAAATCGATAACATATAAAATTCTCAGAAAACTTAGAAATTTTTCAAACATGCAAAGGTCACACGCCCGTGTGAACAGGCCGTGTGCCTCACACGGCTCCAGACACGACCGTATCCCAGGCCGTGTGAAAACAGGGCATACATACTGACTTGGGTCACACAGTTGACCACACGCCCACGTGTCTAGCCCGTGTGCCCTTCGAAATGGCCACACACACCCTTGTACCAGTGTGCTAAGGTGTGTGCCCTTTAAGAGGTATACTGAATTGTGCCACATGGCTGGTTACAAGCCCGTGTGTGAGGCCGTGTGGAGCATACTGACACCATTTCAGTTTCAACACCACGAGACACACGGCCGTGTAACCTGATCGTGTGTCACACATGGCTGAGACACAGGCCCGTGTCTCTGCCCATGTGGACAAAAATAGGCCATTTGCAAGGCCAATTTGCCACCATTTCTCATGCTCACCTAAACAACCAAAATGATACCATTTCATCATACAATAGGCATCCCAAAACCATCAACCAAGTGCACAAATCATACCATATCCATTCCAATCAAACTCAATATCCAAATCAATGTCAATTACACATTCAACACTTATATTATCAAGCAACAATTCATAAGCACATAACTTCTAAACTTATCAACTTCAATCACACCATATAGATTATTTACAAAACTCAAAATGTAACCATTTTGTGCAATTATGAAACTATAACCACATTCATACCAAAACATACAAAAATAAGCCATCATTTATGTCTATAAACACAAAACAAAACATAGGCATTTACAAGCCAAATCCTATGGTACCACATCTAGCCTATACATGCCATATACCATATGTACAATTCAAAAGTACCAACTTAGATGATCGATAGTGCGATAAAGTCTCTGACGATTCCCGAATCCGAGCTAGTTTTGATTATCTATAAGACAGGGAAAGAACACACAAAGTAAGCTTCATAGCTTAACTCATAAGTGAATAACTTAATTCATCAAATAAATGTATTTCCAACCAAATATACATAACAAAATCATATACACATCATTTACAAACCTTTCTCATGTCTTAAAACATAATCAAATACCATCTCATTGAACTTTCTCTATTTAGTATTCAAATAGGTTTCATACGTACTTGTATCATCTCGTACTAACCTTTTTCTCAATCACCCATTCGTTTATCTGTTGAACCTTTCAGAATAGAACTCGGATACTCAAAAAGTTCAATCGATAAGTACCTATACCATGGCCCGTAGCCAAATCAAGGTAAATTATCCCAAAATACCTATACCGTGGCCTGTAACCAAATCAAGGTATCACTTGCACCCGAAGTGCCGATATCATGGCCGGTAGCCATCACATAACCTAATGACATGTCACTAGCATCCTAAACTATTCCTAAAGTTCTACCAGGAAGTTTCACTTGTCGATTTCATCGTCGAACACATCAGTAAAGTTGTATTCACAATTCAAACATTATCCGTAACATCATAATCACAGTTTATGCAATGTCAAAGCATTTAACATTCATTTATAATGAAATTACCACATACGAACTTACCTCATACTCGGAATTGATGAATCGAATCGATTACTCAATAACTTTGCTTTTCCCCCAATCTAATTCCAGATTCCTCTTTTCTTGATCTATATGTATTGAAAATTAACTCATTTAATTATTCATTCATTCAATTTAATCTTTAAACGCATATTTAGGCCTTTTTACATATTAGCCCCCAAAGTTCCCTATTTTTACAATTTAGTCCTTATCACATAAAAACACAAATTACACAATGTCTTTCTAAATTCATGAGTGTCGAATTTCTATAGGGTCCTTAGCAGCCTTAAACTTTCATTTATTTCACATTTCAACCACAAAATTTTCACATTTTACAAATTAATCCCTTTTTGACGTTTTTGTCAAAAATCACTTTACAAAACATTCAAATCTATCAACAAATAGTCATTTTCCATTATCAAACATTTAAAAGCTCGAAAATTCATCAATGGCACTTCAAAAAATTGTGAACAAATTCAAAAATTAAGGCACGAGCTAGCTAGAATACGAAGCAACGATTACAAAAATATAGAAATCATAAAAAATTGAGTTCAAACCGTACCATAATCAAGCTTAATGTGTGCCAAACCCTAAAACACCAACAATGGCTTTCTTCTTCCTTAATATTCGACCAAAATGAGAATAAGATGGACTAAAATTCAATTTGTTTTTTATTAATATTAACTTAACTAACTATGTTACTAATTTACCCTTAATGATAAAACATTAATATCATCATATTAATGTCCATCTATGTCAAATTCCACTATCAATGGACTAATAACATCATAAGGACCTTTCATTTAATAAAACATAGCAATTAGACACCTTTAAAAAGTAGAATGCATCTTTTGCATTCTACGCGATTTAGTCCTTTTTCTCAAATTGAGCTATTAAACGATAAAATTAACTCACGAAATTTTCACACATATCAAATAACACACTTTAAACACCAAAAATATTATTAAAATAATTTTCCAGCATTGGATTGGTGGTTCTGAAACCACTATTTTAAATTTAGCTAAAATCTGGCTGTTACATTCGACCTCATATTTGTGGTCACGAAACTATTGTCCTGATTTGACTAAAAACAAACTGTTACAGCTTTCACCCCTACGAAATTTTCGTCCTTGAAAAACTTACTAGAAAAGAGGTTAGGGTACTATTTTCTCATAGCTTCCTTGGGTTCCCACGTAGCCTCTTCGATATCGTGACGTTGCCACAGAACTTTCACCAAAGCTATGTTTTTGTTTCTCAACTCTTTAACATCTCAGGCTAAAATTCTGATCGGTTCTTCACTATACATCATATCAGGTTGAATTTCAATCTCTGCCAGAGAAATTACGTGTGACGCGGATGTGATCCATATTGAGGCAACATCGAATCATGAAATACATTGTGAATCTTTTCTAATTCTAAAGGTAAAGCTAGTCGATATGCCACTGGCCCTATTCTTTCAATAATCCCATACGGCCCAATAAATCACGGACTCAATTTGCCTTTGTGACCAAATCAAATAACCTTCTTTCACGGAGATACCTTCAAAAATACTCTATCGCCGATTTGAAATTCAATGTCTTTACGTTTCAAATTCGCATATGATTTCTGTTGATCTGAAGCTGCTTTCAAACTGTCACGAATTACTTTCACTTTATCAACCAAAGGTAAATATTTCTCCCATTTGCCTTCAAACTCTAAAACGCAGCAACGAAGCATATCTTTGAGAATCTGAATTACTCTCTCAGACTGACTGTCAGTTTGCGGATGAAAAGCAGTACTAAAGTGCAACCGCGTACCTAAAGCTTCTTGAATTTATTCCAAAACCGCGATGTAAACCTCAGATCTCTATTCGAAATAATAGAAATTGGCACCCCGTGCAATCTAACAATTTCAGAGATGTACAATTCAGCCAATATATCAAGCAAATAATCTATACTATCAGAATGAAATGTGTAGACTTCATCAGTTGATCAACGACAACCCAAATAACACCTTTTTTCGGAGACAGTGGTAGTCCTGATACAAAATCCATCGAACTCTATCCCATTTCCACTCTGGTATCATCACAGGCTGTAGCAGTCCCGAAGGCAAGTGATGTTCAGCTTTAACTTGTTGACAAGCTAAGCATCTCGGCACAAACTCTAAAATGTCTCGTTTCATGCTTGACCACCAATACAACTGTTTCAAATCATTGTACATTTTAGTACTCCCTGGATGAACAGATAAACAACCACTGTGAGCTTCGTGTAGAATTTTCTGAATAAGCTCGGAATCCTTTGGTACATAGATTCTACCTCAGAACATTAAACAATCATCGGATCCGATCTGATAGTTTGAATTAGTAGTCGAGTCACATTGCACTCTTTTAACTTGCAATTCATTGTCACATTTCTGAGCTTCACAAATTTGCTGAAGAAATAACAGTTAGCTTTTAACTTAACTAAAATCGAACCATCATCAATCAAGGTTAACTGTGTATTCATTGCTCGAAAAGCAAACAAAGATTTTCTACTCAGAGCATCCGCAACTACATTCACCTTTCCCGAATGATAATCAATTACTAATTAATAATCTTTCAACAGCTCGAGCCATCTTCATTGACACAAATTCAAGTCTTTTTGAGTCATTATATACTTCAAGCTCTTTTGATTGGTAAATATATGGCACTTTTCACCTTATAAATGATGTCGCCAAATTTTCAATGCAAATACAATAACGACCAATTCTAAATCGTGCATTGGATAATTCTTTTCATGTTGTTTCAACTGTCTGGAAGCATAAGCTATCACTTTTCCCTCTTGCATCAAAACACAACCTAAACTGTTCAATGACGCGTCGCTGAAAATCACAAACTCTTTACCCGACTCAAGTTGAACCAAAACTGGTGCCTTAGTTAATAATGCTTTCAACTTTTCAAAACTCTGTTGGCATTTCTCGGGCCACTCAAACTTCACATCTTTCTCGAGTAATCGAGTCATCAGTGTAGCAATCATTGAGAATCCTTTTACAAAACGTTGATAGTAGCCAGCTAATCCCAGAAAACTTCTAACTTTTGATACTTTTCTTGGTGGTTTTCAGTCAACAACTGCTGAAATCCTGCTCGGATCAACTCGGATACCTTCTGTTGAAATAATATGCCCCAAAAATCCAACCTCTCGGAGCCAAAACTCACATTTTCTGAATTTAGCAAATAATTGCTTATCTCTCAAAGTTTGTAACACAATTCTCAAATGCTCGGCATGCTCAGACTCATCTCGAGAATAGATCAGAATGTCATCAATGAATACAACAACAAATCTTTCTAAATACAGTCTAAAGATTCTATTCATTAAATCCATAAAAAATTGATGGAGCATTAGTTAATCTGAAAGGCATAACAGGAAATTCATAATGCCCGTACCTTGTTCTGAATGCAGTCTTTGGCATATCCGAATCTTTAACTCATAACTAATAGCCAGATCTCAAATCAATCTTTGAAAATACGGTTGCTCTTTTCAACTGATCGAACAAATCATCAATTCTCAGCAAAGGATACTTATTCTTAATTGTAACCTTGTTGAGCTTATGATAATCAATACACAATCTCATTGACCAATCTTTCTTTTTTACAAATAACACTGGTGCACCCCAAGGCGAAAAACTAGTTGTGCAAATCCTCTATCTGTTAACTCTTGCAACTGAGACTTCAACTCTTTCAATTCTCTCATAGCCATTCTGTACGGAGCTATCGATATCGGAGATGTTCTCGGTACTAAATCAATAGCAAATTCAGCTTCTCTGATCGGTGGCAACCCAGGCAACTCTTCTGGAAACGCATCCGGATATTCACAAACTACTGACACTGATTCAATCTTCGATTTAGACACTTTTTTATCCAGTACATACGCAAGATAAGCGTCACAACCTTTTCTCACATATCTTTGAGCTAACATCGACGAAATCACAACATGAAATCCATTTAACTCATCTGATTCAATTCAAAGGATTTCACTATTCTGACATTTCAATTCAATAGTCTTTCATTTACAATTCACAATAGCATCATGCAGTGTCAACCAATCCATACCCAGAATTACATTGAATTCATCAAACAGTAATAGCATCAAATTTGCCATAAAATAGTAACCCCTAGTCATTAAAGGACAATTTTTGCAAACTTTATCAACTAAGACATACTTGCCTAAGGGGTTCGATACTTTAATCACAAATTCAGTAGACTCAATAGGCAAACTCTTACTAGACATTAAATTTAGATAAATATATGAATGAGTCGATCCAAGATCAATAAAGGCAATTACATTAGTGGCATAGAGAGAAAATGTACCGGTGATAACATCTGGTAACGACGCATCTTCACAAGCGCGAATATCGTAAGCTCTGGCTAATGCTCTAGCCTCAGATCTCACAGTTGAATCTTTTGTCGCACCTTTGCTACTAGTTACATTTCTCGTATTTCTAGGTGGCCTCCCTCTAGTAGCTGTGTTTCTCGGTCTTGCATTCTGAAATTTATCTTTCTCGACTAACTCAGGGCAATCTCGAATAAAGTGATCTAACGAACCACATTTGAAACAAGCTTTATTATTTATCCAGCAATCTCCAAAATGTCATCGTCCAAATTGTTGACACTCGAGTTTATTATTTCTCACACCACCAACACTTGACATCGAAGTAGCTTAAGCTTTAGGAGTCGATTATTGCTTTCCATGATCTCTATTTGGATATCCGATTGAAGCCTTCAAACGAGTATACAAATATCGTGATTTGTTTGACGACGACTGATATGGTTTACTCATCGACCTCTTTCACAAATCTCTAGACTCGAAATCAAATTTTTCTCTTTTCTTTGCCTAGTTCCTCAGCCTTGCATGGTCTGTCAACTAACACAAGAAATTCTTTCAATTCCAAAATCCCGACTAGCAATATGATGTCTTCGCTTAATCTGTCTTCAAATCTCTTACACATAATTGTATCAGTGGAAACACATTCTCGAGCATATTTACCGAGCCTCATAGACTCCCTCTCGTACTCATTCACAAACATTCGACCATGTTTTAGCTCTAGAAACACTTTGCGCTTTTGATCAATAAAACGATGGCTAGTGTATTTCTTTCGAAACTCGGCTTGAAAGAATTCCCATGTGACCCGTTCTCTCGACACACAGATATCAAAGTATTCTACCACTGATATGCAGTGTCTCTTAGAAGTGATACCATGCATTTAACACATTAAACTGGCGTGCAAGAAAGTTCACCAAATACCCGGATCGTATTCTCAAGCCAAAACTCGACTCTCTCAGGATCGTCATCACCAATAGATCTAAACTCTTCAGCCTCATATTTTTGTATTTTATCAATAGGTGGCTTACTCAATCGTAAAGGTTCCAAACCTTGAGGAGCTACGGGAACCAGTTGGGGAATAGGTGGGGGTGGAGGTTGCTGTAACACCCCTTACTCGTATCCTATATCGGAATAAGGTACGAGGCGTTACCAAACTTAATAACATGCATACAAACATTTTCGGGTTATGAAATTTCATTCAAATTTAAAACTTTTTAAACTTCATTTTGAAGTCTCTAATATGGGCCTACGAGGCCCAAAACATACTTTAGAAATGGTTCAGTACTAAATCAGTTACGTTAGAAAACTTGGGAAAATTTCACTAAAATAGGGGCATACACCTGTGTGGCAAGGGACACACCCGTGTGGGCAAACCGTGTTATCACACACGCCCATGTCCCTAGCCATGTGGATTTATTTTTCAATTCAAACCTATAGGGGTTTTCACACAGCCTACCATACGCCCGTGTCCATGGCCCGTGTCCCTCACACGACCATGACATGCCCGTGTCTCTGCCATTGCGTTAAAACCATAACATTCTGTTTCTGACGTCAGCAACATTTTAAGGTCACACAGCCAAGGCACACGCCCATGTGCTAGGCCGTGTAGTGAATATAATTTCGTATTTACGGTGTAGACTTCACATGACCTGGGCACATGCCCATGTATTATGGTCGTGTCATCCATACGGTTGAGACACACGGCCCTGCCTCAGCCCGTGTGGTTACTACTGGGCATTCTCTTTTACCAAATTAAGGTGGAGGGGACACACACGGCCGGACTACATGGCCATGGGGCAGACCGTGGGTCACACTTGACCTAGACACACACCCGTGTGTCTACCCTTGTGGACAAAAACGAGGTTATTTACCAAGCCCTTTTGCCAACCTTACTTGCACCAACATAAGCCACATCAAGTAACACAAATCCACACATAAACATCTGACCAAATCATGTACTAATCACATTCATGGAAACACCAACATTTGCATTTATCAACAACAAGTATTTGCCATCAACTATAGACTTATACAAAATGAATCAACTTCATGACAAGCCAAGACATTTGGCCAACACAATATGACACTTAACAAAAAGACCAAGTCCCTATACACACCATACTCAAAATGATAAATCTAACTATACAAAATGTTCAAATTGATAGTATGATCGAGCCTCCGACGTCTTTTAATCCCTGAGCTAGCTTGGCGATACTATAAAAAATGGGAAAGGAAAGGGAGTAAGCATAAAACTTAGTAAGTTGCATGTAAATAAGTAACAGCATCAACCATGCATCTTTAAACACATAGCATAATATAAACCAGCACAACATTCTTGATTTAGCAATGGTAGATTTACTACATATTTACACATCACAAGTATAAGCCAAAGATTACAAGATCGTATCGAAATCATTCTTAATGATAGAACTTACTCAATTTCATCCTTACCATTAAGGCATCATAACTAAGCTCATATAGCTTATATCTCATGAGTTTTGAGTAAGAACCTATACCATTCACAACATGATTATATCCTTTCATATCTTTATCATAAGCTTTAAATAACTCGTGGAACCATTTGGAATACTAAAGGATATCCGATAAGCCTCACACAAGAGTATAGAATACTGATGCCATGTCCCAAACATGGTCTTACACTGGCTCACATGTCGCGGTTGATGCCATGTCCAAGACATGGTCTTACACTAGCTCTCGTCTCAATGCCGATGCCACGTCCCAGACATTGTCTTACACTAGCACACATATCAACACCGATGCAATGTCCTAGACATGGTCTTACACTGGCTCTCATAATGTGGCCGATGCCATGTCCTAGACATGGTATTACACTAGCACACATATCAACGTCGATGCCATGTCCTAGACGTGGTCTTACACTAGCAAACATATCTCCCAAATGTCATGGCATTGATATCCAATCTATTCTTAAGGTTCAACCGGGAGTTTTTACTACATCAATTCTCATCATGGATATTCACAACAATAATCAAACACTTTATGCCATCTTAATTGTTCAATACATAATAACAATAAAGTTGTATTATTTACGTACAACTTACCTCAGTATACAAAAAATGGGCGACTAGATTAAATTAGTCTACTAGCTTGGTCTTCCCTCGGTCTAGGTCTGAATTTTGTTTTTCTTGATTTTCAAGAGAAAAGCTTGGCTGAAAATTGAGCTCTTAAAACCCCCTTTTTTGCTGAGAATTTTGGTGGTGAAGAGAAGATGATAGCCTCCTCTCTTTTTATTTTATTTTTTTATTGAACAAGTCTCCTAATGTCACCTAATTTTGACCATTTTATGATTTTGTCTCCAATTAGAAATTCCATGTCCAGCCACCATAATTTTATTGGTCTATTTACGCAATAAGAACCTCTACTTTAGTGTTCCATAGCTATTTAACACCTTTATCTTGTAAAACAAAACTTTCGCACTTTATGCGATTTAGTCCTTTTTCGAAATTAAGCAAGTAATCACTAAAATTAATTCACCAAAATTTTCATGTACTCATATAATCATGCTATTACATATAAAATAATATTAAAAATAATTTCTTTGGCCTCGAATTAGTGGTTTCGAAACCACTGTTCTGACTAGCCCCAAAATTGGGCTGTTACAATTCTCCTCCCTTAGGGATTTTCGTCCTTGAAAATCTTACCATTGAAAAGGTTTGGGTATTGATCTCTCATAGTCTTCTCGATCTCCCACGTGGCCTCTTCAACCCCATGTTTATGCCATAATACCTTCGCTAGTGCTATACTTTTATTTCTCAATTACTTGACCTATCGGCCAAAGATCTTAACCGGCTCTTTACCATAAGTCATGTCTGATTAAATCTCAACCTCTATTGGTGAAAGAACATGCGAAGGGTCAGAACGGTATCGGCACAACATCAGCACATGGAAAACATTGTGAATCTTCTCTAACTCGGATGGCAAGGCTAGTCGATAAGCTATCAGTCCTATTCTCTCAGTCACCTCATAAGGTCCAATAAAACGTGGACTTAATTTTCCTTTCTTACCGAATCTGAGGACTTTCTTCCATGGTGATACTTTCAAAAATAGCTAATCACCGACTTGAAACTATAACAACCTGATTTAGGGCCTAGTCAGAATAGTGGTGTGATACCACAAAATCGAAGTAGAAATATGTGTTCTATGATTTTTATGAGGCTTATGAGGTGGTTGCAAAATTGAGTGAAAATTCCATGAAGAAAATTTATTAATTAGTGAATAAATTGTCCATTAGGACTAAATTGCAAAGATGAGAAAATATGAGTTTCTAGAAGATTTAAGTATGGAATAGAATCACAAATATTATTAGAAGTCCTTATTTAGAAATTAGACAATTAAATGTCAAGATGGAAAAAAATGGACATGGGAAGGAAAAATCTTAAGGAATGAGCCTTAAGGGCATGTTGGTCATTTGGTTAATAAATGATAAAAAAGGGAAAAAGAAGTCAAAAATCATGTCCATCTTCCTTCCCATAGTGCCGAATTTTTCAAAGACTCCATAGCTAGGGTTTTGTTCATTTTCAAGTTCAAAGTAAGTGCATCCTAGCCCCGTTTTTAATATTTTTCGTATTTTGAAATCCTCGTAACTTGAATTAGCTATTTCTAGCTATATTTTGAGTTAGAGTTCATGTTAAAAAATTTACCCATGTATGACATGCATGTATTTTGATGTTTTATGGAAGATTATGACAGTTTGATGTAGTATGAACATCTTTCTCTAAGTGAATTTCATGAAAAATGCATGTAAGGACTAAATTGTAAAAGTTATGAAAATGGTTATACATGAGTAAAATAGTGAGAACTGAATGTTGCTATAGTTGAGAATATGATTCATCTAAGCTTGAAATGTAAGAAAGTTGAATGAAAATCATATTACGAGCCTAGGGGCAAAAGTGTAATTTTGAGGAAGTTAAGGGGCAAAATTGTAATTTTTCCAAAGTATGAGTTATGAGTCAATTTAGCCAATGTGAGAATTAAACAAGTTAAATTGTTATTATAGATCAAGAAATACGAAGCCCGGATCAAAACCAAGGCAAGAACAAAGTCGAGGACTAAATTGCATGTCTACTTACATTTTGAATACCGAGGTAAGTTTGTATGAATTTAAGGCTTCACATGTATTTTCAATAAATTGATTATTATGTTGTATAATGTACACTATTTTCATGAAGTTATGATTAATGATATACTGATAAGAAAATGAACGAGAAAATGCAAGAAGAAGAAGTCTCGGTTGAAGACTCGGAATAATGGGGATACTAACATCACAGCATGGGACAAGGAAAGTCCGTGTAAGACCATGTCAAGACATGGCATCGACATTAAGGTGAGGATATCATATAAGTCCATGACAAATCATGGCATTGAAAAGTTATCATGAGGCAAAAATCCCATGTAAGTCCAAGCCAAGGCTTGGCATTGGTGAATTCATAAGGCAAAGATGTCATGTAAGTCCATGTAAAGACATGGAATTGATAAGATTCATAAGGCAAGGATAAAACGTAAGACCATGTGAAGACATGGAAATGGTAAGTTTCTAAAAGAAACATATAAGGAAGGTCTCGTGTAAGACCATGTCTGGGACATGACATCAACACCAAGTTAAGGGATCCCATGTAAGACCATATCTGGGATATGGCATTGGCATCATGAGGCGATCCCATGTAAGACCATGTCGGGGACATGGCATTGGCATCAGGACCCATGTTTGATGAGATTGAGTAACCTTGGTTATTCTGGGTAATTCATTGGGCAAAAGAGCCAAGTATGAAAGAGGAACAAGGAAGCTAAGCAAGTAAAGATAATAATAAGTTAAGTTATTCAAGGTTGATAAAGAGCTTTATTTAAATTAAGAAAGAGGTATATTTGATTTTATGTTTATATTAGTGAAAGTGCTAATCTATGTAATTAAGTGATATAGGTACCATGATTAAAATACAAGTATGAAATTATTATGTAATATGTGATAAAAAAAAAAAGGTAAGCATGAGTAAGTAAACTCAAGCACTTGAGATTTATGTTGTTCTTGTTTCATGATGGATAAGTTTATTATCAGCAAACATGTTGTTATATGAATTACATGCAAACTTACTAAGCTATATGCTTACTTCTTCCATTTTCTTCTTCCTTGTAGTTTTGCCAAGCTAGTTCGGGATCTTTGACGTCGGAGCTCAGATCACACTATTAGCCATTATTTTGGGTATTGCCAAGTTGTTTTATTTTAAGTATGACATGTATAAGAATTATGTCATTTTGAGCTATAGCATATTGGGAGCCAGAGTGTTGGCTATTAAGGTTATTACTCTTTTGTATATGGCCAAAGAGATTGGCCAAATGTTATTAATCTGTATATATTACTGATGATGACTTATATGAGTTCTACAAGTGAGATTTTAAGGGTCATTTATAGTGCATTAAGGCCATATTATGTATTGCTTGAGTTGGCATAATTGTGTTTATGTTTCATGGTCGCAATTGGCTTGGAAAATAACCTCTAAATGTCCACATGGGTAAACACACGGGCGTGTGTCCAGGCTGTGTGTGACATACGGTCAACCCCATAGGTTTGTTGATAGGCCGTGTGTCCCCTGCATCAAGTTACGAGAATTTGATTCGTCATACGAGCCAGCACATGGGCGTGTGCTTAGTCCTTGTGCTTCTTAAGGGGTTGCTGATGTCATAAATAGAATAGCCCTAGTTTTTCACACGGGTGTGAACACGAGCGAGTCTAGGCCGTGTATAGGACATGGGCCATCGTCAAGGGCGTGTGGCCGACCGTGTGAAAATCCCTGTAGGTTCTAAATAAGAATAAATTCTATAGGGGTTAGGGACATGAGCATGTGAGACCACACAGCCTACCCACACGGGCATGTCCCAAGTCACACAGGCGTGTGACCCCTGTTTAGGTAAAAAATTTCGAAGAGTGTAAAAGTTTCCGGTTGAATCCTGAAACCTTCCGGATGTACGTTTAAGGCCTTGTAGGCCTATGAGATGTATGTTATAAGTAAGAAGAAAAAGTTTTAGTTGAAATGAAATTTTATAGCTTGTTATTACATGTTCGAGCAAGTTTAAGCATGGTAATGCCTCGTATCCGGTCCCGGCATCGGACACGGGTAAGGGGTGTTACAGAAACTCAATTTCTTTTCGTTTCAAATACGCGTAGCATTTCTGTCTATTCGAAGTTGCCTTCAAACAGTCACATATTACCTTTACTTTCTCCTTGGTCTCTTTGACTAAGTCAACCCTGTGAATTTGATTTTCTCTAAGTTCGGTACAACAAGGGCGTTCGGCACTTACGCCCATACAAAGCCTCATAAGGCACCATTTTCAAACTCGACCGATAGCTATTGTTGTAGGGAAACTCTACCAGTGGTAAATACTTTTCCCAACTGCCTTGGAATTCAAGGACACAACACCGTAACATGTCTTCAAGAATCTGAATTACTCTCTCCGACTGACCATCAGTTTGCGGATTGAAAGCCGTGCTAAAATTCAACTTTGTCCCCAAAGCTTCTTGTAACTTTTTTCCAAAACCGCGAGGTAAACCTCGAATCTCTATCCAAAATAATCAACAAGGGCACTCCGTGGAGTCTCACAATTTTGGAAACATACAAATTAGCCAATTTTTCAAGAGGATAATCCATACGCATCAGTATAAAATGAGCTGACTTTGTCAGCCTATCAACCATAACCCATATGACATCTTTCTTCCTGGCGTCCAAGGCAATCCGGACACGAAATCTAGAGTAATACGATCCCATTTCCATTCAGGAACCATCACAGGCTAAAGTAAACTCGAAGGTACTTGGTGTTTAGCTTTCACTTGCTGATAAATTAGGCACTTAGAGACAAACTTTGAAACGTCTCTCTTCATTCCCGACCACCAATACATTTTCTTCAATTCATTGTACATTTTCACACTACTCGGATGGATAGACATACAACTGCTATGTGCCTTATGCAAAATTTTTCGAATAAGCTCATCGTCTTTGGGTACACAAATTCTATCTCGAGACATTAAACAACCATCTGAACCAATCCAAAAGTCTGATTCTATACCCGTCTCGCACTGAGCTATCTTAGCTTGATATTCTTTTATCACCTTTCTGAGATTCACAGATCTCTTGCAAAAACATTGGTTTTGCTCTCAACTTCCCTAAAATCGAATCATCATCGGTTACTAACAACTAAGTGTTCATAGCCTTCAAAGCAAACAATGACTTCCTACTCAAAGCATCGGCGACCACGTTGGCCTTCCCCTGGTGATAGTCGATCACCAGTTCGTAATCTTTTATGAGCTCTAGCCATCTCTGTTGGTAAAGGTTCAGTTCCTTTTGAGTCATCAAATACTTTAGACTTTTATGGTCGATGAATACTCGACATCTCTCGCCATACAAATGGTGTCTCCAAATCTTCTATGCGAACACTATAGCGGCTAACTCTAAGTCGTGAGTCGGATAGTTTTTCTCATGCGACTTTAGTTGTCTTGATGCATATTCTATTACCTTGCCTTCTTGAATTAGCACGCATCCCAATCCATTCAAGGATGCGTCACTATACACTATGAATTCTTTTCCCGTTTCGACTGCACTAAAATTAGAGCTTCAGTCAACAACACTTTTAGTTTCTCGAAACTCTGTTGGCATTTTTCCGTCCATTCAAACTTGACATCTTTCTGTAGCAACCTCGTCATCAGAGTAGCAATCATAGAGAATCTTTTAACGAATCGTTTGTAGTAACCCGCTAAGCCTAGAAAGCTTCTAATCTATGATACATTCCTCGGCTGTTTCCACTCAACAATAGCTGAGATCTTACTCTGGTCAACTCCAATTCTATCACCCGACACGATGTGTCTTAAGAATCCAGCCTCTTGGAGCCAAAACTCACTTTTACTAAACTTGGCAGACAACTGCTTATCTCTTAAAGTCTGCAAAATAGTTTTCAAATGCTCCACATGCTCACTCTCATCACGAGAATAAATTTATATATCATCGATAAAAACAAAAATGAACTTACCCAAGTATGGTCGGAAAATAGGATTCATTAAATCCATAAACATAGTGGGAGCATTTGTTAAGCCAAAGGGCATGGCAAGGAAATCATAGTGCCCGTACCTCATCCGAAATGCTATTTTCGATACATCTTGCTCCTTAACTATTAGCTGCTAATAATCGGACCTTAAGTCTATCCTAGAAAACACTGTGGCTACTTTCAATTAGTCAAATAGATCATCGATCTTTGGCAAAGGATACTTGTTCTTCACAGTCACCTTGTTGAGCTATCTGTAGTCTATAAATAACCTCATCGACCCGTCTTTCTTTTTCACAAAAAGTATCGGAGCACCCCATGGAGAATAGCTCGATCTCGCAAAACCCTTATCTATTAAGTCTTGTAGCTGAACCTTCAACTCTTTTAACTCCAACGGTGCAATCCTATACGGGGAAACCGAAATAGGTGTCGTACTAGGGACCAACTCAATACCAAACTCGACTTCCCTAGTTGGAGGCAATCAGGGCAACTCTTCCGGAAACACATCCAGGTACTCACATACCATAGGCACTGACTCAATCTTTACTTCCAACTCTTGGGTATTCAACACAAATGTAAGATAGGACTCATACCTTTTTCTCACGTATTTCTCAGCAGTCATAGAAGAAATCAGTACAGGTAAGCTGTCCAGTTCACTTGATTCAACCTAAATAATATCCCCATTTTCACATTTCAATTCAACAAACTTACCACCATAGTTTACTAACACATTTTGAACAGTCAAACAATCCATGCCAAGAATTAGGTCAAATTCGCCAAATGGTAGTAGCATGAGGTTAGCAGGAAAACAATGACCTCTAATCATCAAAGGACAGTTTCTACACACTTTGTCAACTACCACATGCTTGCCTAACGGGTTTGACACTTTTATCACAAATTCTATAGACTTAACAGGCATATCGATGCTAGACACCAATTGTACACATGCATATGAATGGGTAGACCTCGGATCAATCAAAGCAACAATAGAAATATCTTGAAGAGAAAAAGTACCCGTAATGACATCCAGTGACTATGCCTCTTTGTGAGCGCGAATGGCATAAATCCTTGTAGGCGTTCAACCCTCAGACTTCACGACAGAATCTCTAGGGACACCTCTACTGCTAGCCCCACTTCTCGGGTTCTTTTGTGGTCTACTCTAAAAAGGAGCATTACTCGATCTCACACCTTGATCTCTATCTTTCTCGACCATCTCTAGACAACTACGAAAAAAATGGTCTAGTGACCCACATTTGAAACAACCTCTTTCATTTCCTCGGCACTCACTAAAATGACGTCTACCGCACTGTGAACATTCTAGTTTGTTCGCTCGAGCACTACCAACACTCGCCATAGAAGTGGTTTGAGCTTTAGACACTGTATACTACTTATTCTTATTTCTACTCGAGAATCTTACTGATGCATTTGATCGAGTAGGAAGCTCTCTTAGTCTCTTGGATGAGGTATGAAATGATCTTTCCAGTTGTCTTTTCTTGAGTCACGAGACTCGTTATTAGCTTTCCTCTTCTACTTGACCAACTCTTCTGCCTTGCAAGCTCTCTCAACAAGCACCACAAACTCTCTTAACTCTAAGATGCCAGCTAATAATCGGATGTCTTCATTCAATCCGTCCTCAAATCTCTTGCACATGATGGCTTCGGTAGATACGCACTCCTTAGCGTATTTGCTGAGCCTCACGAACTCACGCTCATACTCTGTTATTGTCATTTAGCCTTACTTCAATTCTAGAAATTCCTTCCTCTTCTGGTCTGTAAACCTCTGACTCATATACTTCTTTTGGAATTCCTCTTGGAAAAAATCCCATGTAATTCTTTTCCTTGGTACAACTGACACAAAGGTGTTCCACCATTGGTAGGCCGAGTCTCGCAGGAGTGACACAAGACACTTCATGCACTTCTTAGGTGTGCAAGACAATTCATCGAATACCCTAATGGTATTTTCTAGCCAGAACTCTACCCTCTCTGGGTCATCATCCATATTCGCTCTAAATTCCTCAGCTCTTTGCTTTCAAATTCTGTCTACAAGAGGTTTTTCACTTCGTAGCATCTCCATCACTTGGGGAGCTACAGGGGCAAACTAGGGAATTGGAGGGGGTGGAGGAGGTGGAGTTTTCAGATTTGCACGAACAAAATATGAATACCAAGCATCCATCATATGGAGGTAGGCTTCTCTAGCCCCTTCGCCCTGACTCAGTGTCATGGGCCCACTCTCGACTGGCGCGGTCCCCTCAGTGGGAGCCGGTGCATTACTCTCTACATCATCCACCATTGCTCCGTCAGGATCCATTTACTATATAAAAACAAAATTTTAATTCATCAGGAGTCGTCACAATATCATATCACATATATGGCATGTATAGTTAGACTTATACTCATGCTAGGTTAGTCCAAGAATCGACTAAACCATAACTCTGATACCACTAAATGTAACACCCCTTACCTGTACCCTATGCCGGAATAAGGTACGAGGTGTTACCTAACTTAAAAACATGCATACAAACATTTTCGGGTTATGAGATTTCATTCAAATTTAAAAATTTTCAAACTTCACCTTGAAGTCCATAATATGGGCCTACGAGGACCAAAACATACTTTAGAAATGGTGCGGTACTAAACCAGGCACTTTAGAAAACTTGGGAAAATTTTACTAAAAATAGGGGCACACGCCCGTATGGCAAGGGACACGCCCGTGTGGGCAGACCGTGCGATCACACAAACCCATGTCCCTAGCCATGTGGATTTATTTTTCAATTCTAACCTACAGGGGTTTTCACATGGCCTGACACATGCCCGTGTCCATGGCCCGTGTCTCTTACATGGCCATGACACGCCCGTGTGTTAAAACTTTGAAATTCTATTTCTGACGTCAGCAACATTTTAGGGTTACGGCCAAGGCACCCGTCCATGTGCTAGGCCGTGTGGCAAATTTAATTTCCCATTTAAGGTGCAAACTTCACACGGCCTGGGCACATGCCTATGTATTATGGCCGTGTCATCCACATGATTGAGACACACGACCGTGCCTTAGACTGTGTGGTTACTACTGGGCATTCTGTTTTACCAAATTAAGGTGCAGGGGACACACGGCTAGACTACACACCCATGGGGTAGACCGTGTGACACACACGGCCTAGACACACACCCGTGTGTCTATCCGTGCGGACAAAAACAAGGCTATTTACCAAGCCCTTTTTCCAACCATACTTGCACCAACATAAGCCATATCAAATAACACCAATCCACACATAAACATCTGACCAAATCATGTATTAACCACATTCATGGAAACACCAACAATTGCATTTATCAACAACAAGTATTAGCCATCAATTATGGCCTTATACAAAATGAATCAACTTCATGACAAGCTAACACATTTGGCCAACACAATATGACACTTAACAAAAAGACCAAGTCCCTATACACGCCATACTCAAAATAATAAATCTAACTATACCAAATGTTCAGATTGATAGTGTGATCGAGCCTCCAACGTCCTTTGATCTCTGAGCTAGCTTGGCGATACTATAAGAAAATGGAAAGGAAAGGGAGTAAGCATAAAGCTTAGTAAGTTGCATGTAAATAAGTAACAACATCAACCATGCATCTTTAAACACATAGCATAATATAAACCAGCACAACACTATTGATTTAGCAATGGTAGATTTACTACATATTTACACATCACAAGTATAAGCCCAAGATTACAAGTTCGTTTCGAAATCATTCTCAATGATAGAACTTACTGAATTTCATCCTTACCATTAAGGCATCATAACTAAGCTCATATCTCATGAGTTTCGAGTAAGAACCTATACCACTCACAACATGATTATATCCTTTCATATCTTCATCATAAGCTTTAAATAACCCGTGGAACCATTTTGAATACTAAAGGATACCCGATAAGCCTCACATAAGAGGATAACATTCTGATGCCATGTCCCAGACATGGTCTTACACTAGCTCTCGTCTCAATGCCAATGCCATGTCCCAAACATGGTCTTACACTAGCACACATATCAACGCCAATGCCATGTCCCAGACATGGTCTTACACTGGCTCTCATAATGTGGCAGATGCTATGACGCAGACATGATCTTACACTAGCACACATATCAACGCCGATGCCATGTCCCAGACATGGTCTTACATTGGCTCTCATAATATGGCTGATGCCATGTCCTAGACATGGTCTTACACTAGCCTACATATCACTCAAATATCATGGCATGGATATCCAATCTATTCCTAAGGTTTAACCGGGATTTTTTACTACATCAAATCTCATCATGCATATTCACAACAATAATCAAACACTTTATGCCATATTAATTGTTCAATACATAATAACAATAAAGTTGTATTATTTACGTACAACTTACCTCGACATACAAAATGTAGGCGACTAGATTTAATTAGTCTACTAGTTTAGTCTTCCCTCGGTCTAGGTCTGAATTCTGTTTTTCTTGATTTGCAAGAGAAAAGCTTGGCTAAAATTTGAGCTCTCAAAACCCCCTTTTTTGCTGAGAATTTCAGTGGTGAAGAGAAGATGATAGCCTCCTCTCTTTTTGTTTTATTTTTTTTATTGAACAAGTCACCTAATGTCACCTAATTTTGACTATTTTATGACTCTGTCTCCAATTAGAAATTCCATGTCTAGCCACCATAATTTTATTGGTCTATTTACTCAATAAGGACCTCTATTTTAGTGTTCCATAGCTATTTAACACCTTTAGCTTGTAGAATAGAACTTTCACACTATATGCGATTTAGTCCTTTTTCGAAATTAAGCAAGTAATCACTAAAATTAATTCACCAAAATTTTCATGTACTCATATAATCATGCTATAACACATAAAATAATATTAAAAATAATTTCTCTGGCCTCGGATTAGTGGTTCAAAAACCATTGTTCCGACTAGCCCCGAAACCGGGCTATTACAGTTGCTGAGCAATCGGATTAGTTCGGACAAACTTAGTGAACCACTCGTTCATCATTTGGAAGAAGGCTTCCTTGGCCTCTCCTCCCTGACTACCCGATTCGGGTCGCGACTCAGATTGCGCTACCCTGTGAATGGAGGCTGGCACATTACTTTCAACATCATCAGCCACTGCTCTATTGGGATCCATTTACTATAGGAAAACACGATTAAAACTGTTAGGAGATATCATACTATCACAGGTTATATATGGCATGTATAGCTAGACTCTCACATAAGCTACGTTAGTCTTAGAATCGACTAAACCGTAGCTCTGATACCAGTTAATGTAACACCCTCACCCGTATTCAATGCCAGAATTGGGTTATAGAGCATTACCGAACTTGTTATACAATTAAAGATACATTTAACATACATATTCAAATTTCATGTAATCATCTTTCAACATCATTCACATTGTCCCTAATACGAGCCTACAAGGCTCAAAACATGCATCAGGAGTGGTTCGGGACTAAACCAATAGCTTAGGAAATTTTTAGAAAACTTAGAAATTTTTTTAAAATACAAGGGACACACGCCCATGTGAACTGGCCGTGTGAGACACGCCCGTGTCACCGGCCGTGCGGACATTCAAAATGAAATCACATGGCTGTGTACCAGCCCGTGTTTGACCCTGCCAGCCTGTGTCTGACCCCGTGTAACTCCCTAACTTGGATCACACAGCCAGCGACACGCTCATGTACCAGGCCACAGTCGTGCCAAACTTGTAGGGTATACTAACTTATGCGACACGACCAAGTCACACACGCCTGTATGTTGGGCCGTGTGGAGCATATTGACTTGATTTCTAATTACAAACCAGTGGACACACAACCGTGTAACCTGACCGTGTCTCACACATTGCTGAGACACACGCCCGTGTGACCAGCCCGTGTGCCCTTCAAAATGGCCTCACACGACCGTGTGCCAGACCACGACTGTGCCAAACCTGTAGGGTATACTAACTTATGCCACACGACCAAGTCACTCTCCCGTATGCTAGGCCATGTGGAGCATATTGACTTGATTTCTAATTACAAACCAGGGGACACATCGCCGTGTAACCTGACTGTGTGTCATACATGGCTGAGACACATACACGTGTCTCTACCCATGTGGACAAAAATAAGCTATTTACCAAGCCATTTTGCCACCCAAATTGCATACACCTACACCAAACCAATTGGCACCAAAACATGACATAAATAGGCATTCATCCAATCTCAAATAAGCTTAATTCATGCTATATAAATACCAATAATACAAGGTACACAAATACCACAATATGCCATTTAATTTCAGACCAAAACTCATAATCTCAAATCATCAATAAGACCACATTCATTTAAGCATCATCTTGCCTAAAATCACAAATATACCAATCTCAAATGTCAACCATTTAATACTCCAACTACCAATTCACAACAAGCATATAAATGACAATTATACACAACATTTCAAAAGGCCCTTTTCACATATATATACAACCATCACCAAACATACCAAAATAAACCAAATCTCATGGCTACACATAACAAACCACATAATATTTATAAGCCAATTCAAATGGCTAAATTCATTACTATCATATATACCAAAATGACCATACTCTTATACATGCAATATAACCAAATACATAGATTCAAAAGTATAGCTTGATAGTGTGATGAGGTCTCTGACGATTCCCAAATCCGAGCTAGTTTTGATATCACTATAAAACACGGAAAACTAAACAAAGTAAGCTTTAAAGCTTAGTAAGCTCGTATGCTAAGTAAAATTTACCAACCAACAATACAATAACATAAACCCCATATAGTGCAATTCAAATTTAAAACATAACTTATTCGATCAAAAGATTAAACACAATTTCTATCAACTTCTTCGATTTGATGATTGCATAGTTTACATACATACATGTACAAGCTCGTATCAATCTCATACTCATCCATATCTTTGATATACCCGTTGAACCATTTGGAATACTATCGGATACTTGGGAAACTCACACCCTAAGTGCCAAATTCATAGTCGAAGCTATCTCAATCTCATATCACATATAATGCTCACTATCGAGCTATCAACGGGTCTACTCACACAAGCTAACGGTCATGACGTAGCTACATGGTGCTACTCAACCAAGCTGACGTGAATCCGTAACACATGCAGCCACCAGTAGGACGTACGGACCAGCACCCAAATCACATAACCCCTAATGACATGTCATTTGTATCCTAATTTATTACTAAGATTCAACCGAGATGTCACATCTGCCGAGTGACCGTTGTTTTATGCGATGTCAAAGTCTTAAAATTTATATAAAGAATGATCGAACCTGGAAACTAACTATGACAACAATTTGAGGCAAGTGCACCTATTGAATAGTAGTATAGTTAAGGCAAGACCGGAATGTCCAACCTAAAGGAACCAAAAGTAGTAATACTAACTCCCTTTTTATTATTTAGCCTAAGAATTAAGTGGATTTTTATCTAATCTAAAGTTAACTATCTACTAAACTAAACTAAACTAAACTAAAGACTGTAAGACAAAGAAGAATGAAATTGGGAAAATAACTTTGAGGAAAAACAAATTGATTAAGACGACACCCAAGGAAGAATCCACCTAGACTTCACTTGTTATTTAACTCTGAACCAGACGATTTATTCATTTGACTTGATCCGTAAGATTCCCTAAGTTATATTAATCCCTCTCTCGAGGCAACTAACGTCTAACCCTAGGTTGATTAATTGAAATCTCTTTCTAATTGAAACACCTAGAATTGCATTAAATTGATCTATGGACTTCCATATTAGGTTTCACCCTAATCCGGCAAAATCTCGTCACCCTATCTCTAGGCGTACGATCAACTCTGCTTAACTATGCTAGATCTACTCTTAGGCAGCAACTTTTGCTCCTCCACCTAAGCACATCACACTTGAATTAATATCCCGAAAATATCAACACAAGAATTAAGAACACATAATTAAGAACAAGTCAAATATTTATCATATAGTTTAGCAAATGATAACAAGATTCATCTTAGGTTTCATCCCCCTTAGTTATCTGAGGGTTTAGTTCATAATAATAAAAGGAAACATCTTAGAAGAGAAGATAAAACAAAACATAAGAAATCCCTAAAACCCTCTGAAGGAATTGAAGGAGAGATCCTCCGTCTTGAGTATGATTCCAGCTTCTTGAGATGAATCAACTGGCTATCTTTGAGTAAATCCCCACAAATCTGTCCTCTTTGGCCTAGCTGGACGCCCTTTGACTAAAGCCTTGGGTTTCGGCTTCTGCCGAACTCCTTCCTTAAGTTGCCCCCAGGGTGTTTATATAGGCTTTAAGATGCCTTACTTGGCCTCAAAGTATCCTAATCTGAATAGGATTCCTATTTAGGTGTTTATATAGACTTTGGAATGTGTTTCTTTGCCTCCAAGTATCCTATTTCGAGTAAAACTCCTCTTGGCCGCAGTAGGGATACGCCTATGGCACACGCCCGTGTAAGTTATGGCCAGGCTGTGTTCGAGACTATTGAATGGGGCACGGCCGTGTGGATTTCGTGATATGGCCCATTTACTCTATTTTGGGTTCATTTCTCGTTCTTTTCATCATCTGGTGCTCTTCTGAATATAAAACATAAAAACAAAGGATTAAGAGCAGCAAATTACAGAATTCAAGGCTTAAATCATCCAAAAGCATGCTAAATGTGGGCTTAAAATATGTTACTTTTACGGTTTATCAAATACCCCCACACTTAAGCTTTTGCTTGTCCTCAAGCAAAATTCTCAACTTACAATTAAAACGATTCATACACGGATAATTTATCTTAAAGAGTCCTAAAGATTCAAACAATCAAAGTCATAGTTTTCATAGTATGAAAACATAGGTGTTTCCCCTTACCTGAATAATTACCTCTGATTCAAAACTGACAAGGGTTGACATCATTACTAAAGATTCTCTCAAATCACTCGAAGTGTTTAAGGTTCAGAATTAAGCACTTAAAAGTCAAACATGAAGAGTTAATCCTATAGGCTTGCATGAAAATCAAATCTCCACCACTATAATATGAGATGATACACAAATCAAAAGGTCTTTAACAGGATTGTAATAGGGCTTAGGTTAAAGGTGTGGATAAAGGCTGAATTAGAGGGTTGGAATCGAGATTGACCTAACAAATTACCTAACTAGAAACACGAACTACTAATAAAATAATTACATCAAATGAAAATTTGTACTACTAATACTAATGACACGAGCTTCTTCTTCAACAATTGGAAATTAAATGTATAAGCTCATTTAATTGCATAACTCATAATGAAGATACTCCAATTTTTTTCAGAACAAGTCAAATAATAATAAAGGATGAATTTACTACTGAAATAAAATAATTAGGCAACTGATCAAATCAAATCTCTATATTAGGGTAGTAAAAAAGAATGGTGATAACAAATACAAAGGGTTTTGGGGGAATATTAGTGGGCAAGTCAATGAAAAGGGTTGTTAGGATCAACGGGGTTCACTATGGGTTAATTATGAAGGTAGGCTTTTTAGTGGAGTAAGTGGGTTAAATCCTAAGTGCCTTTATCATCTCTGTATATCAAATCAAAGGTGTGGTCTTGACATGTATAATCGAAGCAAGTTCTAGAATAACAGATCAATGTTGACACACTCATAATAAATAAGGTGAGCAAGAAAAAGAATATATGCTCTATAAGGCTCAAAATCTCACATAAAATTATGGGTTTTTGATGTCAACCTTGTAAATTTCAAACTTCAAAGTAATATTCAAATTCAGGTAGACAACCTAAAAAAATTTTAATTCTGAAAAATAGACTTATCATGCTTGATTCTCTAGTATCCTTCAAATTTAATAATCAATGCACAATTATCAATGACTTAATCCAAAACAAATCAATAAAAAATCATAAATCAAAGGAAATTTCATTCTAATCATAATATGAGGAAATTACTTTAAGACAAGATATCATTTAGGGATTTGAGAATAATGTAGAAAGTTAGGCACTTTCTCGAAATAAATATTCACCCCCCACACTTAAGATGTACATTGATCTCAACGTATGAAGATGTATAAGAAATTTAAGAGAATGGAAGAGGTGAAACTTCTTGAATTTGGATGGTTTCCTTGAGTTGGGAGTCCTGAGGTGTGGTGGCTGCTACTGAGCTCTGCGCTAGATGAAGAAATTGGGGAGCTCGTAGAGAATTAGCTAGGAAATATTAAGACACATTTAAAATAAACTAAATATATAATTAAAGATAAGAAAGATAAAGGGAAAGGAAATAGACATGTAAACAAAATTAAAATGAAAGATGAATGGACCGAAGAGTCCTTATTGTTGGATGGTTCGCGAGGTGGGTGTGACTTCTAAGGATGTAATGGGGTGGTGGTCGTGGTTCCGGTGTGATTCCCTAGCAGCCTTTAGAACCTAAATCAAAGAAACTAAGATAAAATAAACTAATTTAAGCATAAGATAGTCAAAGAGAAAAAAAATAAAGGAAAGGAGTAAAGAAGAAGAAAAATTAAATGGCCTCAAACACCCTTGGCTTGTCGATTGGATGAAGCGGCCGGCATGAACCTATATAGATCGGTCTCACAAATGGAGACTTCGCCAGGATCCTTCCGCTTCTTTGACAAAGATATGGTGCAGCTCAAGGGTTTGGGTAATGGCTAAAGAAAAAAAGTGTGGGGAGGGGGATATCTAAAGGATGGGATGGGGGAAAGGAGATGGGGAGCGGGTAAGAAGAAAATGGGGGGTTTAAATAGAATTTTTAGGTCTGGTACATCCCCACGCCCGTGTACCACGGGCGTATTGTGTCACACGGCCGTGTTTTGCTTTGTTCGCTTCTCCCACGCCCGTGTTTAGGTCTCCACGCCTGTGTATGATCTAACAGTGCCAGCCACGGCCGCATCGCACGGCCATGGCGTGGTAGTTGGAGTCTGTGACTCAAAGATATGATTTGTTCTGACTCGTACCATCTCTGCCATGTCAGTACGGAGATTCGAGGATCCACATGGCCAAGCCATGTGGATTGAAATTCTGTACTTTTGGTTAGTTTACAGTTAGGTGCTATAAGAAAAGAATTAAATAAAATAAATAAGATAAAAAAATGTAGAAGTTAATAGGGTTAGTACTCAGGTTACCTCCCGAGAAGCGCTCGTTTATAGTCTTAAGCTAGACTTACCTTTCATTCGCATATTCATGGTGGTTTGAGCAGTCGAAAGTCCTTTCTCGTGCTAGTAGTTCCATTATCATGATAGAGTGTAAAACGAGTAGCGTTTATTTTAAAGTGACAAAAATAGGGTTACTTACCTCGACTGTTCCGTATGGGAAAATATTGATCACCTTATAAGGGATTTCTTTATTTGTGTTAGGATCAAGGGGAGGTATTCGTAGGTCTGCTTTTTTTATCAGTGCCTGATCTCTAATTTTGAACTTGTCTGTCTCGTAGAGTGGCTTTGATTCTTTTTCATGTATCCCTATTTTTTTCTTTGAGATGTGTCTTCCACTCTTTTAGTTCATCGATCTGAATCCCTTGTTCCTCATGAGTTATTTCTTTATTGGCACGGGGTCTAGGATCGGTTTCAGTTGTGTTCTATTGTGGTGCTTCCTGAAAAGAAGGGTTAACCAAGTGGTTATCAATAGAATTTACTTTTTCACCTTGATTATTTGATGTCCTAGCTGAATCGAGAGCTTGAAGAGTGACTGTCTCGTCACCTACACAGAGTATTAGTTCGCTTGCATCGACATCAATTTTAGTCCTGGTAGTTGCTAAGAATGGTCTTCCTAAAATTAGGGGGATCGTGTCGTCCTCATCCATGTCTAAAACGACAAAGTCTGCTGGGAATACAAATTTTTGTCAATCTTCACGAGTACATCTTTGATTATACCCCTAGGAATTCTAACAGTTTTATCAGTTAATTGAATGCTCATCCTAGTTTGTTTGGGCTTCCCTAGACCTGGTTGTTTAAACATTTTATAAGGCATGACATTTATGCTTGCCCTTAAATCAGCTAACGCATTATCAATAGATAAACTACCAATTAAGCATGGAATTGTAAAACTCCTTGGATCTTTTAGTAGTTTGTTTTGCAACATTGCTGAGCATACTGCATTCAATTCCACATGTGATTCCTCGTCTATCTTCCGCTTATTTGTCAATAGCTTCTTTAAAATTTTCCTAGAATCTAGCATCTGCGAAAGAGCTTCAAGAAACGGTAAGTTAATATGTAATTTCCTTAAAAGTTTAAGAAACTTACCGAACTGTTCCTCTGTGTCATCTTTCGTTATCGCTTTGGGATATGGTATGCGAGGTTGGTACTCTTTGATTACTAATTTTGGCTTATTTTTTCCTCAACCTTACCTTCTTCTTCCACATTCTCTTTCTTTAAATTGGGCTCGTCTAACCCTTCACTATCATGAGCTGTTATGGCTTGAATTTGCTCCTTTGGGTTAGTCTCAGTGTTGCTCGGTAGTCTTCCCTGTAGTCTCTCAGAGATCTGCTTAGCAAGTTGCCTGATTTGATTTTTGAGCTCCTGTGCCAATGTCTCAAGTTGATTTTTAAGGGTTGTCTCAGTATTCTGAAAACGTGTTTCTGTGGCTACTATGAATTTTGTCAGCATCTCCTCGAGGTTTGGCTTCTTTCCCTATGGGTAGGGCTATTGTTGGAAGTTTTGGGATGGTTGTTATCTTTGATTTCCTTGACCACCCCATGAGAAATTGGGGTGGTTCTTCCAACCTGGATTATAAGTATTTCTATAAGGGTTATTGTTAGATCAGAAATTATTACCCATATAGTTCATTTGTTTACTCTCCATGCCCTGTCCGTAAGGTGGGTACTCAAGATTCGCTACTCCTCCACTTGCGTCGCACTGCATAACTGGATGTGCCTGTGAAGAACCATATAAACCATCAAATTTTTTATGTAACAACTCTACCTGATTTGATAGTGCAGTTACTGCATTGAGGTTGAAAACTCCGGCTGCTTTGGCTAGCCTTGTCATTGTAACTTGCCACTAATAGTTATTCAGTCACATCTCCTCTATAAACTCGTAGGCTACTTCAGGAGTTTTTTTATTCAAAGTTTTGCTGACGGCTGAATCGATTAGTTGCCTTGTTGAAGGGTTCACACCATTGTAAAAAGTTTGGACCTGTAGCCACAAAGGTAACCTGTGGTGTGGGTACCTCCTCAACAAATCTTTGTATCTCTCCCATGCGTTGTAAAGTGTCTCTAAATCCATTTGCACAAAAGAAGATATATCATTCCTTAACTTGGCCATTTTGGCCGGTGGAAAAATATTTTAATAAAAAATTTTCGGTCATTTAATCCTGTGTAGTGATTGACCCCCGTGGAAGTGAATGCAACCGTTGTTTGGCTTTATTTCTCAAAGAAAAGGGAAATAACTAATGACGGATTGCATCATCAGAAACACCATTTATTTTGAAGGTATCACAGAATTCTAGAAAATTTGCTAAGTGTGTGTTAGGATCCTCATCCTACAAACCAACAAACTGAACAAACTGTTGTATCATCTGTATAGTGTTAGGTTTCAGTTCAAAATTATTTGCAACAATAGTAGGCCTAACAATACTTGACTCAGTTCCTATTAAACTAGGTTTAGCATAATCATACATACTGTGAGGAGCATGATTTTCGACCATCTCTTGAGGTGGCAGATGATTTTCAGCCATATCTTCTGTAGTATTTATTTCGGCTTCTTGCTCTTCTTCTATGTAGTTTAAGCTTCGCCTTATTTCTCTGCGATTTCTGCGAATGGTACCTTCAATATCACTATCGTAAAGTAGGGGTCCTATCGGGTTCCTTCTAGTCATAAACAAGAGCTACCTGAAAGGAACAAAAGAAGAAAATTTAGAAAAACAAAAAATTAAAATAAAATTTAATTGCAAAAACAAATAAATAAATATGGCTAAAGTAATAAAAATTAAGCGTTCTTAATATTTCAGTTCCTAGGAACGGCGCCAAAAACTTGATCGTTGTTTTATCCGATGTCAAAGTCTTAAAATTTATATAAAGAATGATCGAACCTGGAAACTAACTATGACAACGATTTGAGGCAAGCGCACCTATCGAACAGTAGTATAGTTAAAGCAAGACCGATATGTCGAACCCAAAGGAACCAAAATACTAATACTAACTCTCTTTTTATTATTTAGCCTAAGAATTAACTGGATTTTTATTTAATCTAAAATTAACTATCTACTAAACTAAACTAAAGACTCTAAGGCAAAGAAGAATGAAATTGGGAAAATAACTTTGAGGAAAAACCAATTGATTAAGACGACACCCAAGGGAGAATCCACCTAGACTTCACTTGTTATCTAACTCTGAACCAGGCGATTTTTTCATTTGACTTGATCCGTGAGATTCCTTAAGTTTTATTAATGCTCTCGAGGTGACTAACGTCTAACCCTAGGTTGATTAATTGAAATCTCTTTCTAATTAAAACCCCTAGAATTGCATTAACTCGATCTATGGACTCCCATATTAGGTTTCACCCTAATCCGACAAAATCTCGTCATCCTAGCTTTAGGCGTGCGATCAACTCTGCTTAACTATGCTAGATCTACTCTTAGGCAGGGACTTTTTCTCCTCCACCTAAGCACATCACACCTGAATTAATATCCCGGAAATATCAACACAAGAATTAAGAACACATAATTAAAAACAAGTCAAATATTTATCATATAGTTCAGCAAAGGATAACAAGATTCATCTTAGGTTACATCCCCCTTAGGTGTCTGAGGGTTTAGTTCATAATAATAAAAGAAAACATCTCAGAAAAAAAGATAAAACAAAACATAAGAAATCCCTAAAACCCCCTGAAAAAATTGAAGGAGAGATCCTCCGTCTTGAGTATGATTACGGCTTCTTGAGATGAATCAACTGGCTATCTTTAAGTAAATCCCCACAAATCTGCCCTCTTTGGCCTAGCTGGATACCCCTTGACTAAAGCCTTGGGTTCCAGCTTCTGTCGAACTCCTTCCTTAAGTTGCCCCCTAGGGTGTTTATATAGGCTTTGAGATGCCTTACTTGGCCTCAAAGTATCCTAATCCGAATAGGATTCCTATTTGGGTGTTTATATAGACTTTGGAATGTGTTTCTTTGCCTCTAAGTATCCTATTCCGCGTAAAACTCCTCTTGGCCGCAGTAGGGGCACGCCCATGGCACACACCCGTGTAAGTCGTGGCCAGGCTGTGTTCGAGACTGTTGAATGGGGCACGGCCATGTGGTCTTGGGCCCAGGCCATATGGATTTCGTGATATGGCCCATTTACTCTGTTTTGGGTTCATTTCTCGTTCTTTTCATCATCTGGTGCTCTTTTGAGTATAAAACATGAAAACAAAGGATTAAGAGCAGCAAATTACATAATTCAAGGCTTAAATCATCCAAAAGCATGCTAAATGTGGGCTTAAAATATGTTACTTTTACGGTTTATCATCGAGTCATTGTCGAACATAAACGCAAGGTTGTATTCACAAATAATTCAATAATAAAGCATTTAAAACAAAATTATATAAATGCTTATTAACATACGAACTTACCTCGAATGCAAAAACGATGAAATAGATCGACTAGTCCAAAACTTTGTTTTTTTCCCTGATCTATATCCAAACTTCACTTTTCTTGATCTATATGTAATCAAATTTAACTTATTTAATTATCATTCTATTCAATTTAGCCCAAATTGCATATTATGGCAGCTTTACACTTTTTCCCCTAATATTTCAACATTTTTACAATTTAGTCCTTTGCTCACAAAAACACAAATTCACGCAATTAAGTCCGTACCCATTCTAGCCTAATTTCTCTTATTACCATAGAAACCCAAATTTTTCATTTATTTCACAATTTAACCACAAAGTTTTCGCATTTCACAAATAAATCCCTAATTGACAATTTTACTAAAAATCACTTTACAAATGTTGTTTATCTAACAACAACCATATACTTTATATTATCAAACATCAAAATACATATACATTCATCAATGGAAATACCCTAAACCTTTAACAATTTTGCAAAATAGTCCCTAGCTAGCTAGATTAAGCTATAATGACTCCAAAAACATAAAAATCATTAAAAACTGAGTCAAAATTACTTATATGCAAGCTAGGGATATTTCAATGGCTTTTTTAACCCAAATTTTCAGCTTGGAAAAAGATGAATGAATAAAATTTTCATTTTTTTATTTAATTTGCCTTTAATAACCAAATTACCTATTTAACCTTAAGTTAAAGCATTAAAATTCACTTGAATGATGTCTAAGAATGTCCACTAACTTTATAAATGGGCTAATTACCACATAAGGACCTCCACTTTAATATTTCATAGCTATTAGACACCTTTAGCTAATATAACACAAGTTTTACACCTTATGTGGTTTAGTCCTTTTTATCAAATTAAACATTCAAATGATAAAATTTCTTAACGAAATTTTCACTGTAACGTCCTGAATTTGGGCCTAGTAGATTTGGGCCTATTGGGTTGTAACGCCCCAAAAATCCTGAAGCTCTAAATTTTCGTGCACTGAGGTTGGTATGTAGGAGTAGCACTTAGAATATTAATTTTAAGGTATTATCAGGATTATTTGAAGCCTTAGAGATAGGAAATACCATAGGGAAAATTTTATTTTTATTGCTTTAGTGGACCCTAGCCTCAGGCATTAGGCCTCTTAAGCATATTAAGGGGAAAATAGGACACAAATAGGCTTGTGGTCTAGTGGCAAGGTGGCATCACTAGGGGAGCTATAAGGTGGTGTGAAGAGGTCCAAGGTTTGAGTAGTGGTAAGGTGTTTTTGGAGTGTTTATTTTGCATAGTGGATGGCCAGAGTTTTGTGAAATTTGGACTCTTTTGTTGAAGTGTGAGCTGATAAAGGAGGAAATTTCGGATGAGATATGGGAGATATCATGGAGAAAAATTAGAAGATGAGAGGTGGGAAGAGTTGGTGCCAAATTGGACTGTGGGGGAAGGTTAGATTCAGCTATTGGCTATAAAAGGAGGTGCCGAATTCCTTTAAGAGGTTCCTTCGGTTCCATTACATTTTTTTTCTCCCCCTTAGCCGAATTTTTTCATTTGCCGAAAAAAAAACCCATCATTCCTATGCCAAAGTTTTGGTTTTCTCTCTAGCTGAATTCCCCATACCTTCTCTTCTTAAATTCCTTCTCTTGTTCACCTTTAGTTCTAGCTGATCACTTCTCCTCTTCTTCTCCCTATTAGTGCAGAATTGTCTCTATCACCATACTAATCTCAAAAGCCAAATTTAGGCCACTGGATCGAAAGTAGATTTGGTAAGTGTACGGTTAACCTTTCTTGTACGATTAATTCGAAAGGCTATCTAAATGTCTTGTTGTTAACTCTGTGATAACAAGGATAAGGTTCAAAGATCGCAAGCTTGGTAGGATCATTAGTAAGGGTAAGTATACTCAACTCGATGGTGGATTAAGTGAATGGCCAAATGTGTGTATGGTCTATAGGGGTGACTTGTGTGGATTATGAGTCACTCGAATTTTAATGATGTAGGAGTGAGTGCAAATCTAGGAGATACTCATGATTAGTAGCTAAGGAAAGGCTATTAGAACCCGGTGGTACACGGTAAGGTTACGACAAGGCTTCGGCTTTTGAGTAAATATTTTGATTAAGTATGAGTGGTTGATTGAAGGTTAGTTGTAACATCCCAGTTTAGAACCTAGTCGAAACAGTGGTTTGAGACCACAAATCCAAGGTCGTAAAAAATATTTTAATATTATTTTTTGTGTGAATAGTATGTGATATAAACTGTGTGAAAATTCTGTGTGATAATTTAATCGTTTATGTGTCGAATTAAGAGAAAGGATTTAATCGCGTAAAGAGTAAAAGCTATGTGCTGATTTATAAGTATCTAAGTGTTGTTGTCTTTTAAATAAGGAGGTCTTATGGTGAAATTAGACCATATTTAGTGATAGTGGAAGGTTGATGGACATTTATAACCATCTATAATAAGCTTTAATATTTATTTCATTAAGGGTATAATTGGAAATCAATTATAAAAGTTATAAAAAACAAAAATGAAACTAAATGCTCATATTTAACATATATCTTCCACCAACAATTGAGAAAGAAAAGAGGGTTTGAAGCTTTCATAGTTTCAACAACTTCAAGCTTCAATTAGTAAGTGTTTTGTGTTCGTTTTTTTGTTAATTTCTACGTTTTAGTAATCGTTGCTTCGTGCTCTAGCTAACCCATGTTGTAATATTGTGAATTGATGATGTTTTTGTGATGAGCCATTGATGAATGCTTGAGCTATGTGCTAGTTGATAGTAAAATATGAGAACTTGGTGTTGGATTAACATGTGTTGTTTTTGAATTTTTGGTGAATTTTGCAAATTAGGGCTAAATTGTGAAAATAGCAAATTGAAGGGTTAAAATGTGAAATAAATTAAATGTGTGGGTTTGTATGGATATTAGTAAAATTTGGCTAAGCTTGTGCTAGGTGGAGTTTGGTGAATTTGATGATTTTGTGAATTAGGGACTAAAGTGTCGAAATGTGAAAATATAAGGGCTACTATGCAAAATGCCCTAAATTTGTGTATGTGGATTAAATTGAATGATTTGGTGATTGAATGGATTAATTTGAATGTGTATAAACCAAGAAAGAGGAAATTCAGATCGAGATCGAGGCAAAGATAAAGTGCTCGACTAATCGACCGTATCGATAGTTCAACGTCGGAGGTAAGTTCGGACATAATACCTGTATTTAGCTATGTTTAATGCTATGAAATAAATGGTGTGATATTATTACAAAGTAAATGCTATGTGATAGATTGAGTTAAATGGCACTAAGTGTGCACATTCGAAAACATGATCGGGATAAACAGCACTATGTGTGCAGAGTAATATAAGCTTCGGCTTTGTGGTTGGCACTGTGTGTGCGATACCGATTTAAGATCGGTTTGAGATGGATGTACTAAGTGTACGATGCTAATTAAGCTTTGGCTAACTGTTTATGCACTAAGTGTGCGAATGAATCAAAGAAGAAACGAATGTGGATTGGAATGAATCGTGATTATTGATTAGCAAAAGTATTTGACAACTAAGTGTTGGCTAAGGTACGCTCGGAATCTATGTGGTTGGTGAAACTATGAATGTGGTTGTGGATGAATTAATTGAACATATTGGTTATGGATGGTATTATATTTGTGATAGTAAAATTAATCTATGTGATGACATATTGATATTATGTATTATGTTATGAACTTTCTAAGCTTTACAAAGCTTACTGTGTGATTTGGTTCTCTGCTTTGCAGTGTCAGTAATGCTAGCTCGGATCAGGGGATCATCAGCTTCTCAGTCACACTATTGGCAATCTATTTTGGGGTATTTTGGAAAGATGTACATAGTTAATATATGGCATGTATAGGTTGGTCAATTGAATCATGTTTGATAGTTTGTAAGTAGCTATGAGAGGTGGCTAGATATGTGCTAGTTTTAGCATGAATGAACTTGGTATATGTGATACATCTTTTGGTATGGTTTGTGGGTTGAGAAATTGATTATTGAATGGTAACTTTGTATTGATAAAATGCTAGCATGAATTAGTGAAATTTGAAAAAGGAATGATGTTTGGAATGGAATGTAATATTCTTGTGATGAGATAAGTTTTGGTAGTGAAATTGTCATGGTTGGAATTGGTATTGAATGCATGGGTTGCATGACTATTTTGGTATGTTTTTGGTGGTTATATGTGCAAGGGTTGTCTTGATAAAATGGCTTGTAAGTTAGACCCTAAGTGGGTGCCACTTTGCCATTGCAAAATGGCCTATAATGTCACACGGTCTAGGCGCACGGGCGTGCCTAAAGACCGTGGGTGAATTGGTAGAATGCAGCTTAGTAGTACATGGCCTTGACATATGGGTGTTAGCTAGCCGTGGTATACAAGTCAGTAGCTAGCTAAGAGAACACGGCCATGGCACACGGGTGTGCCTGGTGACCGTGCTAGTATAGTCTGTATATGGACACGGAAAGACACACGGGGGTGTCTAGCAGCCGTAGAGGGCGCACGGTCTCCTTCCACCGTGCTAGTGTTCGAGAATTTCTGTGTGTGTTCAGTTTAGTCCTGACCTCTCTTTAGCATGTGAATTAGGTCTCGTAGACCTTGAAAAGGGACAACATGATTGTATATGAAGGTGATTAATGATGATTGGCTTTGTGTCGTAAATTCCAGATGTTAAATGTTCTGTTTGATCGGTAATGTCTCTTAATCCTATTCTGGCAACGGTCTCGGGTTAGGGGTGTTACATTGGTTGGCTGTAGGTTCAAGGCTTAGGAATCAACAACACAAAAACTTTGTTATTAATGATTCCCTTTCTTTATCGGGATCGGAACTAAGAGAAATGGTTGGGACAACAAACATCCATCTTGTTCGTACTTTGGATACCCATATAACCATCGAAGATTGTTGAAGTGACTAATTCCTGGAAGTTAAGGAGCATTGAGAACAAAGAAATTGTTGGAGTTTACTTTTTTATCTAGTACGAACACGCTTGATGGTAAGAAAAGATCTTTTGCAAAATGGTTGGCTAGAGATTTCTTGTAAAAACATTAGCCTCGCTCAGCTCATAATGACAATATTTTGACCTTTTGTTTTTTAATTGTAGGCCAACATTTCTATTGGCAAATAGCAGGTTTCCAAGTGCATGCCCAAGTACTTATTACTTCTTGGGTTGTAATTGCTATCTTATTAGGTTCCACCGTTATCGCTGTTTGGAATCCACAAACCATTCCAACCGCCGGTCAAAATTTCTTCGAATATGTTCTTGGCTGCAGGTTCAAGGCTAAGGATAGAATAGCACGTCACGGTAACCAGGTGTGTACAAACACTACACACACATACCGGCAACGCCGGAAAGCCGAAAGGCCAAAAGTGCCTAAATGGGCCCAGTGGGCCCTGAGGCTAAGTTTGATGAAATGGATTATTTTGGTTATATAAATTGGGTTAGGCATACATGTTACATGATATGGATTTGTTTTGGGCCTAATGGGTCATATGACTGAGATTTGGGCCTAGTGGGCCATAAAAATGTGATATGGCCATTATGGGTTATATGAACGTGAAATGGGTTGATGGGCTTTATGGGGACGTAGACTAGTATGCTAGGGTTTTATGGACTTTAGGCTTAGTACTGAACAACTCTTAAACCGCATAAAACTTTCTAATAATTAAACATGTCCGTGGACAAGTCGCTCGGTTAGAGTGTGTCAACGGACATATGCATGTCTACGATAGGATCTAGGGAGAGCTTGGTACTTAAGCGGCCCTAGCGGCCCGCCTCCTCTTCTCTGAAATCCTACTTGGTGCATAGTGTCTGTTCACTTTAGCCGCAAGGACTTGTTAATGGGCCAAAGTTCATAACTAAAACTCGAGAGGGAGTAAAATACCCCCAATTTGAAAATAACCAAAATACCCTTAGTTTGAAAATTACCAAAACATCCTTAGATTTATAAAATCAATAAAATAGCCCAAATTTTGAAATTACCAAAATACCCTTGGTTTGCAGAATTACCAAAACATCCCTGATTTACAAAATTTCCAAAGTACCTCAATTTTGCAAAATTACCTAAATACCCCTGTAGAGAAAATTTACAGAAATACCCTTGGGTTGTGAAATGACAAAAATACCCCTATGTGATGAGTGTGAGTTTTGTGGATGTTACTCATGTGCATGCTGCATTCATATGATATTTTGATTAGGATGCATATGGGTGGGAATTATGGTACGGAGGAAGATTTGAGGATCGCATAGTCACTTGACGACCATGGATCCACCGGTGGCTTTAAGCCCATTATGTGATTAGCGACTTTCTTTGCAACATTGAAGTAGTCTTGCATTGTGAGTGCTACCTTTGGTGTGTAGAGGATGGGTGGGTCGATTTAGAAATCCCCACAGGTGTGTAGGGTTGGAAGGGAAATGGTGTGTAGCGGATGGATTTTTGAGAGGGTTTTGCATTATCTTGTATTGCATATGATATGATATGATATGAGGTCATTGTGGGCAAGGCCCAAAACCATCGTTTTTTATAGGGCTTAGGCCCAATGTAATATTTGCATGTTGATTTGATTGCCAAAGGTCGTATACACTGAGTTTCAAAACTCACACCCTTTTTATTATAAGTTTTTAGGTGATACTCAGTAGACGGTTTGACGTAGGAGAGGACTAGGAGATGGCCACACTACAAGATGATGTTTAAATTTTTATTTATTTGCTTCAAAAGACATAGTTTTAATTGCTTATTTTCATTGGATGTAATAAGGCCTTGTACTCCGTTTTGACTTTAGACTTTGGGTTTTGTTGTTTTAACTGTTTACTTAATTATTAAACCTGAGTAAATTTCTTACATTTAAACTTGGTTTCCGAAGTACTTAAAATTATAAAATGGTTTTTTTTTTTTACTTAACAAGACTCAAGGATTTTGGGCTTTTGGGCCTTAAATTTTTAATTAGCAAAATCGTTTGAATGCTGCCTTTGATGTGACATTCCTGAATTTGGCCATAACGTCTGGGCCGGGTCTGGGGGTGTTACATTCACACAATAATATTATCATGCTGTAGACATTAAAATAATAATAAAATAATTATTTTGACCTTGAATTTGTGGTCCCAAAACCACTGTTCCAATTTGACTAAAAATGAGTTGTTACAAGATACCTCATGAACGTGAAGTTGAATTTGGAATTGAACTGTTGCCTGATACAAATTGGTGTCCATTTCTCCCTGTCGCATGGCACAAAAATAGCTTAAGGAACTTAAGATTTAACTTCAAGAACTTTTGGACCGTGGATTCATTTGACCAAGTGTTCCGTCATGGGGTGCACTAGTATTGTTTGTCAAGAAGGATGGTTCCATGAGGATGTGTATTAATTATAGAGATTGTTTGCATTTTAATAAAGAAATCTGAATAATAAAATTCAACATTAAAGTAAATGAGATGTATATTGCATCCATAAAAATAGTTTAAGGTTTCATTGAAAGTAATCCCAACCTTATGAGATTTAGCTCATTGGCTGGGAAATAAAATTCCAAACCAAAATATTATCCAACATTGTGTTCAACTATTTCAATTCAATATTTCAAAGGAACACTAATATAAATAACAGAAGAACTTTGGGAAACAACTTTTGCTTGCCTAGTCCATACATCAGCAACACAACGTCTTGTGATGGCTGAGAAGGTCTGGCTTCGACTTCCTTTCCTTTCCGCAGCCAAACCCTTATTTAGGCCTAAGGATCTCTCCCACTTTGTTTTGTTCTCCTTTGTGAGGTTCCCTTCATTAGATTTTATAGATAAATTAGGTTAGGGTCGATTAACAACTTGTGATTATCTTCTCCGCTTTTAGGGGGACTTATTCATGCCTAAGTTTGAATTTGAGCTGGGGCTGTTGCGTGATAAATGTTAACTTGGTCTTCCTGGCATTACTATGGCATCCATGTTGGGAAACTGTCTGCACTTTTCCCTGACAAAACTTCACTCCTTTATTTCCTCGTTCCAAAACCTGTTCCTACCACACCAACACACAAAAACTCTACCGCAAGCGATTAAAAGCATCAAATTCCAAGAAAGTCCAAATCCTAATGCAATATTAAAAATGCTAATAAAATGTCCTAAAATGTAGCAAAATGTACTTAAGTTCAAGCAATTTAGCTAGGTTTAACGGCATGAAATATAACTCTTTTTAAGAGTTATCACGTTCTAGCCTCACTTGTTCATACCTAATTGCCATATAAGTTTCATCATGTCATTCCCTATGGAGCCTTTTCTTTTAGAATCCGCTAGACCAGAGCGTTGCAGGCGCATTCAAAAAGTTCTTACACTTAATCAAATCTTAGCATTGGGCGCTGAAAACTTACTTGTTTAGTCTTACTTCTATAAACAATGTTTCGAACATTCAGGGCTTCGTTGGGCGGGATGTTACTGAAATAGGAAAATGTTTGTAAGGATCATCAGTTAGTTAGATAAGGAAGATATGAGTATGATAAGAGCATGATACTTGGCATATAAGTGTATGTTAAAATTGCAGTGATATCAGCCCAAAAGAAATGGTTCAAAAGAATGGTTGGTGCGTAGTAATTCACACAAGAATGCAAAATATCCAATGTAATTAAGTTCACTAAGTATCATTGTACTTACAAGGTTTGTTATTATTTTTCAGGTATATGGGAAGAGACTTGGCCTAGAGGGACAACGTCGAGAGCACACTAAGCGAGTGCTGGAATGGGCTATTATGCATATAGGGGAAAAGTGATGTAGTTTAAGATTTACGTCATCTATATTTGTCTTTCATAAACCTTTATTTTGTAATGATTCATGTCAATTTTTTTGTAACTAATTTTTTTAATACATTTCTCATGTTTTAGAACGTTAGATTATTCAGTTACAATAATAAATAAAATATTTAAGATAAAAAGAAATATTAGACTATTTTATTAAATTTGTTAATAATATGTATAGTAACGCCCAAGATTTGGACCCAATGAATCGGGTCGAGTGGAGGCTGTTACAAGTTGGTATTAGAGCCCAATATAGCCGATTCTTAGGTAGTTAGTCTGGAAAGGAGCCCTATATGCATAATATGCCAAACCTAGCTTAGTTTCTGAAGTATGTAGAAATTATGTTTGTGTGAAAGGTAGTTATTGTTGTAATATAAGAAGACAATGATGAAAGGTAAGGAATTGATTCATTAGTAAAGATTAAAATATATTACATTGTTTGAAAAAAAAAATGAAAGATAAAATAAAAAGAAAATCTAGTTCTCTTGCTCAGTGAGTTTGGCGGGAACCTCTTCTACTGTAGGAACATCTTTTATAGTAAGGATTTATTATGTTTGTTCCACATTCACTAGAGCTTGTTCTAAGTCAATTGTCCCTTTTGAATTTCCTTCATCCTTTACTCCAGGCGTATTAGGGGTGAAGAAACCAGTTTTTTGTTTCCATTTTAGTTAAAATTCTTCTCACTCTTTACCTTTGGGATGATACACAATAAACCTCAGTGAATCAGTAGGGATGTCTTTAAGAAGATCGAAGTCTACTTGATAAAAGTTCATTGGGCTAGTAGCTACTTGAGTGTGAAGAACCATATTAGATTTTAACTCGGGCAGGGCCTTAGTTAAGTTTCTTGTGGTATCTTCTTGATATTTCTTAAAGACTTCCTCATTGGATTGATAAAGACTATCCAATTTACCTTTATGATTTAGCTCCTAAGTTTTGAGTTGCTCTCTTAGAGAAGTTTCTGATAACTCTTGGTAAGTGGTGTGATGCCGCTTGATTTAAACACCCACAAAAGGCAAAAATTTCTTTATGATGCTAAACACTATTATTGGGATGAACCCTTCTTACATAAACATTCTGCCGACCAAATCATTCAAAATTGTGTCCTTGACAACAAAATACACAGTATTTTCCACCATTTTCATTTAGCTTCTTATGAAAGACATTTTGGAGGAATAAGAACCACCGGAACAGTACTTCAGTTGAGATTCTATTGGCCAAATTTCTTCAAAGATGCTCATGAATTTTGTCAATTGTGTGATCGTTGTCAGAGAACGATGAATCTATTTAGGAGACATGAAATGGCGCTACAAAGTATACTAGAGGTTCTTTCATATATGGGGAATAGACTTTTTGGGTCCATTTCCACCACTAGTAGGCAAATCATACATACTTTTAGTGGTAGATTACGCTTCTAAATGGGTAGAATCAGTAGCCCTAGCTACTAATGATGCTAAGTCAGTACTGAAGTTCTTACATAAGAACCTCTTTACAAGATTTGATACACCTAGAGCCATTATCAGTGATGAAGGATCCTGTTTTGATTGTAAACTGGTGGCCAATGCCTTGTTCAAGTATGGGGTGAATCATAAGATTGTTACGAAATATCATTCCTAGACGAATGGACAAGCTGAGATTTCAAATGGAAAAATTAAATACGTTCTGGAAAAAGTGGTGAATCCATATCGCAAGGATTGATCTACCAAACTAGATGAAGCATTATGGGCCTACCTGACTACATTTAAAACACCATGAGGGATGTCGCCTATTGAGCTTGAGCTTGAGCACAAAGCATTTTGGGCTATCAAGAAGCTGAACATGGACTGGGTTGCTGCTGGCAATAAAAGGTTGTTAGAGTTGAATGAAATAGAAGCGTTTCGGGCACAAGCATATGAAAATGCTAGACTATACAAGGAAAAGTCCAAGCAATGGAATGATAAAAGAATTATGCCAAGCCAATTTGAACCAAGACAGCAGGTATTACTATTTAATTCTAGACTCAAATCATTCCCTGGTAAATTGAAATCTCATTGGTCAGGTCCTTTTGAAGTAGTTCAAGTATTCTTTCACGGATTGTTGACATCAAAGACATGAAAACGAGTGTTACATTCAAAGTTAATGGACAACGCTAGAAGCACTACTAGGGTCTCAGGATGAGAATGACAAGCTAAGCATCAACCTTTGAAATGCTTAGTTAGAAATTTTGGATTTTATTTTATTTATTTGCTTTACTTTAAATTTAATTTTTTTTTTGTTTTTTAGTTAATTTTGTTCGTTGGTTATTTGCTAAATATTTATTTCATTTCTGATTTTTATACATTAGTGCATATTTTCAAAGGCAGGATAAAAGACCAAACTTTTTAGTGTGTACTGGGAGGACGATTGTCGTGGCATTACAGAGGAGCATTATGTTGTGACAAACTAGGTGATGAGGTGTTAAATTACAAAGGGTTGACCGAGTAGAAAAGTCTAAAAAAGAGAGTCCTTGAGCAAAACCTAATAAATACTTTCCGGGAGCCTTAGGAAGTCAATGATATGTGCTCATAATCCTGAATTTGATTACAAGATGTTGAGTTGCCCGGTCGTCTAATGCTATATTGTTTTGAAATAGACTTTAAAATGAAAATGGGATTAATGGTTATTGATGCAATAGAAATGATGGAAATGGTGTTGGATGGATAACTTGCATGAAATGGACACTTAGAAATGAACCAACGATATGAAAGATCGTGACTTGATTTCTGTAAAGTGAAATAACAAACAAGTCATTGAAGAAGAAGAAGTAAATTGTGGCCCGCTATTTAGCAAAATATGAACCAGTAGTATGTTAGAACTCCACACTTCAGAAAAAAAGAAAGAGAGGAAGTGGTAAGTTCAAAAGAAAAAAGGTTTGATGCCACAAGGAGTACCTTGATAAGTCTAAGTATGTTCTTTCAAGAAAAATGAGATAGAATTCTCACAAAAACTCAAAAAAAAAAAATCACTCAACATCCATTCATCATAGTCTTTACAAAACAATGTCCCCTTACAAACTATTTATAGGCAGTATTGTGACTATTCCAATGCCTATGTGAGGCCTTTCATCTTCAGCAATTAAGTAAGGTTAGTACAAGTGTTAATTTCATTTTAAACTCATGTGGGGAAGCCAATAGCCATCTCTTTTCACTTGATTCTAGTGTAAATGAACAAGCATGCCTCTTCATTTTATTGATGACTTAATAAACCCTTAATGTGCTATTTGGTGTCCCTTCATCTCCCTTAAATTGAATGTCGAAAGCCTTGTGCATTCATCTCTTTAATTGGCTCCTTAACTAGCTTTGAATGCTTTAAAACTGAACAATTTGGAAGAGACACTCTTGGACCATTTGAATAGCCACCACGATTGTAACAGCCCGTTTTTAGTCAAATCGGAACAGTGGTTTTGAGACCACAAATATGAGGTCAAAATATTTATTTTATTATTATTTTAACATTTACAGTATGATATTATGTTGGTGTGAAAATTTTGTTAAGAAATTTTATCTTTTAATTGGCCAGTTTGAGAAAAAGGACTAAATTGCGTAAAGTGTAAAAGTGGAGTTCTATTAGCTAAAAGTATCTAATAGCTATAGAACCTTAAATTTAAGGTCCTTAAGTGATAATTAACCCATTAGTGAGTTAATGGATGATAATGGTTTGGCATGTAGTGAAATAACAAATATTTATTAAGGTTATAATTGTAATTTGGTATTTAAACTTAAAATAAAAAGAAAACCAAATTAAGTATCATCTTCTACTATCATATTAACAACCAAAAATTGAGAAATAATGGTAGCCATGGGAGTTTAAGTTTTGGCAACCCTAAGTCCTTTGATTAGGTATGCAATTTTAATCTATTTTTAATGATTTCTATGTTTTTGAGATCGTTGCTTTGTGTTCTAGCTAGCCCAGGGACTAATTCAAAAAATTGTTAAAGATTTTGAATGTTTCCATTGATGAATAAGTATGAGTTTTGATGTTTAGTGATAGATTATGAACATTTGATGTTATTTAAACAAGTTTTGTTAAGTGATTTTTGGTAAAAATGCAAATTAGGAGCTAAATTATGAAATGTGAGAAATGTGTGGTTAAAATGTGAAATAAATTAGAAGTATGGGCTAATATGGACACTAGTGAAATTCGACTATCATGAAATTGGATTAAATTGTATGAATTTGTGATTTTATGCAACAAGGACTAAATTGTGAAAAATGTGAAAGTTTAGGGGTAAAAGGGTTAATATGCCTTAAAGTATGTTTTGGACTAAATTTAATTAATAGATGATTGAATAAGTTAAATTTGAATACATTTAGATCAAGAAAAGCGGAATTCAGATCTAGATCAGGAAAAAAGAAAGTGATTGACTAAATGACTCGATTTGTCGTTCTAGCATCCGAGGTAAGTTCGTACGTGATAAACATTGTTACAATTATGCTTTTAAATGCCTTGTTATTTCCTAAATTGTATGTACAAGACTACGATCATGTTTGACGACAAATCAGCTATGTTTAAAACTTAGTGTGCAGAATTGTAATAACTTCGGCTATGCGATGGCACTTAGTGTGCGAAACATCAAGAAAGGCAATTAGTGTGCAGAATTATAATAGCTTCGGCTATGCGATAGCACTTAGTGTGCGAAACATCGAGTATTAGACAGTGTTGCGGGAAGGTATGAATTCGTTATGAATTTGTACAGGTATGTACATGTAAGTATGAAGTTCAAATAGAAAAGGTTATGACTTTGCATATAAGTATATGAATAAGCTTATGGAAGGTTTGATATTATCATGAATTATCATTAACTTGTTCAAATTGATTATTTTTATTTTATGAATTGTTGAGTATATTTAGTACGAACTTACTAAGCTTTGAAGCTTACTTTGTTTGTTTTTCTCGTGTTTTATAGTGAATTCAAAGTTAGCTTAGATTCAGGGATCGTCAGAGTCTACGTAACACCATCCAACCATATATTTGGTACTTTTGAATTGTGTATATATGGTATACGACATGTATAGGCTTGAGTTATTTTGGTATGTTTGATGAACATGTATTTTGAGCCATTTGAGTTGGCTTATGATAATGGGTTTGATGATGTTTATAAATGTGTAAATGGTTCTATTGTGTGTTTGGTAAATTGATCCATATTGTATGATTAAAGTTGAATCTATAATGCTAAATGATATCAGGTAATTTGGGAAGCTATATGCTTGAGAATTGATGCTTGATAATGTATGTATGGAATGATTTAGTTGATTGAATTGAATATGTGAATTAGGTATAAAATTAGATGGTAAATTGTAGCATATTTTTAAATTATATTGATGGTAAAGAAATGCTATGATTTGAACATTAGTTGATGCTTTTGGATGCATATTAGTGCCTTGAATTGGAACAATTTGTGGTTGTGTAGGTATGTAAAAATTGGGTGGCAAAATGGCTTGGTAAATAGCCTATTTTTGTCCACACGGGCAAAGACATGGGCTTGTGTCTCTGCCGTGTGTGACACATGGTTAAATTATACGGTTGTGTGTCCCCTGGTGTTGAAATTAAATTGAAGACAGTATGCACCACACGGTCTCACACACGAGCGTGTGACTGGCTGTGAGGTACAAGTCAGTATACGCCCCTAAATGGCACAAGGCCTAGAACACGGGCGTGTGACTTGGCCGTGTTGCACAAGTCAGTATACCCTATAGTTTTGGCATGACCTAACACTGGGTCTAGAAGATGGGCGTGTGTAGCCACTTCGAAGGGTACACAGACTAGACACATGGGCATGTAGTCAGCTGTTTGACCCAAGTCAGTATGTATGCCCTATTTTCACATGGCTTGAGACACGGGCATGTCTACTAGCCGTGTAAGGCACACGGCCTGTTTACATGAGTGTGTGACCCTTGTTTACGTGAAAACTTTCTAAGTGTCTAAAATTTTCGTATGATATTGGCTTGTCCCGAATCACTTCTAAAGCATCTTTAAGGCCTCGTAGGCCCTTATAAGGGACAATGTGAATGTGTGGAATGATTTATGAGAAATAAATGCTTATTGTTGCATAAATGTTTACTATATGTGTTGTCAATTGGTCGATAATACCCTGTACCCCTATTCCGGAGTTGAATACGGGTGAGGGGTGTTACAACGATGATCTTTGAAGGCTTGAAAAACGTCCAAACTTGAAGAGCCAATTAGACATATGAATATTCACCCATAATGATCTTTGAAGGCTTGTAAAACATCCAAACTTGAAGAGTCAATTAGCCATGTGAATAGTCACCTACAAGATAGATAATTAAGCATTAAAGGCACTTATAAGAATCAGCACACTATAAACACTCATACACGAATTTATTAATGAACATGCAACTCAAATCACCTTATTTAAAATGAAAATAAACACACTTTAGTTTATGTAGTAAAAAGTAACAGCAAAATTAAATAACATACTTATGTAAACAAACTCAAACATATTTAACAACTAAAATGCTTAAATGCATGGTGTAAGATGCAAACTAAATGAACAGATGAGTTACTTAATGCATGACTTAATTTAATGATGCAAACTTTAACTAACATGAGAGTTACATAAAGTTTGTCATAATTTATGATGCAAACTTAACTAACATGAGAATTACATAATGCATGGATTTATTTAATGCAAAACCATAATGCATGTCATAATTAAAAGATGCAAACACTTCATGATCAAGACATAATTAAAAACTGTAGAATTAATTAAACTAAACAAATAGCCACATGCAAAATATTGCATGGACTTGGGACATTATTTTGGGTCCAATAAAGGTTGGACATCTCATGTTCAACCCAAACTTGCTAAATCAGGCCCATCATTGCCTCTTTAAACTTTTTTGATCTAGAACGTGTTATAAACTCAATGAGAATTTCAATTGGATCCTCTCTTGAAATGAGCAAGTTGGAGTTTGGTCCACTTAATGAACTAGAATGCACTTAAATCATTTCCGTGCATGTATCATCCCTCCATCTTCAAACTGATTTGTCCTCAAATCAGACCATTTGCTTGAAAAAAATTCATTGTTAATCATAGTTTCTTGAATTATATCTTTCTTCCATTGAGTTGAGCACAACTCTTTCCAGAACTTGAAAATCAAAAACATTTTCACAAACAAAATCAGAATGAAGGATTTCTTTCAATCCATCACTTACACGATCTTGAAAGTGTAGAAGGATGTTGCAATTTATATAAACATAATGAATATCAAGCGTTCCTTCAAATGTTGTAAACTCAAGTTAACTCTGGGATCAAAAATAAAGTTTTGTCTTACCATTTTAATCTGACTCAAAAGTTTCATGGCTGGAAACATAGAAGAAACATGAAACAACTAAAAGTTATAATCATGCAAAATGTGCTCTAATCCTTTCAACCATAATATAGAACAATAATCTTCGGGATCAAAGATTTGATTTTGACTTTGTAAGTCATCAGAATTCACATATTTTGTTTTCGAAAATAATGATAAAACATGGAGCAAATGAAAGTGGCCAACACTTTTATACAAAATAAAATTATGATGCTCACCTTCTCTCAACAATAACTTAGGAAAACATGCGCCGGTTCAGACACATGGTTTTGATCACTTATTTTCAAATACAATAGAAACTTTTCTTTTAGCAACAATTCATACATGTCAAATAAATAAGATTTAGGCATAAACACGTTTAAAAAACCAAACCTATCAAATTTCATCTGAACAGGTAGAGATATCCAGAAAATTTTCTCACATTGATTTAAAGAATTCACATAACAATCTAAATAAAACAGATTAAACTTTTTACGTGAAAATTCTTTATCACACACGGCAATCAAAATTTGTTGACATATAGTTGGAATAAAGACATCAATGTCCAAATCATCTTGCAATTTAATGTTATTTGAATCAACACAAAAACATCATGAGAGAAACATTTTAAAACACTATTTGAGACAAAATCAACAACTTTATTCAACGGATAACAACAAAACAGGTTATTGTAAAGAATTTTTTTTAGATAAAAAAACATTGGCAAACTTGACAATGAAATTCAAAGAACACCAATTTGATTGAAGCTCAAGAGGTTCCTTACCTTGTTTACCTTTGGATATTTGAAGAATATTTTTACTCTCCAACTTACCTTTTTCGATCAATTGGAATCGTCTCTCATCAATAAGGTAATAAAGTTGGAACTCGTCCATGGGTGGAATTTTATAAACATGAAATGAAGAGAAATCAAAAGGCAAACTCGAATGTGGGTTGGCAAAAACAATCCTCACCTTTGTTTGAATACTCTCTTCTTTTTCACTCGCTTCTTTTTTAATCTCTTTTTTAGACTCTCTTTCTTTTTTCCACAACCTCTTTTATTTTTGAAAACTCACTTTCACTCTTCATTTCACTTTCTTTTCCCACAATGTCACTCGTTTCTTTCACACTTTCTTTTATTTCTTCAATATCAATGAAACACTCGTCTTTCATATTTTGTTTTCTTTTGCTCTCCTTTTACTCTTTTTTAATTTCTTTTTCTTTTCATTCTCAGACTCTTTTTCAAGGTTCTTTTCTCGCTCACATTCTTTTTCTTTCTCTTTTCTTTCAAGCTTTCTTTTTCTTTCAATTTCTTTTTCTCTCATTTCTTTTTTTTCTTTTCTCAATTTCTTTTATTTTTTGCTCATTTTCTCTCATTATCAACTCTTGTCTTTCTTTTTTTCAATTTCCTTTTCTCTCATTCTTTTGTTACAAGATGGGGTTGACATGAAAGAATCGAAATGAGAATATTTTCGTTGGGTAACAGTGGAAGGATTTACATATGAGACACAATCTCCTGTTCGTGATTGAAACTCCATGGATAAGCACTTGAAGAAATACTTGTACCTTCTCGTTTGTTACCTTGAAAGGCTTCAAACTCGTGGTTAGCTTTATTTCTACTCAATTCCTTGACGAATAGGAATCACGACATGGATCTCTTCTCAAGAAACCATGGGACGATTGACACCTTGACGATCTTGCTTCTATACGATCTATTTTTTTTTGTATTTTGCTCAGTTTTAGATCGCATAACCCTTCTCATTTCTTTCAACAACATTTTCAATTCCAACTCGGAAAGTTCTTGGGACATGATTTTAGCAAAGGATTAGAAAACAAAAGAAGAATTAAATAGACTATAAACCTCACCAAATTCAAAATCCTCACAAATCCTCTCGAAAGAAAAAAATTCACTTCGCTCATGTAACGCCTCGAATTTGGGCCTAGTAGAGTTGGGCCTATTGGGCTTTGCGCTTTAGGTATCAAAAAATTTTTAAGTGAGCGGGAAAATGACAATTGGCATGTGGGATTTGAGGGTTAATGAATTTGGAGTATCTAGGGTGTTGGAGATGTCCTGGGATCAAGTAAGGGTATAGGAAAAATTTTGGTTTTAGCCCAAGGGAACTGTGACTTCAGTTAGTAGGCCGTTTAAATAAATGAAGAAGAATAATGACACAAAAGGGCTTGTGGTTTAGTGGTAAAGTGGCGTCACTTAGGGAGCAGGGAGGTGGTGTCATTAGCAGGCAAGGAAGTTCAAGGTTCGAGTAGTGGCATGGTATTTTATTGGGGTATTTATTTTGCTATCAGGATGGCTAGAGTTTGTGTTGCAGTGAAAGTCTGATGGATGAAAGGTTTGAAATGGTCGTGGAAAGATTGTAGGAGCTTATCTTGGAGAAAATTTAGGATTGAGGAGTTATCAGAGAGAAAAGTTAGGAGCTGAGAAGTGTGATGTGTTGGTGCCAAATAGGACTTTGGGGGAAGGTAGTTTCGGCTTTTGGTTATAAAAGGGGGTGCCAAATTCCTTTAAAAGGTTCCTTGGGTTTTCCATTACTTTTCTTGAAACACCCCAAACCCGTCCTAGAAGTTAGGCCCGAGTTCGAAATGTCACATTAAAGGCACACTTTAAAACGATTTTACATTTAACAATTTAAGGCCCAAAAGCCCAAAACCCTTGTATCTTGTTAAGTTACGTTGAAAAGCCCATATTTTAGAAAACATTCATAGGTTAAGTTATTTTGAAAACCATGTTAACCTTAGAAATTTTATGAAATTTATTAAGCGAATAGTTGAAACAATAATAATAAAACCCAAAATCTAAAGTCAATTAGGAGTTACATGGCCTTATTACAATCCAATGGAAGAAGAAAAACAAAGTATTTAAAATAAATTCATTTGAACAAAATAAAACATTTGATCAGCTTATAGTGTGGCCATCTCTGAGTCCTCCCCCACGTCGAGCCATCTATTCAGGATCACCTGAAACATTAAATAAAAGGGTGTGAGTTCTAAAACTCAGTGTGTACAACCCTTGGCAATCAAATCACATAAAAGTATTCACATTGGGCCTAAGCCCTATCAAAATCAGTGGTCTTGGGCCTTAGTCGACAATGACTTCATATCATATCGTAACATATACAAACAAGATAATGTAAAACCCTCCCTAAAAATCCATACGCTACACACACCATTTCCCTTCCAACCATAACACACCTGTGGGGATTTCTAAATCAACCCACCCATCCTCTACACACCAAAGGTAGCCCAGTTGCAGTACTACCTAACGTTGCAGCAAAATCAATAATCATATAATAGGCTTAAAGCCTCCGGTGGATCCATGGTCGTCAAGCGACTATGCGGCCATCGAATCTTCCTCCGTACCATAATTCCCACCCATATGCATCCTAAGTAGAATATCATACAAATGCATCAAACACATAAGTAAGATCCACAAACTCATATTTGTCACATAAGGGTATTTTTGTCATTTCATTACCCAGGGATATTTTCATAATTCTACCCCACAGGGGTATTTTGATAATTTTACAAAATAGGGGTATCTTGGTACTTTTGCAAAATAGGGGTATTTTGGTAATTTACAAATCTAGGGGTATTTTAGTAAGGGTAGTAATCTTACAAACATAAGGGTATTTTAGTAATTTTACAAAAACATAAGGGTATTTTAGTAATTTATAAATATATAGTATTTTAGTAATTTTACAAATATAAGGTATTTGGTCCCTCTCGAGTTTTAGTTATGAACTTTAGCCCATCAACAAGTCCTTGCGGCTAAAGTGAACAGACACTACGCATTAGGTAGGATTCTAGAGAAGAGGAGGTGGGCCCCTAGGGCCGCTTAAGTACCAAGCTCTCCCCAGATCCAATCCTAGACATGTGTATGTTCGTTGCCACACTCTAACCCAGCGACTTGTTCATGGACATGTTTAATTAGATTAAGTCTTATGAAATTTAAGAGTTGTTCAAATTAGGCCTTAAGTCCATAAATCCTAACATACTTGTCTACGTCCCCATAAAGCTCATCAAACCCAAATTACATCTTTACAGCCCATTAGGCCCAAATAACATCCTTATGGCCTGTTAGGCCCAAAACAATTTCTAGATCATGTATTATGCTTGACAGACTCAATTCATACACCAAACCAAACAAACTCATCAAACCTAGCCTTAGGGCCCACCGGGCCCATTTAGCCATTTTCAGCTTTTCGGCTTTTCGGCATTGCCGATATCGTGTGTGTAGTGTTTGTACACATCTGATAACATCGCATGCTGCAAACCTCTTAGTCACGAACCTACAATCGATATTACTAGCTATTAACCAAGGTTTGAACACATATTTATCAAAAACTGAAACCTCACCGTATCCTTACCGTGTGCCTCACGTTCTAGTAGCCCTTCCTTTGCTACTATTTGCGATTATCCTTTAGATCTACACCCAAACATCTATATCATCAAAACCAAGTGACCTATATTGTACATAAGTCACACCTTCTGTAATAGTCCAGTTTATACCCTAGTCGAAACAGTGGTTTCGGAACCATAAATTCGAGTCTGAATAATGTTTTAATATTATTTTCTGTGTCGTTGATATGTGACTAACCATGTGGTAAGTTTCTGTGACTTAATTTGTGTGTCTGTGTGATTAATTTGATAAAAAGGATTGAATTGCATTGAAATGCAAATTTGTATGTTTTATGAAAAGATGCTTAATTGTCATGTCTTTGTAAGTATGAAGGTTTCACGTGGCAATTATGCCAATACTTGAGATAGTGGAATGAAAATGGTCAATAATGACCTTGTATAATATGTTTTAAATTTTTTATGTTATAAGGTTAAAATTGGAAATGAATTATTAAGTCATATTATAATAAAACAAAAAGCATAAAATTTGCTATGGTTATCATCTTTCCACCAAAAACACAAACAAAATAGGGAATAAAGGCTTTGTTATATTCGGCAATTTGAGAGTTTAATTCAAGGTATGTTTTCGATCGGTTTTTGATAATTTCTATGTTTTCATAATTGTTGCTTCGTAAACTTTGTAGCCCATGTTTTAATTTTGAGAATTGATGATGTTTTTGAGATGAGCATTTGATGACCTAATGTGATTTATGATGTTTTATGGTGTTAAATGTAAGATTTAAGCTAGATAAATATATTTTGTTCTTGAATTTTTTGATGAATTTAGCTAATTAGGGCTAAATTGAGAAAATATTATTTTGGAGGACTAATTGGTGAATTTGATGGAAAATATGGACTTATATAGTCCCTAGGGAGATTTGGCTATGCATGTGTGTGAACAAATTTTATGAATTTGATGTTTTGAGAAAAATGGACTAAATTGATAAATTGTGCAAATGTAAGGGTTAATTTGTAAATAGCCCTAAATGTGTGCCTTTGGATTGAATTGAATGAATTACTAAATAAAAGGGTTAATTCTGAACATGCATAGATCAAGAATCGAGGAAAACAGACTTAGATCGCGGGAAAGCGAAAGTAACCAAGTAGCCATTTCCATTGATGTTGAATCGAATCCGAGGTAAGTCATTATGCAAATAAACGTATTCGTATTGAATTATGTATGTTCTTAAGAATATTTTTATCAATGAATACTTATGATATGATCTGTTCATGAATTCTGAGATAAGGACTACTTAGTGACAATATCCGAAAAGTCTCATATGAATCTAGGAATAGATAGGATTAGCTATGTCATGACATAGGTATTTGTTCTGTTTTTATCATGTAAGGCCACGTCTGGGACGTTGGCATTGATTTGAGATTTTGTGTAAGATCTCGTCTGGGACGTAGGCATCGATATGAGCATTACGTGTAAGACCACATCCGGGACGTTGGCATCGATATGTTATTTACGTGTAAGACCATGTCAGGGACATCGGTATCGTATTGATTAGTGTAAGACCCTATCTGGGACAGTGGCATCGATATCTGAGTGCATATAAGACCTCGTTTGGGATGTTGGCATTGTATGACTATTCCGAGCTTTCTGGGTATCCTACTAGATTCCTTACGGTTCAACGGGCAAGTTTGTGATACAAATGGCTAGGCAAATAATGAATTCATTTCAGGTACGTTGATTTATACACTAAGTGTGTATATAAGGTAAGTATCTATGTGATCTTACTATGATGATTATGTATATTTGGATAACATTATGATATGTGAAAGTAACCATGAAAGAGCTTGTACATATAAGATTTTTGAATTGATGAATGTGGCAAATATGGTTAAGTACATGGATCAAAGCATATATGTGATAGTTTGTTAAGTAATTAAGATGTGCCAATGTACCTTTGTGCACATATGCCTTCCTTGCTAAGTTGGTTTGTATTATGACTTACTAAGCTTTTGGAAAGCTTACTCTGTGTGTGCATTTTCTCTGTTTTATAGGTCGTCAAAGCTACTGAAGGCTGGGGACCGTCAAGGATCATCATCACACTATTGAACTTGTTTATGGTACATTTTGGATAAATATTTTAATAGATATGGCATGCATAGGCTAGTCTTTTGTATTTGTAAATGAAGTGAATTTAGCCATGTGATTTGGCTAGTTATATGTTGGTATTATGTTTAAATGAATGTGATGTATGAAGTATACCTTGGTATGGTTGAAGGACATGAATTGGTCAAGTTTTTGGTTAAGCATTTGGATGAATTATACTTGATATACATATGTTTTGGTCTTGTAATTTGGCATGGTTGAAATAGATATTGAATGTTTATATTGAATAGTTATTTTGGTTGTCTAGTATGCATGAAATGTGTTGGTAAATATTGCTTGTAGGTAAAACCCAAGTGGGTGGCATTTTGGCCTTGAAAATGGCCTAAAATTCACATGGTTGTGGCACACGGGCGTACCTAGTGACCGTGGGGCTAAGTTAGTAGCTAGCATAAGAGTAAACGGCCTTGGCACATGGACGTGCCTAGTAGCCATATGATTTTTGACAGGATCGACCACGGCCAGTGTACACAGGCGTGCTTAGTAGCCGTGTAAGTAAAGTCAATTTTGACCACGGGAAGGACACATGGGCGTGTCTAACAACCGTGGGAGGCACACGGCCTACCCACACGGGCGTGTAAACCCTGAATCTTTGAAAAGTTTTAAATTTTCGTGAATATCTGTATGTGTTTTGGTTTAGTCCTGACCCAGTTTATAAGCATGTTTTAGGTCTCGTTGACCGTATTAAGGGACATTATGTTTGAGATTGATGGATGAATGTATGAACTTCTAAAAATGTTTCTGATTGGTCCGGTAGCGCCCTTAACCCTAGTCCGACGACAGATACGAGATATGGGTGTTACATTTGGTTGGTATCAGAGCTACGATTTAGTCAATTCTCGGACTAACGTAGCGTGTCAGAGTCTAGCTATACATGCCATATATTTTAACTACAATAGTGTGATGAGTCTTGACATATAAAAATGTGATTTTTGTATAGTAATGGATCCCTAAAGAGCCGTAGCTGACGACATAGAAAGTAATGCGGCTGTTCCCGTGCAAGGGACAACGCCCTCTGATTCGAGACCGGCTACGAGCGGTCAAGAGGGAGAAGCTAAACAAGGTTTCTTCCGGATGATGAGTGAGTGGTTCACTCAATTCGAAAAGAATAACCTGACTGTTTCGCAACCCCTGCCCCCGATTAATCCCCCTCAGACATTCGATATACCTCTGACTGTAAATCTGAATCCGTGGAATAAGCCTCCGATTGACAAGGTTGGCAAGTATGGGGCTGAAGAGTTCTGAGCTACTAATGATGATGATGCTGAAAAAGCTGAGTTCTGGTTAGAAAACACGATCCGGGTATTTGATGAGATGTCTTTAACTCCAGAAGAATGTATAAAGTGTGTTGTATCATTACCTTGAGATGCAACTTATCAATGGTGGAAAACTTTGATTTTTGTTGTTCCGAAAGAATGAGTTCCATGGGACTTCTTTCAGAGCGAGTTCCGGAAGAAATATATCAGTGAGAGATTCGTCGATCAGAAATGAAAAGAATTTCAGGAACTAAAACAGGGCCGAATGACTGTTTCGAAATATGAACGAGAGTTCGTGAGATTGAGTCAGTATGCTCGGGAATGTGTATCTTCTGAGGCTATAATGTGTAAAATATTTGAAGATGGTCTTAATGAAGATATCCGTTTGCTTGTTGGGATTTTAGAAATTAAAGAGTTCGTTGTACTCGTTGATCGAGCGTGTAAAGCTGAGGCACTAGGGAAAGATAAAAGAAAAGCTGAGTCTGAAGCTCGAGATATGAGAAATAGATTTCCAAGCAAATCATTTCAGTCTACTTCAAAGAGATTCAGAGATGATCAAAGTCGTTCCAGAGATAATGCAGGACATTCAAACAAAAATCGAGCTAGATCGCATATGAATTCCGAAACTCCAACAACTTCAGTGGCCAGCGTTGGTAATGTTCGATCCGAGAGACCTAAATGTAAACATTGTGGAAAGAGGCATTCGAGAAGCTGTAGATTAAATGAAAAAGCTTGTTTCAGATGTGGATCACTTGATGACTTTATCCCGTGATTGTCCTAAGTCTATCGAGACAGAGACTATTCGGAATCAGAGACCTGATAATGCACTTGTGAGAGGTAGACTTGCAAAGAATGTAAGAAATGTCAGTGGTAGTCAAAGAACCTTGAGGGACACTATTGCAGGATCTGAAGCTAGAGCACCTACCAGAGCGTATGCTATTCGAGCTCGTGAAGCTTCATCACCAGATTTTATAACGGGTACTTTTACACTTTATGATACTTCTGCAATTGCATTGATAGACCCTGGTTCTACACATTCGTATGTATGCATGAGTTTAGTATTCAGTAAGACTTTGCCTGTAGAGTCTACTGAGTTTGCTATAAAAGTATCGAACCCATTAGGTAAAAGTGACCTTGTTGATAAAATATGCAAGAACTATCCGTTAATGTTTCGAGATATCTGTTTCCCTGCTGATCTGATGCTTTTGCCAATTGATGAGTTCGATATCATTTTGGGTATGGGCTGGTTGACTTTGCATGATGCTGTTGTAAATTGTAAAAGAAAGACTATTGATTTGAGATGCTCGAATGATGAGATTGTACGAGTTGAGTCTAATGATTTGAATGGATTGCCTGCTATGATATCTATTTTGAAAGCTCAAAGTTATGTGAAAAAGGGTTATGAGGCATATTTTACTTATGTGATTGATTCGAAAGTGTCTGAGAAGAAAGTTGAATCAGTGCCTATTGTTTGAGTATTCTGATGTGTTCTCTGAAGAGTTACCGGGTTTACCTCCGATTTGTGAAGTCCAATTTGGTATTGATTTACTGTATGGTACTACACCTATATCGATAGCTCCCTATAGAATGGGACCAATAGAGTTGAAAGAGTTAAAGTCACAGTTACAAGAGTTGACTGATAGAGGGTTCGCTAGACCTAGTTTCTCACCTTGGGGTGCTCCTGTTCTATTTGTGAAAAAGAAAGATGGCACGATGAGGATGTATATCGATTACCGTCAGTTGAATAAGGTGACAATAAAGAATAAATATCCATTTCCCCGAATACATGATTTATTTGATTAGTTAAAAGGAGCTACTGTATTTTCTAAGATTGATCTGAGATCGGGATACTACCAGTTGAGAGTTAAAGATTCAGACATTCCGAAGACTACTTTCAAAACAACGTACGGACATTATTAGTTTTTAGTTATGCCATTTGGACTAACCAATGCTCCTGTTGTTTTTATGGATCTGATGAACAGAATTTTCAGACCGTACCTAGATCGATTTGTTGTGGTGTTCATAGATGACATATTGATTTATTCACGTGATGAAAATGAGCATGCTGAACATTTGAAAATTGTGTTGCAAACTTTGAGAGAAAAGCAATTGTACGTGAAATTTAGCAAATGTGATTTTTGGTTACACGAGGTTAGTTTTCTGGGACATATTGTATCAGCTTCTGGAATCCGAGTGGATCCGAGTAAGATTTCTGCTATTCTGAATTGGAAACCTCCAAGAAATATATCTGAAGTCCATAGTTTTCTGGGTTTAACTGGTTATTATCGTCGATTTGTAAAAGGATTTTCAGTGATAGCTACTCGATTGAACTAGATTACTTCAGAAAGATGTTAGATTTGAATGGTCGGATAAATGTCAGAAAAGTTTTGATCAGTTGAAAACTCTGTTAACAGAAGCTCTAGTGTTAGTACAGCCAGAATCGGGTAAAGAATTTGTGATTTACAGTGATGCTTCGTTAAATGGTCTGGGATGTGTTTTGATGCAGGAAGGCAAAGTTGTAGCTTATGCCTCGAGACAATTGAAGCCTCATGAAAAGAATTATCCGACACACGACCTTGAGCTTGCTGCGATTGTGTTTGCACTTAAGATTTGCCACCATTATCTATACGGTGAGAAATGTCATGTGTTTTCAGATCATAAAAGTCTGAAATATCTGATGACTCAGAAAGATTTGAACCTGCGTCAAAGAAGATGGTTAGAGCTGTTAAAAGATTATGACCTCGTGATAGAATATCATCCGGGTAAAGCAAATGTTGTTACTGATGCGTTGAGTAGAAAATCATTGTTTGCTGTAACACCCCTAACCCGAGACCATCACCGGAATAGGGTTAAGAGGCATTACCAATCAAACGGAACCTTTAACATCCAGAAATTTCAATACAAAGTCAATCATTACTGTTCGCATTTATTTACAAATATAGTGTCCCTTAAATGAGTCATCAAGACCCTAAGCATGCTTATAAACTGAGTCGGGACTAAATCGAAACACATACAAAATTTCATAAAATTTGAAACTTTTCAAAAATACAGGGGAGACACGCCCGTGGGAGGAGACCGTGTTCCCTCCACGGCTTCTAAACACCCCCGTGTGTCCTTCCGTGTCTATAAAACTATACCAACACGGTCATTAGGCACGCCCGTCTGCCATGGCCGTGTACTTTTAGTTCATATACTGACTTCCCCTCCACGGCCACCAAGCACGGCCGTGTCTAGGCCTTGTATTTTTATGTTAGCTACTGACTTGCACACCACGGCCCGATGACACGCCCGTGTCGAGGCCATGTGATTTTAGGCTGCATCCTGACAATTTACCCACGGTCTAAGGTACGCCCGTGTGCGACAACCGTGTGACATTATAGGCCATTTACAAGGCCAAAATGCCAACCAAATGGTTCAAACCTATAAGCATCAGTTACCAACACTTATCAAGCATATATGGCAACCAAAAATATACCAAATAGCCATTCAAATCATGCATTCAATACCAATTCCAACCATGTCAATATCAAAGACTAAAACTCATATAATTACAAGCATATTACATTCAATACCAAACATCATTTCTTCTCAATATCACTAATTCATATTAGCATTTTATCAACACCAAGTTTCCATTCATAAGTCAACCTCTCAAACCACAAACCATGCCAAAAGATGTATTACATATATATATACCAAGTCATTCATGCTAAAACTAGCACATATCTAGCCACATCTCATGGCTACTACAAGCCTCAAACATGATTCAAATGACTAGCCTATACATGCCATATCTTAAATATATACATCTTCCCAAAATACCCCAAAATAGACTACCGATAGTGTGACTGAGAAGCTGATGATCCCCTGATCCAAGCTAGCTTTACTGACACTGCAAAGCAGAGGAGCAAATCACACAGTAAGCTTATAAAGCTTAGTAAGTTCGAAATAAAATACAACTACATCATCAAATCAAACCAATTCATATACTAATCATCACATAGACCATTCTTCTTGTACTTATACCATACTATCTGTAACACCCCAAACCCGGACAAGACACCACGTCTGAATCTGGTATGTTACGGGGAAACATGTTTTTGAGAAGTTAAATTTTTCGTTTACAATTCGAGTGAAAACACAGTGTATTTTGGAAGACAATTTAAGTAGACTTACTTGAAATCAGATGGTGTATTTGAAACCCGGAGATTTTGAAAACTTAACCAGAATGTGTGGTTAAAACGAGTTTAAACCATTTAAAACCTTAATAGTTTCTTAGTGTTACCTCAAACATTTTTGAAGTTAGGAGAAATACGAGTTCGATTTGGAAATCATTTGAGTTTGTCTAGTATAAAGACTTAGCGTGATACCCGATGGTATAGTTTAAAAACACTTTGCGTTATAATTTTGTAATCATTATCTTTCCAAGTTTTAGTAGAATTCATACCAACTTATCTTGTTAAGGCATATTAAAAATTTAAACATAAACAGCATAAAACATAAATTAAAGGCCTTTTACAAATCCAATATAAAACCCAAGTGAGAGTAAATAACTAAAGTACCCAAATTCAATAGTCCAAGCAACACTTTTATTATAGCATGGCATGTGCACCCAGAGTCCATCCGGCTCCAAGTCCGCGTCTACGAGTCACTGAAATGTCAAAGGAGAGGGTGAGTCGAGTGACTCAGTGTGTAAATCCCGCTCCCGAAGAAACAACATGCTAACACACATCATACATAGCAACATAATTAATGCAACCCGACCCTAACCATCCATATCGCCTTTTCTACCCCGTGTGGTACCAAACCACTGGTGGTGCCAAACCACTGGTGACGTATAGTCACAATGTGTTACCAAAACACTGGTGTCCCAAAGACACATTATCCGTCAATGTGGTACCAAACCACTTTGGTGTCCCAAAGACACAATTGTGCTACCAAAGCACTGGTGACCGAAGTCACAGATCCAATGATGGGGCCAACCCATCGTGTGATACCAAATCACTAGCAGACGATCCCATATCTCAAGTGGGGCCAACCCACGGTGGTCAAACCACAGGGACGAGTCGCAATGAGGTGCCAAACCTCACGGTGTCCCAAAGACACAATGTGCTACCAAAGCACCTTTGGTGACCGTAGTCACAAATCGGTGATGGGGCCAACCCATCGTGTGTTACCAAAACACTTGGCGTCAATCCCGTATAATCATCGTGGGGCCAACCCAGCGTGGTACTTGAGCCTGGGACGAGACGACGAGGTACCAAACTCTGCGGAGGTGCCAAACCTCACAGTGACCCAAAGTCACAAAGTGTGCTACCAAAGCACTGGTGCTCACAAGACACAAAAAAATACCTTTGCTCCCTCCACTCGTTTCACCCATCAACATACCATACTCATGTAATCATGCATATCATACAATCATGCATCTCATGCTATTATGTTTAATCTCATATCTCGTGACACATATATCCACGATCATGGTAACATATAGATCATCATTACAATAGTAATACTGACTTACCCGAGTCCAGAATCATACCCATTAGGGTATCATATCAATCATCACTGTTTCATTAGTCATCACACAGGTTATCAATCATATTACTAAACAGAAGTGTGTTAGTTTACACACCTGGTAACTACGAGTCTAGAATCCCAACGAAAACGATCTAACTTCCCTTGATGACTAGCTCCTACAATCGGCCAATCATAAGGGGTTAGGCATCTAAGACATTCGGCCAACACCATTTAGACCAACAAGGGTTTGTCGAATCACCCTTACCTTGCTATTGATTTGATTCCTTACCAAAACTGAATCAAGCAGTGATTCTTCTTCCAACAATCGGCACTCTAATAAACAAACAGTTAATCACCAATCACCTTTATCTAAACGAGAACTAAAAGAATGGACTAACAACAATACCAACCCTTACCACACTTACCAATCGGTTCAAAGAGTCGAAGGCTCTTCCTGGCTACTTTACGATATCCAAGACCCTATCACAAAATGATAATCCAAAAGGTTAACACCCTTCCAAACTGACCATAATCGGCCCTTAACCAAACCATAACCAACAAAGAACCAAAAGAGGGAGATATGGCCATTCGGCCTTGCACTTACCAACACCCAATATTCGGCCAAACTAGGACTTCTAGGAGAGGGGAGATATTCGGCTAACAACCAAAAAGATAGGAAAAGAAAAGGAGGTGTATTCGGTTTGCAAGTAAAAGGGATGGAGAAAGTATCTTGGAGATTAAAGTTTCGGCTAATGGAGATTTTAAGAAGAAAAGAGAGTTGAGAAGAGAAGAACAACACCAATTTCGGCTTATGCAAATGAAGAAGAAAAGAAAATGCAAGAGTGCATTCGGCTACAAGAAGTTTGAGAGAAAAGCAAAACAAATTCGGCAAGCCTTAGAGATTTGGTCTTTCGGTTTTCCAAGAAGAAAAGAATGAGAGACTCTCTTGAATTTTCGGTTTAAGCTATTGACAAAAGAAGAAATTTTGTTCATTACCTGTTTGACCGAAACATCAAAAACGCCAAATAGAATTTCGGCATAGCCTTCCCACTTCCCAAAATCGGCCACCCTCTCCCCCAACTCCCAAAAATTCGGCCATATCCCCCCATTCACTCCACTCCACACATTTCAAATGTGTGGACCAAGTCACACTCCACTATTTACTCTCCACCATCCAAATCACCACTTGACCAAGTCCAAGGAGGAATTTGAACTCCCTCCAACTCCTCCCTCCTATGCCGTCCAAAAAGAATGCAAAATGTGGCCACTTTGCAGCTTGAACACGGACCTCACCCGCAAGTGGCGTCACATTCACAAGCCCTTAGTGGCGCCTACATTGCCACTCCACCAACTTGTTTCTTGTGCTAACAAACACCCAAAATAAATTTAAAAGCCCCAACTTCCTCGACTCCTTATACCTTAGCTCAAAAACTAAAAATTTTCTACTACTCAAAGCTTACTTCTAGCCTACACTTAAACCCCGATACAACACAAACAACACGCAAAGATACCAAACACATGCAAAACATGCAACAACAAAACAACCCCTAACCGGGATATTACGGTTCTACCCCCTTAAAAATAATTTTGGCCCCGAAATTACAGTCAAAAGAGTGCGGTATTCTTTGCCTCCTCATCGTATCCTCGGGTTCCCACGTGGCTTCTTCCACGCCATGGTTCCGCCAAAGTACCTTAACCGAGAGGCTGCACGGACTTCCTCACGCAGGACCTTTACATCCCGATCAAGAATCGCACGAGTTCCTCTTCCATAGTCAAAACTGGATTTACCTCGATCTCTCCTGCGCTACTACATGTGATGGATCGAACGGAACGTCGAAGCATCGACACGTGAAAAACATCGTGAATCGGCTAAGCTCACTGGCAACTCCGGTGATACGCCATCGGTCCAACTCGTCTCAATACCTTATACGCCCAATAAACCTCGGACTTAGCTTGCCTTTTTGCCAAACTCTCAAAGCACCTTCTTCCAAGGCGAAACCTTTAAGAAGACACGATCTCCCACAGCGAACTCTATATCCCTTCGCTTAAGATCGGCATAAGACTTTTGCCGGTCCGAAGCTTCCTTCAAACGAGCCTGGATCAACCTAACCTTGTCCTCGGTCTCAGCAACCAACTCGGGTCCCAACAATTGGCGTTCACCTAACTCGTCCAACAAGTAGGTGAGCGACACTTCCTACCATACAGCGCCTCATATGGTGCCATTTTGATGCTTGCTTGGTAGCTGTTGTTATAGGCGAACTCGGCTAACGGCGTAAACTCTTCCCAAGCGCCTCAAGTCGAACACAACCTCTCGGCATGTCTTCCAAGATCTCGAATGACCTTTACTGACCGCCCGCCGTCGATTTGTGAAAAGCCGTCTTTGAAATCAAGCGCGCACCCGAGCTCGATGCAACGCTCTCCGAACCTCGGCGTAAACACGGGATCCCTATCCGAGATTATCGAAGCGGTACACCGTGTAGCCTTACTATCTCTCGACACATAAAGCTTCGCCAACCTCTCAAGTGAATAGTCCACTCACCGGAATGAAATGGGCCGACTTAGTCGACGGTCCACAATAACCAAATCGAATCTTTCTTGCTTGGCGAAGCGGTAACCCATCGACGAAATCCATAGTTATCCTTTCCCATTTCCATCGAGGGATTTTCACAGTGAAGCAACCACGGCGGCAATCGATGTTCAGCCTTGACACGTTGACAAGTCGACACTTCCCAACATACTCTGTCACCTCTTTCTTCAAGCCAGGCCACCAAAAGCGCTCTTTAAGATCCCTATACAATTTACTACCTCCGGGATGCATAGCATAAGGGGCGCCCATGCGTCTGAAGAATCCTCGCCTCGGCTCAACATCTTTAGGCATACAAGCCTTACCTTGAAAACACGTAACCTCGTCACTAGACAAGTCTGTAACCCTCCAAACCACCATTACGCGCACTTGTAACCTTCGGCGCACTCGTAACCTCATCCTCCAATCTGTTTCTCTTTGATCTGCGCCAACCCAAGTAGGCTTAACTGCAGGCTCTGCGAGAATACTCCGTCGTCATACAAACTCAAATGGGCAAACATCGCTCTTAAGTCGAAACAACCCTACGGCTCAAAGCGTCGCCACCACGTTAGCCTTGCCGGGTGATATTCAATCGAACGATCGTAGTCCTTGAGCAATTCAACCCATCTACGACGCCTCAAATTCAGATCCTACGAGTCAATAGATGCCGGACTTTATGATGCGTGTGTAGACTATTGATCTCTTACCAGTACAAGTAATGCCTCCAGATTTTTAGGCGAAGACTACGGTGCTAGCTCTAAATCGCGTGCGTCGATAGTTGACCTCGTGTGGCCTCGGTGCAGAGAAGCGTAAGCCACAACCTTACCCTCCCGCATCAAAGACACAACCCAATCCGTATGTGATGCATTGCAAGATACTCGTGAATTCCTTACCGGCCTCAAAGTTGAATTAAAGCAGAGCCTCGGTCAAGATCTTCTTCAACTTATCAAAACTCTCCTGCTTTGTTTCTCGGCCCACACTAACGAGCAGTACTCCCTTCCTTAATGACTTAGTCATCGGCGGCGCAATTAACGAAACCCTCAACAAATCTTGGTAGTATCTGCCAAACCGGAAACTCCGAGAATCTCACCATCGACTTAGGAGGCTTCCAATCCAAAACCGCCTCAACCTTCCGAGGATCTACTCTAATCCCCCGGTGATACCACATGACCCAAAAACGTCACTTCACTAAGCGTAACTCGCACTTACCGAACTTAGCATAGAGTTGCTTCTCCTCAAAATTTGCAACACACTCTCAAGTGTGCATCATGCTCTTCTTCCGACCTTGAGTAAACCAAGATGTCGTCAATAAAAACCACGACGAAACGGTCCAGATGCATCGCTGAAACACCCTATTCATCATATCCATAAAGGTGCCGGAGCGTTAGTTAATCCGAACGGCATTACCAGAATTCGTAGTGCCCGCATCGCGAGTCCAAACTTATTTGTCTTATGGATATCCGCTTCCTTAACTTTCAACCGATGGTACCTGACCTCAAATCGATCTTTGAAAACACCGATGCACCTTTCGTTGATCAAACAAGTCATCTATCCGTGGTAGCGGATACTTGTTTTTAATCGTCGACTTATTCGGTTGGCGGTAATCGATACACATCCGCATCGCATCGCCCTTCTTTTGGACGAATAATACCGCGCTCCCCACGGTGAAACACTTGGCCTAATGAAGCCTCGATCCAACGGCTCCCGAACCGAGCCTTAAGCTCCACCAATTCCTTTGGCGCCATCCTATATGGAGCAATAGACACCGCGCGCGATCCCCCGGTAGCAGATCTATCCCAAACTCTACCTCACGATCCGGTGGCAAACCCGGAAGCTCCTGCGAAACACATCAACAAATTCCTTAACGATGCGAACCTTCTCAACAAGCAGACTCTTTAGCCTCCAAGGCATACACATGAACCACATACGCTTCACAGCCCTTCCTGACCATCTTTACAGCTTTTAATGCCGATACCACATTGGATAAGTAATCTCTCCTATTACCTATCATAATCACTTCATCTCCCTTATCCGTCGCTAGAACCATGCGCTTAGCGCGCACAATCCACCTTGGCACGGTACTTAACCAACGATCCATTTCGAGAATCGATCGAACTCCCCCAAACGGCAGTTCCATCAGATCAGCAGCAAAAATGACCCCTTGGAGTTCTAGGGGTACATCCTTATACAACTTATCTACGACTACAGAGTGACCTAGAGGGCTAAGTACAGTCATCTGTCTAGAAGCAGTTTCTGAGTCTAAGTCCATGGTCTCAACTATACTACTAGCAACATATGAATGCGTGGAACCCAAGTCAATTAAAGCGGTATATAGGAGAACCAAAAATCAAAAACGATCGGTGATTACGTCCGGTGCGCGTCGCCTCCTCGCGGCGCCTATTTGCATATACCGATCAGCCGGCCGTGCGTGCCTAGAACTACGCACACCTCGCCCGGTGCTCCACGACCTCGACCAAATCCATTACCACCTCTGCCATTACCACGGCCCCTCTGTGGTGGCGGTCCATTACCTCTGAACTGATTACGGCCCTGACTCTCAGACTGAATCCTGGCCATCCTACGCGGACAGTCCCTAATGCGATGATCCGAGAACCACACCGAAGCAACCTTTTCCACCGGTCAACAGCCACCCCAATGAGATTTCCCACATCGATTACGCTGCGGCGGTCCCGCGCTAGCAAAGCAACAAACCTAGCGGATCGATTACGCCCACTCGGTCTAGCCCTCTTCTCGCGGATTACGCACGATCCGAGAAGACCCAAAGCTCCTCTTAAGCCTACCCGTCCATGCTCTGTCTTACCGACTCTTTAACACCTCGGCTACCTTAGCCTTCTCAACTAAGACAGACAAACTCAAGGCTCTGGGCGTGGAGCAATCAGCCAGCCTCAACTCGTCTCGAGACCATCCTCGAAACGAACACACCTCTCATGCTCAAGTGGCTACAATGCCCTAGCATACCTACCGGCCTTCGGGAACTCGGCCTCGTACTCAAAGAAATGATTTACTCCCGAACAAGCCTCGTAAATGCCTTTATTTGAGTCGATGTAACTAGCCCGATGTATTTCTTTTGATATGCGGCTCGAAATAGTCCCATGTCGGATCTCTCGGTGCCACACGTCTCCGAACCGTGAGCCACCACCGATATGACTCATCCAGAAGAAGCGATACAATGCCCTTGACTTCTCTTGGTTCGTCCAAGTCCAGATCGTCCATGATCCGCTCGATTGCCCTCGGCCAATAGTCGGCAGGTGCTAGGAGCAACACCCGATACCTCGAGAAAAATTCGGCCCCATTGGCGAGTCGCTTCAGAAATGCATTTCCTAACTCCCGCACCACCACCTACACCGGCCTACTCTTTCCAACACACCGCGCAGACGCTGTGACATCGCATTGTCTCGGGGCCCGATCTGGAACTCACCACCTCGGTGGTGGCGGAACCAGTATCTCATTTTCGACCCTTGACCAGATCCTACGGGTCGTTGAAGCGTCATCCTACCTCGACCTCGACCACGAGTATTACGGCCACGTCCACCTCGAGTACTCATGACTAAACGAACTCTCTACGATTAAGAAGATTTTTATGCATTAGTATCGTTCCACTTTCTTAACCGCAAAGAAAATTTTATGGATGGAGTTTAATCGGGGGTTCTTTCGAGCAACCAAGGTTTCAATCTTCTATCCTATTCACCCAAAAGAGGTCATACATCTATTCCTTAACCCTTTCCATACCTATTCACTCTTGGACATTCTTCGCCCATTCTAGCCCAAGGGTATTTTCGTCATTTTTCCTACAGGGTATTTTCGTAATAAAAGATATTTTAAACTTTCGTAAAACCGGTCACTTTGGAATTCCAAAAATTTTGAGAGTGTTCTTTGAAAATTTTGTAAAATACTTCGTTTTGGAAACCAAAGTGGTATTTTAGTAATTTTCACAGATTGAGGCGTTTTCGTAAATTTCCAAAATCAAAATTTTCGATTGATATTTTGTAAAACAGAGTGTTTGAATTTCGTACAAATTTATTGAGTTCGAGATTTTATAAACCGGGGGCATTTTAGTAAATTTACCCATAAGGGCATTTTTGTAATTTTCCATAAATCAGGTTTTTCAAGAGAATTGTTGTAAAAGTGACATTCTCGATTTTGGAAGAGTTTATTGCAAAAAGTTTGAAAACATTAGAAATTTTGTTGTTGTATTTTGAAAACATAGCTAATTCCCTTTTCGGGTTTTAGGCGTTAGGTTAAGTCTATGACCGAGCCTTCTTGGTCGGGGTGAACTCGAGCTACGCACCGGTGGGATACTGCGAAGAGGAGGTGAGTCACGAGGGCCGCTTAAATACCAAGCTCTTAGGATCCTCTCCTAGACATGCGCACAGAGTTACCACACACCTAGCCCCGTGGGTGAGTCATAGATTGGTTTAGTGCTTTAAGTCTTATGCTTTAGTTCAAGTGTTTGAGTGATCTAATCCTAGGTTCAAGTCCTATAAATCTATCTACGTTCCATATCACCTACCCTTCTACAAATAGTAATTCACTGAAGAGTTTAGAACTACTTACCCGCGGCCCAGTGCAGGAGACTCGGTGCCATGCCTTGTAAACCATGCCATGTCTTTAACCCAAAATATTTAAAATGCAGACCTTTGAAACCGGTTTGGGCCTCGGCCCACAATGAGCTTTTGAACTTGGCTCGATACCACAATTGTAACACCCCAAACCCGGACAAGACACCACGTCCCAACGGTATGTTACTGGGGAAACATGTTTTGAGAAGTTAAATTTTTCGTTTACAATTCGAGTGAAAACACAGTGTATTTTGGAAGACAATTTAAGTAGACTTGCTTGAAATCAGATGGTGTATTTGAAACCCGGAGATTTTGAAAACTTAACCAGAATGTGTGGTTAAAACGAGTTTAAACCATTTAAAACCTTAATAGTTTCTTAGTGTTACCTCAAACATTTTTGAAGTTAGGAGAAATACGAGTTCGATTTGGAAATCATTTGAGTTTGTCTAGTATAAAGACTTAGCGTGATACCCGATGGTATAGTTTAAAAACACTTTGCGTTATAATTTTGTAATCATTATCTTTCCAAGTTTTAGTAGAATTCATACCAACTTATCTTGTTAAGGCATATTAAAAATTTAAACATAAACAGCATAAAACATAAATTAAAGGCCTTTTACAAATCCAATATAAAACCCAAGTGAGAGTAAATAACTAAAGTACCCAAATTCAATAGTCCAAGCAACACTTTTATTATAGCATGGCATGTGCACCCCGAGTCCATCCCGGCTCCAAGTCCGCGTCTACGAGTCACCTGAAATGTCAAAGGAGAGGGTGAGTCGAGTGACTCAGTGTGTAAATCCCGCTCCCGAAGAAACAACATGCTAACACACATCATACATAGCAACATAATTAATGCAACCCGACCCTAACCATCCATATCGCCTTTTCTACCCCGTGTGGTACCAAACCCTGGTGGTGCCAAACCACTGGTGACGTATAGTCACAATGTGTTACCAAAAACACTGGTGTCCCAAAGACACATTATCCGTCAATGTGGTACCAAACCTTTGGTGTCCCAAAGACACAATTGTGCTACCAAAGCACTTTGGTGACCGAAGTCACGAGATCCAATGATGGGGCCAACCCATCGTGTGATACCAAATCACTAGCAGGCGATCCCATATCTCAAGTGGGGCCAACCCACGGTGGTCAAACCACGAGGACGAGTCGCAATGAGGTGCCAAACCTCACGGTGTCCCAAAGACACAATGTGCTACCAAAGCACCGTGACCGTAGTCACAAATGCGGTGATGGGGCCAACCCATCGTGTGTTACCAAAACTTGGCGTCAATCCCGTATAATCATCGTGGGGCCAACCCATCGTGGTACCGAGCCAGCTGGGACGAGGCTGAGGTACCAAACCTCTGGAGGTGCCAAACCTCTGGTGACCCAAAGTCACAAAGTGTGCTACCAAAGCACTGGTGCTCGTCAGCACAAAATACCACTGCTCCCTCCACTCGTTTCACCCATCAACATACCATACTCATGTAATCATGCATATCATACAATCATGCATCTCATGCTATTATGTTTAATCTCATATCTCGTGACACATATATCCACAGTCATGGTAACATATAGATCATCATTACAATAGTAATACTGACTTACCCGAGTCCAGAATCATACCCATTAGGGTATCATATCAATCATCACTGTTTCATTAGTCATCACACAGGTTATCAATCATATTACTAAACAGAAGTGTGTTAGTTTACACACCTGGTAACTACGAGTCTAGAATCCCAACGAAAACGATCTAACTTCCCTTAATGACTAGCTCCTACAATCGGCCAATCATAAGGGGTTAGGCATCTAAGACATTCGGCCAACACCATTTAGACCAACAAGGGTTTGTCGAATCACCCTTACCTTGCTATTGATTTGATTCCTTACCAAAACCGAATCAAGCAGTGATTCTTCTTCCAACAATCGGCACTCTAATAAACAAACAGTTAATCACCAATCACCTTTATCTAAACGAGAACTAAAAGAATGGACTAACAACAATACCAACCCTTACCACACTTACCAATCGGTTCAAAGAGTCGAAGGCTCTTCCTGGCTACTTTACGATATCCAAGACCCTATCACTTATTATGACGATACCCTTAGGAAGAATCCACCTAGACTTCACTTATTATTTAACCCTAAATTATATAATTTCTTTTACTTAGCTTGATCCGTAAGACTCCCTAACTTATATTAAACCCTCTCTCAAGGCGAATAACGTCTAACCCTAGGTTAATTAGTGGAACTCTCGTTCGCTTATAATAACCCCTTAGGATAGCAGTAAATTGATCAATGGACTCCCATATTAGGTGTAACATCCTGGAAATGGGCCTATGCATTTTTGATTTAATTATACGAAATGGCATGTCTTATGTGTTATGAATGTATGGTGAACATTTTTGGAAACTTGGAAATGTAAGGAAATGCTTCAGAAATGTTAAGTTTCAAAAGAGGAAAGTAAACATTTTTGGAAACTTGGAAATGTAAAGAAATGTCTTGTCTTGGAAATGTAAGGAAATTACTTGGAAATGTAAGGAAATGACTTGGAAATGGAAGGAAATGTCTTGTGTTGGAAATGTAAGGAAATGACTTGGAAATGGAAGGAAATGTCTTGTCTTGGAAATGTAAGGAAATGACTTGGAAATGTAAGGAAATGTCTTGTCTTGGAAATGTAAGGAAATGTCTTAAAAATATAAGGAAATGCTTTAGAAATGTCAAGTTTAAAGTTTAAAAGAGGGACATGAAGCAAGGTGGTCTTAAGAGAAAATGTATGTGAAATATGACATACAAATAGCCTTGGTAAAATGGCTACAAGGCGCCACTTAAGGGCCTAGCAAGTGAGGCCACATACATAGGCAAATGGGCCAAGGATCGAGTCGCATGGGAAGCAAATACAGATTTTATTTTTGCTACAAGGAGCAGAGAGGTGGACGGCATTAAGGCTCTTAAAAGAGGAGTTTTATTCTCTTTAAAATTCGACAAATAGATAGATAATGATGGGTTATTATTAGTATTATTTTTATTAAGAGATAAGAGATAATTGATGGAATAAATTCTTTTAATTTGAATATATTGATAATTAAAGAGATAAAGCTATCAAAACTAGTAGAGTGATGGCCAAGTAAGGGAGATTTGGCCTAGTAATTTCGGCAATAAGAGGAAAACAGATGCCATTCTGTATTATTTTCTTATCTTGAAAGTCTCTGCCGAATTCTCAAGCAAAAACTCCTCTCTTTTCTTTTATTTTTGCCAAGACGAAAACACCTTGTGTTCTAGCCGAATCCTCCATCTTTATTCTTCTTTCTCTTTTCTTTCTAAATCCATTCAAAAGTAGGAAGTAAGCCTTTTTAAGGCCATAGCCGATTATTCAAGAGAGCCAAAATCAAGTTCTTTCCAACCTGTAGCCGAATATCTCAAGTGGCATTAAGAGGAAGTGCTGTCGATTTCTTCAGTAGAGGTAAGATTAAGTTTGATTTCTATTCTTTCCTTTAAGGACTTGTCGAAATTCCAGAGGCTAATTCTTATTATTATTCTTTGACCGAAATCTTAAGGAGAGATCTCGGGATCTTTGCTAGTGTCGACTTTTAAGGGGGATAGTTCGAGATCTAGCCAACCAAGGTAAGTGCATATTCGGCCAAGGGCTATGTAATGGTGATTTAAATGTTAGAAGTGGAATCTAGCAGGTATCCAGTAGGTTTCGACATCTCCATAGCCAAGGGATACTTTCGAGAATTGGAAATCGCAAGGTAAGTGCCTATGTACAATCGGCCAAGGCCATGCTTGGTATTCTAGATCTATTTCTTATTTGTTTAAAAAGCTGAAAACTAACTAGTTAGGAGTTTTGGTGGCTAGCCGATCACAAGGGTGTGCATCACAAAGTGTTCGGGACTTGATTCTTAAGTCAATCGGCAACAAGGTAGGTTTAAGTGTACTAATCCTATTGGGATTTGGTCTTATAGCCGAATAGGCTCTTTGCTAACATATTAAGGTTGGCCGAATGTAGGAATTTAAGATCTAAGGCATTAGATCAAGCTTTTCGAGATTTCAGTGAATTTGTTAAGTGAATCAGGTGTGTACCCCACACTAATCTTAATAGATTTATGGCTTAAACTTGATATATGTGTTAATATGAAAGTGTAAGAATGTGGCTAAGGTACCATGATATGGTACAAAGTACTCAGGTACGTTTCCTACTCCTACTAGGATTATGAAATATGTTATATTTAACATGTGATAAGTGATAAGAATGTGAAATTTGGCATGCTAATGCATAATATGTATGATATGGGGCATATGGGTTATTGAAAAGGGGAAGTGAATGTGGTGACCTAAGACCACGATATTTGAATGTGGTGACCTAAGACCACGAGATCCGAATGTGGTGACCTAAGACTACGACGATATCCGAATGTGGTGACCTAAGACCACGATATCGAGTGTGGTGACCTAAGACCACGAATACTCATAATAAGGCGATGAGCACACGTCGTGCTGCAATGCCGGCGCGCCGATGGTGTGTAGCGGATGGAGGGTTGACTTAGTAGTCCCCACAGTGTGTAGGATGGTACGGGTGATGTGTAACGGATGGCATATAGGTTTGGTTCGGGTTGCATCATTATTCTTATCTATTATATGTATTGATATGTGATATGATTATGTAGCCTGAATTATTAACTTTAGTGTTGGTTACACATTGAGTCTGTTGACTCACCCCATTGTGGGAACATGTTTCAGGTGATGAACAGTGATGGACCGGGACGGCAGAACTTGTGGTGGCCATGCTCAGCTTAAAGTTATTTTATTTTGACATTTTATTTCATTTATGTACTTTAAAATTATTTGGGTTTGTTTTGATGTAATAAGGCCATAGTGAACTCTTTTATTACTGTTTTGTTGATTTACCATGTTACGAACTTTTTGTTAATTAAAGACTAAGCAAATTTAATTTGAAATAAACTTTAAATATTTTGTCACCTGAAATAAATGGGTTTTCAATATAAAACAAACTTGCTTCCAACTCGACCCCAACCCACAAACAGACTTTCTCCAAAACACACAGTTTTTCCAAGGTAATAAAAGAATTTTAAACCGATTTTCTTCGAGGAACATACCAGATCTGGTCAAGGCTCGTGGGCCGAGTTTGGGGTGTTTCAGTTTGGTATCAGAGCCCGTTTCAAACTCTTGGCCTGAGGTTTAAGGCCCAAAACATTTTCAAATTGAGCCCAAGTAAGTTTTATAAAAATATTTTTTTTGAAATAAGCAGGTTTTTGGCATGGCACCTAAGTCTCCGACCCACAGTCCACCAGGTAAGTACCCCTATCCATTGTGTGATTTATTGTATAATCTGTAGAAGGGTAGGAATGGAACGTAGAAATAGTATGATAAGTACTTGAACCCTAGGACTAGTTTACCCCAACATTTACATAAGACTTAAGGGCCTAATTAAACAAACCTATGGCTAAGTTGCCGAGTTAGGGTGTGGCAACCCCTGTGCGCATGTCTAGGATTGGATCCAGAAGAGCTTGGTACTTAGCGGTCCTAGTGACTCACCTCCTCTTCGCAGAGAATCCTGCAGTGCGTAGCTACGGTTCACACCTAACAACAAGAGGACTCGATCCACGGGCTAAACGCAATAACTAGAACCCGAAAAGGGACTAGCCATGTTTTTATGGAAACCCTAGTTTTAAAAGTCACCAAAGTACCCCTTTGAATGGTAACAAAAACTTACTTTTAGAAAATTTTCAAAATATTTTCGATTTATAAAAAAATACCAAAATGCCCCTAGTGGCGAAATTACAAAAATACCCTGGTTTCTAAAATTTTCATATTACCCTCAACTTTTGCTGAAATATTCTTACCTTACAAAAATATCAGAAAATTCTATTTTGCAAAATGCTAAGATACCCTGATTTGGAAAATTACTAAATTACCCCTGACTTACAAAATTACCAAGATAACCTTGATTTCTGAAATTTTTGCAATACCTTGATTTAGAAATTTTTCAAAGTACCCACGAGTTTTGAAAATTTTGAAAATACCTTTGATTTGTAAAGATTTTCAAATTGACCCGGATTTATTATCAAAATACCCTTGTAGGAAAAATGACAAAAATACCCCTGGGATAGAAACGGACAGAAATGTTCGAATAGTGAATGTGGGTGGTGGATACCACTGAATGAATGTGTCTATGTTGATGAATGAATGTGCCTCTATTGAGGAATGAATGTCATTCTTTGAATTAGAGTAGTGAACTTGAATTGAAACTTTGTGTGATCGAAAGAACTACTTCTAAATATCTCTTTTCATAAAATTGTTCGGGGTTAATAAGTGGAACAAAATTTTGATGCATAAAACTTTTTAATCTGATTAAATCACGATGTTAGAAATGAGTTCTAGGGGATGTGAACTTAGAGATTGTGCCTAGGAAGTATGATGATTCTATTAAGATCAGAGTGCGCAGCGTAAGCGTAGTGCGGTGAGTTAAGATGTACGATTATTCGTTAGTAAGTAATTTCGAGGACAAAATTATTTTTAAGGGGGGTAGAACTACAACATCCTGGAAATGGGCCTATGCATTTTTGATTTAATTATACGAATTGGCATGTCTTATGTGTTATGAATGTATGGTAAACATATTTGGAAACTTAGAAATGTAAGGAAATGCTTCAGAAATGTTAAGTTTCAAAAGAGGAAAGTAAATATTTTTGGAAACTTGGAAATGTAAGGAAATGACTTGGAAATGTAAGGAAATGTCTTGTCTTAGAAATGTAAGGAAATGACTTGGAAATGGAAGGAAATGTCTTGTCTTGGAAATGTAAGGAAATGACTTGGAAATGTAAGGGAATGTCTTGTCTTGGAAATGTAAGGAAATGACTTGGAAATGGAAGGAAATGTCTTGTCATGGAAATGTAAGGAAATGACTTGGAAATGGAAGGAAATGTCTTGTCTTGAAAATGTAAGGAAATGACTTGGAAATGTAAGGAAATGTCTTGTCTTAGAAATGTAAGGAAATGTCTTGGAAATGTAAGGAAATGTCTTGTCTTAGAAATGTAAGGAAATGTCTTGGAAATGTAAGGAAATGTCTTAAAAATGTAAGGAAATGCTTTAGAAATGTCAAGTTTAAAGTTTAAAAGAGGGACATGAAGCAAGGTGGTCTTAAGAGAAAATGTATGTGAAATATGACATACAAATAGCCTTGGTAAAATGGCTACAAGGCGCCACTTAAGGGCCTAGCAAGTGACGCCACATACATAGGCAAATGGGCCAAGGATCGAGTCGCATGGGAAGCAAATAAAGAATTTTATTTTTGCTACAAGGAGCAGAGAGGTGGACAGCATTAAGGCTCTTAAAAGAGGAGTTTTATTCTCTTTAAAATTCGGCAAATAGATAGATAATGATGGGTTATTATTAGTATTATTTTTATTAAGAGATAAGAGATAATTGATGGATTAAATTCTTTTAATTTGAATATATTGAAAATTAAAGAGATAAAGCTATCAAAATAGAAGAGTGATGGCCAAGTAAGGGAGACTTGGCCTAGTAATTTCGGCAATAAGGGGAAAAGAGAGGCCATTCTGTATTATTTTCTTTTCTTGAAAGTCTCTGCCGAATTCTCAAGCAAAAACTCCTCTCTTCTCTTTTATTTTTGCCAAGACGAAAACACCTTGTGTTCTAGCCGAATCCTCCATCTTTATTCTTCTTTCTCTTTTCTTTCTAAATCCATTCAAAAGCTGGAAGTAAGCCTTTTTAAGGCCATAGCCGATTATTCAAGAGAGACGAAATCAAGTTCTTTCCAACCTATAGCCGAATATCTCAAGTGGCATCAAGAGGAAGTGCTGTCGATTTCTTTAGTAGAGGTAAGATTAAGTTTGATTTCTATTCTTTCCTTTAAGGACTTGTTAAAATTCCAGAGGCTAATTCTTATTATTATTCTTTGACCGAAATCTTAAGGAGAGATTTCGAGATCTTGCTAGTGTCGACTTTTAAGGGGGATAGTTCGAGATCTAGCCAACCAAAGTAAGTGCATATTCGGCTAAGGGCTATGTAATGGTGATTTAAATGTTAGAAGTGGAATCTAACAGGTATCCTGTAGGTTTCGACATTTCCATGGCCAAGGGATACTAAGTGCCTATGTACAATCGGCCAAGGCCATGCTTAGTATTCTAATTTAATTCTTATTTGTTTAAAAAGCCGAAAACTAACTAGTTAGGAGTTTTGGTGGCTAGCCGATCACAAGGGTGTGCATCACAAAGTGTTTGGGACTTGATTCATAAGTCAATCGGCAACAAGGTAGGTTTAAGTGTACTAATCCTATTGGGATTTGGTCTTATAGCCGAATAGGCTCTTTGCTAACATATTAAGGTTGGCCGAATGTAGGGGTTTAAGATCTAAGGCATTAGATCAAGGTTTTCGGGATTTCAGTGAATTTGTTAAGTGAATCAGGTGTGTACCCCACACTAATCTTAATAGATTTATGGCTTAAACTTGATATATGTGTTAATATGAAAGTGTAAGAATGTGGCTAAGGTACCATGATATGGTACAAAGTACTGTGCACGTTTCCTACTCCTACTAGGATTATGAAATATGTTATATTTAACATGTGATAAGTGATAAGAATGTGAAATTTGGCATGTTAATGCATAATATGTATGATATGGGGCATATGGGTTGTTGAAAAGGGGAAGTGAATGTGGTGACCTAAGACCACGATATTTGAATGTGGTGACCTTAGACCACGAGATCTAAATGTGGTGACCTAAGACCACGATATCTGAATGTGGTGACCTAAGACCACGATATCTGAGTGTGGTGACCTAAGACCACGAATACTCATAGAGGCGATGATGAGCACGTCGATCGCAAATGGCGCTTCGATGGTGTGTAGCGGATGGAGGGTTGACTTAGTAGTCCCCACGGTGTGCAGAATGGTACGGGTATATGTAGCGGATGGCATATAGGTTTGGGTTCGGGTTGCATCATTATTCTTATCTGCTATATGTATTGATATGTGATATGATTATGTAGCCTGAATTATTAACTTTAGTGTTGGTTACACATTGAGTCTGTTGACTCACCCCGTTGTGGGAACATGTTTCAGGTGATGAACAGTGATGGACCGGGACAGCAGAACTTGTGGTGGCCATGCTCAGCTTAAAGTTATTTTATTTTGACATTTTATTTCATTTATGTACTTTAAAATTATTTGGGTTTGTTTTGATGTAATAAGGCCATAGTGAACTCTTTTATTACTGTTTTGTTGATTTACCATGTTACGAACTTTTTGTTAATTAAAGACTAAGCAAATTTAATTTGAAATAAACTTTAAATATTTTGTCACCTGAAATAAATGGGTTTTCAATATAAAATAAACTTGTTTCCAACTCGAGCCCAACCCACAAACAAACTTTCTTCAAAACACACAGTTTTTCTAAGGTAATAAAAGAATTTTAAACCGATTTTCTTCGAGGAACATACCAGATCCGGTCAAGCCTCGTGGGCCAGGTTTGGGGTGTTTCATTAGGTATCACCCTAATCCGAAAAAAATCTCTTAACCTTATCTCTAGGCGTTCGATCAACTCCGCTTAATTATGTTCGATCTTCTCTTAGGCAGGGTCTATTCCTCCTCCTCCTAAGCACATTAGATTTGGATTAAGCATCATATTAAGAACAAACTAAGTAATTTATCATATAACTTAAAAATCAAATAATAAAATCTGTCTAGGTTTCATTCCCCTTCAGGTATCTGAAGGATTTAGTTCATAATGTAAAAATAAAACATCACAAGAGAAAAGATAAAACAAAACATAAGAAAAATCCTAAAACTCCCTGACGGGATTGAAGGAGAATTCTGCCGTCTTGAGTATAATTCCGGCTTCTTGGGATGAATCAATAGCTATCCTCGCGTTATTCCCTAACTCTGACCTTTTCGGCTTGGCTCCTTGTCCTAGCTTTGACCCCCCTTAAAGGTGGTACTTAGGGGATATTTATAGGCTCTTGGAATGCGATTCTTTCTCCCTAAGTATCCTTTTTTGACTGAAATTGCTCTTTTCAGCGACAGAGGCACGACCATGTCACACGCCCGTGCAAATCGAGACCTGACTGTGTTCAGATTTCTTTAATAAAGCACAGCCATGTGAGTCAAGGTTAGGCCGTGTTCTTGATGACTGGCACGGTACGGCCTTGTGGTCTTTGGCCCAGGCTGTTTCAATTTCGTGAGAAGGCCCATTTGCTTCGTTTTAGGCCCGTTTTGTGTTCTTTTCATCCTCAGGTGCTTTCCTGGGTATAAGACATGAAAAGAAAGGATTAAAAGCACCTTTTTATATAAAACAAAGCTTAAATCTTCAAAAAGCATAATAAATGTGGGATTAAAATATGTTACTTTTACGGTTTATCAAATACCCCAACACTTAAGCTTTTGCTTGTTCTCAAGCAAAATTCTCAACTTACAATTAAAACGAACTTTCCATGATTCATAATTCCTATTAACAATGCCTTATCCTAATTCATAGATAATTTATACATGGATAATTCAACTCAGAGATTCCTAAAGATTCAAACAAGATAAATCTTACATTTGTAGCACGAAAACATAGGTGTTTCCCTTCATTTGAATAATTACCTTTAATTTAAAGCCTACAAGGATTGACATCCTCACAAAAGATTCACTCAAATCACTTGAAAAGTGTTTAAGGGTCAAAATTAAGCACTTATAAGTTGAACCTGAAAAGTTAATGCCATAGGCTTGCCCGAAAATCAAATCTCCACCACTGTAAAAGAAAATGATAAACAGATCAAAAGGTCTTTGTCAAGGTTGTAATGGGGCTAGGGTGAAAGGTGTGGTCACAGGTTGAAATTAGAGGGTTAGAATCGAGATTGACTTGACAAGTACCTTCCCTAAAAACTTTTCTGAAATTCTATCAACTGAAGAAATAATAAACTTACTAATACGAGCTTTTTCTTTTTGGAAATAAACTTTGATTGCGTAAGCTCACTTTTCATACTTGCTAATATCAAAAACTTGAATTTTTTTTAAGAACAAACTAAATACAAGATAAATTTAGCTACTAGAATAATAAACTTAGGTAACTAGCTCAAATCAAATCTCGATTCAGGGGTAGTCAAAATAAAGGGTGATAACAAATACAAAGGGTTTTTGGGTTAAAATTAGCGGGTAAGTTAATAAAAAAGGTTGTTAGGATCAACGGGGTTTGCTAAGGGTTAATTTTGAGGGTAGGCTTTTTAGTGGTGTAAGTGGGTTAAACCTAGGTGCCTTTATCATCTCGGTATATCAAATCATAACTGTGGTCTTGACATGTATAATTGAGGCAAGTTCTAGAATAACAGTTCATAGTTGACATACTCATAATCAAGAAGTGAGCATGAAAAAGAATGTATGCTCTATAAGGTTCAAAATCTCACAAAAATTATGGGTGTTTTTGACATCAACCTTGTAAATCTCAAATTTCAGGATAATATTTAAATTCCGGTTGACAACCTAAAATTTTAATTTTTAGAAAATTAGACTTATCATGCTTGATTCCCTAGTATTCTTCAAATTTAATCATCAATGCACAATTAACTATGACTTATTCCAAAACATATCAATAAAAATCATAAATCATCAGAAATTTCATCTTAATTAGTAATATGAGAAAATTACTTTAAAACAAGGTTAAAGTTAGGCATTTTCTTCGATTAAATATTCACCCCCACACTTAAGATGTACATTGCCCTCAATTTACAAAGATAAATAATGACAATTAGTGATCAATCAAAAAGATAGGAGGGAAAAGTTTTACTTCCTGTATTTTCAGACGAGATCCTTTAGGATGTGGACAGTGTGTGGCATCAGGAGATATTTCGCATTTCGCCTATTTGTGCTTTTGTGTAGGTGGAATATATATGTTTTATTCTGCAAAATCACTTGATAATGATCTTTTCGATGAAAAAGTTTGTTAGGGATGTTATGAAGAATTGAATAGCCAATGATAAAAAAAAATGTAATAAAAGTTCAAATTAAACAACATAAAATAAAATCTTAAAAATGAAGAAGTCAAAATAAAATTAAAGTAAACAAATTATTTAAAAAAACTCAGAGGCCCTTATCATCTGCTGGATCTGGTGGTGGTGCTGATGACGAAATGTTGAGGTGCTGACATATTTGTTGGAGTGTCACCTCTATTCCGTCAAAGCATCGGGCGTTTTTAGCAAAATGCATCTCGAATCGATCAAGTTGAGCAGAGATGTCTGCTAATGATGTGGCCACACGGTGTGGATACTGGCTCGGATTTGTTGCCTCCTCTGATGGTGGTGGGACATCATCAGGAATGTCCTCATCCTCCTCCTCGGTGACGGTGACTTTAGTATGTACTGCGGAGGATGGGTCCCTCGACGTTGTTTTATCATCCTCATGTGTAACATGGTTTGGATGCCTTGAAGAACCATGTTCCCCATCAGTGTGAGGGAGGCGATCTGCTCTGTAACACCTTAAATAGGGGCTATTGTGTTTGAACTTCTTTGCATGTGTATGGATTAATTGTGTTATTAATTGAGGTGTTCTAGAGGCTAGTTATATATCAAGGGTAGGCACGAACTATAGTAAAAATTTTGTTTTAAGCATTAGTTAAGGAGAGCTGAAGGAGCTAGGGGTTAAGTATATTTCGTGGGGAATTTAAGTACAAGAATTGGCTTGGTAAAGTGGCAAGGAGGCGCCACTTAGGGCCTTGAGAGTGACGCCACATGCAGGAAAGGGGGAGCTCAGGTTCGAGCAGCAGAAATCCCATTTTCTGCTTACCATTTTGTCGCCAAGGAGGGAGGAGTTGTGCTCAGCTCAAACTCTGTCAGATAATTGTGGATTAAGTCAAACTAATTTAAACTGATGAAGAAGAGAAAATTTAGGAGCTTGTGGAATTCAAACTTATTTGAATTATTGGTCAGGAGAAATTTAAGGTGTTTGCCAAATTTTGAATAGTGGAGGAGGAGTGTTCAGTTGGGGAACTTGCTAGGTGTGCCGTCCCTCTATAGTTAGCTTAGGAGGACATTTTCAGCTAGTCTAGGCTATAGTGCATTCAGTTGAGAAGCAAACCGAAACTCCTCTTTGCTCATCGATTTTCCCTTAATGCACCATGTTGAAGCAAAAGCCAAAATCCCTTTTTGTACCTGTCGGATTCTCTTGAAAGCACCTAGCCGAATGCCCATCTAAACTTTCTTAGTTTTATTTCTTTTCTTCTTCTCAAGTGCTTGGCCGAATCTCCTTCTCTCCCATCTCTCTTTTTTTTCTCTCATAATTGCTCAAAATCACATCTTCATCTTTTTCCTCCTTTTTGCCGAAACTCTCTTGATCCCTTTTCTTTAAACCAAAGTCGAATACCATTCATCTTTCTCCCATTCTCTCCTTTCACTTTAGTCGAATCTTATTTACTTTTCTCTTCTTTCAGCCATAGCCGAATCTCATAGAAGTCTATCACTATTGTCGAAATCTCCCTACTTTCTTCTTGTTTTATTTTAGCCAAATATCAACCAAGCATAGATCTCCCTCGGTTCTTCTCTAATCGGATTTGAAGAGGGTAAGTAATCTTGGCAAAAACTCTATTCTCACTTTCTCTTTTTCTCTGTCGACATGAGTAGACAAAAGCCAAATTTCAGCATTTGTCTTGGCTTTTAATCAACCATGCAATTGGTTTCTTTTAGGACCTTGGGGATTTTGAAGCAGTAGATCGGGGTCATCTATTTCCTATCAAGCGATTTCGGTAAGTCAGTGGTAAGGTTTCATGCCGATTCGATCTTTCTATAAGTTATTTGAAAAGCCGAAGGCTATTAAGATTAAGTGTTAATGTTGGCCAATTGTAGGGGAAGGCCCAATTGCATATAGCTTGGGTTGTGGTTAGCGTTCGAAAGGCAGTAAGGTAAGGGTTGTGTTTTGTTGTGCGTTATCTCACCCTTCGAGAATTGCTAGTATAGCCGAATGGCTTTTGCTAATGAACTATGTGTTGGCCGAATATAGGAAAAGGGGATCTAGAATGTTAGATCGGGAACTTCGGGATTCAGTAATCGCGTTAGTGATCAGGTATGTAACTTACACACTTCATAATTAAGTAAATATGCTAATAGCCTAAACATGTTAAAAGCCAGAAACTGTGTAGATCTTGATATGATACCATAATGGGCATGAGCAAGGATTTCGGGTAAGTCCGTTTTGATGAGATTATGCTACATGATGCTTGATGCTATGCTCTACGTTTTATTCGATATATGTTTATTATTAAAGCATGTTGGCATGATTTACATATGTATTGCATTATTATGGGTGATATGAGAGGAGGGGAAAGTTGATATCTGTGACTTTGGGTCACCAGTGGTTTGGTACCACCAGTGGTTTGGTACCACCAGTGGTTTGGTACCACCAGTGGTTTGGTACCACAGTTAATTTCGTGACTTTGGGTCACCAGAGGTTTGGCACCTCATAGCGACTCGTCCCAGTGGCTTAGCACCACAGTGGGTTAGCCCCACATTTGATAAAACGGGATTGCCGCCAGTGATTTGGTATCACAACGTGGGTTGGCCCCACAATTGGATTATTCGTGACTTTGGGTCACCAGTGGTTTGGCACCACCAGTGGTTTGGTACCACACGGGGTAGAGAAAGGAGTAGTGGATGGTTAGGTTTGGGTGCATGCTATGTTTATTTGATTATGACTTGTGTAAGCATGTTGCAATAATTGGGAGGGGGATTATGCACTGAGTCTTGGTGACTCACCTTCTCCCTTATTTTTTCAGGTGAATCATAGATTGCGGATAAGGAGCCGGGTGGACTCGTGGTGGCCATGCGATACTTGCTTTCGGGTTTCATTGAACATCATTTGGGTACTTTAATTTATTTAAATTCCGATTTTTATTTGGGTTTGTAATAAGGCCTTTAAATTATGTTTTCGGATTATTTTATCTGCTTTGGATTTGATTTCAAATATGATTAAGTAAATTACTTGATTTGTTTAAATAACCTGGACACAAAGTTTTCTAAACTATAATTTGCATGCGGTTTCAAAACTTTGCCATCGGGTAATACAATCCACGTGATAACAAGTCAACTTAAATGATTTTCAAATCTAAGTTTTCAAAGCCCGAATACAAACGATTTCCAAATTAACTAAGCAAGAATCACTTGGGTTTTAATAAGACATAAATGTTCTCCAAAGTAATGACGGACAAGTGAGTTTTAAAACAGATTTTCAGGATTTCAAAAAACAAGTTAACGTTATCAACTTCACATGCACAAGTTTTTCCCCAAACGCAAAGCAATACAAGGGTTTTCACTGAAAATAAACTGGTAACCCATTTTCTTCAAAAAGTTTTCACTCTGTAATACATTAGACTCGATCGTGTTGTGTTGACCAGATTTGGATTACAATTATGGTATCAGAGCCAGGTTCAAAAGCTCGACTGTGGGCCCGAGGCCCAAAATGTTTTAAGGTGAGGTTTAAAAATGTTTTTGTTTGAAAATACATGGTTTGAGAAGCATGGCACCGAGTCTCCGACACCAATCCCCCAGGTAAGTACCCCTAATTGATGGTTGCTTACGATTATGGTGATATATGCTTTGAACGACTAGTGATAGTGGATTACTCTAGAGACTGAAACCTATAGGACTCTGTGAACTTGTGAAAACAAAACTCTATAATAAGAACTATTCATAAGACTGTGCCTTAACAATAGTGGAATAAAGACTGACGCATAAAACTTTTAAATTAAATAAGTCGAGATATTAGACATGAGCACTCGAGGTCGTGGTCGTAATACACGTGGACGCGGTTGAGGTAGGATGACTGTGTCTGAACCAGTGGGGTCTGGTCAAGGGTCGAAAAATGAGATGCCACCACCACCACCAACTGCAGGTGGTGAGTTTCAGGATCAGACAGGGGATGATGCAGTGTCGCAGGCGATGCTACGAGTTCTTGAGAGGGTGGCTGGAGTAGGTGGAGGTGCAGGAGCTCGAAAGTCTGTATCTGAGTGACTCCGAGCCAATAGAGCCGAGGTATTCCGAGGTGTATTTGGTGTGGCTCCCAATACGGCTGAGTATTGGTTGGAGGCCACGGAGCGAATCATAGATGATTTGGATTTGACTGCTAAGGAGAAACTAAAAGGGATAGTGTCGCTTCTCCGGGATGAGTCATACCAGTGGTGGCTCACGGTTCGGGATATTACTGCAGCGGATGATCTTACTTGGGATTATTTTAAGATAGCTTATCAGAAGAAATATATTGGATCTAGTTACATCGATGCGCAGCGAAAAGTGTTTCTGAGACTGGTTTAGGGGAGTAAGTCTGTATCAGAGTACGAGGCAAAATTCTTAAGGTTGAGCCGGTATGCTCGGGGTATTGTGGCTACGGAGCACGAACGATGTGTCAGGTTTGAGGATGGACAGAGGGATGTGCTGAGATTGCTGATTGCTCCACATCAGGAGTGAGAGTTTGCTGTGTTAGTAGAAAAGGCTAAAATAGCCAAAGGGATAAAGGAATCTGTGAGGCAGAATCATGACAGGAATAGACATAAGAGAGGTTTTGGATCAGCTGGGTCAGTTGGTAATTCTCAGAAAAGGGCTAGGCCTAGTGGGCCGAATCAATCTGGGAGGCCTGTTACTGCTAATCAGGGACCAGCGCAGTGTAATCGATGTGGGAAATCTCATTGCGAAGAATGTGGGACTAGTGGAAAAGGATGTTTTGACTGTGGCTCTCTGGATCACCGTGTGAGGGATTGTCCACGTAAGTTAGCCAAATTCTGACCGAGGGTCGTGGCCGTGCTCGGTTCGAGAAATGAGGACCGCAACCGCGAGAGGGTCGTGGTAATCGTAGAGGAGGTAATGGTTTGCAGTGGGGCCACGAGCAGCAGGCAGAGGCGCAGTGTGCAACACGAGCGAGGCAAGACAGCCGGGATTGGTATATGCAGCGAGGCGTCGAGAGGAGGGGGACGCACTGGACGTCATAACTGGTACGTTCTTAAACTTTGGATTTCCATATACTGCTTTGATTGATGTGGGTTCGACGCATTCGTATGTTGCTAGTAGCATAGTAGAGACCATGAACTTAGACTCTAAGATTACTTCTAGGGAGATGATAGTAATTAGCCCTCCAGGTCACTCTGTAGAAGTAAATAAGCTATATAGGGACGTACCCCTAGAACTCCAAGGGGTAGTATTTGTAGCTGATCTGATGGAACTGCCGTTTGGGGAGTTCGATCTGATTCTTAGGATGGACTGGCTGGTGAAGTACCAAGCAAGTTTGGATTGCGCGGCTAAGCGCATGGTTCTGAAAACAGTTGAGGGTGAAGACGTGGCGATGATAGGTAATAGAAGAGATTATCTGTCCAACGTGGTGTCTGATTTGAAACCGGAGAAAATGGTCAGAAAGGGTTGTGAGGCATTTATGGTTCATGTGTGTGCCTTGAAGGCCAAGGAGTTAGCTGTGGAGAATGTCCAAACGGTGAAGGAATTTGTCGACGTATTTCTAGAAGAACTTTCAGGTCTGCCTCCGGATCAGGAAGTTGAATTTGGTATAGATTTGTTACCCGAGACCGCGCCAGTGTCTATTGCCCCGTATAAGATGGCGCTGAAGGAATTGGTGGAGCTGAAGGCTTAGATTTAGGAGTTATTGGACCGAGGTTTCATCTGGCCAAGTGTTTCGCCTTGGGGAGCGCCAGTGCTCTTTGTCAAGAAGAAGGATGGTACAATGCGGATGTGTATAGACTACCGCCAGTTGAATAAGCTGACGATCAAAAACAAGTATCCATTGCCCAGGATAGATGACTTGTTTGATCAGCTTAAGGGTGCATCGATTTTCTTGAAGATCAACTTAAGGTCTGGGTATCATCAACTAAAGGTGAAAGAGGCTGATATCCACAAGACGGCGTTTCGCACTCGGTATGGGCACTACAAGTTTCTGGTAATGCCGTTTGGGTTAACTAACGCGCCGACAGCATTTATGGACATGATGAATCGGGTGTTTCAGCCGTATCTGGATGAATTTGTTGTGGTATTTATAGACGATATACTGGTGTACTCAATATCTTAGGAGGAACATGATGCGCATTTGCGAGTAGTTTTGCAGATTCTGAAGGAAAAACAGTTATTTGCCAAATTTAGTAAGTGCGAGTTCTGGCTTAGGGAGGTGACTTTCTTAGGTCACGTAGTGTCAGATGAGGGGATTAGAGTGGATCCTCGAAAGATTGAGGCTGTATTGGACTGGAAACTGCCTAAGTCAGTGGCAGAAGTCCGGAATTTTCTAGGTCTAGCAGGGTATTACCGAAGATTTGTTGAGGGATTTTCTTTGATCACAGCGCCGATGACCAAATTACTGAGGAAAGGAGTTCCATTTGTGTGGTCTGAGAAACAGCAAGAAAGTTTCAACAAGTTGAAAAGATTATGGACCAAGCTCGATTTTGATTTGACTGAGGCAGGAAAGGAATTCACGGTATATTGTGATGCATCGCATACTGGCTTGGGATGTGTGCTGATGCAGGAAGGGAAGGTAGTGGCTTATGCATCTCGACAGTTGAGACCGCATGAGGTTAACTATACGACGCATGACTTGGAATTGGCTGCAGTGGTTTTCGCCTTGAAGATTTGGAGGCACTACTTATACGGAGAGAAGTCGATAGTCTACACGGATCACAAGAGTCTGAAGTACCTTTTGACTCAGAAGGATTTGAACTTGATACAGCGCAGATGGATTGAACTGTTGAAGGACTACAACTGTTCAATTGAGTATCATCCGAGCAAGGCTAACGTGGTTGCAGACGTATTGAGTCGTAAGGTAGTATCAGACTTGAGGGCGATGTTTGCTCATCTTAGCTTGTATGATGACAGGAGTCTTTTGGCAGAATTGCAAGTAAAGCCGACTTGGGTAGAGCAGATTAAGGTGAAACAGTTGGAGGATGAGGGTTTAAATGCTCGGAGGTTGCAAGTTTAGAATGATGGGTTGGAAGGTTACAGCTTTTCCAGTGATGGAGTACTGTGTTTTCAAGGGAAAGCCTGTATGCCGAAAGATGTCGAGTTAAGGCAGAGGATTCTACAGGATGCACATAACAGCCCATACGCTATGCATCCTGGAGGTAGCAAGATTACCGGGATTTGCGAGAACAGTTTTGGTGGCGGTGGATCGAAGCAGAAATGGCGAGTTTGTGGGTAAATATCTGACGTGCCAGCAAGTCAAGGCTGAACATCAGTTGTCGTCAGGTTTACTTCAGCCAGTGAAGATTCCACAGTGGAAGTGGGAAAGGATCACTATGGACTTTGTCAGTGGGCTACCCCTTACGCCTAGTAAGAAAGACTCAGTCAGGGTGATTGTAGACCGCTTGACTAAGTCAGCTCATTTTGTACCGGTAAGGGTTGATTACTCACTTCAGAGGTTAGCTAAGCTATATGTGGCAGAGATAGTGAGGTTGCACGGTGTTCCAGTGTCAATTATCTCGGACAGGGATCCCAGGTTCACATCGAGGTTTTGGAGAGCGTTGCATCAGGCGTTGGGTACACGGTTGGATTTTAGTACGGCATTTCATCCGCAGACAGACGGACAGTCAGAAAGGGTTATACAAATCCTGAAAGATATGCTGAAAGGCTGTGTTTTGGATTTCAGAGGCAGCTGGGAAGAATTTCTACCGTTAGCTGAATTTGCGTACAACAATAGTTACCAGGCAAGCATTAAGATGGCACCATATGATGCGTTGTATGGTAGAAAGTGTCGTACACCTACCTGCTGGACAGAGTTGGGTGAGCGTTGGATGTTGGGACCAGAGTTGGTTGCTGAGACCGAAGATAAAGTCAAGGTGATTCAGGCTCGTTTGAAAGATGCTTCGGACAGGCAGAAGTCATATGTAAATCTTAAGCGGAGAGATATAGAGTTCGCAGTGGGTGATAGGGTTTTCTTGAAGGTCTCGCCGTGGAAGAAAGTGCTGAGATTTGGAAGGAAAGGCAAGCTAAGTCCAAGGTTTATTGGCCCATATAAGGTGTTGAGACGAGTGGGACCAGTAGCTTATCAGCTCGAGTTGCCAGCGGAGCTGAGTAAGATACATAATATGTTCCACGTCTCCATGCATATACGCTATCGTTCAGATCCATCACATGTTGTATCGGTGGAGGACATTGAGGTGAGCGCAGATTTGACCATGGAAGAGGAACCAGTGCAGATACTAGATCGGGATGTGAAAGTTTTACGCAAGAAGTCAGTTCTGTTAGTAAAGGTATTATGGCGAAATCATGGCGTGGAAGAAGCGACGTGGGAACCAGAGGATGTGATGAGACAGCAATATCCTCAACTCTTTTGACCAGGTAATTTCGAGGTCGAAATTATTTTTAAGGGGGGTAGAACTGTAACATCCTTAAATAGGGGCTATTGTGTTTGAACTTCTTTGCATGTGTATGGATTAATTGTGTTATTAATTGAGGTTTTCTAGAGGCTAGTTATAAGTCAAGGGTAGGCTCGAACTATAGGAAAAATTTTGTTTTAAGCATTAGTTAAGGAGAGCTGAAGGAGCTAGGGGTTAAGTGTATTTCATGGGGAATTTAAGCACAAGAATTGGCTTGGTAAAGTGGCAAGGAGGCTCCACTTAGGGCCTTGAGAGTGATGCCACATGCAGGGAAGGGGGAGCTCAGGTTCGAGCAGCAGAAATCCCATTTTCTGCTTACCATTTTGATGCCAAGGAGGGAGGAGTTGTTGTACCATCCCCAAACCCGGCCCATTCATTACGACCGAATTTGGTTATGTTAGTAAAAATATTTTTCTTTACTTAGAATTTAAAACACGAAAATCTACTATCTTTTTGGTAAAACCGTGTACTTTTAAAAGATACTTTTAGACTTTGATAATAAATAGAAATGTCCAGATTAAAACACTCGTTTAATTTATAAATTTGTTGAGTAAATAAATAGCTAAAAACTAAGTCGTTTTCACATAGTAATCAAAATAATCAAACCATAATTTAAAATAATAATAAAGAAATTCCCAAAATAAATGAAAAAGTCAAAGGGCCTTATTACATCAATATTTAAACCCAAATACTTAATATAAATAAACTTAAAAGATTTGAATTCTTCTTTCTGCATGGGCCACCATGTGTCCTCTCCGATCCCGATCCCATTCTATTCATTTCCTGAAATGGTTAGAAATAAAAGGGTGAGTCCACTGACTCAGTGCATAACCACAACACATATTTCCATCCGTATGGGCGTGGCCCATACCCACACAGCCATCGAAACAAATCATGCAAGAATGCATCTCAGCCCAACCCATTGTCCAACCGTGACACCAACCTTAGCAGACTCCCCGCCTAAGGCCGTGGGAAACCACCACTGATCACCTTGTGATCCAAAATTCTTACCTTGGCAACTCACTGCTCAAGGCCGTGGCTGAGCCACCGATCAACCAATCGTGATCCAAATATCGTAATCTGCCTACGGTGATGCACATAGCAATCAACCGCCGAGATGGGCACCAAGCCAACATCTCCCTTGATTATGCACACAGCAACTCATCAAGCGCTAGTGTAGCCCGAAGCTAACACTAGACCACGTACACCAATGTGTACTCCCTTCCTTCCTCGATCAAACCCGAATCCCATGCATATGTGATAAAGCATCTTATCAAATCATCATATAATAGGAGCATACATCTCATATCATTACCACATCATATATTTATATATACATCATAATAACTTCAACATCACAAACTTACTCATGTATAAACGTTAGCAAGCATAACATCAAGAAATAGTGCGATGATTACGCACCTTAATAACTGTGATCCCACTCAAAACGCTACCTTAATGTCGACTAATCGACCCTCGAAAGATTTCCCGCGATAGGCTCTTTCTCCTACACAATCGGCCTTAGCACAAAAACAAGGAACCCTTAGGGCCATTCGGCCAAGTCAAGAAACTATAGCAAAAGAATCACACCCTTACCTTGCTAACCACTACCCTTTGCTCTAATGAGAATCGGCCACCACCAAGGAAGTAGGGTTTTGCAATGGATAAGGAGAGATTCGGCTAAAGCATAAAAAGAAGAAAAGGAAGAGAGGCTATGGGTATTCGGCTTAGGCTAAATGAAAAAAAAAGGGTTAAGGGTTTGGCCTAAGCAACAATTTGGAAACAAGAAGAGCTTACAAGTTCGGCAACAATAAAAGAAAATAAAATAAAATAAAAATTCGGCACAAGGGGGATGAGAGAAGGAACTTTCGGCAAAAGCAATAAGGAGAGGAAAAACGTTTCAAAAGGGGTGCCCCCCCTATTTATAGGATTCGGCCAACACCTACCCACAAGCATAAGACCGAAAATGCCCTCCAAACACTCCCAAAACCCGGCCACTACTTAACTCCCCTTCAAATCCCATATTTCCCCCCCTTTTTCCTCCCTAACACTCATTCAAAAAGGTTTGAATGAGTCAAACCTCTTCCCACAGTAAATTTAAAAACAAAGACCAAGTCTTCTCCATCTTTTAAGCATCCAAAAGCCACCCAGCTTCTTACCTCTCTGACGCCAAAAATAAAGGCCAAAGTGCTGCCTTCGCAGCTCGAACACTGGCCCCTCCCCTTGCACCTGAGGCGTCACTTTGCCAAGCACTTAGTGGCGTCTCCCTTGCCACTTTACCAGCCCAATCTTTGTGTCAAAAACTCTTAAATAATTCTCTTAAGACACCCATCACCAAGCTCCCCTTTTAGCACATAAAAATCCAAAATTTTCTAAAGTCTTCCCCTTGAATCTGAACATTCTTAACACCTTCCAAACACATCAAAGCATACCCAAAACCTACTAGAACATGAATTATACCCACCATGCATAGCCCCTAAACCAGGGTGTTACAATTCTACCCTCCTTAAAATAATTTCGTCCTCGAAATTACTTGTCTAAACTAACAGTCCAATTCCCTCCACTACGCTATGGTTGCGCACTCTGATCTTAAAGAGCTAACCTACCTTCTAGGCACAGTTTCTAAGTTCATACTCAAGGTTCCCACTACTTTACGAGCAACAAATCAAACAATCATCAACACAAACAAAACAACAAAGAATATTCCAAACATAAGGAGCTTACCAGCTGACCCATCAGGCACATCATTATCCTCTCTCCGATGAACTGCATAAACCAGACCTGGCTGTCTTGCCTCAGTGCCACCATTACCGCGGTCTACTGCTCCACGACCTCGGCCAGAACCATTTCCTCCATGGCTCGGACCACGACCTCTCGTCGCTTGCTGACCAACTCTGCCTGGTTGCACATATCCTTGACCTTCTGTCCGAGTCCTACTCGGATTCTGGGGACAATCCTTAATCAGGTGGAACTTGGACTTGCATCTAAAGCACTCCGAACACGATTCGGCGATTCGCCAACATGGTACCTTCCACATTGAGGACACGGACGATCTGGATTTCCGTGGTGGCTTAGCAATATTTAACGAGTCTCAACCTCGGTCTTTTACGAACCCTCTCAAACACGCCGGCGATCCAACACTTCTCTTATCACGGTTCCTTTCTCTATTGTGCCTCTCACCTTCTTGACCTCCTCGGCTATTCGAGCTTTCTCCACTAAAAGCTGCGAAGTCTCTTTCACGATGCGAGCAATCAAAACTCGCAGACTCATCCCGTAGCCTATCTTTAAATCGACACATCTCTCATAATCCGTTGCCACGATGCCCCGAGCATATCGGCTTAAATGAAACTTCAACCGTACTCGCTATTGACTTGTCACCTTGCACCAAGTTGAGAATGCCTTCCTCACGAGCATCCACATAGCTCGCTCCGACATACTTCCTCAAACTTGATCTTAAAGTAACCCGATCCACTCGATCCGCAGTACTTTCTCTTAACGATGAGCCACCTGCTGGTAGGCTTCATCCCGTAGCAACGAAACAACACCCTTAAGCTTCTCCTCGCAGATTAAGTCTAAGTCGTCCATAATCCTTTCAATGACCTCAAGCCAATACTGCGCCACGTTTGGAGCTACCCGGACACTCCTCACGAAAACCTCTGGCCCATTCGCCGCCTAAGCCTTTCGGTGCGATTTCGAGTCCTATTGCCCACATTGGCTCCTCGCCACTCGTTCGAGCACTCGCGGCCACGACTTGCGATCATCGCATCGTCTCCTCCTCGTCCCGATCCTGCTGTTCACCTCAACAAGCGGTGGCGGTGCATCGCCTCTCGACCCATGGCGTGACCCAACCGGTTCGATCATCGACATCCGCTCTACCACGTCCACGAGTATTGCGACCACGCCCCTAGAACTCATATCTAGCGCCTCGATTTTAGTACATTTAGAAAGTTTTATGGATTAGAAATTCTTGTTCCTTTGTTTATCCACGAGCAATTTTATGCAATAAAGTTTCCGAGAGTAGTTCTTTCGATCAATCAAAGTTTCCTCTCCTACCTGTGGTAATTAGTCATTTTCCTATAGGGGTATTTTGGTAATAACTCGAGGTCAATTTTGAAAATGGTTTTCAAACTAAAGATATTTCAAAGTTTACAAAATCTCAGGGGTCATCTTGAAAATTCTGTTTCTCAAACAAAGTGTGTTGCAAAAATTTCAGAAAGTAGGGTCATTTTCGTAATTTTAGAAATCATGGGCATTTTCGTAAATTCTCCACATCGAAATATCACCGTATCTCACAAAGCTAAGATAGAAATATTTCAGTAAAAGATCGAGAGAAATCTGAAGATTTAGAAACCAAGGGCGTTTTGGTAATTTTATCAACCAGGGGTATTTTCGTAAATTTCCAAAAACCAGAATATCCTAATATTTTGAAAACTCGGATTTTAGTATTTTGCAAAGTAAAGAGCAAAAAAAAAATTTTGAGGGTAGTACGGTAATTTTATAACACAAGGGTATTTTCAGTAAATTTGCCACTAGGGGCATTTTGGTAATTTTGTAAATAAAAAAACGTCCCTCCAAAATCAAATTTAGGGTTTCACAAACCAAAGGGGTAAAGTTGAAAATTTTAAAACAGGGGGTTTTAAAACAATCAGGCCAAATCCCTTTCGGGTTTTAATAATCGGTTTAGCCCATGAACAAGTCCTCTTGGTTAAGGTGAACCAGTAGCTACGCACTGCAGTAGGATACTGCGAAGAGGAGGTGAGTCACACTGATTGCTTAAATACCGAGGCTCTTAGGTTCCACTCCTAGACATGCGTCTGTGGGTTACCACACCTTAACTCGGCGACTTGCTTCACAGGTTTGTTTAAGAGATTTAAGTTTTATGCACATGTTTGAGTAGTCTAGTCCTAGGGTCCAATAGTCCTAACTTTCTAATCTACGAGCCCAAATAAACCCATAATAATACACATAAACAAAACACTTCAAAAGTTCGAAGTACTTACCTGGCGGACTCGGGCCGGAGACACAGGTGCCATGCCAGAATAACCTGAAAACCTTTTTATAAAAGACCACATTCCAAAAACCCATTTTGAAAACTGTTTCGGGCCCAAAACCCTCAAAGCCGAGTTTTGAACCGGGCTCTGATACCAATTTGTAACATCCCCAAACCCGGCCCATTCATTACGACCGAATTTGGTTATGTTAGTAAAAATATTTTTCTTTACTTAGAATTTAAAACACGAAAATCTACTATCTTTCTCGGTAAAACAGTGTACTTTTAAAAGATACTTTTAGACTTTGATAATAAATAGAAATGTCGATTAAAACACTCGTTTAATTTATAAATTTGTTGAGTAAATAAATAGCTAAAAACTAAGTCGTTTTCACATAGTAATCAAAATAATCAAACCATAATTTAAAATAATAATAAAGAAATTCCCAAAATAAATGAAAAAGTCAAAGGGCCTTATTACATCAATATTTAAACCCAAATACTTAATATAAATAAACTTAAAAGATTTGAATTCTTCTTTTCTGCATGGGCCACCATGTGTCCTCTCCGATCCCGATCCCATTCTATTCATTTCTGAAATGGTTAGAAATAAAAGGGTGAGTCCACCGACTCGATGCATAACCACAACACATATTTCCATCCGTATGGGCGTGGCCCCATACACACGACCATCGAAACAAATCATGCAAGAATGCATCTCGGCCCAACCCATTGTCCAACCGTGACACCAACCTTAGCGGACTCCGCCTAAGGCCGTGGAAACCACCACCGATCACCTTGTGATCCAAAATTCTTACCTTGGCAACTCATCGCTCAAGGCCGTGGTGAGCCACCGATCAACCAATCGTGATCCAAATATCGTAATCGCCTACGGTGATGCACATAGCAATCAACCGCCGAGATGGGCACCAAGCCAACATCTCCTTGATGATGCACACTGACAACTCATCAGCGCTAGTGTAGCCGAAGCTAACACTAGACCACGTACACCAATGTGTACTCCTTCCTTCCTCGATCAAACCCGAATCCCATGCATATGTGATAAAGCATCTTATCAAATCATCATATAATAGGAGCATACATCTCATATCATTACCACATCATATATTTATATATACATCATAATAACTTCAACATCACAAACTTACTCATGTATAAACGTTAGCAAGCATAACACCGAAGAAATAGTGCGATGATTACGCACCTTAATAATAGCACTGTGATCCACTCTCAAAACGCTACCTTAATGCTGACTAATCGACCCTCGAAAGATTTCCCGCGATAGGCTCTTCTCCCCCCTACAATCGGCCTTAGCACAAAACAAGGAACCCTTAGGGCCATTCGGCCAAGTCAAGAAACTATAGCAAAAGAATCACACCCTTACCTTGCTAACCACTACCCTTTGCTCTAATGAGAATCGGCCACCACCAAGGAAGTAGGGTTCGGCAATGGATAAGGAGAGATTCGGCTAAAGCATAAAGAAGAGAAAAGGAAGAGAGGCTATGGGTATTCGGCTTAGGCTAAATGAAAAAAAAAGGGGTTAAGGGTTTCGGCCTAAGCAACAATTTGGAAACAAGAAGAGCTTACAAGTTCGGCAACAATAAAAGAAAATAAAATAAAATAAAAATTCGGCACAAGGGGGATGAGAGAAGGAACTTTCGGCAAAAGCAATATGGAGAGGAAAAACGTTTCAAAAGGGGTGCCCCCCTATTTATAGGATTCGGCCAACACCTACCCACAAGCATAAGACCGAAAATGCCCTCCAAACACTCCCAAAACCGGCCACTACTTAACTCCCCTTCAAATCCCATATTTCTCTCCCCTTTTTCCTCCCTAACACTCATTCAAAAAGGTTTGAATGAGTCAAACCTCTTCCCAGCCGAAATTTAAAAACAAAGACCAAGTCTTCTCCATCTTTTAAGCATCCAAAAGCCACCCAGCTTCTTACCTCTCTGACGCCAAAAATAAAGGCCAAAGTGCTGCCTTCGCAGCTCGAACACTGGCCCCTCCCCTTGCACCTGAGGCGTCACTTTGCCAAGCACTTAGTGGCGTCTCCCTTGCCACTTTACCAGCCCAATCTTTGTGTCAAAAACTCTTAAATAATTCTCTTAAGACACCCATCACCAAGCTCACCTTTTAGCACATAAAAATCCAAAATTTTCTAAAGTCTTCCCCTTGAATCTGAACATTCTTAACACCTTCCAAACACATCAAAGCATACCCAAAACCTACTAGAACATGAATTATACCCACCATGCATAGCCCCTAAACCAGGGTGTTACAGTTGTGCTCAGCTCAAACTCTGTCAGATAATTGTGGATTAAGTCAAATTAATTTAAACTGGTGAAGAAGAGAAAATTTAGGAGCTTGTGGAATTCAAACACATTTGAATTATTGGTCAGGAGAAATTTGAGGTGTTTGCCGAATTTTGAATAGTGGAGGAGGAGTGTTCGGTTGGGGAACTTGCTAGGTGTGCCGTCCCTCCATAGTTAGCTTAGGAGGACATTTTCGGCTAGTCTAGGCTATAGTGCATTCGGTTGAAAAGCAAACCAAAACTCCTCTTTGCTCATCGATTTTCCCTTAATGCACCATGTTAAAGCAAAAGCCGAAATCCCTTTTTGCACCCGTCGAATTCTCTTGAAAGCACCTAGCTGAATGCCCATCTAAACTTTCTTAGTTTTATTTCTTTTCTTCTTCTCAAGTGCTTGGCCGAATCTCCTTCTCTCCCATCTCTCTTTTTCTTTCTCTCATAATTGTTCAAAACCACATCTTCTTTTTTTTCCTCCTTTTTTGCAGAAACTCTCTTAATCCCTTTTCTTTAAACCAAACCGAATACCATTCATCTTTCTCCTATTCTCTCCTTTCACTTTAGTCGAATCTAATTTGCTTTTCTCTTCTTTCAGCCATAGCCGAATCACATTGAAGTCCATCGCCATTGCCAGAATCTCCCTACTTTCTTCTTGTTTTATTTTGGCCGAATATCAACCAAGCATAGATCTCCCTTGGTTCTTCTCTAATCGGATTTGAAGAGGGTAAGTAATCTTGGCCGAAACTCTATTCTCACTTTCTCTTTTTCACTATCGACATGAGTAGACAAAAGCTGAAACTCTATTCTCACTTTCTCTTTTTTCACTATCGACATGAGTAGACAAAAGCTGAATTTCGACATTTGTCTTGGCTTTTAATCAACCATGCAATTGGTTTCTTTTAGGACCTTCAGGATTTTGAAGCAGTAGATCGGAGTTATCTATTTCCTGTCAAGTGATTTCGGTAAGTCAGTGGTAAGGTTTCATGCCGATTCGATCTTTCTATAAGTTATTTGAAAAGCCGAAGGCTATTAAGATTAAGTGTTAATGTTGGCCAATTGTAGGGGAAGGCTCAATTGCGTACAGCTCGGGTTGTGGTTAGCGTTCGAAAGGCAGTAAGGTAAGGGTTGTGTTTGGTTGTGCGTTATCTCACCGTTCAGGAATTGCTAGTATAGCTGAATGGCTTTTGCTAATGAACTATGTGTTGGCCGAATGTAGGAAAAGGGGATCTAGTGCGTTAGATCAGGAACTTCGAAATTCAGTAATCGCGTTAGTAATCAGGTATGTAACTTACACACTTCATAATTAAGTAAATATGCTAATAGCCTAAACATGTTAAAAGCCGGAAACTGTGTAGATCTTGATATGATACCTTAATGGGTATGAGCAAGGATTTCGAGTAAGTCCGTTTTGATGAGATTATGCTACATGATGCTTGATGCTATGCTCTACGTTTTATTCGATATATTTTTATTATTAAAGCATGTTAGCATGATTTACATATGTATTGCAATATTATGGGTGATATGAGAGGAGGGGGAAGTTGATATCTGTGACTTTGGGTCACCAGTGGTTTGGCACCACCAGTGGTTTGGTACCACAGTTGATTTCGTGACTTTGGATCACCAGAGGTTTGGCACCTCATAGCGACTCATCCCAGTGGCTTAGCACCACAGTGGGTTAGCCCCACATTTGATAAAACGGGATTGTTGCCAGTGATTTGGTATCACAATGTGGGTTGGCCCCACAATTGGATTATTCGTGACTTTGGGTCACCAGTGGTTTGGCACCACCAGTGGTTTGGTACCACACGGGGTAGAGAAAGGAGTTGTGTATGGTTAGGTTTGGGTGCATGCTATGTTTATTTGATTATGACTTGTGTAAGCATGTTGCAATAATTGGGAAGGGGATTATGCACTGAGTCTTGGTGACTCACCTTCTCCCTTATTTTTTCAGGTGAATCATAGATTGCGGATAAGGAGCCGGGTGGACTCGTGGTGGCCATGCGATACTTGCTTTTGGGTTTCATTGAACATCTTTTGGGTACTTTAATTTATTTAAATTCTGATTTTTATTTGGGTTTGTAATAAAGCCTTTAAATTATGTTTTCGGATTATTTTATCTGCTTTGGATTTGATTTCAAATATGATTAAGTAAATTACTTGATTTGTTTAAATAACCTGGACACAAAGTTTTCTAAACTATAATTTGCATGCGGTTTCAAAACTTTACCATCGGGTAATACAATCCACGTGATAACAAGTCAACTTAAATGATTTTCAAATCTAAGTTTTCAAAGCTCGAATTCAAACGATTTCCAAATTAACTAAGTAAGAATCACTCGAGTTCTAATAAGACTTAAATGTTCTCCAAAGTAATGATGAACAAGTGAGTTTTAAAATGGATTTTCGGGATTTCAAAAACAAGTTAACGTTATCAACTTCACATGCACAAGTTTTTCCCCAAACGCAAAGCAATACAAGGGTTTTCACTGAAAATAAACCGGTAACCCGTTTTCTTCAAAAAGTTTTCACTCTGTAATACGTCAGACTCGATCGTGGTGTGTTGACCGAGTTTGGGGTGTTACATGCACGCTGGAGTTGAGGAGGTTAAAGTATCGAGCTATCCTCATAATGTATGGTCCCATTGACAGAAGTCCCTTCCTGTGGGCTTCAGTTTGATGCTGCATCACGCATGCAATGAAGTATGCCAAGTCGAACACATGTCCTTCAGACATGCAGGACAGGAAGTACACGTCGTGTTTGTTAACGACGCTGGTGCTCTCCTTTCGACCTGTGATGGTATGCGCGAGTATGGCGTGAATGTACCGTAAGGCTAGAGGAAGGGCTGTCGCTTTAGATTTGCTGGGGTTGTAGATGGCCGTCGTTGGTTTGAGGTTGAGCCAGCAGTCGTACGGAAGGCTATGAGGTTCTCAATTTAGACCTGATAGCGGGTTTTCCGAGATGAATTCTACCGTGAGAGGCCAAGGGCTGCTCCGAATTGGGGTACGCTCAATCGGCGTACCTCGCCCCCGAGACGGAATTGTATGGTGCCTGGATCGTCGAATTGAGCCATCACCGTTTGTAGCGTGAATGTGTGGTAGAAATCGAGTGTAAGTTCGAGGTATGTAGGCTCATTAGTTGCGAAGAAGGTTTCCCATGGATCAGTCGACAGTAGTGTTTGGATATCAGTAACGAGCCCTACTTGTCCAACTACTTCCCAATCAATTCAGCATCCAGTGCCTATTGGCCTATCCCTCATGGCTTTGTATCAGTCCTCCTGCACGGCTTATGGAAAACGGAGAAGTTTGGTGCTTGCAGAAGAGGATTTGGGTCCTTTACGTTTCTTGCTTGGGACGGCTCTTTTAGTTCGTGACGATGACATATTCCTTGAATGTGCCTTTAGTGGGGTGGGTTACCTCAACGGTGCCGTACGGAAAAATTGTTTGATCATGAATAGGCCCGACCACCTTGACTTTAGTTTTCTCGGGAATAATTTAAGCCTTGAATTGTATAATAGAACCAGATCTCCTACTTTGAATTGTCTCGAACTTTTGACACGAGCATCATGGCGTCGCTTCGTTGCTTCTTTGTATAGTTTTGAGTTTTCATAGGCTTCCATTCTCCATTCATCTAGCTCGTTCATCTGCATCATTCTTCTCTTTCCTACAATTTTGAGATTAGTATTCAAAAATTTTATTGCCCAAAAAGCTTTGTGTTATAATTCAAACGGTAAATAACATCTTTTCCCATAGACAAGCTTGCATGGGGATGTCCCTAAAGGTGTTTTAAAAGCTGTTTTATAGGCCCATAAAGCGTCATCTACTTTTAATGCCTAGTCTTTTCTATTTGTTTCAATGGTTTTTTCTAGAATGCGCTTAAGTTCTCGGTTTGCCACCTCAACTTGCCCACTGGTTTGAGGATGATATGGTGTTGCTGTCTTGGGATATATGCCATATTTTTTTAGAACTTTTTCAAACTAGGTATTGCAGAAATGCGTACCCCTATCGCTAATGATTGCTCTCGGTGTGCCAAATAGAGAAAGGAGTTTCTTGAGAAATTTGACTACTACCCTAGCATCATTAGTAGGTAAAGCTTCCGCTTCTACCCATTTGGACACGTAATCGACTGCTACTAGGATGTACTTGTTTCCAAATGAATTAGGGAATGGTCTCATGAAATCAATACCCCATACATCAAATAGTTCACATGATAGCATATATGTTTGGGCATTTCGTCACGTTTAGAGATATTACTTGTTCGTTGGCATCTATCACATGAGGTAACGTACCTGTTGGCTTCTTTAAATAGAGTGGGCCAGAAGAAACCTGATTCGAGTATTTTGTGTGCCATCTTGATACCACTATAGTGTCCTCCTGATGGTCCCAAATGACAATGTTCCAAGATCTTGTTTGCTTCTATCTTTGTAACGCATCTTCGAATGACCTGATCTGCACAAATGTTGAAAAGAAAGGGATCCTCCCAAAAATAATTTTTCACATCAGCAAAGAATCGCTTCTTTTGGTGATGTGTTAATTTTCTTGGCAAGATGTTAGCTGCTAAATAGTTCGCAATATTCGCAAACCATGGTATTTCAGAATGTGTTATAGAAAAAAGTTGTTCCTCAGGGAAGGAGTCATTTATTTCACCTTCGTTAAGCTCTTTGATGTGTGGATTTTCAAGTCTAGAAAGGTGATCTGCTGCAAGATTGTCGGCTCTCTTCTTATCTTGTGTTTCCAAGTCGAATTCCTGTAAGAGTAAAATCCATCGTATGAGCTTGGGTTTAGCATCAGGTTTGTTACAAAGATAACGAAGAGCTGAGTGATCAATGTAAATGACAACTTTAGACATTATTAGATACTGTCTAAATTTATCAAAGGCAAAAACTACAGCTAACAGCTCTTTTTCTGTGGTGGTGTAATTTTCTTGCGTGGTGTTAATGTTCTGCTAGCATAGTAAATTGGCTGAAAGTGCTTGTCTCTTCGTTGTCCCAAAACTGCACCTACTGCAAAATCACTTGCATCACATATTAGTTCAAAGGGTAAGTTCCAATCAAGTGCAATAATAATTGGTGCATTTATTAGTTTATCTTTAAGGATATTAAATGCAACTAAACATTCATGATTGAACTTAAAAGGAACATCTTTTTCTAGTAATTTTGTCAAAGGCTTAGCTATTTTAGAAAAATCTTTAATAAATCTTCTATAGAACCTGCATGTCCTAAAAGCTTACGATAGCCTTGTGAGGCGGGGGTAGTTTTTCTATAGCTTCAACCTTTGCTTTATCTACCTCGATCCCTTTACTAGAAATTTTGTGTCCTAACACAATCCCTTCTCTTACCATAAAGTGACATTTTTCCCAATTTAAGTTTGTTTCCTCACATCTCATTAACACTCGTTTTAAATTTTTAAGGAAAAGGTAGAAAGAATATCCGAATACCGAGAAGTCATCCACAAATACCTCAATGATGTCTTCCACGAGTTCATCAAAGATTGCTAACATGCAACACTGAAAAGTAGCAGGAGCATTACATAATCCAAAAGACATTCTACGATAAGAAAACGTACCGTATGGGCATGTGAATGTTGTCTTTTCTTGGTCTTCAAGAGCTATGGGGATTTAAAAGTAGCCGGAAAGTCTGTCCAAAAAGCAGTAGTACATATGCCCGGATAATCTTTCCAACATTTGATCTATGAAAGGTAGAGGGAAGTGATCTTTTCTGGTGGCATCATTCAACTTTCTATAATCTATGCAAACTCTCTAGCTTGTGACTGTCCTTGTGGGAATCAACTCATTCTTTTCATTAGGCACTACCTCATTCCCCCTTTCTTTGGAACTACCTGTACAGGACTTACCCAAGTGCTGTCAGAGATAGGATAAATTATTCCTGCATCTAGGAGTTTTATGACCTCAGTTTTGACCACTTCCTTCATGTTAGGATTTAGTCGCCTCTGAGGGTGCACACAAGGCTTGTATTCTTCTTCCATTAAAATTTTGTGGGTGCAGAACGCGGGGCTTATTCCCTTGATGTCAGAAATTTTCCATGCTATAGCTTTTTTGTGCTCCTTTAGTACCTTTATCAGCTCCTCTTTTTCCTCAAGTTCTAGTTCTGTAGATATGATTATTGGTAATGTAAAATTGTCTTCGAGGAATGCGTATTCTAAATGTTTTGGTAACTGTTTCAATTCCAATTTGCCTGGCTCTTCGATGTAGGGCTTCTATCTTGTTTCGTCATCATTGTCAATGATTTCTTCCTTTATTTGTTTAGATGACAAAGTTTTCCAATTCAGCTCATCGTCTTCATCTTCTTCCCCCTCCTCTTGAGTTAGACACAGGCCCATCGTGTCGTCATGTATGATTTCTTGGTTGGTAGCTTGTTTTGGAGGATGGCTAAGCATTCTTCATTAAGTTCCACTGTTGACACCTCTTCAAATTTTCGTTTATTCATCAGGATTTCCTTTAAGAATTTTGCGTACTTTGGCATTTGTGAAATAGCTTCAACAAAAGGAAAGTTAATATGTATTTGCTTAAAAAGTTCAAGAAACTTACTGAATTGTGCATCTATTCGTTCTTTCTTTAACTTTGCTGGGTATGGGAGTGATGGCTTGTTTTCATTACAAAATGGAGTCACATCCTCAATTCCCTTATCGCTTGCTTTGTTACTGTCTGTTTGGGAGTGTTTCTTCAGTTCGCTCAATTCTCTTCCACTTCTTAGTGTGACTGCTTTTACCTGTTCTGTCCCCTTAGGAAAATTTTCTGTACGTGGTTCACCAATTATTTTGGTAAGCATTCCAACCATCTTAGTGAATTCCCAAAATGTCTCAGTGAATTTTTCAAGTGATGCTTGTTGATCTTTAAGAGTTCTCTCAATATCTTGCGGGTGTTTGTATGTGGTCGCTGGTTCCCTTTCGTGTATTGGTTTCTTTTCTTGTGGATAAGGAGGTTGTTGCCTTTGATTTTTTTGATTACCTTGTCCTCCCCACGAAAAATTTGGGTGGTTCCTCCAACCTAGATTGTAAGTGTTACCATAAGGATTATTATTAGATTGGAAATTATTACCTATATAGTTCATCTGTTCATCTTCTACTCCTGGTTGGTAAGGTGGGTACTCAGGATTCGCCACAGTTCCACTAGCATCGCACTGCATGACTAGATGTATCAGTGAAGAACACAAACTATCAAGCTTTTTATTCATCATCTCTAGCTGTGTTGATAGCATGGTCATGGTGTCGACGTTGAAGACTCATGCCGATTTCGTTGGTTTAGTCCTCGAAGCTTGCCACTGATAATTGTTTATCAACATCTCCTCAATGAACTCGTAGGCTGCTTCTGGAGTTTTGTTGTTCAGCATTCCACCAGCGACTGAATCTATCAGTTGCCTCGTTGAGGGGTTTACTCCATTGTAGAAGGTTTGGACTTGTAGCCATAAGGGTAAACCATGGTGTGGGCACCTCCTCAAGAGATCTTTGAACCTTTCCCATGCATCATATAGTGTCTCTAAATCCATCTACACAAAGGAAGAGATACCATTACGTAATTTGGCCGTTTTGGCCGGTGGGAAATATTTCATTAAAAACTTTTCAATCATCTACTGCCATGTAGTGATTGACCCTCGTTGTAATGAGTTTAACCACTGTTTAGCTTTATTTCTTAATGAAAAAGGGAATAACCGAAGACGAATGGCATCATCAGAAACGCCATTTATTTTGAAGGTATCACAGAGCTCCAAAGAATTAGCTATATGCATGTTTGGGTCTTCATCCTGCAAACCATCAAATTGAACAAACTATTGAATCATTTGTATTATGTTAGGCTTTAATTCAAAATTGTTAGTAGATATAGCAGGCCTAACAATACAAGATTCTGCTCCTGTTAAATGCGGTTTCGCATAGTCAAACATTGTACGTGGAGCATTGTGATCTCCCACATCGTGTAGTGGTGGGTTGTTTTTGCCCATCCCTTCAGTAGGATTGGATCTGTTTTTCTTCCTCTCTTTTGGTGTAATCTAGGGCTCGCTTGGTTTCCCTGCAATTCCTACGAGCAATTGCTTCGATATCACTATCGTATACCAAAGGTCCTCTCGGATTCCTTCTAGTCATAAACTAGAGGTACCTAGAAAAGAGAAAGAAATAAAAAAAATTAGAAAAAATTAAAATTTGACCTAAGAAAACAAAAGAAATAAATTGCGAATAAAATAATTGTTAAAGTAATAAAAATAAAGCTTTCTTAATATTTTAGTTCCCTGGCAACGGCGCCAAAAACTTGATTGCTGTAAAATCAGAGTTTTAAAATTTATAAAAGAATGATCAAAACCTGAAAACTAACTCTGACAACGATTAAAGACAAGTGTACCTATCGAACAGTATTATAGCTTAGGTAAGACCGGATATCGAACCCAAAGGAACTAAAAGTACTAATACTAACTTTCTCTTTATTATTTAGCCTTCAAATTAGAGTGAAGTTGCTTTTAACTATATTGACGAAGACTAAACTAAGGACGCAAAGACAAAAAGGATGAATAGGAAAATAGCTTTGAAGGAAAACTCAGTTGATTATGACAATACCCTTAGGAAGAATCCACCTAGACTTCACTTATTATTTAACCCTAAATTATATGATTTCTTTTAATTAGCTTGATCCGTAAGACTCCCTAACCTATATTAAACCCTCTCTCGAGGCGAATAACATCTAACCCTAGGTTAATTAGTGGAACTCTCATTCGCTTATAATAACCCCCTAGGATAGCAGTAAATCGATCAATGGACTCCCACATTAGGTATCACCCTAATCCGGAAAAATCTCGTAACCCTATCTCTAAGCGTTCGATCAACTCCGCTTAATTATGTAAGATCTTCTCTTAGGCAGGGTCTATTCCTCCTCTATCTAAGCACATTAGATTTGAATTAAGCAACATAATTAAGAACAAACTAAGTAATTTATCATATAACTTAAAAATCAAATAATAAAATATGTCTAGGTTTTATCCCCCTTCAAGTATCTGAAGGATTTAGTTCATAATGTAAAAATAAAACATAACAAGAGAAAAGATAAAACAAAACATAAGAAAAATCCTAAAACTCCCTGACGGGATTGAAGGAGAATTCCGCCGTCTTGAGTATAATTCCGGCTTCTTGGGATGAGTCAACTGGCTATCCTCGCATTATTCCCTAACTCTGACCTTCTCGGCTTGGCTCCTTGGCCTAGCTTTGACCCCCTTCAAAGGTGGTACTTAGGGGATATTTATAGGCTCTTGAAATGCGATTCTTTCTCCCTAAGTATCCTTTTCCGACTAAAATTGCTCTTTCCAGCGATAGAGGCACGACCATGTCACACGTCCGTACAAATCGAGACCTGACCGTGTTTGGATTTCTTTAATGAAGCACGGCCGTGTGAGTCAAGGTCAGGCCGTGTTCTTGATGACTGGCACGGCACGGCCGTGTGGTCCTTGGCCCAGGCCGTGTCGATTTCATGAGAAGGCCCATTTGTTTCATTTTAGGCCCATTTTGTGTTCTTTTCATCCTCAGGTGCTTTCCTGGGTATAAGACATGAAAAGAAAGGATTAAAAGCACCTTTTTATATAAAACAAGGCTTAAATCTTCAAAAAGCATAATAATTGTGGGATTAAAATATGTTACTTTTACGGTTTATCAGTCTTCATTCAATCCCTCTATGAAACGTTTGCACATAGTAGCTTCGGTCGAGAAACATTCTCTTGCATATTGACTCAATCTTACGAATTCTTGCTCGTACTCAGTAACAGACAACGGGCCCTGTTTCAATTCTAGAAACTCTTTATGTTTCTGATCAATGAAGCGTTGACTGATATACTTCTTTCTGAACTTAGCTTGAAAGAAATCCCAGGTGATTCTATCTCTCAGAACCACAGATATCAACATTTTCCACCAGTTGTAAGCTCTGTCTCTCAACAAGGAAACTGCACACTTAATGCACTCATTAGGGTTCAACGATATCTCATCAAATACTCTAATTGTTTTTTCAAGCCAAAACTCAGCTCGTTCAGCATCGTCATCTAATGTGGCCTTAAACTCTTCGGCCCCATAATTTCGAATCTTGTCTATAGGAGGCTTATTCAATCTGATCAGATCTACAACTCGAGGCACAATAGGTACTTGCGGGGGTGGAGGTTGTGGAGTGGCCGAATTCGTTCAAACAAACCCTGTAAACCACTCGCTCATCATTCGGAAGAAGGCTTGCTTAGCCTCTCCTCCCTCACCGCTATCATTCGGCCTTGAAGTGGTCGGCACTGTCCCTTGAGCGGGAGCAGGTGCATTGCTTTCTACATCGTCAGCAACTGCTCGATCGGGATCCATTACTATATGTAAACACATTTTCAAATGTCAGATTTAGTCACACTATCGCAATTTCAAATATGGCATGTATAGCTAGACTCATACACACTACGTTAGTCTGAGAATCGACTAAATAGTGGCTTTGATACCAATCAAATGTAACACCCCTAACCCGAGACCATCACCGGAACAGGGTTAAGAGGCATTACCAATCAAACGGAACCTTTAATATATAGAAATTTCAACACAAAGTCAATCATTACTGTTTGCATTTATTTACAAACATAGTGTCCCTTAAATGAGTCATCAAGACCCTAAGCATGCTTATAAACTGAGTCGGGACTAAATTGAAACACATACAAAATTTCATGAAATTTGAAACTTTTTGAAAATACAGGGGAGACACGCCCGTGGGAGGAGACCATGTTCCCTCCACGGCTTCTAGACACCCCCGTGTATCCTTCCGTGTCTATACAACTATACCAACATGGTCATTAGGCATGCCCATGTGCCATGGCCGTGTACTTTTATATCATATACTGACTTCCCCTCCACGGCCACCAAGCATGCCCGAGTCTAGGCCGTGTATTTTTATGTTAGCTACTGAATTACACACCACAGCCCAATGACACGCCCGTGTCGAGGCCGTGTGATTTTAGGCTACATCCTGACAATTTACCCACGGTCTAAGGCACGCCCGTGTGCCACAACCGTGTGACATTATAGGCCATTTACAAGGCCAAAATGCCAACCAAATGGTTCAAACCTATAAGCATCATTTACCAACACTTATCAAGCATATATGGAAACCAAAAATATACCAAATAGCCATTCAAATCATGTATTCAATACCAATTTCAACCATGTCAATATCAAATACTAGAACTCATATCATCATAAGCATATTACATTCAATACTAAACATCATTTCTTCTCAATATCACTAATTCATATTAGCATTTTATCAACACCAAGTTACCATTCATAAGTCAACCTCTCAAACCACAAAACATGCCAAAAGATGCATTACATATATATATACCAAGTCATTCATGCTAAAACTAGCACATATCTAGCCACATCTCATGGCTACTACAAGTCTCAAACATGGTTCAAATGACTAGCCTATACATGCCATATCTTAAATATATACATCTTTCCAAAATACCCTAAAATAGACTGCCAATAGTGTGACTGAGAAGCTGATGATCCCCTGATCCGAGCTAGCTTTACTGACACTACAAAGCAGAGGAGCAAATCACACAGTAAGCTTATAAAGCTTTGTAAGTTCGAAATAAAATACAACTATATCATCAACTCAAACCAATTCATATACTAATCATCATATAGACCATTCTTCTTGTACTTATACCATACTATCAATAGCTAAAATACTCATTCGTCCCTTCATAACATCATCTATGAACTCATCAACCATAAAGGTTCGATACGTACCTCGACAAACACATAGTTATTCAATCTCCAAGCTATTCAATGCTCAATTATACTTGTTGATCATCATTTGATATTCATTCAGCTTAATCGCACACTCAGTGCTTGATACATATTAGTCATCGCACACATAGTGCCCAAATCTCTCAACCGACTTATCTCGGCAATGCACACTCAGTGCCAATTTAATAAACTGAAGCTTTTATAATATCGCACACACAGTGCTATTCATTCCTGTTTCAATTTTAATATCACACACTTAGTGCCCTTAACATAAACTTGCACATAGCATCTCATTTTCATACATGTATATACACATTCATTTCATAATACAAAATCATATGTTAACAACATGTATTATATCCGAACTTACCTCGGACGTCGACTATCGATACGGTCGACTAATCGAGCACTTTATCTTTGCCTCGATCTCGATCCGAACCTCTCCTCTCTTGGTCTATACACATTTAAATTTAGTTCATTCAATAACTATTTCATTCAATTTAGTCCACATACACATATTTAGGGCATTTTGCATAATAGCCCTCATAGTTTCACATTTCAACACTTTAGCCTCTAATTCACAAAATCATCAAATACACCAAATTTCAATATACATGTGCTTAGCTGAATTCTTCTTATACCTATACAAATCCACACATTTCATTTATTTCACATTTTAACCCTTCAATTTGCTATTTTCACAATTTAGCCCTAATTAGCTAAATTCACCAAAAATTCAAAAAGCAACACATATTAATCCAACACCAAGTTCTCATATTTTACTACTAACTAGCACATAGCTCATATGTTCATCAATGGCTCATCACAAAACATCATCAATTCATGAAATTACAACATGGGTTAGCTAGAGCACAAAGCAACGATTACAACAACGTAGAAATTATCAAAAACCGACTCAAAACATACCTCAATCAAACAAATTCCTAGCCGAAAATCACAAAGTCTAAAACCCTCCCCTTCTTTTCTTATTTTGGCGAAAGATGTATGAATAATATGAGCATTTTGGCTTTATTTTGTTTATTATAACATTAATAATTAAATACCAATTTAGCCCTTAATGAAAGGTTTATGAAAACCATTTAAAACTATGGGCATATTTGTCCATCAACCACTCCACTACTAAATAATGGGTCAATTGCTTCAAAAGGCCTCCTTAAGATAAAGACATCAACACTTAAGTACTTATAAATCAGCACACAGCTTTTACTCTTTACGCGATTTAGTCCTTTCTCTTAATTCGAGGCATAAATAATTAAATTATCACACAGACTATATCACATATCATTCACACAAAAAATATCATTAAAATAATTTTACGACCTCAGATTTGTGGTCTCAAACCACTGTTCCGCCTAGGGTCTAAACCGGGATGTTACATTTGCACTATGTGCTTTGAATGCTCAGTTAGATTTGTCTGATGATAGTTCTGTGTTAGCTGAGTTAAAAGCGAAACCATTGTTTATACAGCAGATATGTGATGCTCAAAAATTTGATAATGAGTTATTAGCGAAACGAGTTCTGTGTGATTCGAATTCTGAATCTAAATTTTGGGTTGTTGATGATAGCTTGAGTTTTTGAGGTCGTATCTATGTTCCGAGAAATTTGGAGTTGATTCAGCTGATTTTAAGTGAAGCACATGACAGTCGTCTATCTGTTCATCCGAGAAGTACAAAGATGTACCATAATCTGAAGCAACACTATTGGTGGTCTGGTATGAAACAAGATATTTTTGACTTTCTTTCGAAATGCTTAATCTGTCAACAAGTGAAAGCTGAACATCGAGTTCCATCTGGTTTGCTACAGCCAATTCTGATTCCTGAATGGAAATGGGATAGAGTAACAATGGATTTTGTTTTTGGTTTGCCTCAAACTCCGAGAAAGAAAGATGCGATTTGGGTCATAGTTGATCGATTGATGAAATCTGCCCATTTTATTCCGGTAAGATCTGACTATTCACTTAATAGATTAGCCAAGCTTTATATTACTGAGATTGTTAGATTGCACGGGGTGCCACTATCTATTGTGTCAGATAGGGATTCGAGGTTTACATCGAGGTTCTGGAAGAAATTGCAAGAAGCTTTAGGCACAAAACTGCATTTCAGTACAGCTTTTCATCCGCAAACAGATGGTCAATCTGAGCGGATCATTTAGATTCTCAAAGATATATTAAGATGTTGTATACTTGAGTTTAACGGTGCATGGGAACAATATCTGCCATTGATTGAATTCGCATATAATAACAGTTTTCAGTCAAGTATCAAAATGGCACCTTATAAAGCTTTGTACGGACGTAAATGTCGTACACCTCTATATTGGACTGAGCTCAGTGAAAATAAGCTACATGGGGTTGATTTGATAAAGGACTCAGAACAAAAAGTGAAACTGATCCGAGATTGTTTGAAAGTAGCATCTGACCATCAGAAGTCTTATGAAGACCTGAAACGAAAAGATATAAAATTTGAGCTCGACGACATATTATTTCTGAAAGTATCACCGTGGAAGAAAGTAATCAGTCTTGGACGTAAAAGAAAGTTGAGTCTAAGGTTCTGTAACAGACCGAATTTAACCCCAATCGGAACGGTGGTTTCGGGACCACGAATCCGAGTCCGAGAAATATTGTTATAGTATATTTTATGTTCATTTTATGTGAATTAATGTGTGTGAAAGTCTCGTAGAAAAATTTTACTGTTTGTGTGGTTAATTTAGAAAAAGGACTTAATTGCGTAAATCGTAAAAGTTGCTTACTAAAGTGAAAAGTACCCAAGTGTCAATGGCTTTTTAATATGATGCACTAAATGAGCAATTTGTCCACTTTACATGTTAGTGGCAGGCCATGGACAACATTAACCTTTTATTATATTGTTTAGTTATGTTATAATAAAGGCTAAAATGGTAATTCATTTATAACTTAATATAAATGATAATAAAACACAAATGAAAGATGAGTGTTCATCTTTTTAGTCTTCACCGAATGCATGCAAAGGGAAAATAAAATAGAAAAGCTTGGTTCGGCCATTTCTTTTGAATCAAATTAAGGTATGTGATTAATTCGGTTCTTGTTAATTTATACATTTTTGAGACCGTTGCTTCGAACTGTAATCGACCCATGTTGAAATTTTTAAATCTGAGCATGATTAAGATTCGGCCATTGATATTGTTATATGATAATTGATGTTTGGTGATTTTAATTTTAAGATAGTATTAAGATTGATAAGTTTTGTATTGAAGTTTTGGTAAAAATTGAGTAAATAGGACTAATTTGTGAAAATAAAATTTTAGAAGGGCTTAATTGCAAAATAAATAAAATGGGAGGGCTTGTAAAGACCCTAGGAATATTCGGCCCTTGTATAGTCTTGACAAATTGTGAGTATTTTGTGTTTTGTGTAATTAGTACCAAAATGCAAAAAATGTGAAATAATAGGGGTAAAATGATAATTTGCATGTTGATGTGTTTTGGGACTAAATTGATGTGAATTGTACTTGAATAAGCTAAATTTAATGTGTTTTAGATCAAGAGCAAAGAAAAACGGAATTAGATTGGGGAAAGATGAAGGCTCTCGAATAGCCGATTTACACGGTCTATCGACAGCCGAGGTAAGTCCTTAAGTTAAAATATATCAACGAGTTATTTATGAACATGTTTAATGATATTATTTGATAAATTTGAGTATGAATTTATGTGTTAGCCGATTGTAAAGGTCTTACATTGGATTGGATACGTTTTGTAAATGCAAAATGAATAAGTACATTTGATATGATATGTGAATATGATTCGGGTATATGATTCATTGGTAATGGTAGTATTGAGAAATGTAAGTTGATGGATTAACTATGTTATTAATGAAATTCAGTAATTTTGTGCATGAATATATGTGATAGCCGAATGTGGGAATAAGGTTGAGTTAAAATGTAATTGTTAATTTTATTATGAATAAGCTTGTTCAGCTTGAAATGTGAAGTTAAAATGAAGTATATTTGATGTTGCGATTTAGCATTAAGTGATGTGTATAGTGTATTGAATGGATAATTGGGGTGACCTATTTCAGCCTTTGTGCCTAGCAGGCCTTGTGTCAGTGACCTATTTCGGGCTTTGTGCCTAGCAGGCCTTGTGCCGGTGACATAATTTGGGCTTATTGCCTAGCAGGCTTAATGTCGCTGATTAACTTCAGACTTTGAGTTCAGTAGGCCCAGTGCCGGTGAATGTGATTTGAGCTTGGAGTATATGAGAACCGAATTATGATTATATCAAGAAATTTCAGCTTTGAAACATGAAACATAATAATTCGACAGAGAGGTAAGTATTTCATATTCATGTTATTCAAAAAAATAATGAACTAGTATATGAGGAATTGATTGTCTTATACATTGATTTATGATAGATGTGTGTGTATATATATATACATGTTATATCGTGTGGTAATTGATTCTTAAAATTTCGAATGGATTAAGTCTATTGGATAAGCATATGTTATTTACGTATGTCTTTGATATACTTAGTGATTGGTGTGTATGAGTAAGAAAGGTTAAGCTTTCATGTCAAATGCATTAATGACATTCGGTTACCTTGGCTCTATAGGTAAAATTTTGTACCACTTATGTTTGAATTGGTGATAGAAGATGTTAATTTGAATGGTTGGATATATGTTATTTATGTATATGTTTTCTTAAGACTTACCAAGCTAGCAACTTATCGTGTGTATGTGTGTATTTGTTTCCCTCTGTTTTATAGATCCGGTTAAGGCTACGAGCTTAAAGGGATCGTCAAGAAAGTCGTCCACACCATCAACCTATTTTGGTACTCTTAAATTTGGGTTTCGGTTAAAGGCATGTATAGCAAAGACTGTGATTTTGTTAAGATGATAACTTTTGTCTATGTGTATGTTAGCCATGCGAATATGGCTTATATTTGATGTTAGTTGAAGTAGAAATATTCGGCTTATTTAAATGGTCAAATGATGTGCATGGATGAATATTAGTTTTGAATATATATTCGGCCATAGTCTAGATGTATATTGTAGATATAGTTAGATCATGATTGTTGCATTGTATGCATGATTTGGTTCATGGGCTATACATGCATTCCTTACTAAAATCTGGAGAGATTGTAATTATAGAATTTGACTAGTTATATTAACTTGAGTGAATGGTATGCTAATAGTAATAATTTTTGTGATTATTAAATTGTTCATTTTGGCTTTGACTTATTAAATTCAAAATGAGAATTACATTATGGATTATATATATATATGTACGGTCATAGTCTTTATGTCTATAATAGGTACAAATATGGTTTTGTGAAATAGCATATATAATTAGTAAGTAAGAAACGTTATATATATATAAGTGTTTTATTTATTTATTTATTTTATTTTATATATTAAAATGTTTAGAATAATTCTGACTTATTTGATAATCTAGTATTTGAAATAATGTGGTATAGTATTTGTAAGTTAGAATATGTATTGATTTCAGTAAATGAATTTTTGAAAGATATGAACTGTACTTTATGTTCTTATAAGTAATATAAGAATTATAGATTTGCAATGCATGTACCTTATAGACATTTTAGATTCAATTGGATACACAAATGAATTCATATGAGCTTTGCTTTGATAAAATAATGAGTTTCGATGAATGCCTACGATGATCTATGTATAGTTCGATAATGCCTCATAACTCAAATCTGGCGACGGATACGGGTTAGGGGTGTTACATTTGATTGGTATCAGAGCTAGGTTTAGTTGATTCTAGGACTACCGTAGCGCGTGAGGGTCTAGCTATACATGCCTTTATTGTATATTTGATAGTGTGGTGACTTCTGACATTCCGAACTGTGTTTAATATAGTAAATGGACACTGATCCTGAAAGAGCCGTAGCGGATGATGTAGAGAGTGTAGCGCCTGACCGTGCACGCGGATCAGTGCCGGTAGACTCTCGACCAGTTTCGGGTAGCCACGAGGGGGAGGCTATGGTTTACCCAGTTTATTCAGACTAACCCGGCTGTACACCAACCTCCACCCCCGAATAATCCAACTCCGATACCTTCAGCACCCCCGATGATAGATCCGATGAGATCTAGTAGGCCTCCAGTTGATAAAATTAGGAAATTTGGGGCCGAAGAATTCAGGGCCAATGATGACGATGACGCAGAGCGAGCCGAAATGTGGCTTGATAACACTATTCGGGTACTTGATGAGCTATCTTGTACTCGCATTTAATGCACGAAGTGTGCTATATCTTTACTTCGGGACACTGCATATCACTGGTGGAATACACTAGTATCAGTGGTTCCGAAAAAAAAAGTGACGTGGGATTTCTTCCAGAATGAATTCCGCAAGAAATATATTAGCCAGAGACTCATCGACTAGAAACGTAAAGAAATTCTTGAACTAAAACAGGGGCAAATGACCGTGACTGAATATGAGCGAAAATTTGTCAGATTGAGCAGATTTTCCCGAGAGTGTGTATCAACTGAAGCCATTATGTGCAAAAGGTTCGAAGAGGGATTGAATGAAGATATAAAGTTGCTTGTTGGCATTCTTGAAATCAAAGAGTTTGTGACTCTAGTCGAGTGAGCTTGCAAAGCTGAAGAGCTCGGGAAGGAGAAAAGAAAGGCTAAGACAGAAGCTAGAGACACTTGTAAGAGATCGTCGGGTAAGACTTTCCATTCCACATCTAAGAAGTTCAGAGATGACTTCAGCCGACATAAAGCTACTTCAGACTTACCTAGACGAGATCGACCTCCAGTGGGCTCCCGAGCTACCTCGATGGCCAGTTTTGGTAACGCTCCACAAAATTGAGTTAAATGCAAGCACTGTAGGAAATGGCATTCCGGGAGTTGTAGATTCCATGATCGGTCTTGTTTTAAATGTGGATCGTCAGATCATTTTATTAGGGAATGTCCGATGTTAGTTGAGCAGAATACAGTTCAGAACATTAAGTCGAGCAACACGTCAGCGCGAGGTAGGCCACCCAGACATTCAGACAATGTAGGTGGTAGTCAGAGAGGAACGAAGAACACTGCAGTTCAATTCGAGGCTAGAGCTCTAGCTAGAGCTTATGCTACACGAGCCAGAGAGGATGCTTCCTCCCCCGATGTCATTACCGGTACTTTCACCCTTTATGATACTACTGTGATTGCATTGATTGATCCTGGTTCGACTCATTCATATGTGTGTGAAACTCTAGTATTCGGTAAGACTCTACCAGTTGAGTCTACTGATTTCGTGATTCGTGTGTCCAACCCTTTGGGTAGATGTGTGCTTGTTAATAAAGTGTGTAGAGGTTGCCCGTTGATGATTCGGGATTCTTACTTTCCAGCCGATTTAATGTTGTTGCCCTTCGATGAGTTCGATATAATTTTGGGAATGGACTGGTTAACTTCACATGATGCAGTGGTGAATTACAAAAGAAAGCTTATTGATTTGAGATGCCAGAACGGTGGGATCATCAGAATTGAATCCAGTGATTTAAGTGGGTTTCCTATAGTAATATCCTCGATGTTAGCCCGGAAGTATGTTAGAAAAGGGTGTGAAGCTTATTTGGCCTATATACTTGATAATAAAGTGTCTGAAAAGCATATTGAATCTGTACCGGTTGTGTGTGAATACCCAGAGGTGTTTCCTGAAGAACAACCTGGTTTACCACCAGTACGAGAGATTGAGTTCGGCATTGAATTAGTATCAGGAACGACTCCGATCTCGATAGCTCCGTATCGGATGGCACCTCATCGAGTTAAAAGAGTTGAAAGCACAGGTTGCAAGAGTTAATGAGATAGGGTTTTGCACAACCGAGTTTCTCTCCTTGAGGTGCACCAGTTCTTTTTGTGAAAAAGAAAGATGGAACGATGTGAATGTGTATTGATTATCGACAACTGAATAAGGTAACTATAAAGAATAAGTATCCACTACCTCAGATTGATGATTTGTTTGATCAGTTGAAAGGGGCTTCAGTATTTTCGAAGATAGATTTGAGATCGAGTTATTATCAGTTGCGAGTTAGAGATACAGATGTGCCAAAGACTGCATTCTGGACGAGGTACAGACATTTTGAGTTTCTGGTTATGCCTTTTGGACTCACTAATGCACCTGCTATTTTTATGGATCTAATGAATCGAGTCTTCAGACAGTTTTTGGATCGGTTTGTAGTAGTGTTTATTGATGATATACTGATCTACTCTAAAGATGAAACCGAGCATGCCGAGCATTTTAGATTAGTGCTGCAAACTTTGAGAGATCAACAGTTGTATGCGAAGTTTAGTAAGTGTGAGTTCTGGATGAAAGAGGTTAGCTTTTTGGGACATGTTGTTTCAGCATTAGGTATTTGAGTCGATCCAAACAAAATCTCGGCTATACTTGATTGGAAGCCACCGAAAAATATTTCTGAGATTCAAAGCTTTCTGGGACTTGCGGGCTACTATAGACGGTTTGTGAAAGGTTTTTCTGTGATAGCTACACCTTTGACAAAGCTACTATAGAAAGATATAAAGTTCGAGTGGTCGGAAAAGTGTCAGAAGAGTTTCGATCAGTTGAAAGCCCTTTTGACGGAAGCTCCAGTTTTAGCTCAGCCTGAATCGGGTAAGGAATTTGTTGTGTATTCTGATGCTTCCTTAAGTGGTTTGGGCTGCGTGTATTGATGCGGGAAGGCAAAGTAGTAGCCTACGATCGAGACAATTGAAGCCGCATAAAAGAAATTATCTCGACGATGATTTAGAGCTTGCTTGACCATTGTGTTCGTGATCGAAGATTTGGCATCGATGACTTATTCGGCGAGAAATGCCATGTTTACTCGTATCACAAAAGTCTGAAGTATTCGATGACTCAAAAAGACCTGAATTTAAGACAGCGTAGGTGGTTAGAATTGCTAAAAGATTACGAATTGGTAACTGACTATCATCCGGGAAGCTAACATTGTTGCGAATGCACTAAGTCGAAAATCATTGTTTGCTCTTCGTGCATTGAACGCACATGTGGTTATGTCTAGAGATGGTTCGATCATAGCTGATGTAACATCCTGGAAAGGGCCTATGCATTTTAGGTTTAATTGTACGAAGTGACATGTTTTATGTACTAAGAATAAATTTTGAATATTTTTGGAAACCCGGAAATGAATGAAAATGATTTGGAAATGAACATTTTTGGAAACCTGAAAATGTATGGAAATGATCTGGAAATGAACATTTTTGGAAACCTGAAAATGTATGGACATGATTTAGAAATGATTCAAAAGAGGAAAGTGAACTGTAATATCCCAAGTTAGGGGCTATTTTGTTGTTGCATGTTTTGCATGTGTTTGGTATGCTGTGTTGTTGTTTGTGTTGTATCGGGGTTTAATTGTAGGCTAGAAGTAAGCCTGAGTAGGTAGAAAATTTTTAGTTTTTGAGCTAAGGTATAAGGAGCCGAGGAAGCTGGGGCTTTTAAATTTATTTTGGGTGTTTATTAGCACAAGAAACAAGTTGGTGGAGTGGCAATGTAGGCGCCACTAAGGCTTGGTGTGGGTAACGCCTAAAGCAAGGATGGAGGCCTTGTGTTCGAGCTGCGGAGTGGCTATTTTTGGCACTCTTTTTGACGCCAAGGAGGGAGGAGTTTGAGGCAGTTCAAACTCTGCCTTGGACTTTGTCAACCCATTTGAATGGAGAGTGGAGAGGATTTTAGGAGGTTGACTTGTTCAACCAATTTTGAATGAGTGGATGTGAGTGCATTGAGGGATTTGGCCGAATTTTGGGGCTTAGAGTGGGGGGAAGTGACGGCATAGTGTGGGTGAGGGGAAGGCCGAATGTACCTTGCATTTTGGTGCATTTTTCGGTCACTTTTGTTAGTAAGCTTAATTTTCTCAGTTTTTGTCAAAGAAGCCGATTTTCTCAAAGAGTATGCTCACATTCTTTTGCTTTTGAAAACCGAAATACCACACTCCTAACCTAGCCGAAATATCTTTGATCTTTGGTGTTCATTGGGTAGCCGAATATTCTCTTCTTCATCTCCTTTTCTTTTGTTTATTGTGAAGCCGAATCCTCCATTTCCCTTCCCTTTCTTTTTGTGCCGAAACTCTGTTCCCATTTCACATTGTTTTCCCTCAAAGCCGAAAGTAGGAGAGTTGAACACCTAGTGCCGATTTCTTCTTTCTATTGTTTCCAACATAGCCGAATATTCTCTCCTTCTCCTAGTAGTCTCTTTGGCCGAATATCGGTGGTGTATTGGAGGCCTTGCTTCAATCGGTTGGTGTTGGTAAGCTCTTGGCCGAATGGCCATTTCTCCTTTCTTTTTCTATTCTTGATTCTTTGGGTTGGTTAAGAGCCGAATGTGGCCTTGTTGGTGAGAGTTAACCCTTGGTATTGAAACCGATTGCATTATAGGCCATTTGGATTTTGGATACGATCAAGTGGAGCATTCATTCTCTGATCAGCCAAGTGAGGGTAAGTATTGGTAAGGGTAGTACTATTGGTTGATTCCTTTATCTCATTAAGCCTAGTTAATTAGGGATTAATGGTCCTATTTCTAGGTGGAGGCCGATTGTCAAAGAGAATCACTTTTGGCTCGGGGTTGGTTGGGAACCAAATCATTCGCAAGTGTAAGGTAATGGCTTAATGTTGATCCCTTGGTTGGTGGTTGTTGGTCGAATGTTAGTAGTACCTAACCCCTAATGTTGGCCGATTGTAGGAGCTAGTCGTCGGAGGGGCTTAGATCGCTTTTGTCGAGGATTTCTAGACTCAGTATTATAAGGTGTGTAACTAACACACCCATATTTAGTGATATTATTATTGAACCCTGTTTGCCTATTAAAATCATGGCGGTTTGATGGATTGAGGTGATGCCCTTTTTGGGTATGATCTTGGACTCGGGTAAGTCAAGTATTGTTACAATGTTCGCGATGATCCGCATGATACCATGATTATGGATGTATGATATGGGATATGATGTTAAACATTTTAGCATGATATGCACGATTTGTATGATATGCATGATTACATGAGTATGGCATGTTGATGGGTGATACTGAGTGGAGGGAGCAAAGTGGTATTTTGTGTTGACGAGCACCGGTGCTTTGGTAGCACACTTTGTGACTTTGGGTCACAGAGGTTTGGCACCTCGGAGAGGTTTGGTACCTCGGCGTCGTCCCGCAGTGGCTCGGATACCACGATGGGTTAGCCCACGAGATGATTATACGGGATTGACGCCGATGTTTTGGCAAACACGATGCGATGGGTTGGCCCCATCATCATTGGATTTGTGACTTGGTCACCGGTGCTTTGGTAGCACAAGCGTGTCTTTGGGACACCGGTGGTTTGGTACCACATTGACGGATATTGTGTCTTTGGGACACGGTGTTTTGGTAACACATTGTGACTATACGTCACGGTGGTTTGGCACCACCGGTGGTTTGGTACCACACGGGGGTAGAAAAAGCGATATGGATGGTTAGGGGTAGGTTGCATTAATTATATTGCTATGTATGATGTGTGTTAGCATGTTGTTTCTTTGAGCGGGATTTACACATCGAGTCACTCGACTCACCCTCTCCTTTGACATTTCGGGTGACTCGAGACGCGGACTTGGAGCCGGGATGGACTCGGGGTGCTCATGCCATGCGAGAATAAAAGTTTTACTCGGATGTTATGCTTTGGGTACTTTAGTTATTTACGTTGATTGGGTTTTATTTCGGATTTGTAAAAAGCCTTTAAATTATGCCTTTTGATATTATGTTTTAAGTTTGATTTTTAATATGCCTTAACAGAATAATTGGGTTAATTTGCTAAAACTTGACATAACAACGATTTCAAACTTTAACGATATGTTTTCAACTATACCATCTGTATCATGCGATTTTATAAGCATATGAGAATCAATTGTTTCCAAACTTGAAAGCAAATTTTTACTAAGTCTAAATGTTTTAGTAACGATGTTAAACAACTTGTTTTTCTAAACGGATCAAAGTTTTACCAATTCTATTTAGTGCAAATTCGAAATTTTCGAACACGGTTTCCCCGTAACATACCAGATTCGGTCGTGGTGTTTGGACCGGGTTTGGGGTGTTACAATTGTGGTATCAGAGCCAAGTTCAAAAGCTCGGCTGTGGGCCTGAAGCCCAAATTGTTTTCAAAAATTCGTTTTAAGTGTTTTGGGGTTGAATACATGGTTTACAAGGCATGGCACCGAAGTCTCCGCACCGGATTCGCGCCGGGTAAGTAGTTCTAACTCTTCTGTGAATTACTATTTGTAGAAGGGTAGGTGATATGGAACGTAGTTAGATTTATAGGACTTGAACCTTAGGATTAGATTACTCAAACACTTGAACTAAAGCATAAGACTTAAAGCACTAAACCAATCTATGACTCAGCCATGGGGCTAGGGTGTGGTAACTCCGGTACGCATGTCTAGGAGAGGATCCGGAAGAGCTTGGTATTTAAGCAGTCCTCGTGACTCACCTTCTCTTCGCAGTATCCCACACAGTGCGTAGCTCGAGTTTCACCACCACGACCAAGAAGGCTCGGTCATAGACTTAACCTAACGACTAAAACCCGAAAAGGGAATTAGCCATGTTTTCGAAAATACAACAACAACCCTAATGTTTTCAAACTTTTTGCAATAAACTCTTCCAAAACTGAGAATGTCACTTTTACAACGAATTTCTCGATTTGCGAAAATTACAAAAATGCCCTTAGGGGTAAATTTACTAAAATGCCCTCGGTTCATAAAATATCAACCCAATAATTTTGCTCAAATTTCAATGATGTTGCAAACTTCAAAAAACCTCTTTGCAAAATATCAATCGAAAATTTTGATTTTGGAAATTTACGAAAGCGCCCTCAGTCTGTGAAAATTACTAAAATACCCCTGGTTTCCAAAACGAAGTATTTTACAAAATTTTCAAAGAACACTCTCAAATTTTGGAATTACAAAGTGACCGGTTTTACGAAAGTTTAAAATATCTTTTAGTACGAAAATACCCTGTAGGGAAAATGACGAAAATACCCTTGGGCTAGAAATGGGCAGCAATGTCCGAAGAGTGAATAGGTATGGAAAGGGTTAAGGAATGAATGTATAATCTCTTTTGGGTGAATAGGATAGAAGATTGAAACCTTGGTTGCTCGAAAGAACTCCTGATTAAACTCCATCCATAAAATTTCTTTGCGGTTAAGAAAGTGGAGCGATACTAATGCATAAAAATCTTCTTAATCGTAAACGTAGATCGTTTAGTCATGAGTACTCGAGGTGGACGTGGCGTAATACTCGTGGTCGAGGTCGAGGTAGGATGACGGTTTACGAACCCGTAGGATCGGTCAAAGGGAGAGAATGAGATACCGGTTCGCCACCACCGGTGGAGGTGGTGAGTTCCAAGATCAGACTGGAGACGATGCAGTGTCACAGGCGATGCTGCGGGTGTTGGAAAGAGTAGCTGGTGTAGGTGGTGGTGCAGGAGTTAGGAAATCTGTTCTGGCGACTCGGGCTAACTGGGCTGAATTTTTCGAGGTGTATCGGGTGTTGCTCCTAGCACCGCCGAATATTGTTTGGAGGCAACCGAGCGGATCATGGATGATCTGGACTTGACGGCTGAGGAGAAGTTGAAGGGCATCGTATCGCTTCTTCGGGATGAGTCATATCGGTGGTGGCTCACGGTTCGGGACGATGTGTGGCGGTGAGATCCGACATGGGATTATTTCAGAGCAAAGATATCAAAAGAAATACATCGGGGCTAGTTACATCGACTCAGTGAAAGGCATTTCGAGGCTTGTTCGAGGGAGTAAATCATGCTTCGAAGCAGTCGAGGTGAGTTCTTGAAGCCGAGTAGGTATGCCGAGGCATTGTAGCCACCGAGCATGAGAGGTGTGTTCGTTTCGAGGATGGTCTGCGAGACGAGTTGAGGTCGCTAATTGCTCCACAGCAGAGCGCGAGTGAGTTTCTTGTCTTAGTTGAGAAGGCTAAGGTAGCCGAAGGTGTTAAAGAGTCGATAAGGCAGCAGCATGGACGGAGTAGGCTTAAGAGGAGCTTTGGGTCTTACGGATCGCCCGTAATCCGCAGAAGAGGGCTAGACCGAGTGGGCGTAATCGATCCGCTAGGTTTGTTCTTTGCTAAGCGGGACCGCCGCATGATAATGTCGATGTGGGAAATCTCATTGGGGTGGTTGTTGGGTGGTGGAAAAGGTTGCTTCGAGTGTGGTTCTCTGGATCATCGCATTAGGGATTTGTCGCGCGTGGGATGGCGAGTTGATTCACCGAGAGTCGGGCCGTAATCGATTCAGAGGTAATGGACCGCCACCACGGAGGGGCCGTGGCGCGCAGAGGTGGTAATGGATTTGGTCGAGGTCGTGGAGCACCGGCGAGGAGGTGCGTAGGTAGTTACGAGGCACGACGCATACCTGGTGCAGTGTATGCGACTAGGCGCCGCGAGGAGGCGACGCACCGGACGTAATCACCGTGACGTTTTTGATTTTTGGTTCTCCTATCACGCTTTAATTGACTTGGGTTCCACGATTCGTATGTTGTTAGTAGTATAGTTGAGACCATGGACTTAGACTCGAGATATCTTCTAGGCGGATGACCGTATTTAGCCCTCTAGGTCACTCAGTAGTCGTAGATAAGTCAGTATAAGGATGTACCCCTAGAACTCCAAGGGGTAGTTTTTCTTCGCCGATCGATGGAACTGCCGTTTGGGGAGTTCGATCTGATTCTTGGGATGGACTGGTTGGTTAAGTACCAGGCCAAGGTGGATTGCGCGGCTAAGCGCATGGTTCTATCGACGAACAAGGGAGATGAAGTGATTATGATAGGTAATAGGAGAGATTACTTATCCAATGTGGTATCGGCATTAAAAGTCAGAAAGATGGTCGGGAAGGAAGGGTCGTGAAGCGTATGTGGTTCATGTGTATGCCTTGGAGGCTAAAGAATCTGCTGTTGAGAAGGTTCGTACTGTTAAGGAATTTGTTGATGTGTTTCCAGAGGAGCTTCCGGGTTTGCCACCGGATCGTGAAGTAGAGTTTGGGATAGATCTCGCTACCGTGGATCGCGCGCAAAGTGTCTATTGCTCCATATAGGATGGCACCAAAGGAATTGGTGGAGCTTAAGGCTCAGATTCAGGAGCTGTTGGATCGAGGCTTCATTAGGCCAAGTGTTTCACCGTGGGGAGCGCCGGTATTATTCGTCAAGAAGAAGGACGGTGCGATGCGGATGTGTATAGACTACCGCCAACTGAATAAGCTGACGATCAAAAACAAGTATCCGTTACCACGGATAGATGACTTGTTTGATCAGCTGAAAGGTGCATCGGTATTTTCAAAGATCGATTTGAGGTCTGGGTACCATCAGTTGAAAGTTAAGGAAGCGGATATCCATAAGACAGCGTTTCGGACTCGGTACGGGCACTACGAATTCCTGGTAATGCCGTTCGGGTTGACCAACGCTCCGGCAGCTTTTATGGATATGATGAATAGGGTGTTTCAAAGCGAAGATCCGGACCGTTTTCGTCGTGGTTTTTATTGACGACATCTTGGTTTACTCGTGGTCGGAAGAAGAGCATGATGCACACTTAAGAATGGTGTTGCAAATTTTGAGGAGAAGCAACTCTATGCTAAGTTCAGTAAGTGCGAGTTCTGGCTTAGTGAAGTGACGTTTTTGGGTCATGTAGTATCAGCTGGTGGTATTAGAGTAGATCCTCGGAAGGTTGAGGCGGTTTTGGATTGGAAGCCTCCTAAGTCGATCGTGGCCGAGATTCGAGTTTCTGGGTTTGGCAGGATACTACCAAGATTTGTTGAGGGTTTTCGTTAATTGCAAAGACCGATGACTAAGTCGTTAAGAAAGGGAGTTCCGTTCGCTTGGGACCGAGAAAAAGCAGCAGGAGAGTTTTGATAAGTTGAAGAAGATCTTGACCGAGGCTCTGTTTTAATTCAACTCTGAAGGTTTGGTAAGGAATTCACGGTGTCATTTGCGATGCATCACACACGGATTGGGTTGTGTCTTTGATGCGGGAGGGTAAGGTTGTGGCTTACGTTTCTCACCGGTGAGGCCACACGAGGTCAACTATCCGACATACGATTTAGAGCTAGCACCGTAGTCTTCGCTCTAAAAACTGGAGACATTACCGCACGGTGAGAGATCAATAGTCTACACGATCATAAGAGTCCAAGTACCTATTGACTCGAAGGATCTGAATTTGAGGCGGCGTAGATGGGTTGAATTGCTCAAGGACTACGATCGTTCGATTGAATATCATCGGGCAAGGCTAACGTGGTGGCAGACGCGTTGAGCCGTAGGGTTGTTTCGGACTTAAGAGCTTTGTTTGCCCATTTGAGTTTGTATGACGACGGGAGTATTCTGGCAGAGTTGCAAGTTAAGCCTACTTGGGTTGAGCAGATCAGAGAAAAACAGTTAGAGGATGAGGTTCTGAGTGCGCGAAGGTTGCAAGTGCAGAATGGTGGTTTGGAGGGTTACAGCTTGTCTAGTGACGAGGTTCTGTGTTTTCAAGGTAAGGCTTGTATGCCTAAAGATGTTGAGCTGAGGCAGAGGATTCTTCAGGACGCACATAGCAGTCCTTATGCTATGCATCTTGGGGGTAGTAAAATGTATAGGGATCTTAGAGAGCAGTTTTGGTGGCCTGGCTTGAAGAAAGAGGTGACAGAGTTTGTTGGGAAATGTCTGACTTGTCAGCAGGTCAAGGCTGAACATCAGTTGCCGTCGGGTTTGCTTCTGACGGGCAATCAGAAAGGGTTATTCAGATTTTGGAAGACATGCTGAGGGGTTGTGTTCTGGACTTCAGGGGCAGTTGGGAAGAGTTTCTGCCGTTAGCCGAATTCGCCTATAACAACAGCTATCAAGCAAGCATCAAAATGGCACCATATGAGGCGCTGTATGGTAGGAAGTGTCGCTCACCTACATGTTGGACAGAGTTAGGTGAACGTCAGTTGTTGGGACCCGAGTTGGTTGCTGAGACCGAGGACAAAGTTAGGTTGATTCAGTCTCGTTTAAAGGAAGCTTCGGACCGGCAAAAGTCTTATGCCGATCTTAAACGAAGAGATATAGAGTTCGCTGTGGGAGATCAGGTTTTCTTAAAGGTTTCGCCTTGGAAGAAGGTGTTGAGGTTTGGCAGAAAAGGCAAGCTAAGTCCGAGGTTTATTGGGCCGTATAAGGTATTGAGACGAGTTGGACCAGTGGCGTATCAGCTTGAGTTGCCAGCGGAGCTTAGCCAGATTCACGATGTTTTTCACGTTTCGATGCTTCGTAGGTATCGTTCAGATCCATCACATGTAGTAGCAGTGGAGGAGATCGAGGTAAATCCAGATTTGACTATGGAAGAAGGACCTGTGCAGATTCTTGATCGGGATGTGAAGGTCCTGCGTAGAAAGTCCGTGCCTTTGGTTAAGGTTCTTTGGCGGAATCTTGGCGTGGAGGAAGCCACGTGAGAACCCGAGGATGCGATGAGACAGCAATACCCGCAACTCTTTCGACCAGGTAATTTCGAGGCCGAAATTATTTTAAGGGGGGTAGAACTGTAATATCCCAAGTTAGGGGCTTTTTTGTTGTTGCATGTTTTGCATGTGTTTGGTATGCTGTGTTGTTGTTTGTGTTGTATCGGGGTTTAATTGTAGGCTAGAAGTAAGCCTGAGTAGGTAGAAAATTTTTAGTTTTTGAGCTAAGGTATAAGGAGCCGAGGAAGCTGGGGCTTTTAAATTTATTTTGGGTGTTTATTAGCACAAGAAACAAGTTGGTGGAGTGGCAATGTAGGCGCCACTAAGGCTTGGTGTGGGTAACGCCTAAAGCAAGGATGGAGGCCTTGTGTTCGAGCTGCGGAGTGGCTATTTTTGTCACTCTTTTTGACGCCAAGGAGGGAGGAGTTTGAGGCAGTTCAAACTCTGCCTTGGACTTTGTCAACCCATTTGAATGGAGAGTGGAGAGGGATTTTAGGAGGTTGACTTGTTCAACCAATTTTGAATGAGTGGATGTGAGTGCATTGAGGGATTTGGCCGAATTTTGGGGCTTAGAGTGGGGGGAAGTGACGGCATAGTGTGGGTGAGGGGAAGGCCGAATGTACCTTGCATTTTGGTGCATTTTTCGGTCACTTTTGTTAGTAAGCTTAATTTTCTCAGTTTTTGTCAAAGAAGCCGATTTTCTCAAAGAGTATGCTCACATTCTTTTGCTTTTGAAAACCGAAATACCACACTCCTAACCTAGCCGAAATATCTTTGATCTTTGGTGTTCATTGGGTAGCCGAATATTCTCTTCTTCATCTCCTTTTCTTTTGTTTATTGTGGCTTCGAATCCTCCATTTCCCTTCCCTTTCTTTTGTGCCGAAACTCTGTTCCCATTTCACATTGTTTTCCCTCAAAGCCGAAAGTAGGAGAGTTGAACACCTAGTGCCGATTTCTTCTTTCTATTGTTTCCAACATAGCCGAATATTCTCTCCTTCTCCTAGTAGTCTCTTTTGGCCGAATATCAGTGGTGTATTGGAGGCCTTGCTTCAATCGGTTGGTGTTGGTAAGCTCTTGGCCGAATGGCCATTTCTCCTTTCTTTTTCTATTCTTGATTCTTTGGGTTGGTTAAGAGCCGAATGTGGCCTTGTTGGTGAGAGTTAACCCTTGGTATTGAAACCGATTGCATTATAGGCCATTTGGATTTTGGATACGATCAAGTGGAGCATTCATTCTCTGATCAGCCAAGTGAGGGTAAGTATTGGTAAGGGTAGTACTATTGGTTGATTCCTTTATCTCATTAAGCCTAGTTAATTAGGGATTAATGGTCCTATTTCTAGGTGGAGGCCGATTGTCAAAGAGAATCACTTTTGGCTCGGGGTTGGTTGGGAACCAAATCATTCGCAAGTGTAAGGTAATGGCTTAATGTTGATCCCTTGGTTGGTGGTTGTTGGCGAATGTTAGTAGTACCTAACCCCTAATGTTGGCCGATTGTAGGAGCTAGTCGTCGAGGGGCTTAGATCGCTTTTGTCGGGATTTCTAGACTCAGTATTATAAGGTGTGTAACTAACACACCCATATTTAGTGATATTATTATTGAACCTCGTTTGCCTATTAAAATCATGGCGTTTGATGGATTGAGGTGATGCCCTTTTTGGGTATGATCTTGGACTCGGGTAAGTCAAGATTGTTACAATGTTCTCGATGATCCGCATGATACCATGATTATGGATGTATGATATGGGATATGATGTTAAACATTTTAGCATGATATGCACGATTTGTATGATATGCATGATTACATGAGTATGGCATGTTGATGGGTGATACGAGTGGAGGGAGCAAAGTGGTATTTTGTCCGACGAGCACCGGTGCTTTGGTAGCACACTTTGTGACTTTGGGTCACCAGAGGTTTGGCACCTCCAGAGGTTTGGTACCTCGGCGCCTCGTCCCCAGTGGCTCAAGATCACACGGTGGGTTGGCCCCACAGATGATTATACGGGATTGACGCCGTTGTTTTGGCAACACACGATGGGTTGGCCCCATCACCGCATTTGTGACTACGGTCACGGTGCTTTGGTAGCACATTGTGTCTTTGGGACACCAGAGGTTTGGCACCTCATTGCGACTTGTCCCCGTGGTTTGACCACCGTGGGTTGGCCCCACTTGAGATATGGGATTGTCTCGCTAGTGATTTGGTATCACACGATGGGTTGGCCCCATCATCATTGGATTTGTGACTTTGGTCACGGTGCTTTGGTAGCACAAGCGTGTCTTTGGGACACCAAAGTGGTTTGGTACCACATTGACGGATATTGTGTCTTTGGGACACGGTGTTTTGGTAACACATTGTGACTATACGTCACCGGTGGTTTGGCACCACCGGTGGTTTGGTACCACGGGGTAGAAAAGGCGATATGGATGGTTAGGACAGGTTGCATTAATTATATTGCTATGTATGATGTGTGTTAGCATGTTGTTTCTTCTTGGGAGCGGGATTTACACATCGAGTCACTCGACTCACCCTCTCCTTTGACATTTCGGGTGACTCGTGAAGCGCGGACTTGGAGCCAGGATGGACTCGGGGTGCTCATGCCATGCAGAATAAAAGTTTTACTCGGATGTTATGCTTTGGGTACTTTAGTTATTTACGTTCGATTGGGTTTTATTTCGGATTTGTAAAAGCCTTTAAATTATGCCTTTTGATATTATGTTTTAAGTTTGATTTTTAATATGCCTTAACAGAATAATTGGGTTAATTTGCTAAAACTTGACATAACAACGTTTTCAAACTTTAACGATATGTTTTCAACTATACCATCGGGTATCGCACTGATTTTATAAGCATATGAGAATCAATTGTTTCCAAACTTGAAAGCAAATTTTTACTAAGTCTAAATGTTTTAGTAACGATGTTAAACAACTTGTTTTTCTAAACGGATCAAAGTTTTACCAATTCTATTTAGTGCAAATTCGAAATTTTCAAACACGGTTTCCCCGTAACATACCAGATTCGGTCGTGGTGTTTGGACCGGGTTTGGGGTGTTACATGAACATTTCTGGAAACTTGGAAATGTAAAGAAATGATTCAAAAGAGGAAAGTGAACATTTTTGGAAACTTGGAAATGTAAGGAAATGTCAAGTTTACAGAGCCGAACGAAAATTTTTGGAAACTTAGAAATGACTTAGAAATGTCGAGTTTTAAAGTTTAAAAGAGGAAATTAAGGCAAGGTGGCCTTAAAAGAAAAAGTTGGTGAAATTTGACACACAAACAGGCTTGGAAAAGTGGCTTAAAGATGCCAATTAGGGCCTCTGGAAATGGCGCCACATGCAAGGTGTTGGGCCTGAGTTCGAGTCACTAAGGAAGCAAATAAAGGAAGTTTTATTTTTTGCTTCCAGAAGCCTGAGGTGGACGGCACAAGCCTTCTAGAAAGGAGGAGTTTTCTTTTCATAAATATTCGATTAATAAGGTGATAAATAAGGGATTTAATTTGGATTATTTTTGAAGAGATAATAAAGGATTATTCTCTAATTATTTTAAATTAAGGAGATAAACTTATCAATAAAGAAGAGTGGTGGCCAAGTAAGGGATTCTGAGTAGTAGTTTCGGCTATAAAAGGAAGAAAATAGGGCTACTTATCAATTTTTCTTCCTCCTCTTCTCTCTGCCGAATTTCTGAGTGCTCTCTTCTCTTCTCTTCTCTTTTTCTTTTGTCAAGCCGAATCTATAGTCCACCATTGTCAAAATTCTCAAATTTTCTTTTCTTCCTATTTCTTCTTACCAATCCATTCAAAAGCCAAATCTTGGAAGGTAAGAACAAGTTTGATTTCCATTCTTTTCTTTTAGATTAGTCGAGAGATAATCTAACCCCATACATATTATGGTTACCGAATATGGAAGGATCTTTCGAGATAATCAGAGTAGTCGACTAAAAGGAGGAGTATTCGGGATTTCTAAGATTAAGGTAAGACATGTGAATATTCGGCCAAAGGCCTTGATTTATGTTTCGATGATTAAGATTAAGTCTAACGTAAGGTTTTAGGGATTTTGACATTCCTAGGGAAACAAGGAACAGTTTCAGGATTTGTTGGTGTTCCAATCGGCAACAAGGTAAGAATACTAATCCTACTAGGATTTGGAATTTTGGCCGAATGGCTTTTTATTAAGGTAATAAGTGATAAATCAATGTAAGGATTAAGGATCTAAGCATTAGATCAAGCTTTTCCGGATCTCAAGAAAATTTTAAGCGAATCAGGCGTGTACCCCACACTACTTAATAATACGTTTTATAGCATGTTTAATTAAAATATGTGACATTAAGAATATGAAAGTGGCTAAGGTATCATGTTATGGTACTAAGTACTCAAGTACGTTTCCTACTCCTACTAGGATTATGAAATATGTTAGTTATAACATGAGAATAAGAATAAGAATGTCAACTCTGGCATTTTATGCATATTATTATTATATGGGGCATATGGGTTTTATTTTGAAAGGGGAAGTGAAAAGTGGTGACCTAAGACCACAGTAATCTGAAAGTGGTGACCTAAGACCACAGTAATCTGAATGTGGTGACCTAAGACCACGAATGTGGTGACCTAAGACCGCAATTTGGTGTGTAGCGAAAGGAGGGTCGACTTAGTAGTCCCCACGGTATGACTGGCAGGTACGGGGGTGTGTAGCGGATGGACAATTAGGTTTGGGTTTGGGAATGCATCATAATTTGTATTCTATGTTTTGAATGTGTAACTCTTGTATGCCTAATTCTATTATGATTTAGTGTCGTGTACACATTGAGTCTGTTTGACTCACCCCGTTGTGGGACCATGTTTCAGGTGATGAACAGTGATGGACCGGGACGGCAGAACTTGTGGTGGCCATGCTCAGCTTGAAGTTTTATTCAATATGGAAATTTAATTTTATTTAAGTATTTTAGAATTTTATTTTGGAAATTATTTGTTGTAATAAGGCCATAAGGCCATAGTTGAATCATTTTACATTTATTATTATTTATTATGTTTAGGAACCTTATTGATTAAAGTTTAAGTAAATATTTCTTTAAACTAAATCCTAATTGTTTTATCACTTAATATTAAAAAGGGGTTTCCAAAAATAAAATCGAATCTGTTTCAACACAAGCCCAACCCAAACAATTTTTTTTTTAATCGCACAAGTTTTCTCTAAGTAACAAAAGAATTTGAAACCGGGTTTCTTGAGAAACATACCAGATCCGGTCAAAGCTTGTGGGCCGGGTTTGGGGTGTTTCAGTTTGGTATCAGAGCCCGTTTCAAACCCTCGGCCTAGGGGTTTAAGGCCCAAAACGTTTTCAAAGCGAGCCCAAATGAGTTTTATGAAAATATTTTTGAAATAAGCAGGTTTGTGGCATGGCACCCAAGTCTCCGACCCGCAGTCCACCAGGTAAGTACTTCTATCCATTTGTGTGATTTATAGTATGATGTGTAGAAGGGTAGAAATGGAATGGAATGTAGATTAGCATGATAAGTACTTGAACCCTAGGATTAGTTTACCCCAACTATTACATAAGACTTAATGCCTAATTAAACAAAACCTACGGCTAAGTCGCGAGAGTTAGGGTGTGTGGTAACCCATGCGCATGTCTCAGGATTGGATCAGGAAGAGCCTAGTACTTAAGCAGATCCTAGTGACTCACCTCCTCTCTCGCAGAATCCTACCTAGTGCATAGCTTCTGGTTCACCCTAACCAAGAGGACTCGATCCACAAAGCTAAACCCAATAACTAAAACCCGAAAGGAACTAGCCATATTTTTATGAAAACCCTAGTTGTAAAACTCTTAAAATTACCCTTTCAATTTGTGAGAACTATTTTTACAAAATTTTCTGAAAAATTTCCGATTTATAAAAAAATTACAAAACATACCCCTAGTGGTAACATTACAAAAAATGCCCTTGGTTTATGAAATTCCCAAAATACCCACAGTTATTATCAAGATTTCATTACTTTATAAATGTTCAAAACCCTAATTTGCAAATTATCAAAAATACCTTGATTTTAGAAAATTACGAAATTACCCCTAACTTACAAAATTACCAAAATGACCCTGATTCCCAATTTTTTTTTTGCAACAACACCGTTTTGGAAAACAAATTCTCAAAAAGAACCCCCAAGTTTTGCAAATTTTGAAATACCCCGGAATTATTAAGCTTTACAAATTTACCCTGGTTCATTACCAAAATACCCCTGGATTTCAAATTTTCAAAAAATACCCCGAGAACACAAAATTACCAAAATACCCTTATTGACAAAATCACCAAGGAACCATATTTTGAAAAATTACGAAAATACCCCTGTAGGATAAATTACGAAAATACCTCTGGGATAGGAATAAGGCAAAGAGTGTTCGAATAGTGAATGTGGGTGGTAGATACCACTGAATAAATATGTCTCGGTTGATGAATGTGAACGTGACTTTTTGAATAGTGAACTTGAGCTGAGAACTTTGTTTGATCGAAAGAACCACTTTTAAACATCTCTTTGCATAAAATTTGTTTGCGGATAAACAGTGGAACAAAATTTCTAATGCATAAAACTCTTTAATCAGATTAAAGCGCGGCGTTAGAAATGAGTTCTAGGGGACGTGAACTTAGAGATTGTGCCTAGGAAGTATGATGATTCTATTAAGATCAGAGTGCACAGCATAAGCGTAATGCGGTGAGTTAGACCGTACGATTGCTCGTTGGTAAGTAATTTCGAGGACGAAATTATTTTAAGGGGGTAGAACTGTAACATCCTGGAAAGGGCCTATGCATTTTCAGTTTAATTGTATGAAGTGACATGCTTTATGTACTAAGAATAAATTTTGAATATTTTTGGAAACCCGAAAATGATTGAAAATGATTTGGAAATGAACATTTTTGGAAACCTGAAAATGTATGGAAATGATCTGGAAATGAACATTTTTGGAAACCTGAAAATGTATGTACATGATTTAGAAATTATTCAAAAGAGGAAAGTGAACATTTCTGGAAACTTGGAAATGTAAGGAAATGATTCAAAAGAGGAAAGTGAACATTTCTGGAAACTTGGAAATGTAAGGAAATGTCAAGTTTACAGAGCCGAACGAAAATTTTTGGAAACTTAGAAATGACTTAGAAATGTCGAGTTTTAAAGTTTAAAAGAGGAAATTAAGGCAAGGTGGCCTTAAAAGAAAAAGTTGGTGAAATTTGACACACAAACAGGCTTGGAAAAGTGGCCTGAAGATGCCACTTAGGGCCTCTGGAAATGGCGCCACATGCAAGGTGTTGGACCTGAGTTCGAGTCAATTAGGAAGCAAATAAAGGAAGTTTTATTTTTTGCTTCCAAAAGCCTGAGGTGGACGGCACAAGCCTTCTAGAAAGGAGGAGTATTATTTTCATAAATATTCGATTAATAAGGTGATAAATAAAAGATTTAATTTGGATTATTTTTGAAGAGATAATAAAGGATTATTCTCTAATTATTTTAAATTAAGGAGATAAACTTATCAATAAAGAAGAGTGGTGGCCAAGTAAGGGATTCTGAGTAGTAGTTTCGGCTATAAAAGGAAGAAAATAGGGCTACTTATCAATTTTTCTTCCTCCTCTCTCTCTCCCGAATTTCGAGTGCTCTCTTCTCTTCTCTTCTCTTTTCTTTTGTCAAGCCGAATCTATAGTCCACCATTGTCAAAATTCTCAAATTTTCTTTTCTTCCTATTTCTTCTTACCAATCCATTCAAAAGCCGAATCTTGGAAGGTAAGAACAAGTTTGATTTCCATTCTTTTCTTTTAGATTAGCCGAGAGATAATCTAACCCCGTACATATTATGGTTGCCGAATATGGAAGGATCTTTCGGGATTATCAGAGTAGTCGACTAAAAGGAGGAGTATTCGGGAGTTCTAAGATTAAGGTAAGACATGTGAATATTCGGCCAAAGGCCTTGATATATGTTTCGATGATTAAGATTAAGTCTAACGTAAGCTTTTAGGGATTTTGACATTCCTAGGGAAACAAGGAACAGTTTCAGAATTTGTTGGTGTTCCAATCGGCAACGAGGTAAGAATATTAATCCTACTAGGATTTGGAATTTTGGCCGAATGGCTTTTTATTAAGGTAATAAGTGATAAATCAATGTAGGGATTAAGGATCTAAGCATTAGATCAAGCTTTTCCGAATCTCAAGGAAATTTTAAGCGAATCAGGTGTGTACCCCACACTATTTCATAATACGTTTTATGGCATGTTTAATTAAAATATGTGACATTAAGAATATGAAAGTGGCGAAGGTATCATGTTATGGTACTAAGTACTCAGGTATGTTTCCTACTCCTACTGGGATTATGAAATATGTTAGTTATAACATGAGAATAAGAATAAGAATGTGAACTCTGGCATATTTATGCATATTATTATTATATGGGGCATATGGGTTTTATTTTGAAAGGGGAAGTGAAAAGTGGTGACCTAAGACCACAGTAATCTGAAAGTGGTGACCTAAGACCACAGTAATCTAAAAGTGGTGACCTAAGACCACAGTAATCTGAATGTGGTGACCTAAGACCACGAATGCGGTGACCTAAGACAGTAATTTGGTGTGTAGCGGAAGGAGGGTCGACTTAGTAGTCCCTACGGTGTGACTGGCAGGTACGGGGGTGTGTAGTGGATGGACAATTAGGTTTGGGTTTGGGAATGCATCCAAACTTGTATTCTATGTTTTGAATGTGTAACTCTTATATGCCTAATTCTATTATGATTTAGTGTCGTGTACACATTGAGTCTGTTTGACTCACCCCGTTGTGGGACCATGTTTCAGGTGATGAACAGTGATGGACCGGGACGGCAGAACTTGTGGTGGCCATGCTCAGCTTGAAGTTTTATTCAATATGGAAATTTAATTTTATTTAAGTATTTTAGAATTTTATTTTGGAAATTATTTGTTGTAATAAGGCCATAAGGCCATAGTTGAATCATTTTACATTTATTATTATTTATTATGTTTAGGAACCTTATTTATTAAAGTTTAAGTAAATATTTCTTTAAACTAAATCCTAATTGTTTTATCACTTAATATTAAAAAGAGGTTTCCAAAAATAAAATCGAGTCTGTTTCAACACAAGCCCAACCCAAACAATATTTTTTTTAATCGCACAAGTTTTCTCTAAGTAACAAAAGAATTTGAAACCGGTTTTCTTGAGTTACATACCAGATCCGGTCAAAGCTCGTGGGCCAGGTTTGGGGTGTTTCAGCTGAGATGAAGGCTAGACCGTTGTTTATTCAGCAAATTAGCGATGCATAGAAAGTTGACAAAGATATGACTTCTAGACGAGCACAATGTAAAAATGATTCAGAGGCAGAGTTTCGAATTGATAAAAATGACTATTTGAGCTATAAAGGCCGATTGTGTGTACCAAGAAATGCTGACTTGATTCAGATGATTCTGAGTGAGGCCCATAGTGGTCGATTATCAATACATCCGGGTAGCACAAAGATGTATAATGATTTGAAACAGTTCTATTGGTGGCCAGGCATGAAACGGGATATATCTGAATTTGTTTCGAAATGCTTAGTTTGTCAGCAAGTAATAGCTGAGCATCAAGTGCCATCCGGACTACTTCAACCAATCATGATACTTGAATGGAAATGGGATAGAATTACAATGGATTTTGTATCCGGTCTCCCTATGACACCAAGTAAGAAAGATGCCATCTGGGTTATAGTTGATAGACTGACTAAATCAGCTCATTTTGTGCCAGTTCGTTCAGACTATTCACTCGATAAACATTTGAATTGTACGTATCACGATTGTGAGATTGCATGGTGTGTACCGAGTTCCCTTTATTTGCACAGAGACCAGAGATTCACATCGCGGTTTTGGAAGAAGTTGCAAGATGCTTTAGGTACTAAACTTCATTTTAGTACTGACCTTTCATCCGCAGCAAGATGGTCGGTCTGAGCGAACTATTCAGATACTTGAGGACATGTTGAGATGTTGCGTTCTTGAGTTTGAAGGTACTTGGGAACGATACCTACCTTTGATTGAATTTGCTTACAATAATAGCTTTCAATCCAGTATAAAAATGGCACCCTATGAAGCTTTGTACGGTCGCAAGTGTCGAACACCATTATATTGGACTGAGCTTAGTGAGAACAAGATACACGGGGTCGATTTGATCAAAGAAACTGAACAAAAAGTAGCTGTGATCAGAGATACGTTGAAGGCTGCCTCAGATCGACAAAAGTCCTATGCTGATTTGAAGTATAAAGACATTGAATTTTAGGTCGGAGATCGAGTATTCTTAAAAGTTTTTTCGTGGAAGAAAGTACTCCGATCTGGTCGGAAAGACAAGTTGAGTCCGAGATTTATCGGACCGTATGAAATCATTGAACGTATTGGGCCTGTTGCTTATAGATTGAAGTTGCCCTCTGAGTTAGAAAGGATACATGACGTATTTCACGTTTCGATGCTTCGTAAGTACAGATTAGATCTGTCTCATGTGATCACACCGTCTGAGATTGAAATCTGATCCGATTTAACATATGATGAAGAATCGATCCGTATCTTAGCTCGGGAAATGAAAGAGTTAAGAAACAAGATAATACCATTAGTGAAAGTATTATGGAATCGGCACGGAGTTGAAGAGGCTACGTGGGAGCCTGAAGATTCAATGAGGCAACAATATCTGACATTGTTTAACGGTAAGATTTTCGGGGACGAAAATCCTTAAGGGGGGAGAGTTGTAACAGACCGAATTTGACCCCAATCGGAACGATGGTTTCGGGACCACGAATCTGAGTCCGAGAAATATTGTTATAGTATATTTTGTGTTCATTTTATGTGAATTAATGTGTGTGAAAGTCTCGTAGAAAAATCTTACTGTTTGTGTGGTTAATTTAGAAAAAGGACTTAATTGCGTAAATCGTAAAAGTTGCTTACTAAAGTGAAAAGTACTCAAGTGTCAATGGCTTTTTAATATGATGCACTAAATGAGCAATTTGTCCACTTTACATGTTAGTGGCAGGCCATGGACAACATTAACCTTTTATTATATTGTTTAGTTATGTTATAATAAAGGCTAAAATGGTAGTTCATTTATAACTTAATATAAATGATAATAAAACACAAATGAAAGATGAGTGTTCATCTTTTTAGTCTTCACCGAATGCATGCAAAGGGAAAATAAAATAGAAAAGCTTGGTTCGGCCATTTCTTTTGAATCAAATTAAGGTATGTGATTAATTCGGTTCTTGTTAGTTTATACATTTTTGAGACCGTTGCTTCGAACTGTAACCGACCCATGTTGAAATTTTTAAATCTGAGCATGATTAAGATTTGACCATTGATATTGTTATATGATAATTGATGTTTGGTGATTTTAATTTTAAGATAGTATTAAGATTGATAAGTTTTGTATTGAAGTTTTGGTAAAAATTGAGTAAATAGGACTAATTTGTGAAAATAAAATTTTAGAAGGGCTTAATTGCAAAATAAATAAAATGGGAGGGCTTGTAAAGACCCTAGGAATATTCAGCCCTTGTATAGTCTTGACAAATTGTGAGTATTTTGTGTTTTGTGTAATTAGTACCAAAATGCAAAAAATGTGAAATAGTAGGGGTAAAATGGTAATTTGCATGTTGATGTGTTTTGGGACTAAACTAATGTGAATTGTACTTGAATAAGTAGAATTTAATGTGTTTTAGATTAAGAGCAAAGAAAAACGGAATTAGATCGGGAAAAGACGAAGGTTCTCGAATAGCCAATTTACACGGTCTATCGACAGCCGAGGTAAGTCCTTAAGTTAAAATATATCAAAGAGTTATTTATGAACATGTTTAATGATATTATTTGATAAATTTGAGTATGAATTTATGTGTTAGCCGATTGTAAAGGTCTTACATTGGATTGGATATGTTTTGTAAATGCAAAATGAATAAGTACATTTGATATGATATGTGAATGTGATTCGGGTATATGATTCATTGGTAATGGTAGTATTGAGAAATGTAAGTTGATGGATTAACTATGTTATTAATGAAATTCAGTAATTTTGTGCATGAATATATGTGATAGCCGAATGTGGGAATAAGGTTGAGTTGAAATGTAATTGATAATTTTATTATGAATAAGCTTGTTCAGCTTGAAATGTGAAGTTAAAATGAAGTATTTTGATGTTGCGATTTAGCATTAAGTGATGTGTATAGTGTATTGAATGGATAATTGGGGTGACCTATTTGGGCTTTGTGCCTCAGCGTGCCTTGTGCCTTGGTGACCTATTTCGGGCTTTGTGCCTAGCGTGCCTTGTCTTTGGTGACATAATTCAAAGCTTATTGCCTAAAGCGAGCTTAATCTGGGTGATTAACTTCGGACTTTGAGTTCAAAGAGGCCCAGTCTGCGGTGAATGTGATTTGAGCTTGGAGTATATGAGAACCGAATTATGATTATATCAAGAAATTTCAGCTTTGAAACATGAAACAAAATAATTCAACAGAGAGGTAAGTATTTCATATTCATGTTATTCAAGAAAATAATGAACTAGTATATGAGGAATTGATTGTCTTATACATTGATTTATGATAGATGTGTGTATATATATATACATGTTATATCGTGTGGTAATTATTCTTAAAATTTCGAATGGATTAAGTCTATTGGATAAGCATATGTTATTTACGTATGTCTTTGATATACTTAGTGATTGGTATGTATGAGTAAGAAAGGTTAAGCTTTCATGTCAAATGCATTAATGACATTCGGTTACCTTGGCTCTATAGGTAAAATTTTGTACCACTTATGTTTGAATTGGTGATAGAAGATGTTAATTTGAATGGTTGGATATATGTTATTTATGTATATGTTTTCTTAAGACTTACCAAGCTAGCAAGCTTACTGTGTGTATGTGTGTATTTGTTTCCATCTGTTTTATAGATCCGGTTAAGGCTACGAACTTAAAGGGATCGTCAAGAAAGTCGTCCACACCATCAACCTATTTTGGCACTCTTAAATTTGGGTTTTCGGTTAAAGGCATATATAGCAAAGACTGTGATTTTGTTAAGATGATAACTTTTGTCTATGTATATATTAGCCATGCGAATATGGCTTATATTTGATGTTAGTTGAAGTAGAAATATTCGGCTTATTTAAATGGTCAAATGATGTGCATGGATGAATATTAGTTTTGAATATATATTCGGCCATAGTCTAGATGTATATTGTAGATATAGTTAGATCATGATTGTTGCATTGTATGCATGATTTGGTTCATGGGCTATACATGCATTCCTTACTAAAATCTGGAGAGATTGTAATTATATAATTCGACTAGTTATATTAACTTGAGTGAATGGTATGCTAATAGTAATTATTTTTGTAATTATTAAATTGTTCATTTTGGCTTTGACTTATTAAATTCAAAATGAGAATTACATTATGGATTATATATATATGTACGGTCATAGTCTTTATGTCTATAATAGGTACAAATGTGGTTTTGTGAAATAGCATATATAATTAGTAAGTAAGAAACATTATATATATAAGTGTTTTATTTATTTATTTATTTATTTTATATATTAAAATGTTTAGAATCAATTCTGACTTATTTGATAATCTAGTATTTGAAATAATGTGGTATAGTATTTGTAAGTTAGAATATGTATTGATTTTAGTAAATGAATTTTTGAAAGATATGAACTGTACTTTATATTCTTATAAGTAATATAAGAATTATAGATTTGCAATGCATGTACCTTATAGACATTTTAGATTCAATTGGATATGCAAATGAATTCATGTGAGCTTTGCTTTGATAAAATAATGAGTTTCGATGAATGCCTACGATGATCTATGTATAGTTTGATAATGCCTCATAACTCAAATCCGGTGACGGATACGGGTTAGGGGTGTTACAGGTTCATCGGGTCGTATAAAATTGTTGAACGTATTAGGCCTGTTCCATATAGATTAAGGTTTCGCTCTGAACTAGAAAAGATACACAATGTTTTCCATGTCTTGATGCTCCGTAGATATCGATCCGATTCGTCACATGTGATTGCCCCATCTGAAATTGAAATCCGATCTGATATGACATATGAAGAAGAACCAATCCGTATCTTAGCTCATGAAGTGAAAGAGTTGAGAAATAAGAAAATTCTATTAGTGAAAGTACTATGGAATCGACACTGAATAGAACAGGCAACATGGGAGCCGAAAGATTCAATGAGATGGCAATATCCGACTCTGTTTAACGGTAAGATTTTTGGGGACGAAAATCCCTAAGGGGGGAGAATTGTAACAGTCAGATTTATACCCTAGTCGAAACAGTGGTTTCGGGACCACAAATCTGAGTTTGAATAATATTTTAATATTTTTTTCTGTGTCGTTGATATGTGACTAAGCATGTGGTAAGTTTCTGTGAGTTAATTTGTCTGTCTATGTGATTAATTTGATAAAAAGGATTGAATTGCATTGAAATGCAAATTTGAATGTTTTATGAAAAGATGCTTAATTGTCATGTCTTTGTAATTATGAAGGTTTCATGTGGCAATTATGCCAATACTTGAGATAGTCGAATGAAACTGGTCAATAATGACCTTGTATAATATGTTTTAAATTTTTTATGTTATAAGGTTAAAAATGGAAATGAATTATTAAGTCATATTATAATAAAACCAAAAGCATAAAATTTGCTATGGTTATCATCTTTCTACCGAAAACACAAACAAAATAGGGAAGAAATTCGACCATTTGAGAGTTTGATTCAAGGTATGTTTTTGATCGGTTTTCGATAATTTCTACGTTTTCGCAATCGTTGCTTCGTAAACTTTGTAGCCCATGTTTTAATTTTAAGAATTGATGATGTTTTTGAGATGAGCATTTGATGACCTGATGTGATTTATGATGCTTTATGGTGTTAAATGTAAGATTTAAGCTAGATGAATATATTTTGTTCTTGAATTTTTTGATGAATTTAGCTAATTAGGGCTAAATTGAGAAAATATTATTTTAGAGGACTAATTTGTGAATTTGATGGAAAATATGGACTTATATAGTCTCTAGGGAGATTCGGCTATGCATGTGTGTGAACAAATTTTGTGAATTTGATGTTTCGAGAAAAATGGACTAAATTGATAAATTGTGCAAATGTGAGGGTTAATTTGTAAATAGCCCTAAATGTGTGCCTTTAGATTGAATTGAATGAATTAGTGAATAAAAGGGTTAATTCTGAACATGTATAGATCAAGAACCGAAGAAAATGGACTTAGATCACGGGAAAGCGAAAGTAACCGAGTAGCCGTTTCTATTTCTGTTAAATCGAATATGAGGTAAGTCATTATGCAAATAAACATATTCATATTGAATTATGTATGTTCTTATGAATATTGTTATCAATGAATACTAATGATATGATCTGTTCATGAATTCCGAGATAAGGATTACTTAGTGACAATATCCGAAAAGTCCCGTATGAACCGAGGAATAGATAGGATTAGCTATGTCATGACATAGGTATTTGTTCTATTTTTATCATGTAAGACCACGTCTGGGACGTTGGTGTTGATTTGAGATTTCGTGTAAAACCTCGTCTGGGACGTAGGCATGGATATGAGCGTTACGTGTAAGACCACGTCCGGGACGTTGGCATCGATATGATGTTTATATGTAAGACCATGCCTGGGACATCGGTATCGTATTGATTCGTGTAAGACCCTATCTGGGACAGTGGCATCGAGATCTGAGTGCATATAAGACCTCGTCTGGGGCGTTGGCATTATACGACTGTTCCAAGTTTTCTGAGTTATCCTACTAGATTCCTTACGGTTCAACGGGCAAGTTTGTGATACGAATGGCTAGGCAAATAGTGAATCCGTTTCAGATGCGTTGATTTATACACTAAGTGTTTATATAAGGTAAGTATCTATGTAATCTTACTATGATGATTATGTATATTTGGAAACATTATGATATGTAAAAGTAACCATGAAAGATCTTGTATATATAAGACTTTTGAATTAATGAATGTAGCATATATGTGATAGTTTGTTAAGTAATTAAGATGTGCCAATGTACCTATGTGCACATATGCCTTCCTTGCTACGTTTGTTTGTATTATGACTTACTAGGCTTTTGGAAAGCTTACTCTTTGTGGGCATTTTCTCTATTTTATAGGTCGTCAAAGCTACTGAAGGTTCGGGACCGTCAAGGATTGTCATCAGACTAATCAACTTGTTTATGGTACATTTTGGATATATATTTTGATAGATATGGCATGTATAGGCTAGTCTTTTGTATTTGTAAATGAAGTGAATTTAGCCATGTAATTTGGCTAGTTATATGTTGGTATTATGTTTAAGTGAATGTGATATATGAATTATACCTTGGTATGGTTAAAGGACATGAATTGGTCAAGTTTTTGGGTAAGCATTTGGATGAATTATACTTGATATACATATGTTTTGGTCTTGGAATTTGTCATGGTTGAAATGGATATTGAATGTTTAGATTGAATGGTTATTTTTGTTGTCTAGTATACATGAAATGTGTTGGTAAATATTGCTTGTAGGTAAGACCTAAGTGGGTGGCATTTTGGCCTTGAAAATGGCCTATAATGTCACACGATTATGGCACACGGGCGTGCCTAGTGACCGTGGGGCTAAGTTAGTAGCTAGCATAAGAGTACACGGCCTTGGCACACGGACATGCCTAGTAGTCGTGTGATTTTTGACAGGATCGACCACGGCCAGAGTACATGGGCGTGCTTAATGGCCATGGAAGTAAAGTCAGTTTCAACCACGGGGAGGACACAAGGGCGTGTCTAACAACCGTGGGAGGCACACGGCCTACCCACACGGGCTCGTAAGCCCTGAATCTTTGAAAAGTTTTAAATTTCTGAGAATGTCTGTATGTGTTTCAGTTTAGTCCCGACCCGGTTTATAAGCATGTTTTCGGTCTTGTTGACCGTATTAAGGGACGTTATGTTTGAGATTGATGGATGAATGTATGAACCTCTGAAAATGTTTCCGATCAGTACGGTAACGCCTTTAACCCTAGTCTGACGACGGATACGGGTTAGGGGTGTTACACCTTCCCCACGCCAGCAGCAAAATAGCAGGTTATTACGCACAAGGCAACTCGAAACCAAGACCTCTAGGCACCACCACACGCTACTAGGCATTGCACCACAACTCTTCTTGTGATATATTCCATTCCCAACTTCTTTTAATGCCTATTTTCCAGTGACCCAATCATCCAAAGAAATCTAAAAATATTTGCCAACACCCAACTTCGAACCTCCAACCTCTTCACTATGATACATGCCCCTTGCCACTGTGTCGCCCTCTTTATTTGAGTCATAATTCCTTCCCAATTTACTTAAGAAAACCAACATTTAGCGTACGCCGCGACTAGAACCTTGCTCCCCCTCCTGTTCCTAATGCGTCTGCCATTGGGCTAGGCGTTTCTTTGTGTTGTGAATCAGACCCAACTAATTATAAGGCCTAAACCCTGGCATTCATACTAACATATGCGCAATAAAATTTTCTTTGCCAAATCTAGGATTTGAACCTTTGACCACTAGCTTGTTCAAAACGCCCCAGGCCACCGGACCACCTACTTCCTTGTGCTAGCTTCTATCACAAAAATATTTTAAAAGCCTTCTAACTAACACCAACCACACTTAGGGGTAAAAACAAAATTTTTGTTAAACCCCTAGATCGAGCCCAAGAGTTTTTCAATGCTATCAACCCTTCCCAAATCACTTAAAAATTAAACTAAACATACAATCATAATTTTTTTTAAACACCCTTAATTCATTATCCCTCTTTTTTTTTCCCTGGTCGACAAAATCCATTCTCTCGACACACGAAACCCATTTATTCTAGGCCTATATTTGGGGTGTGACATTTCTATTCTCCTCCTCATTCTATTTCTTCCATTGCTGAATTCTTCCATTGCCGAAAAACCATCAATGCTTTTTGCCAAAATCCCTATTGGTGTTGCGTTTTTCTTCTTTCTCTGAAAGCTGAATACTCCCTTATAATCGAATAGCCCTATATTTTTGCCGATTCCTTGTTGTTTTTCCTCCATCACAAATCGGTTGCTGTTATCTACTCTTAATCAAGTTTTAAAAGCCGGATCTCGTTCAGTAGCTATCTAGGCCGCAGGATCACGGTTTGGATTCGGTAAGTACTTAGTCAACCTCCTTTAGTGTGTTTTGGTAAAAGTCAGAAGATATCTAACTCTTTCTTGTCGTTAACCTTGTATTAACAAGGGTAGGGTTCAAAGATCGCAAGCGTGGTAAGGATCGCTAGCAAGTGGTAAGTGTACTCGTCTCAATTGTGGATTAGTAAGTGGCCGAATATAAGTCTGGCTTATAGAGGTGACTTGTGTGGAATACGAGTAACTTGATTTTTGATAATATATGTGTAGGTGCAGATCTAGGGGATATTCATGAATATCAGCTAAGGAAGGGCTACTAGAACTGGTGGCACACGGTAAGGTTATGGTAAGGCTTCGGTTTTTGGGGTAAATATTGTGGTTAAGTGTGTGGTTGATTGGAGATTGGTATTGGTTGTAGGTTCAAGGTTGGGGATAGTGTATCACGTCGTATTAACCAGGTGTGTACATACACTTCACACACGACAAATCGGCAAAAGTTGAAATCCCGAAAAATCGGAATGCCGAAAAGCTGAAAGGTTGGCGCCGGCAACCACATGAGCGTGCAAACATTCGTGTTGGAACACCAATACGATTATCGGGACCAAGAGAGCAATCTCATGGTCTCGGATGACTATTTGGCCAACCGAGCCAGACAGGGCTAAATGGGCCTGCCGAGCTCATGGGCCCAAATCGACAAGAGTTGATATGTGAAATTGAATGATGGATTGATCGGACGTAATGGGCTACATAAACATGATTGGGCTTAATGGGCTATATGGACATGATTGGGCTTAGTGGGCCCTATGGGATTTTAGAAATGAATGTTAGGGTTTTAATGGACTCTAGGCCTAGTTCTGATAAATTATTAAATAGCATAAAACTTAATTTAATAATCAAACATGTCTGTGGACAAGTCGCTAGGTTAGAGTGTGGCAATGGACATATGCATGTCTAGGATTGGATCTAGGGAGAGCTTGGTACTTAAGCGGTCCTAGTGACCCACCTCCTCTTCTCTGGGATCCTACTTGGTGCATAATGTTTGTTCACTGTAGCCGCAAGGACTTGTGGATGGGCCAAAGTTCATAACTAAAACTCGAGATAAAAGAAATTACGAAAATACCCCTGTAGGGTGGAATTATGAAAATACCCTGTAGGGTAGAATTACGAAAATAGTGAAATAACTAAAATACCCCTAGGTGCTTAATGTGTGAAAATGTGTATGTTGCATTCATGAGATATATGTTGCACTTGGATGGGTTTGATGATACGGAGGAAGATATGTGAGGATCGCATAGTCGCTTGACGACCGTGGATCCACTGGTGGCTTTAAGCCCATTATATGTTTAGCAGCCTTGCTGCAACGTTTGAGTAGTGCCACTATTGGTGCTACATTTGGAGTGTAGGGATGGGTGGGTTGATATTTATATCCCCACAGGAGTGTAGGCTTGGAAGGGAAATGGAGTGCAGGGTTGGATTTGGGATGGGAGCATTGCATTCGTGTGATACTGATGTGATATGAGGTCATTGTGGGCTAAGGCCCAGGACCACCGATTTTGATAGGGCTTAGGCCCAATGTGATAATCGCATGTTGGTTGGATTAACAAGGGTCGTACACACTGAGTTTCAAAACTTACACCCTTTTATTTAATGTTTCAGGTGATTCTGAGTAGACGGCTCGATGTGGAAGAGGACTCAGAGGTGGTCACACTGCAAGCTACTTAGAAGTTTTTAATTAGTTTCGAATGAATTTATTTTAATTACTCTATTTTTATTGCGATGTAATAAGGCCTTGTATCTCAAATTTGACTTTTAATTTGGGTTTTATTATTGTTTCAACTGCCTAATTATTAAACTTAAATAAATTTCTAAAGTTTAACATGGTTTTCGAAATAACTATAACATATAGACGTTTTCTTAAAACATGGGCTTTCATCATAACTTAACCAGTTGCAAGGATTTTGGGTTTCTAAATCTCAAACTTAAGTTTTTAACTATTCAAATTTCCTACTGAACATAAATTTAACTAAACAAAGTCGTTTTGGAATTATCCTTTTGATGTGACATCCAAGATCCAGTCATAACGTCTGGGCCGGGTCTGGAGGTGTTACAGCTCATGTTTCACTCAATTTTGGCTTTTTCTCGCTCTTTTAATCTCACCACTCGTGCCTTTTTCTTCTCAAGTTCTTCTCAAAGTTCTGGATCGAACTAGTTAGGACTTGAACAAGGAACACTTGCAACAGTCAGTTAGCAGCAAATGATTAATATGTGGTAGGATAGGTTCAAAAATAAATAGAAAGGGAAAAGGTAACAAGGTTTTTTTAATCGAAAGATTTCAGTAGTGTGACAACTTGTCAGATAATATAAGATATACTCCAGGATATAATTTTTTTTACGATTTTTTTTCAACTTAAATTTTTTCTTTCAACTTCAAATTGTTTTTTCTTATTTTTTTCACTTCCATTTTTTTTGCTTTTTATATATTTCGAAACTTTTAATATGATACATGGATTAGATTTTCGTAGCTCTGATACCAAATGATGCATGCTCGTAATCATGAATTTGATTACAAGACGTTTAGTTGCCCGATCGCCTAATAATGTATCGTTTTGAAATAGACTTTAAGACGAAAATGGGATTAATGGTTATTGAATCGATGGAAATGATGGAAATGGTGTTGGATGGATAACTTGCACGAAATGGACACCTAGAAATGAACCAATGATATGAAAGATCATGACCCAATTTCTATAAAGTGAAATAACAAACAAGTCTTTGAAGAAGAAGAAGTAAACCTTAGCCTGCTATTTAGCAAAATAGGAACTAGTAGTATGTTAGAACACCACACTTCAGAAAAAAGAAAGAACGAAAGTGATAAGTTCAAAAGAGAAAAAGGGTTTGACGCCACAAGGAGTACCTTGATAAGCCTAAGTAAGTTCTTTCAAGAAAAATAAGATATAATTCTCAAAATAACTCAAAAAAATTCATTCAACATTCACTCATCATAGTCTTTACAAAATAATATCCCCTTACAAACTATTTATAGGAAGTATTGTGACTATTCCAATGCCTATGGAAGACCTTTCATCTTCATCAATTAAGTAAGGTTATTACAAGTTTTAATTTCATTTTAAACTCATGTAGGGAAGCCAATAGTCATGTTTCTTCACTTGATTCTGGTGTAGACGAAAAGGCATGCATCTTCACTTTATTGATGACTTAATGAACCCTTAATGTGTTGTTTGGTTTCCCTTCATCTCCCTTAAACTAAATGTCAAAAAACTTGTGCATTCATCTCTTTTATTGGCTCCTTAACAAGCTTTGAGTGCTTTAAAACTGAACAGATTTGAAGAGACACTCTTGGACCATTTGAACAGCCACCACGATGATCTTTGAAGGCTTGAAAAACATCCAAACTTGAAGAGCCAATTAGCCATATGAATAGTTACCTACAATATAGATAATTAAGCATTAAAGACACTCATAAGAATTAGCACACTATAAACACTCATACACAAATTTATTAATGAACATGCAACTCAAATCACTTTATTTAAAATGAAAATAAACACACTTTAATTTATGTAGTAAAAAGTAATTTCCAAATTAAATAACATACTTATATAAACAAACTCAAACATATTTAACAACTAAGATACTTAAATGCATGGTTTAAGATGCAAACTAAATGAACAGATGAGTTACTTAATGTATGACTTAATTTAATGATGCAAACTTTAACTAACATGAGAGTTACATAAAGCTTGTCATAATTTATGGTGCAAACTTAACTAACATGAGAGTTACATAATGCATGACTTTATTTAATGCAAAACACATAATGCATGTCATAACTAAAAGATTTAAACACGTAATGATTAAGGCATAATTAAAAACTAAACAAACAACCACATGCAAAATATTGCATGGACTTAGGACTTTATTTTGGGTCTAATAAGGGTTGGACATCTCATGTTCAGCCCAAACTTGCTGAATTAGGCCCATCATCGTGTCTTCGAACTTCTTTGATTTAGAACGTGTTATAAACTCAATGAGAATTTCAATTGGATCCTATCTTGAAATAAGCAACTTGGAGTTTGGTCCACTTAATGAACTCGAATGCACTTCAATTGTTCCTGTGCATGTATCAGTCAACCTATATTGTAGGGCTAGTACATTTTATTTCCCCCCCCCAAGATTTTCTTTCTTTTCTTCTCGCCATATCACAAACTTCCCTAGCATGTTTCATCTTCCCTAAAGTTGTCATCATTAAATGTCTTATTTCCCTCACCCTAACTGTTCATGTTTTACATTTCTCATAAATGTCTCACCTTTACGGTTTCTTTATCTTCAACCTCTACTCCATTTTCATTACACTACATCTCTAAAATATTTCTCTTTGTTCTTTCTTAATGGCTCAAGTAAAGAATGCTTTTAAAACCACAGAGTCATTGCGCACTAGAGTTTCTCAGCCAAAGACATTCTTCAACTCTATTGCGGCTACAAGGTACTCAAATAATATTCTAAAGCATCCCTTTTATTTTGAGCAGGGATTCTTATTTAAGGATGAACCCTATATGGGGGTATGACAAGTGTAACACCCTTAACCTGTATTCATCGCCGAAATAGGGTTACTAAGCATTACTGTAAAAACGTAACTTTAAAACCTAAATTTACAAACTTTAATATAAACAAATCATAATCCATTCATATACATGAATATCGTCCCTTAATCCAGTCCTCGAGGCCCTAGAAATACTTTAGAAATGATTTGGGACTAAATTAGAAACATTTTGAATATTTAAGAAAAGTTAGAACAATTGAGCTACAGGGGTCACACGGCCGTGTGACTTACACGGCTAAGACACACGCTCATGTTTCAGGCCGTGTAACAATCAAAATAGGGACACATATCCATTTCCCAGCCCTTGTAACTTTCTAAGTTGGGTCACACGGCCAAGCCACACACCCGTGTGCTAGGCCGTGCAACTCTCGAAATGGTCTTCCACACCTGTGTTCCAGGCTGTGTGCTAGGCCATGTAACTGCCTAACTTGTGACCTTTAAAGACTAGAAGGGACACACGGGCGTGTTGCATGGTCGTGTGGACATGAAATTGACCAAAATCAAGCCATTTCCATCACCCATTTCAAACATGTACCTACAAGCAACTTACACCTATGACCAAGGCACCAAAACATGCCAAAACATACATAATATGACCAATTCAAATGACCAAATTCCATTAAACTAACAAGCTATATAGGCACCTCAGTCACAATCAAACAAATATACCTAAACTTATGCATAATTGGCCATACTTCAATCATACACATCTAACTCAATTCTATAACAAAACATACCATACTTGACCACATTGCATCTACTCCACCACATACCGAATTGGCTATTGAAACATGGCATCAACTTAACCATATTAACAAACATCAAAAAGACGCCATAAGTACCAAAAGTGTACTAACCATAACAACACATATACATGCCAAACTTATCAACTAATATAAACCACAAGTCAACATGTCATTATAACCTTGGTCAAAAATTAAAAAACTATCGATATAATCGCTAGACAGTGTGATAGAACTCTGACGAGCTTTCAAATCGATCAAGCTTTCAATTATCTACAAAACATGGGAAAGAAAACTATGTAAGCATATAATGCTTAATAAGTTTGTATATCATGAATATAACTTACCATTTCAATGCATAACCTTATAATTTAAACATGATAAAATCCAACCACAAGCTTGGTACAAGCCTAAGTATCATCAATAACTCATGTTAGTACATTGATTGCACTAGAAAGAACATAAGTTTTCCTCCTTACTTATTGGTTAAATTGTTCCCATTTAGTTATCCTTAGGATATATTTTAGCATTTTCAGTTTAGTAAATTGCATTTTATAATTAAGTGAATCCTAGCCTATTTTATCCTTAATTTTGCTATCTTTTTGCATTAATGTCGCTGCATGAGTTAATTCAGGACTGCGTCCAGAATTGTCGTCACACCTGACAGTTGTTCGAATAAAACTAAAACTGCGTGAGCTGTCTAGTCTGGTATAATCTGTAACATCCCAAAATAGGGCCTAAACGAAATAGTGGTTGCGAAACCACGAATCCAAGATAGAAAACTTTATTTTGATTAATTTTTATGATTTACCGATTGATTGGATGCATGTGTTAGAGTATCGATAGAAAATTTTATGAATTTCATGTCTAATTTGCTTATTAGGGCTTAATTGTAAAAGTTGATAAATGAGAGTTCTAGATGCTAAAGGATTAAATTGAAGTGAATATCTAAAGTAAGAGTCCTTAAATGGTAATTAGACCGTTATATTTTCATGGACAAAAATGGACATGCATGGGTAGAAATAACTAAAATTTTAATGAAGGGCATTTTAGTAAAATGTCAAATAAAAGAAATTAAATGGGAAAAGATGGAAAAAGGTTGTCATCTTCTTCCTTAGGCCGAATCTTCAAGGGGGGACTCCATAGCTAGGGTTTCCAAGCTTCCAAGCTCCATAGTAAGTCAATCTAAGCCCCGTTTTTCATGTTCTTTACGTTTTTGGAATCCCGGCAACTCGGTTTAGCTTATTATAGCAATATTTTAACCTAGGGTTCATATTTGGAAAAATACCCATAGGTGAAATGTGTTTATTTTGATGTTTTATGATAGAATATGAAGGCTGGAATTATGTTAAACAACTTTTGCTAAGCGATTTTACATAAAAACGAGTAAAACGACATAATCGGTAAAAATACCTAATGTTCATAAGTACATGTTAGTGAGAATTTGATGTTGCCATAGAAGGGAAAAATGTTCAGCATGTCCTAAAATGTAAGAAAATATGATGAAGTTTAATTTTCGAGCCTAGGGGCAAAATCGTAAGTAGAAACATAATTTTGCCATAATGTGATTTTTGGATTGAATGAAATAATGTAAATATTAAATAAGTTAAATGCGTTATTATAGATCGAGAAGAACGTGGAATCGATCTTGAACGAGGGAAAGGAAAAGTTAAGGACTAAATTTCAAATTTCGCCATATTTTACACCGAGGTAAGTAGTATGTAAATAATTCATTATTTTTATTGACGTTTTATATTTCAGCATGTTTAATGTATTGTATCTGATTTTTGAATCATAATTGACTATTGAAACAATGAAATAAAGTGTTAAAAAGTGAGTTATTTCCCGTTTGAACCTTCGGAATCGAAAGATGTAATTGGCATGTAGCTAGGTCACATGAGTGGTACTAAGTGTAGGCCACTGTGTGCACAAGAGAGCTACAAGAGATTTCGTATATGTAGCTAGGTCACATGTGTAGTACCGAAAGTACGCCATGTGTACAAGAAAGCTATATGTAGCTAGGTCACATGTGTGGTATATGGTGTGAGCCACTATGTGTACAAGAGAGCTACGAGAAGGCTAGGTCATATGAGTGGTGCTAAGTGAGCTACGAGAAGGCTACGTGAAGGCCACTATATGTACAAGAGAGCCAGAATTATGAGTATAATCAAGCTAGGTCACATGAGTGGTACTGAGTGAAGGCCACTATGTGTACAAGAGAGCTTCGATTTCAAAGGTGGGCTGTGTGCGAAACCACCGCATATTCGTTATTATTCTGAAACGTTCAACGAGAAAACTAACTAAATGAAATTATGTGAGATGTTGTAGTAATAAGTATATGTATATGTATGTGTAATGTATGAGCAGTATGCTCAATATGTGATTGGAAATTTGAATGATTGTTATAGGTAAGTAATGAATACAACTAAAGTGAGAGAAAGCAAAAATTTATAATAAAACTGTTTTGGACAGTAGCAGTGACGTGAATTTGAAAAATCACCAAAAATGGTAGAAATTGAATTATAAGTTGTATGAGATATTTATTTAAATCTTATTGGGTCTATTTTCATATAAAAGAAATAGAGAAAGTAAAAAAATGTATATTTTGAGATATTTAAACTTTTGTGAGACTGGTTCAAAATGGTTACTTGATCCCATTGTTCTGTCTTGGAAAAATCATTACAAATTCTAAAAAAATAATTGTGGGGTATAAGTTATATAATTGAAATCCTTAATGAGTCTATTTGCAAATGAAATAAATTTTATCATCATATGAATTCTGTATAATGATAAAATTGGTTCGTAGGGAAAAGTGGTCAGAGTAGTCGAATAGCAAAATAGGGGAATCTTTAGTGAATAAACTGTACTAATTGGAAAGACCAAAAATTCTGAAAATTTTATGGTGAGAATAGAAATGAGTCTAGTTTAGGAAAAATTTACAGATCTTAATTTGGAGTTTTGTATCTTCAGATAAAAATAATTTAGTGACTGTGACTCAAATTGTAACATCCCGATTTAGGGGTTATGCGTTCGTGCCTAATTCAAGTGATAGTAGGCTTGGAGTATGTTTGGGCAGGTTTTAAGGGTTTCGGGAACCTTAAATTATAAGGGGAAGCTTTGGAAAAAAAAAATTGGATTTAGGTGTAAAAAGGGGAAACTGGGCAAGAAGGCCTTAAAATAATTTTGTGGAGATTAGGACACAAGAAAGGCATTGGAAAAGTGGCTTGGGCGCTAAGTGCAAAGAGAGTGCCAAGGGGGAGGGGGTTCGAATAACATGGGAAGCAGTTGGGCTTTTATTTTTTTTTTAGCATTAAAAAGGGAGTTGGGCTAGGTAGGCTTTAAAGGAATTTTGTGGTTTTTTTTTTAGCAAAAGGGAAGGCTGTGGTAGAGTGGCCTCCTTGCGTTGCTTAAGAGCTTGGGGAGGATGCCATTGAGGGCCTGGGTTGGAGTCCAGGCGGCAACAAGGGTGTTTTAATTTTTGGGTTTTGACGTTACAAGGAAGGAAGCCTTAAAAGGAGATGGGGCGTGTCTTTAACACAAGTAGCACCTTGGCAAAGTGGTTCCCGTGCGCCACTTAGGAGCTGGAGGTGAGGACGGGCGCTGGTTCGAGTGGCTGGAGAAGCATTTTGCGTGTTTTATTTTTTATATACGGTTATGGGCTTGAGTATGAAGGCTTTAAAAATAAATGGTGTGGCTTTATGACATGAAATTCAATGTGGCCGAGTGGCCTGGGGCTTTGGAGGAGAGGTGTGCAGCAGCAAGGTTCCAGGTTCGAACCAAGAGATTGGCTTTTGGAGTTTATTTTTTTATTCTTTTTGGCAGCAGATTTGAAGGTATTGGCCGGCACATGGATTCTTCAATGGATAAGCTGGTTGTGTTTCAAATTCGGTGGGAGAAGGGATTATTATTAGTTTATCTTTTATTTTTTTTTAATTGATAAAGTTATAAAATAGGAAGGGAATTTGGATTGGAATTAAAAAGGAATTGGTGGCCGGCCAAAGGTAGTTGGTGGTGTTTAAATTTCGGCTGGAAGGGTGGTCTTTTGATTTGTTTTTTTTTTAAATTGAAATGGTGACATTGGATAAAGTTTCTATTAGTATTTTATTTATTTATCTACTTAGTTATTTTAAGTATAGGATTATTATTATTAATTGGATTAAGTGAGGATAATTGTTGAAACCATTCAAACTATTTTGAATGGATTAAAATAGGGAATTGGACTAATTCAAATTAATTTGAATTAGTAGGTGTGGCCGAATTCTATAAATAGGGGTGTGCTCATCCCTTAACCGAATTTTAGCCCCATTTCTTTTATGCCAAATTATTTCTAATTCTTCCCATAGCCTCTTGCCGAAACCAAGTCAAGGAAAACACTTCCTCTTTTTCTTTTATTTTGTGGAAGCCATAGCCGAACCACTATAGCATTCACCTATTTTTCTCGTGACTTGTTTAAAAGCAGAAAGTGTTAAGTGTTTCTTTCTTTGCTTGCTAAAGCCGAAATATTCTTTTGACCCCCATTGCCGAACCCTTCAGTCTTTCATCCTCTCCACTATTTTGCAAGTCCTTGAAGCCAAATCTCAATTCTAGCGTGGGCCGAATCCTTGTTAGCCGAAGGGATCTATTGTTAACCAGCGTGAGGGAGCAATTAGGGGCTGTTTGAATTCGGTTACTCATCAAGGGGCAAATCGACAGAAGTACAGAGGAGCCTTTGAGATTTTAGATCGTTTTGGTAAGTAAGTTAAATTGTAGTTATTCGCCTGAGATCTTGTATTATGACGTTTAACCAAAGGATTCTGATTAAGTGATTACGATGGACGTGGATGCTAGTCAAGGAGGACAAGAGAAAGCCCCTATCCCGAAATTTAAGAAAAGAGCTGTCTCGGCGGTTCAGGATTGGCCACCGGGGTGTGGGCCAGCAGCAGGAGAAAACTATAGGCGGATAGCCGTAGTCTCGCTTAGTGATAGCGTCGGGATCGAGGGTCTAGAGCTTCAGGTTATAAGGTGTGTAGCTAGCCTACTGTTTTTGGGTTTTATGTGCATAATGTGTTTACTAACAATGCAGTGATGAATGTGACATAAATACCCTTAAAGAGTATAGCGATGATCAGGTTAGTATCGAACCTGTGGAAATATGATTACTTGCTTGTATATGAGTATGCTTGTGGATATTAATAAGCATGTACATGCATTATCATGATTATATTTTATGTTGCATGTGCATGGGTGGGTTATGAAAGAAGGCGGGTGTACTTGAGTACGTGGTTGATGAGTGGCTACGTGCCTCTCATCGTGATTGATATCGGCTATGTGCCATATCGTGGATTGATGAGTGACTTTGTGTCCCATCGTGATTTTTGGTGTTAGCTACGGCTACATCGTGGATTGGCGCCGACCGAGGTCGCGTTGTGGATTTTTTGTGCTTAATTGCACGTGGAGTTAAAAGGAGAGGGTGATTTAATCCCCCGTGTGTGTGGTCGGTGGTTAAGGGGGTGTGTAGAGGATGGACCTTAGGCTTGGGTCGGGATTCATTTCTGCATAAATTGTGGCATGTGGTAATATGTGTAATTGTGGACTTAAATGAGAAATGGGCTAAGCCCAGTATGTGGAGGGTATTTGGCTAATTACCCGGTTGTTTGATAAGTATTATGAATATGGGCCAAGCCCAGAATGTGATATGATTTGAATATGACGTTTGATATCTGATGCATGGGTTATTATGTGGTTAGCGTGTGGGTGGAATTCAGTGGTTAAATACACACTGAGTCTGTGTGACTCACCCAACTTTTTAAACATCACAGGTGATTCGCGATTAATGGACCGGGTTGGAGTGGAGACAAAGGTGGCCATGCAGAAGCAGATTTTATGCAGTAGATGTTTTAGTTGATTTAATTATTTTATATTATCAGTTTTGGGTATTTATTTGATGTAATAAGGGCCCTTTTATTTAAAGTATTCTATTTACGATTATTGAAGTTTATATTATACTTAGATATTTTCTTCAAATGGTTTATAATATAATAAATTATAATAAAGTTTTAATTCACATATTTTATATCGAGCTTGTACTATTAAATAATTTTTAATGGACACACTTTCCAAAAGTTAACAAAATTTCCAGTTTTAATCTGAAAGACAAAGATTTTTCAACCGTTTTCTGCAGTGACATACCAGATCCGGTCAGGGCTTGTGGGCCGGGTTTGGGGTGTTACACAAATAGATAGCTTGCTCCAAACTTGAATAAATGATGAAATTGATTTTAGATTTGATTGTGTTGTTTTGCAAGCTTAATAAATCCATTATTAATTATTTATATACTTACTTACTAAGCTATGTGCTTATTTTTTCTTTTCCTTGTTCTATAGTGTCATCAAGCTAGCTCGGGATTCGGTGATCATTGGAGATCCATCCACATTATCAGCCTTCTTTTGGTATTTTGAAAACAATATTTTGGGAATTATGGCATGTATAGAAGGCTTAATTGTTTTGTTATTTGTAATAACGAATGATTATTTTGCTTATGGGTATTGACGACTATGTATGGAAAAAGTTCTAAATTTATACGAATTTTACATTTAGTAGTATCAGAGCTATGGTTTTGTCGGTTCTCGAATTAACATAGCGTGTGTAAAAGTCTACCTATGCATGCCATAAATATATTGTGATAGTGTGATGACTCCTGACAATTTAAAATTTTTTTATATAATAAATGGATCCAGACCGAGCCATTGATGACGATGCTGAAAGTAATGTGCCGGCTCCCGCGCAAGTGACCGCGCAAGTAGAAAATAGATCTAAAACACGTAGACAGGGAGAGGGGGCTCGGGAAGCCTTCCTCCAAATGATGAGTAACTAGTATACTGAGTTTATTCAAGCGAATCCGAATGCTCAACCTCCCCCATCCCCTCCCATACCTCAGACAGTTCCCGTAGCTCCCCAAGGCATGGATTTGGTAAGAATGAACAAGCCTCCAGTCGACAAAATTAGGAAGTAAGGAGCAGAAGTGTTTAGAGCAAACATTGATGATGATCCTGAAAAAGTAGAGTTCTGGCTCGAAAATTCTATCTGTGTGTTTGATGAGATATCATGTGTGCCGGAAGAGTGTTTAAAATGTACTGTATCACTTCTGAGAGATTTCGCCTATCATTGATGGAAGAATTTAGTAGCAGTTGTGCCAAAAGAAAAGATTACTTGGGATTTCTATCAGGAAGAATTTAGAAAGAAATACATAAGTCAGCGGTTTATTGATCAGAAACAAAAGGAGTTCCTTGAATTGAAGCAGGGCAAGATGTCTGTGGCAGAGTACGAGCGTGAATTTGTTAGACTTAGTAAGTATGCCCAGGAGTATGTTTCCACCAAGGCTATTATGTGCAAGAGATTCGGAGATGGGCTTAATGAGGACTTTAAAATATTTGTGGGAATTCTGGAGCTGAAAGAATTTGTGGTATTGGTCGACCGAGCCCTTAAAGCTGAGGAATTAAACAAAGAAAGAAGGAAAGTTGCTATCGAGGACCAAGATACAAGAAAGAGACTGATGAGCAAGTCGTTCCAAACCCAATCAAAAAGTCCTAGAGATGAATTCTCGAAGGACAGCTTCAGTTGAGTATTCACATCGAGACCGTGGGAAATCGTATTTGGGCTCAAAAACTCAAGCTACTTTAGTGGCAAGTGTGGGCAATGTGAAGTCTAGTAAACCCGAGTGTCAGCATTGTGGAAGGCAACATTTTGGTGAGTGTTGGGGAACTGGTCAAGCTTGCTTTAGGTGTGGTTCTCGCGAACATTTTATTAAAGATTGTCCGGAGGGAGCTAAGGAAGAGAAATTTCATAGTGCTAGACAGACTAACACTACAAATAGAGGTAGACCTTCGAGAAATACTAGAAGTGGAGCTAGCAGTAAAAGTGTGATGAAAAACCCAGCCACGATATCAGAAGCTAGAACACCTTCTAGGACATATGCCATCCGAGCTCGTGAAGAGGCATCCTCCCCCGATGTAATTACTGGTACATTTTCTCTACATGATATTAATGTTGTTGCTTTGATTCATCCGAGTTCGACCCATTCCTATGTTTGCTTGAAATTGATGCCTAGTATAAGTATGCCTATAGAATCTACAAAATTTGTGATTAAAGTATCGAATCCATTAGGCAAGCATGTGTTAGTAGATAAAGTATGTAGAAATTGCCCTTTAATGATTAGGGGTCATTGTTTCCCGGCCGACCTCATGCTATTGGCATTTGACGAGTTTGATGTGATTCTTGGTATGGATTGGCTGACTGCACATGACGTGATAGTGAATTGTGGGAAGAAATTCATCGAGCTGAAATGTGAAACTGGTGAAATTCTTCGGGTTAACTCAGATGAGTCAGATAGTTCATTTGCTATGATTTCTATTATGTCTGCTCAGAAATGTTTGAGAAAAGGGTATGAAGCTTATCTTTCTTCTGTGTTAAACACTAAAGATTCAGACCTGAAAATTGAGTCAATGCCAGTAGTATGCGAGTATCTAGATGTGTTTCCGAAAGAATTACCAGGTTTGCCTCCTATTAGAGAAGTGGAGTTTGGTTTTGAGTTGATTCCAGGTACCACACCCATCTCTATTGCTCCCTATAGAATGGCCCTGTTGGAATTGAAAGAATTGAAAGCTCAGCTGCAGGAATTAACTGATAAAGGCTTTGCAAGACCTAGTTATTCACCCTAGGGTGCACCAGTCCTATTTGTGAAAAAGAAAGACGGTTCGATGAGATTGTGCATAGACTATCGGCAACTTAACAAGGTAACAATAAAGAACAGGTATCCACCGCCTAGAATTGATGATTTATTTGATCAATTGAAGGAGCCACCGTGTGTTCTCTAAGATAGATTTGAGATCCGAGATACTATCGATTGTTGAGTTAAAGAGTCGGATGTTAGAAGATCGCTTTCCGGACTAGGTACGGTCATTATGAGTTCCTTGTGATGCCATTTGGCTTGACTAATGCTCTGCCATTTTCATGGACTTAATGCCCTGAATATTCGGACCTTACTTGGATAAGTTTGTAGTCGTGTTTATTGATGATATCTTAATTTATTCTCATGATGAGACTGGGCATACAGAGCATTTGAGAACTGTCTTGCATACTTTGAGAGATAACCAGTTGTACGCCAAATTTAGTAAAAGTGAGTTTTGGCTTCGAGAAGTTGGATTCATTGGACACATTGTCTCAAGTGAAGGCATTAGAGTTGACCCAAGCAAGATCTCAGCCATTGTTGAGTGGAAGCCTCCGAGGAATTTTTCTGAGGTTAGAAGTTTTCTGGGATTAGCTGGTTATTATAGACGATTTGTAGAGGGATTTTCCATAATAGCTACCCTATTGACGAGATTGCTACAAAAAGATGTCAAATTTGAATGGACTGAGAAATGTCAGCAGAGTTTTGACAAGTTAAAGGCATTGTTGACTGAAGCTCCTGTCTTAGTACAACCAGAACCAGGTAAAGAGTTTGTGGTATATAGTGATGCATCCTTGAATGGATTGGGTTGTGTACTTATGCAGGAGGGTAAAGTAATTGCTTATGCTTCTGGACAGCTAAAACCGCATGAGAAAAATTATCCAATGCATGATTTAGAGCTAGCTGCCATTGTATTTGCTCTAAAATTTGGAGACTTCACTTGTATGGCAAGAAGTACCGAATATTCATTGATCATAAAAGCTTGAAATACTTGATGACTCAGAAAGAATTGAACCTGAGGCAAAGAAGATGGTTAGAGTTGATTAAAGATTATGAGGTAATGATCGATTATCACCCGGGTAAAGCTAATGTTGTTGCTGATGCTTTGAGTAGAAAATTTTTATTTGCATTGAGAGCTTTAAATACTAGCTTAGCTTTATCAGATGACGGTTTCATTATAGCTGAATTGAGAGCTAAACTGATGCTTCTTGAAGAAACCAGTAAAGCTCAGAAAGATGACAGTGAGTTGGAAGCTAAAAGAGCTTAGTGCAAGTCAGGTGCAGAGTCTGATTTTCAGATTGGTTCTGATGCTTGCTTGTTGTTCAGAGACAGAGTATGTGTACTGAAGAATGACGAGCTTATTCAGAAGATCTTATAGGAAGCACATAGTAGTTCTTTGTCTGTACACCCAGGTACTACAAAGATGTATAATGATTTGAAGAAAATGTATTGGTGGGTAGGAATGAAAAGAGATATTTCAGAGTTTGTTTCTAGATGCTTGATTTGTCAGCAAGTAAAGGCTGAACATCAGGTGCCTTCAGGTTATTGTAGCCTGTGCTAATCCCTGAGTGGAAATGAGACCGAGTTACTATGGATTTTGTAATAGGATTTCCATTAACACCGAGAAAGAAAGATGCAGTATAGGTTGTAATTGATAAGCTAACGAAGTCGGCTCATTTTATCCCAGTTCGTATGGATTATTCGCTTGATAAGATGGCTAAATATCTCAGAGATAGTCAGACTACATGGGGTACCATTATCGATCATTTCAGATAGAGATCCGAGATTTACTTCACGGTTTTGGAAAAAGTTATAGGAAGCTTTGGGCACAAAGTTGAGTTTCAGTACAACTTTTCATCCTCAGACCAATGGTCAGTCAGAGAGAGTAATTCAGGTGCTTAAAGATATGCTTAGCTGCTATGTATTAGAATTTCAAGGCAGTTGGGAAAAGTATTTACCATTAGTGGAGTTTGCCTACAATAAGTTATCAGTCGAGTTTGAAAATAGCACCTTATGAGGCTTTGTATGGACGCAAATGTCATACACCTTTATATTAGACAAAGCTTAAGGAAAATCACATCCATGTGGTCGATTTAGTTAAAGAAACAGAAGAGAAAGTAAAAGTCATCAGAGATTGCTTGAAAGCAGCTTCAGATAGACAGAAGTCATATGCAAATTTAAAGAGAAAAGAGATTGAGTATCAAGTTGGTGGCAAAGTGTTTTTAAAAGTATCCCCGTGGAAGAAGGTTCTCAGATTTGGCAAGAAAGCCAAACTAAGTCCACAATTTATTGGACCGTTTGAGGTTATTGAGAGAGTTGGGCCATTAGCATATTGGTTAGCCTTGCCAACTGAGTTAGAGAAGATTCATAATGTGTTCCATGTATCCATGTTACATCACTACCGTTCTGATCCGTCACATGTGATTTCTCAGACGAAGGTTGAGATTCAGCCAGATATGACTTACGAAGAGGAACCAGTTAAGATTTTAGCCCGAGAGGTCAAACAACTAAGGAACAAAAATATCGCACTTGTGAAAGTATTATGGAATAGACATGGGGTAGACGAGGCTACATGGGATCCCGAAGAGGCTATGCAAAAACAGTACCCAAACCTCTTCACAGGTAAGATTTTCAGGGACGAAAATCCGTAAAGGGGGGAGAAATGTAACATCCCAAAATAGGGCCTAAACAGAATAGTGGTTGTGAAACCACGAATCCAAGATAGAAAATTTTATTTTGACTAATTTTTATGATTTACTGATTGATTGGATGCATGTGCTAAAGTATCGATAGAAAATTTTATGAATTTCATGTCTAATTTGCTTATTAGGGCTTAATTGTAAAAGTTGATAAATGAGAGTTCTAGATGCTAAAGGATTAAATTTAAGTGAATATCTAAAGTAAGAGTCCTTAAATGGTAATTAGACAATTATATTTTCATGGACAAAAATGGACATGCATGGGTAGAAACAACTAAAATTTTAATGAAGGGTATTTTAGTAAAATGTCAAATAAAAGAAATTAAGTGGGAAAAATATGGAAAAAGGTTGTCATCTTCTTCCTTAGGCCGAATCTTCAAGGGGGGGGACTCCATAGCTAGGGTTTCCAAGCTTCCAAGCTCCATAGTAAGTCAATCCAAGCCCCGTTTTTCATGTTCTTTACGTTTTTGGAATCTCGGTAACTCGATTTAGCTTATTCTAGCAATATTTTAACCTAGGGTTCATATTTGGAAAAATACCCATAGTTGAAATGTGTTTATTTTGATGTTTTATGAAAGAATATGAAGGCTGAAATTATGTTAAACAACTTTTGCTAAGCGATTTTACGTAAAAACAAGTAAAACGACATAATCGGTAAAAATACCTAATGTTCATAAGTACATGTTAGAGTGAGAATTTGATGTTTCCATAGAAGGGAAAAATGTTCAGCATGTCCTAAAATGTAAGAAAATAGGATGAAGTTTAATTTTCGAGCCCAGGGGCAAAATCATAATTTTGTGAAAGTTAGGGGGCAAAAACGTAATTTTACCATAATGTGATTTTTGGATTGAATTAAATAATGTAAATATTAAATAAGTTAAATGCGTTATTATAGATCGAGAAGAACGTGGAATCAATCTTGAACGAGGCAAAGGAAAAGTTAAGGACTAAATTGCATATTTTGCCATATTTTGCACCGAGGTAAGCAGTATGTAAATAATTCATTATTTTTATTGACGTTTTATATTTCAGCATGTTTAATGTATTTAATCTGATTTTTGAATCATAATTGACTATTGAAACAATGAAATAAAGTGTTAAAAAGTGAGTTATTTCCCGTTTGAACCTTCGGAATCGAAAGATGTAATTGGCATGTAGCTAGGTCACATGAGTGGTACTAAGTGTAGGCCACTATCTGCACAAGAGAGCTACAAGAGATTTTGTATATATAGCTAGGTCACATGTGTAGTACCGAGAGTACGCCATGTGTACAAGAAAGCTATATGTAGCTAGGCCACATGTGTGGTATATGGTGTGAGCCACTATGTGTATAAGAGAGCTACGAGAAGGCTAGGTCATATGAGTGGTGCTAAGTGAAGGCCACTATATGTACAAGAGAGCCAGAATTATGAGTACAATCGAGCTAGGTCACATGAGTGGTATTGAGTGAAGGCTACTATGTGTACAAGAGAGCTTCGATTTCAAAGGTGCGCTGTGTGCGAAACCACCGCATATTCGTTATTATTCCGAAGCATTCAAAGGAAAACTGACTAAATGAAATTGTAACACCCCAAACCAGGTCTATGCGTTAAGATGAGATTTGGTTTGTCACACTGATCGAACATCCATTTACTTCTCTAATGATTTAAGTAAAACAGTACTACAAAACCTTTTGGAAATGAAGTTTAATAAAAATTTAGTACAATGATTTAAAATTGATGATTTAAGAAAATACTCGTTTTCAATCTTATAAATTTTAATATAGTTGCCCAAAATCTTAAAATAGTTTTTAAAAGAAATTGAACGAATTTAAAAGAGAAATTTATGTGCTCAAAATGTTATAAAACATAATATTTTAAGAAAACTTTAAAAATTTAACATAAGCCCATATTGAGAGTCTTAAACAAAATTAAATCCATCCACACAATAAAATCCATAAAAACATAATTAGAGGCCTTATTACATTAACCCAAAATAGTAATTAAAATAAGTAACTTAAATAAAGTTCATAGTTTATAAAACCCATGCTTGTAGTATGGCCTCCACCAAGTCATCTCCGGCTCAAGTCCACATCAATTTCCATTACCTGAAATGGATAATAAAATAGGGTGAGTTACAAAGAACTCAGTGTGTAACTCACTTACCATCTTTATTGGGCCAGACCATCGAGGCATTTATTTGGGCTTGAGCCCAATTACACATTTCAACAATATAAACTGAAATAAATAAATAAAATGCATGTAAAATGAATTTCCCAAACCAAGCCTAATTTCCATCCGCTACACACCCCCGTACCAACCAACACACCTGTGGGGATCAAGTCAACCCACCCCGCCAAACACACCAATCGTAGGCATTTAGCCTTTTAAAATAATATTGTAGTGCACTACCGAACTAGATTGTGACATAGTCACCGAACTAGAGGCATTAAGCCAAAATTTGTGGCAGAGCCACCGAACTAGATACGTGGCCACAGGCCTTTCTTCTCTTCATCAAATCCCATCCCATGCAATTATGTATGAATAACAAACTTTAATCATAACATGATTTATCAAGTAATCCATATTATAGATAAGTCTATAATTTAACTTTTCATTTGGGCCTATTAACAATATAGTATCTAGCCCATTTAGCAATCTAGAGATCTTTGGCCCATTTATCGAACTAGAATATTTTTGGCCCATTTATCGAACTAGAATATTTATGGCCCATTTATCGAACTAGAATATTTTTGGCCCATTTATCGAACTAGAATATTTTTGGCCCATTTATCAAACTAGAATATTTTTGGCCCATTTAAATATATCAATCTAGCAGTTTTATGATCCAAATTATCGATCTAGCAGTTTTTCGTAAAAACTTAGCAATCTAGCAATTTTTCGTAAATTTCTCGGTTTTTACCGTTTTCAAGCATTTACACAAAAGTGTTAATATCACAAAATTTTTGATTTTGCCATTTCTACGATTTATCACTATACTTACGGTTTAATATCTAACCCAAAAGATAAGTGTGAAGTTACACACCTGGTTATAGTGAGAACTAGACTTTCCCGCTCGTCAACACCTATACGTATCACGATAATTTAGAACACTATAATTTATTAATAAAACCGATCTAAAAATAACGATCTAAAATTTTACCCACGGATTTTCGAACTACTTCTACTTGCGGTTTCTCCCCGATTGATGGTTCGTTAACCGAATCAAATCCACAAACAAATAATGGTTCGGGAGTACGAACGACTTTGAACAAATGATTTTCCTCGGATGAACGTCCGCAACCCGGTGGAAAATCTTGGATTCTCGAAATAGCCCTTTGTTTATACTTAGGGGGATTAATGGAACCACCCTACTTCCGAACACTATACACGGCCCGTTTCTTCCTTATCTTGATTGTCTTCAACGACAAAGATCATTAGCACGTCCTATAATATAACTAATATGACTAAAGGTTTTAAGAACGAGATTTCCTTACCACAAAAATTCTTATTCCACAAGGAGAATCGATCCAAGCGTTCTATGTCACTCACGACCACTTGATTTCTGATCTTCCGTTATCGCACTAAAGTAAGACAAATAAAAACGTTAATAGAAGGAACGTTTATTTCGATCTAAGATAGCCTTCATACCACCATCAAGATTCGGCCATGACTATAATTAACTAAACGAAACTAAAAAGGATTCTTACCCTTTTGTCCACGGTTGAAAAGAGACGATTGAGAAAGATGTTTATGAAGAGAGAAATATTCGGCTATGGTAACCAAAAAAAAAAAAAAAAAGAGAAAAATGGCTTGGCTATGGGCACACTAGCATTCGGCCATGGAGAAAAAAAACAATGGAGAAAGGATGAGTGAAAAGAAATAAAATATGAGAGAAGAGATGATGAGGATTCGGTTTTCAAGGAGAAGAAAAGAGAAAGAAAAAGATGGTCTTTTTTGGTACTAGCAATTTCGGCACTAAGAAGAGGCACAAGAGAATACCCAAAAGATGAACAAAAATGACCAAATGGTCAAAAGAATTAGGCTTTACCAAATGCTCAAATTCGGCCAAGGGAGAAAGGTTGAGAAAGAATTGCAAAACGTTTGCACAAAAGCTAAGAATAACCAAAAAGAAACTTCAAATCCTAGCCAAACTATCACCAAAATTCTGCTCCCTCCCTAGGCCATATTGCCGTCCACATGCATGGTCAAATGGCCATGATTTTATTTCCAAAACATTTTCCTTGATACTTGCCCTATGTCCCCATATCTTTCCAAATTTTCTTGATTCCCTACCATAAGTTAGAAATTTCCTTATTCCTTACTCTACTAACCAAAAATAACAAGGTCAACACTTACCATATATATACTTGATCGACACATGCTAGGATAGACCAAAAAATAAAGCCATCTAATTGTTATTTAAGGGATTCGAACCTCTCCCCTCATGCCATTACTCATGCGCCAACACCACCTTGCCATTTACTCATCTTATGCCAATTTTTGACACTTAATTTTACTTAAGTGTCAATGCCACTTGATCCACTTCCATAAATTCTCAAAATTAAAAATTATTCCATCCCCGAATAATTCTATACTCTTTTTCAAGGGTATACTAAACCCGAAAAGAAGTAAGAAAATTTTCCTACATAAGCTAAACACCAAAACATGCAATAAATCGATACTTGAATTTTAGGGTGTTACAACTCTACCCTCCTTAAAGAAAATTTCGTCCTCGAAATTTACCTGGTTGAAAGAGGTGAGGGTATTGTTGCCGAATTGCATCCTCAGGCTCCCACGTAGCTTCCTCCACTCCGTTATTACGCCATAAAACTTTGACCAATCACACGGTTTTCTTTTTTAGCACCTTAACATCTCGATCTAAGATTTCCACTGGTTCCTCTTCAAAAGACAAGTCCGAATTCAACTCCACTTCTTCTACCGGTACTATGTGCGTCGGATCCAATCTATAGCGTCTCAGCATGGAAACATGAAAAACATTATGAATCTAACTCAACTCCGGAGGTAATTCGATCTGATAGGCCACTGGACCAACACGCTTCACCACACGATATGGTCCAATGTATCTAGGACTTAACTTGCCCTTCTTCCCAAACCTGAAAATCTTCTTCCAAGGTGAGACCTTCAAGAAAACTTGATCCCCCACATCATACTCGATATCCTTACGCTTCAGATCAGCATACGACTTCTGTCTATCCGAAGCTTCCTTTAACCGTGCTCGAATAGCTTTTACTTTTTCTTCCGTTTCAGAGATCAACTCAGGACCTAACATCTGTCGTTCGCCCAATTCAGTCCTACAGGAGAACGACACCTACGACCATATAATGCCTCGTAGGGTTCCATCTGAATGCTAGACTAATAGCTATTGTTGTAAGCAAATTCTGCCAACGGTAGAAAATCCTCCCAACTACCTTTGAAGTCGATAACACATCCCCTTAACATGTCTTCCAAAATCTAAATTACTCTTTCTGATTGACCATCTGACTGAGGATGAAAAGCCGTACTGAAGGTTAGCTTTGTTCCCAGAGCTTCATGCAAAGCTTTCCAAAATCGTGATGTAAACCTAGGATCCCTATCTGATATAATAGACACGGGTACCCCATGCAGCCTCACAATTTCAGATACATACAACTTAGCCAACTTCTGTAACGAGAAATCATTACTAACTGGTAGAAAATGAGCAGTCTTCGTCAAACGATCCACAATTACCCAAACAGAATTTTTCTTAGTAGGTGTTAAGGGTAACCCACTAACAAAATCCATTGTTATCCGCTCCCATTTCCAAAGAGGAATAAACCTGACGACAATTGATGCTCTGCCTTCACTTGCTGACAAGTTAAACATTTTCCCACAAATTTAGAAATCTCACGCTTCAACCCTGGCCACCAATACTGTTCACGAAGATCCCGATACATCTTATTTCCTCCGGGATGCATAGCATAATGGCTACTATGCGCCTCCCGTAGAATCATTTGCCTCAGATCTGAGTCCTTAGGCATACAAATTCTTCCACGAAAACATAATACACCTTCCGTGTTTATTCCAAAATCCTCTATTCCACCATTTTCAACTTGATGAATTAAAAGTCCCAACTTCTTATCTGATATCTGTTTTTCCTTGATTTGTTCTAACCATAGAGGCTTCACTTGAAGTTCTGCTATCAGACTACCATCCTCGTACAAACTCAAATGGGCAAACATTACTCTCAAATCAGATACCACCTTACGACTTAACGCATCTGCTACCACATTAGCTTTTCCAGGATGATACTCGATTGAGAATTCATAGTCCTTTAACAGCTCCACCCATCTTCGTTGTCTCAAGTTTAATTCCTTCTGAGTAAGAAGATACTTAAGAATCTTGTGATCCGTATAGATGATAGACTTTTCACCGTAAAGGTAATGCCTCCAAATCTATAAAGCAAACACTACTGCAGCCAACTCCAAGTCATGAGTAGGGTAGTTTACTTCGTGCGGTCTCAGCTGACGAGAAGCATAAGCCACCTGTAACACCCCAAACCTGGCCCATTAAATCCGATCGAATTTGGAATGTCACTGCGGAACACTTTCGAAAAACATTCTTACTTAAGAAATAAACCATTGAAAATTTGTTTTTCCTTTAATAAAACATTTTCGTGACTTGCAATATTCTAAGTAAAAGTCGAAGTTTGTTATAAATATATCGGGTTCAAGCTTTACTTGAGAAAATAAAACCATTTGTAATCAACCTTTAAATCATACATCCATAATAGGGCATAATAAAGATACTTAAAAAGAGAACTGAAATACTTTAGTGGGCCTTATTACAATACACACTTAATCAAAATACGGAAAACATAAATATTTAATTCATTAACCAAGAGATTCCTTTGCATGAAAATTCACTTTTGCATGGCCACCTTTGTATCCTCTCCAAACCCGGTCCAAGCGTTAAGCGTCACACCGAAAGGTTTTATACAAATAGAGTGAGTCACCAAGACTCGGTGCATAGTTAAACACATGTCCTCATATGTGGGCTTGGCCCATATCACACACAATACATGCACATAAATACACAATTACAAAGTTACACAATTTGAAGCCCATATTCACATAGTCCATATATATAATTACACAATTTTGAAGCCCATATTCACATAATCCATATATATAATTACACATCACATGTCATCACATTATTTTACACTCATCGATAATCATTTATAATCGAAAGGTTAATACAATAACCACTAACACGATTATTCATCACCACCACGGGTATCCATCATCATAGCTTTTATTTCGATTAACATGCTCAATAGACATACTTTTACATGAAATAATACACACAACACATATAACAACAAAAGAAACGGGCGATAACCACTTTTTGACTATAGCGAGTTTCGACTTATCGAATCTAATATCGACTAAAATCCCGAAAGCTTTTGTTACTTCTTTTCGATTTGCCCCTAGAACACATAACCGAAATCGGTTACACTTAATACCAATAACATGGTCTTAGGCCAAATATCAAGAGTCATATACCTAGCTTATTTCGATCCCGAAACACCACCGGTTTTACGTCGATTAGCTCCCAAAGATATCGAAATTCCTATTAAAGCAAGGTTAGGGTGGCTAACACATACATTTATGAACAAAGGTCCTTGGCCGAATGTTTCACTTACCATCTCTTGAATAGGAGACTCCTTTTTAAAGCTCGAACACTTGCCACACAAAAAGGGCACTTTACCATGGCCTTATACACTTTCGGTCACCCCTGGAATCAAGGTCAAACTTTAGGTTATTATCATGACCCAAAATATAGCCTTTAGCCGAAAGTAATACTTTCTTACCTTGCTGTATCCATTTTCAAAAGAACCCTTACTCCTTTAAGGCTATCTCCTTTGACATACGATTTGGCTATGGTTTAAGTGTTAATGAAACGTGCGGCCAACAACAAGGCAAGCAATATTTGCTAGCCAAAATACTCTCTAGCTTCATCAAAACCAAAGCTCAAAATTTTCTCTTTCATTCTCTCTCTTTATCGGTCAAGAATACAAGAAGAAACAAAGCAACACAATGGCCACCTCACTTGTTACTTGAAAACTGAACATGCTAAACCTTGAAGCAAGCTCAGATCGACCATGCACAAGAATGGGGGAAAGGGAAGACATAGAGAAGCATTCGGCCATGAAGAATTTGGAAGGAAAATCAAAAGCAACAATAAGAATCTCGGCCAATTTCTCTATGCTACACACGAGGCCGACTAACAAGGTTTCAAGGAGCTCATTCGGCCATGATTTTGCATTCACAAGGCCAGCCATGCTCAAGTGAGAGGGGAAAAAGAAAGTTAAAGATTCAAAAACTTTGGTCAAAAACCCAAAGACAAGACCGGCCATGCTCTCCCTCTTTTGTTAATTTCTAACCTCAAAAACAATAACAAAAGTAGCCATCACCTTTGGAGTAACCAATTTATTGTTTATTCATTCTTCCATCATTTAATAAAATAATAAAACAACATAATTAAAATACTTCATGATTCCCAACGGCAATGCTCTCCTTTTTACTACAACCAAGGCCGGCCAAGCCTTCCCCAAAGCATGCTTCACGATCATGCTCTCTTCCATTTTCCCATACATCACAAAATAATAATCCTTCCTTCTCTTTCCTTTTTCTTTCGGCCAACAACAAGGAATGGAAAAGAAATTCCAAGCATGTAATTTGACCATGCTTTTTGCATCACAAGACCAAGGCCGGTCATAGATTTGAAATTCCAAAGCCGCATGCTCTCCTTTTGTTAAAATCAAAATTGTTTATTTTATTATTCTATCACCTTTCCCATATTTTCATAGAAAAATGATAATAATAATGTTATTAATATATATATCTCGTCATTCTAAGTAAATATATAAAAAATAATACAATTAAAAAGGTTCATTCCCATGTTCTAGTATCTTTGAAATAACAAAAACAATAAGAATAAATGCCCATATTCTTGATATACATAAAATAAAACAAATAACAGCTTCTCATGCTGCATGCGTGGATGCTGCATGCATTCAATGCCCATGCAGCCCCTTTTTTTCCACGCTGGTGCAAAAGAAAATCCAGGTCGACCTGGGTCTCGAACACGAGACACGGAGTGAATCCTCTAGACTTCCTGCCATTTTCTCTACCGAGACTTTCATGCCAATAATGCTTCGAAAATTCTTTTAAACTATCCTTGCCTTGGCTCCCTGCACTTTAGCGCTAAAAAATAAAATGCTTCAAGTGCGGAATCCAGGACTCGAACGCGAGTCCTTCTAGCGCAGCTCTCCATCCAAGTCCTTAACCACTCGGCCAGTGTTCAATTCATGACATTAAAGCATCGTGATTTTCTTTTAACCCCTCTTTCCGTTAGCTTTCCTTTTATTCAAAAATAAAAACTCACCTTGCGCTTCCAGCACGACTCGAACACGAGTCCTTGTAAATCTCTCTTGCTGAAAGCGTCTAAGCCACTTTACTACTAGCTGATTGATGTCATAAGCCCATAGCGATTTATTTTAAAGCCTCTTTTAAAGCAACAGCCCTTTTCAAAATAAAAAATGCTTTTGCGCCCCATGCCACTCGAACCCCTGACCAAAAATTGGCGCTAACCCTTAAGTGGCGCATAGAAGCCACTCGGCCAGGGCATTTTATATGCCTCAATCTTACAAAATTTTTACTTAAGTCCTCTCTCAGCCAAATTTCACTTTTAGCCCAAAATTTTCAAAATTTTCAAAAGTGTCCCATTTTAATCCGAGAGTTTTAGGAACTCCTAAAACACATCCAAACCACTATTAGAGCTTACTAACACTTGAGTTATTCACGAAACGCTCAACCCCTATTTCGGGATATTACACCACCACTTTCCCACTTTGCATCAATACACATCCTAAGCGTATGTGTATGTGACGATCGAAGAAACTATAAACTCCTTTCCGCACTGAAAGTGAATCAATATCGCGCGCTTCCGTCAAAATCTTCTTCAATTTCTCAAAACTTTCTTGCTATTTATCCGTCCATACATACGGTACTCCCTTTCGCAAAAGCTTAGTTAAGGGTGCAGCAATCAACGAAAACCCCTCAACAAAGCGTCTATAGTAACTAGCCAAACCCAAGAAACTCTGAATCTCGGCTACTGACTTTGGTGGTTTCTAATCCAATACAGCTTCAATCTTCCGAGGATCCACCCTTATTCCTTCAACTGATACCACATGACCCAAGAAAGCCACTTCCCCTAACCAGAATTCACATTTACTGAATTTGGCATACAGTTGATTATCTCGAAGTAACTGTAATACAATTCGCAAATGTGAATCATGCTCCTCTTCATCCCTTGAATATACCAAGATGTCATCTATGAATACCACCACAAACCGGTCTAAATATGGTTGAAAGACCCGGTTCATCATATCCATAAATGCAGCTGGTGCATTGGTCAACCCAAACGGCATCGCCAAAAACTCATAATGTCCATAACGAGTTCGGAAAGCCGTCTTGTGAATATCCGCTTCTTTCACCTTAAGCTGGTGATAACCCAATCTCAAATCGATTTTGGAGAAAACTGTAGCTCCTTTCAACTGATCGAACAGGTCATCAATTCTCGGCGGAGGATACCGACTCTTGATCGTCAATTTATTCAATTGCCTGTAGTCAATACACATACGCATCGACCCATCTTTCTTCTTAACAAACAAAACCGGTGCTCCCTACGAAGACACACTCGGTCGAACAAAACCCCGACCTAGCAATTCTTGAATTTGAGCTTTAAGCTCCGACAACTCCTTCGGTGCCATTCTATAAGGAGCAATGGACACTGAAGCCGTTCTGGGCAAAAGCTCAATACCAAATTCCACTTCCCAATCCGGAGGTACACCGGGAAGTTCTTCGGGAAATACATCCAAAAATTCCCTCACTGTTCTCACATCTTCCACTGATAACTCTTTGGCATCTAAAGCACTAATAAATGCTAAAAATGCTCCATACCCTTTCCGCACCAACTTTTCTGCCTTTAACGCAGAAATCACGTTTGTCAAATAATTCCTTCACTCGCCTATCATAACTATCTCCTTATCCTCTATAGTTCTTATTGACATCCACTTTTCAGCACAATCCAATTTTGCCCGGTGCTTAACCAACCAATCCATGCCCAAAATGATATCGAACTCGCCGAAAGGTAGTTCCATCAAATTCGCCAAAAATATTTCTCCTTGAATTTCTAAGGGCACGTCTCTAAATAGTTTATTTACCAACACTGACTGTCCTAAAGGACTAATTACTTTCATCTCAATATCGCAAATTTCAGATTCTAAATTCAAGTTTCCAGATATGGTGCTAGCAACATACGAGTGGGTAGAACCAATATCTATCAAAGCAATAACAGGTACATCAAAGATGAAGGACGTACCAGTTTTCACATCAGGTGCATTACCATCCTCGCGGCGTCTAACTGCATACACCAACCCTGGCTGTCTTGCATCTATGTTGCCTCTAGGACCATTGCCTCGACCCACTGCACCTTGACCACGTCCAGCCCCATTACCACCACGACCTGGTCCACGACCTCTCGGTGGTTGCTGAGTTCCTCTTACCGGTGGTGCATCAGTATTACGAGCTTCCTGAGTTGTATCCATTCGACGAGGGCAATTCCTATATTGATGATCCATCTACCCGCATTTATAGCAAGCACCCATTTTCTTCTAGCACTCTCCAGAATGCCGTTTTCCACAATCAGCACAGTCTCGACTCTAATTAACAGCTACAGGTGTTCTACCTTGAGTTGGTTCATCATTCCGAGGCCTCTTCAGAAACCTTTTTGAAGAACCTGAATACTTCATATCTCTCTTGCCTCTAGCTCGTTCCCGATTCTGACGTTTAGAGTTCTTAGCCTCTTCGGCTATTTTGGCCTTTTCCACAAGCGTGGCAAAAGTTCTAACTTGTTGTGGGGCTATCAAAACCCGCAACTCATCATTCAAGCCATCCTCAAAGCGTACACAATGATCATGATCCATTGCCACTATTATTCAAGCATAGCGACTCAAACGTAAAAACTCAGCCTCATATGCTGCCACTGTCTTATTTCCTTGAACCAGATTCAAGAATTCCTTCCTTCGAGCATCAATAACTCGTTCCTACATATTTCCCTTGGAAAGAAGCTTTGAAGAATTCCCAATTAACTAATGCAGTTTCAGTGCCTTCTCGGACAGTAAGCCACCATTGGTATGCTTCGTCCCTTAACAAAGACACTGCTCCTCTTAGTTTTTGTTCCACAGTGCACTCAAGATCGTCCATAATTCGCTCCACTGCCTCAAGCCAATACTCAGCAACGTTTGGAGCTACACCAGAAACACCTCTGAAAACCTCAGCACCACTTGATTTCAATCGTTCCGATATTAACCCACGAGTTGTTGGTCCAGTTCTGGTTCCAGCGACCCTTTCAAGGACTCGCAGCATTGCTCGTGTCACAGCATTATCTTCATCCATATGGTCATGTGATCCCGTCTCACTTTCGAGTGACGCAGGTGCATCCATTTCCGGCATATGATCCGGGCGCTTGATTGCGCCCCTAACACCTCGTCCTCTACCACGGCCATGTCTACGCGCCCACGACCACGCCCTCTAGTGCTCATGATGACTAATTCGATTTAACTCGATTAAGAGTTTTATGAATCGAATACCATTTTGATGTTTATTAACGATGTTTTATGATATAAAAGAGATAGAGTTGTTTTCGCAATCATATCCTATTGTCTCAATCTCTACGGTTTTCAACACCTAAAACTAGAAGTTCTAGAGTGTCTCTATGATCATATCACAATAATAATAAATAATCGATATACAGGTACTTACTTGACTTGGCGCGGGATGCTCATGGTGCCATACTACCTTTAAATCAAAAAGTCTAGAAATTTGAATTTTTTTCAGTCAAATATCATTGTTGAACGCAAACCACAGCCGAGTTTTGAAACTGGCTCTGATACCATTAAATGTAACACCCCAAACCAGGTCTATGCGTTAAGACGAGATTTGGTTTGTCACACTGATCGAACATCCATTTACTTATCTAATGATTTAAGTAAAACAGTACTACAAAACCTTTTGGAAATAAAGTTTAATAAAAATTTAGTACAATGATTTAAAATTGATGATTTAAGAAAATACTCGTTTTCAATCTTATAAATTTTAATATAGTTGCCCAAAATCTTAAAATAGTTTTTAAAAGAAATTGAACGAATTTAAAAGAGAAATTTATGTGTTCAAAATGTTATAAAACATAATATTTTAAGAAAACTTTAAAAATTTAACATAAGCCCATATTGAGAGTCTTAAACAAAATTAAATCCATCCACACAATAAAATCCATAAAAACATAATTAGAGGCCTTATTACATTAACCCAAAATAGTAATTAAAATAAGTAACTTAAATAAAGTTCATAGTTTATAAAACCCATGCTTGTAGTATGGCCTCCACCAAGTCATCTCGGGCCAAGTCCACATCAATTTCCATTACGAAATGGATAATAAAGCAGGTGAGTTACAAAGAACTCAGTGTGTAACTCACTTACCATCTTTATTGGGCCAGACCATCGAGGCATTTATTTGGGCTTGAGCCCAATTACACATTTCAACAATATAAACTGCAATAAATAAATAAAATGCATGTAAAATGAATTTCCCAAACCAAGCCTAATTTCCATCCGCTACACACCCCCGTACCAACCAACACACCTGTGGGGATCAAGTCAACCCACCCCGCAAAACACACCAATCGTAGGCATTTAGCCTTTTAAAATAATATTGTAGTGCACTACCGAACTAGATTGTGACATAGTCACCGAACTAGAGGCATTAAGCCAAAATTTGTGGTAGAGCCACCGAACTAGATACGTGGCCACAGGCCTTTCTTCTCTTCATCAAATCCCATCCCGTGCAATTATGTATGAATAACAAACTTTAATCATAACATGATTTATCAAGTAATCCATATTATAGATAAGTCTATAATTTAACTTTTCATTTGGGCCTATTAACAATATAGTATCTAGCCCATTTAGCAATCTAGAGATCTTTGGCCCATTTAGCAATCTAGAGATCTTTGGCCCATTTATCGAACTAGAATATTTTTGGCCCATTTATCGAACTAGAATATTTTTGGCCCATTTATCGAACTAGAATATTTTTGGCCCATTTATCGAACTAGAATATTTTTGGCCCATTTATCAAACTAGAATATTTTTGGCCCATTTAAATATATCGATCTAGCAGTTTTATGATCCAAATTATCGATCTAGCAGTTTTTCGTAAAAACTTAGCAATCTAGCAATTTTTCTTAAATTTCTCGATTTTTACCGTTTTCAAGCATTTACACAAAAGTGTTAATATCACAAAATTTTCGATTTTGCCATTTCTACGATTTATCACTATACTTACGGTTTAATATCTAACCCGAAAGATAAGTGTGAAGTTACACACCTGGTTATAGTGAGAACTAGACTTTCCCGCTCGTCAACACCTATACGTATCACGATAATTTAGAACACTATAATTTATTAATAAAACCGATCTAAAAATAACGATCTAAAATTTTACCTCAGATTTTTGAACTACTTCTACTTGCGGTTTCTCACGATTGATGGTTCGTTAATCGAATCAAATCCACGAACAAATAATGGTTACAGAGTACGAACGACTTGAACAAATGATTTTCCTCGGATGAACATCCGCAACCCGGTGGAAAATCTCGGATTCCCGAAATAGCCCTTTGTTTATACTTAGGGGGATTAATGGAACCACCCTTCTTCTGAACACTATACACGGCCCGTTTCTTCCCTATCTTGATTGCATTCAACGACAAAGATCATAAGCACGTCCTAATAATATATCTAATATGACTAAAGGTTTTAAGAACGAGATTTCCTTACCACAAAAATTCTTATTCCACAAGGAGAATTGATCCAAGCGTTCTATGTCACTCACGACCACTTGATTTCCAATCTTCCGTTATCGCACTAAAGTATGACAAATAAAAACGTTAATAGAAGGAACGTTTATTTCGATCTAAGATAGCCATCATACCACCATCAAAATTCGGCCATGACTATAATTAACTAAACGAAACTAAAAAAGATTCTTACCCTTTTGTCCCCGGTTGAAAAGAGACGATTGAGAAAGATGTTTATGAAGAGAGAAAGATTCGGCTATGGTAACCAAAAAAAAGAGAAAAATGGCTTGGCTATGGGCACACTAGCATTCGGCCATGGAGAAAAAAAACAATGGAGAAAGGATGAGTGAAAAGAAATAAAATATGAGAGAAGAGATGATGAGGATTCAGTTTTCAAGGAGAAGAAAAGAGAAAGAAAAAAGATGTATTGGAGAGCAAGGTACATTCGGCAATGGAGAAAGAAAACAAAAAGAGAGAAATGGTCTTTTTTGGTACTAGCAATTTCGGCACTAAGAAGAGGCACAAGAGAATACCCAAAAGATGAACAAAAATGACCAAATGGTCAAAAGAATTAGGCTTTACCAAATGCTCAAATTCGGCCAAGGGAGAAAGGTTGAGAAAGAATTGCAAAACTTTTGCACAAAAGCTAAGAATGACCAAAAAGAAACTTCAAATCCTAGCCAAACTATCACCAAAATTCGGCTCCCCCTAGGCCATATTGCCGTCCACATGCATGGTCAAATGGCCATGATTTTATTTCCAAAACATTTTCCTTGATACTTGCCCTATGTCCCCATATCTTTCCAAATTTTCTTGATTCCCTACCATAAGTTAGAAATTTCCTTATTCCTTAATCTACTAACCAAAAATAACAAGGTCAACACTTACCATATATATACTTGGCCGACACATGCTAGGAAAGACCAAAATATAAAGCCATCTAATTGTTATTTAAGGGATTCGAACCTCTCCCCTCATGCCATTACTCATGCGCCAACACCACCTTGCCATTTACTCATCTTATGCCAATTTTTGACACTTAATTTTACTTAAGTGTCAATGCCACTTGATCCACTTCCATAAATTCTCAAAATTAAAAATTATTCCATTCCCTGAATAATTCTATGCTCTTCTTCAAGGGTATACTAAACCCAAAAAGAAGTAAGAAAATTTTCCTACATAAGCTAAACACCAAAACATGCAATAATTCGATACTTGAATTTTAGGGTGTTACAGAAATAATATGAGATGTTGTAGTGATAAGTATATGCATATGTATGTGTAATGTATGAGCAGTATGCTCAATATGTGATTGGAAATTTGAATGTTTGTTATAGGTAAGTAATGAATACAAGTGAGAGAAAGCAAAAATTTACAATAAAACTGTTTTGGACAGCAGCAGTGATGTGTATTTGAAAAATCACCAAAAATGGTAGAAATTGAATTATAAGTTGTATGAGATATTTATTTAAATCTTATTGGTCTATTTTCATATAAAATAAAAAAATAAAGTAAAGGAATTGTATATTTTGAGATATTTAAACTTTTGTAAGACTGGTTCAGAATGGTTACTTGATCCCCTGTTCTATCTTGGAAAAATCATTACAAATTCTACAAAACTAATTATGGGGCATAAGTTATATGATTGAAATCCTTATTGAGTATGTTTTCGAATTAAATAAATTTTATCATTATATGAATTCTGTATAATGATAAAATTGGTTCGTAGTGAAAAGTGGTCAGAGCAGTCGAATAGCGAAACAAGGGAATCTTTAGTGAATAAACTGTACTAATTGGAAATACCAAAAATTCTTAAAATTTTATGGTGAGAAGATAAATGAGTTTAGTTTCCAAGAAAATTTATGGATCTTAATTTGGAGTTTCCTATCTTCAGATAAAAATAATTTAGTGACTGTGACTCGAATAGACAACTTGCTCCAAACTTGAATAAATGATGAAATTGATTTTAGATTTGATTGTGTTGTTTTGTAAACTTAAAAAATCCATTACTAATTATTTATATACTTACTTACTAAGCTATATGCTTACTCTCTTTTCTTCTCCTTGTTCTATAGTGCCATCAAGCAAGCTCGGGATTCGGTGATCATCGGAGATCCATCCACACTATCAGCCTTCTTTTGGTATTTTGAAAACAATATTTTGGGAATTATGGCATGTATATAAGGCTTAATTGTTTTGTTATTTGTAATAACGAATGATTATTTTGCTTATGGGTATTGACGACTATGTATGGAAAAAGTTCTAAATTTATACGGATTTTACATTTTAAATTTTGTACAGTAGTTTGAATCATGTCCGGTAATGCCTCGTACCCTGTTCTGGCGACGGACCTGGGTAAGGGGTGTTACATAATCAACCTGTACGTATAAGGACAAAATAATTCTAAGGAAAGGACACATGTACTATTGGAGGAGGACATAAAAGGTTGACGTGAGAAGAAAAATAGAAAAAAAAAGATAGCTTTTTCTTAACCATCATCTTTTTCATCCTACCTTGAAGCTTGCAGCTATGGCAACTTAAGCCTCTCACGAGTGAGCAAATGTGAAAATTGATGTAGATTAGCTTCTGATAAGGAGACCTAAGTGCAAGACAAGAGGAAATGAGAGATTCAGTCGAGTTGTCTAGGAATAGTATACTCCACTCGATTCTTCCTTATTTCTTTCTAAATACTGGAGATTACTCTCTGTTTTTTCTTTGTATGGAAGTACACATGAATTCTTGGTTAAATGTTATCTTATACAATCTTGTTTTTATTGTTTAATCTTGGGTTTGAATGTTTCTTAACACGGAAGTGTTATTGCAGTCACTGACACTGGAAAGTGCAATGATAGTTCGAGCCAACAAGCATTACAATAGAAGTTGAGTGAGGATTAGAGGAATTTAGTCCACTTGTTCTTACTAGTGCCATATTGCCATCATTGGAAGGTGGGGTTAATGTGCATGTTTAAGTATCAGATTAAATAGAAAAGTGATGCTTGGTAAGATATACATTGAAATTTGTTGCCTTGACAGTCACCTATCATTTTATACCTTGTGAGCACTTAGTATTCTACTAAATATTCATGTTGGGGATCCCAGTTTATCATTATCATATTTTATTTTACTGTTTTCAAGTTGTTGCTCCGACAACTATCCTCACAATTTATCTCGTTTCTATCTAGTTATTGCCTCGACATTAATAGACAAAAGACAACCATCCCTGTGGGATCGATATCCGACAGACTAACATCTGTGTACTATGCTTGCATCGACAATGTACGCTTGCACATCATTGCTGTGACATTAAACTGTCGATCAATTTTTTGGCGTCATTGCCGGGGATGGCGTTTGTTTGATGTTTATTTCTATTTTTGTGTGTTTTTGCACTTTATTTTCCTTATATAATATTTAGTATTCACTAACTAGTTTTTCTTTGTTGCTATTTCTTCAACTTCATTTTGGGTGTTTTATAACCCAAAGCAAGTTGGATTTTCTTGCCTATTTTGATCCAAAATTGAAAGGACTATTCAGAGTAGACTTCGAGAACAAAGAAATATGTTTCTACTAAGGGACAATGTAGCCATATCCCCGATGCAACAGCAAAATGTATACGAGATTTTGTAGCACCTGTCTTGGATGATTTACAACCGAGAGTTGTTAGGCCAGCAATCCAAGCTAGGAATTTTGAACTCAAAACAATAATGTTTCAAATGCTGAATTCTAATGGAAAATATGTTGGACTGCCACATGAAGATGCGAGAGAACATCTTACATGCTTTTTATTGATCTGTGCTTATTTTAGTCAACAAGGCATTCCTGATGATGCATTAAAGATGAAATTATTTTCTTATTTCTTACGAGGAAGAGCCCGTACTTGGTTTCTTGGGCTACCCGCCGGATCAATTATGTAACACTCCTAACCCGTATCCGTCGCTGGACTAGGTTTAAGAGGCATTACCAGACATATCAGAACATTTTTCACTTATTTCACAACATCAATCATACAACATCATTTCATAATAATTCATATTCATATAGTCCATTTAGAAGATCTACGAGACATTAACATGGTTTAGAGAAGGTTTGGGACTAAACGATCTCATACGGAAAATTTGCAGAACTTAGAAAATTTTTCTTTCAAAACAGGGCACACGCCCGTGTGGCTAGGCCGTGTCATGTCTTAGACCATGGCTTACCCTATGTGCAACACTAACTTGGGTCACACGGCCTGTCACACGCCCATGTGTCTGGCCCATGTGCAACACTGACTTGAATCACACGGCCTGTCACACACCCATGTGTCTGGCCCGTGTGCACATCTAACTTACTTCAAAATGGAACATTGAAGGACATGGTCAAGGCAAACGCCCGTGTGCTCAACTGTGTGGGCAATTATAGGGCATTTGTAAGGCCAAACTGCCACCCATTTTGGGTCATACCTATAAGCATCAATTTATAATGAATTCATGCCCAATTAATGATCAAAATCTTACCAAAACATGCACAATTCATGTTACAATATCCTCATTCATTTCCATATACAATTCCATACCAAAAGCATATGATTCATATCTCATTTCAAACCATTTCAAACATGCAATATATTCACCATCACAACTACAAAATCAAGTATGAAATATACTATTTCTATTTCACTAAAGCATACTATAATGGCCATTCACACAAGACCATTAATACCCATCACATACACTATTTTTACATAGCAAAACATATACCAAAATCAATCCAAAGTCTCATCCATTATCAAGCCATATCACATGGCTATATTTACACATTTCAAAATATAATCAAAGTTCTCTAGCCTATATATGCCATACTTCAATATGTACATTTTCAAAAGGTACCAAAATATAATTCGTTAGTGTGGTGGTGATCCTTGACGATCTCTGACCTCCCAGTAGCTTCGATAATCTATAAAACAATGCAAATACACACAAAGTAAGCTTTCAAAAACTTATTAAGCCATATACAAATAAACTTATCATATAATCAATTATAAACTTTTTCATTCATATGAACTATGGCACAACACAATAGCAAATTCTTATTTCTCACCTAGCTCCATTGTTCATAACCACTTGTGTAACACCCTGGTTTAGGGGCTAGGTAATTCGGGTATAATTCAAGTGTTGGAAGGTTTTTGGGTGTTTTTGGATGTGTTTTAGAGGTTTAAGAATGCTTGGATGAAAGGGAAAGGCTTTGGAAAATTTTTTATTTTTAGGGTATAAAGGGGAAATAGGGCAGGAAGGCCTTAAAAATAATTTGGGGGAGTTTAGGACACAAGAAGCAGCTTGGTGGAGTGGCATGGAGGCGCTGCTTGGAGCTTTGGAAGGGGACGCCTAAGGGAGCAAGGGTTCGAGCTGTGAAGGCAGCACTTTTGTTTTTATTTTGCGCTAATTAGGGGACTGGGCCAAGTATGCTTATAAATTAATGGCCAGGTTGGTGGACATGAAAGTCCAATTGGCGAAGTGGCTCTCATGCGCCACTTAGGCGCTAAAGGGGAGAAAGGGCGCTGGTTCGAGTGGGGGCAGCGGCATTTTGGCGTTGTTATTTTTGTTATTTGGTAATGGGCTGAAGTAAGAAGGGTTTAAAGTTAATTGTTGGGGCTATTTGACATGAAAGCCAATGTGGCCGAATGGCCTGGGGCATGGAAGAGGGGGGTTGGTGCTAGGTTCGAACCAAGGCAGTGTCAATTGAAGTTTTATTTTATTTTATTTTTTGGCAGCAGGTTGGTAAAGGTGTGGACGGCACATGGGAGAGCTAAGGTGGTTTAGTCCTTTTCAAATTCGGCTGGAATGAGTGATAAGGGTTGGGTTTATTTTTTTTATTATTATTTTAGATAGTGGTAGGATAATTGTAGGATTATTATTTTTAGTTTAAAATTTGTAATTAGAAGATAAATTGTGGTTACTTTATTTATTTTAATAGATAAGGTTAGATGGGTGTTGCTTAGTTTTTGAATTCGGCTGGTGGGTAGGCTGGCTTTATTTATTTTTGTTAAATATAAGATTATTTTACTTAGTTTAAAATTAGTGGTTAGGAGATAATGGTTAGTTTTTTTTGATTTAATAAAGTGATAAAATATGGATAGATAATGGGGGAGTTGGCTAATTCAAAATTGATTTGAATTAGTGGCCATAAGTGATGGCCGAATGCTGGATTCTTCATGTGGGAAGGTGGCCGAATTCTATAAATAGGGGGGGAAGTGCCGAATTTATTCTTTTAGTTTCTTGATCAAAAAGTAGTAGTTGTGTCTCCTAAATTTTGCTAATAGCCGAATGTCCACTTGAACCCCCTAAACCTTATATTTTGTCTACTTCTATTTCTTTCGTTCTTAAGTCGAATATTCCATCTTGTTTTAGAAGCTTAGCCGAAACCTTCAGCCTCTCTACCTTCTTTCTTTTTCGCCAAGCTTGAAGCTGAACATAGGAAAGGTGGTGCTGTCAACAGTTAGAACTTGTGGACTAGCACAGGAGTGCCAAAACCAAGGAGCTAAAAAGGGATTCTCTCAAGGTTGGACTCATCAAGGTAAGGTGGTGGTAAGTATTCGGCTAAGGGCCACATATTCCTATGTCTTCAAGTAAGCCGAAACTAATGTTGGTTTATTCAAGGATTCCGGCAGTTCAAGGGCTAGTGCAGTTTTTGGGATTTCGGTAAGTAAGGTAGGGGCTTGTGATATTCGGCCTTAGGCCATTGGATGTGTTCTGGTGTTGACCGAGTGTTGACTATGTTTATAGGACTTGTCGACAGAAGCAAAGGAAAGCCTTCGGGATCTCAATTTATTTCGGTAAGGATGATTAGTAAGTGATTTAGATTCGTTAATAGTAGATTATGACTTTGTTGATTAATCGTGTGGTTCTGATTAAGTATCATCGATGGATGCGAGTGCCAGTTAAGAGGGGAAAGGGAAGGTCACTGTCCCGAAGTTTAAGAAAAGAGCTGTCTCGACGGTTCGTGATTGGCCACCGGGGTGTAGGCGTGCAGCAGAAAACGATAGGCAGATAACGGTAGTCTCGCTAAACGATAGCGTCGGGATCGAGGGTTTAGAGCTTCAGGTTATAAGGTGTGTAGTTAGCCATTGTTTCCGGGATTTGCGTGATATTTTCCTGTTTTACATGTTTTCTAACAAGTGCAGTAAGTGTGAAAATGATACCCTTGAAGGGGGTATGGTGATAACCAGGTAAGTAGCAAAGTTGCTAATATGAGATCATTTATTTAAATATGAGTGTATGCCTATATTTATGAATGACATGCACATGCATCATCTTGTCATTATATCATGTTACATGTGCATGGGTGGGTTATGAAGGAAGGTGCGGGTGTACTTGAGTGCGTGGTTGATGTCGACTTTGTGCTACATCGTGGATTGGCGTTGGCCCGAGGTCGCGTTGTGGATCTTTGCGATTTAGTTCGCGTGGTTACCTTGATTGATATCGGCTTTATGCCATATCGTGGCTTGATGGGTTGCTATGTGCTCCATCGTGGATGGCATTGGTTTCCTTTTTGGAGGGAAAAGGAGAGGGTGACTCGATAGTCCCCCTGTGTGTGGTAGTAAAGGTGGATAAGGGGTGTGTAGCGGATGGACCCTAGGTTTGGGTTGGGTATCATGTTGCATTGTTCCGTTATAAAATGATATGGAAATGGGTCAAGCCCAATATGACTTGTGGATAGGTGTGTTTTGGGAGCATACGTGGAAATGGGCCAAGCCCTGTTGATATGTGGATTAATGAGATAAGGGCCTAGCCCAGTATTTAAGTATGATTTGATTGTGGGCCAAGCCCAAATCGTGGTAATGTTTAAATGATTATATTTACATGTTGCATTTGATAGTTGGGATGTTATGTGGCTAGCATGTGGGTGGATCTCGATGGTTTAATTACACACTGAGTCTGTATGACTCACCCAATTGTTTATCCAACATCGCAGGTGACTTGTTGATCGGACCGGGTCGGAGAGGATGCAAGGTGGCCCATGCAGAAGGAGATTATTTTAATTATTTTTAAGCAATTTTGAATACTAAGTGTTTTGTTTAATATTGGTTGTAATAAGGGCCACTTTTGATTAAAGTACTCTATTTCTAGTTGATAAAGGTTATATCGTACTTAGTAATATTTTTTTTACGAATGGCTTATCTTTTAATAAATTATAATAAAGTTTTAATTCAAACCAAGCTTATATTAGTTAATAATTTTTAATGGACTTACTTCCCGAAAGTTAACAAAATTTTCAAGTTTTACTCTAAAGACAAAGATTTTTAACCGTCATTCCGCAGTGACATAACCAGATCCGGTCGAGACTTGTGGGCCGGGTTTGGGGATGTTACAACTTGCTTAAAAACATGTCACATTTTCATGTAGCTCACATATCAAATGTTCATATTCATACTTATCTTCCATTGCCAAATTTCATATACATTTTATACGTACCTGAAACGGATACATATTCACAAATTCAATCATAACTCGGAATGCCCAATGAACCCTTTGGAATCAATAAGGATACTCGGATAGCTCGAAAAACTTGTACAATGCCAACGTCCCAGAAGTGGTCTTACATGTAATTAAATATCTATGTCTCTGTCCCAAACAGGGTCTTACACGAAATCATATATGATGCGATCTCCCAAACATGGTCTTACATGTAAATCTCAAATTGATGCCAACGTCCCAGACATGGTTTTACACGGTAACTCATATTGGAACCCTATGTCATGACATATGTATCCTAACCATTCTTATGGTTCGTACGGGGCTTTTCAGACGTCATCATTTTATCGAAAATTTTCTCAGATTTCACATATTCAACTCCAATAGCCATTCATCACATTTCATTAACATATATGCAATAATAATTCAATTCAAACACATTTATTTGTACATAGACTTACCTCGTTTGGGAAAGAACGAAAATGAATGGCTATCCAACTACTTTCGATTTCCCCCGATCTAATTCTGTTTTCTTTGGTTCTTGATCTATACACATTCAAATTTAACTTTTTTTATTCACCAAATCATTCAATTCAATCCATTTACACATATGTAGGGCATTTTACAAATTAGCCTTCATATTTCCATATTTTAACATTTTAGTCCTCATTTCGCAAAATCACAAAATACACAAAATTTCACATTTTTCATGCTTAGCCGAATTTTCATAGAGTTCATTTAAACCCATATATTTCATTTATTTCACATTTTAGTCCTTTAATTTCTCATTTTCACAACTTTAGCCCATAATACTCAAATTCATCAGAAATCCAAATACAAAACATGTTAACCCAACACATATCTTTCATTTTTCATCAACTAACATCACATAGCTCACAATTTCATCAATGAAATAACTCAAAATCTTCATCAAATTCAAAAATTGAGACATGGGCTAGGTAGATGACAAAGCAACGATCTTAGAAACATAAAAATCATCAAAAACTGAGCAAAGAACATACCTAAATCAAGATTTAAAGGTGCTGAAATTCACCAAGCTTAAACCTTATTTCCTTTCTCTATATTCGATTGAACATGCAAAATATAAGCATATTTTAACTTTTTTTTATTTAATAATAACCTTATTTCTGAAATTACTTATTCAACCTTAATTAATATAATTTATAAACACTTAGTGGATGGTCATTATTGTCCATTAACCATATCAATGGTCCATTTGCATAATAAGGACTTCATAGTTAATAAGCCATAGCAATTAGCACATTAACAAATAGCATACAGCTTTTGCATTTTGCGCGATTAAGTCCTTTTATCAAATTAACCAATCAATCGGTAAAATTAAATCACGAAATTTTCACATATATAAATTTACATACTGTAAATGCCAAAATAATATTAAAATAAATTTACGATCTCAGATTTGTGGTTTTGAAACCATTATTCCGACTAGGGTCTAAATCGGGTTGTTACAGCCAGAATAGGGTTATAGAGCATTATTGAACTTATCACTTAAACAATCATACATTTCATATTCATTTTTCATATCCAAACAAAATTCATTCAAATTCAATCATATAGTCCTTAACATGAGTCCTCGAGGCCCAAAACAAGCATTAAAAACAATTCGGGACTAAATTTTGAACTCAAGGAAATTTTGGGAAAACACTAAAAATTTTCAAATTGCAGGGGACACACGCTCGTGTGACCAGGACATGTGTCTCAAACAGCCAAGAGACGTGTTCGTGTCACAGGCCGTGTGGGCTTTCGAAATGGGATCACATGGTCGTGTCTCAGCCCGTGTCTGACCCCATTTAATTCACTGACTTGGGTCACACGGCCAGATCACACGCCTGTGTGCCAGGTCGTGTACCCTTCGAAGTGGCCTCACACACCCGTGTGCCTGGCCGTGTGATAGACTGTGTGAAAACTAGAGGGTATAGTGACTTGTGCCACACAGTCAAGCCACACGCCCATGTACTAGGCCGTGTGAAGCTACTGACTTGGTTTCTGAGTAAGTATAAGGGGACACACGGTCATGTCACCTAGCCGTGTGTCACACATGGTTGAGACACATGCCCGTGTCTCTGCCGTGTGGACAAAAATAGGCCATTATCCAAGCCTTATTTCTCACCCAATGTGGTACCAACCTACACATACCAAATAGAGTATGACTATATCATTAATAGGCATTCAAATCAATCACAACCAAGTCTATATCATGCAATTTCATTACCAACAATCCTAATCTCTTAGGCATATCAAATGATCATTTTAAAAACATGCCAAAATCACCTCCAAAAACTACCTAAATGGTCAATTACATATATGCACTATCTTCCCTAAAATATAACATGCATACCATTTATCAAGTTCACCTATTAAGTACCAATCTACCAATACACAATCAAAGCATTCCCATGGCGACCATAAATCACACAAGATGAGGTTGGCCACACATATATATACATACCAACATATACCAAATCAAGCCACATTAAATGACTAGTTACATAACAAAACATATAGGCTTCCAATAGCCAAAAGACCTATACATGCCATATAACCAAAATACATTAAGTCCAAAAGTACCAAAATGAGAGCTTGATAGTGCGATGCAATCTCCAACAACTTCCAAACCAAGCGAGCTTCCAAATCACTATAAAACACAAAAAAATTAAACAGAGTAAGCAATTAAGCTTAGTAAGTTCATATAGCATAAAACTCAACTTACCATTTAATCTCAGTTTAATTAATTAACCATAACATAATGCAACGCAATTTGATCCAAAAGCCTAACACATATTCAGTCACATGGTTAGACATGAATTCACAAATCTCATAGATTCAATTCACATATGATTCACGTACATACCTGTACTAATACATGTCAACCTCTTACTCTTTCATATCATCAATATGCCTATTGAACCATTTGGAATAATATCATATACTCGAGAATCTCGCACACTAAGTGCCAATACATGGCCAAAACCATCTCAATCTTATATCGCATATAGATGCTCACTCTCGAGCTATCACTAGGTCTGCTCAGACAAGCTGGCGATCAAGACGTAGCTACACGGTACTGCTCACATAAGCTAACAAGTAACCGCAACACATGCTGAAAAACGCAGCCACCGGTAGAACATACAGGACCTGCATCCAAAACATGGTAACCCCTAATGACATGTCATTTGTATCCTATCTATTCCTAAGGTTAAACAGGGATTTCATACATTGCCAAATCTTCATCGAGTATTTTCGTGAAGTTGTATTCATTAAGAATGCAATCATAAAGTATTTAAAACAAAACTATTTTAATGCTTATTAACATACAAACTTACCTCGAATTAATACGGAGAAAATCGACCAATCAATCCACTACTTTGTTTTTCCCTCGATCTAATTCCGAACGTGGCTTTTCTTTATCTATATAATCAAATTTAACCACTTCAAAATTTATTCTATTCAATTCAACCCAATTTCATATTATGGGAAAGTTACAATTTTGCCCCTAAACATTTGACTACTTTACAATTTAGTCCTTAGCTCATAAAAATGCAAATTCATGAAATTTAGTCCACATCCATGCTAGTTGAATTCTATATGGACCCATAGCAGCCCATACATTTCATTAATCCACACATTTCACCACAACATTTTCACATTTTATAAATAAATCCCTATTTGATATTTTCAACAAAAATCACTTTACAAAACTTGTTTATCTAACAACAACCATTCATTTTCTATCATAAAACATCAAAACACATACACACTCATCAATGGTAAAGCCCTAATAATTTAGCAGTTTCACAAATTAGTCCCTGGGCTAGCTAGATTAAGCTACAACGACTCCAAAAACATAGAAATCATTAAAAACGAGACAAAAATCACTTACCTAATAGCAAGATGAAGTTTCCAAAAGCTTAAGCACAAAAATGGCTTCCCAAAACCTAATTTTTAGTATATGATGATGAATAAAAGATGATAGCATATTTTATTTAATTAGTTTTTACTTATTTACTTAATTAACCTTAAAAATTAATCAAATTTACACAAATGCCAAGCCATGCTCATCCACTAACACCATTAATAGTCTATTTACCATATAAGGACCTCTACTTTAAAGTTTTATAACTATTAGATAGCTTTAGCTATTAGAACCCAACTTTTGCACTCTACACGATTTATTCCTTTTTCATAAATTAAGCATGCAAATGATAAAATTTCTTGATGAAATTTTCATGTGACTCTACTATCATGCTGTAGACAGTAAAATAATAATAAAATAAATATTTTCACATCAGATTTGTGGTCTCCAAACCACTATTTTGATTCACTAAAAATAGGCTGTTACAACTCTCCCCGTTAGGAATTTTCGTCCCCGAAAATCTTACTAGAAAATAGGTTAGGGTACTGTTTCCTCATAGCTTCCTTGGGTTCCCACGTAGACTCTTCTATACCGTGACGTTGCTAGAGAACTTTCACTAAAGCTATGCTCTTGTTTCTCAACTCTTTAATCTCTCGGGCCAAAATTTTGATCAGTTCTTCATTATACAACATGTCAGGCTAAATTTTTGTAACAACCCATTTTTCAGTGAAATCGAAACAGTGGTTTCGAGACCACAAATTCGATCCGAAATAAATTTTTTTTATTTTATTACATGGTCCGTAATATGTTAGAAATGTCATGTGAAAACTCTAATAAGAAAATTTTACTGATTATGTGCTTAATTACGAGAAGGACTAAATCGCATCAAATGTAAAAGTTGAATTCTAGTAGCTATAAGGATTAAATAGCTATGAAATTCAAAACTTGAGGTCCTTATATGGTAATTAAACCATTAAAGAAAAGTACGTAAATATTTTGGAGACTCATCCATGGAAATTTAGAAAAAGGGTAAGGACTAAATTTGAAATTGAAATAATTAAATTAATTAAAAAGATGATAAAAGATATCATCTTATTTTTTTAAGTCATCTTCAACCTAAAATACATGGATACCCTAGGAGAGAGAGAAGAAACTTTCATGGCTTAATTGGGTAAGTTTCCTTGTCCCGTTTTTAGTAATTTTGATATTTTTGAAACCAGGATAGCTTAATCTATCTATTTGGGGGATCAATTTGAAAAGTTATCAAAGTATGGAAAATGGGTCATGGATGAATATGCTGAAAATTATAAATTTATGGTAGAAAATGAAAGATTGTTGATAGATAAACAACTTTTACAAAGTGATTTTTGATGAAAACATGAGTTAGGGACTAAAATGTAAAGTTGTGAAAATTGATGAAAAATTCTGAAATTTATAAAAAGTATTGCTATAAATTCTATATTGAAATTTCGATTAGGCTTGGAATAGGGAGTAAATTGCATAAATTTCATTTTCTGTGCCAAGGGACAAAATTGGAATTTATGGAAAAGTTAAGGGCAAAATGGTAATTTTTCCTATGACATAAATGAGTCCAAAATGAATATGAAATGTTTGAAATTGATGATTAAAGTTATTTATATAGATCTAGACAACACAAATTCGAGGTTAGACCAAGGAAAAAAAGGTTTCAAATTAGTAGATTTTATACGTGAACAAGCATCGAGGTAAGTTCGTGTAACTTAATCGAGCATGTAATTATGTTAAATTAAATGTTGTGTTGTATGAAATGTGATTATTATTTATGTGAATTGTTTGGATGTTACAATATAAGAATGCTTGAAATGGTTTAAAAGGGGTTAAGTTCCGTTTGAATATTAAATTTCGATGAATATATGTGCTTTCCCGAAATGCATGAGGTCTTGCATTTGTTATTGACGGATTTAGCTCGGACGAGTAATCCTATTGACCTTATTATAGAAAGGATTTGGCCCAGACGGGTAATCCTGTTATATAATATGTGGCTCGAGAGCGTGTTCCTTAATTTAGTGCCCTAATGGGTACTATCAAAAAAGAATTGACAGGTTATTGAATCGTACACCTCGAGTGTACCACTTGAGCATCCATCGGAGCTTCAATTGTTCAATGGACAAAACTCTTGCAAGATGAGAGAATTATGAGATGGAATGATAATTTCTTGAAAGAATATGGCATGATGAGCTCATCTATGTTTAATTGATGTATATGAAAATTTTGTGACTAACATGTTTGATTGAATGTTTGTATTTAGGCAATTTTTCCAAGTTGATGGAAAACATGTTATTGTATGCATTTAATAAACAAGATTGATAAGTTTAGTTTTCCGTTATACGGACTTACTAAGCATGTAATGCTTACTCTGTTTTAATTTTCTCCTGTTTTATAGTGCTCAGAAGCTCACGAAGGTTGGAGATCATTGGAGCATCATCACACTATCCACTAGCTTATTTTGGGTATATGTATACCAAACCATTTTAGTATAATGGCATGTATAGGTTAACTTGGCCTTAATTGGCTTGATAATGATGTTTTGTATCCTAGCCATTGGAATGACTAGTAATGATTTATTTTGTTATACTTATAATGTTATACTATGATAACTACAAATATGTTAAGTAGTTGATCAAATTATGCCTAACATATGGATTAAACCAAGGTACGATTATAACCTTGTATGCATGTAATGATATGCCTTGTTGAATGATAGAATTAAATGCTTGAAGTGGTTGGCACTTGGATGTAAGTTTTAACTGCAGGTCAATGGTGTGATTTTGGGTGAGAAATGAAGGTAGAAATGGCTTTATTTTGTCCACACGGGCAGGCACACGGGCGTGTTTCATAACCGTGTGTGCACATGACTTGGTACACGGGAGTCTGGTTAGGCTGTGTGTCCCCTACACCTAAATTTTGAGAAACAGAATGCTCAGAATTATGTACATGGGTAGAGACACGGGCGTGTGTCTCAATCGTGTGTGCTACACGGCCTGGAACACGGGCTTGTGTCTTGGCCGTGTGAAACCTGCACTTAATTTTGAAAGAATTTAATTGTAACAGTCCGATTTAGACCCTATTCAGAATAGTGGTTTTGGGATCACAAATCTAAGTCAAAAAATATTTTAATATTATTTTCTGTGTCTGCATTATATGATTAAGCATGTGTGAAAGTTTTGTGATTTAATTTATCTGTTTGGGTGTGTAATTTGATAAAGGGATCTAAATGTGAAAGATGCAAAATTAGCATGCTATATGAAAAGATATCTATTTGACATGGCTTTATAAATATGAGGTCCTTATAATGAAATTGGACCATTTGAATTGTGGATGGACATTAATGCCATATGTTAGTGGAAATTTAATGTTTATAATAAATGTTAATTTAGTAAATTGGAAATTATATGTTATTAAATAAAACACAAAATGAAAATCATGCATGGTCATCCTATCTTAGTGTCGAAAATAAAAAAGAAAAAAAAGAAGGAAAGCTTTGAACATTGGGCCATGGATGTTCTTTGATTCAATGTATGTTTTGCTCCGGTTTTTGATAATTTCTACGTTTTTGTAATCGTTGCTTCGTGTTCTTCAAAACCCCTGCTTAAATTTTTTGAATTGATGATGAATTTGAAATGTGCCATGGATGAATTCATAAGCTTTGTGAAGTTTTATGATGAAATATGAAATATATGTGTTAGATTAACATAGTTTGTCTTTGGATTTTTTATGATTTTGAGTAATTTGGACTTAATTGAGAAAATAATATTTTGAAGGACTAAAATGTGAAATAAATGAAATGTATGGACTTGTATGAACTACATGAATATTCGACTAAGCATGGATATATAGAGATTTTGTGTATTTTGTGAATTTGTGAAATTGGGACTAAAATGTTAAAATGTGAAAATGTGAGGGCTAATTTGTAAATTACCCTAAATATGTGTTTTTGGATTGAATTGAATGTTTTGGTGAATAAATGGATTAAATTTGAATATTTATAGATCAAGAATTGAAGAAAACAGACTTAGATCGTGGGAAATCGAAAGTAATTGAGTAGCCGAGTTCGTTTCCGTTATCCGAATCCGAGATAGGTTTATATACAAATAAACGTATTTACATTGATATATGTATGATTATAATGATGGATGTATATGAGATGATGAGTACATGAAATTCGAGATAGTATCAACATGGTGTCAACATCTGAAAAAGTCCTGTACGAACCTAGGAATAGATAGGATTGCATATTTCATGACATAGGTGTTCAATATGTCATATCGTGTAAGACCAAGTCTAGGACGTTGGCATCGATTTGAGATTTACGTGTAAGACCATGTCTGGGACATTGGCATCGTATTGATTCGTGTAAGACCCTGTCTAGGACAGTGGCATCGATATCTCGTTACGTGTAAGACCACGTCTAGGACATTGGCATTGTACGACTATTTTGAGTATTCCGAGCTTCCTATTTGATTCCAAGCAGTTCAACGGGAAAATTCGAGAAATGTGAGAGTACGTAAAATGTTTAAGTGAAACAATTTTGTTTGAATTGTACACTATGTATGTGTATGGAAGGTAAGTATATTTGTGTGAACTTACCTAAGTGAGATATGTGCATAGTTTTATGGATATGAAATGTGATATATGTATGACTTTGATATGAGTAAAAGAGATGTTTGAGATAATATATGTTAGTAAACTATGGCTAACAAAGGAGCCAATGATAATGTTATAAAATTTTGCAAATGAGAAACTTAAATGACAATGTTTTAATATGATTATGTGCAATTCATGTTGAGTTTATTTGTATATGGCTTACTAAGCTTTTGAAAGCTTACTTTGTGTGTGTTTGCTTTGTTTTATAGACCGTCAAAGCTACAGAAGGCTCGGGAATCGTCGAGGATTGTCATCACACTACTAAAATCACATTCTGGTACCTTATGATCATGTATATATTAAATATGGCATGTATAGTCTAGTTAAAATGGATTATGTTTATGATATGTAATAGCCATGTGATATGGCTAGATAAATGTTTATGATAAGTATGAGTGATTAAGGTATATGATGTTTAGTTTGATATGGTTTGTTAGTTAATGAAATGGCCAAGGTAATGGTAAGCTTGTTGATGAAAAATTTGGTATATGTTTGATGAAAAATGTCTTATAGTATGATGGTAAATTTGTGAAAGGAACTTGTTTAGAAATGTTTTTCATTTAGTTGAGCTAATTGTTGCATAAGATATTATGCTTGAAATGCTTATGAATGCTTGGAATAGTTGGTTAATTATGGCATGAATTGAATTGGTATGATGCTTGTAGGGATAGCCCATAGTGTGGGTGGCATTTTGGCCTTGAAAATGGCCTATAATTGCCCACACGGTTGAGCACACAGGTGTGTGGCTCGACCGTGTCCCTCGTGGTTGTATTTCAAAACAAGTCAGACTTAACCACGGGATGGACACAAAGGGGTGTGACTTGTCGTGTCGTGCAAGTCAGTAGCGACCACGGGTGTGTCCACGGCCGTGTGGACAAGTCAGTATGTACGCCCTATTTTGACACGGCTTAGACACACAGGCGTGTCTGAGGCCGTGGGAGGCACACGACCTGCCGACACGGGCATGTGACCTCTGTAACTTAGAAAATTTTTTAAATTTCTGAGAATTTCTCTATGTGTTCTGTTTAGTCCCGACCCTATTCTAAAGCATGTTAAAGGTCTCAAAGACCTATTTAAGGGACACTTTGATGTGATTTGTCAAATTAGGTTATGAAATGTCCGTAAAAGTTTTTGATTGTTCGGTAAGGTAACACCTCTTAACCCTAAATTAGTGATGGTTATGAGTTAGGGGTGTTACATTTGATTGGTATCCGAGCTACGATTTAGTCGATTCTTGGACTAATGTAGCGTGAGAGAGTCTAGCTATACATGCCATATATATGAAATGTGATAGTGTGATGAATCCTGATGTGTAAAATGTGTTTATCGTATAGTAATGGATCCCGAAAGAGCCGTAGCTAATGACGTTGAAAGTAATGCACCTACTCCTGCTCAAGAGACAGCGCCACCTGATTCGAGACCGGCTACTAGCAGTCAAAAGGGAGAGGTTAAACAAGTCTTTTTCCAAATGATGAACGAGTGGTTCATTCAGTATGTAAGAAATAATCTGGTAGTTTCACAACCTCCGCTACCGCCTTGTCCTCCTCAGACTTCTGCTGTACCTCCGGTTTTGAGTTTGAATCTGTTGAATAAACCTCTAGTCGATAAAATCAATAAATATGGGGCTGAAGAGTTTAGGCCACTAGTGATGACGATGCTGAAAAGGCTGAGTTTTGGCTCGAGAATACTATCCGATTATTTGATGAAATGTCATTGACTCCTGAAGAATGCATAAAATGGGTTGTTTCCTTATTACGAGATGCAGCTTACTAATGGTGGAAGTCTTTGATTTCTGTTGTACCGAAAGAACAGGTTACATGGGAATTCTTTCAGTCTGAGTTCCGAAAGAAATATATTAGTCAAAGATTTATTAATCAGAAATGGAAATAATTTTTGGAACTGAAATAGGATCGCATGTCTGTCACCGAATATGAACGAGAGTTCATGAGACTAAGTCGATATGCTCGAGAATGTGTTTCAACTGAAGCTATAATGTGTAAACATTTGAAGACGGTCTAAATGAAGATACCCGTTTGTTAGTCAAAATTTTGGAAATAAAAAAGTTTGTTGTACTTGTTGATCGAGTGTGCAAAGCTAAAGCACTCGGGAAAGATAAAAGAAAAGCTGAATCTGACGCTAGAGATGTGAGAAAGAGATTTCCGAGTAAAACATTTTAGTCTACTTTAAAGAAATTCAGAGATGAACAAAGCCGTTGAAAGGTTAATATGGGACATTCGAATAGAGATCGAGTTACATCACAGTTGAATTCCAAAGCTCCAGCAACTTTGATGGCTAGTGTTGTAAATGTTCGATCTAAAAGACCTGGATGTAAGCATTGTGGTAAAAGGCATTTGGTAAGTTGTAGATTGAATGATCGAGCTTGCTTCAAATGCATATCATTCGACCATTTCATCCGAGACTACCCAGAATCTATTGAGCAAGAGATTGTTCAGAATCTGAGGTCAGATAATGTTTCAGCTAGAGTTAGACCTTCTCGGAGTACAAGAAATGTAAGTGGTAGTCAGAGAATTACGAAAGACATTACTGTGAGATCTGAAGCTGGAGCGCCTGCCAGAGCGTATGCTATCCGAGCCCGTGAGGAAGCTTCATCTCCAGATGTTATAACAGGTACATTTACTCTTTATGATACCTCTATGATTGCATTGATAAACCCAGGTTCTACTCATTCGTATATATGCATGAACTAGTATCCAGTAAGACTTTGCCTATAAAGTATACTAAATTTGTTATTAGAGTATCGAACCCCTTAGGTAAAAGTATCTTGGTTGACAAAGTATGCAAGAACTGTTTGCTAATGTTTAGAGATGCATGTTTTCTTCTTAATCTGATGCTATTACCCTTTGATGAGTTCGATATAATTTTGGATATGGACTGGTTGACATTGCATGATTCTATTGTAAATTGCAAAAGAAAGACTATTGATTTGAGATGTCAGAATGATGAGATAGTTTGGATTGAGTCAAATGATTTGAATGGGTTATCGGTCGTGATATCAGTGATGAAAGCTCAAAGTTATGTGAAAAAGGGTTATGAAGCTTATTTTGCTTATGTGATTGACTCGAAAATAACTGAAAATAAAGTTGAATCAGTACCAGTTGTCTGTGAATTCCCTGAGGTATTTCATAAAGAATTGCTGGGATTACCTCCAATACATGAGGTTGAATTTGGTATTGATTTACTACCGGGAACGACTCCTATTTCGATAGCTCCGTATAGAATGGCACCAACAGAGTTGAAAGAGTTAAAGTCACAGTTGTAAGAGTTAACTGACAGAGGATTCGCAAGACCGAGTTTCTCACCTTGGGGTGCTCCAGTGTTGTGAAAAAGAAAGATGGCACAATGAGAATGTGCATTGATTATCGTCAATTGAACAAAGTGACTATAAAGAATAAATATCATTTGCCTAGAATTGATGATTTGTTTGATCAGCTGAAAGGAGCCACCATGTTTTCAATGATAGATCTAAGATCGAGATATTATCAGTTGTGAGTAAAAGATTCAGACATTACGAAAACTCCTTTCAGAACGAGGTACGGGCATTATGAGTTTTTAGTTATGCCTTTCGGACTAACGAATGCTCCTACTGTTTTTATGGATCTGATGAATAGAATTTTCAGGCCATATGTAGATCGATTTGTTGTTGTATTCATTGACGACATTTTGATTTATTCACGTGATGAGATTGATCATGTTGAACATTTGAGATTGAATTGCAAACTCTGCGTGATAAGCAATCGTATGCAAAATTCAGTAAATGTGAATTCTGGTTGTGAAAAGTGGGTTTTCTGGGACATATTGTATTAGCCTCTGGAATGCGAGTTGATCCAAGTAAGATTTCTACTATTCTAGAATGGAAACCTTCGAAGAATGTGTCTGAAGTCTATAGTTTTCTGAGACTTGCTGGTTATTATCGAAGGTTCATAAAAGGCTTTTCGATTGCTACTCCGTTGACTAAATTGCTTCAGAAAGATCTGAGATTTGAGTGGTCCGATAAATGTCAGAATAGTTTTGATCAGTTGAAAACTATGTTCAATGAAGCTCCAGTTTTGGTACAACCAGAACCGGGTAAAGAATTCGTGATTTGTAGTGAAGCTTCATGAAATGGTCTGGGATGTGTTTTGATGCAAGAAGGAAAAGTTATAGCTTACGCCTCGAGACAATTAAAGCCACATGAAAAGAACTATCTGACACATGATCTTGAGCTAGCTACAATTGTATTTGCTTTAAAGATCTGGCATCATATTATCTTTTTAGTGAGAAATGCCACGCGTTTTCAGATCATAAAAGTTTGAAGGACCTGATGACTCAGAAAGATTTGAATCTGCGACAAAGAAGATGGTTAGAACTGTAACACCCTAACGCATAACTGTCACCGGTTTAGGGTTATGGGACATTACCAAACAATCAAAAACTTTTACAAACATTTCAAAACATAATTCGACAAATCACATCAAAGTGTCCCTTAAATAGGTCTTCGAGACCTTAAACATGTTTTAGAATAGGTCCGGGACTAAACAGAACACATATGGAAATTCTCAGAAATTTAAAATTTTTTCAAAGTTATAGAGATCACAAGCCTGTGTGGGCAGGCCGTGTGAGGTCAGACACGCTTGTGTGTCTAAGCCGTGTCAAAACAGGGCATACATACTGACTTGTCCACACGGGTGTGGACATGCCTGTGTGCCTCACTCGTGGTCGCAACTGACTTGAACCAAACTGTCAGTCACACGCCCGTGTGTCTTGCCCATGGTCGAGTCTGACTTGTTTTGAATTACAACCACGAGGGACACGGTCTAGGCACATGCCCGTGTGCTCAACCGTGTGGGCAATTATAGGCCATTTTCAAGGCCAAAATGCCACCCACAAAGTGCTTGTAGGGATAGCCCATAGTGTGGGTGGCACTTTTACCTTGAAAATGGCCTATAATTACCGACACGATTGTGCACACGGGCGTGTGGCTCGACCGTGACCCTCGTGGTTGTAATTCAAAAAATAAGTCAGACTCGACCACGGGCTGGACACACGGGCGTGTGACTGGCCATGTAGTGCAAGTCAGTAGCGACCACAGGTGAGGCACACGGGCGTGTCCACGGCCGTGTAGACAAGTCAGTATGTATGCCCTGTTTTGACACGACTTAGACACACGGGCGTGTCTGAGGCCGTGTGACCTCTGTAACTTAGAAATTTTTTTAAATTTTTGAGAATTTCTGTTTGTGTTTGGTTTAGTCCCGGCCCTATTCTAAAGCATGTTAAAGGTCTCAAAGACCTATTTAAGGGACACTTTGATGTGATTTTTCAAATTAGGTTATGAAATGTTTGTAAAAGTTTTCGATTGTCTGATAACGCCTCTTAACCCTAAACCGACGATGGTTACAGGATAGGGGTGTTACATTAATTAGCCACACGACCTAGCACACGGGCGTGTGGCATGGCCGTGTGCACAAGTTAGAGAGTTACACGAGGTCAAACAAGGCCTGTAGCACGGGCGTGTCCTAGGGTCACACGGGGCATGTCCCTCGGACCACAGGGGCATGTGAGCCCTGCAACTTGGAATTTTTTTGTAATTTCGTGAAAAATTCTTAGAGTTTTTGATTAAGTCCTGACTCGATTTTAATGCTTGTATTAGGCCTCGAAGATCCATTTAAGGGATGATATCAATAATCTCGGTTAATGAATAGTAATTTACATGAATTATCTGTAAATGTTCTGAAAGTTCTGGTAATTCTCCATAACCCTGTTTCAACAACGGATACGGGTTAGGGGTGTTACAATTTCAACTTCTGCCGAAGAAATTATATGTGAAGGACCTGATCTGTACCGTCGTAACATAGATACATGGAGCACGTTGTGAATCTTCCAAGTTTTGACAGTAATTTAAGTCGATATGCCACAGGCTGTATTCTTTCAATAATCTTATATGGCCCAATAAATTGTGGACTTAATTTCCCTTTGTGACCAAATCGAAGAATCTTCTTCAACGATGATACTTTCAGAAACACTTTTTTGCCAATTTGAAATTCAATATCCTTATATTTCAAATCTGCATATGATTTCTATCGATCTGAAGCTGCTTTCAAACTATCATGAATCACTTTCACTTTCTCTTCAGTCTCTCTGATCAAATCAACCCCATGAATCTTTTTCTCACAAAGATTGGTTCAGTACAACGGAGTTCTACATTTACGACCATATAAAGCTTCATACGGTGCCATCTTTATACTCTACTGGAAACTATTATTATACGCAAACTCAACCAACAATAAATATTTTTCCCAATTGCCTTCAATCTCTAAAACATAGCAACGAAGCATATCTTCGAGAATCTAAATCACTCTTTCAAATTGACCATCGGTTTAAGGATGAAATGCAATGCTAAAATGCAACCACGTACCGAAAGCCTCTTGTAATTTCCTCCAAAATCGTGATGTAAACCACGGATCTCTATCAGAAATAATGGAGACTGGCACTCCGTGCAATCTGACAATCTCTAAAATGTACAATTCAGCTAATCAGTCAAGTGAAAAGTCTGTATGCACTGGAATAAAGTGTGCAAACTTCGTCAGACGATCAACAATAACCCAGATAACATCTCTCTTTTTTGGAGATAGGGGTAACCTCGATATGAAATCCATCGTAACTCTATCCCACTTCTACTTAGGTATCATCACTAGCTGTAATAGTCCCGAAGGCACTTGATGTTCGGCTTTAACCTATTGACAAATCAAGCATCTCGACATGAAATCAGAAATGTCATGTTTCATACGCGACCACCAGTACATCTGTTTCAAGTCACTGTACATTTTAGTACTCCCCGGATGAATAGATAAGCAACCACTTGTGCTTCATGTAAAATCTTCTATATAAGCTCTAGATTTTTTGGTATACAAATTCTACCTCAGAACAATAAACAATCATCGGATCCGATCTGAAACTTTGAATCAAATGTTAACTCACACCGTATGCATTTAGCTTTCAATTCATTGTCATATTTCTGAGCTTCACAAATTTGCTGGAGAAACATCGGTTTATCTTTTGACTCGGCTAAAATCGAGCCATTATCAGACAAAGTCAACCGTGTATTCATCACTCTCAGAGTAAATAAGGATTTTCTACTCAGAGAATCTGCAACTACATTTGCTTTACCCGGATGATAATCAATCACTAACTTGTCGTCTTTCAACGGTTCAAGCCATCTTCGCTGTCACAAATTCAAATCTTTCTGTGACATCAAATACTTTAAACTATTGTGATTGGTAAATATGTGGCACTTCTCACCAAACAAGTGGTATCGCCAAATTTTCAATGCAAACACGATTGTGACCAACTCCAAATCATATGTTGGATAATTCTTCTCGTGCGTTTTTAATTGTCATACACTATCACTTTGCCTTCTTGCATTAAAATACATCCCAAACCATTCAATTACGCATCACTGAAAATCACAAACTCTTTACCCAACACAGGCTGAACCAAAATTGGTGCTTCGGTTAACAATGTTTTCAACTAATTAAAACTCTGTTGACATTTCTCAGACCACTCAAACTTTACATCTTTCTACAATAATCGTGTCATTGGTGTAGCTATCATTGAGAAACCTTTAAAAAAATCTAATAATAACCTACTAACCCAAGAAACTTCTGACCTCAGAAATGTTTCTTGGTGGTTTCTAGTCAACAACCACTGACATTTTGCTTGGATCAACTCTGATCCCTTCCACCGAAATAATGTGTCCCAAAAATCCAACTTCTCAGAGCCAAAACTCGCATTTGCTGAATTTAGAAATAGTTGTTTATATCTCAAAGTTTGTAACACAATCCTCATATGCTCGGCATGTTTAGACTCATCTCAAGAGTAGATCAGAATATCATCAACAAATACAACAACGAATCTGTCTAAGTACGGTCTGAAAATTCTATTCATCAAATCGATGAATACCAGGAGTGTTAGTTAACCCAAATGGCATAACAAGAAATTCATAGTGCCCGTACCTGGTCCTGAATGCGGTTTTCGGCACATCCAAATCTTTAACCCGCAACTAATAATAACCGGATCGTAAATCAATCTTCGAAAATATTGTTGCTCCTTTCAACTGATCAAACAAATCATCAATTCTCGGTAAAGGAAACTTATTCTTAATCGTAACCTTGTTAAGCTGTCGATAGTTGATACACAGTCTCATTGATCCATCTTTTTTCTTTACAAATAAAACCGGTGCACCCCAGGGTGAGAAACTCGTCGTGCAAAACCTCTAACCATTAACTCTTACAACTAAGCTTTCAACTCTGTCAAAGCCATTCTGTACGTAGCTAACAATATCAGTAATGTTCCAAGTACTAACTCAATAGCAAATTCAACCTCTCTAATCGGTGGTAACCCTGGGTAACTCCTCTAGAAAAAATCTAGATATTGACAAACTACTGGTACTGATTCAATCTTCAATTCAAACACTTTTGTATCCAGTGCATAAGCAAGATAAGCATCGTAACCTTTCCTCACATATTTTTAAGCTAGCATAGCCGATATCACAATAGGCCGATACCATAATAGGCAACCCACTCGAATCATTAGAGTCAATACGAAGAATTTCACTATTCAGACAATAGCATCATGTAGAGTCAACCAATCCATACCCAATATTACATCAAACTTATCAAACGGTAAGAGCATCAAATCGGCCGAAAAATAGTATCCCCTTTTCATCAAAGGACAATTCTTGCAAACTTTATCAACTAGGACATACTGACCTAAGGGGTTCGATACTTTAATTACGAATTTAGTGGACTCCACAAGTAAACTCTTACTAGACACTAAATTCGTACAGACATATGAATAGATCGATCCAGGATCAATCAAAGAGGTTACATCAGTGTCATAAAGAGAAAAAGTACCGGTGATAACATCTGGTGCCGATGCATCCTCGAGAGCACGAATGGCGTAAGCTCTGGCTGGTGCTCAAGCCTTAGACCTCATAGCAGAATCCTTTGTTGCACTTTTTCTACTATTCACATTTCCAGTATTCCAAGGTGGTCTCCCTCTGACAACTGTATTACTTGGCCTTGTAGTTGGAAAATTGTCTTTCTCGGGTAACTCGAGACAATCACGAATAAAATGCTCTTGCGAGCCACATCTAAAACAAGCTTTATTATTCATCCAACAATTTCCAAGACGCTGTCTTCCATATTGTTGACACTCAGGTTTGTTAACTTTGACACTACCAATGCTCGATACTAAAGTGAATTGAGCTTTTGGACTCGTGTGCTGCTTTCCACGATCTCTATTCGAATACCCCACTGAAGCAATCGAACGGTTATAAGAATCCCTTGATTTCTTTGACGACGAATGATATGATTTATCCATTGACCTCTTTATCAAATCTCTAGCCTCAAAATCATCTCTTCTCTTTTCTTTGCTAAGCTCCTCAGCTTTGTGTGCTCTATCAACTAACACAACGAATTCTTTTAGCTCAAGAATCCCGACTAGAAGCTTAATTTCTTCATTCAACCCGTCTTCAAACTGTTTACACATAATTTCTTCAGTGGAGATGCACTCTCGAGCATACTTATCAGTCTCACAAATTCTCTTTCATACTTAGTTACGGCCATACGACCCTATTTCAACTCTAGAAATTCCTTACATTTCTGATCAAGAAACCGCTGATTTATGTACTTTTTTCTTGAACTCGGTCTGAAAGAATTCCCATGTGACCTGTTCTCTTGGTACAACAGATATCAAGGTATTCCACCACTGATAAGTTGAATCTATTAGAAGAGACACAACACATTTAACACATTCCCCTAGCGTACAAGACAGTTCATCAAAAACCCGAATCATATTCTCAAGCCAAAACTCAGCTCTTTCATGATCATCATCAACTGTAGCTCTAAACTCTTCAACCCCATACTTTCGAATTTTATCAATAGGTGGTTTGCTTAAACGTACTGGTTCCAGGACTTGAGAAGCTAGAGAATTGATTGGGGAATAGTTGGGGTGGAGGTTGTTAAGCAGCTGGATTCGTTGATACATACTTAGAGAACCACCCATTCATCATTTGGAAGAAGGCTTCCTTGGCCTCTCCTCCCCAACCCTTAGATACTGGTCTCGGACCAGATGGCCCTACTTCGTGAACAGAGGCTAGCGCATTACTTTTTAAATCATTGAAATCTGCTCGATTGGAATCCATTACTATATGAAAACATGATTTAAAATTGTCAGGAGATATCACACTATCACAGGTTAAATATGGCATGTATATCTAGATTCACCCCTACTATGTTAGTCCCAGAATCGCCTAAACCGTAGCCCTAATACCAATAAATTAACACCTCTAACCCGTATCCATTGTTGGAATAGGGTTACAGAGTATTACCAGACTTATCACTTAAACAATCATACATTTCATATTCATTTCTCAGATCCAAAGAAAATTCATCCAAATTCAGTCATATAGTCCTTAACACGAGTCCTCGAGGCCCAAAACAAGCATTAAAGATAATTTAGGACTAAATTAAGAGCTCAAGGAAATATTGGGAAAACTTTAAAAATTTTCAAAGTGAAAGGGACACATGCCCGTGTGTATCACACAGTTAAGAGACACGCCTGTGTCATAGGCCATGTGAGCATTTGAATGGGATCACATGGTTGTGTCCCAACCCGTGTTCGACCCCATGTAACACACTGACTTGGGACAAACGGCCAGATCACACACCCGTGTGCCATGCCCTGTGCTAAGCCATTGGAAAATTAGAAGGTATACTGACTTTTGCCACATGGCCAAGCCAGACGCTCGTGTACTAGGTCGTGTAAGCTACTGACTTGGTTTCTAAGTAAGTATCAGGGGACACACAACCATGTCACCTGATCGTGTGTCACACATGGCTGAGACACACGCCCATGTCTCTGCCCGTGTAGACAAAAATAGGCCATTTTCCAAGCCTTATTTCTCACCTAATGTGGTACCAACCTACACATACTAAATAGTATATAACTATATCATCAATAGGCATTCAAATCAATCACAACCAAGCTTATATCATGCAATTTCATTACCAACAATCCTAAGCTCTTAAGCATCTCAAATGATTATTTTAAAAACATGCCAAAATCACCTCCAAAAACAACCTAAATGGTCAATTAAGTATATGCACTATCTTGCCTAAATATATCATGCATATCATTTATCATGTTCACCTATTAAATACCGATCTACCAATACACAATCAAAGCATTCCCATGGCAACAATAAATCATTCAAGATGAGGTTAGCCACACATATATATACATACCAACATACACCAAATCAAGCCACATTAAATGGCTAGTTACATAACACAACATATATACTTCCAATAGCCAAAAGACCTATACATGCCATATAACCAAAATACATCATGTCCAAAAGTACCAAAATGAGATCTTGATAGTGTGATGCAATCTCCGACAACTTCCAAACCGAGCGAGCTTCCGAATCACTATAAAACATGAAAAATTAAAACAGAGTAAGTAATTAAGCTTAGTGAGTTCATATAGCATAGAACTCAACTTACCATTTAATCTTAATTAAATTAATTAAACATAGCATAATGCAACTCAATTTGATCGAAAAGCCTAACACATATTCAATCACACGGCTAGACATGAATTCACAAATCTCATAGATTCAATTCACATATGATTCACGTACATACTAGTACTAATACATGTCAACCTCTTACTATTTCATATCATGAATATACCTGTTGAACCATTTGGAATAGTATCAGATACTAGGGAATCTCGGACACTAAGTTCCAATACATGGTCGAAACCATCTCAATTTCATATCTCATATAAATGCTCACTTTCTAGCTATCACTTGGTCTGCTCACACAAGTTGACGGTCAAGACGTAACTACACGGTGCTGCTCATACAAGCTGACGAGTAGCTACAACTTATCCCGAAAAACTTAGCCACTGGTAGAACTGTAACACCCTTAACCCGTATCCGTCGCCAGAAAAGGGTTACAGAGCATTACCAAAATATTCAAAAACATTTACAGGTATATCATACAAGTTACTATTCAAATACCAAAATCATTCGTAACGTCCATTAAATGGACCCTCGAGGCCCAATACGAGCATTAGAATTGAGTCGAGACTTGATCAGAACCTTTAAGAATTTTTACGAAATTTCAAAAATTTTCCAAGGTACAAGGTTCACACATCGGTGTGGTCTAGGGGACACGCCCGTGTTGCAGGTCGTGTTCGACCCCGTGTAACTCTTTAACTTGTGTACACGGCCATGGCACACGCCTGGGTGCTAGGCTGTATGGTTAATTAATTCATTATGAAATTAGGTGCAGGTTTCACACGACCAAGATACATACCCGTGTTCTAGGCCGTGTAGCACACACAACTAAGACACACGCCCTTGTCTTTGCTCGTATGCTCAATTCTAAGCATTCTGTTTCCCAAAATTAAGGTGCAGGGGACACGAGCCCTAGCTATACGACTATGTACCTAGCCATGTGTCACGCAAGGTCTAGACACACGCCAGTGTGGACAAAATAAAGCCATTTCCTAGCCTCATTTGTCACCCAAAGTTACCATTTTCCTGCACTAAAACATACCAAACACATTCCAACCATTTCAAGCATTCAAATTAGGCAATTACCATCATTCAACATGGCATATCATTACTTGCATAAATGTCATGTGTTAAACATGATTTGATCAACTACTTAACATATATATATAGCTACCATGACATGGCATTACAAGTATATCAAAACAACCATTACTAGTCATTCCAATGGCTAGATTACAAACATTATTATGAAGCCACTAAAGGCTAAGTTTTCCTATACATGCCATTATACCAAAATGATTTTACTACATATACCAAAATAAGCTAGTTGATAGTGTGACGATGCTCCAATGATCTCCAACTTTTGCGAGCTTCTGAACACTATAAAATAGGGGAAAATAAGACGGAGTAAGCATTACATGCTTAATAAGTTCGTATAATAAAAAACTAAACTTACCGAACCTGTTTACTAAATCTAAGCATACAATATCATGTTTTCTATACATTTGGAAAAATTGCCTAAACACATGCATCCAATCAAACATGTCAGAAACAAACTTTACATATACATCAAGTAAGGATAGATGAGCTCATCATGCAATATCCTTTCAAGACATTATCATTTCATGTCATATTTCTCATACCATGTCAAGCGTATTATGTCAGTTGAATCATTGAAATTTCGATGGATGCTCAAGTGGTACACTCGAAGTGTATGATTCAATAACCTGTCAATTCTTGTTCAAGAGTACCCTTTAGGGCACTTAATCAAGGAACACACGCTGGAGGCACATATTTTATAACAGGATTACAAGTCTAGGCTAAATCCTTTATACAACGTATGCTCAGAAGAGCTCAATTAGGATTACCAGTCCAAACTAAACCCTAATCGTAAATTATACTCGAGAGGTATTATATCAGGATTACCCGTCCGGGCTAAATCCTTTCTACAATGAGGTCAATAGGATTACTCATTCGAACTAAATCCTGTCTACAACAAATGCAGGACATTATTCATTTCGAGAGAGTACATATATTCATCGGAATTTAATATTTATTCGAGACTTAACCCTTTTTCATCATTTCAAGCATATATTCAATTTTTCATTGTAGCGTTCCAATAATGTACATCAATATAACTTGTAACACCTCAAAAATATAGGGTCTTTAATTTTTCATGGCCTGACAAAAATTGCTTGTCAGCTTCAATGGTTAAGTATTTTGGGTGTGTATGGGGTTATTTAGGAAGCCTAGATTCAAGTATGGCCTTTGGAAAAATTTTGATTTTTGCTCTTTTGGGAAACCTAGATGTTAGCTTAAAGGGCATATATATTAAGTTGTGTTTGTTTATGACACAAGAGATCTTGTGTTGTAATGGCAAAAGGCGTGTTGGGCATGCAAGGGGGAGGGGGTTCGAATCCCATGGCATGCATGTAAGAGGTTTTATTTTATGACTTTTTGGCGTGAGAGGTAGAGTTTGATTCAAACTCTGCAGAGGTGGTTGGAGACTTGGTCATCAAATTTGAATGGATTTGAATGGGACGTTTGGAGTAAAACAAGGAGAAATCAGTGGAGAGTTTTGAGGGATTGAGGTGTGAGGGGGAGTCATAGCCGAATTGGGTAGCTAGAGGAGGGAAATTTCGGCTAATGGAGCTAATTTAGTGCATTTTCGGAGATTGATGAGAGGGTAGAAGCCGAATATTTTCTCTAAAATTTTGAGTTTTCTTTCTTTTCATTTCGGGTTTTCCTCCCGTTTGGTTTTCGTGCATTTTTGCGTCTTGACCATTCGGGTCCTTTTCCTTCTCTTCTTGGATCAATTTTCCCCTGTCCTCTAAGTGCCTCTTTTCTTATCTGACCTTCTCAGTCTGTAGGACGTTGCCGAATATTTAACACTCTTCTTCTCTACTTCGATTCTGCGAGTGTTTTGTCGAAGGGTAGGTGTTCTTAATTCTTTTCTTGTGACAAGGGTTGATTTTCTTCTTATAGTCGAATGCTCATCTTCTTGTACTTTGATTATCGAAATCATGATCCTTTCCATTTGGTGTGGGGGTTGTTGGTTTCCAAGTTTTCAGTGAAGTCATAGAGGGTCTCAAAGTAGTCATCGAAACTGTTTTCTTATCACGCGATTTGAGGTAAGCGTTTTGGTCTAGTACTTTGGGGTTGGCTGATACCTATCTTTGGATTTGGGCTTTTGTTAATGTTAGTTATCAACTCAAGTTCTAGATCGTGCGTTGTTGAGTAATGGATTCTTTTGTTAATATAGTATTTTGGCAGGAAGCGGTGCAATCCTTTTTTCGAGTAACAGCCTTAGTGGGCCAAGTCACGCTTTGGTTAAGGTGTTGTTCTTTAGGGATTAAGTGGAAGTGATGGGTATTAACACTAACCGAAAATATTGATTGATGTAGGCATTGGACTCGTGAATGGTTCAGTCGAGTTCGCTAACAGGTGTGTAATCATTACCCAGTATTGTACTGTTAAACGCTGGACAATAGTGTATTCACACCCCTGTGCCATTTGAGGGCTCACGAGCGTGCGAACGCTCGTAGGGATAAATTGAGCCACAATCATTGGCGACAGACTGTAGAGGCCACCACGAACATTCTCGTGCGCTTAGGTAGTAATGGGCCACGTTGGGCCGAGATGGGCCATGTGGGCCCAATGGGCTCATGGGCCCCACATGGGTAAAATCCACTGTAAGTGACAAATAATGGATTGGGCCACAAAGATCGCATAGCCATGACTGAAATTGGGCTGAATGCGACACACGAGCGTGTGGGCCCACTTGAGCCAAGTAATGGACCTTGGGCCCAAGTATAATGTTTTGGCTATATAAGTTACCCGAGTCATTCAGGTGACTGTAGGACTTTGGTAATGTCGTTAACTATACCGATACCTTAATAAGTAAAATGACAGAAATACCCCTAATGAGTAGAATTACTGAAATACCCTTGTAGGGTAGAATTACCGAAATTCCCTTGTAGGGTAAAGTTTCTGAAATACCCTTGTAGGGTAGAATTACCGAAATACCCTTGTAGGGTAGAATCACCAAAATACCCTTGTAGGGTATAATTATCGAAATACCCCTGAGGGGTGAAATTACTATTTTACCCCTAACTGAAAAAAGACCATTATACCCCTAATGATAGTTTAGTGATGTGTGTATGATATCTATATGACTGGTTATGAGCATGACATACTGCGTACACGTAATCTTTATGACACGACATTCTGCATTAGGGTTGGGATTCTGATTTGGAGGGAGTACTGTACGAGTGGCTCTGCCACGTTTTTACTAATCTAGTGGCTTCACCACGTGTTCTAATTTTAGTGGCTTGACCACGTTTACTGTTATTAGTAGCTTTGCTGTGTTACTATTAGCAGCTATGCTGCGATATTGGTGTGTTGGCTGGATGGGTCAACTTAGTCCCCACATTGTGTGTTGGTTGGTACGGGTGGTGTGTTGGCTGGAATGGGTTGGGTTGCATCACTGTTCTGTATTGTTATTATTTTTGGCTTATACCCACACTGTTACTGTATTGGGCTAAGGCGCACACTATACTGTTACTAAATAGGGCTCTGGCCCAGACTGTTACTGCATGATAAGGGATTACACACTGAGTTCTTTTAACTCACCCTTTTCTTTTTACTGTACATGTAATCCCCAGCCTTGGATGATTTGGAGTTGCGAGGGACTCGGAGGTGGCCATATGTTCGTGAGTGTATTAATTTATACCTAGCTTTTAAATATTTGTTTTGGGGTTGATATTTATGTAATAAGGCCATTTGAGGTTTTAACTTTTATTTGGTTTTAACTTCTTACTTCAACTTGCTAGATTAGGAAACACGGGTTTTCAAAATAATAATTGTTTCCAAAGGAAATCACACATTTCAAATTTTAAAGTTTACAATTAGAAAAGCTTTCGCGATTTTTTATCCAGATTAATAAACTTGTAATAAATGATATGACCAATAAGTGATTAGCAAGTTTTGATTTTACAACCCTAACGTTTCCAATAGCAATTAGTTTTAAAAAGGATTTAAAACTTCAGTCACGAATTTTCATCGACAAGACCGATTTTCAAATCAACACTTCGATGTGACACATCAGATCTGATCGTAACGTCTAGGCCGGGTTTGGGGTGTTACATTTAGTGGTATTAGAGCTGATGTTGGAAAACTCGGCTGTGGAATAGGTTTTTGAAAATTTTCCTAAAAATTGTCTAAATTTTTATTTTGTAAAGGAAAATTGAAAGATTGTTACTGAAATTATGGCACACCAAGTCTCCGGCGCCAAATCTGTAAGTTCTCTGACACTGTTTACTATTATAGACTGAAATGTTATACTGAAAAACTACTATAAATAGTAGTACTATGCTCAAACTCTTTTGTTAGGGTAAACTGAGACTGTAGAAGACTGAAAACTGTAGTGAGATATCTCGATATTCGAAAACAAAAACTTAAAATATTGATTTTCATTAAACATCCGTTAATAATTACTAGAATTATGAATTGATTCATAAGACTTTTAAAACAGATAATACACAAAGAGATAATAAGCGCTAGAAAGGGTACCCGAGGTCGCGGTAGAGGCCGAGGTGTTAGGGTTGGGTCTTCAGCATTGGGTCACATGCCTGTTAGGGAGGCACTAGCCTCACCAGTAATCAAGATGGGGTCTCATGACCGAGCAATTGGGGATGATGCTCTATCCCAAGAAATGTTACTGGTTCTCAAAAGGGTTGCTGGAGCGAGTACTGGATTAGTGGGCCGAGGGTCAATTTCTGAGCGGCTCAGGTCTAATGGAGCGGAAATCTTTAGGGGTGTTTCTAGAGTAGCCCCAAATGTAGCAGAGTATTGGTTAGAGGCTACCGGGCAGATAATGGAAACCTTGACTATGCTGTAGAATAGAAATTAAAAGGAGCAGTGTCCTTACTGTGAGACAAGGCATACCAATGGTGACTCACTGTAAGAGAGGATACGCAGGCCGACCGCTTGACGTGGGATTTCTTCAAAACGGTCTTTCAAGGGAAGTATGTGAGTGCAAGTTATGTGGATGCCTAAAGAAAGGATTTTTTGAGCCCGACCCAGGGAAATAAGACAGTGGCAGTATATGAGGCAGAATTCTTACGGTTGAGTCGTTATGCTTGCGGTATAGTAGAAACTGAGTATGAACGTTGTGTGCAGTTCGAAGATGGCCTACGGATGAGTTATGTGTGCCGATTGCTTCGCAGAGGGAGTGAGACTTTGCTGCCCTTGTTGAGAAAGCAAAAATTGCTAAGGATGTGGAGCGCTCTGAGTGCCAGAATCGCGAGAAAGATGAGGGTAGATTTAAAAGGGATTCAAGGCCCTCCGGTTCTTCTGGAAGGCCTATGAAGAAGGCCAGAATTGATGGGTCAGTCCGAGCAGTTCCTGTTGCTATGGTTAGACTACAGCCTTGCGTAGATTGTGGGAGAGCTCACCAGGGTGAGTGTTGGAAATAAACGGGGGCGTGCATCAGATGTGAGTCCATGGATCATTAGGTTAAGAAATGTACTTAGAGGCCTATTCAAATGCAAGCCGCAGGTTAGGGCCATGTTAAGCCAGGGAGAGGTGGTCAACAACCACTAAGAGGCCGTGGTCAGGCGAGAGGGGGAAATGGTTTGGGAAGAGGACGTGGTTAGGTCGTGGGTAGAGGTGCTGGAAACACTAAGCCGAGACAGCCAGCTTTGGTCTATGCTGCTCATCGCCGAGAGGATGGCGATGCCCCGGACATCATAACTGGTACATTCCTAATTTATAATGTACCATACACTACTTTAATTAACATTGGGTGTACACACTCATATGTTGCATGCACTGTGTCTGGGACGCTAGGTTTTCAGTTTGAAATTACTGATGGGGAGATGACTGTGTTAAGTCTACTGGGACAGTCGGTTAGGGTGAATAAGTTGTTAAGAGACGTGCTCCTAGAGGTCCAAGGGGTTGTCTTTTCGATGGATTTGATTGAACTGCCGTTTGGGGAATTCGATATGATATTGGGCATGGACTAGCTAGTGAAACACTGTGCGAATTTGGATTGTGCTGCTAAGCTTATGGTGTTGAAGTCTATTGAGGATGATGAGATGGTTGTGTTAGGGGAGCGAAAAAATTATCTGTCTAATGTAATCTCAGCATTAAAGGCCAAGAAACTAGTTCGTAAGGGTTGCGAGATGTTTTTAGCTTATGTCAACAGTTTTAACTCTAAATGTCTTTCTGTTGGAGATGTCAGAACTGTTAAGGAGTTTCTGGATGTATTTCGTGAAGAGCTTCCTAGGTTGCCTCAAGACTATGAGGTTAAATTCGATATTGGGCTCCTACCAGGAACAACTCCGGTGTCCATCGCCCCTTATAAGATGGCACCGAAGGAGTTGGTAGACTTAAAGGCTCAAATTCAAGAGCTACTGGACCGAGGATTCATTCAGCTGAGTGTGTCTTCATGGGAAGCACCAGTGTTATCTGTAAAGAAGAAGGATGGATCCATGCGCATGTGCATCAATTATCGTCAACTGGACAAACTAACTATTAAGAACAAGTACCCGTTACCGAGGATAGATGATCTGTTTGACCAGCTACGAGGAGCTTCAGTTTTCTCCAAGATAGATCTTCAATTTGGGTACCATCAACTAAAGGTTAAGGAGGCGGATGTGTATAAGACTGCGTTTAGGACTCGTTATGGTCACTACGAGTTTCTAGTAATGTCGTTTGGGTTGAAGAATGCACCAGCCGCTTTCATAGATATGATGAATTGAGTATTCCAGCCCTATTTGGGTCTGTTCGTAGTGGTGTTTATAGAAGACATCCTGGTGTATTCCAGAACCGAGGAGGATCATGATGCACATCTTCAAATTATTTTGCGAATTCTGAGGGAAAAGCAGCTATACGCAAAGTTTAGCAAGTGTGAGTTCTGGTAGAGAGAAATGGCATTTCTAGATCACGTGGTGTCTGCCGATGGGATTAGGGTTGATCCTCAAAAAATTGAAGCCGTATTGGAAACCACCAAAGACTGTATCTGAAATTCGAAGCTTTCTGGGTCTGGCTGGGTATTACAGACGTTTTGTTGAGGGGTTTTCACTATTTTCTGCACCTCTGACTAAGTTACTACGTAAAGGGGTACCATAATTGGATCGATAAGTAGGAAGAGAGTTTTGAGAAACTGAAGAAAGTTTTCACTGAAGCCCCTGTGTTATTACAGCCAGCCTGGGAAGGAATTCATTGTCTATAGTGATGCGTCGCACACCAGATAGGGCTGTGTGTTGATACAAGAGGGTAAGGTGGTTTCTTACGTGTCTCGTTAGCTTAAGCCTCACGAGGCGAATTACCCCACTCATGACTTGGAGTTAGCTGCTGTGGTCTTCATACTAAAGATTTGAAGGCATTACTTATACAGTGAGAAGTCTATTATTTACACAAATCATAAAATCCTCAAGTACCTCTTACTCAGAAGGAGTTAAGTTTTAGGCAATGAAGATGGATAGAGATGCTTAAGGATTATGATTGCTCGATTGAGTATCATCCTGGAAAAGCTAATGTAGTAGCTGATGCACTGAGCCGTAAGGTTGTAACGGATTTGAGAGCAATGTTTGCTAGTCTTAGCCTTATTGATGATGGTAGTTTGTTGGCTGAACTCCAAGTGAGATCGACCTGGACTGATCAAATTAAGGAGAAATAGTTGTCGGACGATTCACTGGTTCCTCGTTTCCGATTAGTTGAGAAGGGGGAGACTACGAATTTTGGGCTGAATAGTGAGGGAGTACTATGTTTTTGTGGGAGAGTTTGTATAACGAGAGATTCTGATCTGAGGTAGTCTGTCCTACGGGCGGCACATAGCAGTCCTTACGCTATGCATCCTGGTGGAAACAAGTTTTATCAAGATCTGCGTGAATTGTACTGGTGGCCAGGGCTTAAGTGCGAGGTTACTGAGTTCGTGGGTAAGTGTCTGACATGCCAGCAAGTTAAGGCTGAGCATCAACTACCTTCTAGGTTACTGCAGCCAGTAAAGATTCCACTCTGGAAGTTGGAGAGCGTAACCATGGATTTTGTAAGCGGGCTACCCTTAACACCGACTAAAAAGGATTCTGTATGGGTTATTATTGACCGACTAACTAAATCTGCCCACTTTATACTGGTCCGCACTGATTATTCGCTGCAGAAGTTGGCTAAGTTATACGTGGTTGAGATTGTGAGACTGCATGGGGTACCAGTTTCTATCTTTTCGGACAGAGACCCTAGATTCACATCTTGATTCTGGAAAAAGTTACACGAGGCTTTGGGTACAAGGTTGGATTTCAGTACAGCATTTCATCCTCAGACTAACGGTCAGTCGGAGAGGGTGATCTAGATATTGGAGGACATGCTAAGAAGCTGTGTAATTGATTTCAAAGGCAGTTGGGAAGACTACTTGCGGTTAGCAGAGTTTGCATATAACAACAGCTACCAAGCCAGTACTCAGATGGCACCGTACGAGGCGTTATATGGTCGTAGGTGTCGCACCCCTACCTGTTGGATAGAACTTGGTGAGCGGAGGGTTTCGGGGCCAAAGTTAGTTTCTGAAACCAAAGAAAAAGTAAACTTGATTCGAGATCGGTTAAAAGAGGCATCTGATAGGCAGAAGTCATATGCAGATTTAAAGCGTAAAGAGATAGAGTACTTGGTGGGGGATTATATCTTTTTGAAGGTCTCGCCATGGAAGAAAATTCTGAGATTTGGATGGAAAGGAAAACTGAGCCCTAGATTCATCGGACCTTACAGAATATTAAAGCGTGTGTGACCGATCACCTATCAACTTGAACTGCCTCCTGAGTTAAACAGGATACATGACGTGTTTCATGTCTCCAAGCTGAGGCGATACCACTTTGATCCCTCATATATAGTACCGGTTGAGGAGATTGAGGTTAGACCTGATCTGACTTTTGAGGAAGAACCGGTGCAGATACTGGATCGTGATGTTAAGGTATTAAGGAGGAAATCTGTTCCTTTGGTCAAGGTGCTTTGGCATAATCACGGTACCGAGGAAGCCACGTGGGAGCCTGAAGAAGCGATGAATCAACAATAACCTTACCTATTCTGACTAGGTAAATTTAGAGGCCAAAATTTCTTTTAGGGGGTAGAATTGTAACGCCCCAAAAATATAGGGTCTTTAATTTTTCATGCCCTAACAAAAATTGCTTGTCTTCTTCAATGGTTAAGTATTTTGGGTGTGTATGGGAGTATTTAGAAAGCCTGGGTTCAAATATGGCCTTTGGAAAAATTTTGATTTTTGCTCCTTTGGGAAACCTGGATGTTAGCTTAAAGGGAATATATATTAAGTTGTGTTTGTTTATGATACAAGAGATCTTATGTTGTGGTGGTAAGGGGTTCAAATCCCATGGCATGCAAATAGGAGGATTTATTTTATGACTCTGTGGTGTGAGGGGGAGTCATAGCCAAATTGGGTAGTTAGAGGAGGGGAATTTCGGCTAAGGGAGCTAATTTAGTGCATTTTCGGCATTTGATGAGAGGGTAGAAGCCGAATATTTTCTCTGCCATTTTTTCTTTCTTTTCATTTTGGGTTTTCCTCCCTTTTTGTTTTCGTGCGTTTTTGCGTTTTGACCATTTGGGTCCTTTTCTCTTTTGGTATTATTTTTTCCCAAGTTCTTTTTATTCCCTTTGCCGGAAATCCAACACATCAAGTTTCGAATTTTGATTACCACTCTTGCTTTTCTTTTCCTTTTTTGCATTTCATTAGGTGGTGACCGAATTTTCTGTGGATAGTCCTTTGAAGCCAAATTCATCTGTCCCTTCGTTTCATTCCTTTTCCTTCTCTTCTTGAATCGGTTTTCCTCTGTCCTCTAAGTGCCTCTTTTCTTCTCTGACCTTCTCAGCCTGTGGGGTGTTGACCGAATCTTTAACACTCTTCTTCTCTACTTCGATTCTGTGAGTGTTTTGTCGAAGGGTAGGTGTTCTTAATTCTTTTTTTGTGACCAAGGGTTGATTTTGTTCTTATAGTTGAATGCTCATCTTCTTGTACTTTGATTGCCGAAATCATGATCCTTTTGTACTTTGATTGCCGAAATCATGATCCTTTCCTTTTGGTGTGGGGGTTGTTGGTTTCTAGGTTTTCAGTGAAGTGAAGGAGGGTCTCAAGGTAGTCACCGAAACCATTTTCTTATCACGCGATTTGAGGTAAGCATTTTGGTCTAGCATTTTGGGGTTGGCCGATACCGTATCTTTGGATTTGGGCTTTTGTTAATGTTAGTTATTGACTCAAGTTCTAGATCGTGCGTTGTTGAGTAATGGATTCTTTTGTTAATACAGTATTTCGGCAGGAAGGGGTGCAATCATTTTTTCGAGTAACATCCTTAACGGGCCAAGTCACACTTTGGTTAAGGTGAGTGTCAATGTCGTTCGTTTGGGATTAATTGGAAGTGATGGGTATTAACACTAACTGAAAATATTGATTGATGTAGGCATTGGACTCGTGAACGGTTCATTCGACTTCGCTAACAAATGTGTAATCATACACCCAGTATTGTACTGTTAAACCCTGGACAATGGTGTATTCACACCCCTGTGCTACTGTGACTCGGCAAAAGCCGAAAAGCAAAAAGTTTGGCATCTAAGGGCTCACGAGCTGCGAATGCTTGTAGGGATAAATCGAGCGACAATCGTTGGCGACAGACTGTAGAGGCCGCCACGAACGTTCTGGTGGGCTTAGGTCGTAATGGGCCTCATTGGGCCAAGATGGGCCATGTGGGCCCAATGGGCTCATGGGCGCCACATGGGTAAAATCCACGGTAAGTGACAAATAATGGATTGGGCTGCGAAGATCGTATGGCCATGACTGAAATTTGGCTGAATGGGCCACACGAGCGTGTGGGCCCACTTGAGTCGAGTAATAGACCTTGGGCCCAAGTACACTATTTTGGCCTTATAGGTTATCCAAGTCGTTCGAGGTGACTGTAGGCCTTTGGAAAGGTCGTTAACTGTACCTTTACCCTAATAAGTAAAATGATAGAAATACCCTTAATGAGTAGAATTACCGAAATACCCTTGTAGGGTAGAATTACTAAAATACCCTTGTAGGGTAGAGTTACTGAAATACCCTTGTAGGGTAGAATTACCGAAATACCCCTGAGGGGTGAAATTACTGTTTTACCCCTACCCCTAGTGGTAATTTAGTGATGTGTGTATGATATCTATTTGACTTGTTATGAACATGACATACTGCACACACGTAATCTTTTTGACACGATGTTCTGCATTGGGGTTGGGATTCTGATTTGGAGGAAGTACTGTATAGTGGCTCTGCCACATTTTTACTGTTCTAGTGGCTTTGCCACGTGTTCTGATTTTAGTGGCTTGGCCACGTTTACCGTTATTAGCGACTTTCTTTGCGTTACTTATAGCTTGACTATCTTTGCGATATTGGTGTGTTGGCTGGGTGGGTTGACTTAGTCCCCACATGGTGTGTTGGTTGGTACGGGTGGTGTGTTGGCTGGATTGGGTTGGGTGCATCACTATTCTGTACTGTTATTATTTTGGGCTTATACCCATATTGTTACTGTATTTGGCTAAAGCCCACACCTGCATCTTTATTCATGAATAGAGGCTCGCCTGCCTGAGCTATTCTTGCATGATAAGGGATTACACACTGAGTTCTCGTAACTCACCCTTTTCTTTTCACTATACAGGTAATCCCCAGCCTTAGATGATTTGGAGCTGCGAGGGACTCGGAGGTGGCCACATGTTCGCGAGTGTTTTAATTTATACCTAGCTTTTAAATATTTGATTTTGGGGTTGATATTTATGTAACAAGGCCATTTGAGGTTTTAACTTTTACTTGTTTTTAACTTCTTACTTCAACCTGCAAGATTAGGAAACACGAGTTTTCCAAAATAATAACTATGTCCAAAAGAAATCACGCATTTCAAATTTTAATGTTTACAATTAGAAAAGCTTCCGCGATTTTTAATCCAGAGTAATAAACTCATAATAAATGATATGACTAATAAGTGATTAAAAAGTTTTGATTTTACAACCCTAACGGTTTCAATAGCAATTAGTTTTAAAAAGAATTTAAAACTTTAGTCACGAATTTTCATCGACAAGACTGGTTTTCAAATCAACACTTCGATGTGACACGTCAGATCCGGTCGTAACGTCTAGGCCAGATTTGGGGTGTTACATAAGTAACATTCCATACAAACACAACAATCAATTAGACATATTTTGTAACACCCTAAACCCAGCCTAGAAGTTAGGCCCTAGTCCAGCATATCACATTGAAGTGTTTTTGCGAAAACCTTGTTTTCATTGAAAACCCTTCTAAAGAAAAGTTAAGTAAAAATCCAGTTTGCTTTCAAAATGAGGTGTATCCAAAAAAAACCATTTCCTTGTTACTATGTAAAAAAAATTTCCTTTGACAGTGGAAGCTCGTTCTTAAAACACAATTAGTTTAAAAAACTTGAAATATGATTCAAAGAAATAAATCTAGGTTCCTTTTCAAAATTTCAATGCATAGTGGAAGTAATGAATAATAACTAGAGAGAAAGCCTTGTTACAATCCGAAATAAAATAACTTAAAATAAATAACATAAAATCTAGAATTTAGATATTAAGAATAACAGGTCTAACCGTCTTGCTAGTTGGCCACCTCTGAGTCCCTCAATCCATCGAACCGCCTACTGAGGATCACCTGAGAAAATTAAAAGAGGGAGTGAGTTTTCGAAAACTTAGTGTGTATGACCCTCGTCAAACAAACAGCATACATATCATATTATTAACATAGTAATATCATACATGCAATACAGTGCAAACCCTCCCAAAATAATCCATTCGGTAAACTTCGTCTCCGTCCAATCGAAACACTTCTGCGGGGATTTCTAAATCGACCCACCCATCTGATACATTTCAAGGGTAGCCCGGTTGCGGTACTACCTAACGTTGCAACAAAGCTGTTAATCATATAATGGGCTTAGAAAGCCATCAGTGGATCCATGATCGTCAAGCAACCATGCGATCCTCATATACATCCTCCGTTCCATAATTTCCCAACCCATATGCAACCTAAACAGAATATCATATGAATGCAGCATATGTACATGTAACATCCATAAATCTTACCTTCAACACATAGGGGCATTTTAGTCATTTTCGCCCTTATGGGCATTTCGGTCATTTCTCATTGTTATGGGTCTATTACTTACCATGGCCTGTTATCAACTCCTCATTGGCTAAAGTGAATAGATACTATGCACCAGGTAGGATTCCAGAGAAGAGGAGGTGAATCATTAAGACCGCTTAAGTACCAAGCACTCCCTAGATCCAATCCTAGACATGCATATACTCATTGCCACACCTTAACCTTATGACTTGTCCACGATCACAATTAGTTAAGTATTAAAGTTTTATGCAAGGTTAAGCAATTTACCAAATACTAAGCCCAAGACCCCTTACAAAGCCCAAACAAATTCACATACGTTCATATGGCCCACTAGGCCCAATCTCATTCGTATGGCCCATTAGGCCCAAATCACATGCATATGGCCCATCTAGCCCAATCACATTTGTATGGCCCATTAGGCCCAAATCACATTTGTATGGCCCATTAGGACCAAATCACATTCATATGCCCCATATGGCCCAATCACATTCATATGGCCCATCTGGCCCAAATCAATTCCAAGCATGTAACCAACATGACTAGTTCATCACTTATTACCAAATAATCAAATTTGCCTATTTTGAGCCTACGGCCCATCATACCCATTTTGCCCATTCTGGCCTAGTTGGCCACAACACGACCCAAGTCCATGAGATCGCTCATGGGGTTTTTGTTATCGATTCCATTTTCCTTATACGAGTGTTCGCACACTCGCAAGACTACCGAATCCAAACTTTTAGGCTTTTGGGATTTCACAATCCATTGTGTGTGTATAGTGTATGTACACACTTGATAACAAAACGCGCTGCGATCTCCGTAGCCACGATCCTACAAACGATGTCACTCAATGATTAATCACATATACTTATCGAATACTTTACCAAAAGTCGAAGTCTCACCTTAACCTTACTTGAAACACCAAGCCTTAATAGCTTTTCCTCAATCACTAATCACGAGTACTTCCTAAATCTACATCAATCATAATTACTAAAAACTGAATCATAAGTGACTTATATCCATCTTAAGTCACCCTTACATTACTTACGACCATTCAGCCAACCTTCAAAACCAAAAGTAAAGACTACTTACCCAAATCCAGACACCCATAAAGAGTAATTTGGCAGAGATCTGAAGAACATAGATTCAATATCAATCCCCTACCAAAATTGATTTAGAAAGAGTGAGGAAGAGGAGAAGTCGATTCTAGCAAGATCAATTGAAAGAGTAAAGTACTTACACAAGAATCGGCTAGGTTGAAGAAATAGTGATGGCACCAAAAAGAATTTAGGCAAAGGAAGGGTGGAATCATTTGGCTTTAGAGGTTTGGAAAAAGTAACAAGAAGAAAAGGAAAAAGATCAAATGCGCTTGTGTGAGGGTAACTACAGGATATTCGGTAAAAAAAAGAAAAACTGACCTATTTGCAAAACTCTCCAAATGCCGAAAGCCACAATGAAAATTTGAAATACCTCCTAAAAGACCCAAAAACGGCACTCATCTACCTCCTAAGCCTAATTTATACACTTGCCACGTCCCAAATCGGCACCAACTCTTCACACTTCTCAGCTCCTAACTTTTCTCCCTGATAACTCCTCAATCTCATCCTAAATTTTCTCCAAGATAAGCTCTTATAATCTCTCCATGCCATTTCAAACCTCTCATCCATCAGACTTTCACTACAACACAAACTCTAGCCGTCCTGATAGCAAATAAATACCCCAATAAAATACCATGCCACTACTCAAACCTTGGACTCCATTGCTTGCTAATGATGCCACCTCCCTGCTCCCTAAGTGGCGCCACTTTGCCATTACACCACAAGCTCTTTGTGTCATTTTTCTTCTTTATTTTTTTAAAAGGCCTACTAACTGACATCACAGTTCCCTTGGGGCTAAAACCAAAAATTTTCCTATACCCTTACTTAATCCCAGAACATCTCCAACACCCCTAGACACTCCAAATTCATTAACCCTCAAAACCCACATGCCAATTGTCATTTTCTCGCTCACTTAAAAATTTTATGAGACCCAAAGCCCAAAGCTTAATAGGCCCAATTCTACTAGGCCCAAATTTTGGGGCGTTACAATTCTACCCCGTTGAAGAAATTTTGTCCTCGAAATTTCCAACTAGCTATTAATCGCACCGCTCAAGTCACACCGCTATGCTTTTGTTGAGCATTGTGATTTTAATAACACTAACACACTTTAACTCTAATTGAACCCTTTACACTTACCAAAAAAAGCCTACCCACTAGAGCAGATAAAAATTGCATGCATACAGTTTCTATACCCAAAATATCGCATCCACAAAAAACATACCCGACTTAATGGTGATTGAACAATCCCGAGCCTGATGCTCCTCAGACCCGCATCTGAAACACGCTCCTGACTTCTTCCAGCATTCACCCGGATGACGCCTTCTGCAATATTCATAAGCTGGAAAGTTTAGACGTACCTTAACATGCTTGACAGAACGGGACTACAGCCCTAGAGAACTACGATATCTTTTTTTCTTACAGTCCACGCACCTAACCCGAAGTGTTTCACCAATTTCTTTAACCTCCTCCAGTACCTCCCTTACTAGTTGAGTCAGCACATCAGTAACAAGTTCCAGGTTATTGCTACTCGAGGTTGGTGGCCTCACTCTGACCTCTGTCTCCTGGACCATCTCATGCTCTGGTGAAGCTGGTGCCTCCCTAGCAGATGTGTGGCCCGATGCTGATGACCCAGCCCTAACACTTCTACGGCCTCTGCCGTGACCCCTTACACCTCTTCTAGAGCTCATCGTTGATTCTCGTAGAATCAGAATTAGGAATTTTATGAAATTTTAGTTAGTTTTAGTAATTAAGCCGATGTTTTATGATAATATTAAGTAAAGAGGTTGTTTTCGTAAATCCTCTACAGTTTCAAGTTCCTACGGGCTTTAGTATAATCATCTAAAGTAGCCCACTAACTATCTATAGTATATCAAGTTAAACAAGCTTAATAAGAGAACTTACTTGGTTCGACGTTGAAGACTCGGTGTGCCACATCACAAGAATTTCCAAAATATTTCTATCCAATCCAAAAATAGTTTTTTTTAAAACCCAAGTAATAAGGCCCATTTCATAGCTCGATCGGTAAAGCTGCTAATCATATAATGGGCTTAGATAGCCATCGGTGGATCCACGGTCGTCAAGCAACCATGCGATCCTCATATACTTCCTCCATTCCATAATTTCCCAACCCATATGCAACCTAAACAGAATATCATATGAATGCAGCAAATGTACATGTAACATCCATAAATCTTACATTCAACACATAGGGGCATTTTAGTCATTTTCGCCCTTAGGGGCATTTCGGACATTTCTCATTGTCATGGGACTATTACTTACCTAGGACATTATCAAGTCCTCGTTGGCTAAAGTGAACAGATACTATGCACCAGGTAGGATTCCAGAGAAGAGGAGGTGAGTCATTAAGATCGCTTAAGTACCAAGCTCTCCCTAGATCCAATCCTAGACATGCATATACCCATTGCCACACCTTAACCTTATGACTTTTTCACGGTCACAATTAGTTAATTATTAAAGTTTTATGCAAAGTTAAGCAATTTACCAAATACTAAGCCCAAGACCCCTTACAAAACCCAAACAAATTCACATACGTTCATATGGCCCACCAGGCCCAATCTCATTCGTATGGCCCATTAGGCCCAAATCACATTCATATGGCCCATCTGGCCCAATCACATTCGTATGGCCCATTAGGCTCAAATCACAATCATATGGCCCATATGGCCTAATCACATTCATATGGCCCATCTAGCCCAAATCAATTCCAAGCCATATAACCAGCATGACTAGTTCATCACTTATTACCAAATCATCAAATTTGCCTATTTTGAGCCTACGGCCCATCGAGCCCATTTTGCCCATCCTGGCCCAATTGGCCACAACACGACCCAAGTCCATGAGATCACTCATGGGGTTTCTGTTATCGATTCCATTTTCCTCATATGAGTGTTCGTACACTCGTAAGACTACCGAATCCAAACTTTCGGGCTTTCGAGATTTCCCAATCCATTGTGTGTGTATAATGTATGTACACACCTGATAACAAAACGGGTTGCGATCTCATTAGCCACGATCCTACAAATGATGTCACTCAATGATTAATCAAATATACTTATCGAATACTTTACCAAAAGCCGAAGTCCCACCTTAACCTTACTTGAAACACCAAGCTTTAATAACTTTTCCTCGATCACTAATCACAAGTACTTCCTAAATCTGCATCAATCTTAATTATTAAAAACTGAACCATAAATGACTTATATCCATCTTAAGTCACCCTTACATTACTTACCACCATTCGGCCAACCTTTAAAACTAAAAGTGAAGAATACTTACCCAAAACTCGAAACGCATAAAGAGTAATTCGGCAGAGGTCTGAAGAACAGAGATTCGATATCAATCCCCTACCAAAATCGATTTAGACAGAATGAGGGAGAGGAGAATTCGGTTTTAGCAAGATCAATTGAAAGAGTAAAGTACTTACACAAGAATCGGTTAGGTTGAAGAAATAGTGACGGCACCAAAAAGAATTTCGGTAAAGGAAGGGTGGAAGTATTCGGCTTTAGCGGTTTGGAAAAAGTAACAAGAAGTAAAGAAAAAGATCAAATGCGCTTGTGTGAGGGTAACTACAGGATATTCGGTAAAGAAAAGAAAGATTGACCTATTTGCAAAACTCTCCAAATGCCAAAAGCCACAATGAAAATTCGTAATACCCCCTAAAAGACCCAAAAATGGCACTCATCTACCTTCCTAAGCCAAATTTATACACTTCCCACTTCCCAAAACGGTACCAACTCTTCACACTTCTCGGCTCCTAACTTTTCTCCCTGATAACTCCTCAATCTCATCCTAAATTTTCTTCAAGACAAGCTCCTACAATCTCTCCATGACCACTTCAAACCTCTCATCCATCAGGCTTTCATTACAACATAAACTCTAGTCGTCCTGATAACAAAATAAATACCCCAATAAAATACCATGCCACTACTCGAACCTTGGACTCCCTTGCCTGCTAATGACGCCACCTCCCTGCTCCTTAAGTGGCGCCACTTTGCCACTACACCACAAGCTCTTTGTGTCATTTTTCTTCGAAATTTTTTTAAAAGGCCTACTAACTGACGTCACAGTTCCCTTGGGGCTAAAACCAAAATTTTTCCTACACCCTTACTTGATCCCAGGACATCTCCAACACCCCTAGATACTCCAAATTCATTAACCCTCAAAGCCCATATGCCAATTGTCATTTTCTTGCTCACTAAAAATTTTTCTGAGACCTAAAGCCCAAAGCCCAATAGGCCCAAATTCGGGGCGTTACATATTTACATGCTCGATTAAGTTACACGAACTTACCTCGACACTTGTTTGCATAAGTAATCTACTAAGCTGAAACCTTTTCTTTCCCTCAGTCTAACCTCAAATTTGTGTTGTCCGAATTTATATAAATAGCTTTAATCATCAATTTCTCATATTTCATACTCATTTGGACTGAATTTAAGTCTTAGGAAAAATTACAATTTTGCCCTTAACTTTTTCATAAATTCCAATTTTGTCCCTGGGATCGGAAAATGAAACTTGTGCAATTTACTCCCTATTCCAAGTCTAACCAAAATCATATTACAAAATTTACAGCACATGTATTCATAAAAATTCAGAATTTTTCATCAAATTTCACAACTTCACGTTTTAGTCCCTAAATCATGTTTTCATCAAAAATCACTTTGTAAAAGTTGTTTATCTATCAACAACCTTTCATTTTCTACCATAAATTTCTAATTTTTAGCATATTCATCCATGGCCAAATTTCATACGTTGATAACTTTTCAAATTAATCCCCAAATAGATAGATTAGACTATCCTAATACAAAAAATATAAAAATTACTAAAAACAAGACTTGATTTCATACCTTTTTAAGGTTGGAAAGTTTTCTTCCTCTCTCCTAGGGTTTCCATAAAAATATTGGGGAAGAAGACATGAAAATAAGATGATAATTCCTTTTTTAATTAATTATCATCTTTTAATTTATCTAATTTCCAAATTAGTCGCTACTCTTTTCTAATTTTTTCATGGATGAGTCACCAAAAATCTACATACTTTTCTTTAATGGTCTAATTACCATATAAGGACCTCTAGTGTAACACCTCTCACCCGTATGTCGTAATAGGGTAGCGGAGCGTTAACTGACTTATAAAACAATTAAACATCCACTTAGCATACATTTTTGTAATTCAAGCATTCATCATTCAATCAAAATCAATTTGTCCCTAATACGAGCCTACGAGGCCCTAAACATACATTAGGAGTGGTTCGGGAGTAAACCGATAACTTTGGAAACATTTGGAACACTACTAAAATTTTTCCCAAAACAGGGGACACACACCCGTGTGGTCAGACCGTGTGTCTCAGACGGCCACCAGACAGGTCCGTGTCATAGACCGTGTGGACATTCAAAATGGGAGCACATGACCATGTCCCAGCCTTTGTCTGACCCCGTGTAACTCTCTGACTTGGGTCACATGGCCAACACACACACCCGTGTACCCTAAAAATGACCATACATGTCCGTATGCTAGGCTGTGTGCTAGGCCGTGCCAAACCTGTAGGGTATACTAACTTATGCCACAAGGCCAAGTCACATGCTCGTGTGGGAGGCCGTGTTGAGCATACTGACTTGATTTCAATTTCAACACCAGGGGACACACGGCCGTATAACATGACCGTGTGTCAGACACAGCTGAGACACACTCCCATGTTTCTGCCTGTGTGGACAAAAATAGGCTATTTACCAAGCCATTTTGCCACCCAAAATTAGGCACACCTACATAACTCATATGGCACAAAACATAACATCAATAGGCATATAATTCAATTCCAAACCAAGCATGATTTATACCATTTCCAACATCAACCTTTACAAAACATAAGTACCACATTATTCCATCTAAATTCATACCAATCCTTGTCTTCTCAAATCATCAAAATGACCATTAACAAATATGCATTATTTGGCCTAATTTTGCAAGTAGACCAATAACCACAAATCATCAATTTAACACTCATATTACCTGTTATCATCAATCATCACACAACCATCAACCAACTCAATTCACAAGACATAATCATACATATATGTACATTATTCAAACATACCAAATAAACAAAAATAAGCCATCACACATGGCTATATATACATACGAAAACATAAACATTTACAATGCCAATTCATATGGCCAAAATCATTATCAAGTCATAACCAAAATGACCAAAGTCCCTATACATGCCATATACTTAAAATACTAACGTTCTTAGGTACCAAGTGATCGGTAGATAGTGTGAAGCGATCTCCGACGATCCTCGAATCCAAGCTAGTTTGAAATCACTATAAAACATAGAAAAATAAACAATGTAAGTGTTATAGCTTAGTAAACTCGTATAAAACAAACCCGATATAATCATAAACACATAATTCAAAAATTTATTATATACATGAATTTTACATCAACTAACAAACCTTACAATTTCTTATTCACCACATTTTATACTTTCTTTACCATTTCCTCAACTCAAATCCAATATAGTTTATGCACATACCTGTACCATCTCGTACCAATCTCATTCTCAACGACATCATTCATTTACCCGTTGAACCACTCGAAATAGAACTCGAATATTCAAGACTCTCGCATAATAAGTACCTATACCTTGGCCCGAAGACAAATCAAGGTAACTTATATCTGAAGTACTGATATCATGGCCCGAAGCCAAATAGTATAACTCGCACCTGAACTGCCAACATCATGGCCCGAAGCCAATTCAATGTATCCCCTAATGACATGTCACTAGTATCCTAAACAATTCCTAAGGTTCAACCAGGATTTCTAATGTCGAATTATCATCTAGTCATGGTCGAACTTGTCTGAAGTCTTGTGTTCACAACTTATACAATATCAAAGCGTTTAACATACATTTATAATGAAATTTATCACATGCGAACTTACCTCGGATGTGAAAACGACGAAATAAGTCGATTAGTCGATAACTTTAGTTTTCCATCGATCTAGATCTGAATTCCGCTTTTCTTGATCTAAATATATTCAAAATTAACTCATTTAATTATCCTTCTATTCAATTTAGTCCAAAACACACATTTAAGCACATTTACACTTTTACCCCTAGAATTTCACAACTTTTACAATTTAGTCCTTATTACACAAAATCACAAATTCATGAAATTTCTTTAATACCTATGATAGTCGAATTACTATAATGCCCATAGCAGCCTATATTTATCAACTTTTCACACGTTTAACCACACATTTTCACATTTTCACAAAGAAATCCCTATTTTGCATTTTCACTAAAAATCACTTAACAAAATTTGTATATCTATCATCAAACATTCATAATTTATCATTAAACATAAAAAAAACCCATGTATTCATTAATGGCATCATTCAACATCTTTAACGGTTTCGCAAAATAGTCCCTGGGCTAGTTAAAACTAGTTGCAACGATCACAAAAACATAGAAATCATTAAAAACGGGACAAAAACGGACTTACAATTGAGTTAAGAAGCTTGGCCGAATGTACATACATCCATGGAGTTTCTTTCTTCTAAAATTTTGGTAGAAAAGGCTTAACAAAGATGATAACCTTATTGTTTTTATTATTTAACTTATTAATTCACTAAATTACCTTATTAACCTTTGTTATAAAACATTTAAATCACTTATTATAAGCCCATAAATGTCCATTACCAATAATATTGGTTTAACTACCATTTAAGACCATCATATTTAAAAGCCAAAGCTATTTGACCCTCTTAACTAATAGAACAATAATTTTTCACTTTATGCAATTAAGTCCTTTTTACCAAATTAGGCATTCAAATGATAAAATTTCTTCATGAAACTTTCACACATACATGCTATCATGTTGTAAACACTTAAATTAATATTAAAATAATTTTTTTGACCTCAGATTTGTGGTTTCGAAACCACTGTTTCAATTTGACCAAAAACGGGCAGTTACATCTAGTTTTGAATTCCATAGCTATTTAATCCTTATAGCTACTAAAATTTGATTTTCGCATTTTATATAATTTAGTCCTTCTCATAGTTAAACACTTAATCGATAAAATTTTTGTATCAAAATTTTCACACGACATGTCTATCATAATACGGGCCATATAATAAAATAAAAATAAACTTTATTTTCGAATCAGATTTGTGGTCCTGAAACCACTGTTACATTTTCACTAAAAAATAGGCTATTACAGCTCTCCCCTTTAAGGATTTTTGTCCTCGAAAATCTTACCAGTAAAAAGATTCGAGTATTGCTTCCTCATAGTGTCTTCTAGTTCCCAATTAGCTTCTTCAATACCATGTCGTTGCCAAAGAACTTTTACTAATCCTACGTTTTTATTTCTTAACTCTTTTGTTTCTTGAGCTAAGATTCTGATGGGTTCCTCACTATAAGTCATATTAGGTTGTATCTCAACTTCTGTCGGAGTAATAACATGTGAAGGATCGGATCGGTATAGGTGTAGCATAGACACATGGCAAACATTATGAATCTGATCAAGTTCTGGTGGTGAAGCTAACCGATATGCAACCGGTCTAATTTTTTATAATCTTATATGGTCCAATGAACCGTGGGCTCAGTTTTCCTTTACAGCCAAACTGAAGAACTTTCTTCCAAGGCGATACTTTCAAGAATACCTTGTCACCGACTTTGAATTCTATTTCTTTTCGTTTAAGATCAGCATAGGACTTTTGATGATCAGAGGCTACTTTCAAACTGTCTCGAATTACTTTCACTTTTTCCTCGGTTTCACAGACTAAGTCAACTCTGTGTAACTTTTTCTCATTGAGTTTTTTCTAATACAATGGAGTTCTATATTTGCGTCCGTAAAAGGCTTTATACGGTGCCATTTTAATACTAGACTACTAACTGTTATTATAAGAAAATTCAACCAAAGACAAATACCTTTCCCAGTTACCTTCAAATCAAGTATACAACATCGAAGCATATCTTCCAAGATCTATATCACCTGTTCAGATTGATCATCTGTCTGGGGATGAAATGTAGTGCTAAAGTGTAATTGAGTACCCATAGCTTCTTGCAATTTGCTCTAGAATCGAGATGTAAACTGAGGGTCTCTATCTGAAATAATGGAAACAAGCACTCCATGCAATCTGACAATCTCAGAAACATATAATTCAGCCAATCTATCCAAGGAAAAATGTATACGTACCGGAATAAAGTGTGCAGATTTTGTCAACCGATCAACAATCACCCAAATGTCATCTTTCTTCTTTGGAGACGGGGGTACCCCGATACAAAGTCCATAGTAACTCTTTCCCTTTTGCATTCTGGTATCAAAACTTGTTGTAATAGTCCAGAAGGCAATTGATGTTCAACTTTTACTTGCTGACATATCAAACATTTAGATACAAACTCAGAAATATCTCGTTTCATTCCTGTCCACCAATATATCTTTTTTAGATCATTGTACATTTTATTACTACTAGGATGAATAGACATGATACCATTATGAGCTTCATTCAAAATCTTCTGTACCAATTCTGAACTTTTCGGTACACATACTCTAACAAACAACCATCAGCCCCGATCTAAAATTCTGAGTCAGGAGTCGATTCACTTTATATCCGTTTTGCTTGCAACTTACTATCATTTTTCTGAGCTTCAGAGATTTGTTGTAAAAACGTTGGTCTAGCTTTTAACTCAGCTATGATTGAACCACAATCAGATAATGAAAATCGAGAATTCATTGCTTGCAGGGTATATAGGGATTTTCTACTTAAAGCATCACTACATTGGCTTTTCCCAGATGATAGTCAATAACAAGATCATAATCTTTCAGTAATTCAAGCCATCTGCTCTGTCTCAAATTCAAATCTATCTATGACATCAAATACTTCAAACTTTTATGGTCAGTGAATATGTGACATTTTTCACCAAACAAGTAATGCAGCCAGATTTTCAATGCAAACATTATGGCTGCCAATTCAAGGTCATGTGTTGGGTAGTTTCTTTCATGTGGTTTTAGTTGTCTTGGAGCATAGGCTACTACTTTACCTTCTTACATCAAAATACAGCCTAAACCATTTAACAATGCATCACTGTAAATTATGAATTTCTTACCCAATTCAGGCTGAACTAACACTGGTGCTTCTGTCAATAAAGCCTTTAATCTGTCAAAACTCTGCTGGCATTTGTCAGTGCACTCAAACTTTACATCTTTCTGCAACAAATGGCTCATCAGAGAAGCTATCATTGAAAAATGTTTTACAAACCTATGATAATAACCAGCTAGTCCCAGAAAGTTTCAGACTTTAAGCACATTCTTCGGTGGCTTCCAATTAACAATGGTTGAAATTTTATTCGAGTCTACCCTAACACCTTCAGCAGATACTATATGCCAAAGAAAACTAACTTCCCATAGCCAAAATTCACATTTACTAAATTTGCCATACAATTGTTTCTCTCATAGAGTTTGCAACACTATTCTCAAATGCTCAACCTGTTCATTTTCATCTCAGGAGTAAACCAAAATATCATCTATAAATACCACCACAAACCTGTCTAAATATGGCTGAAATTTCTATTCATCAGATCCATAAACACTGCAAGTGCATCTGTCAAGCCAAATGGCATCACAAGAAACTCATAATGTTCATACCTAGTTCTAAAAGTTGTCTTGGGTACGTCTGGATCTTTTACCCGTAGTTGATAGTAATCAGAACGGAGATCAATCTTTGAAAATACAGTGGCACATTTTAAGTAGTCAAACAAGTCATCAATACGAGGCAATGGATACTTGTTCTTTATTGTAACTTTATTGAGCTGTCTGTAATCAATGCACAACCTCAACGATCGATCTTTCTTCTTTACAAACAGAACTGGTGCACCCTAAGGTGAGAAACTAGGTCGAGCAAAACCTCTGTCAATCAATTCTTGCAACTGTGCTTTCAAGTCTTTCAATTCAGTAGGAGCCATTCTGTAAGGTGCTATGGATATTGGTGTTGTTCCCGGAATAAGATCTATAGAGAATTCCACTTCCCTATCCGGTGGTAAACTAGGTAATTCCTCTGGGAATACATCAGGAAATTCACATACAAGTGGCACTAACTGGATCTTTAACTCAGATACTTTAGTATCCAGCACATATGTAAGGTAAGCATCATAACCCTTTCGGACATATTTCTGTGCTAATATTACTGAAATCACATTAGGTAATCCATCCAGTTTATCAGATTCAACATGAAGTAATTCACGATTCTCACATTTCAATACAATATATTTCTACTTACAATTCACCACTGCGTCATATTGGGTTAACCAATCCATTCCCCAAAACACATCAAATTCATCGAATGGCAATAACATCAAGTCAATCGAAAAGCAATAACCTTTTACCATCAATGGACAATTTTTACAAACTTTATCCACCATAACATACTGGCCTAAAGGGTTTGAATCTTTAACCACAAATTCAATGAATTCAACAAGTAAATTTTTAACAGTCACTAAGTTCGTGCATATGTATGAATGTGTGGAGCCAGGGTCAATTAAAATAGTAATATTAGTATCAAGAAGAGAAAATGTACCAGTAATGACATCGGGTGCAGAGGCATCTTCTCTAGCACGAATAGCATATGTTCTTGCAGGTACTCGTGCCTCAGATTGAACTACTATATCCCTGGTAGTACTTCGACTACCACTAACATTTTTGGGGTGACAAGGTGGTCTGCCTCTTGAAACAGGATTACTAGGCTTTGGATCTGGATCTATTTCTTTTTCAACTATTTCTAGACAATCTCTGAGCTCCATTTCTAGACCAACATTCCCCATGATGAAATTTGTTACAATGTTTACATTTTGATTTGGGATTATTGACACTGCCTACACTGGTCACAGATGTATATACCCCGGGTTAGAATGTTGAGAGCCCCGCTCTCTTCCAGAATATCTCGTATAGGTGGTAACACGATCATAATACTTCTTTAATTTCTTAGAATCAAATGATTGTGACTTACTCGTAGTTCTCTTTTTATAAACCTGAGCCTCTCTTTCAGCTTGTTTCTTCCCTTTACTCAATTCTTCAGCTTTATGTGCTCGTTCGGCCAGTAGCACAAATTCCCTTATTTCGAGAATTTTGATCAATAATTTGATGTCTTCATTTAAACCTTCTTTAAAGCATTTACACATCTCGGCCTCAGATTAGGCCCATTCTCTGGCATATTTACTCAGCTGAACAAATTCTCGTTCATATTCAGACACAGTCATATTTCCCTACTTGAGCTCTAAAAATTCCTTTTTTTTTCTGATCCATAAATCTTTGACTCACATATTTCTTCCTGAATTCAGCCTGGAATAATTCCCATGTAACATTCTCTCTCAGTACCACTGAACTTATGGTATTCCACCAATGATAAGATGTATCTTTCAGTAGAGATACTGCATATTTCAGACATTCGACAGGTGTACAAGATAATTCATCAAAAACCTGGATGGTATTTTCCAACCAAAATTCAGCCCTTTCTGGATCATCATCTGCGGTAGCTCTACAAGCAAAGCAAAATTTAGCCGTGTGTGCAAAGCAGGCCATTTGCAAGGCTAAAATGCCACCCATACTAGGGTCATCTCTACAAGCAACATACCAATTTATTTCATGCACAATTGACATCCAAAAATATGTCGAATTAATCAACAAATCTTTACATCCAATCTCATTTCCGATCATGCCAATTTGTATAACTAAAACATATATACATTCAAGCATGATTCATCTACATTTACCTTTCATATAATCATTTATTTGCTCAAACATACATACTCATAATGCATTCATATGCTTACCATAGCCTTGGCCATTTCATTAGCTATCAAGCCATACAAAATCATGGATCATATATCATATTCACTCATGCATATTGCCATCATTTATCTAGCCACATCTCATGGCTATTTATACGCATTTCAAACATACTCCAAAATTACTAGCTTAAACATGCCATATTTAGCTATATACATATTTCAAAGGTACCAAAACAAGTTTGAGTAGTGAAACACCCCAAACCCGGCCCACGAGCCTCGACCGGATTCGGTATGTTCCTGGAGTAAAACGGTTCAAAACATGTTTGTTTCTTTCAAAAATCTTGGGTGATTTTGGAGAAAATTTGATTTGGATTCCAAATTGAAAACATCGTTATGGGCTTAAAGATTAGGTTTTATTAAAACTTTGTTGTCATATTTCAAAACTATAAGTTCAAGGTAAGAGTTGAGTTTTTAGAGTTTACCCATTTACATTGAAAAAATATTCATTTGCGTTAGGTGTCAAAACGTTCAATGTTTATTTTAAAATAATTTAGATAACCCTTGATTAACAAAAATAATATCGTGATAATTAAAAAAAAAACAATTAAAAGCAAGCGTGAAACAGTTCATACTAAGTGGCCTTATTACATCAAAACAAAACCTGAAATAAATCCAAAATACTTAAGATATGAAAAGTCTAAATTAAAAGAAACTCTGAGCTGTGCATGGCCACCACTAAGCTCCTGCCGACCCGGTCCATCACTGAGTGTTACCTGAAAGAAAATATTCCCCCAACGAGGTGAGTCAAACAGACTCAATGTGTACATCCAACACTAAGTCCTAACAAATTCAGGCATAACAAGGAATACATACGTACAGATAACAATTATACATAATGATGCGATCCTGAACCCAAACCTAGATGCCATCCGCTACACATCACCCGTACCAACCATCACACCGTGGGGACTACTAAGTCAACCCTCCATCCGTTATACATCATCGAAGGCAGTCGCTGCAGTCGACGTGCTCATCGCCCTTATAAAATTCGTGGCATAGCCATTAGATAATTATTTTGTGACATGAGTCACCACATTCAGATAATGTGACCGAAGTCCCCACATTCAGATTTTCGTGGTATAAACCACAAGATCACTTCCCCTTTTCATATCACCCATATGCCCCATGTCATACAAATCATGCATAAGTCATGCCTTAATCCCTATTTCACATTCTTATCAATATTCACATATGTGCCATATTCCAACTACTCATATCACTGATTAACATAATGTAAAATTTATGTACCTGAGTGCGTTGTACCATTGCATGGTACCTCTGGCCACATTTCACATTATTATAACACATATATTAGCACATGGCCATAAATCTATTAAGATCTAGTGTGGGGTACACACCTGATTTACTTAACGCTTCCACTGAATCCCGAAATCTACCGAAATAGATTATATTCCTTCCTATAGATCATAGTTAAAAATCGATCAATACTAACCCTTAATATGGCCTTGGCCGAATGCTGACACTTCCTTACCTTGTGGATCTAAACCCCGAAATTAATCCTTGTTTGTGGTATCTGTCGAAATGCCTATAGACATATGTTAGATCCAAATCCTAACATTAAATCACAATAAATGGCCCTTGGCCGAATACTATACATGACTTACCTTAGGTTCTTGAAACCCCGAATGATTTCCCTAGAAGTCGGCTATAAAGGAAGTCCCGAAACTCACCTTCCAAGTTTCGGTTCAAGAGAAAAAGAGATCAGTTTTCCATAGTGTTGACTTAATCGAAGGTATTAGAAAGGAGATTAAATGACAAAGAATTCCTTACCCCACTATTAGAACCGATTGGATGTCCTGCTACCAAAAGATCAACAACGCCCCTTTAGACTACCGAGAGATTTAGCCACAGGTTTGATCAACAAGTTTCGGCTTTTGAGAGTTTAATGAGCAATCGGCTAGGAGTCCTTTGTATATGCGGCCTTTGATTGAAGCGAAGAAGAGAATGGAGTTTGAAGGTTTTCAGCTTTGCAAGTGAGTAGTAAAAAGGGAGAAGAGAAAAAAGAACACAAGCAGATGTCTTTGGAATTTTCGGCACACATGAAAAGAGGAGAGAAAGAATGAATTTCAGCACACCCTTCCTACTATACCAAAGCCGAAAATACCATCCTCCAATGTCCCATATTCGACCAACTCTTCCTCCCCTATCAACTCCTTCTTTTTCTCCTAAAATTTCTCTTCCTTACCCATTCAAAAATAATTCAAATAAATCAACATTTATCTTCAATTTTAGCCGAATTTTAAAAGGAAATTAATCATATCTAAAACTCCCCCTTTGGTGCCCCATTGCCGTCCACTACTGCTCCCCTATTGCTGAAAATTAAAGTCCCAAAATATTGCTTCCCTTGTGACTCGAACTTAGGCCCTTTCCCACTACATATGGCCTCACTAGCTGGGCCTTAAGTGGCGCCTCCTTGCCACTTTTCCAAGCCCGTTCTTATGTCATATTTCCCCTACATTTTCTCTTAAGGCCACTCTGCCTAGCTTCCTTTTCTAGATTTAAAATCTAATAATTTCTAAGGCATTTATCTACATTCTAGAGTTCCCCAAAGTTTATAAAACACATTCTCATACACATAAACATGCTTTCACATTTATTTAAGCAAAAATGTCTAAGCCATAAATCAAGGATATTACAAGTAGTGTGATGACGATCCTCGACAGTTCCCGAGCCTTCAGTAGCTTTGACGATCTATGAAACCAAGCAAACACACACAGAGTAAGCTTTCAAAAGCTTAGTAAGCCATATACAAATAAATTTAACATAAAATGCATATAACCATATTGATACAATGACATTATTGATTCTCATAGCAAATTCATCACATATATTCTTTGGCTCATTTGCTTAGCCATATCTTACCATATTCTTCAACTCAAATATCACATATACACATGGCTCATTCAAGCATATCTTCACAAATTATCGCATCATTTCTATACACATATTCATCTTAGTGAGTTCTTATAGACACTTACCTTTCATACACACATAGTGTACTTTTCAAACATACCTATAACAGATATACAACTCACATAGTCGTTCATTTCTTGAATTTGCCCGTTGAACCGTTCGGAACTAATAGGATATTCAGAGTGCTCGGAATGGTCATACAATGCCAACGTCCCAGATGTGGTCTTATATGTAACCAAATATCGATACCACTGTCCCAGACAGGGTTATACACGAATCGATAAGATGCCGATGTCCCAGACATGGTCTTACACATAAATCTATCTCGATGCCAACATCCCAGACATGATCTTACACAAAATCTTGAATCAACGCCAACGTCCCTGACATGGTCTTACCTGATATTACATAACGGACACCTATGTCATGACATACGTAATTTTTATCTATTCCTAGGTTCACACGGGACTTCTCGGACTTTAATGACTTGTCGACTTATTAGAAAACTCAAATTTCACATACATTCCATTTCAATGGATAATCATAGCAATTCAAATATCATATATACTCAAATAATTCAATGCAAATACATTTATTTGTATATCAACTTACCTCGAGTTCGATTTAACGAAAATAGATACGGCTATTCAATTACTTTCGATTTCCCGCGATCTAAACTCATCCACGGAAAAATAAAAAAAGGCTAAGGACTAAAGGAAAGATGAAAAGTTATTAAATGGAAATTTAACTAAATGAAAAAGAAAACATTTTCATATCATCTTCCCCATGGAAACCCTAGGACAGAGGATGAAAACTTTTCAACCTCAATAAGGTATGAAATCAAGTCCTATTTTTAATGATTTTTATATTTTTGGAATCGGGATAGTCTAATCTATCTATTTAGGGATTAATTTGAAAAGTTATCAAGGAATGAAAAATGGGTCATGGATGTATATGCTAGAAATTAGAAATTTATGGTAGAAAATGAAAGATTATTGATAGATAAACAACTTTTACAAAGTGTTTTTTTTGATGAAAACATGGTTTAGGGAGTAAAATGTAAACTTGTGAAGTTGAAGGAAAAAATATAAAATTTTATGAATACATGTGCTGTAAATTTTGTAATGGGGCTTTGGTTAGGCTTGGAATAGGGAGTAATTTGCACAAGTTTCATTTTCCGATCTTAGGGACGAAAATAGAATTTATGGAAAAGCTAGGGGAGAAGGTAAATTGAGTCCCAATGAGTATAAAGTGTATGAAATTGATGATTAAAGTTATTTATATAGATCCGAACAACCCAAATTCGGAGTTAAAACGAGGAAAAGAGGAAAATGTCGGATTAGTAGATATTTGTACACGAACCTTTGTCGAGGTAAGTTCGTGTAACTAAATCTAAACATTTTTATCCTTGAATTAAATGTTGTGTTTGTGAATTGTATAAATGCCTTAATTATGTTAAATGATCACATATTCGTCAATGCCCAATAAATGATAAATGATAAAAAATGTAAATTTTATGTTTGAGTTTATTGGGAACATTTGAATTGCATAAATGTATAAATGTATGAGATTGATAACATGTCTGATAATGTTTGAAAAATGTTAAATCTCGTTTGAATAAATGGAAAATCAATGGATATGTGATTTCCCAAAATGAATGAGGTCCTGCATTTGCTACTGGTGGGATTTTGCTCGATCGAGTAATCCTATTAACCTCATTTTTAAAAGGATTTAGCCCGAGCGGGTAATCCTGATATAAGTTTTCTCGAGCATATGTTATTGATTGGATTTAGCCCGGACGGGTAATCCAGATCAAGCTCTTCAAAGCATATGTCATAAAAAGGATTTAGCCTGGACTGGTAATCTTGTTGTATACATGTGTACAATATGTACTTTCTGAAATTGTACCTTATGGGTACTATTGGACATGAATTGATAGATTCTGATTTGTACACCTCGAGTGTACTACCGGTGTATCCATCGATATTTCAAGTAAAGTCAACGGGTAAAACTCTTGACATGAGAAGATTATGAATAAGAAATGAGTTATTACATGTATCTGCCTGAAATACATGAAAATGATAATATGTGATAATTGATACATGGAAATATGAGACGATGATATTTGTACTTGGAATTTGGTTGATGAATATATGTTCATCCTTGATTATAGACTTGTACACCTTGGGTGTACTACTACTTGTGTGACCTTAATATTCGTAAAATATGATTTATACATGATGCATAAAATAAGTTGAACCCAAAACAAACTACTAAGAAACTATACTTGTAATAATAAGAAATGATTTATACATGATAGATGAATACATGTTGTGAAAAGCATAAGTGCATGGAAACTTAATTGTTGTTGAGCTCATACATGTCTTGATGTTACTATGGATTATATGACTAACAAGGGCAATGAGGATGTGTGTAGGGCTTGAGGTCAAATTGATTGTATATGCCTTACTTTGTTACCTCAAAATAGAATGAATCGTAAGTTAAGTACCATGTTATACGAACTTACCAAGCATGTAATGCTTACTCCATTTTATTCTTCCCTGCTTTAGAGTAAATCGGAAGCTCGTTGGATTGGAATGTAACACTCTTTACCTGTATTCAACGCTGAAACAAGGTACGAGGCATTACCGGACTTAAACACAAGCAAACATATCTTTCCGAGCCATAAATTTTCGTCCAAATTAAAACCATTCATATTCAATCATAAAGTCCATTATACGACCCTACGAGGCCCAAAACATGCTTTGGAAGTAGTTCAGAACTAAACCATGAACTTTAGGAAATTTTAGAAAATTTAGAAAATTTTTCATGTTACAGGGGTCACACTCCCGTATGGTTCAAGGGACATGCCCGTGTGACCCTGAGACACGCCCGTACTACAGGTCGTGTTGAATTTAGGGTGCTCTTTGACTTGTGCCACGATCGTGCCACACGCCCGTGTGTTAGGCTGTATGGTCAATTTCATTTTCATAATTTTTCATAAAATAGGTGTAGACTTCACACAGTCGGGGCACATGCCCGTGTTCAAGGCCGTGTAGCACACACAGCCGGGACACATGCCCGTGTGCTAATTCTGGACATTCTGCTTCTCAAAATTAAGGTGCAGGAGAGGGACACACGGCCGGAACACATGCCCGTAGGGCAGACCATGTGTCACACACGGCCTAGACGCACGCCTGTGTGTCTACCTGTGTGGACAAAAATAAGGCTATTTACAAAGCCATTTGCCACCCTTATTTACACCTACACTTACACCAATTCAATAGCACAATTCATGGCATACTTAGGCAACCAAAACATCCACAACCAAGGTATTAACATCACATCCACATGCTAACCTCCAACATGCATAAACATCATGATCTTTATTATAAGTCATGCAAGTTTACACATTCATGAATGATATCAACGTATAAATATACTTCTACCAACATAAGCCATAATTCATGGCCATATACAAAATGAAATCATTAACCATTATAAGCCAATACATTTGGCCACATTGCAAATGACACATATAACAAAATGACCAAGTCGTTATACATGCCATACATTCAAAATGCCAAGATCATAAAATACCCAAAATAAGAGTTTGATAGTGTGATCTGAATCTCCGATGATCTCCAATTCCGAGTTAGCTTGGCAACACTATAAAAACATGGAAAATAAATGGGGTAAGCTATATAGCTTAGTAAGCTCGTATGCAAGAAATAAGCAACCTAACCATGCATATAACATTCAAATAATATAACATAACTAAATGTACATTTAGCATGGTCTCATAATCGTAACTCATTCCATCACAAAACTTACCTCATATTCATCATTTCAAGCATTTAATAGATATGAGCTTCAAGTACATACCTGTACCATCTCGAAATGAATTTAAACATAATATCATCTTTGACATACCCGTGATCCACTAAGAATAACAATGTCGGATACTCGGGAAAATTTGCACACTAAGTGCCATATATGTAGCCAAAGCTACCTAGGTCTCATATCACATAATCGCTTGCTCTCGAGCTATCGACGGGCCTGCTCACACAAGATGTCAAACAAGACGTAGCTACACAGTGCTGCTCACACAAGCTGTCAAGTATCAGCAACATATGCCGATATACTCAGCCACCGGTAGGACGTACAAGACTAGCACCCGGATCACATAATCACATAACACATAATGACCCTAGAAACATGTCACTTGTATTCTAACCTATTCCTAAGGTTCAAACGGGATTTCTTGCTTGTCGATTCGTCTTCAGACTCACTCGTAGGATTATACTCATTCACAAAATCAAACATACAATTCATGCAATATTAAAGCATTTAGATACAATTATTCTAAAGTTTATTTTTAACATACGAACTTACCTCGGTACAAAAGGAATTATTGTTCGATTTAGTCTACAATCTTGTTCTTTCCCCGGTCTAGGTCAGAACTTCGTCTTTCTTGATCTATAATATCAAATTTAAAATATTTAATTATCACATTATTCAATTTAATCCCAAAAGCACCTTATTGAAAAATTACATTTTTGCCCCTAACTTTTCAACTTTTTACACTTTAGTCCCTAGGTTCGTAAAATGAAATATAGTCAATTTCTTCAAAACCCAAGCCTAGCTGAACCATTTTCATACTCATAAAAGCCCATATTTTTTTATTAAATCACATTTCTACTACATATTTTACAACTTTTACAAATAAATCCTTTTTGACCTTTTCATTAAAAATCACTTGGTAAATGTTGTTTATCTAACATCAAACATACATAATCTACCATTAGACATCCAAAATACACAAATATATAACATGGGTAAAATTTTAGACTTTTATTTTCTTTCAAATTAGTCCTTGAAATAGCTAGATTAGGTTGAGACAACCTCAAAAAAACATAAAAATCATGAAAAACGGGGAAAGAACGGACTTACAATCGAGCTTGAAAGTCGCCAAAACCCTAGCTATGTCTTCCTTCAAATTTTTGGCACAAGGGGGACTAATTTGAGAAGATGGACACTTTTATTTTATTTATTTTGGCTTTATTTACTAGATTACCAAAAAGCCCTTTACCTAAACTTTGAAATTTTTCACTAACCATGTCCATTTTTGTCCATGCTAAAGCATAATGGTGTAATTATCATCTAAGAACCTCCAATTTAAAATTTCATAGCAATTAGACACCTTTAGCTTCTAGAACACACATTTTGCACCTTTTGTTTAGTCCTTTTAACTAAATTGAGTACCCAAACGTCAAAATTTTCAAACAGAATTTTCACGAAATCATTTCATAAAACTATAGTCCAAAAATATATAATAGAAATAAATTTTACTGCATCGGATTTGTGGTCTCGAAATCACTGTTTCGACTAGACCCAAAATTGGCTTGTTACATGGAAGCTCGACGAAGATCAATCACACTATCCATCAGCCAATGTCAGTACAGTATGGTAAATCAATTATAGTTGTAATGGCATGTACAGGTTATATTGGCCATATTGGCATGTAAATGTAAATGTTGCTTGTAATCTAGCCATTGGAATGGCTAGTAATGGTATGTTTTGGTGCAGGAAAATGGTAAATTTGGGTGACAAATAAGGCTAGGAAATGGCTTTATTTTGTCCACATGGGCAAACACATCGGCGTGTGTCTAGGCCGTATGTAACACACAGCCAGGGACATGGGCGTGTAGTTAGGCTGTGTGTCCCCTGCACCTTAAATTTTGAGAAACAGAATGCTTAAAATTGAGCACGCAGGCAGAGACACGGGTGTGTGTCTTAGCCTTGTGGGAGACACAGTCTTGAACACGGACGTTTGTCTTGGCCGTGTGAGACCTGCACTTAATTCGAATTGAATTAATTAACCACACGACCTAGCACACGGGCGTGTGGCATGGTCGTGTGGCGTAAGTCAGAGAGCAACCTAAATCGAACATTGCCTGAGGCACGGGCGTGTCTCTTGGACCATACGGGCGTGGGAGCCCTGTACTTTGAAATTTTTTTGAAATGTCAAAAAAAAATCTTAGAGTTTCTTATTAAGTCCCGACTTGATTCTAATGCTCGTATTGGGTATCGAGGGTCCATCTAATGGATGTTATGAATGATCCTGATTAATGAATAGTGATTGACCTGATTTGTCTAAAAATATTTCGAGTGTTCTCGGTAATGCTCCGTAACCCTGTATCTGCGAAGGATACGGGTGTTACATTTAATGGTATCAGAGCTACAGTTTAGTTGGTTCTTGGATTGAACATAACGTATGTGGAGTCTAAAAATACATGCCATTATATAACCTGTGATAGTGTGATATCTTCGAACTCTGATGAAAATTAATTTACAAATAGACTGAGATGCTTTCCAATCGAACTAATTCCGATATTGCTGAAAGTGATATTCACGTGCCTGAGAAAAAATGTTGCTTATGATGAAATGAGACTTGTAAAGGTATGAAATAAATGTTTTATAGTGAACATGTTATTGGTACACATTAAGTGATATGTGTGTATTTACGAAAGTTAAATTTTGAGGCTTACGATCTCCACCCCCTTATTAGTACAGTTTTATACAATGAAAATTCACAAAATTTATATTGATTAAGCTCATAAGTGTGAAGGAAGAGTTTAAAGGCTGAATGATTAATAATGTAGTCAGAATTAAGAATGGGTTACTAATTAAAGATGATATTAAAAGAGATATCAGATTTTTTCTGAAGATTATTCTGAATATGTGATGTCATTATTAAGGAAGAAGTTATTTATGAGTAATTGACTTATTCAGGTATGATATCTACAAAATGGATTAGCCGAAAATTCTTTCGAATTGATTCTTTCTGTGAACTGAATAATGTAAGATTATCGATGACTTTATTAGTCAGCGGAATAAAGATGAAGTTGCAAAGATAGATGCAATCTTTAGAGGCATATGAAATTGTGCATATGAAATTGTGCATGTATAGATGCAATATTTTCTAGGTATTCTATATGTTCTGTTATTTTTAGAGGCATATGAAATTGTGCATGTATAGATGCAATATTTATCGTATTGAAAGACTAGTAAATTATGATAGATGGAATTACTGAAAGTCGGCTTATTCATGAGCAGTATTACTCTACCTTCTTGGGTTTTCTAATTCATCATGTTTGATATAAGATTTGAGGATAAGATTCATAAGATGTTAATTTCTACTTCTACTGATTGAAGCCCTGGATTGCGAATATGCAAGTTATATTGTCTTTATCACAGTTGTTTCTACTGAGTAAGCATGATATTACTCTTCTAAATTTTCTCTGAGATATCATCAATCTCTTTATTACGTAAACATGGGCTACTTCTGAAAGATATTCTTTGATCGGAGGTAATTACATTTATTACCGTTATAAATATTGACTCGATCATAAAGTTTGGTAATATGGAACACAGATTATAGAAATTGTATTATTGCACTGGTTGATATTGGAGCTACCCTTGGTTTTCCTCTTTTATTTGAAAAATATTATTGAAGATGAGGTATTGTTCCATCTATATTGTGGAAACATCAGATCTATTATAGTATTATGGTTTAAACCTATCTGATGATTGTGACCTCAGAATAATTTAAAGCTTCCATATCCTTTTTAATATTTGTGAAAGTGTTTTCTATGATAGCTACAACAATGATATGGATATTATAGAAAGATGTAAGATTTGAATGGACTGATAAATGTTAGTACAGCTTTGATCAATTGGAAGCCTTGATGACTAAAGCATCAGTTCTGGTTCAGTCTGAATCGGGTAAGAAATTTATTATTCTAGTGATACATCATTAAATGGATTAGTTTATATTTTGATGAAGAAAGGTAAAGTAATGGTCTATAATTCCTGATCATAAAATTTTAAAACACCTGATGGAATAGAAAGATTTGAATCTGACACATAGTAGATGGTTTGAATTATTGAAAAACATTGATTTGATAATTGATTATCATTCAGGAAAAGTAAATATAGTTGCTGATATGTTGAGTAGAAAATTCTTTGTTTACTTTATGAGCAATAAATGCTGGATTACTATTGTCTAATGAAAGAATAATTTTAGCTGAGTACAGAGCTTAACTAATGTTTCTACAATAGAACAGTGAAACTCAGAAAACTGATACTGAGTTGTGGGTTAAATGAATACAGTGTGAAATAATTTCTCATTCAGAATTTTAGAATAGATCCGATAAATGTCTTTTATTCGAAAGCAGAGTCTGTGTACTGAAGGATTTGGAGCTTGTACGGAAAATTATACAAGAATGGTCACAGCGGTACTATGCCGGTTTATCCAGAAAATGATAAAATGCATAATGATTTGAAAAAAAAAATGTATTAGTAGCTCAGAAATGAAGTGTGGTATTTCTGAATCTATATTTAAATGCTAGATGTATCAGCAAGATAGGGATGATACTTTCAAGATGGTTATAGTCAGTGAAAATACCAAAATGGAAATGGGACAAAGTCATTATGAATTTTATATCAGGATTCTCCCTGACTATGAAAAATAAAGAGACGATGTAACACCCCAAACCTGGCCTAGAAGTTAGGCCCAAATCTGGAGTGCCACATTGAAGTGTTTTTCGAAAACCAAGTTTTCATTGAAAACCCTTCTTAATAAAACTTAAGTAAAATCCCAATTACGTCGGTTTACTATTATTAATAAAACCTTGTTTGCTGCGGAAGCTTAATTTAAGAATATTTGAGTTACGAAAACGTGATGTTTTGAAAAGAGTTTTGTTTAGGAAAGTCGCGATCTACTTTTAACATTGATAAAACATCATAGATAAATATCCCAAGTAAAAACCAAAAATTAAAAGCGGCCTTATTACAACCCAATAAGAAAGCGATTTTTTTAAGGTAAAATAAAAACTAAAATTAAAAGCTGATCGTAGTGTGGCCACCTCCAACTCCTCTAGTACGTCGAACCGCTTACTGAGGATTACCTAAAAAATTAAAAACAAAGGGGGTGAGTTTATGAAAACTCAGTGTGTACAACCGTCATTGCTAAAAACATGCATCACAACAATTCAGGCCTAAGCCTATTATAGTCATCGATGTGGGCCCAAGCTCAACGCAGTAGCAGTGGCATTTGGGCCTTAGCCCATAATAGCCTCAGTTGGGCCTTAACCCATGTCAAATGTCACATATCATATTTATCTAGGCCTAAGCCCATCTCAATATTAAAATCCATATATGCAATGCATTAATGTCCATGCCAACCCTGTACTCTGTCTCCTGTCCAACCCTGCACTCCTGTGGGGATTTAATCGACCCACCCATCCCTACACTCCTTATGTAGCACCGGTTGCGATACCAACCAATGTTGTAGTAGAGTTGCCAATCACATAATCGGCTTAAAGCCATCAGTGGATCCACAGTCGTCAAGCGACCATGCGATCCTATCAAAACTTCTTCCGTATCAATAATCCCATCCCCCATGCAGCATAATATCACATGAATGCAGACATACCATAAATAGCATACAATATCAATCATATAACATGTAGGGTCATGTTGGTCATTTTTCCCTTCAAGGGCATATCGGTCAATTTACCCTATGCTGGTATTTCATCAGTTTATCCTCTAGGGGTATTTCAGTCATTTTACCCTACAGGGGTATTTCAGTAATTTTAACCCTTCGAGGGTATTTCGATAATTTTACCCTTTGAGGTTGTTTTAGTAATTTTACCCTTCGAGGGTATTTCGGTCATTTTACCCTCTAGGGGTATTTTGGTCATTTTACACTCTAGGGGTATTTCAGTCATTTAACAACCTTCCCAAAGGTCTACAGTTGCCTCGAGCGACACAGATAACATATTTCATCAAAATAGTGTATTTGGGCCCAAAAGCCCAATACTCGACCCAGGTGGGCCCACACTCTCGTGTGGCCCATTCGGCCCATTTTTAATCACGGCTATGTGAGCTCTATAGCCCAGTTCAATTTCTACCACATTTCGTAAATTTAATCCATATAGGGCCCACGAGCCTGTGGGCCCACACGGCCCATTTCAGCCAAACGAGGCCTATAACGACCTAAGCCCATTAGAACGCTCATGGTGGCCTCAACCGTCTTACGCCCATATTCGTGGGCTCGGTCCACCAGGCATGCGATCGCACGCTCGTCTGGCATCATTCGTCGGTACTTCAGCTTTTCGGCATTTCAGCATTTGCCGATCTATAGTTGGAATGGTGTGAGTACACACCTGGTACGAAGTGCCCTACGAATCCCTAGAATCGAACCTACAACATTTAAGACTAACAGTTAACCATTTGATCCATACAATTATCCTCCTTTTCCAACTAAAAGCTGAAACCACAATATCACTTACCTTAATCGATCGAACCTTGTTAAACCCTCTCTAATGGTTAGCAAGGTTAAACCCATTGGCAGATCCTACATTACAGCAAGCCTTATTAAGAGAAATGAATAACCTTGTGATTAAAACCACACTTGACCATTTACAAGCCATCAAGGGTATTCGATCCTAACCAACAAGGCAAGAACACTCACCGCGGTGAAGAACTGAGAGTGGAATGTTGCTTACTTCAAGTTGCTTGTCCCTCTATCAAAACCATTATCAAAATATGAGAAGAGGGGGAGATTCGGTAGAAGAGAAAGTAAATAGTACCCATAACGAAGATTCCTAAATAAAAAGAGTCATTAATACTTACACTTACCCATGGCAAAAAGAGAAGAAAAAAATGAAACTGCAATCCGAACAATCGAAACAAACCCCCAAGTTGAACCATTCTGATTAAGGAACGAATGCGATTGGAGAAGGGGGTAGAAGAGATGAAGAGAATAGAATATCACCTTTCGACACAAGGAAGAAGAACAGAAGAAGATGCAATCGGCTAAATGAGAAATAGATAGAAATGGTACAAAAGTTGCCTAAATGGTAACACCAAAATCGGCTAACAAGAAAGTAGGGTGAAACCAAGCAAAAAGCATGCACGAGAGGTCACTTTTGCACAAATTCCGCAACACAGAAAAGACCAAAAAGGAACTTCGATTTTGGTAACCAAACTGACCAAAAAAAAAAAGAAAAGAAAAACTCATCAAAGTCCAAAATATACCCCAAAACCCCTTTGGCCAAATTTATAAGATCAAAGATCCCATTTTGGCACCAACTCATCAAGCCTTCAACTCCTTGAAAATCTCCACCTCCCTCTCCTTGATTTCCTCCATGATCCACTCCTTAAATCCCTCAATTGACTCATTCAAACTCTCCAACACAGAGTTCGAATCCAACACCAACTCTTGCTCACTCATGAGCAAAATAAATAATCTCTTTTTGCATACACTGAGACTTGAACCTCTGCCCTTCTTGCCATACCTTTGGCGCCACAACCACTCCAACATAGGCTCTCTTATGTCTCATTTTTAATCACAAATACTCATAAGGCTTAATACCAGGAGTCAGGGTCCCCTAATGCTAAAAATAAAAATTTTCCAAATGACATGGCTTAAACCCCAGACTTCATAGAAGCCCCAAAACCTTCCAAAATCACTCACCTAATAGACCCAAATTGCATTAGTGTCGTTCTGTTATTCTCAAAAGTTTTAAACGCTGCCCTGCCCAAGGCCCAATAGGCCCAATTCTACTAGGCCCAAATTTAGGGTGTTACATACGATTTGAGTAATTTTTTATTGTTCAACGAATCCTGCACATTTTATTCTAGTATGAATGAGTTTCTCACTTGATAGATTTCTTGAACAACCTGTTTTTAAAATTGTCAGATTATATGATGTGCTAGCTTCTGTTATATTTGATAGAGATCTATAGTTCATGTTCCAACTCTAAAACAAGTTACAAAAAAAAAAACTCTGGGTATACAATTACATTATAGTATCGTGTTTCATTTTCAGACGGATGATCAATCTGAACTTATGATTCAGATTTTGGAAGACATACTTCAATATAGTGTACTTCAATTTTAAGGTAACTAAGAAAAGTTAACAGTCAAGTACAAAATTATGCTGTACAAGGTTTTATATGGTCACAAATGTAAAACTCCGATGTCTTGGACGGAGTTCAGTGAGAAGAGATACATGTAGTAGGTCTGATTCTTTGAAATCAAAGAAAGATGAAAATGATCTGAGACAGTTTAAAATTAGTATTTGATCGTCAGAAATCTGATGCAAATCTAAAATGAAAAGAAATGGAGTTTCAGATTGGCAACAAAATATTTATGAAAGTTTTGCCATAGAAGAAAGTTCCCCGGTTTGGCCATAAACGTAAATCAGGCTCGTGGTCTATCGAGTCATATAAGATTATGGAAAAGAATTAGACCTGTTATGTATTGATTGGTATTATTATCAGAGATCTACAAAATTCACAATGTTTTTATGAGTATATGTGTTATGACAGTATCGATCAGACCCATCATCTGTTATTGCTTTTATAAATGTTTAATTCAGCCTAACACGACTTATTGTGAGAGATTGATTGAAATTCTGGCACTTGTAGAGAAAAACTGAGAAATAAAAAGGTAGCTTTAATAGAAGTTATCTGACAAGGACATGATATAGAGGGAGCTACCTAGGAACTGGAGGAAACTATGAAAGAGTAATGTCTGAATCTCTTTATTGGTAAAATTTTCGAGGACGAAAATTCCTTAAGGGGGAGATTTTATTTTTATTTTATTATATGGTCCATATTATGATAGATATGACATGTGAAAATTTTGGGACGAAAATTTTATCAATTTAGTGTTTAATTATGAGAAGGTCTAAATCGCATAAAATGAGAAAGTTGAATTCTAGTAGCAATAAGGATTAAATAGCTATGGAATTCAAAACTAGAGGTCCTTATATGGTAATTAGACCATTAAGAAAAGTATGTAGATTTTTCTTGGTGACTCATCCATGGAAAAATAAAAAAAGGCTAAGGAAAAATTGAAATTTTATGAATATATGTGCTGTAAATTTGGTAATAGGGCTTTGGTTAGGCTTGGAATAGGGAGTAATTTGCACAAGTTTCATTTTCCGAGCCTAGGGACGAAAATGGAATTTATGGAAAAGTTAAGGGCAAAATGCTAATTTTTCCAAGAATGTAAATTGAGTCCCAATGAGAATAAAATGTATGAAGTTAATGATTAAAGTTATTTATATAGATCCGAACAACCCAAATTCAGAGTTAAAAAGAGGAGAAGAGGAAAATGTCAGATTAGTAGATGTTTGTACACGAACCTTTGTCGAGGTAAGTTCGTGTAACTAAATTGTATACATTTTTATGCTTGAATTAAATGTAGTGTTTGTGTATTGTATAAATACCTTAATTATGTGAAATGATCGCATATTCTTCAATGCCCGATAAATGATAAATGATAATAATGTAAATTTTATGTTTGAGTTTATTGTGAACATTTGAATTGCATGAATGTATAAATGTATGAGATTGATCACATGTCTGATAATGCTTGAAAAATGTTAAATCCCATTTGAATAAATAGAAAATCGATGGATATGTGATTTCCCAAAATTAATGAGGACCTGCATTTGTTGCTGGTGGGATTTAGCTCGGTCGAGTAATCCTATTGATCTAATTTTTAAAAGGATTTAGCCAGGACGGGTAATCCTGGTATAAGTCTTCTCGAGCATATGTTATGGATTGGATTTAGCCCAAACGGGTAATCCAGATCAAGCTCTTCAAAGCATACGTCATAAAAATGATTTAGCCTGGACTGGTAATCCTGTTGTATACATGTGTGGCTCGAGAGTGTACTCTCTAAAATTGTACCTTCTATTGAACATGAATTGATAGATTCTGATTTGTACACCTCGAGTGTATTACCTTTGTATCCATCGATGTTCCAAATAAATTCAATGAGTTATTACATGTATCTACCTAAAATACATGAAAATGATAATATGTGATAATTGATACATGGAACTATAAGATAATGATATTTGTACTTGGAGTTTGGTTGGTGAATATACGTTCATCCTTGATTACAGACTTGTACACCTTGAGTGTACTACTACTTGTGTGACCTTATATTCGCAAAATATGAGTAAAGTCTTGACATGAAATAAGTTGAACCCGAAACGAACTACTAAGAAGCTATACTTGTAATAATAAGAGATGATTTATACATGATAAATGAATACATGTTGTGAAAAGCTTAAAGGCATGGAAACTTAATTGTTGTTGAGCTCATGCATGTCTTGATGTTACTATGGATTATATGACTAACAAGGGCAATAAGGATGTGTGTAGGGCTTGAGGTCAAATTGATTGTATATGCCTTACTTATGTAACACCCCTAACCCGTATCCGTCGCCGCATTAGGGTTACAAGGCATTACCGATCTAAACCCAAACCAGAGTAGGTATTAATACACATGTCTGTCAATAGTTTCGAATTCATTATTAATCATACATCAATACATTACATATACCAAGGCCGATGCTCATAATCACTTATAATATAACTGTTGATCAAAATCAAACTTACTAAAAGAACTATTCATTTGATCATTGACATTACAATAACCAAATATGTGGATACTACATTCACTTTACTAAAACAAATTTGTTAATCATAAACACCAAGTATGCATATACCAACACGTTGCTTGTAAAATCTATGTTATACCAAATTCACACCATTTGCCAACTATATCCAAGTGTATAAACAACAACATCTCATACAATTATCAAAATCATGTTATCAAAACAAACATATCTTATATTTAACCCAAAACATATAAACCGAACATATTATGCATGTATGTGACTATCACGACTAGTTTGCACAACCCAAAATTTACATAACCAATATTGCCATTCTTACATATCATGAGATGTTATTTACCCAATTATACCAACACCATATTCGACAATACATAGCAAGAATGTTAACCTTAAAATCATTCAAGCCACCTTTTCATACATCAAACACAAACACATATAAAATGCACTTTCATATTAAACAAACATTAAGGCCGAAGTCACACAAAATCAAATTAACATAATTTAGCCATTTTCGCATGGCATAAATACACATACACACCGTTGAAATCAATTCAAAATGTATCTTAGCCTATACATGCCATAATGGTCAAAGTTCACTACTTCAAAAGAGTACCAAAAGAGATGATAGTATGGAGAGCTTCCGAAGTGATTCCTGAGCACAAAATGGGCTTCCGAATGTAACCTACGCATTTAGAAAATAACCAAAACACAAAGTAAGCTTTCATAGATTAGTAAGAATTAAGCAATTAGTTTCCATTCCCATGAACTTATACAAATGAAATAAATAATTTATTTATCACCATTAGACCGAATAACCAAAACTCCAAAAGTTGAATACATAACCACATTCTAATTAATTTATATGCATAATACATATTTAACAAGTATTCAACTTACACATCAACCTCTATCATCTTAAATTTATAGAGATGATACTTACCTCTAGTATACTTACCAACCCCAAACTTAGTCATGCATGCATATACTTAGGATAATATACTCAATCATTCTTGTATACTTATTGCATTTATAATAGAAGTCTTTAAAACGAACCTCACACCTGCACATTGTCAATATGGTTAGCAACGTCTCACCCACTTAGTGTTATTCCTTAATACTTCTCGTAACGTATCACTCACATAGAGCCGTTACTTCATACCTATCGTAACGTATCGCTTACTTAAAGCCGTTACTTCATGCTTATCGTAACATATCGCTCACATAGAGCCGTTACTTTAGAGTTTCCGTAACGTATCGCTCACATAGAGCTGTTACTTCAAATTTCCACATATAGTGGTCATTGAACCATTTCACCCAACTTATGCTTCTCATAACTTGTTATTCATTCGATATGTATACTTTATATATAATTCACAAGAACATACACTTATATATGTATATATCAAAGTATTCAATATCCCAAGTACTATATTGCATTCGGCCTATACCACATCAAGCCATCATCAACTCCATTTAGTATGCCTGAATCTCATTATAATGTCATTATTAAAGTTTCATATTTCATGCATCTAATTACAACAACCAAGTACCATCACCATCGACTATCTCTTATCAATTTCATATATATATGTATATTCGGTAATAAATTGAAATAAACTATCACCATTCAACTTAAACTTGTAATTAAGTATTATTTCAATTTAATTCCATTGCTTAAAACTTACCTTGATAGTTGAAGGGTAAAGATGTCCCGGCTACTCGTCTAGTTTAGCTTTCCCCCGATCCTTTTCCAACTCTTTCTTCCCTTGATCTAAACAAAGTTCGAAAAGAGCCTATTCAAATAAATTTCATTCATCTCAATTCGAAACACATCATTGTACTATTCTCTCAATTGATCATTCATAGTTTCGAAATCCTTACAATTTAATACCAATTCTTTTCATTCATTTGAATATATAAAAAAATTCATACGCATTTAAGCTAATGCTGAATACTCCTCAAGATGAATGAATTCTCTTTATACACTAAAATAACTCATAACATGTAATTTTACCAATTTACAAATTTACCCCTCTAGTTTCAGTTTTCTCACAATTTAGTCCTCTAACATAAAACACAAGAATTACATGAAATTTGGACTAGCCCCTTAAGAACCGAATTTTCTTCATTCCTATTCAAGTCTATATAAGCCATTTATTTTTGCATTTATACCCTCAACTATTTAAATTCATAATTCAAGCTTTCACTCATCCATCTTATTCAAATTTCCTACTCAAACATGTTTATGTCTAGCTTATACTTAAAATCTTCTATCAAACATGACTAAATAGATGTACTCGTCCATGGTCGAACCTAAAATAAGCTTCAAACTCCAAAATTTCCACATGTATTTTAAAGTATTCATGATAGCTAACACAACTATGCAAGAATTTACAAAATTGAAGTTTAATTACTTACCTTAAGAGGACATGCAAGGACCGGCTATGGAGCTTAAATTTTCACTTCTTTTCTCTTTGTTTTCGTGGAGAAGATGAAGTAAGTGGGGAGAAAAAAAATGTTTTTCTTATTATTTCTTTAACCAAATAATACTTCATTAATTATCACCCCACTAACTAATAATAATAATATATAATATATAATATATAATATATAATATATAATATATGCACTACTTATGGTCAATGCCGTCCACTAGGAGGAAAGTATAGTTAAATTGCAACTTAAATCCCATGTGAAAAGAAATTCAATCAATTTTGCCCTAATTTCCACAATAGCTACTTTCTCATTTACTCATTTTAATCCTTTCCTTAAATTAACCACTCAAACATACAAATAACTCCACAATATTTTTAACACACACTTGAACGCATAATCTAGCTATCAAATAAAATATTTAAAATATTTTTTAACTCAAAATCATGGTCCCGAAACCACCATTCCGATGAGGGTCACATTCGGGCTGTTACAACTTAGTTACCTCAAAATAGAATGAATGGTAAGTTATGTACCATGTTATACAAACTTACTAAGCATGTAATGCTCATTAAATTTTATTCTTTCCTGTTTTAGAGTAAATCAGAAGCTCGTTGGATTGGAAGCTCGGCGGAGATCACTCACACTATCCACGGCCTATGTCGGTACAGTATGGTAAATCAATTATGGTTGTAATGGCATGTAAATGTAAATGATGCTGGTAATCTAGCCATTGGAATGGCTAGTAATGGTATGTTTTGGTGCAGGAAAATGGTCAATTTGGGTGAAAATGAGGCTAGGAAATGGCTTTATTTTGTTCACATGGGCAGACACACGGGAGTGTATCTAGGCTATGTGTGACACACGGCTGGGTTCATGGGCGTGTAGTTAGGCCGTGTGTCCCCTGCACCTTAAATTTTGAGAAACAAAATGCTCAGAATTGAGCACATGGGTAGAGACGCAGGTGTGTGTCTCAGCCGTGTGGGAGACACGGCCTTGAACACGGGCGTATGTCTTGGCCATGTGAAACCTGCACCTAATTCGAATTGAATTAATTAAACACATGACCGTGTGGCGGAAGTTAGTGAGCAACCTAAATCAAGCACGACCTGAGGGACGGGCGTGTCCTAGGGTCACATGGGCATGTTCCTTGGACCACACGGACGTGTGAGCCCTGCGCCTTAGAAAATTTTTGAAATTTCACAAAAAAATCCTTAAGGTTTCTGATTAAGTCCCGACTTGATTCTAATGCTTGTATTGGGTCTCGAGGGTCCATCTAAGGGACGTTATAAATGATGTCGATTAATGAATAGTGATTGACATGATTTTTCTGAAAATGTTCCAAATGTTCCCGATAACGCTCCGTAACCATGTTTCGGCGACGGATACGGGTTAGGGGTGTTATAAACAAGGCCAGACATATCCACACCAAAATCTGATGCAGCCACAACACTCTTCAATACTGAATCAGCATATTCAAGGACATTGATAGCAACCATACACTAAAGCTTCTACTTCTGTCTCATTAGCAACTCCTGAGGCGTTAATGCGTGAGCATATTACCCACACAGAAGCTAACGTACAAGAGAATTCATCTTCCATCCAAGCATTGGAGGCACAATTAGGATAACTTGCTTCAAATTGGAATACTTGACCACCAGGCTCATTACCTACTGACACAGAAAATCCCAGCCTGAGGGGGAAAGAACATTGTAAGGCTATCACTCTTAGGAGTGGTCAACAAACTGGAAAATTGTTTATAGACTCTACTGTAACACCTCAAGAACAGATGAAGTTATCACTGGTGAGAAGGTTGAATCTGAAGAGTTTGCTAATGCATCAGACAAAGAAGTTCCACAAATTGTCACTCATATACCTAATGTCCAACCTTCGAAACTGTCGGTGCAATCAAAGGTGTTAGCACAAGCAGATGTATCTCTACCTTTACCTTTCCTAGAAAGATTCAAGAAGAATGAGCATGTCAAGCAGTATCAGCAGTTTCTGGACGCACTGAAGCAACTGCAGATCAGCATTCCTTTAGTAGATGCTCTGGTACAGATTTTGGGTTATGGGAAATTTATGAAAGACCTCTTGTCGAAGAAGAAGAAGCTCACTGATATTGAAATTATTGCACTCATAGAAGGCTGTAGTGCTGTTTTGATGAACAAGTTGCCCCCTAAATTGAAAGATCCTGGAAGCTTTATCATCCCATGTTCAATTGACAATCATTATTTGGGCAAGGCTTTATGCCACTTGGGAGCTAGCATTAACCTAATGCGACTATCTACTTTTAAAAAGTTGAGAAATGGTCACATGAAATCTATTGTAGTGACATTACAACTAACCGATTCATCCTTGGCTCAACCTGAAGGGAAAATCAAAGATGTCTTAGTTCATGCAGATAAATTCATTTTTTCGGCTGATTTTATCATACTTTACTGTGAGGTAGACAGGGAGGATCCCATAATCTTGGGACGACCATTTAGCCACCGCCCAAACTCTTATTAATGTTTACAAAGGTGAACTAACCATGCGATTTAATGATGAGCAAGTCACCTTCATTGTTTTTTAATCTATTCAATCAAAGGACAAAGAAGAATAACATGCTGTCGATGTGCTAGATGATCTAATTGAGGCAAAATTTAATGACCAAAGCACAGTACTTTCTGAAGAGTTTGCAGTGACATCTGATGTCGAGTCTTTAGACGATTATGAAAGCATGGTTTAAGCTAATAATCTTGAACTCAAGCATGGATGGCAAATTGAATCCTTAGACCTAGCCAGTAGAACAATCCCAATTTTCAAACCATCCATTGAAGAAGTTCCTACTCTGGAAATGAAACCACTACCTTCTCATCTTAAATATGTCTTTATGGGTGATCACAATACTCTTCTAGTTATTGTCTTTGCAACATTGGATGTAACTAAAGAAGAGAAATTGGTCCACATTCTCAAGCAACATAAACGAGCTATTGCTTGGAGTATTGCCGATTCAAGGTATTAGTCCTTCTTTTTACATGAACAAGTTCAAGTTGGAAGATGAAGGAAAGCAATCAATTGAACAACAAAGAAGATTAAACGAAAAGATGAAGAAAGTTGTTAAGAAGGAAATCATAAAATGGCTTGATACTAGAATTATTTACCTGAATTTTTATAGCAATTTGGGTAACTCCAGTGCAATGCTTACCTAAAAAGAGTGGCATCACTATGGATCACAATGATAAGGACGAATTAATTCCTACACGCATTCCCATAGGATGGTGAGTTTGTATGGATTATTACAAATTGAATGCGGCCACAAAGAAGTATCACTTCCCACTTCCTTTCATTGACCAAATGCTAGATCGACCTGCTGGAAAGGCCTATTATTTCTTTTTAGATGGCTATTCTAGGTACTGGAGGATCAAGAGAAAACAACCTTCACCTATCCCTTTGGTACTTTCGCTTTTCACCATATGCATGATGACAATATTCTCATATATGATCAAAGACTCTTTACAGGTTTTTAAGGATGATTTCTCAGTCTATTGGAATGATTTTGATCACTGTGATGGCAATTTGGATAAAGTATTGAAGCCATATGAGGACACATATCTTATCTTGAATTGGGAAAAATGTCATTTCATGGCAACTGAAGGCATTGAGTTAGGACATCGCATCTGTAGTCAAGGCATTCAAGTAGACAAAGCTAAGGTCGAAATCATTGAGAAATTACCTCCACCAACAAACGTGAAAGGTATTCATAGTTTTCTTAGACATGCGGGGTTTTACCAAAGGTTTATTAGAGATTTTTCAAAAATTGCAAAGCCCTTATGCTCATTGCTAGAATAGAATCAAATTTTTTTCTTTGACGATGCATGTCTGGATGCCTTTATTCAGTTAAAAAAATAGTTACTGAATGCACCTATTGTCGTTGCACAAGATTGGTCTCAACCTTTTGCAGTTATATGCGATGCAAGAGACTTTATTATGGGTGTAGCTCTAGGACAATGAAAGGGAAAAATGTTTCACGCCCACTATTATGCTAGAAAAACTCTTACATATACCACCATAGAGAAAGAATTGTTGGTCGTTGACATGACCACGCCCCGAAGCTCAACTAGTTCTAATCTTGATCCCACCGAGCCCCCTAAAGGACTTCAAGAAGCTGTTTTAGCTTTATTCATTCAACTTTGGACTGAAAACCTACTCGATGTTGATGGAGAAGCTCAGTCCAGCACCTTAAAGAGTCCTTGCACCTTATTGCAAGCTGATTTTAGCTCATCTTCAGCTCCCCGAGCTCCATTCAGCTCGAATCAGCTCACTTGAGCTCATTTAAACTTGTTTGAGCTCAACCTAGCTTAGTTTCAGCTCATTTCTTTTATCAATATAATAAACTAAGTATTATTTTTATTTTATTTAATTTGGTACAACTCATGACCGAATATCCTAGCTCAATTTAGTTCATTAAATGTTTTCACTTATTTTGAGCTAGCCAAATTTAATATACTAGCTAGTCCATAATTAAATGTGGTTTAATCTATTTAATATGTTAATCAATATGTCTAGATGATGTTTTTATTAAGGTTCAGCCGAATTCATATTTAATTTAGTGTGTTTAATGTGTGTTTAGGTCAGCCGAATGCATGAAAAGGAGTTAACGCAAGGTGCATGCATATTTGAGGTTCAATGGACGACATTCAAAGGGACACATGCATTTGGGACATGCATGCAAGAGAAAGCTCCTGATTGTTCATGTGTTTTAAGATTCATGGACCGTATTTATGAACAATTAAAAGATAAATTCTTGGGAAATTCATGCAAGTACCAACCAGCATCTAGAACAAAATATTTCTTCTCCCATCATGATTATTCTGCCATTTATTAAAGTGCATGGACGTTGGCCATAATGGAGATGAATTTCTATACATTCAATTCAAGTATTCAACGCACATTAAAGCCTCATTCAGCCAAGGGAGATGTAGGAGCATTAAAGGGCTGCACATTCATGGCATTATGGCTATTCATCAAGGCTAAGTATGCATGAATGCATCAAGTGAAGCAACATGATGGTTCGGCCAATTCATGCACCATCTTCAACCATGAACCGAATTTTAATACTTTTGTGTGAACATGTTAAATACAAATGTGAACAGAATTTAAGTTAGTGTGAACATAATAGATCTAGAATATCAATAGGCAGATTAGGCTTATAAATAGTTGCTTTGTAAACTAGATGAGGGACTTTTGCCATTTTATTGAATGAACTATTATTCTTGTGAGGTTTCTTCCTCTCTATTTTCGTACGAGTCTGGAGTGACTTATCTAGCGTGCTTGTGGCGTCAAGCCGAACTCTTTCCTGAACTTATCACCATCTTTGGTGTGATGTTCATCCATGAAATTATACCTTTGGTTCCTACCTTTTTAGGTAATGAGCGAAGGTCCACCTTTTCTTCATCAGCAACCACCTTAAGCGATAGAAGTCCTAGGGCGATACTCATTATAGTATCGAATTGTTATTAAAGCTTGAGTTCTATTTTCCATTCCACCGTCTATCAAATTATCTATCCCTCCTTCCTGTTAAACCGAACCTATCTCATTCATATCTAACTTATATTTTAATTCTTTATCAACTTCCACTTTCATTTAGCCAAAATACACCCTTTGTTCAAAATACTTCCTCAATGATGATCGGGCAATTACGTCTACTCGACTCAACCTACCGAGTCGGATCATGTTATTTGGTATCAGAGCTACTAAATCGAGAAGTACCAACATCCGTAGCAATCGCAGAATAGGTTTGTAAAAAAAGGAGTTTCGAACAAAAAAAAAATTGTATTTTGTATTCAAGTGTTCATATTGTATTCAGCAAGTTACTAGTGAATATATATATATGAGATTAAAAAAAACTTTCGAGATTTAAAAAAAAGTTGAAAGTTATTCATTCATCATTGTATTTTCAATCTAGCAAGTTTGAATTTTCTTTCGTTTGTCATCAATTACCCTCCTCAATGCCACACTTAAATTGAAATTTCTTTTATTTAAGCCTACCTCACTCCTACTACAATATATCCCTTGTAACCACTTTGAAACTAACTCCAAAGCAACAAATAAGTCTAAACGAGACGAAATACGAAATTATGAGAGAAAGATTGAGTGGGAAAAAGGCACGAGTGTATGAGTGTAATAGAGAAAAGAAAAGCCATATAACGAGTGTATACAGAAGCGTGAGTGCCACTATATCTTTTCCTTCCGAGTGAAATGTGAGGTTTGTAGTGAGGTTTCATTTTCTATTTTTGTTTTTAACACTTTTTCTTTTCATTAATTAGTCATGTCTTGAGAAGAGTATTCAGCATTTGAATTTCAATATTTGTTGAAAGAGATGGAGTGCATGCTTGACCGAAAAATTGAGCCAATCCAAGAAAAGCTAGATCATCAAGCAATAGCCCGACGGAAGCAAATTTCACCAAGTCGAGAGATGGCCTTAAGATCGTCACGGAGACACATATCCCATGACTACCTGAGAAAAAATCTATATTGTGATTCCTATTCATCGAGGAATTCCAGTAGAAAGAGAGAAAGCTTTGAGTTTTAGAACTTCCGAGATGACACACGAGAAACTAAAAATATCTCGTCAAGTGCGTCAATAAAATCACCCACGGAGAAATATTCATGACGAGTTGAACTTGGCTCATATGTAGATTCTTCCCCTTCTTTCCGTCGAAAAACTTATCATTCTGATTCATTTGTATCATCTTCATATTGTAATGAAAGAACGAGGAAAAAAGAAAAGGAAATAAAAAGAAAAGAGAGACAAGAGATGATCATAAAAGACAATGAGCGGATCCTAAACAAACTCAAGAGAAGAAAAAAAGAGATGAAAAAAAAAAAAGAAATTGAAAATGAAAATGAAAGAGAGTTTGAAAATGAGTTAGAAAAAGAAATGAAAAAAAAAAGAAGATAGTGAGCGAGAACAAGTGAGAATGTTTCCACTAACCAACATGTGAGTTTTCCTCATGTTGTTTCTTTTCAGCTTTCTGAAGGATTAATTAATAAGTTCCATCTACTTTACCTCTCAAAGGAGAGACGGTTCACATTGGGTGGAGAAGGTAACATTCTGAATGACCCTAGTCCACCTATGCCTAAAGGTAAGCAAGGTGAGATTTCTATATGCCTATTTAATTCATAGTAAAGACATTACTTATGACGTGGGTTTTGGAAAAGAACTATACCTTCATGTAGTTGATTTTAATGATGGCAAGGAAATTTTGCTAATGATAATTGTTGCGTCGTTCAGTATGTGGATGAAGTGAGATTCAATCATCATGAATATATTTCAAGCTTGTGTAATAAAAGGTAGGTATAAAAAGTGCTTAGTTCATATGAATGTGATGATGGTATGACAGATCTGCCTTGTTGTATAAATTTTGCATGTTTGAGTAGGTTTGAACGAGTGAGACTTGAGTTTTATGATTGTTTGAATGATTGTTTGATCACATCTTCTTTGATTAACATGAGTGGAACATTGGAAATTAAGAAACTCATGTTGCATGTTGAAACGGGTGTCCAAGCTCGTGTGTTCAAACCTGGAATTTGTTGTTTTAGGTTGATATGTGGGGAACTCAAGCATCCTAAATTTTGTGCGACCAATTTATGTTTATTTGATGCTTGGCCTTTGGCTAAGGAAACGAAATTTAAAGATTATGTTTATAACTTAAAATCAATCCTTGTTTAATCTATGTTCCTAGTTACTAAATTCTTGATTCATCATGAAATGGTAAGACACATTGATGATATTGAAATATGGCAATTAAAGTTGCATGCTGTTGAGACAGTGGCTGGTGACATAGCTTTCAAAAGAACTCTTTATTTTGCTTTGGTTAACTGTTATTCTCTACTTGTGGTTGACAATTTTGTTGTAAATGGTGGCATGAAGAATTGTTTACTAGATGTGCTCTGCATTGAAAAATCTGTTGATGATGTTGGATTGATTCAACATATGCAAACTTTGGACGTGTGTGCTATAGGTTATTCACATGCAAAGCTTGATTTATTTGATTATGATAGTTTTGGGGAGCCCTCAAATTCTTGTTCAAAATCCTCTTGCACTGTCTTCTCAGATGAAATGTGACAGGTTTGACTATTTGAATGGTTTGGCATGTGTAAGTTGTTGAAGAAAGAAAAGCCTTTGCTGCTCTTAACCATGAATGACCAAAATCATTTATTCAAGCCCGGAGCATGTTTTCTTGAATTTTTGCCAAGTAAAGGTCAACATCAAAATTTTGAATCTGTAGGTTGTTCGATGCTAAGCCTTGAGAGATTCGAACATGATATGCATGCTTATAACTTTAGTTTGTTTTGTTTTTCAACCATATTGTCCGTCGAGAAATATGTAAGTCAGCGAGAAAAGGTAAGAGAAAACTTTTTCTTTGATCCCGGTGAATATTATGCCATATCATTGTACAAAGGATTTGAGTCCTACAATGTTGTTTTCTGATGTAATAATTTTCGATGGACTTGTGATTCTGGTTGGTTACCATCAATGAATTTATTGTTGCATTATGATAAGGTGAGACCATCTTTTAATCTTGGCATTGGTTTATTTTCCCAAGTTTGGAATGAGAATTCAAAAAGAGTTTGTAATGTTTTAAGTCATTATGTCCTTAATTCTTCATTAATCATGTAGATGACACCGTGAAATGGCTCATCCCTAAAAAGGGGTGTGATATTCAGGTCACTTGGAGCAAATATGAAAAATACGACAACCTAGGGTCTTGGACGACGAACACTTTTACGCGAGCAAATGGCTCGACTTGAGGACAAGTCACTTTGAAGAAGGGGGGATGACATGACCATGCCCCAGAGCTCAACGAGTTCTAATCTCGATCCCATCAAGCTCGCTAAAGGTCCCATGACTCGAGCTCGAGCTAAGTGACTTCAAGAAGCTGTTTCAGCTTTATTCATTCAACTTTGGACTGAAAACCTACTCGATGTTGATGGAGAAGCTCGGGCTAGCACCTTAAAGACTCCTTGCACCTTATTGCAAGCTAATTTTAGCTCATCTTCATCTCCCCAAGCTCCATTCAGCTTGAATCAGCTCACTTGAGCTCATTTAAGCTCGTTTGAGCTCAACCTAGCTTAGTTTCAGCTCATTTCTTTTATCATTATAATAAACTAAGTATTATTTTTATTTTATTTAATTTGGTACAGCTCATGAATGAATATCCTAGCTCAATTTAGTTTATTAATTGTTTTCAATTGTTTTGACCTAGCCGAATTTAATATACTAGCTAGTCTATAATTAAATGCATTTTAATTTATTTAATATGTTAATCAGTATGTCTAGATGATGTTTTTATTAAGGTTCAGCCGAATTCATGTTTTATTTAGTGTGTTTAATGTGTGTTTAGGTTCAGCCGAATGCATAAAGAGGAGTTAATGCAAGGTGCATGCATATTTGAGGTTCAATGGACGGCACTCAAAGGGACACATGCATTTGGGACGTTCATGCAAGAGGAAGCTGGTGATTGTTCATGTATTTGAATATTTATGGACCGTGTTTATGGACAATTAGAAGATAAATACTTGGGAAATTCTTGCAAGTACCAATCAGCATCTAGAACAAACTATTTCTTCTCCCATGCATGATTAGTATGCCATTTATTAAAGTGCATGGACGTTGGCCACAAGGGAGATGAATTTTTATACATTCAATTCAAGTATTCAAGGCACATTAAAGCCTCATTCGGCCAAGGGAGATGTAGGAGTAGTAAAGGGCTGCACATTCATGTCATTATGGCTATTCTTCAAGGCTATGTATGCATGAATGCATCAAGTGAAGCAACATAATGGTTCGGCCAATTCATGCACCATCTTCAAGCATGAACCGAATTTTAATGCTTTTGTGTGAACATGTTAAATACAAATGTGAACAGAATTTAAGATAGTGTGAACATCATAGATCTAGAATATCAATAGGCATATTAGGCTTATAAATAGTTGCTTTGTAAACTAGAGGAGGGACTTTTGCTATTTTATTGAATGAACTATTGTTCTTATGAGGTTTCTTCCTCTCTATTTTCGTACGAGTCTGGAGTGACTTATCTAGCGTGCTAGTGGCGTCAACCCGAACTCTTTCCCGAACTTATCACCATCTTTGGTGGGGCATTCATCCATGAAATTATACCTTTGGTTCCTACCTTTTTAGGTAATGAGTCAAGGTCCACCTTTACTTCATCACCAACCACCTTAAGCGATATAAGTCCCGGGATGATACTCGTTACAATATCGAATCGTTCTTAAAGCTTGAGTTCTATTTTCCATTCCACCGTATATCAAATTATCTATCTATCTTTCTTGTTAAACTGAACCTATCTCATTCATATCTAAGTTATCTTTTAATTCTTTTTCAACTTCCGCTTTTACTTAGCCAAAATACACCCTTTAATCAAATCAAACGATACTTTCTTGACGACGATCGGGCAATTACGTTGACTTGACTCAACCTACTAAACTGGATCACCTCACTTGTAGTCTTTGCTTTTGACAAGTTTCATTCCTATCTAGTCGGTGCAAAGGTTACTGTTTTCACTAATCACTCGGTGTTGAGATTTCTCTTTGCAAAAAAGGATTCCAAACCAAGACTAATATGCTAGATATTATTGTTGCAAGAATTTGACATCGAGACAAAAGACCATAAGGGTTCAGAGAATCAAGTTGCAGACCATCTGTCTCGATTGGAAGTTGGCAACGAACACAGAAACATACTTCAAATTGTCAACACATTCCTAGATGAGAAGTTATTTTCTATAGATGCAACTCCTTGGTATGCGGATTTTGTTAATTATCTAGTGTGTGGAAAACTCCCATTGGGTGTCACAAGCCATAAAAGAAAAAGATTTCTTCATGACATAGTGAAGTATCATTGGAATGAGTCGTATTTATTCAAGGTATGCAATGACAACAACATTCAACATTGTGTTCCAGAATAGGAGATGCTTTCAATCCTGAAGCATTGTCATAATGCTCCTTATGAAGGTCATTTCAGTGGTATGAGAACTGCTGCTAAAGTTCTCCAATCAGGATTCTACTAGTTGTCATTATTCAAATACGCCCACAATTTTATGAATCAATGAGATAGGCGTCAGGACACTGGTTTTATATCCCGAAGCAATGAAATGTTGCAGCAGCCAATTATGAATGTTGAATTATTTGATATTTGGGGTATGGATTTTATGGGACTGTTTTCGAGTTCATTCGGAAATCTTTATATATTAGTAGTTGTTGACTATGTCTCGAAGTGGGTTAAAGCTATTGCGGTCCCAAAGGATGATGCAAAGACAGTGCTAAAATATTTTCACAAGCATACACTTACTGCTTCGGCACACCAAAGGCATTGATTAGTGATCAGGGTACACATTTTCATTGCAACCAAGTGGCAACCGGCATATGGAGTTAATCATAGAATGGCTACTACTTATCATCCACAAACCAATAGACAAGCCGAAGTATCGAATCAAAAAATGAAGAATATTCTTGAGAAGGTTGTAAACCCTTCGAGGAAAGATTGGTCTTTTCGATTGGAAGACACTTTATGGGCATTACGGACTGTAACACCCCTAACCCGTAACTGTCGCTGGACTAGGGTTAAGAGGCGTACTAAACATTTCTGAACATTTCAAAATATCTCACATCCATTTCTCAACACATAGTTAATCATCAATCAAACATATTCAATTATAATCATATAGTCCCTTATTGAGGTCAATGAGACCTTAAACACGTGTTAGAAAGAAGTCAGGACTAAACCGAACACTTACGAAAATTTTCAGAAATTTAAAGATTTTTCCAAATTGCAGACGTCACACACCCATGTGGGAAGGTCGTGTGCCTCCCACGGCCTCGACACGCCCGTGTGTCTAATCCATGTTAAAACAAGGCATACATACTAACTTGTCCACACGGCCGTGGACACGTCCGTGTGCATCACCTAGAGTCGCTACTGACTTCACCACAAGGCCAGTCACACGGCCGTGTGCCTAGCCCGTGGTCGAACCTAACTTGTTTTGGATTTCAACCACTAGGGACACGGTCAAGCCACATGCCCGTGTGCTCAACCGTATGGGAAAATGTAGGCCACTTTCAAGGCCAATTTGCCACCCACACAAGGGTCATCCCTACAAGCACAATTAGACATCTTTCCATGTATCAATAGTAACCAAAAACATATCAAAATTTTCATCATATCAACCCAATTCAATCTCATTTTTAGCATACCATCTTATATGCTAAATAGCTCAATCAATTCACATGTAAAACCAAACATGATTCATCCACAATTTCACTAAATCATTTTGGCATCCATCAATAAATTTTACCATTCTTAAGACCATTTCATTGCCATCAAGCCATACCAAAACATCTTCATATACCATAATCATTCATACATATTACCAACATTTATCTAGCCACATCACATGGCTATATACACATCTCAAACATGTTTCAAAACAACTAGTCTATACATGCCACATTCAAATATACACATTTTCAAAAGTACCAAAATAGATTGTCGATAGTGTGGTAGAGATGATGACGATCCCTGGATCTGAGCTAGCTTTACTGACACTATAAAACAGAGAAACAAATCACACAGTATGCTTTCAAAAGCTTAGTAATTTCGAAATACAATACATACTACTCAATAATACGACATCAATATATATTTTTACCATCACATAGATAAAAGCATAACTAGGCACATTATCAATCTCAACCATATACTCAAATATCTATTCATTCAACTTTTAACACTATCATCAACCACATAGGTTCAAATGTACCTTGATCAACACATAGTTACTCACCATTCATGCTACTCAATTGCTCGATATTACATCTCGTTCAACTTTTGCTATCCTTTTGATTTATTCGCAAACTTAGTGCCAGTTTCATAAACGAAACATAATCATCATCGCAGACTCAGTGCCTATAAGTTAAACTGAACTATATCTGTATCACACACAGTGCCAAATCAATAAGCCAAAGCTTCTATCTTTTCGCACACACAGTGCTAATCATCTCTGTCCCGTTTCTAATTTCGCAAACTTAGTGCCATTTAATTCAATTCCGTACATAGCATTTCTAATCTCTTAGTTAAATATAATTTCATTCAGTTCACATCACATAGACATAATTTAACAACTAGTAATTTATCCGAACTTACCTCGGACGCTGAAATACCAAAACGGTCGATTAATCGAGCACTTTGTCTTTGCCTCGACCTCTATCTAAACTTCTCCTTTCGTGGTCTATACACATTCAAATTCAACTCATTCAATCACCAATTCATTCAATTTAGTCCATACACACATATTTAGGGAATTTTACAAAATAGCCCTCACATTTTCACATTTCGACACTTTAGTCCCTAATTCACAAAATCACACAATACACAAAATTTCACTTCACCCATGCCTAGCCGAGTTCTTCCCATGCTAATACAAGACCACACTTTTCATTTATTTCACATTTTAGTCCTTCAATTTACACTTTTCTCAATTTAGCCTAAATTACTCAATTTCACCAAAAATTTCAAATACAAAATATGTTAACCCCACATTAAGCTTTCATTTTCCAGCAACTAACAACACAAAGCTCACACACTCATCAATATCACATTCCAAAATCATCATCAATTCACAAAATTGAAGCATGGGTTAGCTAGAGCACAAAGCAACGATCATAAAAACGTATAAATTATTAAAAACTGAGCTCAAAACATACCTTGATTGAGCTAAAAACCAACCAAAACCCTTAGACTCTTTTTCTCTTCTTTTCCTTGTAAATTTCGACAGTGGTGGATGAACAATCCACTAACTTATTTCATTTGTTTATGATAACATATATTATTTATCAATTTACAATTTTAACCTTTAATAATAATATAACATAACACTTGATAGTTGGTTATAATTGTCCAACTACCATCCACTGACTATAAAACGGTTGAATAACCTCATAAGGACCTCTCATTTACAAAGTCATCACAAATAAATACTTAAACAATTAGCACTCAACTTCTGCATTTTATGCGGTTAAGTCCTTTTTTATAATTCAACACATAGTCGAAAAAATTTTCACACCAAATTTTCACACATGCTCAATCACATATTATAAACATCAAAAATAATATTAAAATATTTTTTCAACCTCGGATTTGTGGTCTCAAAACCACTATTCCGACTAGGGTCTAAATTCTGTTACACGGACAGTATACAAAACTCCATTAGGGATGTCGTAGTATCAATTGGTTTTTGGGAAAGCATGTCACTTGCGAGTTGAACTGGAACACAAAGCAATGTAGAAAATTAAGCAAGTGAACATGGACTATGAAGCGGCTGGAAAGAAAAGGTTGTTAGATATCATTGAACTAGAAGAGATTAGGAGAAATTTGTATGAAAACACTGTAATTTAAATGGAAAAGACCAAATGATGGCATAACAAGATTATTTTATAGCGACAATTTATCGCGGGTCAATAGGTTTTATTATTTAATTCTTGACTTAAATTGCACCCAGGTAAATTGCGTTCACGTTGGTCTTGACCTTTTGAAGTTGTTGACGTATTTCCTCATGGTGTAGTCACAATTCTAGATTTACGTGATGGACACCAGTTCAAAGTAAATGGAAAGAGGCTGAAACGCTATTTTGGCAACAGTGACCAAAAGTAGGCAGAAACCATTAAATTGGTTGAAAAATTTTAATTTTTAATTATTACTCTGTGATTTTAGTTTATTTTATTTATGTTTTTTTTAAAGTTTGTTTTCCTTCCTTTTTGCAAAATAATTAGGTACCTTCTTCGACGAATTGAAATTTTGCTGTCAACGCATTCCATAATTCTATACTACTATTTATAACTCATCAGAGTTCAGGGAAATTCAGATTCCATCGTTGGATCAAAACTCACTTAGCCATTTGATCCTTTTGAGTGGGCACAATTTCTATTGGACACAACTATTCCTGCCAGCTTTATGTCTCTCCACAAAACAACACGCCTCTTCATCTTCCTCGTTCACTCACTATAAATCCTCCCCCACTATACCGACTGTAACACATTCAGGAAACCATTTTCATTTCCTTTCTCTTTTCAAGATCATATCTTTTCAACTTTAAACCATTTCCCTTAACAAAAGATGGAAAAATGAGAGGCTCGATCAAGAAAGCCACCAAATCTACTGAACAACACGTATCCTCTACTACCATAGTTAATTAATCGAAATCCCCAAGGCCAGTACAAAAAAAGGAGCCAGTAATCATTTTTTAATAAAGCGGCAAAGGAACGATTTCAAGACAACATGTTGAAGCGAAACTTCCACCCCGAACAGGGCATTTCCCTTTCGCAACAACAAGACTTGGGTAAGCAAGTCTACAAAACCATCTTGAAGTTGAAATGGGAAACTTTTTGCACCCATCCTAGAAGCTATTCTCCTTCACTGTTACGTGAGTTTTATGCTAACATTTATGATAATGAGTTAGAGTTTATTTTTGTTTGAGAAAGCTTAATACCATGGGACGCTAAAATAATCAATGAGTTATACAACACCAATGTGGATGTAAACGAACACTCTGAGTTCATTAAGGATATCACAGATGAAAAATGAGACATGTTGGTGAAAGTGTAACGCCCCAAAAATCTCGAAACCCTAATTTCTGTGCATTGAAGTTAGTATGTATGTGTGTAGCACTTAGAATATTAATTTTAAGGTATTATAGGGATTATTTGAAGTTGATCACTGAAATCAGAGCTTTAAAATTTATAAAGAATGTGATCGAACCTGGAGACTAACTCTGACAACGATTAAACGCAAGTGTACCTTCGAACAGTAGTATAGCTTAGGCAAGACCGGATTGTCTAACTAAAAGTACTAATACTAACTTTCTTTTTATTATTTAGCCTAAAATAAAGTGAAGTTACTTTAAACTAAATTAACGACTACTAAGCTAAAGACTCAAAGACAAAAAGAACGATTCGAAAAATAACTTGAAGAAAAACTCAGTTGATCACGACGATACCCTCAGGAAGAATCCACCTAGACTTCACTTGTTATTAATCCTGAACCATATGATTTATTTACTTAGTTTGATCCGTAAGACTCCCTAACGTATATTAAACCCTCTCTCGAGGAGAATAACGTCTAACCCTAGGTTAATTAGTGGAACTCTTGTTCTCTTATAATAACCCCTTAGAATAGCAGTAAATCGATCTATGGACTCCCATATTAGGTTTCACCCTAATCCGGCAAAATCTCGTCACCCTATCTTTAGGCGTGCGATCAACGCCGCTTAATTATGCTAGATCTACTCTTAAGCAGGGTTTATTCCCCCTCCACCAAAGCACATCAGATTTGGATTAAGCATGCGTAATTAAGAACAAACTAAAATCTTTATCATATAATTTAGAAAATAATAACAATATCCATCATAGGTTTCATCCCCTTCAGGTATCTGAGGGGTTTAGTTCATAATGAATAAAAAAAAAATCTCAAGAGAAAAGATAAAACAAAACATAAGAAATCCTAACACTCCCTAAAGGAATTGAAGAAGAAATTCGCCGTCTTGAGTAGAACTCCGGCTTCTTGAGATGGATCAACTGGCTATCTTCGAGTGATTCCCACAATTCTGACCTTTTCGACTTGGCTCCTTGGCCTAGCTCACCGCCTATTTCGGCTTCTGCCGAACTCCCCTTTCAAGTTGCCCCCTTGGGTGTTTACATAGACTTTAAGATGCCTTACTTGGCCCCAAAGTATCCTAATTTAAGTAGAATTCCTAATAGGGTGTTTGAATAGGCTTTGGAATGTGTTTCTTTGCCTCTTAAGTATCTTTTCCCGAATGAAATTGCTCTTTTCAGCGACAGGGACACGACCATAGCACACGCCCGTGTAAATCGTGGCCAGGCTATGTTCAGACTTTTAATAAGGCACGACCGTGTGGTCTTTGGGCCAGGCCGTGTCAATTTCGTGATATGGCCCATTTACTCTGTTTTGGGCCCATTTTCCGTTGTTTTTATCCTTGGGTGCTTTCCTAGGTCTAAAACATGAAAACAAAAGATTAAGAGCACCAACTTACACAATTCAAGGCTTAAATCATCCAAAAGCATGCTAAATTTAGGCCTAAAATATGTTACTTTTACGGTTTATCAGAAGCCTTAGTGATAGGGAGACCATAAGGAAAACATTATTTTTCTTGCTTTAGTGGACCCTAGTCTCAGGCTTTGGGCCTCTTAAGCAGGTTAAAAGGAAAATAGGACACAAGTGGGCCTGTGGCCAAGTGGCAAGATGGCGTCACTTGGGGGCTACAAGGTGGCGTGAAGAGGTCCAAGGTTCAAATAGTGGTAAGATCTTTTGGGAGTGTTTATTTTGCATAGTGGACGGCCAGAATTGTGGGGAATTAGAACTCTTTCATTGTAGTGTTTGACTTGGTCTTGTGAGTTGATAGAGGAGGAAAATTTGGATGAGATGGAGGGATTATCAGTGAGAAAAGTTAGGAGATGAGGAGTGTGGAAGTGATGGGGTCGAATGGGACTCTAGGGAAGGGAGTTTCGGCTGTTGGCTATAAGAGGAGGGTGCTGAATCCCTTTGTGAGGTTCTTAGAATTTTGTTTTTCTCCCCTTTAGCCGAATTCTTCCAATTGCCGAAAAAACCCCCATCATTCCTTTGCCGAAATTTTGGTTTCCTCTCTACCCGTATTCCCTATACCTTCTCTTCTTAAATTCCTTCTCTTGTCCACCTTTAGTTCTAGTCGATCACTTCTCCTCTTCTTCTCCCTAGTGGTGCCGAATTGTCTCTGTCACCATACTAATCTCAAAAGCCGAATTTAAACCGCAGGAACAAAGGAGGATTTCGGAAAGTGCTTAGTTGATCTTTTTAGTGAGTTTGATAAAAGCCGAAGGGCTATCTAACCCCTCCTTGCCATTCACTTTGTATTAACAAGGGTAAGGTTCAACAATCACAAGCGTGGTAGGTAAGGATAGTTAATAAGAGGTAAGTGCACTCGTCCCGGTGGTGGTTTAGTAAATGGCCGAATGTATTATGGCTCATAGGGGTGACTTATGTGGAATATGGGTCACTTGATTTTGACGATGTATGTTTGGGTGCAGATCTAGAGGATAATCGCTGAAACACCCCAAACCCGGCCCACGAGCCTTGACCGGATCTGGTATGTTCCTTGAGTAAACTGTTCAAAACTTGTTTGTTACTTAGGAAAAATTCGAGTGGTTTTGACGAAAATCGTGTTGAGTTCAATTGAAAACATTGTTATTTTTGAAATTAGGGATTTATTAAAATCTTGTTTTTAAATTAGAAGACATGCCAAATTTGTTAAAGATTTATCTTTAAATTGGAAATCATTTGTATTTAAATGTCAAAACATTTGAAGGTTTATTTTAAGAAAGATTACTTAAGCGTTAATTGAATAAAATTTGTATCGTACCAAAATAATTAAAATACAAGCGTAAACAGTTCATACTATGGCCTTATTACATCAAAAACAAAACCCGAAAAAATCCAAATACGAAAAAGAAAATAGAAAGTCCAAACTAAAAATAAAATCTGAGCTGAGCATGGCCACCACTAAGCTCCTGCCGACCCGGTCCATCACTGAGCGTCACCTGAAAAATATCCCACAACAGAGTGAGTCAAACAAACTCAGTGTATAACAACCACACTAAGTCCTAGTGATTCAGGCATATCAGATCATACATATACAGATCACAATTTACAAATAATGATGCATTCCCGAACCCAAACATAGATACCATCCGCTACATATCACCTGTACCAACCATCACACCGTGGGGACTACTAAGTCAACCGTCCATCCGCTACACATCATCGAAGGCAGTCGCTGCAGACGACGTCCTCATCACCCTTATATATATTGTGGCATTGCCACCAGATAAAATTTTGTGACATGAGTCACCACATTCAGATTATGTGACCGAAGTCACCACATTCAGATATTGTGGTATAAACCACCAGATCACTTCCCCTTTCCAAATCACCCTTATGCCCCATGTCATGCAAACCATGCAAATATCATGCCATTTTCCTTATTCACATTCTTATAATTTCACATATGTGCCATAACAAATATTTATCATATTATACTCATAGTAGGAGTAGGTTTACGTACTTGAGTACTTTGTACCATTGCATGGTACCTTAGCCATATCTTTCACATTCTTAATAACACATGCATTAAAACAATACCATAAATCTATTAAGACTTAGGGTAGGGCTACACACCTGGTATACTTAACGAGGTCACTGAAATCCCGAAGAATCCCGATTTAATGCTCAAGATCTTAGTCCCTACATTCGGCCAACACTTAATATTTTAACAAAAGCCTATTCGGCTATAAAACCAAATCCCGAAGGATTAACGCAACCAACTTCTTACCTTGCTGTCGATTGATTACTAATCAAATCCCGAAAACTTTGTAATGCCTCTTCTTGCAATCGGGTAGACACTAAATCACTGAACTAGTTAGTTTTTCGCTTTTGAATAAATAAAGTATAGCTCTAAATCATTGTTTATAGCCTTGGCCGAATATCAGATTTACTTACCTTGTGAACCTTAAATCCCGAAAAGTGCTACTTGCTCTTGATACTGTCGAGATCCCTTAAATCTTGAAATCCCGAAGACCTTCTCCTTATAATCAACTATAGGCAAATCCCGAAAGATCTTTCCAAGTTTTGGCAACCTAGAATGTTGATGGAATTAGTTCTTAACTTTCAGCCAAAAGAAAAAGAATTGAAAATCGCATAACCACTAATCTTACCCTTAATATCAGAATCGATCGGCGGCCCTTGCTTGACTCCACAGAGAAATTCGGCTATGAGCTAGAAAGAACTTGCTTTCGGCTTTTGAAAGATTGTGAAAAGAAGAAGGGAAAGGTTGACAATGAAGATTCGGCTTCAACAAAGATGAAAAGGAAAAAGCTTGAGGGTTTCGGCAATGGTGGAATATAGATTCGGCTAGCACAAGGAATATTTCGACTTTGACAAAATAAAAGAGAAAAGAAGGAGATGTCTAGAGAGAAAAAGGGGAGAAAATTTCGGCACAAATGAGAGAAGTGAGAAGAGAACAAATTTTTGGCACACCTATCCTACCAAAGCCGAAATTACCAACCAAAACACTCCTTATCAGCTTCCTCGTTTTTCTCCTATTTTCCCTCATCTTTACCCATAAAAAATATTTGAATAATTCAGCAATTATCCTTACTCTTAGCCGAATTTTAAAAGAGAGTTTAATCACATCTAAAGCTCATCTAAATGAAGTCCCTATGCCGTCCACCTCTCTCCCTTTTTGCCGAAAATAAAAGCCCCAAAATGTTGCTTCCCTTGTGACTCGAACCCTGGCCCTTTTGTACATGTTTGTGGCGTCACCTACTAATGCCTTAAATGGCGCCTCCATGCCACTTAAACAAGCCCATTTTTATGTCATATTTCCCCTACATTTTCTCTTAAGGCCTCCTCTGCCTAGCTTCCTCTTTTAAACTAAAAATTGAATAATTTCTAAGGTATTCACCTACACTCCAATGTTCACAAAATTCATACAACACATTCATAACACACAAAGGCATGCTTTCACATATATTTAAGCACAAATGCATAAGCCATAAATCCCGGATGTTACAGTTCTACCCCCTTAAAATAATTTCGTCCTCGAAATTACCTGGCTAAAATAAGTGAGGGTATTGCTGTCGCATTGCTTCTTCCGGCTCCCACGAAGCTTCTTCCGATCCATGATTACGCCATAACACTTTGACTAAAGGAACTGATTTCCTTCGTAGCACTTTCACATCTCGCTCCAAGATCTGAATCGGCTCTTCCTCGTGGACAAATCCAGCCTTAACTCCACCTCTTCAACTGGTACCACATGAGATGGATTCGATCGATAATGACGTAGCATAAAAACATGGAATACATCGTGCATCTGTTTCAACTCCGGTGGCAACTCTAGCTGGTATGCCACTAGTCCAACTCGCTTCAATACCCAATAGGGTCCTATAAACCTCGGACTTAACTTCCCTTTGCGACCAAATCTCATCACCTTCTTCCAAGGCGACACTTTAAGAAACACTTGATCCCCCACATCAAATTCTATTTCCTTCCGCTTAAGATCTGCATATGACTTTTGCCTGTCAGACGCCTCCTTTAACCGTGTCCGAATTACCTTAACCTTCTCCTCGTATTCTACCACAATCTTTGGACCCAAAACTCGACGTTCCCCTAATTCTGTCCAACACGTAGGAGTGCGACACTTCCGTCCATACAACGCTTCATACAGTGCCACCCGAATACTGGCTTGACAGCTGTTGTTGTATGCAAATTCAACTAAAGGCAAATATTCTTCCCAACTTCCTTTGAAGTCTATTACACATCCCCTCAGCATATCCTCTAACACTTGGATTACTCGTTCAGATTGACCGTCCGATTGTGGATGAAAAGCCATACTGAAACCCAATCTGGTGCCTAAAGCTTGATGTAGCACTTTCCAAAACCGAGACGTAAACCTTGGATCCCTATTTGAAATAATCGATACCGGTACTCCATGCAACCTCACAATTTTCGCCACATACAACCTTGCCAACTTCTGCAAAGAGTAGTCAACTGGCACTAGAATGAAATGCGCGGACTTTGTCAATCGATCCACTATCACCCATACCAAGTCCTTCTTAGTAGGCATAAGGGGAAGCCCACTAACGAAGTCCATGGTGATTCTCTCCCACTTCCACTGCGGTATCATTATCGGCTGAAGCAATCCTAATAGAACTTGGTGTTCAGCCTTGACTTGTTGACACGTTAAGCATTTCCCCACAAATTCAGTAACTTCCCTCTTAAGACCAGACCACCAAAACTGTTCCCTTAGATCTCGGTACATCTTACTACCTCCAGGATGCATAGCATAAGGGCTACTATGAGATTCCTGAAGAATTCTCCGCCTTAACTCCTTATTCTTCGGCATACAAACTTTACCCTTGAAACACAATACTCCTTCGTCATTAATACCATAATCTTCCAACTCTCTACTCTGCACTTGCCGTAGCTTAGCACTTAGATCCTCATCCATTAACTGACTTTCTTTCACCTCATTCAACCACGTCGACTTAACTTGCAACTCTGCCAGCAAACTTCCATCGTCATACAAGCTCAGATATGCGAACATCGCTCTCAGATCCGATACCACTTTCTGACTTAGGGCATCTGCCACTACATTTGCCTTGCCCGGATGATACTCTATGGAACAGTCGTAGTCCTTCAACAACTCCACCCACCTTCGCTATCTCAGGTTCAACTCCTTCTGAGTCAACAAATACTTAAGGCTCTTGTGGTCTATGTAGATTACCGACTTTTCTCCATACAAATGGTGCCTCTATACCTTAAGAGCAAAGACCACTGCCGCCAATTCTAAATCATGCGTCGGGTAGTTAATCTCATGATACCTTAACTGTCGAGACGCATAAGTGACAACCTTCCCGTCTTGCATCAGTACGCAACCCAAACCTGTATGAGAAGCGTCACAATACACCACAAAATCCTTCCCTGCCTCATGTTGAATCAACACTGGAGCTTCAGTCAAAACCCTCTTAAGCTTTTCAAAGCTCTCCTCTTGCTTATCTGTCCATACGAAAGGTACCTCCTTCCTCAACAACTTCGTCAAAGGTGCAGCTATTGATGAGAACCCTTCCATAAACCTTCTGTAGTAGCCTGCCAATCCCAAGAGACTACGAACCTCAGCCACAGACTTAGGTGGTTTCCAATCTAATACTGCCTCAATCTTTCGAGGATCCACCCTTATTCCTTCTGCAGACACCACATGCCCTAAGAATGCAACCTCCTTAAGCCAAAATTCACACTTGCTGAATTTGGCATAAAGCTTCTTCTCCCTCAACACTTGCAACACAACCCGAAGATGCTCATCATGCTCCTCTTCAGACTTGGAGTATACTAGGATGTCGTCGATGAATACAATGATGAACCGATCCAAGTAAGGTTGAAAAACCTGATTCATCATATCCATGAACGCGGCTGGGGCATTCGTCAATCCGAACGGCATTACTGAGAACTCATAATGCCCGTATCTTGTCCGAAAAGCTGTCTTATGAATATCTGCTTCTTTCACCTTCAACTGATGATATCCACACCTTAAGTCGGTCTTTGAGAATACTGCGGCCCCCTTAAGCTGATCGAACAAGTCGTCTATCCTTGGCAAAGGGTACTTGTTCTTAATGGTCAACTTATTCAGCTGACGATAATCTATGCACATGCGCATAGTTCCGTCCTTCTTCTTCACAAACAAGACCGGTGCTCCCCATGGAGACACACTGGGTCGAATAAACCCACGATCAAGCAACTCTTGGATTTGGGCCTTGAGCTCAACCAACTCCTTAGGTGCCATTCTATACGGAGCAATTGACACAGGAGCTGTACCTGGTAGCACGTCAATTCCAAATTCCACCTCCCTATCCGGGGGTATTCCAGGTAACTCTTTCGGAAAAACATCCACAAACTCTCTTACTGTTCTAACTCCACTAACTCCCCCTTCTTTTCTATCCAACGCCCTAACAAACGTCAAAAATGCCTTGCACCCTTTCCGAACCATCTTATCAGCCATCAGTGCTGAAACTACATTAGACAAGTAGTTCTTTCTTTCCCCTATCATAATTACCACCTCATCCTCTGGGTTCCTTAATTCCATTCGCTTAGCTGCACAATCCAATATAGCCCGATGTTCCAGTAGCCAGTCCATGCCAAGAATGAGATCAAATTCTCCGAAAGGTAGTTCCATTAAGTCGGCAGGAACCCTGAATCTCTAAAGGTACACTCCGAAATATCTTGTTCACCACTACAGTTTGGCCTAATGGGCTTACTACAGTTATCTCCCTATCAGACAGTTCAGAGGCTATGCCTAGAGTTTCAACTGCACTACATGCAGCATAAGAATGGGTCGAGCCCACATCAATCAAAGCAAAATAAAGCTTGTTCGCTATAAGAAACGTACCGGTTATGACGTCCGGCGCGTCTCCATCCTCCCTCCGGCAAACTGCATAAACCAGACCCGGCTGTCTAGCCTCAGTATTACCAACACCTCGGCCCGGTGTTCCACGTCCTCTTCCAGAACCATTTCCTCTACCAATCGGACCACGACCCCGCTGAGGCTGCTGTCCACCTCTTCCAGCCTGATTAAAACCCTAACCTGTGGGTCGACTCCCGTCTATCTTTATGGGACAGTCTTTAATCATGTGTTCCTTGGACTCACACTTAAAACATCCTCCTGTCTTCTTCCAACACTCCCCTAAGTGCCTCTTCCCACATTGCGTACAAGTACGATACTGCCCTCCTGTCACAGCCTGCTGACCTCGTGACCCATCAACTTTAGGCCTCTTCTGCACATTCTTAGAAGATCCTGACGATCCAAAACCTCTTTTTTACCTGTTTCGATCCGTGTTTTGCCTCACAGAGTCCTTAATCACTTCAGCTACTTTAGCCTTCTCTATCAATGCAAAAAACTCCCGCTCTTGGTGCGGAGCTATTAACAACCTCAGGTCATCCCTTAGTCTGTCCTCAAAACGAACACATCGCTCATACTCCGCAGCCACGATTCCTCGAGCATACCGGGTCAACCTTAAGAATTCAGCCTCGTACTCTGCTACGGACTTGTTCCCTTGAACCAGCCCCAGAAATGCCTTTCTCTGTGCATCCGTATAACTAGTACCAACATACTTCTTCTGGTACGCCACCTTAAGATATTCCCAAGTGAGATCCTCAGCTGTGGCACCATCTCGAACTGTGAGCCACCATTGATATGCTTCGTCGCGAAGAAGTGACACCATTCATTTCAGCTTCTCCTCAGCAGTTAAATCGAGCTCATCCATAATTTACTTTGTCGCCTCCAACCAATACTCAGCCGTACTGGGTGCCACACCAGATACGCCACGGAATACCTCAGCTCCATTGGCTCGGAGTCGCTCAGGTACAGATTTCCGAGCTCCCATATTTCCTCCTGCTCCAGCTACCATCTCAAGAACTCGCAGCACCGCTGCGATCATCGCATCATCACCCCCGCTGCGCTCACGATGCTCAACACCCTGGCCGGTGGTAGTGGTGGTACCTCATTATAGGACCCTTGACCAGACCTAATGGGTTTCGAAACGGTCATTCTGCCTCTACTCCGTCCTCGCACATTACGACCACGTCCCCTAGAACTCATTTCTACGATCGCGCTTTAATCTGATTTAAAAAATTTTATGCATTAGTATTTTGTTCCACTGATTATCCGCGAAGAAATTTTATGAAAAGAAGTTTAATGGTAGTTCTTTCGATCATTCAGAGTTCTCATTTCAAGTTTTCTACCCTAATACAATGAAATACACTCATTCAGTGGTATCTACCACACACATTCATCATTCGAACATTTTTGTCTGTTCCTATCCCAGGGGTATTTTTGTAATTTGTCCTACAGGGGTATTTTGGTAAATTTCAAATCAAAGTCAATCCAAAAATCTAAAAAGGCATTCCAAAATTTTAAAAACTCTCATGGGTACTTTTGAAAGATAAATTTTTCCCAAATCAAAGGTATTGCGGAAATTTTGAAAATCGGGGTTATTTTGGTAATTTCGTAATCCAGGGGTAATTTAGTAAATTTTCCAAATCTGGGTATCTTGGTATTTCGTAAAATAGGGGTTTCTGGTATTTTGAAAAATATCCTAGTAAAAATCAAGGGCAGTATGGTAATTTTATAAACTAAAGGCATTTTAGTAATTTTAAAACCAGGGGTATTTAAGTAATTTTGTAAATCAGGAATCTCTTGGAAAAATTTTCAAAATAATTTTGCTACAAATCAAAGGGGTAATTTCTTGATTAGGGTTTTATAAAAATACAGCTAGTCCCTTTCGGGTTTTAATTATTGAGTTTAGCCTGTGAATGAGTCCTCTTGGTTAGGGTGAACCGTAGCTACGCACCAGGTAGGATTCGAGCGAAGAGGAGGTGAGTCACTAGGACTGCTTAAATACCAGGCTCTTCTTGAATCCAATCCTAGACATGCGCACAATGGTTGCCACACCCTAACTCGGTGACTTAGTCACAGGTTTGTTTAATTCGGCTTTAAGTTTTATGAATTTCTATGTTGGGGTAAACTAATCCTAGGGTTCAAGTATTTAATATACTAATCTACGTTCCTATTCTAACCTTATACAAATCCTACTATAATTCACACAACAGTTAGAGGTACTTACTTGGTGGACTTCGGGTCGGAGACTTAGGTGCCATGCCAGAAAACTTGCTCATTTCACAAAATCTTTTGCAAAATTCATTTGGGCTTAATTTTGAAAATGTTATGGGCTTTAAACCCAAGGCTAAGAGTTTAAAACTGAGCTCTGATACCAAGCTAAAACACCCCAAACCCGACCCACGAGCCTTGACCGGATCTGGTATGTTCCTTCAGTAAACGGTTCAAAACTTGTTTGTTACTTAGGAAAAATTCGAGTGGTTTTGACAAAATCGTGTTGAGTTCAATTGAAAACATTGTTATTTTTGAAATCAGGGGTTTATTAAAATCTTGTTTTTAAATTAGAAGACATGCCGAATTTGTTAAATATTTATCTTTAAATTGGAAATCATTTGTATTTAGATGTCAAAATATTTGAAGGTTTATTTTAAGAAAGATTACTTAAGCGTTAATTTAATAAAATTTGTATCGTACCAAAATAATTAAAATGCAAGCGTAAACAGTTCATACTATGGCCTTATTACATCAAAAACAAAACCCAAATAAATCTAAATACGAAAAAGAAAATAGAAAGTCCAAACTAAAAATAAAATCTGAGCTGAGCATGGCCACCACTAAGCTCCTGCCGACCCGATCCATCACTGAGCGTCACCTGAAAAATATCCCACAATAGAGTGAGTCAAACAGACTCAGTGTATAACAACTACACTAAGTCCTAGTGATTCAGGCATATCAGATCATACATATACAGATCACAATTTACAAATAATGATGCATTCCTGAACCCAAACCTAGATAGCATCCGCTACACATCACCCGTACCAACCATCACACCGTGGGAACTACTAAGCCAACCCTCCATCCGCTACTCATCATCGAAGGCAATCGCTGCAGACGACGTGCTCATCGCCCTTATATATATTGTGGCATTGCCACCAGATAAAATTTTGTGACATGAGTCACCACATTCAGGTTATGTGACCGAAGTCACCGCATTCAAATATTGTGGTATAAACCACTAGATCCCTTCCCCTTTCCAAATCACCCTTATGCCCCATGTCATACAAACCATGCAAATATCATGCCATTTTCTTTATTCACATTCTTATAATTTCACATATGTGCCATAACAGATATTTATCATATTATACTCATAGTAGGAGTAGGTTTACGTACCTGAGTACTTTGTACCATTGCATGGTACCTTAGTCATATCTTTCACATTCTTAATAACACATGCATTAAAATAATACCATAAATCTATTAAGACTTAGGGTAGGGCTACACACCTGGTATACTTAACGAGTTCACTGAAATCCCGAAGAATCCTGATTTAATGCTCTAGATCTTAGTCCCTACATTCGGCCAACACTTAATATTTTAACAAAAGCCTATTCGGCTATAAAACCAAATCCCGAAGGATTAACGCAACCAACTTCTTTCCTTGCTGCCGATTGACTACTAATCAAATCCCGAAAACTTTCTGATGCCTCTTCTTGCAATCGGGTAGAAACTAAATCACTGAACTAGTTAGTTTTTCGCTTTTGAATAAATAAAGTATAGCTCTAAATCATTGTTTATAGCCTTGGCTGAATATCAGATTCACTTACCTTGTGAATCTTAAATCCCGAAAAGTGCTACTTGCTCTTGATGCTGTCGAGATCCCTTAAATCTTGAAATCCCGAAGACCTTCTCCTTATAATCGACTATAGGCAAATCCCGAAAGATCTTTCCAAGTTTCGACAACCTAGAATGTTGATGGAATTAGTTCTTAACTTTCGGCCAAAAGAAAAATAATTGAAAATCGCATAACCACTAATCTTACCCTTAATACTGTAATCAACGGCTCCCTTGCTTGACTCCACAGAGAAAGTCGGCTATGAGCTAGAAAGAACTTGCTTTCGACTTTTGAAAGATTGTGAAAAGAAGAAGGGAAAGGTTGACAATGAAGATTCTGCTTCAACAAAGATGAAAAGGAAAAAGCTTGAGGGTTTCGGCAATGGTGGAATATAGATTCGGCTAGCACAAGTAATATTTCAGCTTTGACAAAATAAAAGAGAAAAGAAGGAGATGTCTAGAGAGAAAAGGGGGTGAAAATTTCGGCACAAATGAGAGAAGTGAGAAGAGAACAAATTTTTGGCACACCTATCCTACCAAAGCCGAAATTACCAACCAAAACACTCCTTATCAGCTTCCTCATTTTTCTCCTATTTTCCCTCATCTTTACCCATCAAAAATATTTGAATAATTCAGCAATTATCCTTACTCTTAGCTGAATTTTAAAAGAGAGTTTAATCGTATCTAAAGCTCATCTAAATGAAGTCCTTATGCCGTCCACCTCTCTCCCTTTTTGCCGAAAATAAAAGCCCCAAAATGTTGCTTCCCTTGTGACTCGAACCCTGGCCCTTTTGTACATGTTTGTGACGTCACCTACTGAGGCCTTAAGTGGCACCTCCATGCCACTTAAACAAGCCCATTTTTATGTCACATTTCCCCTACATTTTCTCTTAAGGCCTCCTCTGCCTAGCTTCCTCTTTTAAACTAAAAATTGAATAATTTCTAAGGTATTCACCTACACTCCAATGTTCACAAAATTCATACAACACATTCATAACACACAAAAGCAAGCTTTCACATATATTTAAGCACAAATGCATAAGCCATAAATCCCAGATGTTACAATCGCAAATAGTAGCTAAGGAAAGGCTACTAGGACGTGTAGCACACGGTAAGGTTACGGTGAGGTTTTAGTTTCTGATAAAGTGTACATTAAGTTATGATTAATCGTTAGGTGTTGTCGATTGTAGGTTCGTGATTAAGGGGTTTGCAGCACGCGTGGTTACCAGGTGTGTACAAACACTATGCACACACGAATCCGGTAATGCCAAAAAGTCGAAAAGCCGAAAGTGGCTAAATAGGCCTGGTGGGCCCTGAGGCTAAGTTTGACGAAATGGATTAATTTGAATATATGAATTGGATTAGGCATGCATGTACATGATCTGGATTTGTTTTGGGCCTAATGGGTCATATGACTGAGATTTGGGCCTAGTGGGCCATAAGAATGTGATATGGCCATTATGGGTTATATGAACGTGAAATGGGTTGATGGGCTTTATGGGGACGTAAGACTAGTATGCTAGGGTTTTATGGACTTTAGGCTTAGCCTGAACAACTCTTAAACCACATAAGACTTTCTAATAATTAAACATGTCTGTGGACAAGTCACTAGGTTAGAGTGTGGTAACAGGCATGTGCATGTCTAGGATTGGATCTAGGGATAGCTTGGTACTTAAGCAGCCCTAGCGGCCCACCTCCTCTTTTCTAGAATCCTACTTGGTGCATAGTGTCTGTTCACTTTAGCCGCAAGGACTTGTTAATGGGCCAAAGTTTATAACTAAAACCCGAGAGGGACCAAATACCCCTATGTTTGTAAAATTACTAAAATACCCCTGTTTTGTAAAAATTACCAAAATACCCTTAGTTTGAAAATTACCAAAACATCCTTAGATTTATAAAGTCACTAGAATAGCCCCGAATTGTGAAATTACTAGAATACCCTTGGTTTGCAGAATTACCAAAACATCCCTGATTTACAAAATTCCCAAGGTACCTCTGTTTTGCAAAAGACAAAAATACCCTATGTGATGTGTATGAGTTTTGTGGATGTTACTCATGTGCATGTTGCATTCATATGATATTTTGTTTAGGATGCATATGGGTGGGAATTGTGGTACGGAGGAAGATTTGAGGATCGCATAGTTGCTTGACGACCATGGATCCACCGGTCGCTTTAAGCCCATTATATGGTTAGCAGCTTTGCTGCAACGTTGAGTAATGCCGCTGTGAGTGCTACCTTTGGTGTGTAGAGGATGGGTGGGTCGATTTAGAAATCCCCATAGGTGTGTAGGGTTGGAAGGGAAATGGTGTGTAGTGGATGGATTTTTAGGGAGGGTTTTGCATTACCTTGTTTTGCATATGATGTGATATGATATAAGGTCATTGTGGGCTAAGGCCCAAGACCACTGATTTTGATAGGGCTTAGGCCCAATGTATGTTTGTATGTGGATCTGATTGCCAAGGGTCGTACACACTGAGTTTTAAAACTCACACCCTTTATTTAATGTTTCAGGTGATCCTGAGTGAATGACTCGACGCGGGAAAGGACTCGGAGATGGCCACACTACAAGATGATTAAAATTTTATTTATTTGTTTCAAAAGACATAGTTTTAATTGCTTATTTTCGTTGGGTGTAATAAGGCCTTGTACTTTGATTTGATTTTAAATTTTGGGTTTTGATGTTTTAACTGTTTACTTAATGATTAAACTTAAGTAAATTTCCTATGCTTAAACTTGGTTTCTGAAATACTTAAAGCTATAAAGTGGGCTTTTATCATTACTTAACAAGACTCATGGGTTTTGGGCTTTTGGGCCCTAAAATTTAACTTAGCAAAATTGTTTTAAAATATGCCTTTGATGTGACACGATAAATTTGGGCCTAACTTCTAGGCAGAGTATGGGGTGTTACAGAAAGACTTGTGTGTCGAAGGAGCATTGTGGATAGGTTCCCATCAAAAGATTTATACAATGCATCGTCGCTTCTTAACGCTGCAAAGCAAAATCTGGTTTCATTTTGTCAACTGCAGGCTAAAGCCTTTTACTCACAGCACCACAATCACCCTCGAAAAAATGTGTCTGATACATTCCATCGTCAAGGGTAGAAAGATTGATGTCGACGCAATACTCCACTAGGAAATTGCTGAGTGCGTTACAAAGCAAACTGGAATCTTGGTTTTCCCAACATTGGTGATGTTATTGTGCCAACAAAAAGGAATCGTGCCCCGTGATGGTAAGAAAGTCCTGGAAAATAAGGGCCCGATCAATGAAGCCTCTATAGAAAGAATGACTCGTTGCAAAGATATGTCGATACTGAAGGAGGCAGAAACAAGCAAGACAAGGAAGGGCAAAACCACAGTTGACAGCAAAGGAACAAACCTGAATGTAGAGACATCATTATGGTGCAAAATGAAAGATGTTGAAAAAATGGTCAATTCCATCAACAATAGGCAGATCATGTAACACTCCTAACCCGAGTCTGTTGCCAGAACATGGTTAGGGAGCATTACTGAAACATTTAGAAACATTTTTAGATAGATCATGTCAATCACTATTCATTAACCAAGATCATTCATAACATCCCTTAAATGGACCCTCGAGGCCCAATACAAGCATTAGAATCGATTCGGTACATAATTGCAAACTCCAAAAATTTTTGTGACATTCAAAAATTTTCCAAGGTGTAGGGCTCACAAGCCCATGTGGTCCAAGGGACACGCCCGTTTGACCCTAGGACACGCTCGTGCTGCAGGCCGTGTGCAAAATTACGTGCTTACTAACTTTTGCCACATGCCCATGTGCTAGGCCATGTGGTTAATCAATTCAATTTGAATTAGGTATAAGTTTCACACGGCCAAGGCACACACCCATGTTCAATGCCGTGTCTCCCACACGGCTGAGACACACGCCCGTGTCTCTGCCCGTGTGCTCAATTTTGAGCATTCTATTTTCTCAAATTTAAAGTGCAGGGGACACACGCCCATAGGGTAGGCCATGTGTCACACTCAGTCTAGACACACGCCCGTGTGTCTGCCCGTGTAGACAAAATAAAGTCATTTCCTAGCCTCATTTATCACCCAAATTTACCATTTTCCTGCACTAAAACATACCAAGTACAATCCAACCATTCTAAGCGTTCAAATAAGCAAACTCCATCATTCATCATGGCATACCATAGTATGACATTACAAATATATCAAATCAAACCATTACTAGCCATTCCAATGGCTAGACTACAAGCATCATTTACATTTACATGCCAAAATGGCCAACATTTCTATACATGCCATTACAACCGTAATTGACTTTCCATATTGTACCGACATGGGCCGATGGATAGTGTGAGTGATCTCTGCCAAGCTTCCAATCCAACAAGCTTCTGATTTACTCTAAAACAGGGGAAAAAATGGGGTAAGCATTCCATGCTTAGTAAGTTCGTATAACATGGTACTTAACTTACCATTCATTCTATTTTGAGGTATATAAGTAAGGCACATTCAATCAATTTGATCTCAAGCCCTACACACATCCTCATTGCCCTTGTTAATCATATATTCCATAACAACATCAAAACATATATATGAATTCATCAATATTTGGATTCTCATACACACATGTTTTTCCACAACATGTATTCATATAACATATATGATTCATCTCATTATTACAAGTATAATTTCATAATAGTTCACTTCGAGTTCAGATCATTTCACATTAGAACTTTACTCATTTTACTCAAAATATCAAGGTCACGACTAGTACACTAAAGGTGTACAAGTCTATAATCAAGAATGCACATATTCATCAATAAATTCCATATACAAATAACATCATCTCATGTTTTCATGTATCATTTGTTATGTATCATCATTTTCTTGTATTTCAGACGGATAAGTATAATAACTCATTTCATATACATATCTTCTCATAACAAGATTTCCATCCATTGAATTTATCTGAAATATCGATGATTATTCAGGTAGTACACTCGAGGTATACAAATCAGGATCCGTCAATTCATATTCAATGGTACCCATAAGGTACTATCTCATAGAATACACTCTCGAACCACACATGTATACAACAGGATTACCAGTCCAGGCTAAATCCTTTTTATAACATATGCTGTAAGGTGCTTGATCTAGATTACCCATCCGGGCTAAATCCAATTTGTAATATATGCTCGAGAGGACTTATATCAGGATTACTCGTCCGAGCTAAATCCTTTCTGTAATAAGATTAATAGGATTACTCGTCCGAGCTAAATCCCGTCTACAACAAATGTAGAACCTCATTTATTTCGGGAAATCACATATCCATTGATTTTCCATTTATTCAACTGGGATTTAAACATTTTTCTCAAGCATTACCGGCATGTGACTACTTCATATATTTATAGTCATCCATATAATTCAAATGATCACACTTCACATTCATTCCAAGCATAAAGTAACATTTTCATCGTTTGTCATTTATCATCTATCGGGCATTATCATTTAAATTAGACATTTTTATTTATCCGGCTTGATCGGATATGAAATTCATTCACATCTTTATGACATTTATACAATTCAAATAAACAAAATTAATGCAAGCATGTAAATAAACACAGTTGAGTTACACGAACGTACCTCAACAAAGGTTCATGTACAAACATCTACTAATCCGACATTTTCCTCTTTTCCTCGTTCGAACTCCAAATTTGGTCTATCCAGATCTATACGAGTAAGTTTAACATCAATTTATCACATTTCATATTTAGGTGGACTTAACTTTCATCCTAGACAAAATTACCATTTTCCCCTAACTTTTCCATAAATTCCATTTTCGTTCCTAGGATTGGAAAATAAAACTTGTGCAAATTACTCCCTATTCCCAGCCTAACCAGAGCCCCATTACAAAATTTACAGCACATGTGTTCATAAAATTTCGAAATTTTTCCTTCAATTTCACAAGTTTACATTTTAGTCCCTAAATCATGTTTTCATCAAAAATCACTTCGTAAAAGTTGTTTATCTATAAATAATCTTTCATTTTCTATCATAAATTTCTAATTTCCAGCATATACATCCATGATCCATTTTTCATATCTTGAAAACTTTTTAATTTAATCCCCCAAATAGATAGTTTAGACTATCCCGGTTCCAAAAATATCAAAATTACTAAAAATGGGACTTGCTTTCATACCTTATTGAGATTGAAAAGTTTTCATCCTCTCTCCTAAGGTTTTCATGGAAATATTCAGGGAAGATGATATGAAAATGTTTTCTTTTTCATTTAGTTAAATTGTCATTTAATAACTTTTTATCTTTCTAATTTAGTCCTTAGCCTTTTTTTAATTTTTCCATGGATGAGTCCTACCAAAATATCTACATACTTTCTTTAATGGTGTAATTACCATATAAAGACCTTTATTTTTGAATTCCATAGCTGTTTGATCCTTATAGCTAATAGAATTCAACTTTTGCATTTTATGCGATTTAGTCCTTCTCGTAATTAAGCACTCAATTGATAAAATTTTCATACCAAAATTTTCACATGTCATATCTATCATAATAAGATCATATTATAAAATAAAAATAAATTATATTTTCAGCTCGGATTTGTGGTCCTGAAACCGCTGTTCCGATTTTACCAAAATTTTGGCTGTTACAACTCTCCCTTTAATAAATTTTCGTCCTCGAAAATTTTGCCAGTAAAGAGATTCAGACATTACTTTCTCTCATAGTTTCCTCCAGTTCCTAGGTAACTCCCTCTATATCATATCACTGTCAGAAACTTTTACTAAAGCTACCTATTCATTTCTCAATTTTTCTTTTCTAGTGCTAGAATTTCAATTAATCTCTCACTGTAAGTCGTGTCAGGCTGAATTTAACATTTATGAAAGCAATAACAGATGATGGGTCTAATCGATACTGTCATAATACATATACTCATAAAACATTGTGAATTCTGTAGAACTCTGATAATAGTAGTAGTCAATACGCAATAGGTCAAATTCTTTTCATAATCTTATATGACTCAGTAAAAGCCGCAGGCTCAATTTTTCCTGAACAGCCAATCTGAATAACTTTCTTTCATGGTAAATTTTCATAAATACCTTTTCACTATCAAAAACTCTATTTCTTTTCATTTTAGATCCACATCAGATTTCTGACGATCAAATACTGCTTTTAAATTGTCTCAGATCACTTTCACCTTTCTTTGGTTTCAAAGAATTAGACCTACTACATGTATCTTTTCTCACTGAACTCCATCCAAAAAAAACCCGAGTTTTACATTTGTGACCATATAAAGCCTCGTACAATATAATTTTATACTTGACTGTTAACTGTTATAACAAGCAAATTCAACCAACAGTAAATATTTCCTTTTCAATTTTATCCTTAAATTCAAGTTCACAATATCGAAGCATACCTTCCAAAATCTGAATCATATGTTCAAATTGATCATCCATTTGAGGATGAAATGTCGTACTAAATGTAACCATGTACCCAGAGTTCTTTGTAACTTGTTTTAGAATTGGAATATGAACTATAGATATCTATCAAAAATAACAGAAACTATCACATCATATAATCTGGCAATCTCAAAAATAGATAATTCAAGTAATCTATCAAGTGCGAAATCCACTCATATCAGGATAAAATATGCAGGCTTCATCGAACAATCGACAGTTACTCAAGTAGTATCTTTCCTTTTCATAGACAAGGATAATCTGGATATAAAGTTCATAGTAACTTTGTTTCATTTCCATTTAGGTATTTTCGCTAGCTATAACAGTCCAAAAAGTATCATCTCTATCTTGTTGATACATCTAACATTTAAATACAATTTCAGATTTACCACATTTCATTCCAAGCTACTAATACATCCTTTTCAAATTATTATACATTTCACCATTCCTCAGATAAACAGACATAGTACCACTGTGATCATTCATGTAAAATTTTCCGTAAAAAGTTCCAAATTCTTCAGTACACGAACTCTGTTTCTGAATAACAGGCATTTATCAGTTCTACTCTAAAATTCTGAATCAAAAATTATTTCACACAGTATTCATTTAACTTACAATTCATTATCACTTTTCTGGGTTTCACTGATCTGTTGTAGAAACATCGGTTAAGCTCTATACTCAGCTAAGATTATTCTTTCATCAGACCATAGCAATCGAGTATTTATTGCTCATAAAGCAAACAAAGAATTTTCTACTTAACATATCAGCAACTATATTTACTTTTCCTGAATCATAATCAATTACCCAAATCAGGGTCTTTCAATAATTCAAGCCATATATGCAATCTCAAAGTCAAATCTTTTAGCAACATCAGATACTTCAAATTTTTATGATCGGTGAATATATTACATTTCTCACCAAACAAGTAGTGTTATCAGATTTCAATACAAAATTAGTAGCTGTCAATTCTAGATCGTGTATCGAGCAATTCTTTCCATGTGATTTTTAACTGTCTAAAAGTACAGGCTATTACCTTGCCTTACCGCATCAAAACACAATCTAATCCCATTCAATAATATGCCTCTGTAATAACAACTCCTTACCCAATTTAGGCTAAACCAGAATTAATACTTCGGTCAACAGAGCTTCCAACTGGTCAAAACTTTACCAATATTTATCGGTCCATTCAAATATTACCTCTTTTCTGTAATAACTGGGTCATCAATGTAGCTATTTCAATTATTAACATTGAAGCTTTGAATTTTTCCAAAGCCATAACCATCAGATAGATTTAAAACCATAGTGCTATAATATGGCCTACAATTCAACTGTATAGATAAAGCAACACTTCAATATCAATAGTGTAACTCAAATTAGATGAGGAAGGACTGAAAGTGGCCCTAATAATAGCCAATGCAATAATACAGTTTCTATAATCTGTGTTCCATATTACCAAGTTTCCATGATCAAGTCAGAATTCATAATGGTAATAAGTATAATCACCACTGACCAATGACTATCTTTCACAAATAGACCATGTTTGAATAATAAAGAGATTGATGACATTCGGAGAAAATTCAGAAGAGCAATATCACACATGCTCAGTAGAAACAACTGTGACAAAGATAATTTAATTTTGCATATTCGTAATTCAGGGCTTCAATCAGTAGAAGTAGAAAATAACATCACATGAACCTTATCATCAAATCTTATATCAATCATGAAGAATTAGAAAGCCCAAGTATGATAGAGCAATACCACTCATGAATCGACCAGACTTACAGTAATTCCATCTATCATAATTTACTAGTCTTTCAAAACGACAAATATCGCATCTAAACATGAACAAATTCATATGCATCTGAGAATAACAGAACTTATAGAGTACCTAGGAGATGTTGCTGTAATATACTCAATTATAACAGCTGTATTCAAATATCTTTGCAGTTTTATCACTATTCCACTGACCAATAAAGCCATCAATAATCTTACATTATTCAGTTCACTGAAAGAGTCAATTCGAAAGAAATTTTCGGCTAATATGTTCTATAGTTATCATATCTGGATAAGTCAATTACTCATGAATAACTTCTTCCTTAACAATGATATCACATATTCAGAATAATCTTCAGAAAAATTTGATATCTTTTTCAATACCGTCTTTACTTATTAACCCATTCTCAATTCTGACTACATCATTAATCATTCAGCCTTTGAACTCTTCTTTCAAACTTATGAACTTAGTCAACATAAATCCTGTGAATTTTCATCATATAAAACTATACTGGTAAGAGGGTGGAGATCATAAGCCACAAAATTTAACTTTCATATATATACTTATATAACATGACACTTATCATTCTCATGTACTATAAAATATTAATCTGTACCTTTTCAAATTCTATTTCTTCATCAGTAACATTTTACTCAGATACTTGAGTATCACTTTCGGAGTCATCAGAATTAGCTTGGTTGGAAAGCATCTCTGTCTATTTGTAAAATAATTTTCATCACAGTCGAAAGATATCACACTATCGCAGGTTATATAATGGCATGTATTTCAAGACTCCATATATGCTACGTTCAGTCTGAGAACCAACTAAATTGTAGCTCTGATACCACTAAATGTAATACCCCTAACCCGAGTCTGTCGCTGAAACAGAGTTACGGAGCATTACCAAAACATTTAGAAACGTTTTTAGATAGATCATGTCAATCACTATTCATTAATCGAGATCACTCATAACGTCCCTTAGATGGACCCTCGAGGCCCAATACGAGCATTAGAATCGAGTCGGGACTTAATCAAAAACTCTAAAAATTTTTCGTCACATTTAAAAATTTTCCAAGGTGCAGGGCTCACACGCCCGTGTGGTCCAAGGGACATCCCCGTGTGACCCTAGGAAACGCTCATGGTTCAGGCCGTGTTCAAAATTAGGTGCTTACTGACTTATGCCACACGGCCATGCCACACACCCGTATGCTAGGCTGTGTGGTTAATTAATTCAATTCAAATTAGGTGCAGGTTTCACATGGCCAAGACCCATACCCATGTTAAGGCCATGTCTCCCACACGGCTGAGACACATGCCCGTGTCTCTGCCCGTGTGCTTAATTCTGAGCATTCTGTTTTCTCAAATTTAAGGTCAGGGGACACAGGTGAAAATGAAACTCTTACAAATTACTCCCTATTCCAAGCCCAACCAAAGCTCTATTACAAAATTTACAGCACATGTGTTCATAAAATTTCTGAATTTTTCCTTCAATTTCACAATTTTATATTTTAGTCCCTAAATCATGTTTTTATCAAAAATCACTCCGTAAAAGTTGTTTATCTATAAATAATATTTCATTTTCTACCATAAATTTCTAATTTCCTGTAACACCCCTAACCCATATCCATCACCGGATTAGGGTTAAAGGCATTACCAGACAGATCGAAAACTTTTATAAACATTTCACAATACCAGTCATCAATTACAATCAATGTGTCCCTTTTATAGGTTAACGAGATCTTACTAATGCTTTAGAATAGGGTCGGGATTAAACCGAACACATATAGAATTTTTTAGAAATTTAAAAAATTTTCTAAGTTACACAGGTCACACGCCCGTGTGGGCAGGCCGTGTGCCTCCCATGGCTACTAGACACACCCCTGTGTCCTGGCCGCGCCAAAACAGAGCATATATACTGACTTATCCACACGGCCACCAGACACGCCCGTCTACCATGACCGTGTAAGATTAGGCTAGCTACTGACTTGTTCACACGGCCACCAAAAACGCCTGTGTGCCACGACCATGTAGGCAAAACAGGCCATTTGCAAGGCCAAAATGCGACCCACACTAGGGTCAACCCTACAATCAATATAGCAATTCATTTCATGTACAATTGACATCCATAAACATATCAAATTAATCAACAAATCTCCACATTCAATCTCAATTCCAATTATGCCAATTTGCACATCTAAAACACATATACATTCAAGCATAATTCATCTACATTTACCTTTCATAAAATCATTCCTTTGCTCAAACTTACATATTCATAATGCATTCATATGCTCACCATAGCCTTGGCCATTTCATATACCTTATTCACAAATGCAAAATACCAACATATAACTAGCCACATCACATATCTATTTATACACATTTTAAACATAACACAAAGTGACTAGCCTATACATGCCATACTTTATATATATTTCCAAAAGATACCAAAATGAGCTTAGGTAGTGTGATGACGATCCTCGACGGTCCCGAGCCTTCAGTAGCTTTGACGATCTATAAAACAGAGTAACACACACACAGAGTAAGCTTTCAAAAGCTTAGTAAGCCATATACAAATAAACTTAGCATATAATCATTCAAAACATATAATCAATATGAATTCACTAATAACTCAATTGCATAGCCATAATTCATCTTGGCAAATTTATTTAGCCACTCACCTTTCAATCTTGCATATCACCATATACTTTATTGAATCATAGCTTGTTCATTCATGTAACACATTTTACTTTCTCACATCCAAATACATAACCCATCTAGGTAAGTTCATGAGTATACTTACCTTTTTATACACACAATGTGTATATATCAAACGTACCTGAAACAGACATATAAATCACATAGTCATTAGTTTCTTGGACTTGCCCGTTGAACTGTTCGAAATCTAATAGGATATTCAGAATGCTCAGAATAGTCGTACAATGCCAACGTCCCAGACGTGGTCTTACATGTAACTAAATAACGATGCCACTATCCCAGACAGGGTCTTACACGAATCAATACGCTGCCAATATCCCAGACATGGTCTTACACGTAAATCTCATGTCGATACCAACGTCCCAGACGTGGTCTTACACGAAATCTCAAATCAATGACAACGTCCCAGACGTGGTCTTACATGATATTACATAATGGACACCTATGCCATGACATACATAATTCCTATCTATTCCTAGGTTCAAACGGGACTTCTCGAACTTTAATAGCTTGTTGACTTATTAGCGAACTTGGATTTCACATACATTCCATCTCAATGGATAATCATAGCAATTCAAATATCATTTATACACAAATAATTCCATGCAAATACATTTATTTCATATCGACTTACCTCGGATTTGGTTTAATGAAAACGGATAAGGCTACTCGATTACTTTGGACTTCCCGCGATCTAAGTCCATTTTCTTCGGTTCTTGATCTATACATATTCAAATTTAACTCTTTTCATTCATCAACTTATTCAATTCAATCCAAAAACATGCATTTAGAGCTATTTGCAACTTAGCCCCTCACATTTGCACATTTTATCAATTTAGTCCATTTTTCTCAAAACATCAAATATACACAATTTGTTCACACACATGTATAGTCAAAATTCCCAAGAGACCATACAAGTCCATATTTTTCATCAAATTTACAATTTAGTCCTCCCAAAATATTATTTTCATTATTTAGCCCTAATTAGCTATGTAATATCCGGGATTTTGGGCTTATGAATTATTGCTGAATTTTATGTGAAAGCATGCCTATGTGTATTATAAATATGTTTTATGAATTTTGAGGACTTTAGAATATAGGAGAATGCCTTAGAAATTATTCGATTTTAAAGTTTAAAAGAGGAAGCTAGGCAGAGGAGGCCTGAAGAGAAATTGTAGGTGAAGTATGACATAAAAATCAGCTTGTTTAAGTGGCATGGAGGCGCCACTTAAAGTCTCTGTAAGTGACGCCACAAGCATGTACAAATGGGCCAGGGTTCGAGTCACAAGGGAGGCAAAATAAGAGCTTTTGTTTTGCGGCAACAAGGAGTAGAGGTGGACGGCATTGGGAGACTGAGGGAGGAGCTTTAGATGGGTTTAAATTCTTTTTTAAAATTCGGCTAGGGGCAAGGGATAATTATTGGTTTATTTTAATTATTTTGAATGAGGGATAAAGAGGAAAATAAGGAGAATAAGGAGGAAGCTGATAAGGGGAAGAGTGTTGGCCGGCTTAAGGACTCCCTTGAGGTGAATTTCGGCCAAGGTTAGTAAGGGAGTGGAGAAAGAAATTCATAAAGCATTTGAGCCTCTCTTTCAGTTATTCTTTTCTCTCTAAAGCCATCACTGTTCTCTTCTTTTTCTTGTTCTAGCCGAAACCCATCCCTAAAGACTATCATTTCTGATTCTTTCTGAGTCTCATACCCTTCCTTTTCACTTTTGTTGAAGTCGAACCTCCTTGGTGCTCATCAGAAGCTGAATACACAAGTGACTCCTAGCCGATTATTCATTAAGCCTCAAAGCTGAATCTCTCTGTGGTGTCAGGATAAGGTGTAGCCGATTTCACCATTAGGGGTAAGAACAAATTCGATTTTTATTCTTTCTCTTTTAGCCGAAATCAAGGTACTAATCCCATCAGTAATCTTTGGCCGAAACTTTGAAGGGTCTTTCAGGATTTCTGCTATTGTCGACTACAAGGAAGGAGGTCTTCGGGATTTTAAAGATCTAAGGTAAGTCATGTGGATATTAGGCCAAGGGCCATTTTTTGAGATTAAAGGTTAGAATTGAATCTAACATAGTGCTTGTAGGGATTTCGACAGATACCAAGAGTAATTAGCAATTTCGGGATTTAGATCCATAAGGTAAGTGTATGTGACATTCGGCCAAGGCCATAGTTGATGTTTCAGATTTGTTTCCTAATTGTTTAAAAGCCGAAAACTAACCAAGTCAAGTGATCTAGTGCTAGCCGATTACAAGGGAGAAAGACTACAAAGTTTTGGGATTTGATTAGTAACCAAATCGGCAGCAAGGTAAGAAGTTGGTTGCGTTAATCCTTCGGGATTTGGTTATTTAGCCGAATGGCTTGTTGCTAACATGCTTAAGGTGGCCGAATATAGGAACCTGAGATCTAAAGCATTTCAGTGAAAGCGTTAAGTAAACCAGGTGTGTACCCCACACTGAATCTTGATTGATTTACGATATTATTTTAATAAATGTGTTAATAAGAATGTGTAAGATGTGCCTAAGGGTACCATGCAATGGTACAAAGTACTCAGGTACGTTAATCTACTACTATGGTAGTTATAATATTATGAATATCTGTTATGGCACGTATGTGAATATTGATAAGAATGTGGAATATGGAAAATGGCATGATATTTGCATAATTTGTATGACATGGGGCATATGGGTGATTATGAAAGGAGAAGTGATCTGGTGGTTTTTACCACAATATCTGGTGACTTCGGTCACATAATCTGAATGTGGTGACTCATGTCACAAAATTTTATCTGGTGGCTATGCCACAAAATTTATAAGGGCGATGAGCAAGTCGTCTACAGCGACTGCCTTCGATGATGTGTAGCGGATGGAAGGTCGACTTAGTAGTCCCCACGGTGTGATGGTTGGTACGGGTGATGCGTAGCGGATGGTTATCTAGGTTTGGGTTCGGGTTTGCATCATTATTCCTATCTGTTATATATATGTTTGATATGATATGCCTGAATCGTTGAGACTTAGTGTGTATAAACACTGAGTCTGTATGACTCACCCCGTTGTGGGATATGTTTTAGGTGACGCTCAGTGATGGACCGGGTCGGCAGGAACTTGGTGGTGGCCATGCTCAGCTCAGTGAACTTTTAGTTTGAGACTTTATGTTTTAAGTTTGGATTTATTCGGGTTTTGTTTTTGATGTAATAAGGCCATAAGTATTAAACTGTTTTATGCTTGCTTTTATTTGTTTTTATCACGATATTATTATTGTTGAATCAAAGGTTATTTAATTTGTTTTTGAAATAAATCTTCAAATGTTTTGACACCCTAAAACAAATGAATTTCAATATAAGGTAAACTCTAAAACAACTCGATATTTCTTTAATTTAAAGTTTGAAACTTAGAAATAAAGTTTTATAAAAACCTAGATTTCAAGGATAAACTTGTTTTCAACTCGAGCCCAACACAAAATAAATTTTCTTTCAAAACCACTTAGATTTTCCAAAGTAACAAACGAATTTTGAACCGTTTGACTCCAGGAACATACCAGATCCGGTCAAGACTCGTGGGCCGGGTTTGGGGTGTTTCAAGCTAAATTCACCAAAAATTCAAGAACAAAACATGTTTATTAAACACATATCTTTTATTTAACACCAATACTCATCACAAAGCTCACCATTTCATTAATGGCGCATCTCATAAACATCATCAATTCTTCAAATTACAACATAGGCTTGATAGTAGACTAAGCAACAATCTCATAAACATAAAAATCATCAAAAACCAAAGTTGAAACATACATTAATTAAGCTTAAAATCAACCAAAACCTAAGTGTTCTTCTTTCTTTCTCTTTTCTTGATTTTTCGGCAATAAGATGGATGCAATGGCTTATTATTTAGCCTTTTGTTTGATTAATAATCATATTATTATTCTATTTACTATACTAACCTTTTACCAAACTTATATACATATAAACATTAAGGGCATTAATGTCCTTTATCCCTCCACTAACTAAATAGTGGTTTAATAGCCTCATAAGGCCTCCTTATTTAAAAACCACATCAAATAAGTATCCTTTCATAAAGCATGCAAAATTTACATTTAATGCAGTTTAATCTTTTTCTCAAATTAAGCCTGCAAATGATCAAATTAATACACAGAATTTTCACACATGCTGAATCATTTACTATAGACATAGAAAATAATATTAAAATATTTTTCAGACTCGAATTTGTGGTTCCAAAACCACTGTTTCGACTAGGGTCTAATCCGGACTATTACAATACTCCCCCTTAGGGATTTCGTCCCCGAAAATCTTACCGTTAAATAGATTCAGATATTGTTGTCTTATTGAATCTTTAGGCTCCCATGTAGTCTCTTCTACTCTGTGTCGATGCCATAGCACTTTCACTAACGAAATTTTCTTATTTCTCAATTCTTTCACTTCACGAGTTAAGATACGGATCGGTTCCTCTTCATAAGTTATAACAGATCAGATTTCAATTTCAGACGAAGAAATCACATGTGACGGATCGGATCGGTATCGACGGAGCATCGAAACATGAAATACATTATGTATCTTTTCTAGCTCAGATGGCATTAGCAATCTATACGCAACAGGTCCAACACACTCGATGATCTCACATGGCCCTATGAACCTCGTACTCAACTTGCCTTTACATTCGAATCGGAGTACTTTCTTCCGTGGAGACACTTTCAGAAACACTTTGTCACCGATTTCAAATTCAATATCTTTTCGTTTCAAGTTCGCATAAGACTTCTGACAATCAGACGCTGCTTTTAAACTGTCTCGAATCACTTTCACTATATGTTCAGAGTCTTTTATCAAATCAACTCTATGTATCTTATTTTCATTGAGTTCGGTCCAATACAGAGGTGTTCAACATTTACATCCGTACAAAGCTTCATAAGGTGTCATTTTACTACTCGATTGAAAACTATTATGATACGCAAATTCAATCAATGACAGATACTGTTCCCACGTACCATTAAACTCAAGAATGCAGCATTTCAACATATCTTCTAGAATCTGAATAATCCGTTCAGACTGACCTTCCGTTTCCAGATGAAAAGCGGTACTGAAATGCAATTTCGTGCCTAAAGCTTCTTGCAGTTTCTTCCAGAACCATGATGTAAACCTCAAATCTCTATCTGACACAATAGATAGTTGCACTCCGTGCAATCCCATAGTCTCAGAAATATAAAGCTCAGCTAATCTATCAAGTGAGAAATCAGATCGTACTGGAATAAAATGGGCAGATTTCGTCAATCGATCAACTACAACCCAAATCGCATCTTTCTTTCTCGGAGTCAGAAGCAATCTAGAAATAAAATACATTGTTACTTTATACCATTTCCACTCACGAATCAGAATCGACTATAACAACCCAGATGGAACCTGATGTTTAGCTTTAACTTGCTGACAGACTGGACATTTCATCACAAAGTCAGATATATCTCGTTTCATACCAGACCACCAATAATGTTGCTTTAAATCCTGATACATCTTTGTACTTCCCAGATGAACAAATAAGCGAGTGTTATGAGCTTCATTCAAAATCAACTAAATCAACTCTGAGTTTCTCGGAACATAGATTCGATCTCAAAATCTCAAGCAATCATCATCACCCACTCGAAATTCAGAATCAGAGTTTGAATCACACTGAGCTCATTTGCTATCATTTCATTATCAACTCTCTGAGCATCACAAATTTGTTGTAAAAACAACAGTTTCGCTTTCAATTCAGCTATCACTGAACTATCATCAGACAGATCTAATTGAGCATTCATAACATGTAGTGCAAACAATGATTTCCTACTTAGTGCATCAGCAACGACATTTGCTTTACCCGGATGATAATCAATTACAAGTTCATAATCTTTCAATAGCTCTAACCATCTTCTCTGTTGTAGATTCAAATCTTTTTGAGTCATCAGATACTTCAGACTTTTATGATCTGAAAACACGTGACATTTCTCACCGAACAGATAATGTCGCCAAATCTTTAATGCAAACACAATCGCAGCTAACTCAAGGTCATGTGTCAGATAGTTCTTTTCATGCGACTTCAATTGTCTTGAGGCATAAGCTATGACCTTTCCTTCTTGCATCAGAACACATCCCAAACCATTTAACGAAGCATCACTGTAAATCAAAAACTCTTTGCCTGACTCTGGTTGTACCAAAACTGGAGCTTCAGTTAATAAAGTTTTCAACTGATCAAAACTTTTCTGACACTTATTAGACCATTCATATCTCACATCTTTTTGAAGCAATCTAGTTAACGGAGTTGCAATCATCGAAAAGCCTTTTACAAATCTTCGACAATAACCAGAAGTCCCAGAAAACTGCAGACTTAAGATACATTCTTCAGAGGTTTCCATTCCAGAATAGCAGAAATCTTACTTGGATCAACTTGTATACCAGGTGCTGTACAATATGTCCCAGAAAACTGACTTCACATAACCAAAATTCACATTTACTGAATTTCGCATACAATTGCTTAACCCGCAAGTTTGCAATACGATTCTTTGATGTTCAGCATTTTAAGTTTCATCCCATGAGTAAATCAAAATGTCGTTAATAAATACAACAACAAAACGATCTAGGTACGATCTAAAAATTCTGTTCATCAGATCCATAAAGATAGTAGGAGTATTTGTTAATCTGAAAGGCATAACTAAAAACTCATAACGCTTGTACCTTGTTCTAAAAGCAGTTTTTGGAATGTCTAAATCTTTTACCCTCAATTGGTAGTAACTCGATCTTAGATCTATCTTTGAAAATACGGTGACTCCTTTTAGCTGATCAAACAAAACGTCAATCCTGGGTAACGGATATTTATTCTTTATTGTTACCTTGTTCAACTAACGATAATTAATGCACATTCTCATCGTGCCATCTTTATTTTTCACAAACAGAACAGGAGCACCCCAAGATGAGAAACTCGGTCTTGCAAACCTTCTATTAGTCAATTCTTGCAACTATGACTTTAACTCTTTCAACTCTGTTGGTTCCATTCTATACGGAGGTATCGAAATAGGTGTCGTACCAGGCAACATATCAATACCATATTAAACTTCATGTATCGAAGGTAATCTCGACAATTCTTCGGGAAATATATCAGAAAACTCACAAACAACTGGCACTTATTCAGCTTTCCTTTCAGACACTTTTGAATCAATCACATAAGCAAAATATGCATCATATCCCTTTTTCACATATATTTGAGTTTTCGATACAGATATCATAGCAGGCAATCCATTCTAATCATTAGACTCAACCCTGACTATTTCATCATTCGTACATCTCAAATCAATAGTTTTTCTTTTACAATTCAGAACAGCATCATGCAATGTCAACCAATCCATACCCAGAATGATATCAAACTCATCCAATGGTAATAGCATCAGATCAGCAGGAAAACAGATATCTCTAAACATTAACGGACAGTTCTTGCATACTTTGTCAACCAGAACACTTTTACCTAAGGGGTTCGATACTTTTATAACAAACTCATTAGACTCTACAGGAAAAGTCTTACTGGATACTAAGTTCATGCATATATACGAATGTGTAGAACCAGGGTCTATCAATGCAATCACAGAAGTATCATAAAGTGTAAATGTACCTGTTATAACATCTAGAGATGAAGCTTCCTCCTGATCTTGGATGGCATACGCTCTGGCAGGCGCTCTAGCTTTGGATCTCGCAACAATATCCCTCGAAATTCTCTGACTACCACTCACATTTCTTACATTTTGGGAAGGTCTACCTCTCACTGGAGTATTATCAGATCTCAGATTCTGAACAATTTCTGGCTCAACAGACTCTGGGCAATCACAGATGAAATGATCTAATGATTCACATCTGAAACAAGCTTGGTCATTTAATCTACAACTACCCGGATGCCTTTTACCGTAATGTTTACATTCAGGTCACTCGGATCGTACATTTGCAATACTTGCCACTGAAGTTGCCGGAGCTTTAGAGCTCAACTGTGATCTCGTTCAATCTCAACTAGAATATCCCACATTAACTCTCGAACGACTTTGTTCATTTCTAAATTTCTTCGAAGCAGACTGAAATGGTTTACTCGAAAATCTCTTTTTCACATCCCTGGATTCAAACTCAACTTTTCTTTTATCTTTCCCAAGTGCCTCAGCTTTACATGCTCGGTCAACAAGCACAAAAAACTCTTTTATCTCTAAAATCCCAACTAGCAAGCGAATATCCTCATTAAGGCCATCTTCAAACCTCTTACATATTATTGCTTCCGATGATACACATTCTCGGGCATACTGACTTAACATCAAGAACTCTCATTCATATTCATTGACAGATATGTGGCCCTGTTTCAATTCCAGAAATTCTTTCCATTTCTGATCAATGAATATCTGACTAATATATTTCTTTCGAAACTCAGACTGGAAGAAATCCCAAGTGACCCGTTCCTTTGGAACCACAGAAATCAAAGTTTTCCACCACTGATAAGCTGCATCTCGTAGTAGTGAAACAACATATTTAATACTTTCTTCCAGATTCAAAGACATCTTATCGAATACTCGAATAGTGTTTTCTAGCCAAAACTCGGCTCTTTCAACATCATCATCACTGGTAGCTCTAAACTCTTCAGCCCCATACTTGCGAATTCTATCGACCGGAGGCTTATTCAACAGATTTATACCCATTACTGGAGGTACAACTGAGGTTTGAGGGGGATTAGACGGGGGCGGAGGTTGTGAACCAGTCGGATTATTTCTTACAAACTGAGTGAACCACTCACTCATCATCTGGAAGAAAGCTTGTTTAGCTTTTCCCTCTTGATAGCTCGTAGCCGGTCTCAAATCAGATGGCGCTGTCCCTTGCGCGGGAGCAGGCGCATTGCTTTCTACATCGTCAATTACGGCTCTTTCAGGATCCATTACTATACAAAAATCACATTTTACACATCAGGATTCATCACACAATCACAGTCCAGATATATGGCATGTATAGCTAGACTCTCACACGCTATGTTAGTCCAAGAATCGGCTAAACCATAGCTTTGATACCAATCAAATGTAACACCCCTAACCCGTATCCGTCGTCGGGTTAAGGTTAAAGGCGTTACTGAATAGATCGAAAACTTTTATAAACATTTCATAATACTACTCATCAATTACAATCAAAGTGTCCCTTTTATAGGTTAACGAGATCTTAATCATTCTTTAGAATAGGGTCGGGACTGAACTGAACACATACAGAATTTCTTAAAAATTAAAAAACTTTTTTAAGTTACAGAGGTCACACGCCCGTATGGGTAGGCAGTGTGCCTCCCACGGCTACAAGAGACACCCCTGTGTCCTGGCCGTGCCAAAACAGAGCATATATATTGACTTATCCACATGGCCACCAGACACGCTCGTGTTCCATGACCGTGTAAGATTGGGCTAGCTACTGACTTATTCACACAGCCACCAGACACTCGTGTGCCACGACTGTGCAGGCTAAACAGGCCATTTGCAAGGCCAAAATGCCATCCACACTAGGGTCAACCCTACAATCAATATACCAATTCATTTCATGTACAATTGACATCTATAAACATATCAAATTAATCAACAAATCTCCACATTCAATCTCATTTACAATTATACCAATTTGCATATCTAAAACACATATACATTCAAGCATGATTCATCTACATTTACCTTTCATAAAATCATTCATTTGCTCAAACTTACATATTCATAATGCATTCATATGCTCACCAAAGCCTTGGCCATTTCATAGTCATGGAATCATACCAAAACCAACATCATATACCTTATTCACAAATGCAAAATACCAACATATAACTAGCCACATCACATAGCTATTTACACACATTTCAAACATAACCCAAAGTGACTAGCCTATACATGCCATACTTTATATATATTTCCAAAAGATACCAAAATGAGCTTAGGTAGTGTGATGACGATCCTCGACGGTCTCGAGCCTTCAGTAGCTTTGACGATCTATAAAACAGAGCAACACACACAGAGTAAGCTTTCAAAAGCTTAGTAAGCCATATACAAATAAACTTAGCATATAATCATTCAAAACATATAATCAATATGAATTCATTAATAACTCAATTGCATAGCCATAATTCATCTTGGCACATTTATTTAGCCATTCATCTTTCAATCTTGCATATCACCTTATACTTTATTGAATCACAGCTTGTTCATTCATGTAACACATTTTACTTTCTCACATCCAAATACATAACTCATCTAGGTAAGTTCATGAGTATACTTACCTTTTATACACACAATGTGTATATATCAAATGTACCTGAAACGGACATATAAATTACATAGTCATTGGTTTCTTGGACTTGCCCGTTGAACCATTCGGAATCTATATTCAGAGTGCTCAGATTAGTCGTACAATGCCAACGTCCCAAACGTGCTTTTACATGTAACCAAATATCGATGCCATTGTCCCAGACAGGGTCTTACAGGAATCAATACAATGTCGATGTCCCAAACATGGTCTTATACGTAAACTCATCTCGATGCCAATGTCCCAGACGTGGTCTTACATGATATTACATAACTGACACCTATGTCATGACATACATAATTCCTATCTATTCCTAAGTTCAAACGGGACTTCTCGGACTTTAACAACTTGTTGACTTATTAGTGAACTCGAATTTCATATGCATTCCATCTCAATGGATAATCATAGCAATTCAAATATCATTTATGCACAAATAATTCAATGCAAATACATTTATTTGTATATCGACTTACCTCGGATTCGGTTTAATGAAAACGGATACGGCTACTCGATTACTTTTGACTTCCCACGATCTAAGTCTATTTTCTTCGGTTTTTGATCTATACATATTCAAATTTAACTCTTTTCATTCATCAAGTTATTCAATTCAATCCAAAAACATACATTTAGGGCTACTTGCAACTTAGCCCTCACATTTGCACATTTTATCAATTTAGTGCATTTTTCTCAAAACATCAAATATACACAATTTATTTACACACATGCATAGCTGAAATTCCCTAGGGACTATACAAGTCCATATTTTTCATCAAATTCACAATTTAGTCCTCCCAAAATATTATTTTCATTATTTAGCCCTAATTAGCTAAATTCACCAAAAATTCAAGAACAAAACATGTTCATTAAACACATATCTTTCATTTAACACCAATACTCATTACAAAGCTCACCATTTCATTAATGGCACATCTCATAAACATCATCAATTCTTCCAATTACAACATGGGCTTTATAGTATACTAAGCAACAATCTCAAAAACATAAAAATCCTCAAAAACTAAAATCAAAACATACCTTAAATTAGCTCAAAATCAACCGAAACCTAAGTGTTCTTCTTTCTTTCTCTTTTCTTGATTTTTCGGCAATAAGATGGATGAAATGGCTTATTATTTAGCCTTTTGTTTGATTAATAATCATATTATTAATCTATTTACTATACTAACCTTTTACTAAACTTATATGCATATAAACATTAAGGGCATTAATGTCCTTTATCCATCCACTAACTAAATAGTGGTTTAATTGCCTCATAAGGCCTCCTTACTTAAAAGCCACATCAAATAAGTGTCCTTTCATAAAGCATGCAAATTTTACATTTAATGCAATTTAATCCTTTTCTCAAATTAAGCCTACAAACGATCAAATTAATACACAGAATTTTCACACATACTGAATCATTTACTGCAGACAAAGAAAATAATATTAAAATATTTTTCAGACTCAGTTTTGTGGTTTTGAAACCACTGTTCTGACTAAGGTCTAAACCGGACTGTTACATTTCCAGCATATACATCCATGACCCATTTTTCATATCTTGATAACTTTTCAATTTAATCCCCCAAATAGATAGTTTAGACTATCCCGATTCTAAAAATATCAAAATTTCTAAAAATGGGACTTGATTTCATACCTTCTTGAGCTTGAAAAGTTTTCATCGTCTCTCTTAGGGTTTTCATGGAAATATTCAGGGAATATGATATGAAAATGTTTTCTTTTTCATTTAATTAAATTTTTATTTAATAACTGTAACACCCCAAACCCGACCCAGAAGTTAGGCTCAAATCTGGCGTGTCACATTGAAGTGTGTTTCGAAAACCATGTTTTCATTGAAAACCTCCTTAATATTTAAAAACTAAAGTCTTAGTTTGTGTTCATTCAATTTCAAAATGTGATTCATTAAAAAGTTGCTCCCTTTTAAAACGTTATTGCCTTTAAAACCTTAACTGTTGCGGAAGCAAATTTAAGGTAAGGAAGTTTAAAACTTTATTTTTAAAAATAGTAATTGGGTTGAAAACTCGTCTACATCTAACAAATATAAAACATAACAAAACCCAAAATTCAGAATTAAATCTAGAAAGGCCTTATTACAGAAATTAGAACCCAAAATAGAATTTAAAACATATATAAAGTCCAAATGAAATTAGAAATTCGAGGGTATTTTGGTAATTTTATAAATTGGGGATATTTTGATAATTTCACAATTTGAGGCTTAACGACCCAACGAAGGTCCAATATCACCTCGAGCGACTTAAGTAACCCAAACAGACACAACGGTGAATGAGCCTGCTGGTCTAGGGGATAAGGGGTGTGATATTGTTACTTGAGGACTGAAGTTCGAACCCTTGCATGCACAAAAAGGGGTCAATTTTTGCTAAAGCCCAGGTTTGAACCCAGGAATTCTCCAGCGCTCCCAAATACTCCTAATCACTTAACCATTAAATCAACAACCAATTTGTGATATTTCTTGCACACATAAACTTTTATGTGCAGTCTCCTAGCGGCTCCCACGCACAAGGCCCAATCCTACTAGGCCCAAATTTAGGGTGTTACAATTCACCCCTCCTTTAAGAAATTTTGTCCCCAAAATTTTCAACTAATAGGGTAGTCATGTAACAACTACAACATTACGCTACCGCTACGCACTCTGATCCCAATATCTTTAACACACATCCAAAACATCCACCTATCGTAGAATATAGGATCCAATTTCTATATCAGAACATCACATCCAACATTTCCAAACACACACAGAATAAATACCAAAAATACAGTCCAATATCTAAAGAAACCATAATATTTTTAACTCACTATATTTCAATTTCTAAACAGATAAAAATATTCAGAACACTTACGGATTCGGCGCCAGAGACTCGGTGAGCCACACTTTCAGGAAAATATTCAGTAAAACATTTCACATACTTCAAATATTCTGAAACAGTTCTTTCAAAAATTCAATTTTAAAAACCCAATCCACAGCCGAGATTTACAACCTGGCTCTGATATCGCTAAATGTAACATCCCAAATTTGGCCCAAAAGTTAGGCCCGAATCTGGAGTGTCACATTGAAGAGTTTTTTGAAAACCATGTTTTCATTGAAAACCTTCCTTCATATTTAAAAACTAAAGTCTCAGTTTGTTTTCATTCAATTTCAAAACATGGTACATTAAAATGTTGTTCCCTTTTAAAATGTTATTGCCTTTAAAACCTTATTTGTTGCGGAAGCTAATTTAAGGTAAGGAAGTTTAAAATGTATGTTTTTAAAAAGAGTAATTGGGTTGAAAACTTGTCTACGTCTAACAGATATAAGACGTAACAAAATCCCAAATTTAGAATTAAATCCAAAGAGGCTTTATTACAGAAATTAAAACCCAAAACAAAATTTAAAACATATATAAAGTCCAAAGCATAACAGCCGCAGTCGTGTGGTCACCTTCGAGTCCCTCGCAACATCGATGCTCCTAACGCTGGGGATTACCTGCACAGTTAAAAACGGGGTGAGTTTACGAAAACTCAGTGTGTAATCCCCTTATTAGAGTAACAGCCAGTATACAGAAACAGAAACTGAAATAATTTGGGCCAAAACCCTTTAAGAGTAACAGTACAGTCCAGTTCAGAGCATACGTGGGCCAAAGCCCACTACAATATCGTTTGGGTCATAGCCCATAACAGAAACAATTAAGCCTAGCCTAAACCAATAACAGAACAAGTGGCCTAATCCCAGTACAGTGATAGATCTAATAAACAGATATGCAACAGTATGAGAATGCATCCCACCCGGATCCAGTCAACATACCACCCGTACCAACCCTACACTTACGTGGGGATAAAATTGACTCACCCAGCCAACACACCAAGCTTAGCACGGATTGCGGCACTAAGTCAACAGAACAACTCGGCACCATGGACAGAACGGCTAAAATCCATAAACATCGTAGCAACGTTGCCAGCTAACAGAACGGCTAAAAGCTATAAACATCGCAGCAATGCTGCCAGCTAATAGAACGGCTAAAAGCCATAAACAGAATGGTTATAAACCATAATCAGGATGGCACAGAGCCATAATCATAATGGTCAAAAGCTATCGATAACTGTAATAAGTTTGGCACATAGCCATCAGCGAAGGTAATATAATTAGCACACAGCCACGAGTAATTATAATCAATACAGAGTCATTAATATATATATGTTAGGCACATGGCCACGGCTAAATACGACTGGCACAATGCCATAAGATGGCACAGAGCCAAAATCAGATTACGCTACTCTAAGCCGTCCGTCGATCCATAGTCGTGTCGTGCGACCCGTGCGACCTTAATAGATCAATACTTGATCAACAATCGTCTCATGCGAACCGTGCGACCCTATCAAAACTTCCTCCGTATCAATGTCCCAACCCCATGCAATATGTCGTGTATGTCATGCTCAATCATTACACGTGTATGCAAAATGGCCATGCTCAGTAACAGTCATTTAGACATATATTAAAAGCATATCAGTCATACAACCACCGTTAAGTCAGTTAAAACACGGTCATACAATCCTAGTCAAATCATAGCACAAGTCAGTCATTTACCCACAAGGGCAAAATAGTTATTTACCCTCTAGGGGCATTTAGGTAATTTCACAAATCGAGGGTATTTTGGTAATTTAACAAATCGAGAGTATTTCAGTAATTTTACAATCTAAGGGTATTTTCGTAATTTTACAAATCGAGGGTATGTCGGTAATTTCCCAATCTGAGGGTATTTCGGTAATTTTACAAATTGAAGGTATGTTAGTAATTTCACAATCTGAGGATATGTTGGTAGTTTTATAAATCAAGGGTATTTCGGTAATCTTACAATTCGAGGGTATTATGATAATTTTACAAATCGGGGGTATTTCAGTAACTTTTGTAACATCCGAGAATTTGGGGCTTTGTGTTTATTATGCTTTTGTGTGTTGGTTTGCTTTGCCCGTTGATTCAGTGTGTTTGGGGGCCCCGGGAAGGCTCGGGGTTATACTGAAGCCTTGGTAAAAATTTCAATTTTGGGCACTTTAGAGGAGAGCTGGTTGGGGCAGGTGTTAAGTCTTATTGCTTGTGGTTGTCGACACAAGAAAAGGAGTGGTAAAGTGACAAGGAGATGCCACTTGAGGATGCAGGTAAGTGACGCCACAGGAGAGTAGTGAGGGAGTAGGTTTGAGCTGCATGGCTTGCATTTTGCAATTCTTTTTGGCGTCAGGATGAGAGGTGATGGATTCGGTTTGGGACCTTGAAGAGTGGAAGTGGACTAAGTCAAATATTTCAAATAGATGGACAAGAGTGAAAGGGGGAATTTGAATATTTCAACCTATTCAAATGAGGGGATGGGAGTGAATGTAGAAGGTAATCAATGAGTGGTGGCTTATTGGGGGGTTGTTGGCCAAATGTGCATTGGTTGAAGGGGTGAGAGCTTTCGGTTTTGAGGGTTAAGCTAGGTACATGTGTCGAAAGTGGTTTTGGGCATTTCTTCCATCCTTGGTCCATTTTTGGTTTGAGGTATATGTGAGTAGGTGAGTGCCAATTCTTCTAAAGATCAATTTGAATAGAGTGGTAGGTAATTAGCATAGAAACTTTTTATTCTCTTTTTGCATCAGTAGGCATTTGTTCTCTCATTTACCAAACAGAATCTCATAGAATTCTACTTTGGCATTTATGTTCTTTCAATCAAAAGGCGAAACCTCAACCCTTTCTTTCTTTTGTTCATATTCACTTTTCATGACATAACCCCTAGCCGAACCCTCCATTACTTTCTCTATTTCATCTTTTTCTTTCTTTTGTTTCTTCAAAGCCGAATCTCCTTAGCCATATCTTCTTATATCCTTCCTTTTGTTTCTTTCAAAGCTGAAACTTATCTTCTCTTCCTTTTCTTTGAGTTGGTCCTATTTTCTTTTGGCCGAATCTCCCTTGGGTGTGTATCTCTTTCATTCGTTGTTGAGTCAGAGGATTGCCATCACTCCTCCTCCCAATCTTCTCAATCGGTTTCTTCCTATTTGGGTGGTAAGTGTGTTCGTCTTTTTTGATTCTTCCTTATTCTCTTGCTGGTTATTAACCGAATGGGGGTTACTTGGTGATTTGGGTACTTTGGCCGAATGTAGGAAGGGCTTGGTTTTCGTATTCTTTCTGAATCTGGCCAGCGTTTGAAGGGTTTTTGGGGACAATCAGATTTGATCGATCAAGGTAAGAGGATTTATACCATTCGTTTGGCCGAAGGCCACTTCTTCTAATCCATATCTTGGAGGGTCGATTCTAATATAGAGTATGTGTAGGGACTTCAGTGATTTATTAATCCAAGTGTAGTAGCCTTCAGGTTCTGTCGATTTAGGTAAGAACTTCTTTGTTTAGAGCATCTACTTTTGCTTTCATCTTATTCAATGCCTTAAGTCAGTCTTCTAACCAAGATCTCTTTCATGGAATCATGTACCAGCCAAGCAAAGGAGGGGGTCAGACTCGTAGTCCCTACCCCTAAGTTCAAAAAACATACAGTGTCAGTAGTTCGAGACTTTCCACCGGTTTGTGGGCCGACTTCGGAGAGGGATAAGCAAATCGCTATGATCCCTGCGAGTGAGGACATTAACGAGATCGATAGTTTAGTTCTTCCTGTTTACAGGTGTGTAATTACCACACTTTTCCCTTTAATGTATAAATCATTTATGTGATATGTGTGAAAGCCAAAAATCTCGACAGTGGTGATTGAGTACCCCTGAAGGGTAAAATCGAAACACTAGGTTAGTGTCTTTCGATTAAGCCTTACAGTTAATGTTGATAGCATGTTTGTGTGCGTACTCTAAACATTGACTGCATGATACTATATAACCTGTTTATTATATTATGTTCCATGTGCATGGGATTTGGGATGATAATGATACGAAGGGGAAGTGTATATCGGTGACACTATCACACTAATTGATGGCTAAGTGCCTTATTATCGTATCGGTGACTCGGTCACATAATTATCGGTGGCTAGACCATGTTATATCTACTTTGAGTAGTGTGACTGTCAGCATGACTACCAAAGAGGTGTGTAGAGGATGGAGGGTTGATTGTAGAAATCCCCACAGGTGTGTTGAGGATGGACATATGGAGTGGTGTGTAGAGGATGGAAAATTAGTCGGGGTTGGATTATCATATTGATTATTTTGACATGCTATTATGATTGGGCTTTGGCCGATTGTGTTTGGAGGTTCAGGCCCACTTATGGATTAAGTGGACTAATTGCACACTGAGTCTTGTGACTCACTCTATTGCTTAAACAAACTGCAGGTGACTCTTAGTTCAGTGGATTGGGATGGAATGGACTCGAGGTGGCCATGCAAGGGTTATTCAATTAAAACTTTATTTTATTTATCATTTGCTACTTTTGGGGATTTTTTATTTGTAACAAGGCCACTATTGTTTTGGTTTTAATTATGGTTTAACTCTTAAGATGTTTTATATCACAAACTTGATCAAAAAAATGTTTTCTTCGTAAGATGGGAAAAAAGGGGTTTTCCTCAAAACTAAATCAACGATTTTATGCACAAAAATCTATAAAAAAACCTTAACATTACTAAAATGTCACGACTAGCGTTTACAAATGTCACCTAAACACAAGAATGGGCTAATCATAATTTTTCCTAAGTTTTCAAATGAACCATTAAACCTGGAGTTTCAAAAATAACCTAAAAGTTTTCCAAAGTTCGCGTTTTCGTAAAAACCTCTTCAAGTGACATACCAGATCTGATCGTGGTCTTTGGGCCTGGTTTGGGGTGTTACAATTTCACAATCTGATGGTATTTTAGTAATTTTAAAAATCAGGGGTATTTCAGTAATTTCACAATCTGAGGCTTAACGACCCAACAGAAGGTCCAATATCACCTCGAGCGACTTAAGTAACCCAAACAGACACAACGGTGTAGAATGGGCCTGCTGGTCTAGGGGATAAGGTGCGTGATATTGTTACTTGAGGATTGAATTTCGAACCCTTGCATGCATAAAAAGGGGTCAATTTTGAAACAGTTCTTTCAAAAATTCAATTTTAAAAACATTTCAGGAAAATATTCAGTAAAACATTTCACATACTTCAAATATTTTGAAACAGTTCTTTCAAAAATTCAATTTTAAAAACACAATCCACAGTCGAGTTTTGTAACCTAGCTCTGATACCACTAAATTAATACCCCAAACTCGGCCCAAAAGTTAGGCCCATATCTAGAGTGTCACATAAAAGAGTTTTTCAAAAACCATTTTTTCATTGAAAACCCTCATTAATATTTAAAAACTAAAGTCTCAATTTATGTTCGTTCAATTTCAAAACGTGGTTCATTAAAAAGTTGTTCCCTTTTAAAACGTTATTGCCTTTCAAACTATATTTGTTGCGAAAACTAATTTAAGGTAAGAAAGTTTAAAACGTATGCTTTTAAAAACAGTAGTTGGGTTGAAAACTCGTCTATGTCTAACAGGTATAAAACATAACAAAATCCCAAATTCAGAATTAAATCCAAAGAGGCCTTATTACAGAAATTAAAATCCAAAACAAAATTTAAAACATATATAAATTCCAAAGCATAACAACCGCAGTCGTGTGGTCACATCCGAGTCCCTCACAACACCGATCCTCCTAACATTGGGATTCCCTGCACAGTTAAAAACGGGGTGAGTTTACGATAACTCAGTGTGTAATCCCTTTACTAGAGTAACGATCGGTATCTGAAATAAAAAAAAGCTTGATTTGGGCCAAAGCCCTTTAACGAGAATGATGCAGTCGATTCAGAGCATACGTGGGCCAAAGCCCACTACAATATCATTTGGGTCATAGCCCATAACAGAAACAATTAAGCCTAGCCCAAACCAATAACAGAACAAGTGGCCTAAGCCCAGTATAGTGACAGATCTCATAAACAGATATGCAACAGTATGAGGATGCATCCCACCCGATCTAGCCAACACACCACCCCTACCAACCCTACACTTACGTGGGGATAAAATCGACCCACCCAGCCAACACACCAAGCTTCGCACTGATTGCGGCACTAAGTCAACAAAACGGTTCGGCGTCGTGGATAGAACGGCTAAAAGCCATAAACATCGCAGCAACACTGCCAGCTAACAGAACGGCTAAAAGCCATAAACAGAATGGTTATAAACCATAATCAGGATGGCATAGAGCCATAATCAGGATGGCACAAAGCTATCGGTAATTGTAATAAGTTTGGCACATAACCATCAGCGACGATAATATAATCAGCATACAGCCACGGGTAATTATGATCGACACAGAGTCATTAATATATATGTTAGGCACATAGCCACGTGTTAATATGATTGGCACAAAGCCATAATCAAGATGGCACAGAGCCATATTTAGGTTGGCACAGAGCCAAAATTAGATTATGCGGCTTTAAGCCGTCCGTCGGTCCACAGTCGTCTCATGCGACCCGTGCGACCCTATCAGAACTTCCTCCATATCAATGCCCCAACCCCATACAATATGTCGTGTATGTCATGCTCAATTATTACACGCTTATGCAAAATGGCCTTGCTCAGTAACAGTCATTTAGACATATATTAAAAGCATATCAGTCATACAACCACCGTCAAGTCAGTTAAAACACAGTCGTACAATCCCAGTCAAATCATAGAACAACTCAATCATTTGCCCACAAGGGCAGAACAATCATTTACCCTCCAAGGGCATTTAGGTAATTTGACAATTCAGGGTATTTTTGAAATTTAACAAATCGGGGGTATTTCGGTAATTTCACAATCTAAGGGTATTTCTATAATTTTACAAATCGGGGGTATTTCTATAATTTCACAATTGAGGGTATTTCAATAATTTTACAAATCGAGGGTATTTCAATAATTTCGCAATTCAAGGGTATTTCAGTAATTTTACAAATCAATGATATTTCGATAATTTTACAATCTAAGGGTATTTCTGTAATTTGACAAATCAGGGTATTTTGGTAATTTCACAATCCGAGGGTATTTCTGTAATTTTACAAATCGGGGGTATTTCGATAATTTCACAATCTGAGGCTTAACGACCCAACAGAAGGTCTACAGTCGCCTCGAGCGACTTAAGTAACCCAAACAGACACAACAGTGTAAATGGTCCTAAGGCCCATTATTCGGCCTAAGTGGGTCTACATGCTCGTGTGGCCCAATTAGCCTAGAAATAACCTCGGCCATACGAGCAGCACAGTTCAAACCAATAGAAACCATATAACATGCTTTTTATACATGTGGCCCTTAAGCCCATTGTGCCCACACGGCCCAATTCAGCCTAACAAGGCCCAGAACAGCCCAAGACCACGAGAGCGCTCGTAGTGGCCTTTACAGAGTAACGCCCATGTTCGGGGCTCGGTTCACTGCACATACGATCGCACGCTCGTGTGGCATCATACGCCATATTTCTGACTTTTCAGCATTTTACCGATCTACAGTCATAGCCATGTAAACAACACATACTTTCGGCTTTTCAGCTGGTTATCGAACATAGTGTACAGTTACACACACTCTATCAGCTTTCTCGCTAACTATCGAATCCAGGATACTGTTTCACACCTGATCACGTAGAGTATTAAAAATTCATGATCGCCAGAACCTATATTCAAACATAAAATTCAGTTAATCACTTATCAAATAGTGTTAGAAAAACTCTTACCAACCACTTAACCGAGAGGTCAACTACCACTTGCCTTGACTAGATCGGTCGACTGTGCTTAGCCGACTCGAACCAGAGTTTGGTGTAGCCACCCTTCTGCATCCTGGCGAAAAGTCCCGAATAGCCGAGACCGCACGCCTCTTAAACTTGGGAGTAGAGGCTACGCGCTCAATCTCAATCGGCACCTTTGCCATCACTTCATCACTAGCACCCTCTTTATAGCACCTAATTCCAAAATGGTAATGACTGCCTACCTTGAATAGCAGCTGGTTCCTCTCTTTAACCACCGATCAAAGCCGCCTTCCAAAACTTGACAAAATCTGTATAGCATTACCACCTTGTTAACTAAGACCGTGAATGACAAAGATTGGAACCAAAAGAACAACAACTTACCACTACTTAGGAGTATTCGGCCTCCTAAGGTACACTCTAGGCTTGAGTCCCACGAAGAACAGTCACACTCCTATCAGAAACGGTGGATAAAGATTGTGTTAAGGAGGAAGCTTATATCGACAAAGAGAGAAAAAGGGAGAAGAGACCAAAAGGTATTCTGTCACGCAAAACAAATGAGAGAGGGAGAGGGTGGAGAAGTTCAGTTCAGAGATGAAAGAAAAGAATAGCCACAAACATGTAAGAACAACTCCTATATTCGGCCTATCAATTCTATACTAAAATGGCAAAGAGATAGAAAGGTTGCACGAACGGTAAAATTCAAGAATATGCACGGCAATACAGAGAAAAGAGGAAAAGAAACTGGAAACAATGAAAACCCGAAATGGCACAAAAGAATTCGGCACTATGGGAAAAAAAAGTCCTATGACCGAGTTTGCATAATGGGGAGTTCAAATCTTTGCAAACAACCCTTCCCATTTCAAATTCCTTGATTTTCTCCTTGAATTTAGCCACCAATCGAGTTTGAATTACAATCAAACTCCTTCATCCAATCTTTTTCCCTTGAAACACTCCCCTAAATCACTCACCTTTCAATTCAAATTTCCTTGAAACACTCATGACCAAATCACCACAGAGTCTCAGTCCAGCTCCACCTCCTTCCATGGCCATCAGCAAAACTAACCTCCGACCACTAGTTCACTTGTAACGTCACCTCCACTAGACCACATTGCTCCTTGTAATATAAATTCATCCAAAAATATTCTTAAAGCCTACCCACTAACATTAAGGCTCCTTTAAGAGAAAACATAAATTTTTGCTAAAGCCCAGGTTTGACCCTAAGAATTCTCCAACACTCCTAATCATTTAACCATTAAAGAAACAACCAATTTGTGATATTTCTTGCACACATAAACTTTTATGTGCAGTCTCCTAGCGGCTCCCACGCACAAGGCCCAATCCTACTAGGCCCAAATTAAGGGGGTTACAATAACTTTTCATCTTTCTAATTTAGACCTTAGCCTTTTTTAATTTTTCCATGGATGAGTCATACCAAAATATCTACATACTTTCTTTAATGGTCTAATTACCATATAAGGACCTTTAGTTTTGAATTCTATAGCTATTTGATCCTTATAGCTACTAGAATTCAAATTTTGCATTTTATGCGTTTTAGTCCTCGTAATTAAGCACTCAATCGATAAAATTTTCGTACCAAAATTTTAACATGTCATATCTATCATAATATGGACCATATTATAAAATAAAAATTTTTCAACTCGGATTTGTGGTCCCAAAGCTACTATTCCGATTTCACTAAAATTTGGGATGTTACAGATCAAGCTTGTTGCTACAATAGAGGATATGGAGAAATCCCACAATTTGTTTTATGCTTATACCAAAGCTTGGAAAAGTTATATTGTATCCACATTAAGCCAATTGAGCCCATCCCCACTACCGAAAATCCCAGTGTTTCCACCAATCATTCAAAATTATGAACTCTCATTTGCGAATGACGAGTTAGAAGACCGAGATAGATCGATGGCATCCCCTCCCATTATGCAGGTCTCTTATAATGACAAAAAATAGGAATCCAAGGACATTGAAGAATGCTTGCGAAAGATTGATAGCTTGTTCGAGGATGGTATTTTTGCTGATAAAGAGGACATTGTTGTTGAGAAGGAAGTTGTTGCTGAAGAAGAAGAAGAAGTTGCTAAAAATGAAAAAGAAAAAAAAGAGGAACATTCTGTAGTGAACATTATCACCACACATGAGTCTATGGGTGCAAATATTGATAATTTGGATCGAGATGGAGCAAGACCGACAGAAATTGCTGGGGTAACCAGTGAGGAGCAATGCAATTCATTGGCAATAATGGTCTACACTAGACCACTCCAAGTGGCCTCTCCTACATAGGAAGCAGCCGGTGATGCCGGGGCAGAGCCAAAAATTGAGGAGCAATCCGAGGACTATGCGAAGCCCAAAAAAAAGAAAAGAAAGCACTCAAAGGATAAAAAACGAAAGAATGAGGAGAAGAAAAGAAGAAGGAGGAAACATCGTACAGCCACGTCGATGGCTGAGGATAACTGAGTTAGTTTATTTTAAGCTTTAGCTGTAGTAGTCATGCATTGCATGTAGCTATAAGTTTTATTTTGATAAGTACACATTGTCATTGCATTTTTATTGTCATTACATTTTCACGTTAGTGCATTGGGGACAATGCAAACTTTAAGTTTGGGGGAATGCACATGGGACTTAGAAATGCACCCACATTTTTTTTTTTTTTTTTTTTGGTAATGAAGCATGCAAGGTTTAATTATAGTTAATGAAAATTGTTAGAAATTTTTTGTTACATTCGATGCTTAATTCTTGAATCATGTGAATTATCAATGAATGAGTTGGATAAATTTGACAGAAGGTTGTAGCTTTAATTCTTTGATGAATGGATTAGGTTCCATTAGTAATGGATGACTGCTATTAAATCTTGAATGAATCTGCTTTTTACAGCTGCTTATATATATATAGTTATAAATTAGAGACACTCCAAAGTGGGTGTAGTATGGAATGTTAAAGAGAGAACACTCCAATACAAGCGCTAGAAAAATCAATTTGGCCAAAGGCTATCGCTGCATGAGTGTGTGTCGGTGTAATTACGTACTCCCTAGGGTTTGTTGCACTCCATCATTACTTCTCAGGAATAAGGGTGCAATAATGCATTTATATCCCTTATTCCGAAAATATATATATTATATAAATACTTAGTATTGTACAATAAATGTTGTATTGGTAGATAGAACTTAGGGTTTGAAGTATGATGCTAGCATTGATGAAGTTGCAACCTTATTCATTCATGCTTATGTATTGTCGATGGAATATTCTTTCATCTGAAAGTGATTCATTCATTGGGAATTTAGAGGGTTCAAGTTGCTAGAATGATCATTTGCCTTAGTAAAATTTTTATAGCCTTGCTAGTTTCTGTTTTACTTTAGGACAAGTAAAAACTCAAGTTTGGGGGTGTGATAGCACTAGAAAGAACATAGGTTTTCCTCCTTACTTATTGGTTAAATTGTTCCCATTTAGTTATCCTTAGCATATATTTTAGCATTTTCAGTTTAGTAAATTTCATTTTATACCTCAGTGAATTCTAGCTTATTTTATCCTTAATTTTGCTATATTTTTGCATTAATGTCGCTGCATGAGTTAATTCTAGATTGCATCCAGAATTGTCGCCGCACCTGATAGTTGTCTGGATAATAACTAAAAATGCGTGAGCTATCTAGTCTGGTATAACCAACCTGTACGTACAAGGATAAAATAACTATGAGGAAAGGACATTTTTACTGTTGGAGGAGGACATAAAAGGTTGACATGAGAAAAAAAACAGAAAAAAAACTAGAGCCTTTTCTTGACTATCATATTATTCACCCTACCTTAAAGCTTGTAGCTATGGCAACTTAAGCCTTTCACAGGTGAGCCAACGTGAAAATTGATGCATATTAGCTTCTAACGAGGAGACCTAAGTGCGAGACAAGAGGGAATAGAGAGATTGATGTGATCTGGCTTGGGTTAGTCAAGTCGATTCACTTGTTTGCCTAATCGTCGACGAGGAGAATGCTCGCAATATTCAAAAGGGATAAATTAGATTAAAGTATGCGAAAGCTTAACAAAGTGGTTTGGAAGGGTAGATAATTTTTTTAAAATTAAGTAGGCTAAGGTTAACAAAGAAACGAAGAAATGATAGATGATATTCGAAAATAAAGGATGGAAATGGAATTATGATCTTAACACCAAGAATGATTCAACACTATATGACAGTGTCACCCCGATTCTTATGCGGTTAAGGTAGAAAAGGTGGTTTGGTAGATAGGTGAACGCCACATCGATTAAGGTGAAGAGTTCAAAACAATTTCGGAGACACCACTTGCAAAGCCAGATAAGTCAGACGAGACTCATACGAAATTGAGAGGAGGTAAACTCACTCCAGAGCACACAGTTCACTTAACAAATTGGCAACAAAGTCCTTTACAATTGAAAATTTCTAACTATTTATACTACTAGTTAAAATAGCCAAATGGACAAGTTCATAAGCTTAATGGCTAAGTAATTTCGGCTAGAAAGGGCTAGAAAATTCTAGAATAAACCATTAAAATACTATAGCAAGATTCGACTGAATGGGAGCTCCAATGGACAGCTTCTAAAATAAACTAATCAGCTTGCATGTACTTGACAACTTGAAGAGTGCATGGAACCAGCTAGGTTCGGCCAATGAGCTTAAATTAGCTCATTTAATTTGCAACTTTTGGCTGAAGAGATATCAACATTAAATGTAACACCCCTAACCATAACCGTCGTCAGTCTAGGGTTAAGGAGCGTTACCGATTAATCCGGATCATTCACAATCATTTTACAACACAAAGTATATCATCATCGAAACATATCAAAATATATGCATGCAGTCCTTTAATGAGGTCTACGATACCTTAAACACGTGTTAGAAAGGGGTCGAGACTAAATCGAACACATACAATTTTTTTTGAAAATCAAACATTTTTCAAAGCTACAGAGGTTACGCGCCAGTTTGTCCAAGTCGTGGCAAAACAGGGCATACATACTGACTTGTCCATACGGCCTGAGACACACTCGTCTGCCTCACTCGTGGTCGACACTGACTTGCATCACACGGCCAGTCACACGCTCATGTGTCTAGCCCGTGTGCGAGCCTGACTTGTTTCAATTTTACAAACTCGAAAGACACAGTCGAGCCACACGCTCGTATGCTCAACTGTGTGGGCAATTATAGGCCATTTTCAAGGCCAAATTACCATCCACACTTTGGGATCACCTACAAGCACCAAACCTATATCAAATCATGCTTCAAATGTAACCAAAACATACCAATATATGCACCAATTAATCATCAACCACACCATTTATTTACATACTCAATTTCTACTCAAATAAGTTCATCTAATATACCAATTTCACATCCCAAATCATATAAGTTAAGCATCATATAATTCATACCACAAGTTCACACTTAAACCATCATTCTCATAAACCAATTTAAGCATGAAACATACCATTTTCATCATTCACATAACCCACACACATATATATACCAACATCATTCAACTTTCAAGCCATATCACATGGCAAGACTATACAACTCAAAAATATACACCATACCATCCATAGCTAGTATGCAATCATCCATAAATCCATTTACAAAGTCATCAACCACATAGGTTCCATACATACCTTAGCCAACACATAGTTATTGACCATTCTTGCTACTCAATGCTCAATGCCATGTTTTGATCGACCTTCATTATTCATTCGATTTAAATGCACAGTTAGTGCCAATTTCATAGTCGAAGCTTAAATATCATCGCACACTTAGTGCCTTTACTTTAAACTGAATTTATCTTGATATCGCACACACAATGCCAATCAACAAAGCCGAGGCTTCCATTACTTCGCAAACACAGTACTATTCACCTCTGTCTCATTTCTAATTGCGCACACTTAGTGCCACATCTCTCAAAACCACAACTAACATTTCTAATTCATCAATCGCATAGTCTTTCATTTCATAGTGCATGAGTTCAAATTAAACATTTCATATTATAAACGAACTTACCTCGAACGTCGAAATAACAAAACAAGTCAACTAATCGAGCACTTTATCTTTGCCTCGATCTCAATCCAAATCCCTCTTTTCTTGATCTATACATATTCAAATTTAGTTCATTCAATCACCAAATCATTGAATTTAGTCCAAAATAGCCCTCACATTTTCACATTTCGACACTTTAGTCTCTATTTCATAAAATCACAAAATACACAAAATTTTCATTCACACATGCTTAGCCGAATTTTCCCCTAGCTCATACAAGTTCACATTTTTCATTTATTTCACATTTTAGTCCTTCAATTTCTCATTTTTCACAATTTATCCCAAATTACTCAATTTCATCAAAAATTCAAATACAAACTATGTTAACCCAACATTAAACTTTCATATTCCACCAACTATCAACACAAAGCTCACATACTCACCAATGGCATATCTAAAAATCATCATCAAATTCTAAAATTAAAGCATAGGTTTGATAGTACGCTAAGCAACGATCACAAAAACGTAAAAATTATCAAAAATCAAACAAATACACATACCCGATTGAGCTATGAATGTGCCAAATTCAAAAAAGCTTCAAACCCTTATTTTTCTTTCAATATTGGGTAGAAGGAAGATGAATATGGCTTTCATTTCTTTTGTTTTTAATTTATTACAATTACTAGGCTTTTTACCATTTTGCCCTTTTTATTAATTCATTAAAATACCACTAACTATTTACATATATGTCTATCTCCACTATCTATGGTCTAATTACAACATAAGGACCTTTCATTTAAAAAGCCATGCCAAATAAGTGCTTTAACAATCGGTACAGAGTTTTTGCATTTTATGCGATTAAGTCCTTTTTGCTAATTAAGCACACAACCGATAAAATTTTCACGTAGAACTTTCAAACATACTCAATCACATATTGTAAACACCAAAAATAATATTAAAATATTTTTATGACCTCAGATTTGTGGTCCCGAAACCACTATTCTGACTAGGGTCTAAACTGGGCTCTTACAACTCTCCCCCTTAGGGATTTTCATCCCCGAAAATCTTGCCAGTGAATAGATTCGAATATTGCTCTCTCATCACATCTTCAGGCTCCTACATAGCCTCTTCAACTCTGTGTTTGTGCCACAATACTTTCACTAAAGAAATTGCCTTATTTCTCAACTCTTTAATCTCTCGTGCCAATATTCGGATCGGTTATTCACTATACGATAAATCTAACTGAATCTCAACCTCAGTAGGAGCAATCACATGCGATGGATTAGATCTATATCATCGAAGCATCAACACATTGAACACATTATGAATCTTTTCTAACTCAGGTGGCAACATTAATTTATAAGCAACTAGCCCAATTCATTTGATGATCTCATAAGGCCCAATGAACCTCGGACTTAATTTACCTTTCTTGCCAAAACGAAGTATTTTCTTCCACGGAGACACTTTCAAAAACACTTTTATCACTGATTTCAAATTCAATATCTTTCTGTTTCAAATCTACGTAAGATTTCTGACTATCTGATGCCGATTTCAAACTATCACGAATCACTTTTACTTTCTACTTAGTCTTTTTGATTCAATCAACCCCGTGAATCTTATTCTTACTAAGCTCAGTCCAATATATTGGAGTTCGGCATTTTCGACCGTAAAGAGCCTCATATGGTGCCATTTTAATGCTACACTGAAAACTATTGTTGTATACAAATACAATCAATGGCAAATACTTTTCCCATGTAGTTTCAAACTCAAGAATGTAGCATCTCAACATATCCTCGAGAATCTGAATGATCCGCTCAGATTGAACATCCGTTTGCAAATGAAATGCAATACTGAAATGCAACTTTGTGCCTAAAGCTTTTTACAATTTCTTCCAAAACCACGAGGTAAATCTCGGATCTCTGTCACACACAATAGACAATGGTACCCCATGCAGTTTCACAATTTCAGAAATATACAATTCGGCTAGCTTATCAAGTCAAAAATCTATTCTCACCGGAACAAAATGAGCTAATTTCGTTAATCTGTCAACTATCACCCATACTGTATCTTTCTTTCTCAGAGATAAAGGTAATCCCAACAGAAAGTCCATCGTGATTCTGTCCCATTTCCACTCTGGATTCATTATCTGTTGTAACAAACCAGATGGAACCTGATGTTCAGCTTTAACTTGCTAACATACTAAACATCTCGAAACAAACTCTGAGATATCCCGTTTCATGCCATGCCACCAATAAAGCTGTTTCATATCATTATACATTTTCGTACTTCCTGGATGAACAACCAAATGACTATTATGAGCTTCATTCAAAATCAACTGAATCAACTCTGGATTCTTTGGAACACAAATCCGATCTCGAAATCTAAAACAATCATCATTATCAACTCAAAATTCTGAATCAGAATTCAAATCACACTGATCTCGTTTTGCCATCATTTCAGCATCACTTTTCTGAGCATCACAAATCTGACGTATAAACATTGGCCTCACTTTCAATTCAGCCAAAACCGAACCATCATCACACAGATCTATCTGAGTACTTATTGCTCACAAACCAAATAAAGGCTTTCGGCTCAAAGCATCTGAACAATATTAGCTTTACCCGGATGATAATCAATTACTAATTCATAGTCTTTTAGTAATTCTAACAATCTCCGTTGTCTCAAATTCAATTCTTTTTTAGTCATCAGATATTTCAAGATCTTGTGGTTCGTATAAATATGACACTTCTCGCCAAATAAATAGTGACGCCAAATTTTCAATACAAATACAATCGTGGCTAATTTAAGATCGTGCGTTGGTAGTTCTTTTCATGCGGCTTAAATTGTCTCGAAGCATAAGCTATAACTTTGCCCTCTTGCATCAACACACAGCCCAAACCATTCAATGATGCATCACTGTAAACTATAAATTCTTTACCTAGTTCAGGTTGGACTAACACTGGTGCCTCTGTCAATAATGCTTTCAACTGTTCAAAACTCTGCTGCCAGTTTTCTGACCACTCAAATTTAACATCTTTCTATAGCAATTTCGTCAACAGAGTCACAATTATCGAGAAACCTTTCACAAACCTTCTATAATATCCCGCTAATCCCAAAAAACTACGGACTTCAGACATATTTCTTGGGGGTTTCCAATCTAAAATTGCTGAAATCTTGTTCAGATCAACGCGTATCCCCGCAGCTAACACTATATGTCCTAGAAAACCAACCTCACGCAACCAGAACTCATATTTGCTAAAATTTGCATACAATTGCTTTTCATGCAAAGTCTGTAACACAATTCTCAAATGCTCAGCATGTCGTGTCTCATCACAAGAATAAATCAGAATGTCATCAATAAACACTTCGACAAATCGATCCAAATATAGTTTGAATATCCGATTCCTTAAATCCATAAACACTACAGGAGCATTCGTTAGTCTAAAAGGCATAACTAAGAATTTATAATGTTCGTACCTCATTCTGAAAGTAGTTTTCGACACATCTGATTCTTTAACTCGTAGCTGATAGTAACCCAATCTCAAATCTATTGTAGAAAACACTGTAGCTCCTTTCAGTTGATCAAACAAACCATTTAGCCCAAATTCAGTCACGGCTATGTGAATGATATAGCCCAGTCCAGTATTTGCCACTTATCGTGGATTTATTTCGTATGGGGTCTATGAGCCCATCGGGCCCAAATGGCTCATTTCAGCCAAATGAGGCCCATAACGGCCCAAGAGCACAAGAACGCTCATGATGGCCTCTACAGTCTATCGCCCATGATTGTAGGCTCGGTTTACCACACGAGCAATCGCACGCTCGTGAGGCCTCATGTAACGCCCCAAATTTGGGCCTAGAAGAATTGGGCCTATTGGGCTTTGGGTCTCATAAAATTTTTTTAAGTGAGCAAGAAAATGACATGATGGCTTTAAAGGTTTAATGAATTTGGAGTGTCTAGGTGTGTTGGAAAAGCTCTGGGTTTGAGTTTTATGGTGGAGGATTCTTAACATAATTAATTATGGAATCAGGGTTGTGAGTAGGGGGCTTTTAAATAAAAATAAGTGAATAAAGGCATAAAGAAGCCTATGGTGCAGTGGCTAAGTGGAGCCACTAGGTTATAGCGAGGTGGCGACATATGCACGCAGGGAGGTCTGAGGTTCGAGTGCTAGCTTAGTTTTATTTGGAGTTTAATTTTAAGCTTCTAGAAGACTGAAAGTGGCATGTAGAGGGACTCTAAGGAGAAGTGATCAGTAGAGAGAATTTAGGAGAAGGATAAGGGAGATATCATGGAGAAAAATTAGGAGATGAGCAGTGGATGAAGTGGTGCCGAATTGGACTTTAGGGGTGGCTGAGTTTCGACTATAGGCTATATAAATGTGTGTGTGCCGAATATGGGGTCCTAGGTAATGCCGAATTTTCCATTCTTTTTCTTTTCCTTACTGAAACCTTATTTTTCCACAACCAAAAATACCTTGCCTTGTTGCCGAAATCTCCTATAGTCGAATCATTTTTTGCCGAATTCTCTCATAGCCAAACTCTTTTATTGCCAAAGTATCATCATCTTCTCTTGTCGAAATCCCTATTAATGTAGAATCTTTATTATTTTCCTCCATCACAAATCGATTGTTATCTACTATTAGTCAAGGTTAAAAGCCAAATCTCGTTCAGTAGCTATCTAGGCCGCAGGATCAAAAGTGGATTCGGTAAGTGTTCAGTTAACCCCTTAGTGTGTTTTGTTAAAAGCCGAAGGGCTATCTAACTTCTCATTATCATTAATCTTGTATTAACAAGGGTAAGGTTCAGAGATTGCAAGCGTGGTAAGGATCGTTAGCAAAGTGTAAGTGTACTCAACTCGATTATGGTTTAATTAAATAGCCGAATGTGAGTATGATCTACAGGGGTGACTTGTGTAGATTATGAGTCACTCGAAGTTTGATGGTGTATGTGTGAGTGTAGATCTAGGGGATACTCATGAATAGTAGCTAAGGAAGGGCTATTAGAACCCGGTGGCACACGATAAGGTTATGGTAAGGCTTCAATTTTTTGTAAATATTGTGGTTAAGTGTGTAATTGATTGGAGGTTGGTATGGTTGTAGGTTCAAGGCTGAGGATAGTGTAACACTCTCATTTACTAGGTGTGTACAAACACTACACACACATGATACCGGTAATGCCAAAAAGCTGAAAAGCCGAAAGTGGCTAAATGGGCCCAATGGGCCCTGAGGCTAAGTTTGATAAAATTGATTGATTTGGTTATATAAATTGAGTTAGTCATGCATGTTACATGATCTGGAATTGTTTTGGGCCTAATAGGCCATATGAATGAGATCTGGGCCTAATGGGCCATAAGGATGTGATTTGGGCTTAATGGGTTATATGAACGTGAAATGGGCTTGATGGGCTTTATGGGGGACGTAGACAAGATGCCAAGGGTTTATTGACCTTAAGGCTAGTTCTGAACAACTCTTAAACCGCATAAGACTTAATTTAATAATCAACATGTCCGGGGACAAGTCGCTAGGTTAGAGTGTGGCAATGGACATATGCATGTCTAGGATTGGATCTAGGGAGAGCATGGTACTTAAGCAGTCCTAACGACCCACCTCCTCTTCTCTGGAATCCTACCTAGTGCCTAGTGTCTATTCACTTTAGCCGCAAGGACTTGTTAATGGGCCAAAGTTCATAACTAAAACCCGAGAGAGACTAAAATACCCTTGATTTGAAAAATTACCAAATACCCTTAGTTTGAAAATTTATCAAATACCCTTAGTTTGAAAATTTCCAAAATATCCTTAGATTTGTAAAATTACTAAAATACCCGCAAATTGTAAAATTACCAGAATACCCTTAATTTGCAGAGTTACCAAAACATCCCTGATTTACAAAATTTCCAAAATACCCCAATTTTGCAAAATTACCTAAATACCTTATAGAGTAGATTTACGAAAATACCCTTAGGTAGTGAAATGACTAAAATACCCCTAAGTGCCGAATGTGTGAAAATGTGTATGTCACATTCATGAAATATATGTTACGCTTGGGTGGGTTTTGATGATACGAAAGAAGATATGTGAGGATCACATAGTCGCTTGACGACTGTGGATCCACCGATGGCTTTAAGCCCATTAAATATTTAGCAGCTTTGCTGCAACGTTTGAGTAGTGCCGTTGTTGGTGCTACCTTTGGTGTGTAGGGATGGGTGGGTTGATATTTATATCCCCACTGGAGTGTAGGGTTGGAAGGGAAATGGAGTGCAGGGTTGGATTTGGGATGGGTGCATTACATTCATGTGATACTGATGTGATGTGAGGTCATTGCGGGCTAAGGCCCAAAACCACCGACTTTGATAGGGCTTAGGCCCAATGTGATATTTGCATGTTGATTGGTTACCAAGGGTCGTACAAACCACCCTTTTTATTAAATGTTTCAGGTGATCCTCAGTAGACGGCTCGACGTGGAAGAGGACTCGGAGGTGGCCACACTGCAAGCAGTTCTTAATTTGTTTTGAAAGACTTAGTTTTAAATTACTTTGTTTCCGTTGGGTTATAATAAGGCCTTGTACTCCGATTTGACTTTAGATTTTGAGTTTTGTTGTTTTTATTTCAACTGTTTACTTAATTGTTGAACCTGGATAAATTTCTTAAATTTAAACATGGGCTGTTATCATTACATAGCAAGATTCAAGGATTTTGGGCTTTTGGGCCTTAAAATGTTAACTTAGCAAAATTGTTTTGAATTATGTCTTTGACGTGACATTCCCAGATTCGGCCGTAACATCTAGGCCGAGTCTGGGGGTGTTACACCTCATATGTCAAGGTTTCAACTTTTCAAGTTTTGCTAATTTGTAGAAGAGATAGTGCAATTACACACCTGATTACGATATTGCTCTACGCTCCAAGAGCACCCAACTTAGATTCAAACAAGATCCGAAGTTAGTCCTTTAACCGATAGGGTAAAGCACCCTCTTATTGACGCTTAATCTGAAACACCCTTCTTACCTTGTTTGAATGAGGGTGACCTTAGTCCCTCTACGATCGCTATTCAAAAATGATCCCACACCCTTGATGGTTTCCTATAGTACAATTAAAATCCGATTAGTAAGTGATAGGGCACATTCGGCCAACCCCAAAGAACATATGGTAAGACTTTTACCTTACCTGTACGTTGAGGACGAAAGTGCGACTCCTCCAAACCGTTCACACTTCACCACTCCTTAAGGAAGACCCTAGAATCGCAACGAGTACATTATGTAAAGGAGGAAATAAAAATCGGTTAGCAAAAGGGGGTATTCTATTTTGGAAAAAGAAAAAGAAGAGCATGGTGTATTCAGTCAGAACCTTTGCAGTAGTTCGATGCATAGAGGGATTAACAACAGTGATATTTGGCTAGACTAGAATAGAAGAAGATGAACAGAAGTTAAAGAAGAGAAAGGGAAGGTTTGGCTAGGCTATGAAAGAATCCGATTGCAAAAGGAAAGGGGTAAGGGAAAGAAGAGAGGAAAAGAATATAAAAGATGCAGAGAAGGAATGACACGAATGGTCAGTTTCGTAGCACCAAGAAAACTAGAAAGAACCCAAAATGCAAGAAGTACAAAAAAACCTAAACTGCCAGCAAGGAAATTCGACAGCTCCCCTATCAACACTTCCTAAAGTCGAAACAGAGAAATGGCTTCAATCGAAATTGCCTCCTTTTTCCCCCTCACCGAAATCCAATAAAGCCTTAAAGTCCCAATCAGCCACAGCCCCTTACCAACCTCCCATTTCAAAATTCCTTGATTTTCTCCCCAATCTCCTCCTTTATTTGCTCCAAAAAACCCTTCAATACCAATTCAAACTTCACCTTACAGAGTTTCAGTCTAACTCCACTTCTCATGCTACAAGGAAATAAAATAAATATTCCCTTGCACATCATAAGCCTCAAACTTCAGCTCCCTTGCAGCCTTAAACATGCCACTTAACACTGGACTACAAGTTCTTTTGTGTCATAAAACAAGCATTATTATTAATAAGGCCTAAGTGCCAGTGTCAGGTTCAATTAAGAGAAAAACTACAAATTTTGTAAAAATCAAGACTTGAACCCAGGCTACCCAAACACTCCCATACACACCCAAATCACTTAGCCATTAAAGCAAACAAGCAATTTGTGTCAGAACATGCAAAATTAAAGACCCTATATTTTTGGGGCGTTATAGGTTCGATACTCTAATTATAAATTTAGTAGACTCAACGGGCAGAGTCTTACTAAATACTAGATTCACAAACACATAAGAATGAGTAGATCATAGATCTATCAATGCAATCACATCAGTATCAAATAGAGAAAAAGTACCAGTAATGACATCTAGAGATGACACCTCTTCATGAGCGCGAATAGCGTAGGCTCGGGCAGGTGCTCTCACCTCATATCTCACAACTGTATCAGTTGTCCATCTCTGACTTCCACTCACATTTCTGGTATTTCTGGGTGGTCTACCCCTAACCATTGTATTACTCGGCCTCACACTCTGAACATTGTCTTTCTCAACTAACTCTAGGCAATCTTGAATGAAATGATCTCGTGATCCACATTTATAGCAAACTCTATTATTATACTTGCCCCAGCATTCTCCAACATGCCGTCTTCCACACAGTCTACACTTAGGCTTGTTGCTTTTAACACTGCCAACACTTGATTCAATCGAAATTTGAGTTTTTGAACCAACACTTTATTTCACACGAACTCTACTCGAATGTCCAAATGAAACATTTTATCAATTGCTTGCATCTCTGAATCTCTTTGACGAAAGTTGATATGATTTACACATCGATCTTTTTCTTTCATCTCTAGCTTCGAATTTTGCTTTCTTCTTTTCTTTGCTCAGCTCCTCGACTTTGCAGGCTCTTTCAACTAACACTACAAATTCATTCAAATCAAGTATTCCAATCAATAATTTAATGTCTCCATTCAGCCCTTCAATGAAACGTTTACATATAGTAGTTTCGGTCGAAACACATTCCCACACGTATTGGCTCAATCTCACAAACTCCCATTCATACTCAGTAACAGACATGCGGCCCTATTTTAACTCTAGAAACTCTTTACGTTTCTAATATATGAATCGTTGACTGATATACTTCTTCCAGAACTCAACTTGAAAGAAATCCCAGGTGATTCTCTTTCTCGGAACTATAGATATCAATGTTTTCCTCCAATTATGTGTCGTATCTCTCAACAATGAAACAACACATTTTATGCATTCATCAGGAGTTAATGACATCTCATTAAACACTCGAACTGTATTCTCGAGCCAAAACTCAGCTCGCTCAACGTCATCATCAACTGTAGCTCTAAACTCTTCGGCCCCATACTTTCAAATTTTATCTACAGGAGGCTTACTCAATCGAATTAGATCTATCACTTGTGGCACTACAGGTACTTGTAGGGGTGGAGGTTGTTGAGCACTCCGATTCATTCAAATGAATTTTGAAAACTACTCACTCATCATTTAGAAGAAAGCTTGTTTAGCCTCTCCCTCGTGGCTACTACCTATCGGACTAGAATTGGTCGGCGCTGTCCACTGAGCATGAGCAGGCGCAATGCTCTCTACATCAATAGCCACTGCTCGATCGGGATCCATTTGCTATATAAAATCACATTTTTAACTGTCAGAATTCATCACACTATCGCAATTATATATATGGCATGTATCGCTAGACTCACATGCGCAACATTAGTCCTAGAATCGACTAAACCGTAGCTCTGATACCAATAAAATTGTAACACCCCTAACCCGTAACCGTCACCGGTCTAGGGTTAAAAAGCATTACCGATTAATCCGAATCATTCACAATCATTTTACAACACAAAGTATATCATCATCCAAACATATCAAAATATATGCATACAGTCCTTTAATGAGGTCTAGGAGACCTTAAATACGTGTTAGAAAGGGGTCGGGACTAAATCGAACACATACAAAATCTTTTCAAAATCAAACATTTTTCAAAGCTACAGAGGTCACACGCCCGTGTGGGTAGGCTGTGTGCCTCACACGGCCTCGGACACGCCCATGTGTCCAAGCCGTGGAAAAATAGGGCATACATACTGACTTGTCCACACGGCCTGAGACACGCCCGTGTGCCTTACTCATGCTTGACAATGACTTACATCACACGACCAGTCACACACCCGTGTGTCTAACCCGTGTGTGAGCCTGACTTCTTTCAATTTTACAAACTCGAAAGACATGGTCGAGCTACACGCCCGTGTGCTCAACCGTGTGGGCAATTATAGGCCATTTTCAAGGCCAAATTACCATCCACACTTTGGGATCACCTACAAGCACCAAACCAATATCAAATCATGCTTCAAATGCAACCAAAACATACCAATATATGCACCAATTAATCATCAACCACACCATTTATTTCCATACTCAATTTCTACTCAAATAAGTTCATCTAAAATACCATTTTCACATCCCAAATCATATAAGTTAAGCATCATATAATTCATACTACAAGTTCACACTTAAACCATCATTCTCATCAACCAATTTAAACATGAATCATACAACTTTCATCATTCACATAACCCACACACATATATATACCAATATCATTCAACTTTCCAGCCAGATCACATGGCAAGACTATACAACTCAAAACATGCCCTCATCACTAGCCTATACATGCCATATACCAAATATATACATCTTCCAAAAGTACCAAAAATAGATAGCCGATAGTGTGATTGAGTCACTGACGATCCCCAGATCTAAGCTAGTTTTAAAGACACTTTAAAGCAGAGAAAACTTCACACAGTAAGCATTAAAGCCTAGTAAGTTCGTGATATAATACATTTAGCTCAATAATTCAATTTCATTACACAAATTAAACCATCACATAGATCAATTCACAAATATACACTATATCAGCCATAGCTAGTATGCTCACTCAATCATCCATAAATCCATTTACAAAATCATCAACCACATAGGTTCCATACATACCTTAGCCAACACATAATTATTGACCATTCTTGCTACTCAATACTCAATGCCATGTTTTGATCAACCTTCATTATTCATTTGATTTAAACGCACACTTAGTTCTAATTTCATAGCCGAAGCTTAAATATCTTCGTACACTTAGTGTCTTTACTTTAAACTGAATTTATCTTGATATCGCACACACAGTGCCAATCAATAAAGCCGAGGTTTCCATTACTTCACACACATAGTGCTATTCACCTCTGTCTTATTTCTAATTACGCACACTTAGTGCCACATCTCTCAAAACCTCAACTAACATTTCTAATTCATCAATCACATAGTCTTTCATTTCATAGTACATGAGTTCAAATTAAACATTTCGTATTATAAACGAACTTACCTCGAATGTCGAAATAACAAAACAAGTCAACTAATCGAGCAATTTATCTTTGCCTCGATCTCGATCCAAATCCTTCTATTCTTGATCTAGACATATTCAAATTTAGTTCATTCAATCACCAAATCATTGAATTTAGTCCAACCACACATATTTAGGGCATTTTACAAAATAGCCCTCAAATTTTCACATTTTGACACTTTAGTCTCAATTCCATAAAATCACAAAATACAAAAAAATTCCATTCACACATGCTTAGCCAATTTTTCCCCTAGCTCATACAAGCTCACATTTTTCATTTATTTCACATTTTAGTCCTCCAATTTCTCATTTTCACAATTTAGCCTAAATTACGCAATTTCATCAAAAATTCAAATACAAACTATGTTAACCCAACATTAAACATTCATATTCCACCAACTATCAACACAAAGTTCACATATTTATCAATGGAATATCTCAAAATCATCATCAAATTCCAAAATTAAAGCATGGGTTTGATAGTACGCTAAGCAACGATCACAAAAATGTAAAAATTATCAAAAACCGATCAAAAACTCATACCCGATTGAGCTATGAATGTGCCGAATTCAAGAAATCTTCAAACCCTTATTTTTCTTTTAATATTGGGTGGAAGGAAGATGAATATGGCTTTCATTTCTTCTTTTTTTTTTAATTTATTACACATTAATAGGCTTTTTAACATTTTGCCCTTTTTATTAATTCATTAAAATTCTACTAACTATGTACATATATGTCCATCTCCACTAACTATGGTCTAATTACAACATAAGGACCTTTCATTTAAAAAGCCATGCCAAATAAGCACTTTAACAATCAGCACACAGCTTTTGCATTTTATGCGATTAAGTCCTTTTTTTCTAATTAAGCACACAATCGATAAAATTTTCACACAGAAATTTCACACATACTCAATCACATATTGTAAAACCCAAAAATAATATTAAAATATTTTTCTGACCTTAGATTTGTGGTCCCGAAACCACTATTTTTACTAGGGTCTAAATTGGGCTGTTACATTAAAGGTGGACTTGAACAGCCAAAGATGTGTGAACAAAGAGCTTGAGGAGTCTTTTATGTGTGAACAAGACCAGCTGATTGGTCATTTGTTGTGAACACCAAATGTGAACAGAATGATGCTTCCTTGGGGAGATAATCGGCAAGCTAGGGGAATTCATTGTGCAACTGTTCCTTGGCCGAATAGGTGCTTGGGGAAGCCAATCAACTCAGCCAACATTCATTGAAATAGGTCGTGCATGAACCTCATCATTCTTTGAATTGAGCCGTGCATGCACCTTGCTTTAATGTTCTCCAAATTCGGCTGAACATACAAACATAATGAACCCATTTAAATCAAGCCAAATTCGGCTGGACATAATTAAAACACAGCTTAGACACTTTAAATAAACACATAATTAAACTAGACAAATTAAACAAGACATATTAAATTCGACTATGACACATTAAAAGCATGTATTAATTCAAAACATAATTATGAGCTGTAACAAATTAACTAATTTAATTTAAATACTGAATTTATTTAATCAATAAAATTAATGAGCTAAAAAGAACTAAAAACGAGCTCAATGAGCTAAATTGAGCTTAAGTGAACTGGATTGAGCTGAACAGAGCTCGGGGAGCTGAATTCGAGCTAGAATTAGCTTGCAATTAGGTGCGAAAAGCCATTGAATTGCTGTCCTGAGCTCGATTCGTAGACTTAGTGAGCAGCCTCGAATAGTCCTTGCTTGTTTTGAAAAAATCCCGGCCGTGCTCACATCATTCCCCCTTCTTCAAAACGACTTGTCCTCAAGTCGAGCCGTTGGTTCACTCGTACATATTTCTTCTTATGCAGCTTTCTTTGGGCGAAAGGGGCGAATTACAAATGAGTCAACTGAAATTTATTGGCATGAGTTAGCAAAAAGCGATCCAAACAAACTTGTAATCCAAGCATAATCATAACAAGATGAGTATAATTCATGCAAATGGACATATTCAAAACACCATTTTGACAATCATGCAAACAAATCATTTTACTTGCTAATGCCTCGTAAATTATTCGAAACAAAATTGAATAGGTTTTAAGGCATTCCAAACATCTCAAATTGTTTCCACAATTCATTGTTTGGATAAATAGGATGCGTGTAATGAGTCAAAAGATATACGTAGTCGTCACAAACAGGCAAATGAAAATATTCACATGATTCATAATTTTGCATGCTTGAACTTTGCAATTGTTGTTTGGCCATATTTTTGTCCACCATTCATTACACTTATCACAAGCAAAAATATTCTTATCATCATCCCAAACAACTATATCATCTCCAAACAAAGTAGAGCAGTTAACCACAACACAATTCAAGAAATTGTCAAAAACCAAAACATTAACAAGATTTTTGTCATCATCTGAGTAGAGCAAAGGTGTTTTTAAATTTTCAGAAGACATACTTGATTTTCCTTTAGGAACAGGAAAGCAAAAAATCAATTTTACCTCTTTTGATCATCACAAACCTTCTCTCCTCAGAATTTTAGTGTAATCGAAGCTCCATGCTTGAATCAACCTGAATGAATGGTAAAGACAAAGACACTTTGCGCTCTTCAAAGTGTCACCTTCACAAAGACGAAAGAAGTTAGTGTCACCATGGAAAATGGACTCAAAGGAACTTCTTGAAATGTTATTCACATATGAATCGATTCCAGGCTCAAAAACATAAGTTGATATTACCTTTTTAGGATGAAGTATGAATTTTATGTACAGCCACATAAAATGATCAAGGAATGATTTTAAATTGTAATCAAAATTGCCAAATTTCGTTCTCTTAGTCAAAGACCAAACATCAATCAAATATAAACTATCCGTACAAAATTTATGATGCTTGGTTTTCCCACAAAACAAACCAAAACAAATTCCGGGTTTGAACACACAAGTTTGATTACTTATGCCAAAGTGTAGCAAAGGTTTCATTAAATCAAACATGCCGAACCTAAAGGGTTTTTACATACACAGAAACATACAATCAAACCTTTTTACAGTCTTAGAAACAGATTTGCTAAAATTCAAGGATTTCACACAAGACTTTAGAGATTGCACGTTAATATCACATTCAAATAGATTAAGCACTTTTTGTGAAAACCTGTTATTACATACACAGAAACATACAATCAAACCTTTTTACAGTCTTAGAAACAGATTTGCTAAAATTCAAGGATTTCACACAAGACTTTAGAGAGTGCAAGTTAATATCACATTCAAATAGATTAAGCACTTTTCGTGAAAACCTGTTATCACACAAGGTCATATTTTTGGTGTGTCGATCTGATCAAACAACATTAACAAAATTTTCATCACAAGAAAAATCAAGAGAACAACTCATCATGCTTCCTCTTATAACAAATTTATCAACCACGATCAGAAAATAACAATTAACCCGATCAAAATAAGGAGATCTTTTAAAAACTAAGTCACTGAAAATTTTATCAACAACTTTCAAACCTGATTCCCGTGACTCGATTGTTGACCGTACCTTTGTTGATCATCCAAAAGTGTCTCTCATCAGGAAGGTATTGAAGTTGATACTCGTCACAGGGATTTCTACAAACCTGAAAAGAAAGATCAGAACAAGAACAACTCTCGTGAGGGTTAGTTAAAACATCACTCACTTTTTCTCGCTCGTCTTTTTCTTTCGTTTCTTGTTCTAACTCATTTTCTTTTCTTTCTTCAATCTCTCTCTCTTTTTCAACTGTATTTCCGTTCTCACACTCTTTTTCAATTTCTTTTTCTTTTTCAATTTCTCTTTCTTTTTCAATTTCCTTTTCTTTTTTCCTTTTCAATTTCTTTTTCGATTTCATTACGACGGGAAGAATACAAGAAGGAATCAAAATAAGAAACCTTTTGTTGAAAATAAGAGGAAGGTCTTCATACAGACGACGATCAGATCTTCGATATTGATTCTTCTGGATGAATAATTTGGTGTATACGAAGAACGGCTTGTGCTTTCTTGTTTTCCACCATAATAGGCTTCAAACTTGAATATCATTTGATTTCATCTCGAATTCCTTGATGAATAAGAACCACGATATAGGTCACTTCCCAAATAGTCATTGGACGATTGTTTTCGTGATGGTTGTGACTCCATCACTCGACTTGGTAAAATTTGCTTCCGTCGGGTTCTTTCCTCCACTTGGTCCAAGCGTTTTTGTAATGGTTTTAGTTTTCTAATAAACATTCTGTCCAACTCTTTCACCAAATATTGAAATTCAGATTCTGAAAATTCTTCTCGAGACATGAATTTATTGATAAAAAGAAGAAAATATTAAAAATAAAAAACAGAAAATGAGTACCTTACCACAAACCTCGCAAAAATCACTCGGAAAGAAAGAAATAATTTCACTCACTCTCGTGTTTGCTCTCGTTTTAAGGCTTTTTTTCCAACACTCTAATGGGCTCACCACTCTTTGCCTTTTCCCACTCGACCTCACTCTCGCAATTTTGTATTTCATCTCAAATAAATTTATTTGCTGCTTATGGGTCGGTTTCAAAGGGGTTACAAGGGATAAATCGTATTGGTGTAGGGTAGGCTGAAACAAAGAAAATTTGGGTATAAGTGTGGCTTGTGGGAAGGGAAGAAATGTTGGTAGAACAATTTTGATAATCGGAGTAGAAAGAAATAAAATCAAGATCAAGAATTTCAACTAACACTTTTTTTTTTAATTTCGTATATATTTTTTACTTCAATACAATAATATGCTGATTACAAGAAAAATAAAATACAACTTGATTTTTTTTAATTTCAAATTTTTTTTCACGAACCTACTCCGGGATACTACGGACATTGGCGCTCCTCATTTTCAAGCTGTGATACCAAATGATGTGATCCGACTTAGGTTAGTCGAGTCGATTCACTTGTTTGCCCGATCATCGACGAGGAGAATGCTCGCAATGTTGAAAAGGGATAAATTAGATTAAAGTATGCGAAAGCTTAACAAAGTGGTTTGGAAGGGTAGATAATTTTTTTGAAATTAACTAGGCTCGGTTTAACAAAGAAACAAAGAAAGGATAGATGATATTCGAAAATAAAGGATGGAAATAGAATTATGATCTTAACACCAAGAATGATTCAACACTATATGACAGTGTCACCCCGATTCTTATGCGGCTAAGGTGGAAAAGGTGGTTTGGTAGATAGGTGAACGCCATATCGATTAAGGTGATAAGTTCAAAACAAGTTCGGAGACACCACTAGCAAAGCTAGATAAGTCACACGAGACTCGTACAAAATATGAGAGGAGGTAAACTCACTCGAGAACACACAGTTCATTTAAAAAATTGGCAAAAAAGTCCTTTACAATTGAAAATGTCTAACTATTTATACTACTAGTTAAGATAGCTCAATGGGCAAGTTCATAAGCTTAATGGCTAATTAATTTCGACTAGAAAGAGACTAGAGCAAGATTCCGCTGAATGGGAGCTCCAATGGACAGCTTCTAGAATAAATTAATCAGCTTGCATGTACTTGACAACTTGAAGAGTGCATGGCACCAGCTAGGTTCGGCCAATGAGCTTAAATTAGCTCATATAATTTGGAACTTTTGGCTGAAGAGATATCAACATTAAATGTGGACTTGAACAGCCAAAGATGTGTGAACAAAGAGCTTAAGGAGTCTTTTATGTGTGAACAAGACCAACTGATTGGTCATTTGGTGTGAACACCAAATGTAAACAGAATGATGCTTCCTTAAGGAGATAATCAGCCAAGCTTGGGGAATTTATTGTGCAACTATTCCTTGGTTGAATAAGTGCTTGGGGAAGCCAATCAACTCAGCCACCATTCATTGAAACAGGTCATGCATGAGCCTCATCATTCTTTGAATTGAGTCGTGCATGCACCTTGCTTTAATGCTCTCCATATTCGGCTAAACCTACAAACATAATGAACTCATTTAAATCAAGCCAAATTCAGCTGGACATAATTAAAACACAGCTTAGACACTTTAAATAAACACATAATTAAACTAGACAAATTTAATAAAGTCTTAAACAAGACATACTAAATTTGGCTATGACACATTAAAAGCATGATTAATTCAAAACATAATTATCAGCTGTAACAAATTAACTAATTTAATTTAAATACTGAATTTATTTAATCAATAAAATTAATGAGCTAAAAAGAACTAAAAACAAGCTCAATGAGCTGAATTGAGCTCAAGTGAGCTGGATTGAGCTGAACGGAACTCGGGGAGCTAGATTCGAGCTAGAGTTAGCTTGCATTAGGGTGCGAAGAGCCCTTGAATTGCTGGCCCGAGCTCGATTCGTAGACTTAGTGAGCAGCCTCGAATAGTCCTTGCTTGTTTTGGAAAAGATCCCGCCGTGCTCACATCAGAGATTCAGTTGAGTTGTCTAGGAATAGTATTCTCCACTCGATTATTTCTTCTTTCTTCCTAAATGTTGGTAATTACTCTCTACTTTCTATTTGTATGGAAGTACACATGAATTCTTGGTTGAATGTTATCTTATTTGATCTTACTTTTATTGTTTATTCTTGGGGTTTGAATGTTTCTTAACACGAAAGTGTTATTGCAGTCACTGACACTGGAAAGTGCAGTGACAGTTTGAGCCAACAAGCATTACAACGCAAGTTGAGTGAGGATTAGAGGAATTTAGTCCACTTGCTCTTAATAGTGCCATATTGCCATCATCGGGAGGTGGGGTTAATGTGTATGTTTAAATCTCAGATTAAATAGATGAGTGACGCTTGGTAAGATATATATTGAAATTTATTGCCTTGACAATCACCTATCCTTTTATACCTTGTGAGCACTTAGTATTCTACTGAAGATTCATGTCGAAGATCCCAATTTATCATTATCATATTTTATTTTATTGTTTTCAAGTTGTTGCTTCGAAAACTATCCTCACAATATACTCGTTTCTATCTAATTATTGCACCGACATTAATAGACAAAAGACAACTATCCCTATAGGATCGATATCTGACAGAGTCACATCTGTCTACTATACTTGCATCGACAGTGTACACTTGCACATTATTGTTGTGATGTTAAACAGCAGATCATGCATCTTCACAATTCACTTGAATTAACAAAAGGTAAGTCATTATACATGAACAACATCCTTTGAAATCATCAATTTCATGAACATAGGTATACTTTCACTCAACATTTCCTTTTCAATCCTTTTCATAAATTTATAACATAAGTCATTTAAAAACTTACCATTCTTTTCCTTTTCATGCCCTATGAACCATTCACAATAACATCAGATACGCGGGAAAGCTCACACAAAGTGTGCTAAACATATAACCTTTCCTTTCCTTTTCCTTTACATCGTTGCTCACTCGAGTCGTAAAATGGGTTTGCTCACACAAGCTGATGGCTGGAATGTAAGCTACATGATTCTGCTCACACAAGCTGATAAGTATCCAAAAAAATGCCGAACCTCAACTATCAGTAGGACATCTAAGACCAGCATCCGAAACATGGTAACCCTAATGACATGTCAATTGTATATTATATATTCCTAAGGTTCAAACGGGGCTCGATAATCATCGTAACATCATTGGATTTCCATAATCTCTTTACATGATAAAAAACATAATAACATATATATCAAAATAACATTAAAACGTTATTTAAACATACGAACTTACATCGATGACAAACACGTAAAATCGAGATCAACTAATCCGAGGCTTTAGCTTTTCCTCGATCTAGATACGTACGTGGTTTATCTTGATCTAAATAAGCAAATTCAATCCATTTAATATTCATACTATTCAATTCAGTCTAACATTCATAATTTTACAAAATTACACTTTTATCCCTAATATTGTATATTCTTTACATTTGAGTCCTTAAGCTCGTAAATTGAAATTTAAGTAATTTTATTAACATTTCATGCTAGCCAAATTCACTAGGGATCTATACAACCTCATACAAATAAGCATTTCACAATTTTACCATGGAATTTTACTACTTTTACAAATAAGTCCCTAAATGACAATTTCATTAAAAATAACTTTACAAAACTTGTTTAATTAACAACAAGGACTCAAAATCTTTCATTAAATTTCAAGAATCATGCAAACATTGAAACAGCCCGATTTTAAGGCTAGTCGAAATAGTGGTTTTGAGACCACTAATTCGAGGATGAAGAAAATTATTTTGATATTATTTTTTGTGTTATGGCATTAATATATGGCTATATGAAAATTTTGGTGCTTTAATTTTAATGATTGTATGCTTAATTGTGAAAAATGACTAAATCGCATAAGTGTGAAAGTTCTATTTTTCAAGGTAGAGGTGTCTAATAGCCATAGAATGTTAAATTGGAGGTCCTTAAAGTGCATTAGGCCATTATAGGTGTGTTGGTCGACCATAGAAACAAGCAGACAATGGCATTAAATTTTTGGTTAAAATTTGGTGAAATTAGGTGATGAAAAGATGAATAAAATAAGATAAAATATGAGATATCATCATTTATTATCCCTTCTTCTTCCACCGAAAATTTGGAGTTCAAATTTTCAGCAAAACAAATCCCTTGCAAGTAAGTGATTTTGGTGGTTTTATTTGATAATTTTTGTACTTTTGGAACCCCCAAAGCTTAAGCTAGCTAATGAAGGGACTAATTTGTAATATGGTTGAAAGTTTAGGGACTTTCCATGAGACTGTTTATGTTGTTTGCTAAGTTTTTATGGAATAAAATGAATGTTAATGAGATGAGAAACAACTTTTGTGAAAGGTGTTATCATGAAAACACCTAAATGTGACCAAGTTGTAAATGTTGTGATTTAGTAATAAATGCATGAAATAGTTGGATTTGTGAGTAGTTGTAAGAGGAGTAAATGTTCAGCTAGGCTTGTTTACTGAGAAAATATGATGAAAAATGATTTACGAGCCTAGAGGTAAAATTGTAATTTTGTCATAGTACAGGGGCAAAATGGTCATTTTTGCCTAAGTAGAGATTATGATGTACTATAATTATAAAATGATTGAATGAGTGTATTTTGTTATTATAGATCAAGAAGAGCGTGGAATTAACCTTGACTGGGAAAAAGGCAAGGTTTTAGATTAAACCGCAAGTTAACACATTTTGCACCGAGGTAAGTTTATGTGTAAACGATGCATCTTAAATACACATGTTGTTACTTATTGATACATTGTATGACTGAGAACATTTACGATTTAAATGGATTGAATTCGGTAGATAATGAATAACTTCCATGTGAACGTTGGAACAGATATGTAAATGTGGAATATTATCCGTAGTAATTAACAATGGGCTATGTGCTATACCATCGTTTATATTAACATTTGGTGGGCTATGTGCGATACCACCTTATTAATTATTCACGATGGGCTGTGTGTGATACCATCGTTTATATTCATATTTAGTGGGCTATGTGCGATACCACCGTAAATATTCTTGTTGGTGGCTCTGTGCGATACCACCCTGTTAAAGATTAATGGTGGGCTATGTTTAGTATTACTATGAATGACTTATTGTGAAATTGTGATATGTTGTTTCATGTGTTCATATGGTGATAAGTGCAAGGATGTATGTTAAATAATATGAGCATTTGGCTTGTGATATGGTTGGAATGTGGTAAGAGATGAAATGAGTAAGCATGATCTTGGAATGTGGATTGTTCTTACTTATTATGTAATGCTATTTATTGATTAGCACAAATTATGATGTTTATTGTTTACATGTAAACTTACTAAGCTTAAAGCTTACTCCCTTTCTTTTCCCTTGTTATAGTGTCAAAGAGTCGGGTCGGGATACGAAGATAATTGGAAGATCACCCACACTATCAGCTCATCTCGGTATTTCTAGACTTAGTGTTTCGAGTATGGCATGTATAGGGGCTAGACTAGGTAAATTGTTTTGTTATTTTGGCCAAGAATGTGTTGGCTCCTTTAAAGATGAACTATTTTGTATATAGCCATAGTTGATGGCTCATTATTACTAAATTATGAAAAAATGAAGTTATTCATGGAAGTGTATGTTGCAAATTTGAGTTGCTTAGTGATTTGTTGAATGGAATTATGTTGTGTGAACTAGGGTGGTGAAAAGAGCTTGGCAAACAGCTTTGTTCTTGTCGACACGGGTAGGCACACGAGCATGTGTCTAGGCCGTGTGTGAAACACGGTCAATCCCATGGGTGTGTGACCAGGTCGTGTGTCCCCTGCATGCTAGTGTTGCAAGTCAGTGTCAACCACGGGCTAGCTACACGGGCGTGTGCCTAAGCTGTGTGTCCCATATGAGGTTGCTGACATCACAAACAGAATACCCAGGTTTTTACACACGAGCGTGTCTAGGCCATGTGGAGCACACGGGCCAAGAACACGGCCGTGTGTCCAGCCGTGTGAAAACCCCTGTAGGTTCAAAATGAAAATAAATCCCACACAGGTTAAGGACATGGGCATGTGTGACCACACGGCCTGCCCACACGGGCGTGCCCCATTTCACACGAGCGTGTGGCCCCTGTTTAGGTAAAAAAATTTAAGTGCACAAAAGTTTCTGGTTGGGTTACGAAACCCTCCGTATGCATGTTTTAGGCCTCGTAGGTCCTTAATGAAAATGTTTTGATGGTGAAAAAGATATTTTAAGTTGGAATGAAATTTTATATACTAAAGTTGTATGACCAAGTGAGTTAAGTCTGGTAATGCCTCGTGCCCGGTTCTGGATTAGGATACGGGTAAGGGGTGTTACAAACATGTTCATAATAAAACCCTAACTCTTTAACAATTTTTCAAATTAGTCCCTGAGCTAACTAGATTAAGCTATAACAATCCCAAAAACATAAAAATCATTAAAAACGGGACAAAATTGCATACCAGGCAAGTAGAATTAATGAAACACCCCAAACCCGGCCCACGAGCCTGGACCGGATCTGGTATGTTCCTCAAGTAAACCGGTTCAAAGTTCTTTTGTTACTTAGGAAAAACTTGTGTGAACTTTAAAAGAAAGATCGGTTTGGGTTGGGCTTGTGCGGAAAACCAATTTATCTTACATTGAAATCCATTTATTTAAAGTGACAAAACACTTAGAGTTTAAAAAAAATAAATTTGTTTGATCCGTTAATCAATAACAATTCATAAACGTAATAATTAAAAGTAAAAAAAAAAAGAAGTAAAGAAATTTAACTTGGGCCTTATGGCTTTATTACATCAAATAATTTCCAAATAATTCAAGTACTTAAAAACTAATAGTCCATAAAAATAAAGACTTCATGTTGAGCATGGCCACCACAAGTTCGCGCGTCGGTCCATCACCGCTCATCACACGAAACATGGTCCCACAACAGGGTGAGTCAAACAGACTCAATGTGTACACGACACTAAATCATAATAGAATTAGGCATACAAGAGTTACACATTCAGAACAATGAATACAAGTTATGATGCATTCCCAAACCCAAACCTAATTGTCCATCCGCTACACACCCCCGTACCTGCCAGTCACACCGTGGGGACTACTAAGTCGACCCTCCTTCCGCTACACACCGGGACATCGTGGTCTTAGGTCACCACTTTGATTCATCGTGGTCTTAGGTCACCACTTTCAGATATCACGGTCTTAGGTCACCGTGTTCGTGGTCTTAGGTTACCACATTCACTTCCCTTTTCAAACAAACCCATATGCCCCATATAATAATAATATGCATAAATATGCCAGAGTTCACATTCTTATCATATTCTCATGTTACTAATAACATTTTTCATATTCCTAGTAGGAGTAGGAAGCGTGCACGAGTACTTAGTACCATAACATGATACCTTAGCCACTTTCATATTCTTAATGTCACATATTTTAATTAAACATGCCATAAAACGTATTATGAAGTAGTGTGGGGTACACACCTGATTCGCTTAGTAAATTCTTTGAGATCTCGAAATCTGATCTACTGCTTAGATCCTTAATACCTACATTTGATTAATCACTTTAAAAAGCCATTCGGCCATAAATCCAAATCCTAGTAGGATTAGTATTCTTAAACTTACCTTGTTGTCGATTGGGACACCAACAAATCCCGAAACTGATCCTTGTTTTCCTAGTAGTGTCGAAATTCCTATAACCTTACGTTAGATTTAATCTAATCCTCAAAACATAAAGCATGGCCTTTGGCCGAATCTTATAGTTTCTTACCTTAACTCTTTAAATCCCGAAACTCTCTTCCTGATTAATGGAGATGCCGAAATACCTTAGATCTGAAATCACGAAATTCACCTTCCATAGTTCGATCAATAAGATTGAGGAGGGATTAGACTAACTTTCGGCTTAAAAGAAAGGAATTCAATTATGATTATAGATCCTTACCCTTTATATTGAAATCGACAGATCCTTCTTGACACCACTTCAGAGATTCGGCTATGGCTAAATGATGCTCTCACAACTTTCGGCTTTTGAAGGGATTAGAAAGAGAAGAGAAGAGAAGAGAAGAGAGCCCTAAAAAAATTCGGCAGAGAGAAGAGGAAGAAGAAAAATTGATGAGTAGCCCTCTTTCCTTCCTTTTATAGCCAAAATTACTACTCAGAATCCCTTACTTGGCCCCCACTCTTCTTTATTTGATAACTTTATCCTTTGAATTAATAATAATAATCCTTCTATTATCTCTTCTTTTATCCATTAAAAAAAATAAAAGGAATTAATCCACAATTATCTCTTGAAAATAATCTAAATAAATCTACTATTTATCTCTATTTAAGTAGAAATTTAAAGAGAATAAAACTCCTCTTTTGCAAGCCTTGTGCCGTCCACCTCTGTGTTTCTAGAAGCAAAAATAAAACTTCTTTTATTTGCTTCCCAAGTGACTCGAACTCAGGCCCACCACCTTGCATGTGGCGCCATTTCCATAGGCCCTAAGTGACATCTTCAGGCCACTTTTCCAAGCCTGTTTGTGTGTCAAATTTCACCAACTTTTTCTTTTAAGGCCACCTTGCCTTAATTTCCTCTTTTAAACTTTAAAACTCGACATTTCTAAGTCATTTCTAAGTTTCTAAAAATTTTCGTTCGGCTCTGTAAACTTGACATTTCCTTACATTTCCAAGTTTCCAGAAATGTTCACTTTCCTTTTTTGAATCATTTCCTTACATTTCCAAGTTTCCAGAAATGTTTCCTTTCCTCTTTTGAATCATTTCTAAATCATGTCCATACATTTTCAGGTTTCCAAAAATGTTCATTTCCAAATCATTTTCATTCATTTTTGGGTTTCCAAAAATATTCAAAATTTATTCTTAATACATAAAACATGTCACTTCGTACAACTAAACCGAAAATGCATAGGCCCTTTTTAGGATGTTACAATTAAGCTTGGTCGAACCTAGCATGCTCACATGGTGTTTTCTCATTTTAATTTTGATGTAAGAAGACGAGTAAAATTAAGAAATGTTTAGTTTTAATCATTTTAACCTTATTTACTTATTTACATTTTTAACCTTTTTTTAACACCAAAATTTTATTAATACATAGCCATATACATCCACTAACCTTATTAATATCTCTTAGTTAGCACAGCTATTTAATATGTCCTTGGTTCAGGCATCTTAAATGTGTCTAAAACTCAGACAACTTAAATGGTGTCTTGAATATGTCCTTAAGCAAATTTAAATGTGTTTGTAGGTGTTCACACCAACTAATCAGCTAGCTAGTTGCATGGGACGACATTTAATTAAGAAACATGCATTTTGCGTGTTCAATGGACGGCTTAATTAGAGCTGCTGATTGCTCTCCTCTAAGTGCCTTTTCATGGAGAACAAAGGCCAAAAGAAAGTTCACACTAGACCATTCAGCTAGCAAAAGAGTTCACACCTTGAAGGCTGATCAAATTCTATTTATTCACACCATAAAATTTGTTAAATGCCACAACTTAATTTAAGTTGGCTGTTGCACATTCGGCTTCCCAAGGAAGAATCCAAACATCTTCACACCTTATGACCAATCCTTTACTTGAAAGATTCAGCTCAGCTCATTTAATCCAATTGATTAGCTGAATTGGGAATGTTGATAGCCCAGTTGTTGGCGTCACCTAGGTCTAGGGAGCTCCAAAAGTCATGTTGATTATCTCAATAGCCATTTCAGCTCATTTAAAGCTTAATTGAGCTGGATACATTTTGTCTATTCGAATGGAGCTTGTAACAGCCTATAAATACTTAGCTAATTTCTTGTTGTAAGGACTTTTTACTCAATTGATGAATTTTATTCACACTTGTGAGTGTTCAACTCTCATAGTTCTCTCTTGACTGAATTGGCTTATCAAGTTATCTTGTGGCGTCATTTCTATCTTGTTTTCGAACTTATCACTTTAATCGGAGTGTGGCGTTCACCTATATGTTCGGTTCCTATCTAACATGGATAGTGGGTCAAGGTTCCCTTAACTATCCTTACCATTTCCATCGATTCAACCTAAGAGCTGTTATAAGATTCGGGTCAACATTATCCTAGGGTGTTGGTTCATTCTTAGCCTTAGCCGAATCCACATTGCTACCACTTTAACCATTGCTAAAACCTTTTGTTTAAGCATATCATTTCTTATTTTCGAACCTATTTTGCAAACTTACCAACCTTACTTAATTTTACGATCGAGCATCTAAACGACTTGAATCACATCACCGAAACAAGTTTGTATCACAAAGAAACCCATATATCACCAGCAATCCAAACATATACTTAGGCGCTTTCATCTCATTCGAGAAATCATTAATTGAGGAGATGTGAAAATTTGCAAAGTACCAACAGATGATAACATTATTGATCCACTAACGAAACCTCTGACATAGCAAAAGCATGATCGTCACACTAAGTCATTTGGTATTAGGTATATGAGTGATTGGTCTTAGTGCTAGTGGGAGATTGTTAGAGTATGCCCAAAGACCAATCATGAGATGATTGTAATAACATACTTGTTTTACCTTGCTTAGTAATATAAGGCATTGCCATTATTATTTCAGTTTCTTTTCTGTGTATATAAATAAACTATTTTTAAAATAATGTCCTAAGAATAATATGATTATTCGTAAAATTTCCTTAGTCGAGTATTATTGTAGGCTTAGATAACAATAATGCAGAAGACTAACATGTAGTTGATTGATGACCAAGTGTTGTCATTGATATAGGGACGTCAAAATCAATACATATATGTTAGAGAATGACATATTGGACTGACCCGCTATGAGTATGTTTCTTGGATTATTATATAATAGTCACAACATTACTCATAGTGGTAACTATGTATACGATCCTTAGACTTGAGATCATCACTATCCCAACATAGTGAGTCGTATATTTTGATACAGTCAAATGTCTATTGTAACAAGTTGTACTCTAAAGACCGATGTTAGGTATGCCACAATCTATGTAGTGGGATATGACTAATCAAGATAGGATTTGACCCTCCTACATAATGGGAGCAATAATTTAGGCCGCTTGATGAATTGAGACTAGAAATGCATGGTCATGCTCAAATATGCTAATATGAGATATTACACTTATTTGTTTATTATAGTCTACTTTGGGTATCAAGAAACATGGACTTTACAGGTGTGACTATTCCATGACTTGTGTCCAATCAAGATATAAAGGACAAAACGATATAATACATGAAAATTTATCACAGAAAGGATGTTGAACCACGACTTCTTGTAACTTGGGTAGTGACGATGCATTGCTAGATGTCACTCATTGCTTGTAACGTTAGAAGTGTTCTAGTATTACTACCAATGTTACAAAGGCCTACAAGGTCACACCCTATGGTTGAAACGAATAGAATCTAAACATAATTGGTCTTAATTTTAACTGTCACGAGAATTATATTAATTATTGAATTAATTTATTTTGACAGTTAAATGATAAACATAATATATGTACAAATTCATTGTACAAGAATAGAGAACATAATTAAAATAAATGTATGAATTTGATTCATATAAAATATTAATTATGATTTGTTTACCGAAATTATTAAAATAAAGTATTATAATAATTAATTTTAGTCAAACATAAAATATATATGGAAATTAATATCCTTTTGGAAAGGATATTACTTTGTGATATTTTCATATATATTATGGCACCAAAAAGGGGATTTCGTTTTATTATTTAAGGAATATTAAATAAAAGGAAAGGAATCATAAAATAAAACCCTAGGGTGCAGAAGATTGTTTAACCAACATTCACCACAAAAAGAAATGAACCTAGGTCTAGTATTTGCTTTTCTTTTCGAGAAAACTCTCTAAAATGTTTAGTGAGAGTTTTTTTTCGTTCGCAATAGGGTGGACTACATAGAGACCAGGACGATTCTGTTGCGGCTTTGGATCGGCAGTGTGCGAAGGGGATTAAAACAGCAGTGGTTCCTTACTATTTTTCAAAGCACGAAATGTATATTTTTCAAACCTTTTCTTCCCGATTAATTCCTCATGCATGGATTCCTGTTTGGATCGCCAGAATAATTTTTTTTTTACGCCACAGGGCATCCTGACGACCCAACAATAGATAGTTTATTATTATTGGTCTCTTTGAATAGATAAACACACATAACTGAGAACAAATATCAAGTATTTACCACGTAAAATAGAAATCAAATAATAGAATTCATCATAAGGTTCATCTTCCCTAGGTATCTAGGGAATTAGTTCATAATTGTGAATAAAAACATCTTAAAGAGCAGAATATCAACAAGAAATAAAGAAACTCATAAAAACTTCAAAAGAAATTAAAAAGAGGTCTTCAATCTTAATGGAAATTTACTTTAGAGTTGGCTCCAATGGTGTTCTTTGAGTTATTTTCTTCAATATTCTCTTATGGCTCCTTCTTCTCTTATCTTTTCTTCTTTTATTTTGTATTTATAAACTTTAGAATGCCCTAAAAGCCTAAAAATTACATTTTTTTTTGCACGTTTGGGATGCAAATCGCAAAATCGACGACACATGGTCGTGTGTCCAGCTCATGTGGCTTCTGAAATCGACTCTATTTTTCTGATTTTCGCTCCTTTTGCTCCCAAATTCTCCCCTAAGTATAGAAACATGAATTGAAAGGATTAGGAGCATAAAATTCACCAATTTGCATAAATAATCATCCAAAAAATGCATTAATATAATCAATGAATTTGAGTTATTAACCAATCTATTCGAAAATTACAAGTTTTCAAATGAATATACTAAACTCAGGGTACCAGATCCAACAGTTTACCTCGGACGAGTAACCATATATAAATGTACTTAGATCGGACGAGCAACTAGTGTGGTGTAGTTACTTATGAATCTGAGTCTGTTTACTAAGGTTCATCGGGCGAAACGGTATAAATGTAATTGAGAATTTGAAATGTGATGAAGTGATCTTGATATCCAAATTGGAAAGATATTGACTGATTTGAATTGAAAATGATACATTTTTATGATTAATAATGGCACCAATGATTTATTTGAATGTATACTTGTTAATATCTTATGATTTTTTATTGAATGTACCATTGAGATAAGTCACATGAAAGTAACATGAAATGGTATGTTAAGGGCTTGTAGTATTAAATGATTTTGGTTGTAAATCAATGGTCACTTTGTTGGTGTTTTGATTACCATGTCTAGCCAAAGTTATGCCAAGTAAAGGTAGCTTAAAATGTTTAGGTGAAAATAAGGTAAGCCAAGTATTTTACATATGAACTTACTAAGCATTCTATATGCTTACCCTCGTTGTTTTCTTTCCTTCATAGATCGTCACCTTGTGGAACTCACCAAGCCCTATCGTTTCGAAGGTCACATTATCATTGAATCAGTAGTTATGCGATTATTTTGAATCTAAGGTTGTGGCATGTATATAAAGGTCTTAGTGTGTACTTTAGTATTTGAAAGTGTTCGCTACTCGAAAAATGTGACATAGCTCATTCTGTGTAATGTGTTGCCTTTGTGACTTGGTAAATGTATGGTACTAGTTATGTTTCATGCTTAAATAAGTGATGATATATGCTTAAATTTTTTGGTATGTGGAATGTTATAAAAATGAGGTGGAAGAGGTAGTTAAGTTAATGAATGATTGGAACTTACCTATTTGAAAATTTATGCTTGAAAGCATGTTTGTTCTAGTTCAAGATAAGGTTATGTAGGCTCATAGTGTACAATATGAAATGGATAGGTTAGTTGTGGAAGTTGAATAGTATGTTCTAACATGTTTTCACATAGGTAAGTTTGGCATTTAAATGAATACATTGGGAGGAATTTATATTGAATAGGTTGTGCTCATGTTTAAGTTGGTTTTTATTTGGAATTGGTTAGGTGGTTTATTTGGCATGAAATTATATGAGTTTGAATTGGTTTTGATGGTATTAAGTGTGGTATAAATCAATTAGGTAGTATTGCACATTTTGAAATAGAACCAAAATGGTGTTCTTGCCAAAAAAGGGACCTTGTCACAACCATAAACATCCAATGTCGCAATGTGGTGTTGATAGTGAGTTACGTCGCGACGTCGTATGTTTGAAGTCGCGACGTGACTTACTGTGTTGGCAACATCACGACTTGGAGAACTAAACCCCTATTTCGAAATATTACATTATTGTAATATTATATTATTGTAATTCCATTTCAAAATATAATTTTATACTTGTTGAACTAAACCCATTTTAAGAATAATATAAGATAAAATGTCACACGCAGTATTATATTACTGTAATCCTATTTCGAAATATAATTTTATATTTGTTGAATTAAACCCTTTTAAGAATAATTTGATTTGAAAGTATATAAGTATCAAATTTGAATTGAAGCTGAAACAAGTAAACAAACTATCCATTGATCGTTGAGTGACTTTTTTAATTTAGATGATCCCAATGGTTCCTTTATAGAAAAAAAAAATAATAAATTTGTGTGATATATAAATTATAATATTTTTAATGTAATTATCAGGTTTTTATTTCAAATATTACGGAAACAATTTTTTTTAGTTCATCTTTCATTAATATTGCCAATTTTATTATTTTATTTTTTTCATTTCGGTAAAACTTGACACTTATAATAATCGAAATTCGAAATCAAATTTGGTAATTGAGATTCTATTTTTTTTTCCTTTTTTTTTTCCTTTTTTAGGGATATATTTGAATTTTTTATATTGTCCTTGACACCCCTAAAAATTTTAAAAATTTTAGAAAATATTATTCTTAATAAAATTTAATAAAAACCCAATTATTATAATATAAAATAAAACTTCCTTCAATTTTTTTTAAAGTCTGCACGTGACAAGGTTTTAAAAGATATGGGCTATGGGAAGGCTTACACTTAAGCCTTATTAAGATAAGGTAATAAATGGTTTACAACTTCTTATATTGGGATGAGAAAATGAAAATGCATTTCAAATTCAAAGGAAAAAAAGAAGACAAAAGGCAAAACTGGAAAGCTCCGTCCCTCGGACTGAGGCATGGTATCGTCTTCCATGTTGATGGGGCCAAGCCAAGCCATGGACATCAAAAAACGGTTATGGCGTGACTACCCATTTGCCAGCTGGAGACAGTTAGGGGGACATTTTTCGACATCAGCCCAACACGTGTTCCCTCCATCTTAGACACTGCATTAACTCACCCCTCTCTCAATATTTTTTAGATTTATCATCTTCACCTTTTATTATTATTGTTATATTCTATAATAGCGCTATATTAATAAGTGGGTGACATTTCATATTTTCAAAATAAAAATAAAAATGAAGCAATTTGATTTTTTTTTTTCAAGTCATAGAAATGGTAAAAGAAAACACAATGAAAAGCTTTGGCAAATCAAAGTGTAAAGAGTTACGGTCTAGAATTTTTATAGATAAGCGATCAGTCGTAATCCACTTCACGCCTGCTTATTTTAGTTAGTATCACGTTATCAAATATCTTCCCTTTTTTTCTTTTTATTTGTATTAAATATATTAGTTTTAAATTTGTGTTATAACTTTTATAACATTTATAATGGAGCATGAGTGAGACCTTGATTTAATGAATTTTAATATTTAAGTTCAAGTCGCATTCTAGTAAATAATGTATGACTTTTTAGTCTAGAGTTTAAGTTTGGTATATAAATCATGTTTAAATTTCTAGATTCAATTATATTTTAAATTTTAGTTTATTTATACATTATAATTATTTGAATATGTATTATTTGTGATTGTAGTTATATTCAGTTAGACAGGTATTAGCATTATTGTCAATCAAGGAGGACGTAAGTTTTAGTACGTTGAAACATATTATCCTCCTATTTAAGGATTTGGGAGAAATTATGAATAGTTCTAGATATAAAATATAAAATATGAAAATAATAAACAAAATATAAAATAAAATTATAAATTAAGAGTGAAAAGGCATATAAAACATCTAAATCAAAATACAAATGCAAACAAACCAAGATTAATATAATAATTAATTTTAACAATAAGACAAAAATATAATAACAACCTTTAATTTTTTGCTATGTTTACGAAAAAACAATAAAATAAAAGTTTAATTTACAAAATGGTATTTAAACTTTTTTTACTTCAATTTTTTTGTCACAAGGAGTATTTAAATTGTTTTTTTATTTTTCAAGTTGGTACCTCTATTAGCTCAACCATTAATCAAATAGTTAAATTTATTTTAAAAAGGACTTGACCCATAAATTAGTACTTAAACTGTACCCTTTTCTCAAGTTGGTACCTAATATTTTTTTTGTCACAAGTGATACCTATAGGACCACCATTATGACCCTTGGCATAGCGGAAAAATATTGTGACGACCACAAACCAAGAATCAATGTACGAGGAATGAACCCAGGTTGAAAAAAGGGTGAAAATATATACCTTTAATGATCTGAAAGCAGCACTGGTATGACGTTGATTCCTCTATTAGTGTCACAAATCATAACTACAACACAAAAATCCTGACCTCTATGTAATTCTCCTGGATGATAAATATAAAAAAACAATCTCTCGTAACACTTAAGAGAAAGAAACGAATATATATATATATATATATATATATATATATATATATATATATATGGAAATGATAATATTTTAGGTAAGCGAATGAAATTGAGGTTTTTTTTCCTTTTGATTAATTCAAAATTGTTTTGAATAGCTATTAACCATTAAAAGGAATATTAGGATATTATCTTTAAACGTGATTTTATTTTTATTTAAGAAAATATCAGTTTAATTTAAATCCTAATCTAAACTCCTTAATCAAATTTTATTAAATATAATATTTAATAAATTCAAAAAGGCAAATCTATAAATTAAAATGCATGAAACATATTTTCACGTTATTTTAATTTAATTCTCTATATATGTGCATAAAGTATGTTTATATACTATGATTAATTTTAATATTGTAAAATTAAATTAATTATTAGAATATTTTATATCAATTTAATTTTTATGATATGTTAAATTTAATCACAATTTTCATTATATATTGATTGTCCCAATTAAAGGATGTAACCCTATAGGATCTTGTAATGTTGACAGTAACATTAAAACAATTCTAATGTTACAGACGTGTTTTGATATGGTCTTCTGTGATAATATTATTATGTAGTATATCCTTTTGACCTTTATATCTAGATTGAACACAAGCCATGATATAGTCACACTTGTATAGTCGAATCTCTTGTTTCTTGATTCCCGAATAAACTAAGATAAACAAATAAATGTGATATCTCATATCAACTCATTTTATCATGGTCATGCATTTCCAGTCTTACTCAATCAAGAGACCTAAGATATATCTCCCATTATGTAGGGAGACAAATCATATCTTGATTACTCACATCCCACTACACAAATTGTGGCACAACCAACATTAGTCTTTATAATAGAACCATTTACTGAAGACGTTTGATTGTGTCAAAACATACGGCTCACGATGCTGGAAAAGTGATTATCTCAAGTCTAAGGATCAAATATACAATTATTATTATGAGAAATGTTGTGACTATTACATAATAATCCAAGAAATATTATCATGCCATGTCAGTCTAGTATATTATTCTCTAGCATATACTTATGTGTTGATTTGATATCACATATCTATAATAACACTTGTCATCAATCAAGCACATATCAGTCTCAATGTGTTACTATTGTCCAACCCCACAATAATACTTAACTAAGAATATTTAAGAACGATCATATCATTCTTTGGACATTATCATTATACAATTTATTTACAGAAATAAATACTAAAAACAATAATAGTAATGTCTTTATTAATAAACTGGGTAAAAGTATGCTATTACAATAATCATATGATTGGTCTTTAGCATATTCTCAACAATATCTAAACGAATCTTCCATTATCTATTTTAGACCAAAAAGTTATATCATTTAAAAAAATTCTAGACAATAATAAATTGCCATGTCACATAGACTTAAAAAATATTTTTTAATCCTTTCATTTCTTTTTTCTATTTTACATTATTTCACCTTCTCCATTTTTTTTCTATTCCTCTATTTTTTTTCCTTTTTTTTTTATTTTCTCCTCTTTTATAGTGTCTGACAATACCAAAGATACTTAAAAACCCTCCTGAGATCAAGATGCTAGTGTTTAATTCTATTTTCGAACTTCACCACCTATTTAATTTACCTATCAAGATTGGAAAAGTTATTTCTTCGATCAAAACTAGTGTTTTCAAAACTGGATCGAAAAACTGTCGGGGTATTAATCTTGAGATAGGAGTTGAACTTATTAACCTGCGAACCGATACAAACTAATTGAACCAAACTAAAAAACAATTGAACTAAGTTTCTCTTTTTAAAAAATATATTTTATTTTATGAATTTTTTTAATAATTTATTTGATTGATCTGGACAAACTGATCAAATCGGGATCTAGTGGCCTGAATGGTTTGACCATCAGTCTAATTCTGTAGAAAGAAAATATGAAAATGAAAAAAAAAAAAAAAAGAGAAACTATTTTTTTTTGTCTTTTTTTTTTTCATATTTCGGCTTTTTAATTGGTTACATTTTTTTTCAAAATATATACTTAATTGTTTAACTAATGTCGATTGAGTTTTAGCTCAATTGGCATGAGAATTGTTATCAATGCAGGAGGATGTGGGTTAGAGTGGCTGAAGCGCATTATCCTTTTATTTATGGGTAAGTACTAACTTAGAAAAACATACCTTAGGTGCCACTTGTAATAAAAAAAAATGTTTAGGTACCAAAATAGAAAAAAAAAAAAAAGGCATAATTCATGTACCAATTTGTGGGTTAAGCCTTTTTTTTAAAAACAGTAAACTATAAAAATAGTCACTCAACTATTAGTGTGTTTCTATTTCGATTACCCATTTTTAAAAATTTCTATTTTAGTCACTGACATTATTGAAATTTATTATTTTTGTTACTCCTTTAAATAACTAACGATGGTTTTTTTATTGGCATAATAACAAATTTAACCCTCCAATATTTATAGATTCTATCAGTTTAATCTTAAATCTAAAAAATTCCATCATCAACTTTACACGTTTTTTTTAGTTTAGTTGTTCTTGTTAAAAACAAGCTTTTAAAACTTTTAAATATAAAAAAAAAACTTATATAAAAGTTCATTTTTCAATAAAAATACCTAAACGTATAAAATTATGAAGATATTTATAAATAAATGAATATCTATTTTCTCATTTTCTAACATAGAATTTATTTATCAATTAAATTTATAATTTTAAAAATAAAATAATATTATTATAAATAAAAACAATTATATGAAAAAACCATGAAGAAGATTTACGCAAATTCAACTTTTCCCCTTGTCAACATTAAAGACCACCATGTGGGTAAAAAACTAGAGCTTGAGGTTGAAAAGGGTGAGAATAGATGTCTTTAGGTTGTTGCCCAAAATGGGTCGATTGCGTTTGACGTTGTGCTTGAGTGCGGGCATGATTAGTTATATATAAGTGAGGATGAGGTTAGAGGCCCAACAAGTGGAAGGCCATGTCGGCAACTGTAACATCCCAAAAACGGGGCTATTTGGAATTTAATTATTTTTCTTATGTATGAACCGCTGTGATATTATTTTTGGAATAAAAGAATTTAATTAAGGCTTTAAGTTGGCACGGTTTGGTAGGAAATGGTAGTTTTTAACTTTAAAAGCAGGAAGCCTTAGCAGGAGGGTGTTATCAGAACAAGTGTGGGTTATTTGACACAAATGAGCCCTTGGTAAAGTGGCAAAGTGAGGCCACTTAAGAGCTACATGTGAGCCACCAAGGAGCAAGGGAGAGCCTTGGTTTGAGTCACAAAATTCTCTTTTTGCACCTTGATATGGACGGCATAGGGAGGGAGAAATTTTCTCTCTTAAACTCTTTTATTATTTATTTAGATAATAGAGATAAATAATGAGGATATTATTAAGATTTAAAAATAGATTATTAATTAGATTTTTATTTAAATAATAAGATGGTAGGATATATTAAGGATAATATTAGCTTTTATCATTGGATATTAGTAAGGATTATTAATGGGATTATTAGAAGATTATTTGAGATTAATTCAAATTATTTTGAACTATTCAAATGAGTGGCCTAGAATTTTTTTGGGTAATTGCCGAATGCCTATAAAAGCAGCAGCTTGCCACTAGGTTTTGTTTTTCCCATTTTTGTTGCTATTAGCCGAAATTCTCAACCCCTTTCTTAATTATTTTCTTTTAATTTTTCATTCTCTCAAACCCTTTTGAACCGAAACTCTTTTTTACTCTCTTCCTTGTCGAATCCCCAACCTCTCTTTTCTCTTTTTCTTAGTTGGCGAACCCACTCCTTAGCCATAGCCGAATTTCCTTCTCCATACTTGGTGGAGTCTTGGCGAATATTGAAGCGAGAGGTAAGTAAATGGCCGAATATCTATCTCCCTTTTCCTTCTTCTACATGCGACTTTTTACAAGGAAAGGTGCCGATTTCGGCAATGGTTTCTAAGCGGTTGGTAACCGATTTCTTCTAGGTACTCGGGAAGTAAAGCAATCGACTCACACTGATCTCTAGTGTTCAATTTGGTGTAAGTGGTGGTAAGATCAATCTCTTTATTCTAGCAATTCGATTAAAAGCCGAAGGCTATTGGGTTACTTACTAATCAATGATGGTTGATGAGCAGATTCGAGAATCAAGTGTTGCGATTAGTATTCAAAAGTGTGAAGGTAAGGATTCGGGTTCACAAGGAACCCCTCTCAAATTAATTGGTTGGCCGATTAGGCCATAGTACTAACCCAGGGTATTTGGCGAATATAGGGATCGATAGATCTAGGAGTCCGACTCTTCTTTTCGGGATTTAGACTCCTCGTTGGTGACAGGTGTGTACATACACACATATAACTTATTATATATGCTGAATATTGAATGCTAACTTAATTTATGTAGCATTAGATAATATACCTTATTGGTATAGATGGAAATTCAAGTAAGTACACATTAATATGTTTTTGTTATTTTATGCTTTTGGGAAGCATGATGTATTGATACATGTGATAAATCGGTTATGATTGTTTGTCAATTGTGGGTTGAAAGAGAGTGGAGGCGGTGATAACGCGTCGGCGGGCACCGATGTTTTGGTAACACACTTGTGACTACGGTCACCGAGAGGTTTGGTACCTCCAGAGGTTTGGCACCTCATAGCGACTTGTCCCTATGGTTAATACCACCGTGGGTTGGCCCCACTTGAGATATGGGATTGTCTGCGCGGTGATTTGGTATCACACGATGGGTTGGCCCCATCACCCGATTTGTGTCTACGGACACGGTGTTTTAGTAACACATCGTGACTATATGTCACCGGTGGTTTTTAGCACCAGTGGTTTGGTACCACAACGGGGTAGACAGTGGCGTATGGCTGGCTAGGATTGGGACCCATAATATTTTGCATATTAATTGTTATATGTTGTGTATGAAATGTTAAAATCGGGGGAAGGGTTACATACTGAGTCGTGGTGACTCACCTTCTCCTTTACATTTTTCAGTGACACATAGATCGCGGATGTGGGAGGGTGGACTCGAGGTGGCCATGCGGTGGGTCTAGTTTAAATGAACTTTGATTTTAAGTTAAAATATTTTATTTTTGGTTTATATTTTATTTGGATTGTAATAAGGCCTCCTAGAATATTTTATTATTGTTATATGCTCGAATACTTGATTTAAATTTGTTACTACTATTAATTAACAATCGTATGTTTTCCAAGTTAGAACGAAATTGTTTTTTTTTTACGAGCCATCGGGCACACTTGTAATTTTATAATAATTTGAGTTAATTAATATTTCCAAAATTTTGTTTTATACACCTCAAAGGTTTCAACCAAAAATAATTATCTTTTACTAAAACATCAAATTTCTTCCAAGTTTTCTAAATATTTTCTAAGTAGCAAACAGATTCGGCCATAGCGTTTGGGCGGGTTTGAGTTGTTACAAATTGATATCGAGCCAGTTCAAGCTGGTGTGTGGGGCCCAAGGCCCAAAAATGCTTTAGTAGGCCTTATGAAATGATTTTTGGATTTTGAACAGCATGGCCCGAGTCTCCGGCACCGATCCGCCTGGTAAGTACTTCTGAACATTCTTTGTGAATTATATTACGTAGAAGGGTAGGAAGCATGGAGCGTAGAATAGACTTATAGGATTTGACCACAGGACTAGATTACTCAAACACACAACAACGCATAAGACTTAAGGAACTTAACCCACCTATGACTTAGTCGGTGAGCTAGGGTGTGGTAACCCACATGCGCATGTCTAGGAGTGGATCGGAAGAGCACGGTATTTAAGCGGTCCTCGTGACTCACCTCCTCTTCGCAGTAGTATCCTGCAGTGCGTAGCTCCAGGTTCACCCTAACTCGAGAGGGCTCGGTGGTGTGGCAACCTCTCGTGCGCATGTCAGAAAGGTTCGGTGAGAGCTTGGTATTTAAGCGGTCCGCGTGACCCACCTCCTCTTCACTCGAATCACATGCAGTGCGTAGCTTTGGTTCACCACGACCAAGAGGGCTCGGTCATAGGCTAAACACAATGATTAAAACCCGAAAAGGAACTAGCCGTGATTTTCAAAAAAAAAAATGAAACAACAACAACCCTAACGTTTTCAAAATTTTTACAATGACTCTTTTAAATCTGAAAACATCATTTTTACAACGTTTTCCTCGAAAAACTTGATTTGTGGAAAATTACAAAAATGCCCTTAGGGGTAAAATTACTAAAACGCCCCTGACTCATAAAATATCAGTTCAACGGTTTTGCCCAAAAATTTCAACTATTTTACCAATATTCAACAACTTAGCTGTGAAAATCATCAACAAAATATTTTGGTTTTGGAAAATTACAAAAATGCCCTCAAATTGTAAAATTACAGAAATGATACGATCTTTGAAAATCTTTACAAATATCACTATTTGAAAAGAAAACTTTCAAAAGAATCCCCAAAGTTTTACAACTGTTGAATACCCTCGATTTATCAAAATTACAAAATTACCCCCGAATGACAAAATTACCAAAATACCCCTGGTTTCAAAATGATGCCATATCTCTAAATTTTACAAATTTTCATAAATACCCTCCAGTTTTGGGAATTTCAAAATGACCTACTTTACTAAAGTTTTAAAATTTCTTTTATTACAAAAATACCCCTGTAGGGAAAATGACGAAAAAATACCCCTGGGTTAGAAATGGGCAGAAATGTCCGAAGAGCGAATAGGTATGGAAAGTATTAAGGAATGGATGCATGAACTCCTTTGTGTGAACTAGGATAGAGAACTGAAACATTGTTTGCACGAAAGAATCTCTGATTAAATTCTATCCATAAAACTTCTTCGCGAATAAGAAAGTGGAACAAATGCTAACGCATAAAATTTTCTTAATCAGATTAAAGCGCAGTAGATAGAATGAGTTCTCGAGGACGTGGACGCCGTGGACGCGGTAGGGGGGTAGGATGACCGTATCAGAACGCCGTCGGTCGGGTTAGGCCCTGAAAATGAGGTACCACCGCCACCACCACCTCCTACTTTTAGGGCTGAGGAGCAGGATCAGACCGGTGGTGAGGCAGTATCGCAAGTGGTATTGCGAGTTTTGGAGATGGTGGCTGGGGCTGGTGGGAATTTGGGAGCTCGGAAGTGCGCTCCGGAGCGAAGTCGGTCTAACGGGCCGTGAGGTATTAGGGTGCCTCGGGAGTGGCGCCAGTCTGCAGTAATCGGTTGGAATCTCTGAAAGGATCATGGATGATATTGACTGACCGAGGAGGAGAAGGCGAGAAAGGGGCGGTGTCACTTCTAAAGGATGAAGCGCATCGGTGGTGGCCGATCGTCCGGGATGGAGCCGCGACTGATGATCTCACATGGGACTACTTTAAGACTACTTTTCAGAAGAAGTATATGGGCACTAGCTACACTGATACTCAAAGGAAAGCCTTCCTAAGCCTGGTGCAAGGAACTAAATCGGTGGCCGAGTATGAGGCAGAGTTTTTAAGGCTGAGTAGGTATGCTAGAGGAATCATAGCCACTGAACATGAGCGCTGCGTCCACTTTGAGGACGGACTCAGAGATGATTTGAGGTTACTAATTGTCCCGCAGCAGGTTCGTGAGTTCTCGTCCCTAGTGGAGAAGGCCAAGGTGGCCAAAGGGATCAAGGAGGCTGTGAGGCAAAACTATAGTAGGAATAATCAGAAGAGAGGATTTGGGTCAGCTGGGTCAAGTGGTAGTGTTCAGAAAAAGGCTAGGCCAAGTGGGCCAAATTAGGCAGCAAGGCCCATGGCTACTAATCAGAGGCCGACTCAGTGCAACCGCTGTGGTAAAACCCATTGGGGAGGTTGTTGGACCGGTGATAGGGGTTGTTTTGAATGTGGGTTGTTGGAGCATCGTGTCAGAGATTGCCCCCGGAAACTAGCTAAGAATCAGCCAGAAGGGCAGAACCTTACTCAAGATAGAAATGCGGGACCACAAAGGGGTCGCGGTAATGGCCGAGGAGGAAATGGTCCGAATAGAGGTCGTGGAACTCAGGGCAGAGGTTCGGGTAACACAGAGGCTAAGCGCACTGGCTTAGTCTATGCAAATGAGGCATCGCGAGGAGGGAGACGCACCGGACGTCATAACCGGTACGTTCCTAGTATTTGGTTTACCTTATGTTGCATTAATTGATGTGGGTTTGACACACTCGTACATTGCTAGTAGTGTGGTAGGAACTATGGACCTAGACTCTGAGACTACTTCTAGGAAGATGACTGTGCTAAGCCCTCTAGGACACTCTGTAGTTGTAGACAAACTTTATAAAGACGTACCCCTAGAACTCCAAGGGGTCGTATTTGTAGCCGATCTGATGGAACTACCATTTGGAGAGTTCGATTTGATCCTTGAGATGGATTGGCTGGTTAAGTATCAGACGAATTTGGATTGCGCGGCTAAGTGCATGGTTCTTAAGACGGCTGAGGGTGATGAAGTGGTTATGATAGGTGATAGAAGGAATTACCTATCCAATGTGGTATCAGCCTTGAAGGCTGAAAGGATGGTAAAGAAGGGTTGTGAGGCGTACTTGGTTCGAATATATGCTTTGGAAGCTAAGGAGTCCGTAGTTGGAAAGGTTCGAACGGTTGAGGAATTTGCTGATGTATTCCCAGAGGAACTTCCGGGTCTGCATCCAGATCGGGAAGTTGAATTCGGTATAGACACGCTGCCGGGCGAATAAAGACACTGTGTCTATAGCACCATACCGAATGGCACCAAAGGAATTGGTGGGGTGAAGGCTCAAATTCGGGAGCTCTTGGATAGAGGTTCATTCGACCAAGCATATCTCTCCGGGGAGCGCTTTGTGTTGTTCGTCAAGAAGAAGGACGATTCAATGCGGATGTGTATCGACTACCGCCAATTGAACAAGTTAACGATCAAGAACAAGTATCTGTTGCCTCGGATTGACGACTTGTTCGATCAACTAAAGGGTGCCTCGGTGTTCTCGAAGATAGACCTTAGGTCGAGTTACCATCAATTGAAGGTAAAGGAGGTTGATGTTCACAAGGCGGCATTGAGAACTCGGTATGGACATTACGAGTTTCTGGTGATGCCATTTGGGTTGACCAACGCGCCGGCAGCATTCATGGACTTGATGAATAGGGTGTTCCAGCAATACTTAGACCAATTTGTCATGGTGTTCATAGACGACATATTGGTATATTCTAGGACGGAGGAGGAGCATGACATGCATTTGCGCATAGTCCTACAAGTGTTGAGGGAGAAGCAACTATATGCCAAATTCGATGAAGTGCGAATTTTGGTGAGGAGGTGCTTTCTTAGGACATGTGGTATCGGTGAAGGAATTAGAGTAGACCCTCGTAAGATTGAAGCGGTGTTGGATTGGAAACCGCCTAGGTCAGTGGCGGAAATTCGAAGTTTTCTGGGTCTAGCGGGGTACTATCGGAGGTTTGTGGAAGGATTCTCTCTGATCGCAGCACCGTTGACGAAGCTACTAAGGAAAGGAGTCCCATTTGTATGGTCGGAGAAGCAACAGGAAAGCTTCGATAAGCTAAGGAAAATTTTGACGGAAGCTCCGGTTTTGGTGCAACCGGAGGCAGGGAAGTTGTTTACCGTCTATTGTGATGCATCTCACACTGGTTTGGGGTGTGTGTTGATGCAGGAAGGGAAGGTAGTAGCCTATGCATCCCGTCAGTTAAGACCGCATGAGGCTAACTACCCAACGCACGACCTGGAGCTAGCAGCGGTTGTCTTCGCTCTAAAAATATGGAGACATTATCTTTATGGGGAGAAGTCGATAGTTTACACGGATCACAAGAGCTTGAGGTATCTCTTAACTCAGAAGGATCTAAACCTGAGACAGCGTCGGTGGATTGAGCTATTAAAGGACTACGATTGTTCAATCGAGTATCATCCGGACAAAGCCAACGTGGTAGCTGACGCGTTGAGCCGGAAAGTGGTGACGGACTTAAGAGCGATGTTTGCCCGGTTGAGTCTATATGATGATGGGAGCCTTTTGGCAGAGCTTCAAGTTAAGCCAACATGGATTGAGGAGATTAAGGAAAAGCAGTTAGTGGATAAAGGGTTGAATGCTAAGAGGGTACAAGTTCGAGAATGGTGGATTGGAAGGGTACAACTGGTCTAAAGATGGAGTGTTATGCTTTCAAGGAAATGCGAGCTTGTATGCCAAAGGATGTGGAGTTGAGGCAGAAAATTCTCCAGGAGGCCCATAGCAGCCCTTACGCTATGCATCCTGGAGGCAGCAAGATGTATAGGGATCTCAAAGAGCAGTTCTGGTGGCCCGGATTAAAGCGTGAAGTAACAGAGTTTGTTGGTAGGTGTCTGATTTGTCAGCAGGTCAAGGCTAAACATCAGTTGCCGTTAGGGTTGCTTCAGCCAGTGAAGATTCCCCAATGGAAGTGGGAACGGATCACTATGGATTTCGTTAGTGGGCTACCCCTTACGCCCAGCAAGAAAGACGCCGTTTGGGTGATTGTAGACCGTCTGACTAAGTCAGCTCACTTCATACCGGTGAGGGTGGATTTCTCTCTTCAGAAGCTAGCTAAGTTGTACGTATCAGAGATAGTAAGATTGCATGGTGTACCGATATCAATCATCTCGGATAGGGACCCCAGATTCACGTCAAGGTTCTGGAAAGCCTTGCACCAAGCTTTGGGTACGCGGTTGGATTTCAGTACAGCCTTCCATCCACAGTCTGACGGACAATCGGAAAGGGTGATACAGATCTTAGAGGATATGTTAAGGGGATGTGTTCTGGATTTTCATGGAAGTTGGGAAGACTACTTACCACTAGCAGAATTCGCCTATAACAACAGCTATCAAGCGAGTATCCGGATGGCACCATACGAAGCATTGTATGGGCGAAAATGTCGAACTCGGCGTGTTGGGACGTAATTAGGCGAAGCCAGATTTTGGGTCGAGTTAGTTGCGGCGAGGACAAGGTAAAGGTGATTCGGTCTCGTCTTAAGGAGGCATCGGATAGGCAAAAATCCTATGCTGATTTAAAACGCAAGGAAATGGAGTATGCTGTGGGAGATAAGGTTTTTCTGAAGGTGTCGCCTTGGAAAAAGGTGTTGAGATTTGGCCGGAAAGGGAAGCTAAGCCCAAGGTTCATCGGGCCATATACGGTGATTAAGCGAGTAGGACCGGTAGCTTATCAGCTTGAGTTCTGCAGAATCGAATCAGATTCATGACGTTTTCCACGTATCAATGCTGAGACGGTATCGTTCAGACCCATTGCACGTGGTGCCAGTGGCAGAGATCGAGGTGAATTTAGATTTATCGTTTGAAGAGGAACCAGTTCAGATCTTAGACCGAGATGTGAAGGTTCTACGTAGGAAGTCAGTGCCCTTGGTGAAAGTGCTATGGCGGAACCATGGTACAGAGGAAGCTACGTGGGAACCTAAGGATGTGATGAGGCAGCAATACCCCCACCTTTTTAGCTAGGCAATTTCGGGGACGAAATTTATTTTTAGGGGTAGAAGCGTAACATCCCAAAAGCAGGGCTATTTGGAATTTAATTATTTTTCTTATGTATGAACCATTTGTGACATTATTTTTGGAATAAAAGAATTTAATTAAGGCTTTAAGTTGGCACGGTTTGGTAGGAAATGGTAGTTTTTAACTTTAAAAGCAGGAAGCCTTAGCAGGAGGGTGTTATCAGAACAAGTGTGGGTTATTTGACACAAATGAGCCCTTGGTAAAGTGGCAAAGTGAGGCCACTTAAGAGCTACATGTGACGCCACCAAGAAGCAAGGGAGAGCCTTGGTTGAGTCACAAAATTCTCTTTTGCACCTTGATATGGACGGCACAGGGGAGGAGAAATTTTCTCTCTTAAACTCTTTTATTATTTATTTAGATAATAGAGATAAATAATGAGGATATTATTAAGATTTAAAAATAGATTATTAATTAGATTTTTATTTAGATAATAAGATAGTAGGATATATTAAGGATAATATTAGCTTTTATCATTGGATATTAATAAGGATTATTAATGGGATTATTAGAAGATTATTTGAGATTAATTCAAATTATTTTGAATTATTCAAATGAGTGGCCTAGAATTGTTTTGGGTAATTGCCGAATGCCTATAAAAGCAAATGACTTGCCACTAGGTTTTGTTTTTCCCATTTTTGTTGCTATTAAGCCAAATTCTCAACCCTTTCTTAATTATTTTCTTTTAATTTTTCATTCTCTCAAACCCTTTTGAACCGAAACTCTTTTCTACTCTCTTCCTTGTCGAATCCCCAACCTCTCTTTTCTCTTTTTCTTAGTTGGCCGAACCCACTCCTTAGCCATAGCCGAATTTCCTTCTCCATACTTGGTGGAGTCTGGCCGAATATTGAAGCGAGAGGTAAGTAAATGGTCGAATATCTATCTCCCTTTTCCTTCTTCTCACGACTTTTTACAAGGAAAGGTGCCGATTTCGACAATGGTTTCTAAACGGTTGGTAAGCGATTTCTTCTAGGTACTCGGGAAGTAAAGCGATCGACTCACGACCGATCTCTAGTGTTCAATTTGGTAAGTGGTGGTAAGATCAATCTCTTTATTCTAGCAATTCGATTAAAAGCCAGAGAAGGCTATTGGGTTACTTACTAATCAATGATGGTTGTGAAAGCGATTCGAGAATCAAGTGTTGCGATTAGTATTCAAAAGTGTGAAGGTAAGGATTCGGGTTCACAAGGAACCCTCTCAAATTAATTGGTTGGCCGATTAGGCCATAGTACTAACCCGGGTATTTGGCCGAATATAGGGATCAGTAGATCTAGGGAGTCCGACTCTTCTTTTCGGGATTTAGACTCCTCGTTGGTGACAGGTGTGTACATACACACATATAACTTATTATATATATTTGAATATTGAATGCTAACTTAATTTATGTAGCATTAGATAATATACCTTATTGGTATAGATGGAAATTCAAGTAAGTACCTGTTAATATGTTTTTGTTATTTTATGCTTTTGGGAAGCATGATGTATTGATACATGTGATAAATCTGGTTATGATTGTTTGTCAATTGTGGGTTGAAAGAGTGGAGGGGCGGTGATAACGTGCGTCGACGGGCACCGATGTTTTGGTAACACTGCTGTGACTACGGTCACCGAGGTTTGGTACCTCCGGAGGTTTGGCACCTCATAGCGACTTGTCCCGTGGTTAATACCACCGCAGTGGGTTGCCCCACTTGAGATATGGGATTATGCGCCGGTGATTTGGTATCACACGATGGGTTGGCCCCATCACCCGATTTGTGTCTCACGGACACCGGTGTTTTGGTAACACATCGTGACTATATGTCACCAGTGGTTTGGCACCACCAGTGGTTTGGTACCACAACAGGGTAGACAAATGGCGTATGGTAGCTAGGATTGGGACCCATAATATTTTGCATATTAATTGTTATATGTTGTGTATGAAATGTTAAAATCGGGGAAGGGTTACACATTGAGTCGTGGTGACTCACCTTCTCCTTTACATTTTTTCAGTGACACATAGATCGCGGATGTGAGTAAGGGTGGACTCGAGGTGGCCATGCAAATGGGTCTAGTTTAAATGAACTTTGATTTTAAATTAAAATATTTTATTTCCAGGTTTATATTTTATTTGGATTGTAATAAGGCCTCCTAGAATATTTTATTATTGTTATATGCTCGAATACTTGATTTAAATTTGTTACTACTATTAATTAACAATCGTATGTTTTCCAAGTTAGAACGAAATTGTTTTTTTTACGAGCCATCGGGCACACTTGTAATTTTATAATAATTTGAGTTAATTAAAATTTCCAAAATTTTGTTTTATACACCTCAAAGGTTTCAACCAAAAATAATTATCTTTTACTAAAACATCAAATTTCTTCCAAGTTTTCTAAATATTTTCTAAGTAGCAAACCAGATTCGGCCATAGCGTTTGGGCCGGGTTTGGGTTGTTACAGCAACTCTGCAACCAATTTCTAGTTCGATGGCACAATGATGGAGGATATAGAAATTGAGGAGTTTAGAGTAAAGATCGTTGGTGTTAGTGGTTGTGGGCGAAGGTGGTGACTAGAGGTGTCCATGGGCCGAGTCAAGCCCAAGAAAAATTGTAGGCCCGTTTGTTAGGCCCCAAGCCCGGCCCAAAAAATGGGCCTAAAATTTTGCCAGTCTGGCCTGGATAAAAAATTCTAAAACCCAAGCTCAGCCCGACCCACCAGTATTAAATTTTTATATTATTTTTTAATATAAAATTTAAAATATATATAATACATCAAAAATACTAAAAACATTAAAATAAATGTTTCCCAACAAATTGAAAATAAATTAAAAAAATAATATGTATACTTAAATAATACTAAGATAGATGTAACTTACCAAGCAAATGCCTCTAAGATAGTAACAAAATTAACAATAAAACAAGAGTTATACGATCTCCAAACAATAACAACAAAATAGTAGCAATATAATAGCGAAATGGTAGCAAAATAGTGAAAAAGAAGAAGAAGAAAATAGCAAGAAAACACTAAAAAAATAGTTTTTTTTTTCTTTTTTGCATATTCAGGCCAAACTTAGGCCAAAAAAGCCTTACCCGAGGTTCGACCCATTTTCTATACAGGCCTTATTTTTTCCCAAGCCTATTTTTCGGGCCTATATTTTTACTTAAACCCTACCACTTTTTGGGCGGGCCACCCGGCCCATGGACAAGTCTAGTGGTGCCCAACACTCAACAAATTTGACGAGGAAAAAGGAACAATATCAGATGTATAATAAAATTTTATTATTTATAAAATAAACTAAAAAATTGAATATGATTTAAGTCTTGTTTGTGCGATTTTATTTTAAAAAATATTTTTTATTTATAAAAGTATTATTTTAATAAACAAATGTCATGTCAGAAAAAGAGAAAAATGAGTATTCATTTATTTATAATTTTGCATGTATTTTTATCGGAAATAATTTTTAGTTTTAAAGTTTTATTAATTTTTATTTTTGAATTTTTAAGAAGTAAAACTAAGTTGACAGAATGTGTAAAGTTTATGGCTAAATTTATTGAACTTTTAGATTTAGATTAAATTGATAGAATCTATCAACATTAGAATGTTAAATTTGTTATTATGCTAATAAAAAAAAGGTCATCGTTAGTGATTTAACGGAGGAGTGACGAAAATATTAAATTTTGATACGTTAGTGAGTAAAATAGAAAATTTTTAACTTGAGTGACCAAGATAGAAACACCCTAATAGTTGGGTGACTATTTTTATAATTTACCCTTTTTTAAAACAGATTTAATTGTTTGACTAACGAAGGTACCAAATAGGGAGGGTATCACTTGTGACAAAAAACAATTAAGTACCAATATGAGAAAAATGGTATAGTTAATACATATTTTTTAAAACAGATTTAATTGTTTGACTAACGAAGGTACTAACTAAAGCAAAAAGGATATCACTTGTGACAAAAAAAAATAATTAAGTACCAAGATGAGAAAATTGTTATAGTTAATACATGTAGTACGAAAAACTAAATAATGAAATAAATACTTATGCAACATGACTTTTAGCAATAGTAGAAACATAACATCTTTTTGATAAGTGAATCTATAACTATTATCCATGGATATTTTGATCACAATGTGGGTCTCATCGAGGATCCCTATATATTATTGGATCTGGTGTCTTAAGTGTAGTATTTTCGTCTATGTACAATTGTAATTTTTTCGAACAGATTGGTTAATAAAAAAAAATCATGGATTACATTAATATACTTTGTATAATGTCCTCATGTGGTTTTTGCATGCAAAGAAAAATAGAAGTAAATATTGACTCACTGGTTGTTTAATGTTTAAACTAATACTAAGCAGTATTACATGGTCAGATCGTAATACAAGAAGACAATTTATATTAGTAAACAAACCTAAACATGTCCTTATTCTAATAAAAAATAAGCAAACCGATTGAACGACTAATATGTCATTAATCAAGTCCAATTGGGGAGATACCTTGTCTTGGGCATCGAAGTAGATGACTCTAGATGATAGAGACATATAAGTGACTAACTAGACTAATAGTACATTAGATTGGACCCAAGAAGAATAGATCCTGAATCTATTTATGGATTCACTTGTGACGTTCAAAGTGTGGCATACCTTAATCCTAAATGGATGTCAGACTATGTATGTGTGACTCGTATACTTATATGTAAGTAAAAATCCTGAGCTCAAATAGTTAAGGAATTGAAAGTTGTTGCCTTGGGTATACGACTTCTATATTATGTAGCATCATTCACAACAGTGGAATTCATAGCCCAAGATATGGGTAAATGATATCCTCTTATTGACATTACATGGTAGATGAAAAGTAAACATGACCACGGGTCGTTTGTCTTTGTGATGAATGGTTTGATTACTATTTGATAATAATTGACTTTTCATGAAGGAAGATGTAATGGTTACCAAAGAGATTAAGGATATCCTATGAGGACAACACATTTATGAAAAGTTCATTGAATGAGCACTGATCGAGTTACTGTCGTAATGGTATACAGTTAGTGAGAGCTTAGTCACGATACTATATTGAAATGACTTCGTGACTAAATGAGTTTATAATTAATAGGCAAAATGCTGGAACTTAATTATAAATCATTTTAGCCCTAATTGCATATGTCCAATTGATCCCTCCGAAATGAATTGCATGTTGAACCAAATGAACATAAATGGATAGAAATGATAAAGGTAGAGAAATAGGAAGCATTTGGAAATGAATGTGATTTTCTCTAAATGGAAATAACCTAGAAAAATAATTTATGATTTTTCGAATTATTACTTAATTAAGTGATTAAATAATTGAAGTTCGAAAATGAAAATAAATTTATTGGTAATGGAAAGATCATTGAATGTGGAAATATTAAAATTATTTTCTCATAGATTTTTTTTACAGTAAAGTCGTCATGATTTTAATCAAATTAGAATTGGGTTGAGAAAATTATTTAATTAGGAAATTTATTTATTTAAATTAACTTAATATGTTTATTTTATGAAATAAAAAAAATACCGAGTTGGATTGAATTATAAAGTACTGAGTTAAAATTCTAGAAAGTACTTGTAATTAGACCTGATATTGGACCCAAAGAACTTATCATCTTTGCCTTTTTATGTTTTCTTTGATAAGTCATTTAAGAATGAACTTGGCTGATATTTGTATGTTGATGATGCATATGCACTGAATCTTATGGTGGTTGGTTGATTGAAATATTGCATGTTTTTGGGTCAGGGATGAATTCGCAAAAATTGGACAAAATCGAATAAACTTCAAAACCTAGAATTGACGTTTCTAAGTGAACATTTAGATAGATGATATCGAGAGGAGAGCTTGTGTGAACCAATTTGATTGTCCCAATTTAGTTTAATGAGATTGAAAGATAAACCAGACTAAATTGTCTAATTGGATAAAATGATGGCCTAAAGGTAAAATTAGACCAATTAGGAGTCTGAGCAAATTAGATCCCTAATTTAAGAATTAACTAGCAACATGAATATTAATTGACCACTTTATCTTGTTAGATTGATATTTGTGCACTTTTATTTGATATTCAATTTAGTTATCCTAGGTGTAGTTTAGTGTAATTAATCTTAAGTGATGATTTATTGTAAATAATACTTAATGATTAGCTAGTTAGACTTCTTAGTTGCATGCGTTATCATTGTTAGTCACATTGTAGCCCGATCTTTCTTGGGTTCGATCCTTGGAATACTTCGTTTTTCATTGTAACACAAAAATATTACAATTGACTTATCACACTTGGAGTGCAGCTGCTTATATTTTGATAATTTTGTGTTGATTCTCTGCTCGGTGTTAGTACACCATGGCACAGTCAATACACGTTGCTTGAAATTGAATTAACGAATAAAAGACTTAAAACTTCTCACTCTAATGAGGCATACCTTTGGCATTTGATACTTGGTCATATTAACTAAGAAAGAAACACTAGACTTGTGAAAGATAACACCTTAAGTTCGCTTAAGGAAGTTGAACTTCCACAATGTGAATCTTGCTTGGAAGGTAAGATGAATAAGAGATCTTTTAATGCAAAAGGAACGAAGGTCGTGAAACCTTTAGAACTTGTGCACATTGATGTATGTGGCCCCATGAATGTCAATGTAACACCCCTAACCCGTATCCGTCATCGAAATAGGGTTTCGAAGCATTACCGAACTTATCAATTAAACAATCATACAATTTTTATATCTAAACAAATATCATTCAAATACAATCATATAGTCCCTAATACGAACCCTCGAGGCTTAAAACAAGCATTAGAAGCGGTTTGGGACTAAACCGAGAACTCAAGGAAATTTTTTGAAAACATAGAAAATTTTCAAAATACAGAGGACACATGCCCGTGTGCCAGGCCGTGTGTCTCACACGGCCAAAGACACTCCCATGTCACAGGCCGTGTGGACATCCAAAATAGGATCGCATGGCAGTGTCCCAGCCCGTGTAACTCACTGACTTGGGTCACACGGCCAACCACACACCCTTATGACTAGCCGGTGTACCCTTCGAAGTGGCCTCATACGCCCGTGTGCCAGGTCATGCGCTAGGTCGTGTAAAAATTAGAGGGTATACTGACTTATGCCACACAGCCAAGTCATACGCCCGTGTGCTGGGCCGTGTGGAGCTACTGACTTGATTTCTAAATAAGTACCAGGGGACACATGGTCATGTCACTTAGCCGTGTGTCACACACGGATGAGACATATGTCTGTTTCTCTACCTGTGTGGACAAAAATAGGCTATTTCCCAAGCCATCTTTCTCACCCAAAGTATTGACAACCTAGGCATACCAAAAAGCATATAACCATATCTTCAATAGGCATTCAAAACAACTACATCCAAGTCCAATTCATACAATTCCAATACCAACAACAACATTACTTATAAACTTCACAATTGGCCATTCAAATTCATACTAATTTCACATCCAAAATCACCTAAATGATCAAATTCACCTATTAAATTTTGTGCCTAAACCAACATGCATACCACATTCTCAAATTCAATCATTTTGTACTCAAAATACCAATTCACAACAAGACATTCACATAGCAATTATGAACCACATATTAAAGAGCCATTTACTCATATATACATAATCAAGTTTACCAAAATAAGCCAAATCACATGGCTATACACATAACCAAAACATACACCATTTACAAGCCAAATCAATTGGCTATATACATTACAAAAATATAGACCATATTAACCACAACACCTATATATGCCATATAACGAAGTACACAAGTTCGAAAGTACCAAAACAACGGCTGGATAGTGTGATAAGATGTCTGACAACTCCCAATTCGAGCAAGCTTCGAAATCACTATAAAACACGGAAAAGTAAATAGAGTAAGCTATAAAGCTTAGTAAGCTCGTATGGCTAATAAGTATAACTTACTATTCATTCACAATTTAAGTAATATATACATAATATACTATAATTCCATTTAATCACAAGGCTAACATATATTCATTCACATAGATAATCATGAAACTCACAAATTTCATGGATTCCATGCTTATATGGTTTACATACATACCTGTACTGATACGTATCCATCTCTTACCCTTTCATATCATCAATATACCCATTGAACCAATCGGAATAACATCGGATACTCAGGAATCCCGCACCCTAAGTGCCAATACATGGTCGAAACCATCTTAATCTCATATCTCATATGTAAATTCTCATCTCTAGCTATCATCGGATCTGGTCACACAAGCTGACGGTCAAGATGTAGCTACACAGTGCTGCTCACACAAGCTGACAAGTAACCGCAACATATGTCAAAAAACTCAGCTACCGAAAAAACATACGGACCAGCACCCAAAACACAATAACCCCTAATGACATGTTATTTGTATCCTATCTATTCCTAAGGTTCAACCGGGATTTCACACGTCGCCAAATCTTTGCCGAATATTTTTGTGAAGTCATATTTATCAATAATGAAATAAAAAAGAATTTAAAACATAATTACATTAATATTTATTAACATACGAACTTACCTCGATCACAAAAACGACGTAATTGGATCAATTAGTCCAAAACTTTATCTTTCCCTCGATCTAGTTCCGTACGAGGCTTAACTTGATTTAAATAATAGAATTAAATCCATTTATATTTCATTCTATTCAATTCAGTCCAAAAATACACATTTTTTAAAATTTACACTTTTACCCCTAATATTTTTACTTCTTTACAATTTAGTCCCTATCTCATAAAAATGCAAATTCATGCAATTGAGTCCACACCCATACTAGTTGAATTTCATCTATGCTCATAGCAGCCCACACATTTCATTATTTCACACATTTCACTTTATAATTTTCACATTTTACAAATAAATCCCTATTTGACATTTTCAACCAAAATCACTTAACAAATGTTGTTTATCTAACAACAACCATTCATTTTTTACCATTAAACTTCAAAAAACATACACATTCAACAATGGTGACACCCTAGACTTTTAACAATTTTGCAAATTAGTCCCTAGGCTATCTAGATTAAGCTACAACGACTCCAAAAACATAGAAATCATTAAAAACAGGACGAAAAGTACTCACATGCAAGCAAGGATAGATGGCCAAATGCTTCAAGCTATTCCCATGGTGTTTTTAGGTTGAATGTTCGGTGGTAGATGAGAATAGGAAGATGATACCTTATTTTTCTTTACTTTAATTTACCATATTTAACAAATTACACTTTTAACCTTAATTAATAACCTTTGAAAATATCCATTTAGTGTCCATATTTGTCCACTCATGCTACTAGTGGTCTAATTACAACATAAACCCTCCATCCATTTAATTTCATAGCTATTAAATCCCTTTAGCTAATAAAACTCCAGTTTTGTACTTTATGCGATTTAATCCTTTTTATCAAATTAAATATGATAACAATTAAATTTCTAAACAAAATTTTCATATGACTCTATGAACATACTATAGACACTAAAATAATAATATAAATATTTAACCTCGATTTGTGGTTCTAAAACCACTGTTCCAATTTCAATGAAAACGGGCTGTTAAAGTTAGTGTGTGAGGTGATTACAATTATTACGTAACCTTTATAAAAGATTATGCCAGATATGGGTGTACCTAATGCATCGCAAAAGTGAAACCTTTAATAAATTCAAAGAGTTTCGTGTGGAACTAGAGAAACAACTGGATGTACCCATAAAGACACTTCGGTCTAATCGAAGTAGAGAATACCTATACGATGAGTTCTTAAAATACCTCGTATAACCCTTTTGGGAACTCCACAATAGAATGACATAGAAAAGAGAATGAATTGAACTTTATTAGACATAGTTTTATCGATGTTAAGTTATTTACACCTGCCAGTCTCCTTTTAGGGATATACTTTACAAACAACTTGATAAATTTTGAATGATATACCATCTAAAGCTGCACCTAAAACTCCATACAGATTGTGGCATGGCAAGAAGCCAAGCCTAAATCATTTAAGGATTTTGGGATGTCTAGCCCACGTATTGGATAAATTTATGAGGTAAAATTCATGGGCAACGTTGTGCTTATTTGTGGGTTATCTTAAAGGAACAAATGATGATTTATTTTATAACCCAAAAGAGCAAACAATTATAGTTTCGACTCATGTTACCTTCATTGAAAAGAGTTACATGAATGATTTTAAACCTCAAAGTAAAGAAGTACTAAATGAGCTTTTGAGAAATACACAAAGCCCTACAGTAACGATTTTAGAACCAACTCCTAATAGTAGACCTGCAAATGATTAACAACATAGGGAGCTTCATCGTAGTCGAAGAGTTTCTTGTAGGCCTGAGTTCTTCCAATATGGTGGAACTACTTTAAACACCAAGTATGTCAAGCAGGAAGATGATGACCTACTAACATTAGATGAAGCGATGTAGAGTGTTGATTTCAAGCTTTGGGAAATAACTATGAAAGTTGAGATGGGTTCTATGAAATCCAAATCACCCATAGGGTGTAAGTGGATTTACAAAAAGAAAAGAAATGTGGATAGAAAAGTGAAAACATATAAGGCCAAACTTGTAGCAAAGGGTTATACTGAGAAATAAGGTACGATTATAAAGAAACCTTCTCTCTAGTTGTCATGCTCAAGTCAATCCGCATATTATTATCTATTACAACGACACTCGATTACAAGATCTGGCAAATGGATATCAAGACAACATTCTTGAATGACTATCTTGAAGAGAGCATTTATATGATGCAATCCACCAGATATATAGTTAAAGGAAACAAGCACAAAGTTTGAAAACTACTTAGATCTATATATGGACTTAAGGAAGCATCCCGCTTATGAAATCAAAGATTTGATCAAGTGATCAAAACTTTTAGATTTGAGCAAAATGTAAAAGAACGTTGTGTTTTTAATGTATTGGGGATGAAAAGGTGGTCTTTTTTATTCTATATGTCGATGACATTCTACTCTTAGGAAATGATATAAGGATATTTTCATCGATTAAACTACGGTGAAGTCAACAGTTTAGCATGAAAGACTTGGGAAAAACTAACTTTGTTCTAGGTATTCAAGTCCTAAGAAACCGAAAGAAAAGAGTGATAACAATGTCATAAGCTTCATACATAGACAAGATATTGAAACATTATGTAATGACCGATTCAAAGAAGTGATCTCAACCTTTTGTATCGGGATTTTTTTTTTTTGGAGGATTGTCCTAAGACAACAAAAGAAAGAGAACACATGAGAAAGATTATTTATGCTTTAATAGTAGGAAGTCTCATGTATGCTATGTTATACACATGTCCAGATATTTGTTCCGCAGTAGGGTTGGTAAGTTGATATCAAGCGAATCCTGGTCCAAGATATTGGCAAGTAGTTAATCATATACTCAAATATTTATAGAGAATGAGGGATTACATGCTTGTTTATTTCGAAGAAGATCTTACTCTTATCGTTATATTAATTCAAACTTCTGAACATATTGAGATTTGAGGAAATCGACAGGGGGTTGTGTTTTTGTCCTAAGTGACAGGTCCATAGTATGGAGAAGTGTTAAGAAAAGCTATCACACTATATAAGGATAATAGTGCGGCAATAACTAACACTATGGAAACCGGAAACCACAAGAGGATGAAACAGATTGATAGAAAGTATCATATCATAAGGGAGACAATAGCAAACGGAATAGTAGATGTAGTCAAAATCGCATTAGTGGACAACCTTTGTAACAGTCCGTTTTTGGGTTAAATCAGAACAGTGGTTTCGGGACCACAATTCTGAGGTCAAAATATTTTTTATTATAATTTCAATGTTTACAGCATGATTGAATAATTGTGTAAAAATTTTGTTAAGAAATTTTATCGTTTAAATGGTCAATGTGAGAAAAAGGACTAAATTGCGTAAAGTGCAAAATTGATGTTCTATTAGTTAAAGGTGCCTAATAGCTATGGAACTTAAAATAGGAGGTCCTTATGTTGTAATTAGACCATTAATAGCATGAGGGGACATATTTGGACATTAAATGAATGTTTTAAATGGTTTTTTATTAAGGTTATTATTGTAATTTAGTAATTAAGGTAATAAAACAAAAGAAATAAATATATCATCTTTCTAAAGATGATACCACCACTGAAAATTCATAATAGGAACAGCCATGGAAGCTTGAGCATTCAACTATCTTCATTTCCCATGCATGTGAGGATTTTTTTATCCATTTTTAATAATTTCTACGTTTTTGAGATCGTTGCTTCGTATTCTAGCTAGCTCTACCTTAAATTTTGAAATTGTTAAAGATTTAACATGTTTCCATTGTTGAATGCTTGAGTAATTTGATGATTGATGATAGATTATGAAGGTTTATTGATAGATTTACTAGTTTTGTAAAGTGATTTTTGACAAAAATGTCAAAAAGAGATTAAATTGAGAATTTGTAAAATTATATGGGTAAAAGTGTGAATAAATTGAAAATATGGGCTGCTAGTAATATATACTAAATTCGACTAAGCATTGGTTTGTACTAAATTGAATGAATTGTGATTTTATGTGACATGGACCAAATTGCAAAAATGTGAAATAATAGGGGCAAAAATGTAATTTTACCAAAATGTGTAAATTGTGCTAAATTGAATTAAATGATGATTAAATAAGTAAAATTTGATATTATATATATTGAGATAAATGAGATTTGGATTTAGAACGGGGAAAAAAAGTATCAGATTAGTCGGCCTAATTTATCGTTACAGCGAACGAGGTAAGTTTGTATGTTTAATAAGCATTAATTTATGTATGTATAAATGCTTAATTGATATAATTGTAGTAAATGCTATATTATTGAAATGAAATGTGAATGCTATTAAGTACGGTACTACGGAAATGACCGACAGAGATTTGATACAACAAAAGTCCCAGTTGAACCTTAGGAATAGATAGGATACAAAAGTCATTACATTAAGGTTACTGAGATTACGTGTAAGACCATATCTGGGATATGACATCGATATGAGACTTCGTGTAAGATCATAGCTGGGCTATTGGCATCAATACGAGATTACATGTAAAACCATATCTAGGATATGGCATTGGTACGGTACTGTGTGTACAAGATTTCTGAGTATCTTTTAGTATTCCAAATGGTTCAACGGGAAATGTTGACGAAACATGGTTACAAGTGATGGTACGAATCAATCAAGGTACTCGTGACAGAAATCGACAAGTAAGTGTTAAAAGTGAATTTCATATGATGAGTATTCATATGATTCAATGAAATGTATATAAATGTGATGGCTATTGAATTGAATATAGTCTATTTCTATTTGCTTATGCTTATGTAAATGTGAATGAATTGATAAGAAGTATTCAAATCATATAAGCATTGAAATGAATAAACTTGTGAAATTATTGGTTAACTATGTGAACAAATGAATGATATAAAGGTGGAATTATACAAGTTATATTATAATATTTATAATGGCTTAAAATGTGTTTATTTGATGAGACGAGTTATTACCATACGAGCTTATTAAGCTTTATAGCTTACTTTGTTATATTTTCTATGTTTATAGTGATTCGGAGGCTCGCTCGGGTTGGAAGTCATCGGAGATCACATCACACTATCCAGCTATGGTTTGGTACTTATAAGCTTTGTGATATTGGTTATATGGCATGTATAGATTTTGTGGTCATTTTGATAATTATTTTGGTAGTGACTTTTGCCATTTGAATTGGCTTATGAATGCCTATATTTTGGTTTGTATATATATAGTCATGTGAGTTGGCTATATTGATGATTTTGATAATGTATAAGTATGCAAATGACCTTTGTTTTGAGTTTGGTAATTATCCTATAAATGCTAATTGTGAGGGTAGATTTTAAAATAGTATTTGGAGTATGAAAGAGCCCATGTTTGATGAATGATATATTGGTGATATTAGGTAAATTAATACATGTTTGAATGTGTTCATATTGATGAATTGAGATTGTGAATATTGGTATGTTTTGGAAGACATATTGGGAAATAGTGTATTGTATTTGTTAGTATTGAAATAGTATGAAAGATGTTTGATTGAGGTTGTTTTAAATGCTTATAAGTGTTTTGTTTTGGTGACATTGAAATTGGTATAGGTGTGCATGAGTTTGGGTGGCAAATTGACTTGGTAAATAGCCTATTTTTGCCCACACGGGTAGAGACATGGGCATGTGTCTCAGCCGTGTGTGACACACGGTCAAATTACACGGTCGTGTGTCCCCTAGTGTGGAAATTAAAATGAAGTCAGAATGCTCCACATGGTCTCACACACGGGGGTGTAACCGACCATGTGGTACAAGTCAATATACCCTACAGTTTTGGCACGGCCTAGCACACGGCCTGGCACACTGGTGTGTGTGGCCACTTCGAAGGGCACACGGGCTAGACACACGGGTGTGTGGTTGGCCGTGTGAACCAAGTCAGTATGTACCCCCTGTTTTCACACGGTCTGTGACACGGGCATGTTTGGTGGCCGTGTGTCTAGCCACACAGGCGTGTGTTCTCTGTTTTGAGAAAAAATTTCAAAGTTTCGTGAAAGTTTTATAAGTTATCAGTTTAGGCCCTAACCGCTCTTATAGCATGTTTAAGGCCTCGTAGGCTATTATAAGGGACAAATTGATTGAGATTGAATGATGATTGTATGAATTGATTGAATGCATGAGAAAAATACAGTTATAATTGTTATAAGTCTGGTAATGCTCTGTAACCCTATTCTGGCGTTGAATACGGGTGAGGGGTGTTACAACCTTACCAACCCGTTTTCCAAGACTTTAATAGCTAGGAGTTTTGGGAAACATGTAGAGAACATGTGAATGCGAAATATGACTCATCTACTTCACTAGGGCAAGTGGGAGACTATTGGATCTAGTGTCATAAGTGTAATGTATTTGTTTTGTATACTTGTATTTTTTGAACAAATTGGTTTAATAATAATATCCATTAGTTACATTAATACTCTTTGCATATTGTCCTCAATGTTTTTGCACGCAAAGTAAAATGAAGCAAATATTAGCTCAATGATTATCTAATGTTTAACTAATATTAATTCGTATTACGTAGTTGAATCGTAATATAGAAAGACAACTTGTATTAGTAGATGAACATGTCCTTAGTCTAATCAGGAATGAGCAAACCGATTGAAATACTAATACGCCATCTATCAAGTCCAATTGGGGAGATGCTTTATCTTGGGCACTAAAGTGGATGGCTTCTAAAAGATAAAAACATAGATGTGACTGATTGGATTGATGATACATCGGACAAGACCTAAGTAGAATAGATCCTAGATCCATTTATGGATTTTTTTTTCACTTGCGATGTTCACAGTTTGACATACATTGATCCTGAGTGGATGATGGACTACATATGCGTGACTCGTATACTTTGATGTAAGTAAAACTTGATTTCAAATAGATAAGTAACTGAAAGTTGGTGCGTTAAGTATACAACTTCTGCAATATTTAACATCATTCACAATAGTGGAATTCATAGCCTAATTAATAGGTAAATGATACCTTCTCATTGGCATTACGTGATAGATGAAAAGTAAATGTGGCCATGAGTCATTTGTCTTTATGATAAATGGCTTAGTTAATATTCGATAGCAATTGACTTTTCATGAAGGAAGATGTAATGATTAACATGAGATAAAATATGATCATATTGGAGAACAAATTTATATATATTTAGTAAGGTGTTTATGTATGTCAATTTATATATACTAGAAATTCTATTACGAATATGCGTATGGAAACTACGTTCTTTGAGTACAAAGGTTAGTTTAAAAATAATAGACAATAAATAATGAACCATATGGTTTGGAATTAATTAATAATAACACATAAAAATAAGTACGATATTAAAATGAAAAACAATAGATTAAATTGTGAGTAAAATGAAATCTGAACACGTAAATACATCAGATTACGTGTACTAAATGGACTACAATTGTTTATCATGGCGTTGTCATCAATCTTGAGTTAGTGTCGAGTTTACTTGTGACTCCAACTTAAACAACATTATCAATATATATAAAATTGATGGGGTAATGGAGTATGCATAATATAATTAAAATGTAAATATTATATTAAAATAAAGGTTTGGTTAATGGTAAAGTTAAAGTTTTATTGATATAAATGGCATGGGTTCAAATCCAAGAACATGTCAATTTTTCATTGGTTCTTATTAAAAATAAAATGACTAGAATACCTCGAATAATATAACTTATTGTCCGGTTGACTTGTTACACAACTTAGTCAAGAGCTTAAATAATAGTATAGATTATGAAAGGATATTTTCATAATTTCCCTAACCAAGTTGGTGTCTGGCTGACTTGTAACCCCAACTTAGTCAGTGATTTAAATAATAGTATAAATATACAACTGATGGATGTAATAAAGTGTGCATATTAAGATTAAAATGTATAAAAAAAATAAAATAAAACTTTTGGTTGATTGTTAAATCTAAGTTTTTACTGATGCAATTAGCATTGGTTCAAACCTCACCATATTCATATTTTTGTTCCTTTTTTTTAAAAGATTTAAGTACGCTCAAATAATTTTAAATATAAAAGGACATTCTAGTAATTTTTTTAACCAAGCTAGTACCTGATTGACTTGTGAAACCAACTTAGTCAAGAGTTTAAATAATAGTATAGATATATTAAAACTTATATTCTTTTTTTTTAGTATAATTTGTGTCCGTTTTATAGTTTATGTTTTAGGTTTATGCTTGCCTCTTCCAACAATATTATTTTAAGGTTCAAATACTCATTCTCTTATTAGAAGTGCAATGCAACATAACATTACATCTAATGCTGCTTGGTAATTTACACTCAACTTTAATACACTATCCACTTTTTTTAATAAATTAATAATTTTTTAACATCATCGTTATTACAACCATCAGTAACACATGTCTGAGAAAGGGTAGGAAAAATTTATAGTAAGGATGTTCACAATTAAACCTTTTTAAAAAGACCATTTACTTAAAAGCTAGGGCTTTAAACCAAAAAGAAGAAGCTATTTTGTGATCCGGAAAGTATAGAGGTAAAATATGTTTAATGATTAAGAAATGATAGAAGAAATTAAATACTAGAAAATAGTAGTTGGCTTGGCTCCTAAGCACTTGCAGTTGCGAAGAAGAAGAATAATGTTATAAATATAATAAATAAAAGTGAGCAGAGACCGAAACAGCTGGATTTGATCCCTTTCTCGATTCCTTAAAAGCGCAATGCGATGGAAGCCTCCATTACATAACCAAAGAAACTGCTAATTGCCTTGCCTTTGTGACAAAAATAAAGTTGAGATGAAGCACCAAAAATGTGATAAAATTACTGTATAATAATAACATTTCCTCAATGTAACTTTAGTCCAGTTTATTTGCAAGTTTTGTAGATAAGGGGGGGACTGCGACAGCAAAGCCAAAGCCATCATCAATCAAAGTAAAATATAAATTAGCAGTAATTTGGTGGTAAAGCCAGGCCCAGCCATAGCAACTCTCTCTTCTCTTCTCTTCTCTTCTCTATGTGATTGTGACCATTACTAGATTTAATTTTACAAGAGTTTCTTATTTCTGGAAAAATCTTTATCTTTATTACTACTTTTACTACTAAGCTTTAATTTAAATAGCGCCATGATCTGTCTCTTTGTCTCTGCTAATCATATTGTGTTGTAATTGTTGCATAGGCAGGCCTGAAAGTAATTCAGAATTTGAGAATCCATTCCAGATTCAGTTTGTTTTGGGTTTTTTCTTTTAGTGTGTGTGGGATCCGGTCATGATGACGATCTCAAAATCAATCTCAATCTAGATTCTTTTCCATTAACCGTTTAGTTGAGTGGGAGTAGTTGTAGAATCAATTGTGTCTCTTCTTCGCCTGAATTTCGGCTATTCAGTGATTTCTTCCGTACAACAATAATGGTTGAATTCGGCGTGGTTCGCTCCACGGACGAAGCGGTGGAGGAGATCATGAGAATTCACAGATCTCTGCCGCCGCGCCCTGCTGTCGACGAGGTCCTAGCTGCCAAGGCTCTCATTCGGAATGTCGAGAAGGAAGACCAAGCTAGGCTGGAAGCCATTACTCGCCAGACCAAGACCCCTAATGTCCCCGAGGAGCTCTTCCTTATCCTCCTCGAGATGCAAAAGAACTGTGTTTACTTCCAGAGCAAGGAGCAGAAGAGGGAGGCCTTTAAATTGCTGGATCTCGAGTCTGTCCATGCTCTGTTCGATGAATTTATCCAGAGGGCATCCAACTGCCTTTCCTCTACCTCCTCCAAACTCAATGATAAAACCACCCTTTCAAACGCCTTGCCCCACACCGCCGCCACTCCTCCGCCTTCCAACAACTCATTTACCGCTGCCACGCCCTCCTCCTTTAGGGAGCTTTCATCAGAACGACCACTCTTCTCCAGAGATGACAGTTACGTTAAGAAGGCCAAGTCATCCTTCTATGCTAACTCCACTGATGGGTTGGGTATTTCTATGTCTTCTTCACCTCACATATTGGACTCTTCTCTTAAGTCCGGGGGCGCCACTGCTGCGGGTTAGCTTCTACCTCAATTCCCTTTATTTTGAATTTACCAACTACATGTTTCTCGCACCATTTTTCGTTTTTAAGATTTTTGTGCCTATTGCTGTCTCTCTCTCTCTCTAATATTCCATGCATATTACTTGCTTGTGCAGTTCAAGATGGTGAGAAGTTGAGTTTGATTAAGCTAGCTAGTATAATTGAAGTCTCTTCAAAGAAAGGCACTCGAGATCTCAACCTCCAAGGCAAGTTGATGGATCATATTGACTGGCTTCCTGACTCAATAGGGAAGTTGTGCAGTTTAATTACACTGGATTTGTCTGATAATCGTATTGTAGCTTTGCCTGACACCATTGGCGGCCTTTCATCCTTGAAGAAACTCGATTTGCATTCGAACAAGATTGCTCAACTCCCAGATTCCATTGGAGATCTACTCAGCTTGGTATTTCTAGATCTCAGTGCGAACCAGCTATCATCTTTGCCTGCTACATTTGGGAGATTGGTTCGCCTCGAGGAGCTTGATTTGAGCTCCAATCACCTTCCTTCACTCCCTGACTCTATAGGTTCACTCATTAGCCTCAAGAAACTGAATGTGGAGACAAATGACATAGAAGAAATTCCACATACTATTGGTCACTGCTCTTCACTTAAAGAGCTTCGTGCAGATTATAACCGGCTCAAAGCCCTCCCAGAAGCAGTTGGGAAGATAGAAACCTTAGAGGTTTTATCTGTGCGCTATAACAACATCAAACAATTACCTACGACGATGTCATCTTTGGCAAACTTGAAGGAACTAGATGTCAGTTTCAATGAGCTTGAGTCTTTGCCTGAGAGTTTATGTTTTGCCACCACACTCGTCAAGATGAACGTAGGCAACAATTTTGCTGATATGCGATCCCTACCAAAGTCTATTGGAAATCTTGAGATGCTTCAAGAGCTGGACATTAGCAATAATCAGATCCGGGTCCTCCCAGACTCTTTTAGGATGCTAACACGACTTCAAGTTCTACGTGTGGATCAAAATCCTCTGGAAGTGCCTCCTAGGCACATTGCGGAGCAGGGTGCACAGGTAATATAATCCCTTTTGTATGCTTTTTCTTTGATAAAAGAAAAGAAATTATCCCATGGCCTAAAGTTACTTTATTCATTTACTTAGGCTGTTGTCCGGTATATGGCTGATCTGGTTGAGAAAAGGGATGTTAAATTACAACCGGTAAAGCAGAAGAAGAGTTGGGCTCAAATATGCTTCTTCTCCAAGTCTAACAAAAGGAAGCGCAATGGGATGGACTATGTAAAAGCCTGATTTACAGCACTTTATGTTTGGGTAAGTTGTCAGGAAAGCAACCGTGTTATCATATTTTATTGCCGAGTTGCCCCAGTGTCCAACCACACAAACATAATGAAGGATTTGGAACACTTGTAGCTAAATCTAGTCTTAGTGGCAATATCTTCATTAAGGAAGCTGATAGCAGGATTTACACTCATAGCTGTACTTGCTTTTGTTTTTTTTATCTTACAGGTTTTTTAGCTGTTAGTGAGTCAGATGACATCAATTAGGACGATGCAACGAGTTGTTGTTGGCATCGCCAAGTGGATCATAGATCGTGGCTCTGACTTTCCTTCTCAAAATCGTGGATTTGTTTCCTTTCTTTTTTTTTTTTTTTCTTTATTCTCCTAATCAAATTATAATTGTTTCTCCCCCCCCCCCTTTTTTTATTCCACTTTATTTATTTTGTCGTTGCATCATATTGAGGTGTACCATTCAGCCGGAAAACAGGGGAGGGAAGAAATGTTGTAATCTGTATTTCTATTGTAAAATGAAGTTTGAGTACCATTTAACAACCCGTAATAGAAAATTGTTTTATTTGAAGACGGAATGGTTTTGAAGAAGTGTGTAGAGTGATACATGATTTCTCCATTTCTGCAGCTATCTTGATATAAAGATCCTCTGCTCTGTGCAGGCTTTCTTCTAAGGTCTGACCGACTGGTAAAGTTTCTATTTGTAGGCTTTATGCGAGTCACCTATGCTTCTATCCTATGTTGCTTTGACTCTTCATTCTTTTTTAGATATTTGTATCTTACCTTTGTGTCCACATATGAATGAGATGATTTTTCAGGATCCTTGGAATATAAAGTTTAACCTTGAGACGAGCAGATTCATGAAATAAATCTGTGGAAATGGCATTCGAAAAACAGGATAGGATTTGTTTCTGGTTCATTTGATTTGGCACTGGATGATTGATGTGTCAGCAGGGTAAATATTTTAAGTCTATGGTAACGTATAGGAGTAGTATCATATGTTCCTGATAAGCAATGATAGCAAGTAAAAGGGTTCGGAAACTTGTCTGCAATCTGCAATGATAGCAAGTAAAAGGGTTAGGAAATCATTGCTTCTAAATGGTAATTAATATTATTAGGATGACGTTTTTGTCTTTTTTATATAATATTTAAATAAAAGAACAAAAAGCTACTCATCCAAATATCAGTTTAGTAAAATTTATACATAATTTTTACCACTACACTTATAATCATTGTTAAATAATTTTTATTTTTTTACATAAAATATTCTCTCTCACTCACATTATAAGTTTATCCTAATTTAATTGTTAAACATTCAGAATCTTACTTTTTCTGGTTTCCCAAATACAATTAATATCATATTACACTTTGATATAAATAAAATTCTAAAATTTACAATTCCTTTTGATAATTGAAATAATTTGTGAAGTAGGCAGAAGAGTAGCTGATAGAATAAAAAGGTAGGGCATTGGGCATTGGGTATGAAGTGAGTTCCAAAGAGATGGGAGCCACAGTTGTTGTCTTCAAGTGGTTGACAGTTTCATATGAGCAAAAGTGTATGGAGGGTGCTAACTGGTGGCTGTCCATGTTGTGGACTATGAAGAAGAACATGTCATAGTGGTAGATATGAGGGGCAGGGCCAGCACCAATGTTCCAAACTCAATTAATATGCTCCTTGTATAATTTCCAAACCAACCATCCCATGGCAGCTTCTGCCAGACTTCCCTTTTCGGTTTTTCCGCTACTACTACTAGTAGTAAGTTTTCTTTTCTTCCAAAACCCTACACAATTTAACCCGGCGGGCGGTTGGGCCCTGACTTTCATATTCTATCTTCATCTAAGCTAACATTGACCAGTTCATACAATTTGGTTGCAATTGGAGGTTGGTTTCTCTCTTTCTTCTTCTTACTTGTAAGGAAAGTCCCTTTTTCTTTTGTCAGTTCCACCACATTCGAGACTAAGGCTTTCCTTTGAATTCATCTCATTCATAGTGAGATGAAATCTCATGGATATATCTTTTACTATGCTTTCTCACAAAAGGTAAAATGGTGTGTGAACATAAGCATTGTAGTATGGTAAAGCAACTGCATTTCAAAATTTTCATTGATGCTTTAGGTACCGTTGCATAAAAAAGTCCTCTAGTAGGAGGGTTTGTCTTACCATTATAACCCTTCATTGGAGATGTGTTTAATATTTATAACCATTTGGACTATTTACTTCGATAATGAAATTTATGATATAATAAATATATAACTATATTTTATATAATATTTAATAAATATGTAAAAATAAGCAAATAAAAATTACATTATTCTTTAAAATAAGCAATAAATAATTACGTCAATACCAAAAAAATAAAGATAAAAATATTATACATATTATTTTTTTGATGAAATTATAATTTTTTATAGAATTTTATTTTTGAAATATATTTTAATGAATATAAAAAAATTATAAATATCAAATAACCCAAAACTTTAAATATATATAAAATATTAGTTTAAAATCCTTAATAGTCATTTTCTATTCTCACCCTATTGCCGCAATTACTTTTGAATCCAAACACACTCTAATATCAGTAGTGGAATGAGTAAACTCCCCACCAGAGTTGTTTTGAGCACGTCATTGAGGTGGTTAAACCATCCATTGCTTTACATAAAGAAAGCAGTAGATGGGATTTCCAGATATGAAATGAATGTTTGATAGGGAGATTAGGGAAACTACAAATTAAGTTGTATTTGTTGGTTTCAACTAGTAACATGTTGCTTTGTTGTTTAGGTCAATCCGCATACATCCATTGCTGGTATGGCAGTGAATGATTGGACGGTGGATACCCAACACTCTGTCACTGAGGGAGGGCCCAATTATTGCCATATTCATAGCTATCCAAGTTTTGTATGTTACCAGTTACCACTATAGCTGCTTTCCCAATTACAGCGCTCTCATGGTATCAGGTGGGTTAAATCAGTCCCTTCTTGTTTACTCTTTTACGGGTTAAAACATGACTATGCAAACTAGACTGTTCAACTTCTGGAATGAAGTCATACTAGAAGAGTGGGAAAATCCAATTTATAAACAAGCACTGTATTCAAGAAAAACACACTTCCCATCCAAAATCATTTCAATATATTCCGCAGAAGATGCCATTTTTAAACAAGCACTATCAATTTACATTTAAAAAACAAACACTTCCTAACCAAAATCATTTCAACCAAGATATTAATATATTCCGTACATCGCATTCAACAAATGACTTATATAACAGGTCCTTCCCTTTAGCATCAACCCCACATATCGTTCACGGTTCCTTTGCGGGGGCAGCCTTTGCAAAGGAGAAGTCGTCTTCATTTCTTGCTTCTGTGTGGTAGCTTTCAGTTATTTCAGTTGCATGCTCATCATGATCCACTCTTATTATTAAATTTGTTGATGTGGGTGTCAATGGTTCAGCTTCAAGATCAGACATGTCACGATCTTCATAGTTATATGATGAACGAGTTGAATGACCAGTAGTTTTGTATCGATGAAGTGAGTGTCCAGTGGAATGCAATGTTGAACTTGGGCTTGTACTTCCACCTAGGGCTCTAGTGGGGGATTTTCTTGCATTCCCTCGCTTCTTTGCAGCCATATGCCACTTCTTAAGAGCCTTGGATGTTTGCTCATCAAAGATGGACCTCTTCATGCGCGAACCCATCTGCAAGTATCCGGCATTATAAGCATCACTTCTTAAGGGCGGCCTTGGATGATTGCTCATCAAAGATGAGACATCCAATGCCAGCATTAACTCATGGAGGAAATGTATGACTTGGCAAATTTCCAAAGCTAGTAAATTTCATTTCAAGCAATTCCAAGGAGCGGCTTTATTTAAAGATCTCGGAAACAGAAAAAGGCACCTGAGTTACTAGGGCGTATAGCGGAAGGGTGATGTAGCTGCACAAACACAGAACTCCGACACTGCAAAACACCACAAAGCAAACGTTTTTTAAGTATTTTTCTGTCAAATAAATCATATTTACATCTGTGTCACATAATATTATTATTCACAGTAGACTAATGGTACTAAAAGCTTAAGCTTACCCCAAAGAAACTTTAATTATGGCGAGCGTGAAATCAGCATGAAAGCACGATTTGATCCCAAAGGCATACTGCACAAGGAATTCAAAAAGAATTACATACCTACACCAGACTTTCAGAATTTAAATAATCAAAAAGAGGGTTCAGAGAGACAAATAAAAGAACAGGAGAAAAGCTGCAAATGGGTAGTTAGTAGAGCATAGTTAATTACCCAGATCCACAAGAAATAAGTTATCTGGAATGCATTCTGCCAAAAAGAAGACAAAGGGGGGAAAAAAGAGAATGAATTAGGATATCGTTAATGCAAGTAGAAAGAAATGATATACTAAAATTGTCCAGAAAATAGTTTAACGGGCAAAGAATTTTATAATTCAGAATCAGACAGCCAACATTGCAAGATAAAACTAGAATGAGATATTTAAATAATTTACTATAATGACACAAAATATAAATTAATATAATTTTTTATATACCTTTTAAATAGTTAATATAAATAAGAGTGTTTAGATAATATTCACTCCCAGACGCAAAAGCCAAAAGCACCTAAATCCCAACTTTTGCATTTGGGTGGAAAAGCACTTTTTCACAGTAGTTTTGACTTTCACCCCAAAAGTCTGGTGTTCTTCATTGTTTCTACGGTGGAAAAGCACTTTTGGACCCCAAACGCGATGAAGAACGGGGCCTGAGTGAATCAGTTAAAATTGAGATTGCTTGCAGTAAATGCAAGTGAAAATAAAGGCCTTGTATTGGCCGGCATCAGCAAGCAAATAAGAAAATAAGATATTGAGGGCTGTCACTTCAGGCAACAATGACACAGGCTGGGACCCTACTCATGCCAAATTTGCATTAACCAAAGGACTTTCTAGCTGGGTTGACCTCCAAGAAGGAAATCACACACCTTCAATATTAGTTTTTGTTATTTATTAAAATCGGGACCCCTCATATATAAACTAAGCAAGGAAGAAGTTTTTTCATGGTCTAAACTAATGTTCGCATGCACCTAAGTTACGTATCCAAACAAGAACAATCAAAGTTAGGATTTTAATCCCATATTCATTTATTGTTAAAAGGAAGCTACGCTTATATTCAAGAATCAATTGAAGTAGAACTAATGAATACCTGAAATAATGCAAAATGAATCAGATGAAGAACTAATTGGGGTCGGCCAAACCAAAAATATTGATCAGAGGCTTGTACAAGAGGCATTCCCTGGACCACGGCATGCCTTTCTGTAATTTCAAGAGCCATTTTTGTCAAAATGGCTTGAAGCTTCGTCCCAACAGCCAAGATTATCTGTTATTAATCGAACAATTAGAACTTCGAAATCTTCTACCGTAATCATAAAGAAACTGCTATTGAGAAATATTTCTTACAATCACAGGAACTAAGGATGCCCAAAATAGTGCATGCCAACCTGGAAAAAGCATGTGTTATATTAGCAAACAGAATTCAGCTTTTAATTCAGTTTACCATAGAAAAAATTTAATCTAAAAGGATCCACTAAAGAAAAGGGGGCTCACCTCTGACATTTAGCAGCAAGTAGACCACAAATGATGCCCAGAGCACTGGACTGCCAAACAGATTAAACCTAGGTTCAGACACGTTAACAGCAAGGAAGGTTGTCTAGTGCAACACATAATATAACTAGTACCTTACTCCTACGACGATCTTGAAGTCATCCTCTAATGATCTTTTGATATACTTTTGGAAGTTGAACTTACTTCCAGGAGCTAAATGAACCTACAAGACAAGGTTGATATAATCAGGAAGAAGGACAAACCAATATCATATACTGTTGCCTTTGCAATTGAAAGAAACTCACGTTGATGAATCCATTCCGCAATGTCAAGTAGTCAACCCTCCCAACAGACCTGAAAAATTGTCGAAAGAAGCACCCCTGCAATGAATGTCTAAGAAGATCAGTACTGAACTAGAAAGGTAGCACATTGAAATACATACTAAAACCACAAAATGAACCAAATATTACTCAAGTAAAGCAAGTTCTGTTTTTTTTTCTTTTGAGAAATCAACTCAGGTAGCTTTATCTGCCTCAGTTCCAGCAATGTCCCCATATTCTTTCAGCAATCTCTCCTATATTCTTTTAATTTCTTTATTTATCATAGTCCACTACACTGCATTCAAGAAGATAATCACACCCAAATTTTCATTTCTATTCATTAATTGGTGCAAAGTCTTCCAAATGCAGTCATTTCTAACGTGGAACAACTATTTCTTTTCAATGGAACCTTTGTGCATCACCTTAGGTCACAACTAGAACCAAAACGGTTGCACTAGAATTTTCTGGTCAGTATCTGGTTACATGAAAATCCACCTTATTAAATAAATTGTACCATTTTTGCTAGCTATAATTACTTACAATGTAAAAAAAGAAAGGAATCCTAGTCCAAAAGCTGGTGTGAGCTTTCACAAAAGATGTCTCATGAGTAAGCCTGAATCGAGAGGGATCTGCAAAAACAACCACACATCAAGTTAGCTTCCAACGTTCAACAGTAAAGTTAGGAAATAAAGTTCAAGATTGACAGTAGAAGATTTAAAGCTATCAAATGTACTAGAAGTTGATAATTGTGGAAAATATACCATTTGAAAACTCATAGTCATGAGATAGAGTTTCCTGCTCCCACACCTTCCAGCCACGAATCTGTTCAAAGCAGATTTTAGTTTAAAAGAACATACTTATCCTTAAGAATGCGTCCAGTGTGGAGCAGAGGAAGAAGATCATGTACAAGAAACACAGATAAGACAATTTAATTACCTTTAGTCTCCCCAGCATCATAGTAACAAAACTATATAAAACATGAAAAACAGCTAGGAAGAATATGAGGATGTGTAATTCATGCAACCCTTCAACCGATATAAGCGGTTCATGCCCCTGTAGAGAAAACCCAGTTAGTTACAGTTCAACTGATTCCAAGGCAAAAAAAATGTTGCACTGAAAAAGAACAAAAAAGTGATTAGGAAGACTAAACCAGAAAAGGCTTTTTCTTTTTTTTTTTTTTTCCTAGAAAAAATTACAAAAATGCCATCTACAACGCCAGTTTGAAACTGTAAATGATCAAACATCACTTCAATAGCTTGTAAACCAAAACTCAAGTAGAATGACAAAAAAGAGACTCAGATTCAATATTCCTAGCTTGTGACCTCAATTCTTGTGCAAATAAGAGCTTGAACGTGCTCACTGGTGGATCAGCACAAGTAAGCGTATCATTTTAGGTGCAATTAGAAGCAACAATCTACTAGAAATGCATTTCAATAGGGGGAAAAAGGAAACTGAAAACTTGAAATTCAAGTAGGCATAATTGCTTAAACTTATTCGTTGCATCTTTCTTCAGAACAGCCCTACTTCATTTTCCCTCAAGCTGTTGTGAGAGGCAGGCAAAATTTTGCAAGCCTGTGGACAAACTATGATACAGTGATGGAACTTAGAATAAGGCTGACTAAGTCGGTCAAGGCAAGACCAGACAATATGTTTCTAGGTATATTGAATTCCATATAGCTTTATCATTGGTCTTCCTGGCACGCAACCCCTCTCCCCATGAAAAGGTCAATATTTTTTACTATGTAGCAAACAAATTATTACTTTAGATGCTAGTTGACATATGGTTTTACTTTCTTTCTGTACATGAACACAAATAAACAATTTCTAGGAGGAAACAAAATTGGCAACACGTGGGATCAAAACATCCAATTTTCAACAAATAATTAGTTCATTATAATGATAATAAACGGATATGAATAGATGCTGGCCTAGGCTCACCTCCTTGCATTTAGGTGCAGTTGAAATAGTAGACAAAGATCTACGGTCAAACCATAACAGTCTTCGACGGTGTTCTTCTTCACTGCTTTCAGAGGTGTCTTTCTCACTATCAGATTTACAAGGCAACATGGTATTCGCAACATCTATAGGGATACAAATTCTGGCAATATAGCTCTGGCCAAAAGTGAGGAGCAGCGAAATGAAACCCAGAACCATCAGCTCTACAATAATCATGTCAATTGTGAAAAACTCTTTATTGGGACAAAGCAGTGGCATCTTATAGAAACCATAAAAGCAGCAGTGGGATTGAAATGGAGAATATACAAGAAGCAACTTGTGTGTACAAGACTTACCAGCTTTAACCTTGTCCAGGGCTTCAAACAGAGCACTCTTGTGCCTTTCTGTGAACCACTAAATGCCACAAAAGAAAAAAAGAAATTAGGGTGGCAGATACAGTATTAGTGAAAGCTCAACATGGTTCAATGAAATAATAACACTACTGCATTATTGGTACAGAACTATTTTGCAAAAAGAAGGAAAATAAAGAAGAAAGAAACACAGAATTTAAAGGAAGTAATAAAGTGAATTTAATTTCAAAACCGACAAAAAAAAAAAAAAACAAGGAAAAGGGGAAGAGGGATTACCGTTCCAAGTTTGTGAAGAACTGTTTCCAAGACAATAGAAATGATGATGATAACAGCACAAACCCCAGCCACCGCCCATGTAGGTGTCTGATCAAGCTTCCTCTCCCCTGAACTCTCGGTTGCCCCCATTACCTTTCCTCCCTCCATTGTTAACCATACCCACAAACAGTACCACAGGAGCACCCCCTTCATTTTTTATATTCTCACAGAGCAAAACAGCAAAAAGAATGGAATCTGTATTGAAGACAAAATATTAATTTGGGTTTCCTGAAATTAAGAACAAAAAAGTAGTGGTAGTAATTACTTAAATGGGAGAAGAGAAAATACAAGCTTTGGTTTTGTTAAAGGGAGTGTTAAATAAATGGAGATTTGGAAGGAAGAAAGAAAGAAGGTTCAGAAATGGGGGCCTATGCTCTGCTCCACCACCGATAATGAGTCAAAAACCATGAATATGAACGCGGTTCCCAATTCTCAGTACCTGAAAGAGATAAGTTGGAATGATGATTTAGGTTAGGCAGCTGAAGTACGATATACGTTTTTGTTGATTTTGGGTTGAGCTAAATATTTAGAGGCAGTGAAGTCAATTAATTTTAATGTTATATGTTGTTTTGTTCAGTTTCAACATTTCAGTTTTGAGTTCACATAAAAAAAGAAAAGAAAAGGCGTAGAAAGTGGTAGCTGGATGGATGGCATTGATTAAGGCAGGCAATGAATATGTCCAAATCTAGACACATTAGGTAACACAAGTTGTCCAATGAATTAATCCATTATGAATTTACATCCCAAATCCGCTGACCTGCTCTTTCTTTTTCTTCATTATTGGTTCTCATTTGGAAAACATATATGATCATTTATTATTATTTTCTTTTTTTTGGTTTGATTCTCAATTGTGGCCTAAGTCGCTGCGAGTGCCATACAGGCATGCACACCCTTTGCCTTGGTCAACCGTCAATTTCCGGTGCTTTTCGCTTTTTCTTTTTATTTTTTAATACGACTTTGGATATCTCTAGTGGTTACAACTTACAATAGCTGTTTGAAGATATTTATATATATTTTTTACAAACATAAAGTATTCAATAAGAAAGAGACAAGTATGATAAAAATTTAAAAAAATATTTTAAAAAATACAACAATTGAACTCATGGGCTTATAACTCGTAAGAGAAGCTCACTCCCAAACATAATAGCAAGCCCTAATCACTATTCTACACATTGTCATCACCGAAAAAGGAGGGAGAGACAGTCTGGGATGCTAAGGAAGTCGCAGGCAAAAGAGGTTGCCCCCGATGTCAACATAATGCCTTTGACTGGAGACCATGCCATGGCTAGCCATAAAAAAAACATCTATAACTATCATGGAACTAGCTACGAAACGATGACAAAAGAAAAACCCACAACCATTGATGTGACCTCAATCACTAGATGAGCAAAACTAGTCAATTTTATCTTAAGATCTATTAAACACTGACCAATGAGGAATCAAAGAAGTGTCCATACCAACTAGTCAAAGAATTAGGGTCGTCAACAAGAAAACAAGGGGACCAAGCTCAACGTTGTGGACAAAAAGGGAAAAAACCTACACAAGGCGGCAGGAGAAAGAAGCCTTTCAAATAAATTGCCAAAGGTTGAATAAAAGAGAGGGAGAAAAATCTAGAAACTTATTGTGCCTAGAAACAATAGAAAGAAAGGAAATCAAATACTAGAGAAAAAATGAATAAAAACCACCACACTGACGATAAAGAGCATAAGGTTTCTTTAAGAAGAGGTAAGAGAGAATATATTTGTTTTTAGGGTAAATTACACCAACAGTCACTCAACTTTGATGTAGCTGACAAAACAGTCACCTTGCTTTCAATTCAGTCACTCAACTTTTGAAAAATAACAAATCAGTCCTACTAACCATTTCCTGTTACAGATGTAATTAAAAAGTGACCTGTCATTTGACCAACTACGTTGGAGTGCTTGTTGTCATTTAAGCAGCCCTAAATTAAGAACCCTAACTGGGCTGTAGAAGAAGAAGAAGAAGAAATGGAGATGTCCCCCTTTTTCTTTCACGCCGCTCCATTTCTTTTTACAGTTCTTCAAAATCCATTAATGTAAATCAAGCTTTTTCTCTTCTTTTGTCCATTCAGCCAACCATAGAGATTTGGGATTTCTAAAGAAGAATTTTGAAAACATTTCTAAGAGAGTTCATCAAATATGAAACAATTATCGATTGATGTTGAAGAAATTGGAAATTAGGGTTTGAGATTTGAGAATTCTTTAAGGTGAAGACATTTTTTTAACCTCAAAATTTTGAAGATGATAACATTTTTTTAAACTTCAACTAATTGTTATGGCTACCACATTTATTCTTCCTACAACTTTAACTTACCGACCCTATTTTTCTTTTAATTAAATATGCATTTTTTTAGGTTTTCTTTTTATACTTGAAAATAATGGTAAGTGTTGTAACTTCACTTTTTAACCATAAAAGATTTCAGATGGTAGAGAAAGCAATTAACCCTCTTCCTCTTCAATTTTTTCAAGATCTTGCTCTGGGTTCCTTTTTTATGTAAATGAAAAAGAAATTAGGTTGTTGGTTTCTTGAGGAAATGAGAAGAATTGCGAGAAGAAGAGTAAGAAGAAGAAGAGAAAAAAAAGGCGGCAAGTAGAGCAGAGGCAACGACAATGACTATGGTAGTGGTAAGGGTCAACAACCTTAAAAATGCCATAGGTTTTGTTTGGCAAATTTTCCTTTTGATGGTTAGCTAAAGAAGAAGAAAATGAGAAGAAAAAGAAGACCCTTATGCTCCTCATGTCTAACTCATGTCCAACATGGCAAGTTAATTGGCCATGTCAACTAGTTAACTAGCCACGTTAGTTGTCCCGTTAAGCCTATAACAGAAAATGTTAATGGGTGACTAATTTGTCACTTTTCGATAATGTTAGTGACTGATTTGTTATTTTTCAAAAGTTGAGTGACTGAATTGAAAGCAGAGTGACTGTTTTGTTAGCTACATCAAAGTTGAGTGTCTACTGGTATAATTACCATTGTTTTTTTATAGGTTTTGGAAGCTTTCAAAAGTTAAAAGAAAGTAGGTAGCTAGAAATTCGTTTAAAAGCAATTATAGGTTGGGATGAATGAAATTAAAATTAAAATTTTTAAGTTTTTCTTTGTTTAAGTTCATTCAAGTCAAACCTAACATTTTCTTTTTAAAATATTGTGACTTTTAAAATATTTTCTAAAATAAGTGCCTTTAGAAATTATTTCTCAAAATATGAATTTTTTCAAAGATATTTCAACATTTATGGATATTAAAGTCGTTTAATTTTTATTAGTTATGGTCAAGTATTCCAAACTCAACGGGACTAGTAAATTGGTCAAGGAATAAAATCTAGGCAATAACGTGGTAAAGTGTCAAGGTGTCTAGATTCCTTCCATAATCATGTCTTTAATCTTAATAGGTCAAAATGATTTTTTTTTTCCTAAAAATTTAAATGAATTTTGATACCAATAATGTTGACATCTATTTAAATATTGGAGAATCTTAATCGTAATCATTAAAGTTATTTTTAGAAAAAATTAGAGAAAACTGATAGAAAGACTAATATGTCATCTAGCATGTCCAATTGGTGATGTGTTTTGTCTTGAGCATCGGAGTGGATGACTTCCAGAAGATAGAGACATAGATATGACTGATTAGACTGACAGTACATTAAACAATACCCAAGTGGAATAGATCCTAAATCAGTTTATGGATTTATTCACTTGTGAAGTTCATAGTGTGACATACCTTAATCCTAAGTGGATGATGATAAAAGCTTGAGTTCAAATAGATAAGTAACTAAAAGCTAGTGCGTTAGGTATAAGAGTTCTGCAATATACAACATCATTCACAATAGTGAAATTCATAGTCCAACTAGTGCGTAAATAATATCATTTCATCGACATTACATGATAGATGAAAAATAAACGTGGCCATGGATTATTTGTCTTTGTGATAAATGGCTTGATTACTATATGTTAGTAATTAGATTTTCATGAACGAATATGAAATGATTATCATGAGATAAAATAGGATCATATTGGGAGAACAGATTTATCCCAAAAAGATTAAGAATATCCTATGAGGGTAACACACTTATGGAAAGGTGTTTAGACGAGCACTTATTGAGTAGCTTTCGTAGTGGTATGCGACTAGGAAGAGCTCAGTCACGATACTATAGTGAAATGACTTCGTGACTAAATAAATTTATAATTGATAGGCAAAAATTGGAACTTAATTATAAATTGTTTGAGCCATAATTATATATGTCCAATTGGTCCCTCGGTTATGGGCCTGAGCCATCTGGAAGATACCACTCTGGAAGAGCTAGAATTCTAACCTTTGTGTTAGGAGCTACAGGCCAAGGGACAATCTCAAGTAAATAGTTCCTATGGGCGTAGGCTTCCAAAAAGGTAACGGAGGTGTGAAAGGTTTCCTCGGGTTTTACGAAGATTGGCCCTGAGTGCAAAGGCAGAAGGGAGCTTGACAAGAAGACCCACCCGTTGAGTAGGGACGAACGTTGGCCTTAGTGATCCGACGGTGCCCAGTGGAAGGGCTGTCGCTCAATAAATAAAATTTACTCTAGGGATAATGGGTTGATCTTCCCCAAGAACTCACATCGACGGGAAGGTTTGACACCTTGATGTCCGCCTCATTAAAATAAAAAATGAATTGTGTGTAGAACCAAATGAACATAAAATAATGAAAATTACGAAGTTAGAGAAATGGGTCGCATTCTCAAATGAATGTGTTTTCTAACTAATGATAGAAATGACTTGAGAATTAATTTAATTTTTTCAACTTATTATTTAATTAATTAAAATTAAATAACTGAAGTTTAAAAATGAAATTAAATTAATTAGACCTTATGAATATATTAAATATGGAAATTAAATATATTTTCTCATAAATTCTTTTACGATAAAGTTGTCATGAATTTAATGGAATCAGAATTGACTTGAGAAAATTATTTAATTGAGAAATTTAGTTAATTGAATTAAATAACTAAATAATATTTAGTTTAGAAAATAAAAAACATTGAGTTGGATTAAATTATAAAGTATTGGGTCAAAAGTTTAGGAAGCACATATAATTGAACCCAATACATGAGAGGCTCGATCCCTCTTATATGATAATAGAGGGGCGACATCCTTAGTAATATTTACTAAGTGTGCTGCCTATCACTCTCCTAGTTAGACTAGAGGAATGTTTTCTGTTAAATAAAGATTATTTGTGTAGTCCTTGTTCAATCAAGATTCTCCTGTCTATCTCTATGTAGAGCTATTGACACACAAGTTCTATATATTGTTATTCTACCAGAAAGTAATGACAATTTTTCTTAGAATAAAATCTATTTTATGGGAATTACAATTTTTACCCATTTCTATTGAGAGAATTACTTTTCTATTGAAAGTAATTAAATCGTTTCTTGTTCTATGTTTGATTTGTGTTGCTCGAGCTCAGACTCGACACAATTCAATGTACAATAATAGCGAAAAAGGTCATTCGATTGAAAATGGGGAATAGTACAGATCCATATCACGCAAAGCACGTGCATTTTTCGAGAAAATGTTTATTGCTATAAATATCACAAACTGACTCAGTTTTAAAAAAAAATCAAACTTTTGATGTAACTGAAAATCATTTTCTTAACTGAATTTTTTCAACAAGTTGCGTCAACCCTAATAATATTTATTAGGGTGTATCGCCCACGTCCTACTCTAGTTAGAATAGGAATGTGTTTTCTATTAAATAAATATTATTTACAAAGGGTTTGTTCAATCAAGATTATTGTACCTCTCCATATAAATAAATGACACTGGTTGACCTATAATATACACTTCACAATTATTTGAGTTATCATTATTCTGTCAGAAAATAGTGATAATTTATTTACTCAAAACAAATTCTATTTTCTAAGAATTAAGATCTTTGCCAATTTTTTTTATAGAGAAAGATGAAGACAGAACGATTTAATCAAGGTGTTTGATGAGTTCTTAATATACACCATAGAGAATGAAATTTTATCTTAGTTAACTACACCTATAACTTCACACCAAAATGGCGTAGATGAGAGAAGAAGAAAACATAATTAGACATGATTTGTCCAATATTAAGTCATTGATAGTTGCTAGTATCTTTTTGGAGATATGCACTGCAAATTGCTTGTCAACTAATTGGGTAGTTTACTCAAAAATTAATGTTTAAACGAACATTTACGTTTAAAAAATAAATTGACTTTTTTTTTAAAATAGTAATGATCAAATTTAACATAAAAAATAAAAATCAAATTAATATATATATAAATATTGGAGACTAAAATTGACTTTATACCTTCATTAGATCTATAATTTTTTTTTATTTTTATACCTTTAAATCATAATAAATGGCGTGATTGAGACTGGAACATTTTTGTTAACTCTTTTCCTTTCAATCTTTTCGATTATATATTTTTTATTTTACTTAAATATTTGTCCCCTTCTTCTATCACTCTTTTTATGTTTTGGTGATTTTGATTTCTTTCCTAATCTGGTTTATAGATTCAACACTTGGAATAAGTATCATAATTAAAATAAAATCCTTAATGTCTTTCCACCTAATCACAATTGACAACAGTTGATATTAATAACAATTAAAATTTCACGTTTTCACTACAACTCTTACACAAAAAAACCTAGAGTTTAAATTTATATGAAAGGTAAATACCATTTGAACATAACAATAGGATTTCATATCCAACAAAAGAAACAATCAACCTGGTATATCCAATGAATGCCATTTTATTTTTTAGTCTACAATTTGTGGGTTGCTTTTTTCTCTTAAGTTTTTAGCTATTTTTATATATTTTTGGGGTTTCTTTCTCATTTTAAGAAAATGTAAACTTTGATATTTTAAAATTTTAGGGATTTATGAACTTTTTGGAGAACTAATTTTAGGAATTGATTTTGGGCCTTTCTAAACTTAATTATATTTTTTTATTAGTAATGAGTTGGACACTTAAACTTTAATTTAAAAAGTTGTATAAGGAAACTTTAATAAGTACAGGTTCCTATTAATAAAATAAAATTGCACCCTCGCCAACACAAACAAACAAGTAAAAAAAATTGCATGTGTATTATGACATGGAAATATGAATGGATTAAAAGTGTTTTAGATTAGGTCAAAATGTGTATCTTAATTATAAAATAATAATTTCCACATAATATATGGACAATAATGTAAAACTTCATCTCAGCGTTGTACAGCATGGACGAGCCATCAAAAAACATTCCAAGTTGAATTTTACTGTACATATTTATCGCATGTTAACTTGTGGAATTCAAGATTCTAATTTCAAAGTTGGACATTAACCTTTTTACCAAGAGCGTCGGCTAAACCAGGTCTAACCAGGTGGCCAGGTGGGTGGGTGTGGGTCAGGTCACATAGGTTTGACCCTCTCACCGCCTCCGCGGGTCTGCTATGCCCCCTTACCTTGCCTCGTTATTATGCCCATGCGCTATGACTCGATCATGAAATACATACCATTTGTTTTTAAAATTACTTATGTATATATTTTCTTAGGCATAAAGGCATTTCTAATTATTAACATGTGCGATTAGCTTAATTTATTTATCAACTTGTCTTTTCTTTAGTTACTTTTTTGTTTTTGTCGTTGACACAAGCTGGGACCAGGGAAGAGAAAACTGTGCATCTCTGTCTCGATATTATCCGCTGCTGACTCATTCTTAATCTAAGGTCAAATTCTAATCTTGGCTCCTATATTTGAATTCAAGGTATAATCTCTATATTTTAATTCTCAAAAAAATACTTTCTTTTTTCTATAATTATATTAACTCAACTAATTAACAATGTTAACTATTTTAATTAAAATTTAGATATAGATATTTTTAAGAGTGATAGTTGTCTCGTCAAACGAAACTTGTAGGCTAAAAAAGTGGTCTGGTTTGACATAACCTCACTTCCAGGTGAGGTATTAGTTTTGACAGAGCGACCTCTTAGAATGTACAACAATTGCCCCTCCCCCAACCCAAGTCAAGTGGGAGGTTATCAAGTGACCTCCCTTGAAACTAAGGTTTTAGTATGGTGTAAGATAGTACGATTTTGAAAACAATTCAAAATTTGAATTTGTAATGGTTGACTTAATGGTGGTGTGACTTAAGAAATGTGCCTTAGCCATTACCTAAACCGTGCACATTATATGTGTTATGATAAGTTGCAAACCATGTGTATGTGTCATAGGGCTAGAACTTTAGACTCGTAAGCTGTGCGGCCATAGGTGATCCTTTCGATTCAAACACGCCTAAGTTAGCCTAACCACCAAATAATTGAGGATTCACAAAGAATTCCTTCAAGACACCAATTTATATAGCGAAAGCAACTTAGCCGAAAGAAGGCTCAAAAGAACAGAATAGCTATAGAAAACTAAGCACGAGAGGTGTTTGAGTAAATGCTCTCAATTGTATTACTTTCTCTCAAAGAATACAAGAAAAAATAAAGAATGGAATGCATTACAAGTGAGGAAGAGGCTCTCTATTTATAGTTGAGCTCCCTCAAAACCGACAGTATAGATCAAGTTACATCGACGAACGAGATTAGCCTATCCCTACAATCAAGGGATTTACAAGATTTTAAATATCAAATCTAATCTAATCTTACAATATATGATTCTTCTCAATCTTCTAAGATTACTTCCCATATTTGCCAAGGTAGCTTATCTTTCCATATCAGCATCATTGGTCCATCCAGGCTTCAAATGGATAGGCTTCTCCAACAACTCTTCGAATCGGGCTAACTCTCGTGGGTCAAATGATCTCCATGTCAATGATAGACATCCATAGGATGTATTATGTGTGATGGTCATGAACTTTGAATTGCGGCCTTTGACATTCTCCCCCATCCATTCTCGCAACGTCCTCGTTGCGCCTTCGGAATGACACTGACTTGATTCACCTCGATCTCATCTTGACGCGTTAGCTTTTTCTCGACTAGTCTCACCATTAGGTTGTCCCTTCTTTTGGAACTTTTTCCTCGTCCTTCATATTCTCTTAACTCGAACTATTCCACTCATTGGTACATCTCATTGGTAAGAAGCCACGTCTCTCATTTGCTCATATTCAGACTTGCTTCGACTAGAATCCTCTTAATTCACATTTGGTTTTGAGTTGTGTAACACCCTTAACCCGTATTCGTCGCCAGAACAGGGTTACGAAGCATTACCGGAGTTTACAGAACATTTACAAATGAACCATGTCAATCACTGTTCAGTTTTTGAAAAATTATTCATAACGCTCCTTAAATGGACCCTCGAGGCCCAAAATGAGTATTAGAATCAATTTGGGACTAAATCGAGAACTTAGAGAATTTTTTGCAAAATTTTAAAATTTTCCAAGATGCAGGGCTCACAGGCCCGTGTGACCCTAGGACACGCCCGTGCTGCAGGCCATGTTCAACCTCGTGTAACTCTCTGACTTGTGCCACATGGCTGGGCACACGCCCGTGTGCTAAGCCGTGTGGTTAATTAAATTTTTCAAAATTAGGTGCAGGTTTCACATGGCCAAGACACACGCCCATGTAGCACACACGGTTGAGACACACGCTCGTGTCTCTGCCCGTTTGCTCAATTCTGAGCATTCTGTATCTCAAATTTAAAGTGCAGAGGACACACGGCCTAACCATATGCCCGTTTACCAGGTCGTGTGTCATATACGGTCTAGACACATGCCCTTGTATCTGTCCGTGTGGATGAAATAAAGCCATTTCTAGCTTCATTTCTCACCCAAAATCATACCAATGACCTGCACTAAAACTCACATCCAAATACCAACCATTTCAAGCATTCAAATTAAGCAAACTCTATCTTTCAAAATGGCATATCATTACATGCATACATGTTTATAATCTTACCTTGGTCTAGTCCATATGTTAGACATAATTTGATCAACTACTTAACATATATGTAGCTACCATAGTATGACATTACAAGTATATCAAAACAACCCATTACTAGCCATTCCAATGGCTAGATTACAACCATCATTTTCAAGCCCAAAATGGCCAAGTTATCCTATACATGCCATTATATCAAAATGATTATATTATATATACCCAAAATAAGCTAGCAGATAGTATGATGATGCTCCAACTGATCTCCAACCTTCGAGAGCTACCGAGCACTATAAAATAGGGAAAATAAAACTAAGTAAGCATTTCATGCTTAGTAAGTTCATATAACAGGAATTAAAACTTACCAATTTACATTATTTAACTATAAGCATTGAATAACATGCTTTTCATCAATTTGGCCAATTTACCTAAACACATACACTCAATCAAACAAGTTAGTTACATAAGTGTTCACACATACATCAAGTAAGCATAGATGAGCTCAACATACTATATTCCTTCAAGACATCATTCATTTCATTCCATAATTCTCTTATCATGCCAAGAGTTTTGTGTCCGTTGAATCATTGAGATTCCGATGGATACTCAGGTAATACACTCAAGGTGTACAACTTAATAACCCATCAATTCTTATTCAAGAGTACCCATTAGGGCTCTTAATCAAAGAACATACTCTCAAGACACATATCGTATAATAGGATTACCAGTCCAGGCTAAATCCTTTATGTAACGTTTGCTCAGAAGAGCTCAATTAGGATTACTAGTCCAGGTTAAATCTTAATTGTAACATATGCTCGAGAGGGATTATATTAGGATTACCCGTCCGGGCTAAATCTTTTCTATAACAAGGTTAAGAGGATTACTCATCCGAGCCAAATCCTGTCGGCAATGAATGCAGGACCTCATTCATTTCAGGAAAACACATATATTCATCAGAATTCAATATTCAAACGTAACTTAACCCCTTTTTCACCGTTTCAAACACGTAATCAATTCTCCATTATAGCAATCAAATAATTCACATCAATATAAGTCACATTCCATACAAACACAACATTCAATTTAACATATTTACATGCTCAACTAAGTTACAACCTCAACACTTGTTCACGTTAAAAATATACTAATCTGAAATTTTTTCTTTTCGCCGGTCTAACCTCAAATTTGTGTTGTTCGGATCTATATAAATGAATTTATTCATCAATTTATCACATTTCATATTCAAGTGGACTTAATTTACATCCTAGGTAAAATTACCATTGTAACACCCCTAACCCGTATCCGTCGTTGGATTATGGTTAAGAGACATTACCGATCAAATCATAAAATTTAACCTTCATTGTTCATACATCATTAAATCATAATCAAACAATGTCTACAGTCCTTTAATAAGGCCTATGAGACCTTAAACATGCATTGGAAAAGGATCGAGACTAAACCAAGCACATACAAAATTTTTCCAAAAACTTAACATTTTTCAAAGTTACAGAGGTCACACGCCCGCACACGGCCTCAGACACACTTGTGTGTCCAAGCCGTGTCAAAACAGGGCATACATACTGACTTGTCCACACGGCCGAAGACACGCCCGTGTGCTTAACCCGTGGTCAACATTAACTTATTTCACACGGCCAGTCACACGTCCGTGTGCGAGTCTGACTTGTTTCAATTTGAAAACTTAAAAGACACGGTCGAGCCACATGCCCATGTGCTCAACCTTGTGGGCAAATATAGGCAATTTGCAAGGCCAATTTGCCACCCACACTTTGAGTCACACCTACAAGCATCAACCATATAATTTCATACCCCAAATGGCATCCAAACATACCAAAACATTACATAGTTAACTCTTAATAGCATCATTCATTTTCCTATACAACTTCAACTTAACTTACCAATCCAAGTATCAACTTCACAACCAAATCATATAATCCATTCATCATTCAATCTGAAACAACCTAATTTAGGGGCTAGTCAGAACAGTGATCTCGGGATCACTAATCCGAGGTTAGAAAAATTATATTCATGTTATTTTATGAGTTATAGTATGTTGATAAGAGTGCATGAAAATTTTGGTGCTTTAATTTTAGAGATTTCATGCTTAATCGCGAAAAAGGACTAAATCGTATAAAGTGCAAAAGTTCCATTATATAGGCTAAAGGTACCAAATAGCCATGAAATGTTAATTGGAGGTCTTTAAAGGGAAATCAGACCATCTAGAATGTGTTGGCCGACCATGTAGACAAGGGGGACAAGAGCATTTAATTTTTGGTCAAAGTTGGTAAGTTTGGTGGATTAAATTGATGTTTTATAATAAAATAAAGAAAGGAAAAAGATGTCATCTTTCCTCTCTTCTTCTCCACCGAAATTTTCAAAAAACAAGGGGTGTTTGAAAGCTCAAAATTTCAAAACAAGCTTTTTCCACTCAAGTAAGTGACTTTGATGGTATTTCTTGAAGATAATTGTACTTTTGAGACCCCTAAAGCTTAAGCTTTCTAAAGAGGGGACTATTTTGCATTATGGTAAAAAGTTTAGAGATTTTCCATGTGAGATTTTAAGTTGTTTGCTGCATTTTTATGGAAGAAAATGAATGTTAAGGAGAGAAGAAACAACTTTTGTGAAAGGTGTTGTCATGAAAACACTTAATTGGGACTAAAATGCAAAAGTTGTAGTTTGTTCATTAAGGCATGAAATAGTTGGAATTGTGAGTAGTTGTAAGAGGATTTAATGTTTAGCTAGGCTTGTTTAACAAGAAAATGTGATGAAAAATGATTTACGAGCCTAAAGGCAAAATCGTAATTTTGCCAAAGTGTAAGGGCAAAATATTATTTTTACCTAAGTGTAGATTATGATTAGTGTGTTGATTAAAAGAGTAAATTTTATTGTTCTAGATCAAAGCAAACGAGATTCGGTCCTAGAATGGGAGAAAAGAGAAATGTGGGTAAAAATGTCCTTTCTACCCTTTTCGGTGTCGAGGTAAGTTCATGTGTTAAATTGTACAACTCTAAGTGAAGTATTTTTAATATTTCGATGTTGTATAAATTGTCTATTGCTTCCATGTATACATTAAATACGTTCTGATGTGATGTCAAAATGAAAGTCTTGGTTTAAACAATGAATAGCAGAAATGCAAATATCATGATATGATGATAATTAAGGTCCCGTGTAAGACCATATTTAGAATATGGCCTCGATGTGAGATTTCATGTAAGACCATGTCAGGGACATGGAATCGATATGTTAATTCATGTAAGACCCTATCGGGGGTATGATGTCAATGTGACATTATGTGTATGAGACTCAAGGGTGTTATTTAAAATTTGAGTGATTCAACAAGTATGTTGAAAATAACAATGAATGTGGTTGTACCACGAGAGGTAAGGTATGTGTTAGAACTGAATTGAAATGAATTCGGTATATGATGAACCCATAGTGGGTTATGTGTAAATGATGCATATTGGTTGCATAAGTTATAATTATTAATGCATTGCGTGAATGCAAACGATTATTGTAGAAAGCTAAGTAAGAATGATAGTATGTGAGGATGTTCCTGGATGAACATTTGAAATAGAGAAATGCATGTGGATAACTATCCATGAATGTATAATAACGGTGGGCTATGTGCGATACCACCTTATTAATTGTTAGTGATGGGCTGTGTGTGATACCATCAACAATATTATTAACGGTGGGCTGTGTGAGTTACCACCTTATTAATTATTAAATGATGGGCTATGTGCGATACCATCGCTTGTGTTATCATTTGGTGGGCTAAGTATGATACCACCATAATTATAAATGATTTGTGGGCAATGTGCGATACTACCCTATTAGAGATTGAGGGTGGGCTAAGTGCAAAACCACCGAGTGATTAGTAGTATGAGTGGCTTATTGAAAATGTTTGTTGTGTTGTTTTATGTGATCATGTGGTGACAAGTGCAGGGATGTATGCTAATTAACATGAGCATTTGGCTTGTGGCATGGTTAGAATGTTGTAAGAGACAGAATGAGTAAGCTTCAAGAATGATTGTGTAGGTAACCATGGGTTTAAGATGTAAAACTCATTATAGTACCTTGTGGTTGAGTATAATCAATGAATATCAATAGTTGATTATTATATGCATATGAACTTACTAAGCATTATTGCTTACTCCTTTTCTTTTCCCATCTCTTATAGGTTAGCTTAACTAGCTCGGGTTGGAGATCGCTGGAGATGTTTTCACACTATCGAGCAGACACTTGGTATGAGGTTTCAAGTCCTTATGAGTTATGGCATGTATAGGGATCTTTTTAAAGTTGATTAAGTCATAGTTGATATAGCCAAATGTGTTGGCCTAAGAGAGTTTATGGTTCGATTGTGTATAGCCATAGATGACGGCTTAAGTCGATTGTAATTATACCAGAAATAGTTCTCCCTCATGTATGGGATGAAGACTTCATTTTCATAAATCAAATGTGTTATAATTGATGATTTGATAATGTTGTGTGATGGTGTATGAATGTATGCAAGTGAGGGTGGCTAATGGCTTGGAAAATAGCCTTAAATTGGTCCACACGGGTAGACACACCGGCGTGTATCTAGGCCGTGTGAGACACACGGTCAGCCCCATGGGTGTGTGACTTGGCTGTGTGTCCCCTGCATGTTGGTGTTGTAAGTCAGTGTCGACCACGGGCTAGCCACACGGGCATGTGCCTAGGCCGTGTGACCCATATAAGGTTGCTGACGTCACAAATAGAATACCCAAGTTTTTACACACGGAAAGGACACGGGCGTGTCTAGGCCGTGTGGAGCACACAGGCTAAGCACACGGACGTGTTTAGGCCATGTGAAAACCCCTATAGGTTTGAAGTGAAAATAAATCCCACACGGGGTAGGGACATGGGCATGTGAGACCACATGGCCTACCCACACGAGCGTGTCCCATTTAACATGGGCGTGTGACCCCTGTTTAGATTAAAATTTTCTAAGGGTTTGAAAAATTACGGTTTGGTTCCGTAACATCCCGAGCGGGTGTAAAGGGTCTTGTTGACCCATGATAGGGATGTTACGATGGTGAATGAAAAGTTTTAAATTGGAGAGAATTTTTATAGCCTAAAGTGGAATGATCAAGCAAGTCAAGCCCAGTAATGCCTCGTGCCCGGTTCCGGCATAGAATCCGGGTAAGGGGTGTTACACAATCCGTATCAAATCTAAATATGAAACATACCATTTCCATTTTTACTAATTTATAACAAAATTATCATTCACATAGAACACATATATACACATACTACCATCCTTTACACATACCGAAAGCATATTCCAACATCATTAAACTATCAAGCCATATCACATGGCAAGATCTATACTTCTCAAAACATACCATAATCACTAGCCTATACATGTCATATACCAAATATATACAACTTCCAAAAGTACCAAAATAGATAGCCGATAGTGTGATTGAATCGCTGACGATCCCCGAATTCGAGCTAGCTTTAATGACACTGTAAAACAGAGAAACACTTCACATAGTAAGCTTAAAAGGTTAGTAAGTTCGTCATATAATACACTTAAGTTAATCATTCTAATTCAATATACAAGATAAACTATCACATGGTTCAATTTACAATGATGTACAATCTCATTCATAGTCACTAATCACATAATCATCAATTTATCCATATACGATATCATCAACCACATAGATTCCGTACATACCTGTGCCAACATTTAATTAACGATCACTTTTGCTACTCAATGCTCAATACCACTTTTCGTTCAATCTTTATTAATCATTCGATTTACTTGCACATTTAGTGCCAATTCTCTTAGCCAAAGCTTTAGTATCATCGCACACTTAGTGCCTTTACATTAAACTGAATTTAACTTGGTATCGCACACACAGTGTCAATCATTATAATCGATGTTTTTTTTATTTTGCACACATAGTGCCGTTCATCACTGTATCAATTCCATTTACGCACACTTAGTGCCACAACACTCAAATCCACATATAGCATTACTAATTCATCAACCACATATATTCATTCATTACATAATATATGAACACGATTTAAACAATTCGTATTATACACGAACTTACCTCGGACGTCGAAATTACGAAATAAGTCGATCAATCGAGCACTTTGTTCTTGCCTAAGTCCGAATTTCTCTTTTCTTAATCTATACATATTCAAATTTAGCTCATTCATTCACCAAATCATTCAATTCAATCTAAATATACATATTTAAGGTATTTTACAAAATAGCCCTCACATTTTCACATTTTGACATTTTGGTCCCTATTTCATAAAATCACAAAATACACACAATTTCATCATACCATGCTTAGGCCGAATTTTCTTCATGTTCATACAAGCCCACATATTTCATTTATTTCGCATTTTAGTACCTCAATTTATCATTTTCACAATTTAGCCCAAAATAACCAATTTCACCAAAAATCCAAAGACAAAATATGTTAACCCAACATTAAACTTTCATATTTCACCAACTATCAACACAAAGTTCAAGCATTCATCAATGACACTTCTCAAAATCATTATCAAATTCTAAAATTAAGACATGGGCTTGATAGAACACAAAGCAACGATCATGAAAACGTAAAAATCACTAAAAATTGAGCTCAAAAATACCTCAATCAAGCCTTGTATATGTTGAATATCCAAAGCTCAAGAAACCTATGTGTTCTTTCTATTTTCGGTAGAATAAAGATGATAAATGGCCACCAAATGTTTTTGTTTTAGTTAATATTAACTTAATAATTCAATTACCATTTTAACCTTTGATTAAAACATTAAAATTCCACTACTATAAGCCTATTTTTGTCCATCTCCACTATCAAAGGTCTAATTACAACATAAGGACTTCTTATTTAAGAAGCCATGACAATTAAGCACTTTAACAATTAGCACACATCTTTTGCATTTTATGCAATTAAATCCTTTTTTGTAATTCGACACAGAAACGGTAAAATTTTCACACAGAACTTTCACACATACTTTATCACATACTGTAAACACAGAAAATAATATTAAAATATTTTTTTAACCTTGAATTTGTGGTCTCGAAACCACTATTTCGACTAGGGTCTAAACCGGGTTGTTACAACCATTTTGCCCTCAACTTTTCTATAAATTCCAATTTCATCCCTAGGCTTGGAAAATGAAATTTATGCAACTTACTCCTTATTCCAAGCCTAACCGAAATTTCAATATAGAATTTACAGCACATATATTCTATTAATTTCAGAAATTTTCTTTAATTTTCACAACTTTACATTTTAGTCCGTAAATCATGTTTCCATCAAAAATCACTTAGTAAAAGTTGTTTATCTATCAACAACCTTTAATTTTCTACCATAAATTTCAAATTTTCAACATATTCATCCATGACCTAATTTCCATACTTTGATAACTTTTCAAATTGATTCCCCAAATAGATAGATTAAGCTATCCAGATTTCAAAAATATCAAAATTACTAAAAATGGGATAAAAATATTTACCTAATTAAGCCAAGAAAGTTTCTTCTCTCTCTCCTAGGGTTTCCATGTATTTTGGGGTTGAAGATGATATAAAATGTTTTATCATCTTTTAATTAATTAAATTATTTCAATTTCTAATTTAGCCCTTGCCCTTTTTCTAAATTTCCATAGATGAGTCACCAAAATATCTACATACTTATCTTTAATGGTCTAATTACCATATAAGGACCTCAATTTTTGAATTCCATAGCTATTTAATCCCTCTAGCTACTAGAATTCAACTTTTTCATTTTATGAGATTTAGTCCATCCCGTAATTAAGCACATAATCGGTAAAATTTTCTTATTGGAATTTTCACATGACATCTCTATCATAATACAAATCATGCAATAAAATAAAAATAAATTTAATTTTTGGCTCGGATTTGTGGTCCCAAAACCACTGTTTTGATTTCACTAAAATTGGGCTGTTACATGTTGCCCACAGTTCTTCGGCCTCTTTGCTTAAGAACTTTGAAAGGGCCGTATACGTTTTTTCTAAGCCAACAAGTTAGAATACAAAACACTACCAAAGTGTTCGAAATGTACCTTACTTGTAGCATTTACTCTGGTCAACTATCCAACTTGCATCACTAATTTCCCAAAGTTTGATGCACAACCCATCTTACGCAAAGGTGGTAGCTCCTCCAATGTGTCAACATAAGTGAGCCTTATTGATACTAGCTTCAAAGTTTGCATCGGTACTTCTTCCTTTAAGTCCGATGCACAACTCACCTTTTCCATGGGTGGAAGCCTCGCCGACGACTCGACCAACTTTGTCACTTTCCTCGAATTGAGCCTCATTGGTCCTAGCTTCAATGTTTGCATTACCACTTTTTCCTCTAAGTTCGATGCCAAACTCACCTCTTCCATAGGTAAAAACCCCTCTAATGACTCAACAAGCTCTGATGTTGCCTTTTCTTTGACCACGACTTTCTTTGGACAATTTTGCAACTCATGTGGACCACGTCACAAGAAACATTTCACTCATTTCCTCTTGCTCCTCTTTGCCCTTTTGGCTTCGACTTTTCCCTTGCTTGAACGAAGTTTCTTAAGTGCTTTGTCTGACGCATTGTCCCCTTCAATGGTAGACTTTCTCAGAAATTTCTACAACCTATGTAGACCATAACACAAGAAACACTCCACTGGCTTCTTCTTGCTTTCAGCTTTCTTGGACCCCTTGCACTCGAACCAAGTCTTATGGCCATACCTTCCGACTTGTCTTTCTTAGAAAACACTGATTTTTTCGAACATTTTTTCAACATATGTTAACCGTCGCAAAGAAAGCATTTGATCTTGCCCCTCATTTTGTTGGATTTCCTCTTCCCAACTCGTGGTTTCCTATAACCACCATCATTGTCATTTCCATTGCCATCATCTTCCTCGTGATTCCCTTCACATACGCCTTTTTTCTCGGACTTGGAAGATTCAAGCTTGTCTTTCCCTAGACCAAGCTTGACCATGGACTCCGCTACTGTCATGGATTTTGACAGCTTTTAGACACATCATCATTCCTATTCCTGCCTGACCCACGACTTTAATCCATTCTTGAAAATAAGTAATGCCGCTTTCTTGGTCAGATTTGAAATTTGGAGCATGAGTTTCTTGAACTCTCAAACATATTCCCCAACTATGCCTCATTGCGTAAGCCATCGCAGCTTTTTCCGAGCATCCCTCGACAAATTCTAGATAAAACTACCCCTTTAACTCATGTTGGAACTCTTCTACGTCTCAACTTCACTATGCCTTTTATCTGTGGACTTACCTCGCTACCATAAAAGTACAATATTAGTAAGAAACATAGAAGTAGTATTTATCTTACTTGCATTCTCCATGATGCCTTTGGTATAGAAGTAGTGCTCCATTCTCAATAAGAAATTGTCCACATGGCATGTAAACCTTGTCCCCGCAAACTTTTTTGACTTTGAGACATTCTCGCTATTATGTGATGCACTTGACACTCTATTCCCCATGACTACTCGACACAAGGCAAGCTCTCCCTCGAGCTCCTCTATTCTCGTGCTCAAAGCCTTTGTTGTGGCTATTGTTTCCTCCTTCAAAGCCATCACTGTAGCCTCAAGAGTATCATTTCTCTTTGTTAGCTTATTCATATGTGAATTTAACAAATCGTTTACCTTATCTATATTGGAATTGAGAGACATGGTCACAATGTCTTTGGACTCCTCGAGTTTGTCCACTCGTTCCTCTACAGTTGGCATTTTATCCTTCATAGGGATTAATTTTCTTAACCAACGAGTCTCCGCTTACTCATTCTGGTCGACAACTTCTTTGACATCTCGATGGTGCCTTTGTAACCAAAGCTCTTATACCACTTGCCATGGGGCTAAAACTTTAGTCTAGCAAAACGTGTGGCCTTTGGCAATCCTTTCGATTCATACATGCCTAAGTCAGTTTAACCACCAAACAATTGAAGATTCACAAAGAATTCCTTCAAGGCACTAATTTATATAGTAAAAACAACTTAGCCAAAAGAAGGCTCAAAAGAACATAATAGCCACAAAAAACTAAGCACGAGAGGTGTTTGAGTAAATGCTCTCAATTATATTACTTTCTCTCAAAGAATACAAGAAACAATAAAGAATGAAATGTACTACAAGTGAGGAGGAGGCTCTCTATTAATAGTTGAGCTCCCTTAAAATTGACGGTTTAGATCAAGTTACATCAATGGACGAGATTAGTCTATCACTAAAATCAAGGGATTTACAAGATTTACAATATCAAATTTAATATAATCTTACAAGATATGATTCCCCTCAATATTCTAAGAGTAGTTCCCATATTTGCCAAGGTAGTTTATCTTTCCATATAAGTATCATTGGGCCACCTAGGCTTCAAATGGATAGGCTTCTCCAACAACTCTTTGAATCGAGCAAGCTCTCGTGGGTCAAATGATCCCCATGTCAATGATAGACCTCCATGGGATGCATTGTGTATGATGGTCACGGGCTTTCAACTACGGCCCATGACATATGGCTGTTATTGGTTGAATATGTTGTCAAGTTGGGAAATGATTAAAATCCCGCCCGATGAAGCATTAGTGTTTGAATACTATTTAAGACAGTAAGACACATAGAGTAAGTTGTGAATGTATATAGTGTTAGAATTTGACTAAGAATAAACATTCTATGAGCGTGCCTAGTAAGCCCTAGTTCTGGTGGACGCAAGATCTGGCACATAGTCTAAAAGCAGTGTGATTGGTGAAGTAGTATTTGTCCAATTTCATTTTTAGCGTATAGAGTGGGTAGGTTCCTAAATGAATACAACCAAATATGGGTTCCATGTCAAATTATTATGATCAGTGGGATGAGATTTATGGTTAAGTGAAATGATTTTTAGGGTATGACTTTACGCCAATAGTATAATGCACCCTGTAGCTATGATTTCGTGCCAGTTAGGTTACAAGGTAAGCTGGTTAGGAACTAACTGAATATGAACTATAATAGTTAAAGGCTAAAGAGATAATTGAGTAAGTCTTTTGGAAGTGGCAGAATTTGGATAAGACAACTCAATATTGATGTGACATTTACCAAGTTCCGGTAGAGACTTGGGTTAAGTTAAAAGAGCACTCCGGTTTGGTTAAAAGTATTATGATCTAAAGCTAGAGGAAACAAGAATAATTTTTTTTCTTATTTAAGCTGGATCTAAAATTTTGGGTTTTAGCTAATTGATTTTTCTCCATGTTGAAGTATTTTTTTATTACTTTGGAAAAGTAGATTTGCATGAATGCCTGATGAAGTAAGGCTTTGTTTATGTGTTATTTAGGTTTGAAATGATTGTAAAAGCTACTCAGATGGGTTTTAATGGTGATCTTCTATTGTATAAGGCAGTGGTTGTTGCAGTATCTTGTTGAGTGAGATTTGGAGTCTACACTTCCCTTTGAGGTTATTAGGTGAGTCCCTAAGTAGACTCTTACATGTATGTTATATGTTCTAGAAACTTTTGTGAAAAATGACTTAAACATGAAATGAAAGATAGTTGAGTATGGTATGATAGTTATGATGTAAAATGAGAATTTTATAGACCTTGTATGTGTGGAGAGTATGAGATTTGACTGCTCTAATTATGTGATATGAATCTTGAGGTGAAAGGATGATTGTTTATGAATGACTGAATTGTATGTTTGTATGTGTCTTCAAAACATGCTAAGGAATGTGTCTATTATGAATGAGTCAGTATGTGTGATGAGTCTATATCTGTCTTTATGGAGTCATCTAAAGGGTTCCGTTGGGATTTTAAACACGATTATCTGAAAAGGAAAAGTCCATAAGCCATGACACCATATTGTGTAAGATCATAGCTAGGCTATGGCATCATATAGAAAGAACTAAAGGAAGGTTATTACCTAATAGATTTCTCTATGTGACCTAAGATGATGAGGGGAAAACCTCATGTAATGTGAGTCTAGGAGAATCTTTATCGTGAACATGCCAGAAAATAGAATCTTTATCGATCGTGTCCCTTGTGGTTGTATTTTAAAACAAGTCAGACTCAACCACGGGCTGGACACATGGGGGTGTGACTGGTCGTGTGGTGCAAGTCAATGTCTACCACGGATGAGGCACACGGACATGTCTCAGGTCATGTGGATAAGTTAGTATGTATGCCTTGTTTTGGCATGGCTTAGACACACGGGCGTGTCTGAGGCCGTGGGAGACACACGGCCTGCCCACATGGTCATGTGACCTTTGTACCTTAGAAAAATTTTTAAATTTTTGAGAATTTCAATATGTGTTTGGTTTAGTCCCGGCCCTATTCCAGAGCATGCTTGAGGTCTTGTAGACCTATTTAAGAGACACTTTGATTCGATTCGTTGAATTATATTATGAAATGTCTGTGAATGTTTTCGATTGTCTGGTAATGCCTCTTAACCCTAAATCGGCGATGGATACAGGTTAGGGGTGTTACATTTGATTGGTATCAGTGCTATGGTTTTATCGATTCTAGGACTATAGTAGCTGTGAGAGTCTAGCTATACATGCCATAGATATGAAACGTGATAGTGTAATGAATCCTGACGTGTGAAATGAGTTTTTGTATAGTAAATGGATCCCGAAAGAGCAGTAGCTGATGATGTTGAAAGTAATGCGCCTGCTCCCTGTAACACCCCTAACCCGTAACCGTCGCCGGACTAAGGTTAAGAGGCATTACTAATCAATTCCAAATATTTCATATCATTTTCAACACAAAGTCATTCAAATAACATAATTTACAATCCTATAGTCCCTTAATGAGGTCTACGAGACCTTAACCACGTGGTAGAAAGGGGTCGAGACTAAACCGAACTCATACGAAAATTTCTAAAATTTTAACATTTTTCTAAGTTACAAAAGTCACACGCCTGTGTGGGTAGGCCATGTGCCTCACACGGCCTCAGACACTCCCGTGCGTCCAAGCCCTGTTAAAATAGGGCATACATACTGACTTGTTCACATGGCTTGAGACACGCACATGTGCCTCACCCGTGGTCGACACTGACATACACCACATGGCTAGTCACACAGCCGTGTGTCCAGCCCGTGGTCGAGTCTGAATTGAATCAAATTACAAACTTGAAAGACACGGTCGAGCGACACTCCCGTGTGCTCAACTGTGTGGGTAGTTATAGACCATTTTCAAGGCCAAATTACCATCCACACTTTGCAATCACTTATAAGCATCAATCCAATACCAATTCAAGCCTTAAATGCAATCAAAACATACCAATACAAGTACCAACTAATCATCTGCTACATCAATTATTTCCATACTGAATTTCCACTCAAATAAGTCCATTCAAAAATACCAATTTCATATACCAAATCATATAATTCAAGCATCATATAATCCATACCCAAGTTCATAATCAAACCACAATACTCATCAACCATTTAAGCATGAACATACCATTTCCAATTTTCACTACCTCATGCCAAATTCATCATTTCCATAGCTCATACATAAAAACCAACGTCATTCAACTTCCAAGACAAATCTCATGGGAAGGTTCAAATATTTCAAAACATGCCATATTAACTAGCCTATACATGCCATATTCAATATACACATCTTTCAAAAGTACCAAAATAGATAGCCGATAGTGTGATTGAGTCGCTGACAATTCCTGGATCCGAGCTAGCTTTACTAACACTGTAAAACGGAGGAACACATCACACTGTAAGCTTTTAAAGCTAAGTGAGTTTGTAATGTAATAAAGTTAACTCATTGAATCAAACCAGTCTTACAATTTAAACTATCACATAGATAATTTAACAAAATACACAAGCTCAACTATATCCAATACTCACATAGCCATCCATTCATCTACTTTCAAATTTACCAACCGCATAGGTTTCATACATACCTTTGCCAACACATAGTTTACAAGCAATTTTGCTATTCAATGCTCGATACCACATTCGAATCAATCTTCTTTATCTCTTCGATTCAATCGCACACTTAGTGCCCAATTCATACCCGAAGCTTAAATAACATTGCACACTTAGTGCCTCAATATAAAACTGAATTCAATTCGGTATCGCACACATAGTGCCAGTCAGTAAAGCCGAAGCTTTCATTACTTCGCACACACAGTGCTATTCAACTACGCACACTTAGTGTTCCCAACCCGTGTGGCTCACACGGCCAAGTGACACAAGTTACACGACCGTGTTCCCAACCCGTGTAACTCTTTAACTTGTAAAACGTTAAGGCGTAGTTTTCACACGGCCAATACCCCCCTGTGTTCTAGGCCGTGTAGCACACACGACTGTGACATACGCCTGTGTCTCTGCCTGTGTGCTCAATCCTGAGCATTCTGTTTCTCAAATTTAAGGTGCAGGAGACACATGTCCAAACTACATGCCCATGTGCCAGGCCGTGTGTCACACATGCTCAAGAGACACGTCCATGTGTCTATCCGTGTGGACGAAAATAGGCCACTTCAAGCCCACTTTTTTCACCCTTTTCAAAATTTACCTACATATAGCATTTGTACACACAAAATTTCTCAACCAAGCAACCAATTCAAGTAAAAAACTTCAAGTTTTAAACCTAAAATTTCACCACACTACTCATTTGTAAAAACTTACTATATAATTTCCATTCATTGACTACTAATAGATACTATTAAATATATGCACGTAGAACTTATTCATTCAATGCCTTGATTTGAATCATTATAATTTGTTCAATAAAATTTACTTATTAAAACTTATTCGCTAGACGATTTTGAGCGTTACTTTAAATTGTCTATGATGTAAATTGAAATTTTTATAAAGTAAAAGCCCATTGCATGTTTTATACTCTTAAATTTGTAAATTTTTACAAGATTTCACTTTTATTGAATGATTTGTATAAGAATTAGTTTGATTTTATGTTGTGACACATCACACTAGGATCCAATTATCGAGTCGGGTGTGGTATGTTACAGGAGGTCCGTTTATCCAATACATATAATCTATGAACATGTTTCATAGTCACAATTTTCCAACATATCAATATCATATGTTATGTCATATTTTCATGTGAGTTGTTATGTATTATAGTCATGCAAGCCTGTATAGCATGCTTACTATTAGTCTGATTAATTGATATGTTTATTTACAGTATGTTTGAGCACTCACTGTGCTTCAATAAGCTCACACTCCTTACCTATACCTTGCAGATAAGTAGCTCAAGGGATAAGTGGTGAAGTGAATTGTCCAAGTGATCCATTAGAAGGAAAAATCCTCAAAGTTTGTGTTATGTTTATAAACCCCCAAAAAGGAATGTAATGTAGGATTGTTTCAGGGGATTAGAATTAGACTTAGACATTAAATAAATTTTGATAGGTTGTAAATGGACATTATGGATTGTTAATTTTGGACTTCTGGATCTTTTATAATTGCTTGATTGAATGATTGGACTGTAATGCATGATGATTGTGTGATAAATTGATGAACAAATTAGCAAATCCAGTCTAAGAAGTTCGTCAGATAATAAGGTACTTCCTTATATCTTAAGTTTGTTTTGAATCAATGTGTTGACTTAATATGCATGAGAAATAAGTTGTGATATGTTATGCCTAGGAACTATCCAATCGACTTATGAATGGGTAGAAACAAAAATATGTTAGGGATCACAAGAGTAAAGACTTCACCAATTGTAAAAGGGATATTATAGATCAATAAATAAGCTGGTTAGTAAATGAGTAATGAAAGGGTAAAGTTCGAAAAAAAATAGAGCCCGTCAATAGGGTGACTACCAAACAGGGGGTTTGCCAAACAAAGGGTTTGCCAAGGTACGAGAATTCATCGATGTACCATTCACAAAATAGTTTGTAAATACGAGGGGAGATTTTTGTCTGAGTTCTCTGAGAATTGAGGTTCACCAATATAGGGGATCGTAGGGTAAGTTGCGAACTAGTGGTTCGTATTGTAGGTCATAAGCTAGGTGTTCACCAGGTCGTCCGCGAGCTGATAGGGTTTCCAGTTGAGTTCATCGTGAGGTGGAGTTCATAAGTTCTGGGTGTTTGATTTCTTGAGTTGGTTTTTTATTAAGATGTTTTGGTTTATAAAAGCATGTGTAGGATTTCAAATACCAAATAATTAAATATATGTGAGGTGTGATTGGTTGGATGGTGTGTTTCGTGGTGGTTTAATGGAGAGTCACATCAGTGGCTAATGTGACATCCAAAATTCAGGTCGGACCATCACTGTCAGGTTTGGGGTGCCACAGAAACTGAAAGGTTTACAAGACGAATATAGAAATAGAGAAGAGAATCAATAAGTAAATTATTAGTAAAGTTAGTAATTTTTTCGAAAGAACTTAAGTGGAAAGTTAGCTAAATCAGAGGAACTCAAGGAATGATTAACCAAAGCCTTTGAAAGCAATTTAGCCACTACCTAATTTTAGTTAGTGGATAGTTTTGTTATAAACTATAGATTTACATTAACATTTCTTATGCTCAACTGTAACAATTAGATGAAGATGAATGTAAAATTAATTGCCTTTATTATATTAGGAAAGATAAAATGATAGTGGAGAAAAAAAATCTCCATCTTTTCTAACATTTTATGAAGCAAAAAGGAAGAAAATAAAGGTCCATGGTCTTCTTCTTCATGCCATGAACTGTAACACTCCGTCCGGTGTAGTCTTATTAATGGTTTGTATGGGTTGATAGTTAGCTAAGATTAAGCTAAGGAAAGGCTGAGTTGTGTTCTATCCACTAGTGTTGTATTTTGTAATGTTTGTTACGCCTTGAGCGGTGGACTGTCTAATTAATCTGGTAGGTTTGTAATGATTTTGGGTGAAGGGTTTGCCTTTGGGGAGAAGTGTTAAATTTTTTGTTTTGTGTTTTGGCATGGTCATTGTGGGAACCCGCTAATCAATGTCTTCTCTTGGTAAGATGTGTGATAGATCCTTTTGTTAGTATACGCTAGTAGTGGATTGTGGGATTGTGGATCTGATTTCTTCTTGTTCAAAAACGTGTGTTTACTGTTCCATTTTAGTTAATTCCTTGCTAAAATTCAGTTAGAAATTAACTAAATTTTAATGACTATTTTATTATGAGATATACTTAGAATGATTATGTTGGCCACAATAAAGTATGAGTTAGCTTTACATGTTAGACACGTGTAAATTGTGTGAGAGTTGTGTGAGCTATAAAGATCTATGAAAGTTTTGTAGTGGGGGTTTTTCTTCTCACTTCTCTTGCTCTGTTGTACTCTAGTATCCTACTTAAGGAAGAGTTCTTTGTTGGAGAGAAATCAGCAAGTGATCGAGATTAGTAAGAAAAGATTGTGCATGTAGCAATAAAGATAGTATAACAAACCTCATCGGGATTATCAGCAAGTATCCAATTTGTTTTCATGTTCTCTAAGTTTCGTTTTATCTAGTGTATACCACTAATTGTGGGTGTTATAGCTTAGTGTTCAAGTGAACCCATCAGCATGGAACTTTGTGAATCTGTTGCATGTAATCTTTTGTATGTGTTTGTGGCATGAAATGGATACAACTTCCTTGGGGGTATAAACTTGGTATTCAGATATAACAAGCCACTGGTAGGGCATGTTAGTTGTAAACCAAAATAGCAAATGTGCTAGACCACTGGTAGGGCATGCTAGTTACTAACCATATGGTAAAATATGATGGGCCACAGGTAGGGCATGTTAGTTGCTAACCAAATTGGCATGTATGTTGGGCTATTAGTAGGACATGTTAGTTATTAACCAGCTTGGCAGCCACTGGTAGGGTATGTTAGTTACTAACCAATTGGTGTAAGTGCTAGGATTGGTAGGTCATGTTAGTTCCTAACCAGCCTAGCGATATGGGTGTTGCCTACGGTAGGACATGTTAGTTGTTAACCATGGTAAAAAACCCTGAACTCATGGGAACACCCATGTGTTTGAAATGATAAAAAATGTGGTATATGTTCTGACAAGTGATTGGGGATCCGAGGTTTAACCCAAGGAAGGATTTGAAAAATGTAAGTTAATATGATTTTGTATATGTTATATGTTATGTATAATTGCTGACAGAAAGGAAAAGTTAAATGTTAAGTGGTAAGTTCTGTTCCCTATTTCCTATGTTAGAAACATAGTGTATTTGTTAAGTATTGATATTTGATGTATAGAATCTGCCCTAATGAAGGTGTGTATGATTTAACCTGATAAGATGTCTAAAATGCAAAGGCATATGTTAGAAAAAATTGTGGTTAGTTGGGTAGTGTCAGCTCTGTTAAGGTTAAAGTTCTCTTTGGTGTAAGGATGAAAGTATCCGCTCGATATTAAAGAAGAAGTTATGTACCTGATGTTAGAGTCTTCCTGAAAATATTATCCGTCATGGTTAAGTATTTGCTAATGATATAGGAGTGTCCACCTGAATGTCTCAGCATGTAGAGTTGGTATATTAGTTTATATGCATAAGTTTACAATTGTAGTATAATTCTTGCTTTTGTATTTTCATCTAAGGGTTGAGTCTTTTCTTTCTAAAGCTCCCTAAGTTCTTATGAACTTACCCCTCTCTTCTTTTCCTTCTTCCAAGTGGTATTCTGTCGTAGGTTGTTAAAGGGACTCAACTAGAAAGAGTAACCTCTATAGTGAGCTTCACCTGTGTTTGTTTTGTAACATGCATATGTTCTATGGGGGTGACTTTTAACTCTGATTTGAATCTGAATCTGTAATAAAGTACCTTTTATTTAACTACAGTTTTATTTGAATGTTACCCTTGAAGGATTTGATAAATTTTATGAATTATGTTTTGCGAATTATTTTCTGCTTGTATATGCCAAATTGTATTATATGTGATGACCACTGCCAATAATACTGTATTTTCAACTAAAATTTTAAAACTCAATTACATATACATCATGGAGTATACCTAGTTGGGTACTTGTGTTTTTGAAACTTTTCCAAGTTAACACACCATTGTAATTATTGTACCTTGAAACTATGTATAAGTCTACTTTTCATGTAATGCCTCAGTCGACCATTGGGGATTGGGGCATTACATGACCTGTCTTTCAAGGGTAAATAACTTCTTTGAATTTTGGTTAAATTATAGCTTTAAATTATGGTTTGGTGTGAACCCAACCATCTGAATGTAGAATTTGAAAGGAAAATGCTTAAATGGTCATTCTGAATGCTAGGGAGGTATAAAGAGATAAAGCTTTGATAATATGTTTTTGATTGTTTTTAGACATGATTCTTGGTAGAAATGAATGGTGTAAATAAGCTAGGGATGAAGTTAGAACAAAATTTGTTAAGGATTGTGCATGTTGCCATGGTTGAACATTAAAAGATTTAAAAAGAGAATAGGAAAAACTTAAACTCTAGATATGTTTTGGGGTAGCTTGGGACTTCTAGGTTATAGTGCAAGTGAAAGAATAAATTTGAACGAGAGAATTTCAAGTTATTTGAAATTCAGACGTTGGAGTTTTAAGTGTCAAGTAAGCTAAGAATTCATGATTTTTCATTTGGTTGAGTAGCCAGTAAATGGTCATTTGATGTTGATGTTCACATTTTTTTTATTATAGGCTTATGTGCGTTCTGTACGTTTTGAGTAGAGAAAGAGTTAGGTAAAGGATGACTAGTAAAGGAAATGGAAAATGTTTTAGAATAAATGCATTGGAGAAGCCATTCATCATTTTGGTTGTTCTTGAAGAGTAAGTTCACTTGGAACTTACTATACTTATTTGTTTGTGTTTATAATATATTGTCTACATGTGTGAAATGGGTGAACAACATGTGAAAAATGAAACATAATGAATTTGATATGATATACCAACTAATAGATTGAATGGTTAAAGGTTATGTTTGATGAACATTGGTAAGATATGCTAATTAATGGTTTGATTGATAAAATGGTAAGCTATTTATGAGACAATGGCAAGATTTTGATTTAATTGAGTTGAAGCATGGAAATATGTATTGTCACACCCTGAGTCTGGAGGATCTGGATTTAAGGCATAGAGCTGTGAGGTTATCTGTTTGGCATAGTGTAACGCCCCGAATTTGGGCCTAGTAGATTTGTGCCTATTGGGTTGTAATCCCCAAAAATCCTGAAACTTTAAATTATTTTTTTTTGCACTGATGTTGGTATTTATGAGTAGCACTTAGAATAATAATATTAAGGTATCATGGAGTTTATTTGAGGCCTTAGAGATAGGGAGACCATAGGGAGAAATTTATTTTCTTGCTTTAGTGGACCCTAGTCTCAGGCATTAGGCCTCTTAAGCAGACTGAGTGAAAATAGGGCACAAGATGGGCTTGTGGTCCAGTGGCAAGTGGCATCATTTAAGAGCTATGAGGTGGCGTGTGTGAAAGCTGAAGAGGTCCAAGGTTCGAGCAGGAGGAGTGTATTTTGGAGTGTTTTATTTTGCATAGGTGGACGATAAGAGTTGTGTTGGTTTTCTACTCTTGCCATGGAGAGTTTGTAGGAAGCAGGACTGATGGATGTGGAGGAGATTTCGGATAAGATTAAGGTATTATCAGAGAGAAAAGATAGGAGATGAGGAGGGTGAAGTGTTGGGGCCGAATAGGATTATGGGGGAAAGGTAGTTCAGTTTTGGCTATAAAAGGGGGGTGCCGAAATCCTTAGAAAGGGTTCTTGGAGTTTCCATCTTTCTTTCTTTCTTTTTTTCCCCTCATCCTTATTTTCTTCCATTGCCGAATACCACCACCCCTGTTTGCCAAAATCCCTGTTTGCCAAAATCTCTGTTTGCCGAAATCCCTGTTTGCCAAAATCCCTATTTTTCGAAATCCCTGTTTGCCGATACCCCTCTTTATGCCGATTCTTTATTTTTTTTCCTCCACCTCAATCAATTATTATCTACTCTTAGTCACGTTTGGAGGCCGAATCTTGTTTAAGTAGATATCTAAGCCGCAGGATCAAAGGAGAATTACTGTAAGTGCTTAGTTAAACTTTTTAGTGTGTTTTGTTAAAAGCCGAAGGGCTATCTAACCCAATCCTTATTCTTAACCTGTATTAGTAAGGGAAAGGCTCAACAGTCGTAAGCGTGATAAGTAAGGATTGCTAACAAGGTGGTAAGTGTTATCGACTCAGTCATGGTTTAGTAAATGGCCGAATCTAATGTGGCTAATAGGGGTGACTTATGAACAATATAGGTCACTTGGCTTTGACGATATAGGTGTTTGGGTGCAGATCTAGAGGATAAACACCAATAGTAGCAAAGGAAGGGCAACTAGAACGTAAGGCACACGGTAAGGGTACGGTGAGGTTTCGATTTTTGATAAGTATGTGTTAAAGCTTTGGTTAATCGCAAGTAATGTCAATTGTAGTTTCGTGACTAGGGGTTTGTAGCACGCGAGGTTACCAGGTGTGTACAAACACTATACACATGATATCGGCAATGCCGAAAAGCCGAAAAGCCGAAAGTGGCTAAATGGGCCCAGTGGGCCCTGAGGCTAAGTTTAATGAAATGGTTTGGTTGGTAATACGAATTGAATTAGTCATGCATGATACATGATCTTGATTTGTTTGGGCCTAATAGGCAATATGATGAGATTTGGGCCTAATGGGCTGTAAGGACATGAAATGGGGTTGATGGGCTTATGGAAACGTAGACAAGTAAGTTAGGGTTAATGGACTTTAGGCCTAGTTTGAACAACTCTTAAATTTCATAAGACTTAATCTAATTAAACATATCCGTGAGCAAGTTGCTGGGTTAGGGTGTGGAAACGGGCATACGCATGTCTAGGATTGGATGTTGGGAGAGCTTGGTACTTAAGCGGTCCTAGTGGCCCACCTCCTCTTCTCTGGAATCGTGCACAAAAGTGTAGTAGTGCATTCACTTTAGCCGCGAGGACTTGTTGATGGGCCAAAGTTCATAACTAAAACCCGAGAGGGACCAATTATCCCTATATTCTTAAATTATCAAAATACCCATGTTTTGTAAAAGTACCAAAATACCCCTGTAGGGTACAATTACGAAAATACCCCTACGTGACGAACATAAGCTTATAGATGTTACTTGTGTGTTTGATGCATTCATATGATATTCTGCTTAGGGTGCATGGGGGTGGGAATTATGGTACGGAGGAAGATTTGAGGATCGCATGGCCGTATGGTATGGATACAAGATCGCATGACCGTATGGTATGGATCTACCGGAGGCTTTAAGCCCAATATATGATTAGCAGCTTTGCTGCAACGTTCGGTAGTACCGCAACCGGGCTACCCTTGATGTGTAATGGAAGGGTGGGTCGAGCTAGAATTCCCCACAGGAGTTATAATGTTGGAAGGGAAATGGTGTGTGTAGTGGATGGACTTTTGGGGTGGGTTTTGCATTATCTTGTTTGTATACGATACGATATGAGGTCATTTTGGGCTAAGGCCCAAGACCACCGATATTGATAGGGCTTGGGCCCAATGTGAATAATTGTATATGATTTAATTGCCAAGGGTTGTATACACTGAGTTTTGAAACTCACACCCTTTAATATAATGTTTCAGGTAATCCTGAATAGATGGCTTGACGTGGGGGAGGACTCGAAGATAACCACACTTCAAACTGTTCAAATGTTTTAATTTATTCAAATGATTTTGTTTTAAATACTTTGTTTTTTTAGTGGATTGCGATAAGGCCATGTAACTCTTAATTGAATTTATATTTTGGGTTATTATTATTGTTTCAACTACCCACTTAAGAAATTTCATAAAATTATTAAAGTGTTAATATGGTTTTCAAAATAAACTTTTGTTTTGGGCTTTTCGCTCACTTAAATTGTCAAATTATAAAATCGTTTTGGAGTATGTCTTTAATGTGACATTCTGGACTTGGGCCTAACTTCTAGGTCGGGTTTGGGATGTTACATTTAGTGGTATCAGAGCCCAGTTCCAAAGCTCGGGCTGTGAAATGGGCCTTAGATTTTGTTTTTTAATACAAGTAGATTAAATTTTTTTTTTGCAGGATTCTTGAAGTGTGGTTCATCGAGCCCTTGACGTCAAGCCAAGTAAGTATTTTATGTTAGTTTAGTTGTTTAAATTACTGAACTATATAGGGAATGGGCTACTTAAAATAGGCTTTTAGAGACTAAAGCTCGTAGGGAACCTAAGCCTGTAGTGAATTCTCGATCGTAGAATAACTTTAAGAAAATTGTTATTACTTACATAAGACATGTGTTCTAAACAAGTGGAATTAAGTACTAATTACATAAAATTCTTAATTCAGAACTACGCAACGACGAGCGCTAGGCGAGGTGGAAGAGGCCGCGGCAGAGGTCGTGGAGGTGTTAGGGCAGGATTGTCTGAGTCCGGCCATATGTCCAATGTAGGAGTAGGGGAGGCTCCGGCCTTACCAGTAGCTGAAAGAGGAGCAAATGAACGGGTTGCTGCTAGAGAAGATGATGTATCGCAGGCCATGTTAAGAATCTTGGAAAGGGTAGTTGGGCCCAATAATGGTACGGGGAGTCATGGGTCGATTGTAGAGCAACTTCGAGCTAATGGGGTTGAGATTTTCAAAGGAGTTGCAGGTGTGGCCCCGAATGTGGCGGAGTATTGGTTGGAAGCTACTGAAAGAAGAATGGATGACCTTGATTGCACGGCTGAACAAAAGTTGAAAGGAGCAATATCCCTGCTCAGGGAGGAAGCCTATCAGTGGTGGTTGACTGTAAAGGAGGGCAACCAACTGGAGCAGGTCAATTGGGAATTCTTAAAGTCGGCATTTCAAGGGAAATACATTGGGGCAGCCTATGTGGATGCCCGAAGGAAGGAGTTTTTGAGTCTGACTCCGGTACATAAGTCAGTAGCAGAGTACGAGGCTGAGTTTTTGTGCCTCAGTCGATACGCCAAAGGGATAATAGCAACTGAGTATGAAAGGTACGTACGATTCGAGGATGTGTTACGGGACAGCCTTAGGGTGCTAATAGCTCCACAAAGGGAGCGAGATTTTTTAGTTTTGGTGGAGAAAGAAAAAATAGCAGATGAGGTAAAGAGCATGGAGCACCGCAACTGAGAAAAAGAGAAGGGTAAGAACAAGCAGAATATGGAACCTATGGGAGCCGGACAGAGGCCCATGAGAAGGGCCAGGGTGAATGGGCTGGTTAGAGATGTGGCCCCTGTTGCCGCTGCTAATAATAGAGTACCACGTTATGCAAAATGTGGGAGAAGGCATCCGGGCAAATGTTGGAGGAGGACGGGAGCATGTTTGGGCTGTGGATCGATGGAGCATAGGGTTAGGCAGTGCCCGAGAAGGCTAGATCAGGAGCAAACCGATGGGCCTCAAAGGGATGGTCAACAACCACCAAGGGGCCGCAAACAAGCCAGGGGCGATAATGTTAATGAACGCGGTCGTGGAGCACCGGGTAGAGGTGCTTGTTATGCTGAGGCAAGCCAGCCAACCTTGGTCTATGCGGCACGTCGTAAAGGGGACGAAGATGCTCCAGATGTGAATAATGGTGTGTACCCTATCATATTATACTGAGTGTTTAATTTGGCTTTAGAATTAGAGTACGCAGTGAAAGCATAGTGGTGAGACTTGGGTAGTACGATTAAAAGTTAGTTGGAAATTTCAAGGACGAAATTTCTTTAAGGAGGGTAGAATTGTAACGCCCCGAATTTGGGCTTAGTAGATTTGGGCCTATGGGTTGTAACGCCCCAAAAATCCCGAAACTTTAAATTATTTTTTTTTGTGCACTGAGATTGGTATGTACGAGTAGCACTTAGAATAATAATATTAAGGTATCATCGGGTTTATTTGAGGCCTTAGAGATAGGGAAGACCATAGGGAGAAATTTATTTTCTTGCTTTAGTGGACCCTAGTCTCAGGCATTAGTCCTCTTAAGCAGATTGAGTGAAAATAGGACACAAGATGGGCTTGTGGTCCAGTGGCAGGTGGCATCATTTAGGAGCTATGAGGTGGCGTGTGTGAAAGCTAAAGAGGTCTAAGGTTCGAGCAGGAGGAGTGTATTTTGGAGTGTTTTATTTTGCATAGGTAGACGGAAAGAGTTGTGTTGGTTTTGTACTCTTGCCGTGAAGAGTCTGTAGGAAGCAGGACTGATGGAGCTGGAGGAGATTTCAGATAAGATTAAGGTATTATCAGAGAGAAAAGATAAGAGATGAGGAGGGTAAAGTGTTGGGGCCGAATAGGACTGTGGGGGGAAGGTAGTTCGGCTTTGGCTATAAAAGGGGGGTGCCGAAATCCTTAGAAAGGGTTCTTGGAGTTTCCATCTTTCTTTCTTTCTTTTTTTCCCCTCATCCTTATTTTCTTCCATTGTCGAATACCACCACCCCTGTTTGCCAAAATCCCTGTTTGCCGAAATCTCTGTTTGCCGAAATCCCTGTTTGCCAAAATCCCTATTTTTCGAAATCCCTATTTGTCGAAACCCCTATTTATGCCGATTCTTTGTTTTTTGTTCCTCTACCTCAATCGATTGTTATCTACTCCTAGTAACGTTTGGAGGCCGAATCTTGTTTAAGTAGATATCTAAGCCGTAGGATCAAAGGAGAATTACAGTAAGTGCTTAGTTAAACTTTTTAGCGTGTTTTGTTAAAAGACGAAGATATCTAACCCGATCCTTATCGTTAACCTGTATTAATAAGGGACAGACTTAACAATCGCAAGCGTGGTAAGTAAGGATTGCTAACAAGATGGTAAGTGTTATCGACTCAGTCATGGTTTAGTAAATGGTCGAATCTATTGTGGTTCATAGGGGTGACTTATGAACAATATAGGTCACTTGGTTTTGATGATATAGGTGTTTGGGTGCAGATCTAGAGGATAATCGCTAATAGTAGCAAAGGAAGGGATACTAGAATGTAAGGCACACGGTAATGGTACGGTGAGGTTTCGGTTTTTGCTAAGTATGTGTTAAAGCTTTGGTTAAGCGCTAGTAATGTCAATTGTAGGTTCGTGACTAAGGGGTTTGTAGCACGCGAGGTTACCAGGTGTGTACAAACACTACACACACGATATCGGCAATGCCGAAAAGCTAAAAAGCCGAAAGTGGCTAAATGGGCCCGATAGGCCCTGAGGCTAAGTTTGATGAAATGGTTTGGTTGGTAATACAAATTGAATTAGTCATGCATGATACATGATCTGGATTTGTTTGGGCCTAATAGGCCATATGATGAGATTTGGGCCTAATGGGTTGAAAGGACATGAAATGGGCTTGATGGGCTTATGGGGACGTAGACAAGTAAGTTAGGGTTAATGGACTTTAGGCCTAGTTTGAACAACTCTTAAATTTCATAAGACTTAATCTAATTAAACATGTCCGTGAACAAGTTGCTGGGTTAGGGTGTGGCAACGGGCATACGCATGTCTAGGATTGGATCTAGGGAGAGCTTGGTATTTAAGCGGTCCTAGTGGCCCATCTCCTCTTCTCTGGAAACCTACCTGGTGCGTAGTGTCTGTTCACTTTAGCCACGAGGACTTGTTGATGGGCCAAAGTTCATAACTAAAACCCGAGAGGGACCAATTACCCCTATATTCGTAAATTATCAAAATACCCCTGTTTTGCAAAAGTACCAAAATACCCCTGTTTTGCAAAAGTAGCAAAATACCCCTATTTTGCAAAATTACCAAAATACCCCTATTTTTCTAAATTACCAAAATACCCCTATTTTTCTAAATTACCAAAATACCCCTATATGGTAGAATTACGAAAATACCCCTATGTAGTGAAATGACAAAAATACCCCTTCGTGAAGAATATAAGCTTATAGATGTTACTTGTGTGTTTGATGCATTCATATGATATTCTGCTTAGGGTGCATAGGGGTGGGAATTATGGTACGGAGGATGATTTGAGGATCGCATGGCCGTATGGTATGGATCCACCGGAGGCTTTAAGCCCAATATATGATTACGAGCTTTGCTGCAACATTCGGTAGTACTGTAACAGTCCGAATTTGACCTTAATCGAAATCGTGGTTTCAGGACCACGAATCTGAGTCTGAAAAATTTTTAAATATTATTTTCTATGTTTATTATATGTGAATTATTATGTGTGAAAGTTTCGTATGAAAATTTGATTGTTTGTGTGTTTATTTTAAAAAAGGGACTTAATCGCGTAAAGTGCAAAAGTTACAAACTATAGTGAAAGGTGCTAATGTGATAATGGCTTTTTAATATGAGGTACTAAAAGGGCAATTAGCCCATTTTACAAGGTAGTGGATGACAACATGTTTTGATAATGCATTTATATGATTATTTTATATGTTAAGTTTATTATAAACTTATTATAATAAAACAAAGCCACATAAATGTTTATTTTTTTTTCTTCCTTATCTTCAACCGAATAAGCAAGGAAAGGAGAATATAGAAGCTATAAAAAAAATGTTAAAGACATATGTGATTAATGAAGGTGTTTGGCTATGATATTAAATCTAAATAATGGTTACAAATTGTTTGATATTCGCCATGGAGAATGAACCAAGAATTTAATAGTTATGTGTTAGCATAATTTTGATGATATGGTATGAATGTATGGTTTGGTTAATAGGTGTTTGATAAGTACATAATGAATCAGTTATGATTGATGTTTTAAGCCTATTTAAATTCGGTCATGTTATAGATATATATGTATATTATGTGGTATGTGTGTGTGATTGTGTGAATTTGATGGTTGATATGTTTGAATTAAAAGAAAGGATTTACTTGATAGAATATGGAAGTGACATTAACTAATTAAAAGGGGCTAATTTAGGTACCTTGTAAAGCAAGGGATATGCATGTCAAATAACCCACATGTTTTGGGAAGTGGACGGCAATGATAGAAAATATGTGAATAAAATGATTAAATTTAGGTGAGTGGGATTTTAAATGAATATTAAAAATAGTAATGGTTAAGGTATAATAAAAATAAGATAAATATATATATACATGTTCTTATTATTTTTTTTATTCTATTTTTCACTCATCTTCCTCACTCTCACGAAACAAAGAGAAGAAAAAGAGAAGTGAAATTTTAAAACTCCATGGCCGGACTATGCATGTGTTCTTAAGGTAAGAAATCAAGCTAATTTTTGATAGATTTGTACATGGTTATGTTAGAAATCTTGAATGCTATCATTTGTATATGAAAAATTTTGAGCCTAAAGCTTCCCCTAGATTCGATCATTAGCAAGAACCATGTCTTATTCATGTTTGATGAAGAAAATCTTGATCTTGGTTAGTATATTAACTTGTTAATTAAGGAAAATAGGTATGTGTTATGGCTGGGATATTTGGAAACAATCGATTGGAAGCTAAATGGCTTGACCGAATGGTTTTATGAAATTAGGAAGTGAGGTATAAGGTTCGGCTATTAAGGGAATTAGTCAAATTTAATGAAAAGTTAGTGATTTTTTTTTTGTTTAGGGATTTAAATTGCAATTAAACAATGTTGTAAACATGGATGGGAATGGCTTAATTGTATTAAAGATTGAATTGTATGAATTCTTTTTGTAATATGGGGTATTCGGCAATGGGGAAATTGAATTGTAAAATAGCAAAATTGTTTGTGAATGGTAGGTAAGGAACTAAATTGAATCGAGTGTGTAATTACAAGTGTAATCTCGTAAGGATTATAAAACCTTGCAATTGACTTGAATTGAGTTAAATCAATTGGAAATACATTGAACAAATGTTGTTTGATATTTCTTAGACCGTGACCAAAAAGAAAAGGAACTAGATCGGGGGAAGGCCAAAGTGAACGAATAGCCGAGACGTTTGAATTTATCAATTCGGGTAAGTTATAAGCAATTGGATTGATATAAATTTTATTCAATGTGGAATTGTATATGCTAAAGTGAAATAATAAACTTAATTGTATAAAGCCGAGTAAGGCATGGGAAATATTTTATTATATTCGAAATGAGATAAAAATGCATAATTATATGTAAGCTTGAATTAATTGGGTGGATTAAATAATTGTATATGTATCAAGGTATAGTTATACGTGAAAATGGAATATGATTGATGGAAATTGAAAATGAGGATTTATATATATAAATATATATTATGTATAATAGTTGTTGCCGAATGATACATGGGAATATTAAAATAGACTAGATGAGTGGGGTTTATTATATGCATGTAAATATGTATATCTCTTGATTAGTTGAAATAAGCATATGGAAATCCGGTTTTTTTTTCTTTAATTGCCGAATGTGATGTGGATTGGGATTAAACGTTTATAATAACCGAATGTGTGGTTGATTTATGTATGAAATTCGGTAGCATAAATTTGGATAAATATTTATGGATTGAGTAGTAGTATTTAAATATGGATCTTGGAAATAGGTGGTGGTATTGAATAATTAATTTAGTATATATATGTATTGATGGTTGCCGAATATGGTGGGTTAAAATGGGAGCATGAACTACGATTAATAGATGTTTTATTGAGGCATAGAAAATATGGATAGTGAACATATATTTATATATTATATAAATATATATATGTTTATGTGGTTGAGGAAAGGATTTATTTACCAAGCCTTTGGGTGTGTGAGTTATCATTTTCATTTCTTCAAGGACCAAAATACCTAATAAAGGTAAATGAAAGTGTCAGTAAATCTCTAAGTAAATAATTATCGTATATTATTTTCGTAAATTAGCATATCTTTGAAATTTGGAATTTTTGTAATTATATGTGAATTAGCCGAATTTAGCTAAGTATAAAATTGATTCGGTTAAGTTATTTGTGTGATATGTGCTATCGAATGTTCATATAATGAGTTGAAATGCGTAAAAGATTCGATATATGAAATGATTCGGGGAGAAAATTTAAAGTATTACTACTCAAAGCTATGAGCCTAGCAAGCAAGCCTTGGTGGTGAATTTATCGGGCTTTATGCCTAGTGAGCTTATTGCTGCGGTGAATGATTATCGGACCTCGGTCTCAGCGAGCTTATTGCTTGGTGAATGATTATCGGACCTTGGGTTCAGCAGGCTTATTGCCGGTGAATGATTATCGGACTGGGGTCTAGCGAGGCTTAGTGCCGGTGTGTGATTCAGGCTCATGCCTAGCAGGTTTTATACCGGTGACTTATAATACGAGCTTATGCTTACGGAATGATTGAATTGTGGTGGCAAATGAACAAGCTTAAGCTTATTCAAGTGAATTTGATTATTTGGCCATAAGGTATGTATTGACTTAAGTACAAATTATATGTGATGTTTATTGATTAAGTAAGTTGATAGATAATGTGTTTGTGTATTTGATAGTTTTGGATAGGTGGATAATATGATATTTGATGTTGTTTACTTGCAACATTAGAGTATTCAATGGATGTATGAGTACTTGTACATAAATCAGTTCGGCCATGTGGAGATTTTATGGATATACATTCGGACATGTGGAATTACTTATATAAATATATGTACTTTCGATTGTATGGAGTAAGTTGTATATGGTACCTATTAAAGTGGTGGTATTCGACTAAGATGATCAAAATGTACTATGTGATTTTATTAAGGTTATAAATGATTTGGTGTATAATAGCGAGGCTTTATGTTGGTAAATTATATCAAATTTATCGCTAGCAGTGCTCGGTGTTAGGTGTATTGCATTATGCTTTATGCCTAGTAAATTTTACGTGAGCAACGGTAAAAATAATAAAATGTGCTAAATGAGTTAAAGTGAACAGGTATGTAACAATTTATTTCCCTTTTAGAAATAAGGTAAGTTGATTATTGATATGTGATACAAGTTAAAAATGACGTTAATGGTAGTGAATGTGTATATGAAAAGCTACATATGGATTAATGCATAAATATGTGATATTAATGTTTGATTTTTTTAGCTTATATTCGGCCTAATGTTACATGAGGAATAAATTGAAATGTAAAATTTATATTAATATTAAAAGATTTATGTGCCTTCGATTAGTAGGTATTTCAAATGTGAACCTTTAACGTGGTTATAGTGATATATATATATGGGCAAAAATAAGGTCTATGGGATACTAAATATATTAATGATCCATGTGTGTTTGGAAATGTTTAAATTTAGGTGTAGATAAATGTTTGGTAGTTAAATTTCATAAGTATGGATTGTTTATACCGTAATAAATTATCAATGTCATTGAGGTAATATTTGAATTAAGTTAAGCTATGAATTAAGTGAATGAAACCATATGTTTAAGCATATGATGGGTTATATCCGGTTTAATGATATAAATATATGTATGATATGGAAATGCGAAATTCATATTCGTACAAAGTTTATATGTGCATTTGTCTATAAGGAAATTGAATGTGAAATTATGACTAACGTAATGTGAATTGTATAAATGTATTATGATAGTATGTGTTCGGTCAAACGGATGCTTGTCTGGACAAAACTTATTTCATGTTTAGTTACATGTGGATATTTGAATTTACAAGTATGGTTTGGTTATGTTTTATTAGATTATTATTGTTATTGAGTTATTATTTGCTTATGACTTACTAAGCTATGATAGCTTACCCTATATATGTATTTTTACCTATATTCATAGATTTTGGAGGCTAGTTGCAGGCTCGGGGATCGTTAGCGAAGTTTATCACACTATCGACTACTTTCGGTGTTTAAAAGCTGAATTAGAAATTTATGGCATGTATAGGCTATACTACTCTTTCAATACGGTTAAAGTTGTATATATATGTAAAGCCATGCGAAAATGGCTTGTACATCTTGTTAAATCTTGGAATTTATATTTTGGTTTGATTATCATGTTTGGTTGTGGTTTTGGTTGATTTGGTTTTTGGGTATATATATATAAAAAAAAAAAAAAAATTCTGTAGTTAAGTTTAGTAATACCTCGTGCTCGACTCTGATAATGGTCTCGGGTAAGGGGTGTTACAAGTACCGCAATCGGGCTACCCTTGGTGTGTAGCGGAGGGGTGGGTCGAGCTAGAATTCCCCACAGAAGTCATAAGGTTGGAAGGGAAATGGTGTGTGTAGCGGATGGACTTTTGGGGTGGGTTTTGCATTATCTTGTTTGTATACAATGCGATATGATTTGATATAAGGTCATTGTGGGCTAAGGCCCAAGATAACCGATATTGATAGGGCTTGGGCCTAATATGACTAATTGTATGTGAGTTGATTGCCAAGGGTTGTACACACTGAGTTTCAAAACTCACACTCTTTAATTTAATGTTTTAGGTAATCCTGAATAGACAGCTCGATGTAGGAGAGGACTCGGAGATGGCCACACTACAAGCTATTCAAATGTTTTAATTTATTCAAATGATTTTGTTTTAAATACTTTGTTTTTTTTCAGTGGATTGCGATAAGGCCATGTAACTCCTAATCGAATTTATATTTTGGGTTATTATTATTGTTTCAACTACCCACTTAAGAAATTTCATAAAATTATTAAAGTGTTAAAATGGTTTTCAAAATAAACTTTTGTTTTGGGCTTTTTGCTCACTTAAATTGTCAAATTATAAAATTGTTTTGGAGTATGCCTTTAATGTGACATTCCAGACTCGGGCCTAATTTCTAGGCCGGGTTTGGGATGTTACACATAGTGTAATCTACCACGTTATAGTCTCCTAGCAAATTGGATTCTGGCGTATAGTAACTATCGTAAAGGTGAATAAAGGTTTTAGGTTATTCTTATTTTGTTATCTAAGAGAAGGATATATCAAGTGAAGTACAAGCCGGGTGAGCTACCACCGTGCACATAGTATGCCCAGTTGCCTGAATACTGTGTTAGTTGGGTTTTGTAATGAGATCTGGTTAAGAGTCAACTAGATTGACTAGTCAAATATCAATTGTACATTATACTTATTTATGTTTCTCTTGGAACTTGTAGGCCATTAAGAAGGACAAATTTTGGATATAGTCGACACTTGTCAAATTCCAACAAGAGAAGTTGGTTATATATATGTGGGTGAGAAAGTTTGTGAGGAAGTTTTCTTCTTCCTTCAATTTTACTGTCTACTTTCTTTTTTAAAAATATCAATGTTATCCTTTTCTCATTAAGATGGAAGCTAAGGTTCTTGATTTAATCAGTGGTTTTTCTACCTCTTGGTAAGTATTATACCTCTACACGTTAAGTTTTTGAATGATTAAAGATGTTAAGAATTATAGGAAAAGTAAGTTATGAATGCAAAGTCTTGCGTGGAGGTTATTTAGGATTGAGATGTTAGTGATTGTTATAAATGAGGGTTGTAATAGAATCTATGTTCTTTAAGCAGTTGTTGCTGCTGCTGCTTTGAGAAGGATATCTAAGTTTGGAGCTTCGAGCTACTGAAGGTAAGTGTTAGGTAAGTCTTTATTTTGACTCCTACATGTTAATTGTTCAAGTAAAGATATATATATATATAATGATAAAATCTCAGATAATGGGTAAGTTTGTGAAGTATAGTAAAGATGTTATATCTGTATAATGAAGTTATGCATGAAGTACTGTATGAATATAAAGTGTTTGGTAAGTATGTAGGTAGGGTTTGAGATAAAGAATGTATTGATCGATTAGCTATACATAAACAGATCTGGGTAAGTAAATTCTAGATAAAATGTCCCTTGTGATGGCTCTGGTAGGGCAGGTATATTGCTAACCAAATTGACAGATCACGATATGAAAATAAGTGTAAGACCATGTGGTTGAGATCAATGGCAATATATGTTATGAAAACACTCATGCTGTAGCTTCCAATAAGATGAAGGCTGGACTGGCATATCAAGACATAAGAATGTGTAAGCCCATGTGGCTAAGACCCATGGTAGGATATGATTGTATGAAAGTTCATGTTGAAGCCTTCGATAATATGTAGATCGAACTGGCATATTATGACATGAAATTTTGTATAAGTCCATGAGGAAGAGACCCATGACACCTTCTGTGAAACTCCTTCAGGACAGTAAACATGTAATTGTGTATGTTGCCTTTGTGGCGTGATCTGTTTGGCCCTCGTGGCATATTCTGTTAAGTCTATGTGGTGAATTATGTATCGCATTTGTGGTAAGTTCTAGGTATATCTGGGTGTTCCTTATTAAATAAGTCTATGATAAGGATATGATTTGTCTGAAGTTGTTTTGGTTTGAAAAGTTCTATAATGTAATTGAATTTATCTTAAAGAAAATTTCTTGAAAAGAAGTATGGATCTGTATGTTCGATGAGCGTATTCACTGTTGTTATCTATCAATTTGGGAGCTAGCGTATTCTTAGATATCCAATTGTCTATTGGACTGATTTCATCTGTATTTTGTAAGATTGGAAGTCTAGGATGTTTGATATCCGCCAGATATGAACAGTGTTATGTTTTGATTCTAAATTATATATATTTGTGCTATTTGTTAACTTGTGTATTATTATGCTCTGTAACAAGAGTGTTGAAGAATGTTTCTGAATGGTCCTGCTAGTTCATTGTTAGTATGAGCTTGTGTTTTGGTATTGATCTAGAATATGATTTTTTTTAGTAAACTGATGGCATTCAACTCTTTGTGGGAATCCACCAAGTTTGTAAGTATCCACCAATGAACAATATATGTAAACAACCATTTTAGAATAAGTGTTTGTGTAAAGGGAAGGTCTTTATAGGAACACCATATACCCAGCCTGGTTGCCAAGCCCGAATATTGGGATGCCACACCACCGTCTCATGTCATACTCATTGTAACAACCAATTTTCAGTGAAATCAAAACAGTGGTTTCAGGACCACAAATCTTACGAGTAAATTAATGTTTTATTATTAATTTAATGTCTTTGGAATGTTAGTAGGGGTTTTTATTAAAATTTTGTTAAGAAATTTTAACGTTTGCATGCTTAATTATATGAAAAGGACTAAATCGTAAATAGTACAAAAGTAGAGTTCTATTACTTAAAGGTGTCATATGGCTATGAAACTTTAATGTAAGAGGACTTAGAAGGTAACTAGATTATTTATGTTGTTAATGGATGTTTATGGCAAGGATTTATTGAAATTATTAATGTTTTTAAAGGGAAAAATAGTAAATGGTAATTAAATCATAAAACAAATAAGTAAAAAAGTATCATCTTCTTCCGTTTGTTTTCTTCTTCAATCGAATTTATCAAGGAAACCATAGCTAGGGTTCGGCTTCTTCTTCTTTCTTGCATGATATGTTTTACAATCCTATTTTTAATGATTTTTATGTTTCCGGGATCGTAGCTTAATCTAGCTAGCCCAGGGATCAATTTGCAAAAGTGTTAAAGAATTAGGTTTTTCCATGAGCATTCTTACATGATTTTTGATGTTTAATGAAAGATTATAAGTCCTTGTTGATATATAAACTAGTTTTGTAAAGTTATTTTTGATGAAAATGGCATTCAAGGACTTATTTGTAAAAATGATAAAAGTTCACAGTGAAATTGTGAGATGATGGTTTGTATGAGCTTAAGGACTAAATTGTAAAAATTAAAATGTTAGGGGTAAAATTGTAATCTTGTAAAAATATGAAATATGGACTGAATTGAATAATAGAAGTATTAAATGAATTGAATTTGTATATTTAGCTTGGACGAAAAGCCTCACACATAATCATCAATCACATTTACCACATATTCATACATCATAAGCATGGACTTGTAATCATAAGGTCATTCTCATAGGTATAACTTACTCATTTACGTTCTTACCAAAATTCGGTCACATACCGAGCACATTGCTCATGAGTGTATACATACATATATCTGCACTTAATCGTCACATAATCACATTCATTTACACTTATTCCTTTTTCCATCTTTAACATAAACTTTAATTCTTTACCGTGTTGAACCACTTGGAATATCGAAGGATACTCGAAAATTGTCATATACGTAGTAAGATGCCAATGCCATATCCCAAATATGGTCTTACATGGGATCAAATGTCGATGTCGATGCCATATCCCAGATATGATCTTATATGAGATCTCATATCGACGTTGATGCCATATCCTAGATATGGTCTTACACGAGATCGTATGTCGATGCCATGTCCTAGACATGGTCTTACACGATTTCATACCGAAGCCAGGTCACAAACGTGGTCTTACACGGAATCACTATTTGATGCCCATGCTGTATCCAAAATATGGTCTTATGGAACTTAATTCGGTGCCGAGGCCATATCCCAGGTATAGTCTTATATGAGACCTTATTAATCTAATGTCGTGACAAGGGTATCTTTTTTATTCCTAAGGTTTAACCAGGACTTCGATATAGTAAAACTTCATCATTTTTTTTTCATCGAGACCTCATTATCCAATTTCATAAAAAGAATTTACATTTCATGTAATATCAAGCATTTAAATACATAATAACATAATGTCAATTTATTACACACAAACTTACCTCGACTTAAAATGGCGAAAGGGATCGAGTCGTCCAATATTCGTCTTTCTCCCGTTCTAAGTCCGAAACTCATTTTTCTTTATCTAAAATATCATATTTTACTTATTTAGTTATTATACTATTCAATTCAGTCCAAAAATCATATTATGTAAAAATTATATTTTTGCCCCTAAAATTTGTCATATTTACACTTTTACCCCTAGGCTCGTAAAATGATTTTTATTCAATTTCCTTGTATTTTAGCCCTTGCCAAACCATTTTCATAACTATTGCAGTCCATAATTTGCATTCATTCACACATTTTCATACATTTTTCAACTTTTTACAAACTAGTCCTTTTATGCGATTTCATCAAAAATTACTTAGTAAAAGTCGTTGAATACACACCGAGCATTCATATTCTACCATTAGACATAAAAAATAGTGCATTGAATCATGTACACAAGCAATTATTTCAAACAATCACCAACACGCTTTCACCGAAAAGCCGAAGGCTTAAACTAGCCATTCCTAGCTCGTAGATGGTCCTAGTGAATCTGGAGCTTCAACACAGAAATTTACACAACAATATATTAAAAAGTTAGCTAAGGACTCACCACTAGCAATCAAAAACATAATCCTAATCTATGTTCTCATGTTGTCGAAACCTTTAACATAACTAACTTGAAATCCAAATATCTCGATATACACATAATATTTTTTTTTCCTAAAACAAGTTCCATTCTTCTAATTATTCATCTACGACTAATTCCCAACCTTTAAACTATATAAAATTACTCAATTCATGGTATCAACTTTTTCGAAATGTTTTGTGGCTATTTTTTGACAATTCATTAAAACTCAAGAATTCTTTAACAAAACTTAAAAAAGTAAGTTTAGAAACCTCTTTTTCATGTCAAAACTAATTGAACAACACTTTGAAACCATGTTTTTACTCAAAATCCCAAAACCCACCATTAACAACCTAATTTTCAGCTTTTATTCAAAACATGTGATTTAATGGCTAAAAACATCTTTTTAAAGACTAAATAACTTTTAAAACTAATGGGAAGATGAATTGTTACCTTAGTAGATGAAAATCCAAGATTTTGAGCGAAAACCCAAAAAACTCGAAATCTTGACAATGGAGAAAACTATGGTGTTTTTGGGTGTTTTTCTTAACTTCTTTGGAGATTTATAACATAAGAGATGATAGAAATCAAAAGGATTTAGAATTTGGAATTTAAAATCAATTGAGAGAGTTGGGAGAACTATGGACGACACAAGTATGAGAGGGAATAAGACTAATGAGAAAATATGTAACAGCCCAATTTTAGGTCTAGTTGGAACAGTGGTTTCGGGACCACAAATATAACTCAATAAAAATTACTTTTATTATATTTTTATGGTCTACAGTTTTATGGAATGATTTCGTGAAAATTTCGTTCGAAAATTTTGACGTTTGGGCACTCAATTTAGTTAAAAGGACTAAATTGCAAAAGGTGCAAAATGTGTGTTCTAGAAGCTAGAGTGTCTAATTGCTATGCAATTTTAAGTTGGAGGTTAGCATGTGGATGTGATGTTAATACCTTGGTTGTGGATGTTTTGGTTGCCTAAGTATGCCATGAATTGTGCCATTGAATTGGTGTAAGTGTAAGTGTAAATAAGGCTGGCAAATGGCTTGGTAAATAGCCTTATTTTTGTCCACACGGGTAGACACACGGGCGTGTGTCTAGGCCATGTGTGACACTTATACAAATCAATACTTTTTTTCAAAATTAAAGGTATTTAAAACTCATATTTAGAAATTGATTTAATTTTCTAAAAACCACAGTAAAAAACATTATTGATAAACTAAGTCACAAAATTCCGAACACTCTAAGGCTAAAATCTCTAAAATACCCCTAAAACTCCTAGGCCTTACTTTTAGGTGTTACAATTTTATTATCTGGAAAGATATGAAGTCATCCAGGTAGTTAAATGAGAATTAATACGTTAAATATAGTAGTTGGCATTTAGGTGCAAGTCCGAGATTATAAGCGTGTCTGCCCTATACAGTGATGGAAACAAACTTTCGAAAGGAGAAATACAACTAAAAAGATTCCAAGGTATTCTATATTAAATCTCACTAAGTTCGTATGAACTTATAAATGTTTGTTTACGTTTCAGGTGTTGATGAATATGTGTTTGCCAGGGGAGACTAAGCTAGGAATGCGCCATAGAAGTGGTGAGTTAGGATATTATGCATACAGGGAACGTCATAGGATTTGGCGTGCAGTAGGATTTATGCTTATTCATGTCTATTTCAGTAAACTTTGTGTTCTAATTCAATTGTGATAAGTCTGAAGCACTATAGTGTTTTCAAAACCTTTTCTTGCTTTCTTTGAAATTGAGTTTTTAATTAAAATAATAATAAAATGAACTAAGTAAGGAGTATCCTTCATCTGTTTTGAAATTTTGCTAAGTTATGTGTACTAAAACCCGAGATCCAGACCCAATGAATCGGGTTGGGTTGAAGACGTTACACTTGTTGTGACCCTTATAATTTGAATATGAAAAGTAAATTTGTATGACGTCAAATTATCCCTTTCATGTGATTTTGATGATATGTTGTAACACCTGAAACCCGACCTAGAAGTTTAGACTGAATCCTGAATGTTACATTGATCACCAATGTGATCATAGGTAAATGTTTACAAAACAAGTTAACATGTTGAAATGTATCATTTAATCATTTAAAATCCAGTCAGAAAAATTGCAATTTAAATAATATGTATATGAGTGAAATAAAAATGAATAAATCTTAAAACGGAACTTGTACCACAGTTTTATATAATTTTACATTTTAAAACTGAATAACAAAGTAGAACTGAAAACAAAAACTAAAAGTTTATTTTCCACTGAGACTGTCTGAGACCTCCGAATACCGAGCCCAGCTGCAGAAAATAGAAGTGTACCTGAAAATGAAACACTAAGAAGGGGTGAGCTACTCGATCTCAGTATGAGTTCAAATGAAAAACAATGCACTAGCAGTAGAGAATTCCAGATGACAAAATAGTAGCAGAATACACTTACAGATATATGCAAAAACAAAGACAGTATGGAACCAATACCTCAACACATGTAACAATCAGAGCACATCGAGAATACACTAACAAGTGTTATTCAGACAAACAGAGTACAGACAAATAGATCCACATGAATGGAGTCAAATACTGAATCCCAACTATCCAGCCAACATACCTCTCCGTCCCCTGGTCACACCCCATAAGAGCTATTAAGCAAATCCAACTGAAACACACTATATAGGACCTTGAAAGGCACATCCAACCTGTAACACCCCTTACCCGTATTCTAGGCCGGAGCCGGGTACAAGGCATTACCGTACTTGACTCACATGGTCATAAAACTTTGGGTTATCAAAATCCATTCTAAATTAAAACTTTTCCATTTTCATATCTAACCTCATTATAATGGGCCTACAAGGCCCTAAACATACTTCTAGAAGGTTTCAGAAATAAATCGAAAACTTTTACAAACTTAGAAAAAATTTACCTAAACAGGGGCCACACGCCCGTGTGAAGTGGGACATGCCCGTGTGTGTAGGCCGTGTGGTCACACACGCCCATGTCCCTCACCCGTGGTCGACACTAACTTATTTCACACAGCCGAACACACGCCCGTGTCCCTGGCCCGTGTCCTTCACACGACCTCGACACGCCTGTGTCTCAGCTCGTGTACCAAAACCGTGGCATTCTGTTTATGATGTCATCATCTCACTATGGTTACACAGCCAAGGCACACGCCCATATCCTTAGACCGTGTGTCGAACTAAATTCCAATTTCAAGGTGCAGACTTCACATGGCCTGGGCACACGCCCATATTTGTGGCCGTGCCTCTCACACGGCTGAGACACACGACCGTGTCTCTGCCTGTGTGTTTATTATAAAGCTTACTAACATGTAAAACTAACATGCTGGGGACACACCGCCTGGTCACACACCCATGGGACTGATCATGTGTCACACACGGCCTAGACACACGCCTCTGTGTCTTCCTGTGTGGACATGAACAAGGCTATTTGCCAAGCTCTTTTGTCACCCTAGCCCACATAACATGATCTCATACAACAAATCATCAAATAAGTCAATTTGTGCAACAACACTTTCTTGAATAACCTCATATTTCATAAATTAATCATACTGAGCCATCAACTATGACAATATACAAAAGAGTTCATCCTTAAAGGAGCCAATACATTCTTGACCAAAATAACAAAATAATTCACCTAGTCTAGCCCCTATACATGCCATTTGATCACTGTGTGTGGAGGCATTCCAAATCTTCCCTTCACCAACCGTTTGATCATTGGGATAATCATCAAGAGCATGGAATCGTGTCTTAGACAACAATCTTAGAAGAGTATGCCATATTTAATACTGTAACAGCCCGATTTAGGGGCTAGTCAGAATAGTGATCTCAGGATCCCTAATTCGAGATTAGAGAAATTTATTTTCATGTTATATTATAAGTCAGAGCATGATAAAATATGTGGACGAGAATTTTAGTACTTTAATTTTAACGATTTCATGCTTAATTGCGAGAAAGAACTAAATCGCATAACGTGAGAAAGTTCCATTCTATAGGCTAGAGATACCAAATAGCCATAGATTGTTAGTTGGAGGTCTTTAAAGGGCAATTACACCCTTAAAGTTAGCATGGCCGGCCATAGGAGACAAAGATGGACAATGTTAGTCAAGGTTGGTAATAGTTGGTGACTTATTTGACTTGTATTAATAAAATAATGAGAGAAAAAAATATCATCTTTTCTCCTTTTCTCTTCCACCGAAAATTAGCAGCAAATAGGGGCTAGAAAGCTTCAAAAATTTCAGTACACTCATCTCTTCACAAGTAAGTGTTCTAGTGAACTTTGCTTGAAAATAATTGTACTTTTGAGACCACTAAGGCTTAAGCTTTCAAATGAGGGGACTATTGTGCAATATTGTGAAAAGTTTAGAGTTCTATCATGAAAGCTATCTTAGTTATTTGCTGCATTTCCATGGAAGAAATTGAGTCTTAGTTGGTAGATGAACAACTTTTGTGAAAGGTGTTAGCATGAAAATACAAAATAGGACCTTGATGAATAGGTTACAAAATTTGTAGAAAGTATGTGAAGTGTTGAGTTTTGATGATAGGTATAAGAGTATCAAATGTTCACATAGGCTTGTTGAAGGTAGAAATATGATTAGAATTTATTTTCGAGCCTAGGGGCAAAATGGTTATTTTGCCAAAGTCTAGCGGCAAGAAAAATAGTAATTTATGCCTAAGCATGATTTTTGAAATGTTATTATTAATATAGTGATTAAAACGAGTTGAATTGCTATTATAGAGCAAGAAGAACCGAGGACCCGCCTTGATCGGGGAAAGAACAAATTCTCAGACTAGATTGACAAGCTAGCTCATTTTGAAATCGAGGTAAGTTTGTATGTGATTTAAGTAACATTTATATTAGCATGTTGAGAAATGCTTGGCCTTATGTTAATGCATGATGCACTACCAATTTGAGTAGTTAACGTGAATGAAATGTTGAAATTCTAATGGGTCATATTAATTATAGAAATGTTATCATTGAGATATGAAATAGATAAGGTCCCGTATAAGACTATGTCTGGGACATGGCCTCGGTACCGAGTTGAGATCCCGTATAAGACCATATCCGAGATATGGCCTCGGTAAGAAATATGAAAATCGTATAAGACCGTAATCAGAATATGGCATCGACACATGATAGAAATTCCATATAAGACCATATCCGGGATATGGCATTGGCATTTAGAGGTGACTCCATGTTAGACCACCTCGAGGATGTAGCATTGGCTTTATACTTACAGTAGTATCGATAAACACACGTCTTTGACTATCCCTTGAGAATAGTGGGATAAGTAGATGAATTTAGAAGTAGAGATGTGAATGATAATTAAGTCATGTGAATGAGTGAATACAGATACTCGTGAATGAGTCACGAAGAATCGGTTGCGATATGTGGCACGGTATGTGCTAGATAAGGGCAATTGTAAGTAAGTATTGTCAAGAAGCCTTGATTCGAGTTCGGTTAGCTAATACCGTGGATGGATTATTTTATGAGCTTATTATTGTTAATTATTTCCATGCAAATTTACTAAGCTTTATGCTTACCCTTTTTCATTGCCCTTCTTTCTTGTAGTATTGCCAAGGTGAATCGTGGAACGTGGACGTAGGAGTTTGGAAATCACACTATCGACAGCATTTTGGTATAACAATTTTAGACTTATTTTGAGTATGGTGTGTATAGGACTTGAGTATTTTGTTAAGTTGTAATTGTTAGTCAAAGTGTTGGCTACGTAAGTTAGTAAAAGTCATTTTTGAAATGGCCTCATAAGCTAGGCATATACTTGGCAAACTCTTTTGTTTAACGAAGATAAAATTCATGAAGTGTATGTCCCTTTAATTACCTTGTATGTTGGATTGAGCTCTTAAACTTGCTTATGGGGTAGGTGTTGTATTGCTTGAGTGGAAGTATGTATGTGTGCACTCTAGGGTGGCAATGGCTTGATATATAGCCTTCAAATTGTCCACATAGGAAATCACACGGGCATGGGACAAAACCGTGTGGGGGGCACGGCTAGCACATGGGCGTGCACCCAGGCCGTGTGAAGTCTGCACATTCCACTTGGGATTTGAGTCACCACACGGCTGTAGCACTTGGGCATGTGTATAGGCCGTGTGGATAAGTCAGAATTGGCCACGTTTGGGAGACACGGGCGTGTTAGGGCCATGTGAAATTTGTCAGTGTCGACAATGGGTGGGAGACACGGGCATGCCTTAAGGGCACACGGGCGTGTCCCTAGGCCTATACGGGCGTGTGGCCCCTATTTTATTAAAAAGTTTCTCGAACTCGTGAAAGTTCTCGAAATGTTTCTGATACTTCTTGGAAGTATGTTTACGGCCTCTTAGGCCGATTATGTACGAGTGATAGGGTTAAACAAAATTTTATAACCCTATTCTAAATGCTTAAACAAGATTAACTATGTAATGCCTCAAACCCTGTATCGGCTCGAATACGGGCAAGGGGTGTTACATTTATTTGTATCAGAGCTATGGTTTAGTTGATTCTAGGACTAACGTAGTGTAAGTATGAGTCTAGCTATACATGCCATATGTAAGAGTGTCTGAGTAATGATAGTGTGATGACTCCTGACGTATAAAATTGTGTTTTATGTAGTAGATGGATTTTGATCCAGACCAAACTACAGTCGATGATGCTGCGAGTAATGCATCGGCTCCCGCTCAAGGGACCGCGCTAGTAGACCTAAGACCTTGAGTCATGGAGAAGAGGCTCGAGAAGCCTTTCTCCACATGATGAGCAACTGGTATATTGAGTATACCCAAGCGAATCCTAACACTCAACCCCCTTTGCCCTCACCTATCCCTCAACTTGCTCTAGTAGCTCCTCAAGTGGTTGAGGTGGTAAGAAGAGAAAGGCCTCCGATGGATAAGATCCAGAAGTAAGGAGCTGAGGAATTTCGGGTGAATAAGTATGATAACTCAGAGAAAGCAAAATTTTGGCTCGAGAATACCATCTGGGTGTTCAATGAGTTATCCTGCACGCTTGAGGAGTGCTTAAAATGTACGGTGTCTCTCTTGAGAGATTCAGCCTACCAATGGTGGAACACCCTGGTGTCGGTAGTGCCAAGGGAAAGAGTTGGTTGGGAATTCTTCCAAGAGGAATACCGGATGAAGTATATTAGCTAGAGGTTCATCGACCACAAGAGAAAGGAGTTGTTGGAATTGAAGCAATGACGTATGTCAGTGACCGATTACGAACGGGAGTTCGTAAGGCTTAGTAAGTATGCGTGAGGGTGCGTGTCTACAAAAGCCATCATGTGCAAGAGGTTTGAGGATGGATTGAATGAAGATATCCGCCTATACGTGGGAGTTCTCGAATTAAAGGAGTTTGTAGTGTTGGTGGATAGGGCCTGTAAAGCCGAGGAGTTGGCTAAAGAGAAGAGAAGAGTGGAGTACGAGTCTCATGACTCGTGACTCGAGGAAGAGGCAACTAAATAAGTCTCACCAATCTTCATCTAAGAAATCGAAGGATTCCACTACTCGATCAGTCACCTCAGCGGGGTTTTCAACCCGAAGTAAGGGCAAGCGATTCTTGGGATCAAAAGGGCAAACCACATCTGTTGCTAGTGTGGACAACGTTCGACCGAGTAGACCGGAATGTCCTCAGTGTGGCAGGCGCCACTCTGGTGAGTGTCAGGCTAATGAGAAAGCCTACTTCAGATGTGGGTCCTTAGACTAATTTATTAGAGATTGTCCCGTTGTAGACAAAAAGAAAAGCCTCAGAATGCAAGATCGAGAAGTTCCACTAGGTGAAGACCATTGAGAAACCCGAGGTTTGAGATGGGAAGCAAGAACCTTTTTAAAGAGCAAGCTGCTAGAGTCGAGGGTAGAGCACCCACGAGGACATATGCCATCCGTGCTCGTGAAAAGGCATCTTCCCCCAAAGTGATCACGGATATCTTTTCTCTTTATAATACTCGTGTTATAGCTTTAATTGACCCGGGATCTACCCATTCATACATATGCATAAAATTAGTCTCTAGCATGAGCATGCCTATAGAGTCTGCCAAATTTATCATAAGAGTGTTTAATCCCCTAGGCAACTGTGTGTTGGTTGATAGAGTTTGTAAAGGGTGCCCTTTGATGATTAAAGGTCATTGTTTCCCGGTCGATCTTATGTTGTTACCGTTTGATGAATTTGATGTCATTATTGGGACGGATTGGTTAGTTACCCATGGTGTAATTGTGAATTGTGGGAAGAAACATATCGAGTTGAGAGATGAAAATGGAAATTTTATTCGTGCTGAATCGGATAAATCGGATAGGTTGCTAATAGTTATATCAACCATGTCGCCTCAGAGGTATCTAAGGAAGGGGCATAAGGCTTATCTTGCCTTTGTGTTGAACACTAAAGAGACTGAGTTAAAAATTGAGTCAGTACCCGTAGTATGAGAGTACCTAGATGTTTTCCCAGAAGAATTGTCAGGGCTACCTCCGGATAGAGAGATTGAATTTGGGATTGAATTAGTTCCGAGTACTTGTACCAGCCTGATTTAGGGTCTAGTCGGAATAGTGGTGTGAGACCAAGAAATCGAGATGGATTTATGAGTTTTTAAGGTTTAGGTCATGTTTGCAAGCTAGTTTGAAAGTTTCGTGACGCAATTTTGCTAAATTGTGGTTGAATGGTCCAAAAGGACTAAATTGCAAAAGTTGCAAAATATGAGTTTTTAGAAGCTTTTTGTATGAAATAGCTATAGAATAATAATTATAAGCCCTTAAATAGCAATTTTCCCAAAATTTAAACTTTGGACAAAATTGGTCATGAGATAGTTTTATGGAAATTTTTAAAGAGAGGGGCATTTTGGTCATTTAACTATTAAATGATTAAAATGGGAAAAAGATGACAAAAATCCATTCATCTTCTTCCCCAAGCTGTCGAAAATCCTAACAGCCATTGTTAGGGCTCTTTCAAATTTTCAAGCTTGCTAGTAAGTGCTGCTAAGCCCGGTTTTTGATATTCTTCGTGTTTTTGAAGTCTCGGTAACATGAGTAAGCTATTTTTAGCTATTTAATGAGCTATTTTGATGTTTTATGGAAGATTATGAAAGCTTGATGTAGTAGAAACATCTTTTGTTAAGTGATTTTCCATGAAAATGCATGTAGGGACTTGATTGTGAAAATCTTAAGTTTAGTCATACATGTGTGATTTTGTGAGAATTGATGATTGCTATAGTTAAGACTATTAATCAGCTAAGCATGTAGATTAAGAAAATTGTATGAAAATAATTTTACGAGCCTAGGGGCAAAAGTGCAAATATGAGAAAGTATAGGGGCAAAATAGTAATTTTGCTAAAGTATGAGTTATGAGTCAATTAGGTCAATATGATTATTAAATGTTCTATTTATGAGTATAGATCAAGAAAAATGAAGCTCGGATCGAAACCGAGGCAAGAACAAAGTCGAAGACTAAATTACATATTTACATGCATTTTGTATATCGAGATAAGTTTGTATGATTTCTAAGCTTTATGATTTTTATCATTGAATTACTTAGTGTTATGTACACTATTTTCATGAAATGTTCAAAGTTATCAAGCAAGTTATCATGTAAGTCCAAGGACCCAAGCTTGGCATTGAACAAGTTATCATGTAAGTCCAAGGACTCAAGCTTGGCATTGATCAAGTTATGAAGCAAGTTATCATGAAAGTCCAAGGACCCAAGCTTGGCATTGAACAAGTTATCATGCAAGTCCATGGACTCAAGCTTGGCATTGATCAAGTTATCAAGCAAGTTATCATGTAAGTCCAAGGACCCAAGCTTGGCATTGAACAAGTTATCATGTAAGTCCAAGGACTCAAGCTTGGCATTGATCAAGTTATCAGGCAAGTTATCATGTAAGTCCAAGGACCCAAGCTTGGCATTGAACAAGTTATCATGTAAATCCAAGGACTCAAGCTTGGCATTGATCAAGTTATCAAGCAAGTTATCATGTAAGTCCAAGGACCCAAGCTTGGCATTGAACAAGTTATCATGTAAGTCCAAGGACTCAAGCTTGGCATTGATCAAGTTATCAAGCAAGTTATCATGAAGGTCCAAGGACCCAAGCTGGGCATTGAACAAGTTATCATGCAAGTCCATGGACTCAAGCTTGGCATTGATCAAGTTATCAAGCAAGTTATCATGAAGGTCCAAGGACCCAAGCTTGGCATTGAACAAGTTATCATGTAAGTCAAAGGACTCAAGCTTGGCATTGATCAATTTATCAAGCGAGTTATCATGTAAGTCCATGGACCCAAGCTTGGCATTGATTCAAGAAGAGATATTTCATGTAAGTCCATATCTAGGATATTTGGCATCAAGTTCATGGCAAAAGATTTAGTATCCTCGTTTATTCGTAGAAATTCATCGAGTAAATGAGTAAGTTAAGATGATATAACAAGAAGTTAAGAAAGCAAAGTTATCATTAAGTGAAATTGGGTAATATTTATGTTATGAATGATGAATTAGAGATCTTGATTTTTACGTTAAAGTATGTTGATCAGATTGATCAAGTGATACAGGTACCTTGTTTAACTTACAAGTATGAGAATAGTAAGTATCATGAGACAAGTAAGAATTATGTGTGAATAAGTAAGCTTTATAGCTGATATTATGATACCATTGTTATGTCAAATGGTTTATATTAAGCAAGTTTATCTAATATGTGTCTTACATGCAAACTTACTAAGCTAAGTGCTTACGTCTTTAATTCTTTCTTTATATGTAGACCCGCCAAGCTAACTTGTGGATCGTCGGAGTCGGAGCTCGTAGCACACTATCAATCCTTATTTTGGTATAGCTAAATTATTTTACTAGGTATGGTATGTATAGGGAGCATTCATTTTGAGAACATGTTTTAAGAAGGGATAATGTATAAGTTATTAAGTTATTATTTTTTTGTAAATGGCTAAGTAATTGGCCAAATTGATTATGTATGTATGTTTATTGAACTCAATGAAGTATGTAGTATTGTTCTTGAAAATGTATTGGCTGATCTTAGTTTCAAGGTGGCACACGGTTAGACACACGGGTGTATGTCTAGGCCGTGTATACCCTGCACCTTATTGTTTTAAAACAGGATAGGCCACGGTTACTCCCCACGGCTGTTTGTGTGAGCCGTGTAGGACACACGGTTTGGACATAGGCGTGTGCCCAAGCCATGTGGATCAAGTCAGTAGCTTCCCACGGTTGGAAGACACGGGCATGTCAAGACCGTGTGAATAAAGTCAGTAACTCCCCACAGTTGTAGGCATGGGCATGTTTAGAGGTACAGGGGCGTGTCCCATGTGACTTAGGCATGTGAACCCTGCTTCAAGGAAGAGTTTTTGACTAAGTCCCAAAAGTTTTCGGACTTGTGATTAAGGCCTCGTAGGCTCATGAAATGTATGATTAGTCTAAGAAAGAGAAGTTTTAAGTTGGAACGAAATTTTACAGCCCATAAGTGTATGTTCATGTGAGAGCAAGCATGTTAATGTCTTGTATCTAGTCTTAGCATCAGTCTTGGGTACGGGGTGTTACATTTAGTGGTATCAGAGCGACGGTTTAGTCAGTTCTAGGACTAACGTAGCACGAGCATGAGTCTAGCTATACATGCCATATGTAAGAAAGTTATTTTTAATGATAGTGTTACGACTCTTGACGACTTAAATTATGTTTATACATATAGTAATGGATCCTGGTAGAGCTATGGCGGATGATGTAGAAAGTAACGCACCAGCTCCCATTGAAGGGACGGTGCTGAATGAGAACGAGAATAGACCCACTACGGTGAGTCAAGGAGGAGGAGAAGAGGCTAGAGAAGCCTTCCTCCATATGATGAATACATGGTATACGGAGTTCATTCGTGCGAACCCGAATGCACAACCCCCTTCTATTCCACAACTTATCCCTGCAGCCCCTCAAGTGGTAGAGGTGGTAAGAGGAGATAAGCCTCCAATTGATAGGATCAGGAAACATGGGGCAGAAGAGTTTCGGGCTAAAAGAGATGATGATCCAGAGAAGGCTGAATTCTGGTTAGAAAATACCATCAGGGTATTCAATGAGTTGTCATGCACCCCTGAGGAATGCATGAAGTGTGTAGTTTCTCTTTTAAGAGACTCTTCTTACCAATGGTGGAGCACCATTGTGTCGGAGGTGCCAAGGGAAAAGGTCACATGGGAATTCTTCCTAGAAGAGTTCAAGAAAATGTATATCAGCCAAAGGTTTGTAGATCAGAAGAAGAAGGAATTTATAGAGCTAAAGCAAGCCAAGATGTCAGTAACTGATTATGAGCGAGAGTTTGTACGACTCAGCAAGTATGCTCGCAAATATGTATCCACTGAGGCCATTATTAGTAAAAGGTTTGAAGATGTATTAAATGAGGACATCAAGTTGTTTGTTGCTGTCCTAGAATTAAAGGAATTTGTTGTACTAGTAGAAAGGGCTTGTAAAGCCAAAGAACTAGTAAAAGAGAAGAAGAAGTTTGAAATGGAGTCTCGTGACTCTAAAAATAGACAGTGGAATAAGTCATTCCAATCTTTGTCCAAGAAGTCAAGAGATTTCCCTACTCGATCAGCTACTTCCACTGGGTTTTCAAGGAAAGACAAGAGTAAACAGTATTCAGGAAATAAAGCACAGACTACTTCAGTCGCTAGTGTAGGGAACATTCGATCTGACATACCTGAGTGCCTACAGTGTGGCAAACGTCATCTTGGAGAATGTTGAGCACATGAAAATGCATGTTTTAGATGTGGTTCCCAAGACCATTTCATAAAAGATTGTCCAGAGATGATGAAAGAAGAGAGAACTCAGAACCCAAGATCCGGGAGTATGGCACGAGGAAGACTGCTGAGAAACCCGGGAAGTGGGGCACATGGAAGACGTAACCCTAGAGAGTAGGCCGCGAGACCCGAGGGTAGAGCGCCTGCAAAAACTTATGCCATTCACGCTCACGAAGTGGCATCGTCCCTGATGTTATTACGGGTACCTTTTCTTTTTACAATATCAAAGTTATTGCTTTAATAGATCCTGAATCCACACACTCTTACATTTGTATGAAATTAGTATCCGATTTGAGTATGCCTGTAGATTCTACAGAATTTATGATTAAAGTGTCCAATCCTTTAGGCAAGAGTGTGTTGGTTGATAAAGTATGTAAAGATTGTCCATTAATGTTTAAAGGTCATTGCTTTAAAGCAAATCTTTTGTTGTTACCATTTGATGAATTCGACCTTATTCTTGGTATGGATTGGTTGACTACTCATGATGTGATAGTTAATTGTGATGAGATGTGAGAATGGGGATACTCTTCACGTAAAATCAGATGAACAAGATGGATTGCCAGTAATGATTTCTTATATGACGGCACAGAGATGTTTAAGAAAAGGGTATAAAGCATATTTAGCCCTTGCGATGAATGATAAAGAGACAGAGCTAAAGATTAAGTCAGTGCCAATAGTATGTGAGTACTTGGATGTTTTCCCTAAGCAATTGCCAGGACTACCACCAGTTAGAGAGGTTGAGTTCAGCATTGAGCTAGCTCCGGTGGTGTACCGATATCCATTACTCCTTACAGAATGGCTCCAACAGAGTTGAAAGAGCTAAAGACACAGTTGTAAGAGTTGACAGACAAGGGCTTTGCAAGATCAAGTTGTTCACCATGGGGTGCTTTGGTTTTATTTGTGAAAAAAAAGGGGGCACCATGGGATTGTGCATAGACTACCGTCAGCTTAATAAAGTGACAGTAAAGAACAAGTACCCTTTGCCTAGGATCGATGATTTGTTCGATCAATTGAAAGGAGCTACTGTGTTCTCCAAAATAGATTTGAGATCAGGGTACTACCAACTGAGAGTGAAAGATTTAGATGTATCCAAGACTGACTTTCGAACAAGGTATGGGCATTATGAATTTTTGGTCATGCCCTTTGGGTTGACCAATGCACCTGCAGTATTCATGGACTTAATGAACCACATCTTTAGACCATACCTTGATAAGTTTGTAGTCATTTTTATTGATGACATACTGATTTATTCCAGAAATGAGAATGAGCATGCTGAACATCTGCGTATAGTTTTACAGACTTTTCGAGAAAATCAGTTATATGCCAAGTTCAGTAAAAGCGAGTTTTGGCTCAAGGAAGTAGGATTTCTTGGACATATTGTCTCGAAAGATGGAGTTCGAGTAGATCCAAGTAAAATCTTGGCCATAATGGACTGGAAGCCGCCTAAGAACATCTCTGAGAATAGAAGTTTTCTAGGCTTAGCAGGCTATTACAGACAATTTGTGATGGGGTTTTCTATGATTGCAACCTCGATGACTAAATTGTTACAGAAAAATGTGAAGTTTGTGTGGACAAAAAGATGCCAACAAAGTTTTGAAAAACTGAAGGCAATGTTGAAAGAAGCTCCAATTTTAGTACAACCCGAGTCAGGGAAAGAATTTATAATTTACAGCGACGCATCCTGAAATAGATTAGGCTGTGTACTTATGCAAGAAGGCAAGGTGATTACTTATGCCTCTAGACAGTTGAAGCCTCATGAGAAGAATTATCTGATGCATGATCTAGAATTAGCGGCTATAGTCTTTGTTTTGAAGATTTGGAGACACCATTTATATGGTGAAAGATGTCAGATTTTTATTGATCACGAAAGTCTAAAATATTTGATGACGCAGAAAGAGTTGAACTTAAGGCAACAGAGATGGTTAGAGTTGATAAAAGACTATGAATTGGTCATTGACTACCATCCAGGAAAGGGGAATGTGGTCGCCAATGCTTTGAGCAGGAAGTCCCTTTTTGCATTAAGGGCAATGAATTTGCGGATGACCTTATCCGACGATGATTCTATTCTCGCTGAATTGAGAGCTAGACCAATGTTTCTTCAAGAGATCTTTAGAAGATAACGAATTACAAGTCAAGAGAGCTCAGTGCGAGTCAAATATTGAATCTGACTTTCGGAGTAATCCTGATGGATACTTGATGTTTAGAGATAGAGTTTGTGTACCGAGAAAAGAAGAGCTTATTCAGAGAATTTTGCACGAGACACATAACGGATGTTTATCTGTACATCTGGGTAGTACTAAGATGTATAATGACTTGAAGCAACTGTATTGGTGGCCGAAAATGAAGAAAGACATTTCAGAGTTTGTTTCCAAGTACGTGATTTGTCAGCAAGTAAAAGCTGAACACCAAGTACCTTCGAGTTTGCTTCAGCCCATCTTGGTTCCCTAGTGGAAATGGGACCGTATCACCATGGATTTTGTAACGGGTTTACCGTTGTCTCCAAGTAAGAAAGATGTTATATGTGTTGTAGTTGATAGACTCATAAAGTCAGCCCATTTTATACCTATACGAGTTGATTTCTCACTCGATAAGTTGGCGAACTTGTATGTTTCAGAAATAGTAAGGCTTCACGGAGTTCCCTTATCGATCATATCTGATAGAGATCCGAGATTCACCTCTAGATTTTGGAAGAAGCTGCAAAAATCCTTGGGCACAAAGTTAAGCTTTAGTACGACTTTTCATCTTCAAACCGACATTCAGTTAGAGAGATTAATTCAAGTACTTGAGGATATGCTCATATGTTGTATTTTAGAATTCCAAGGCAGTTGGGAAAAGTTTCTCCCATTGGTAGAATTCGCTATAATAATTGCTTTCAGTCAAGCTTAAAAATGGCGCCTTATGAGGCTCTATATGGGCGTAAGTGCAGAACGCCTTTGTTTTGGACTGAACTCAAAGAATACCAAATTCACGGGGTTGATTTGGTTAGAGAAGCTGAAGAGAAGGTGAAGATAATACGAGAATGTTTAAAGGTCGCATCAGACAGACAGAAATCCTATTCAGATTTAAAAAGAAAAGAGATAGAGTATCAAGTTGGGGATAAAGTTTTCTTGAAAGTGTCACAGTGGAGAAAAGTTCTCAGATTTGGTCGGAAGGGCAAGTTGAGTCCACGTTTCATTGGACCTTACGAGATTATTGAGAGAGTTGGGATGGTAGCTTATCGGTTGGCTTTGCCATCAGAATTAGAAAAGATGCATGATGTGTTTCACGTGTCAATGTTGAGACGCTACCGATCAGATCCTTCACATGTAATTACCCCGTCAGAAATAGAGATTCATCCCGACATGACTTATGGTGAAGAACCAGTCAAGATTTTGGCTCGAGAAGTAAAGCAATTAAGAAATAAAAGTATTGCCTTAGTGAAAGAATTATGGTAAAGATATGGAATAGAAGAAGCTACATGGGAACCAGAAGAGAGTATGAGAAACCAATATCCAAACCTTTTTGCTGGTAAGATTTTCGAGGATCAAAATCCCTAAGAGGGAGAATTGTAACAGCCCGATTTAGGGCCTACTCGGAATAGTGGTGTGAAACCACAAAGCCGAGATAAATTTATGAGTTTTTAAGGTTTATGTCATGTTCGCATGCTAGTATGAAAGTTTCGTGAATCAATTTTGCTAAATTGTGGTTGAATGGTCCAAAAGGACTAAATTGCAAAAGTTGAAAAATATGAGTTTCTAGAAGCTTTTTGTATGAAATAGCTTTAGAATAATAATTATAAGTCCTTAAATAGAAATTTGCCCAAAATTTAAATTTTGGACAAAATTGGTCATGAGATAGTTTTATGGAAATTTTTAAAGAGGGACATGTTGGTCATTTACCTATTAAACGATTAAAATGGGAAAAAGATGACAAAAATCCATTCATCTTCTTCCCCAAGCTGCTGAAAATTCTAATAGCCAATGTTAGGGCTCTTTCAATTTTTGAAGCTTGCTAGTAAGTGCTCCTAAGCCCGGTTTTTGATATTCTTCGTATTTTTGAAGTCCCGGTAACATGAGTAAGCTATTTTTAGCTATTTGATAAGCTATAATGAATGTTCAAAAATGTGGTCATGTATGACATGCATGTATTTTGATGTTTTATGGAAGATTATGAAAGCTTGATGTAGTAGAAACATCTTTTGTTAAGTGATTTTCCATGAAAATGCATGTAGGGACTTGATTGTGAAAATCTTAAGTTTAGTCATACATGTGTGATTTTGTGAGAATTGATGATTGCTATAGTTGAGAATATTAATTAGCTAAGCATGTAGATTAAGAAAATTGTATGAAAATCATTTTACGAGCCTAGGGGCAAAAGTGCAAATATGAGAAAGTATAGGGGTAAAATAGTAATTTTTCTAAAGTATGAGTTATGAGTCAATTTAGTCAAAATGATTATTAAATGTTCTATTTATGAGTATAGATCAAGAAAAATGAAGCCCGGATCGAAACCGAGGCAAGAACAAAGTCGAGGACTAAATTGCATATCTACATGCATTTTGTATATCGAGATAAGTTTGTATGATTTCTAAGCTTTATGATTTTTATCATTGAATTACTTAGTAAAATGTACACTATTTTCATGAAATGTTCAAAGTTATCAAGCAAGTTATCATGTAAGTCCAAGGACCCAAGCTTGGCATTGAACAAGTTATCGTGTAAGTTTAAGGACTCAAGCTTGGCATTGATCAAGTTATGAAGCAAGTTATCATGAAAGTCCAAGGACCCAAGCTTGGCATTGAACAAGTTATCATGCAAGTCCAAGGACTGAAGCTTGGCATTGATCAAGTTATCAAGCAAGTTATCATGTAAGTCCAAGGACCCAAGCTTGGCATTGAACAAGTTATCATGTAAGTCCAAGGACTCAAGCTTGGCATTGATCAAGTTATCAGGCAAGTTATCATGTAAGTCCAAGGACCCAAGCTTGGCATTGAACAAGTTATCATGTAAGTCCAAGGACTCAAGCTTGGCATTGATCAAGTTATCAAGCAAGTTATCATATAAGTCCAAGGACTCAAGCTTGGCATTGATCAAGTTATCAACCAAGTTATCATGTAAGTCCAAGGACCCAAGCTTGGCATTGAACAAGTTATCATGTAAGTCCAAGGACTCAAGCTTGGCATTGATCAAGTTATCAAGCAAGTTATCATGTATGTCCAATGACCCAAGCTTGGCAATGAACAAGTTATCATGTAAGTCCAAGGACTCAAGCTTTGCATTGATCATGTAACATCCGGGATTTTAGGGGCTCTGCATTTATTTTATATCTGTGTGTGTGTGGTATGCATAGTATGTTGTTTAAGTGTGTTTGGGGTCCCCGAGAAGGCTCGAGGTTGAGTAGAGGCCTTGGTAAAATTTCAAGTTTTGGTACTTTAAAGGGGGGATAACTGGTTGGGTCAGGCTTCAAGAGTTTTTGCTTGTGTTTGATGACACAAGAAATGCAGTAGTAAGGTGGCAAGGAGACGCCACCTAGCATGTAGGGAGGTGGCGTCTCAAGGGAAGCTGAGGGAGAGGGTTCGAATCTCTGAGGTAGCGCAAGGGAGCATTATTTTTTTTGGCTCAGGCAAGGGAGGTGGTTGGATGGTAATCAAACTCGGGAGGAGAGAGGGAAGACTTGGTCAAGATATTCAAACAAGTGGTGGAGAGCTATTTGGGGAGTTTGAATAATTCAAACTAAATCGAATGAGTGGAGAAGAGGGGATGTAGGAGAAAATCAAGGAGGAAGCATGGGGAGTGGGGTGAGTAGTGTGTTAGCCAAAATTTTGAGTAGTGTAGGGGGTGGATGCATTCGGTTTTGATGAAGGGAATAGGTACTGAAATTTTGGTAGGTTTTTAGCAAATTGTGTGTGCTAAGGGTTCCACTTTCGATCTTTGTTAGTATACGCATCTTTTAGCATTTTTCTTTTCTACTTTGTCTGCCGAAATATCTGAAGCTGCTATTCAGGCATTTCTTCTTTGGTTAGCCGAACCTAATAGGCATTCTTTTCTTTTATTTTTCCTATTTCTCTCAATTGCTTCATTTTTTCCCCAAGCTTTCAACTTTAGCCGATTTCTCACAAGCTTCTCTTCTTTTTCTCTTGTTTTGTTTTTCATTTTTTACACAAAGACGTAGCACCTATTGTTCTATTCTTTCTTTTTCATACTTCATATCTCTGCTATTTGTCCTCTATAACCGAAAGCCCACCTCTCATTCTTTTCTTGGAATCGTTTTGTTTGTTAAGTACTAAAGCCGAATTTCATACCCCATTTCTTTTCTCTTGACTGAGTCATTATTCTTTGTCACTCCTCTTTGATTTCTTTTCTGCCTTAGTCGAACCTGCTCTCTTTTGTCGATTTCCTGATAGTTGATCATAAACTTCTAAGTGATTTTCTCATGTTCGGCAAGAGACCTTCTTTACTTTTCTCATCGCTTTCACTTCTCTTTCTTTTGTTATGGCTAATCTAAGGCACTGACTCGTATTCAGGGGCGTAGGTCAATGGTAGAAGGGCGTATCTTCATCATATCATCGCGGAGTGTCCTATTTCCAAGAAGGTGTCGGTAAGTGTTATGGCCGAATAGGCTATGAGAGGATTCGAGTTTGTTGGTTGGCCGTAAGGGTCACTCCTTTGCATTCAATCCTTCTTGGAAAACCGATTTCTTATATGGTATTTGTGTAGGTACTCAATTGATCTCATAACCAAAGCCAGAAGCTTTTAGTATTTTCTCGATCTAGGTAAGTAATCTTTTCGTTTGAGTGTGTGTTCTCATATCCATATTCTTCAATACCTTAACCTGGTCTTTTGACCAAGATCTATTTCATGGAACCAAATCCTAGTCAAACAAAGGAGGGGGTTGGACTCGCAGTCCCTACCCCTAGTCAAAAAGATCGCTGTGATCCCTGTGGGTGAAAGTGTTAGCGAGATCGAAAGTATAGTTCTTCATGTTTACAGGTGTGTAATTTCCACACCTTCTTTGTATGTTTTTAATATGATTAAGTATGTTGATTGGTAAACCGAAAAGAGCAGTAATAGTTATTGTATACCCTTAAAGGGTAAGGAGTATGTTGTATAATAATGGTTGTATATATCTATACGTATGCGTGGATATCTTCAGTATGTCATGGGATAGTATATGGTATTGTGCATGCATATGATCGCATGTTGCATGGGCATAGGGGATATGATTATGATAAGGGGCAATGTTCCGGTGGCTTTACCACATACTCCGGTGACTTTTGTCACATTATTATTTCGGTGGCTATGCCACATATTAAGGGCGATGTGCAGCTGACTGCAGCGACTGCGGTCGAAGGTGTGTTGCAGATGGAGGGTCGATTGTAGAAATCCCCACTGGTGTGATTGGCAGGAACGGTCGGTGTGTAGCGGATGGAAATTTAGGTTGGGCTAGGCTTTGCATCATTTTTCATATATGATTTGTTATACTGTGATAATAGGGCTAAGGGCCCAGTTTTGATTTCGTATGGGCTTTTCCCAAAGTGCTTGTGGATAGGGCTAAAAGCCAGATGGTAAGTTGATGGGCTAGGCCCAGTGATGGTGTAGGTAATTGCACACTGAGCCTCTTGACTCACCCTTGTGGATTAACATTTTTGCAGGTGACAAATAGTGCGGTGAACCGGGCCGGAGAGGACTACGAGGTGGCCATGCACAATTTTTCTTGTTTTCTAAGTAGAACTTTATTTATCATTAAATTTTCGGGATTTTATGTTGTAATAAGGCCACTACTAATCTGGTTTAAATATTCGTTTTAAAGTCTTAAACGCTTTACACATTAGTTAATTAGTATGATGTTTTCTTCAAATGCGAACAAAGTTTTCTCTCTTTTAGTTTAATTAACGATTTTCAACTGTAAATGGATTTTCTTTCGGTAATTTTCCTAGCCTAATGGGATGTAATAGCAAGTGTTTTCAAATGTCACCTAAGCACTAAAATCAGCGATTTAGAGTCTAACCTAAACGAATAACGAACTCCCTTTTGAATCGTTACATTAATAATAATAACTTGATGTTTTTCTGAAGTTTACGATATTTTATAAAACTCCTTTTTAGTGACATGCCAGATCCGGTCGTGGTGTATGGGCTAAGTTTGGGGTGTTACAATTTGGTATCAGAGCCCGGTTTAAAAACTTGGCATTGGGTTTTGGGTTCAAAATGTTTTCCAAAAGATGGTTTAAATAGGAAGCACCTATGTATATGTTCTTTGGAAGCATGGAACCTGAGTCCCCGGCCCAAGTCTGCAAGATAAGTTCTCTGATTGTTAAGTGACTTGTATGATGTGAATATATTTATTGTGTATTGCTATGGATGTTAGAATTAAGAAACCATACCTTAGAGATAAAAACCTATAGATATATATGTGTTTTTGCAGAAAATTACTATTAAACTCCCTTCGCATAAAACTACTCTCTAATCAACAAGTGAAAATAAAGCTAATGCATAAAATTTGTAAAACATTAAAACGATACGATAGACATGAGTGCTAGCGGACGTGGATGTGTTGCACGCGGCCGTGGTAGGGGCCGAAGGGTTGAGACTGAGTTCTCGGAAGCTGGGAATGAGCCTGAAGTGGAAGCGCCAGCATCACCAGTGGCAGACGCGGGAATGCAAGATAGAACTAGAGGGGATGATGCCCTGTCTCAAGCAATACTGCGTGTGTTGGAGAGAGTTGCTTGGGCGAGCACTGGGGCAGCATCTCGAAAGTATATTCCTGAGCGATTACGAGCAAACGGAGCTGAAATGTTTAGGGGTATCTCTAGAATGGCCCAAATGTCGCTAAGTATTGGCTAGAGGCAGTCGAGAGGATTATGGATGACTTGGACTGCACGGCTGAGGAGAAGCTAAAAGGGGCGGTGTCACTACTTCGAGATGAAGCATATCAGTGGTGGCTCACCATTAGAGAGGGTACTTCAGCGGATCAAATTAATTGGGATTACTTTAAGACGGTATTTCAAGGGAAACACGTAGAGGCAAGTTATGTGGATGCTTAGAGGAAAGCATTCCTGAATTTGGTGCAAGGGGGCAAATCTGTAGCTGAGTATGAGGCAGAATTTCTGCGCTTGAGCCGTTATGCCCGAGGGATAGTGGTGACTGATTATGAGCGTTGTGTACGGTTCAAAGATGGGTTGCAGGATGAGTTAAGGGTATTAATAACTCCGCAACGGGAGGGGGATTTTGCAGTGTTGGTCGAAAAAGCTAAAATAGCCGAGGAAGTAAAGCGGACCGAGAGATAGAATAAGGATAAGGATCGAGGTAAAAATAAGAGAAGTTTGGATCGTCGGGGTCATCCGGGAGTTTCTAGAAAAGGCCTAGGTTAGATGGGCCACGAGTTCCGCTGCCTGCCGTAGTGGGTAGATATCGTCCATGTGCTCAGTGTGGGAAAATGCATTCAGGGGAATGTTGGAAAAGAACTAGGGGATGTTTTAAATGTGGATCCAGGGACCATATGATTAGGAACTATCCACAAGAAATGGACAATGGGTGATCAATAGGTCAGAGTTTTAATCAGTTCGGAAGAGGTGGGCAGCAACCGCCAAGGGGTCGTTGTCTGATTGGTAGAATGAACGGTTTTGGTCGAGGTTGTGGGACACCAGGTAGAGGTGTCAGTAATGCCGATGCAAGGCAGCCTGGTCTAGTTTATGCAGTTCGTCGACGAGAGGATGCGATGCACCGGACGTCATAACCGGTACTTTTCTTATAGCTGATAAGCCTTTTCTTGCTTTGATTGATGTTGGCTTGACCCACTCTTATATTGCATGTAGTATATCTGAGACATTAAGTATAGCATCTGAAATTACTGCTAGAGAAACGACTGTAGTTAGCCCGTTAGGACAATCGGTAGTGGTGAACAAGTTATTCAAATATGTACCTCTAGAAATTCAAGGAGTGGTATTTTCGGCCAACTTAATGGAATTACCTTTCGAGGAGTTTGATCTCATCCTAGGCATGGATTGGTTGGTAGAACATCGTGCTAAATTGGATTGTGCAACTAAACAGATAGTTGTGGTTAGAGAAAGAAGGAACTATTTGTCTAACGTAGTTTCTGCGTTAAGGGCTGATAAGATGGTTCGGAAAGGATGCAAGGCATTCCTAGCTTTTATTAGTGCATTGGATGCAAAGGAAGAGGCGGTTAGTGGGGTTAGAACAGTAAAAGAATTCGTGGCTATTTTTCATGAGGAGCTCCCAGGGTTACCTCCGGATCGTGAAATGGAGTTTGGGATTGAACTACTGCCGGGTATGGCTCCAGTATCAATCGCTCCGTATAGGATGGCGCCAAAAGAGCTGGTGGAGCTCAAAGCTCAGATCGAGGAGGTATTGGATTGTGGGTTTATCTGACCAAGTGTGTCTCTGTGGGGAGCGCCGGTGCTATTTGCGAAGAAAAAGGATGGATCCATGCGTATGTGCATTGATTACCGCCAATTAAATAAGTTGATGATTAAGAACAAGTATCCGCTGCTGAGGATTGAAAATTTGTTCGAACAACTTAGGGGAGCTTCAATCTTTTCGAAGATAGATTTGAGGTCAGGATACCATCAGCTGAAGGTCAAGGAAGTGGATATTCATAAAACGGCGTTTCGTATTCGCTATGGTCACTATGAGTTCCTAGTGATGCCATTCGGTTTGACGAATACACTAGCGGCGTTCATGGATATGATGAACCGGGTTTTCTAACCCTATCTGGATCGATTCGTCGTGGTGTTTATAGACGACATTCTGGTATATTCCAATACTGAGGAAGAATACGATTTGCATCTGTGGGTGGTTCTACAGATTTTAAGGGAGAAAAAGCTATACGCCAAATTTAGCAAGTGTGAGTTTTGGTTGAAGGAGGTCACCTTTCTGGGTCACGTGGTATCTGCAGAAGGGATTAAGGTGGATCCCCGGAAGGTTGAAGCTGTGTTGGATTGGAAACCGCCTAAGTCTGTGGCTGAGATCCGAAGTTTCTTGAGGTTGGCAGGTTACTACAGAAGGTTTGTTGAGGGGTTCTCCTTAATTGTGGCACCCTTAACAAAGTTGTTGCGGAAAGGGGTATCATTTGTTTGGACTGACAAGCAGCAGGAAAGCTTTGAGAAGCTGAAGAGGATTTTAACAGAGGCTCCAGTGTTGATTCAGCCTGAGGCTGGTAAAGAGTTCGTGGTTTATTGTGACGCTTCTCACACGGGGTTAGGATGTGTGTTAATGCAGGATGGGGAGGTTGTTGCATATGCATCTCGGCAGTTGAGACCTCATGAGAGTAATTATCCCACGCATGACTTGGAATTGGCTACAGTAGTGTTCGCTCTGAAAATCTGGAGATATTACCTGTATGGGGAGATATTACCAGTCTAGTATTCAAATGGTGCCTTATGAAGCATTATACAAATGGAAGTGTCGCACTCCTACCTGTTGGACAGAATTGGGGGAAAGTCAGATTTGGGTCCAGAATTGGTTACAGAGACGGAGGAGAAGGTTAAGTTAATTAGGGCTCGTTTGAAGGAGGCATCCGATAGGCAGATGTCGTATGTTGATTTGAAGCGAAAGGAGATAGAATTTGCTATTGGTGATCGAGTTTTCTTGAAAGTTTCACCTTGGAAGAAGGTGATGAGGTTTGGACGGAAAGGTAAGCTGAGTCTCAGGTTTATCGGGCCTTATCAGGTTTTGAAACGTGTGGGTCCAGTGGCGTATCAACTGAAGTTACCTTCAGAATTGAAACAGATGCATGATGTGTTTCATGTTTCAATGTTAACATGCTACCGATCAGATCCGTCTCATGTTGTGCTGGTGGAGAAAACTGAGGTAAGGCCAGACTTATCTTATGAGGAAGAACCAATTCAGATTTTAGAACGAGACGTTAAGGTGGTGAGAAGGAAGTCGGTTCCGTTGGTTAAAGTCTTCTGGTGGAATCATGGAATGGAAGAGGCGACGTGGGAGCCGGAAGACGTTATGTAACAGCAATACCCCCATCTCTTTTAACCAGGTAATTTCGAGGCTGAAATTTCTTTAAGGGGGTAGAACTGTAACATCCGGGATTTTAGGGGCTCTGCATTTATTTTATATCTGTGTGTGTGTGGTATGCATAATATGTTGTTTGAGTGTGTTTGGGGTCCCCGGGAAGGCTCGAGGTTGAGTAGATGCCTTGGTAAAATTTCAAGTTTTGGTACTTTAAAGGGGGGATAACTGGTTGGGTCAGGCTTCAAGAGTTTTTGCTTGTGTTTGATGACACAAGAAATGTAGTAGTAAGGTGGCAAGGAGACACCACCTAGCATGCAGGGAGGTGGCGTCACAAGGGAAGCTGAGGGAGAGGGTTCGAATCTCTGAGGTAGCGCAAGAGAGCATTATTTTTTTTGGCTCAGGCAGGGGAGGTGGTTGGATGGTAATCAACCTCGGGAGGAGAGAGGGAAGACTTGGTCAAGATATGCAAACAAGTGGTGGAGAGCTATTTGAGGAGTTTGAATAATTCAAACTAAATCGAATGAGTGGAGAAAAGGGGATGTAGGAGAAAATCAAGGAGGAAGAATGGGGAGTGGGGTGAGTAGTGTGTTAGCCAAAATTTTGAGTCGTGTAGGCGGGTGGATGCATTCAGTTTTGATGAAGGGAATAGGTGCCGAAATTTTGATAGGTTTTTAGCAAATTGTGTGTGCTAAGGGTTCCACTTTCGGTCTTTGTTAGTATATGTATCTTTGAGCATTTTTCTTTTCTACTTTGTCTGGGAAATCTCTGAAGCTGCTATTCGGGCATTTCTTCATTGGTTAGACGAACCTAATAGGCATTCTTTTCTTCTATTTTTCCTATTTCTCTCAATTGCTTCATTTTTCCCCAAGCTTTCAACTTTAGCCGATTTCTCACAAGCTTCTCTTCTTTTTCTCTTGTTTTGTTTTTCATCTTTTACACAAAGCCGTATCACCTATTGTTCTATTCTTTCTTTTTCATACTTCATATCTCTGCTATTTGTTCTCCATAACCAAAAGCCCATCTCTTATTTCTTTTCTTGGAATCGTTTTGTTTGTTAAGCACTAAAGCCGAATTTCATACCCCATTTCTTTTCTCTTGACCGAATCATTATTCTTTGTCACTCTTTTTCTTTGATTTCTTTTCTGCCTTAGCCGAACCTGCTCTCTTTTGTCGATTTCCTGATAGCCGATCATAAACTTCTAAGTGATTTACTCTTGTTCAGTAAGAGACCTTTTTCGCTTTTCTCATCGCTTTCGCTTCTCTTTCTTTTGGTATGGCTAATCTAAGGCACTGACTCGCATTCAGGGGCGTTGGTCAGTGGTAGAAGGGCGTATCTTCATCATGTCTTCTCGAAGTGGCCTATTTCCAAGAAGGTGTTGGTAAGTGTTATGGTCGAATAGGCTATGAGAGGATTCGGTTTTGTTGGTTGTCCGTAAGGGTCACTTCTTTGCATTCAATCCTTCTTGGAAAACCTATTTCTTATATGGTATTTATGTAGGTACTCAATCAATCTCATAACCAAAGCCGGAAGCTTTCAGTATTTTGTCGATCTAGGTAAGTAATCTTTTCGTTTGAGTGTGTGTTCTCATATCCATATTCTTCAATACCTTAACCTGGTCTTCTTACCAAGATCTGTTTCATGGAACCTAATCCTAGCCAAAGAAAGGAGGGGGTTGGACTCGCAGTCCCTACCCCTAAGTTCAAGAAGCGAGCGGTGTCAGCTGTTCGTGATTGGCCACTAGGTTGTGGGCCGGCTTCAGAGGGGGATAAACAGATCGCTGTGATCCCTGCGAGTGAAAGTGTTAGCGAGATCAAAAGTATAGTTCTTCGTGTTTACAGGTGTGTATTTTCCACACCTTCTTTGTATGTTTTTAATATGATTAAGTATGTTGATTGGTAAACCGAAAAGAGCAGTAATAGTTATTGTATACCCTTAAAGGGTAAGGATCGTGGCACCAGTTACGCTCATTCTCTGAGTATGTTGTACAATAATGGTTGTACATATCTGTACGTATGCATGGATACCTTCAGTATGTCATGGGATAGTATATGGTATATTGCATGCATATGATCGCATGTTGCATGAGCATAGGGGATATGATTATGATAAGGGGCAGTGTTCCGGTGGCTTTGCCACATACTCTAGTGACTTTTGTCACATTATTATTTCAGTGGCTATGCCACATTTTAAGGGTGATGTGCAGCTAGCTGCAGTAACTGCCATCGAATGTGTGTAGTGGATGGAGGGTCGATTGTAGAAATCCCCACTGGTGTGATTGGCAGGAACGGGTGGTGTGTAGCCGATGGAAATTTAGGCTGGGCTGGGCTTTCAATCATTTTGCATATATGATTTGTTATACTATGATAATAGGGTTAAGGGCCCAGTTTTGATTTCGTATGGGCTTTGCCCAAAGTGCTTGTAAATAGGGCTAAAAGCCAGATGGTAAGTTGATGGGCTAGCCTAGTGATGGTGTAGGTAATTGCACACTGAGTCTCTTGACTCACCCTCGTGGATTAACATTTTTGCAGGTGACAAATAGTGCGGTGAACCGAGCCGGAGAGGACTACGAGGTGGCCATGTACAGTTTCTCTTATTTTCTAAGTAGAAATTTATTTATCATTAAATTTTCGAGATTTTATGTTGTAATAAGGCCACTATTAATCTGGTTTAAATATTCGTTTTAAAGTCTTAAACGCTTTACACAATAGTTAATTAGTATGATGTTTTCTTCAAACGCGAACAAAGTTTTCATCTCTTTAGTTTAATTAACGATTTTCAACTGTAAATAGATTTTCTTTCGGTAATTTTTCTAGCCTAATGGGATGTAATAGCAAGTGTTTTCAAATGTCACCTAAGCACTAAAATCAGCGATTTAGAGTCTAACCTAAATGAATAGCAAACTCCCTTTTGAATTGCTACATTAATAATAACTTGATGTTTTTTTGAAGTTTACGATATTTTATAAAACTCCTTTTTAGTGACATGCCAGATCCAGTCGTGGTGTATGGGCCGGGTTTGGGGTGTTACAGATCAAGTTATCAAGCAAGTTATCATGAAAGTCTAAGGACCCAAGCTTGGCATTGAACAAGTTATCATGTAAGTCCAAGGACTCAAGCTTGCCATTGATTAAGTTATCAAGCAAGTTATCATGTAAGTCCAAGGACCTAAGCTTGGCATTGAACAAGTTATCATGTAAGTCCAAGGACTCAAGCTTGGCATTGATCAAGTTATCAAGCAAGTTATCATGTAAGTCCAAGGACCCAAGCTTGGCATTGAACAAGTTATCATGTAAGTTCAAGGACTCAAGCTTGGCATTGATCAAGTTATCAAACAAGTTATCATGTAAGTCCAAGGTAAGCTTGTCATTGATTCAAGAGGAGATATTTCATGTAAGTCCATATCTAGGGTATGGTTTTGGCATCAAGTTCATGGCAAAAGATTTAGTATCCTCAGTTATTCGTAGAAATTTATCGGGTAAATGAGTAAGTTAAGATGATATAACAAGAAGCTAAGAAAGCAAAGTTATCATTAAGTGAAATTGGGTAATATTTATGTTATGAATGATGAATTAGAGATCTTGATTTTTATGTTAAAGTATGTTGATCAGATTGATCAAGTGATACAGGTACCTTGTTTAACTTACAAGTATGAGAATAGTAAGTATCATGAGACAAGTAAGAATAATGTGTGAATAAGTAAGCTTTATAGCTGATATTATGATACCATTGTTATGTCAAATGGTTTATATTAAGCAAGTTTATCTAATATGTGTCTTACATGCAAACTTACTAAGTTAAGTGCTTACGTCTTTAATTCTTTCTTTCTATGTAGACCCGCCAAGCTAACTTGTGGATCGTCAGAGTCGGAGCTCGTAGCACACTATCAATCCTTATTTTGGTATAGCCAAATTATTTTACTAGGTATGGCATGTATAAGGGGCATTCATTTTGAGAACATGTTTTAAGAAGGGATAATGTATAAGTTATTAAGTTATTATTCTTTTGTAAATGGCTAAGTAATTGGCCAAATTGATTATGTATGTATGTTTATTGAAGTCAATGAAGTATGTAGTATTGTTATTGAAAATGTATTGGCTAATCTTAGTTTCAGGGTGGCAAACGGCTTGGCAAATAGCCTTTAAGTACCCACATGATTAGACTCATGGGTGTATGTCTAGGCCGTGTATACCCTCCACCTTATTGTTTTAAAATAGGATAGGCCACGGTTACTCCCCACGGCCATTTGTATAAGCCGTGTAGGACATACGGTTTGGGCATGGGTGTGTGCCTAAACCGTGTGGATCAAGTCAGTAGCTTCCCACGGTTGGAAGATACGGGCGTGTCAAGACCGTGTAAATGAAGTCAGTAACTCCCCACGGTTGTAGGCACGGGCATGTCTAAGGGTACACAGGCGTGTCCCATGTCACATGGGCGTGTGAACCTTGCTTCAAGGAAGAGTTTTCGACTAAGTCCCAAAAGTTTTTGGACTTGTGCTTAAGGCCTCGTAGGCCCATGAAATGTATGATTAGTTTAAGAAAGAGAAGTTTTAAATCGAAACGAAATTTTACAGCCTGTAAGTGTATGTTCATGTGAGAGCAAGCATGCTAATGTCTCGTATCCAGTCCTAGCATCGGTCTTGGGTACAGGTGTTACATTTAGTGGTATCAGAGCTACGGTTTAGTCGGTTCTAGGACTAACGTAGCACGAGCATGAGTCTAGCTATACATGCCATATGTAAGAATTTTTTTATAATGATAGTGTGACGACTCCTGACGACTTAAATTATGTTTATACATATAGTAATGGATCCCAATAGAGCTGTAGCAGATGATGTAAAAAGTAACGCACCAGCTCCCGCTGAAGGGACGTTGCCGAATGAGAACGAGAATAGACCCACTACAGTGAGTCAAGGAGGAGGAGAAGAGGCTAGAGAAGCCTTCCTCCATATGATGAATACATGGTATACGGAGTTCGTTCGTGCGAACCCGAATGCACAACCCCCTCCACCCCCGCCTGTTCCACAACCTATCTCTGTAGCCCCTCAAGTGGTAAAGGTGGTAAGAGGAGATAAGCCTCCAATTGATAGGATCAGGAAACATGGGGCAGAAGAGTTTGGGGCTACAGGAGATGATGATCCAGAAAAGGCTGAATTCTGGTTAGAAAATACCATCAGGGTATTCAATAAGTTGCCATGCACCCCTGAGGAATGCATGAAGTGTGTAGTTTCTCTTTTAAGAGACTCTGCTTACCAATGGTGGAACACCCTTGTGTCGGTGGTACCAAGGGAAAAGGTCACATGGGAATTCTTCCTAGAAGAGTTCAAGAAAATGTATATCAGCCAAAGGTTTGTAGATCAGAAGAGGAATGAATTTCTAGAGCTAAAGCAATGCAAGATGTTAGTCACTGATTATGAGCAAGAGTTTGTACGACCTAGCAAGTACGCTCGCGAATGTGTATCCACTGAGGCCATTATGAGTAAAAGGTTTGAAGATGGATTAAATGAGGACATCAAGTTGTTTGTTGCTGTCCTAGAATTAAAAGAATTTGTTGTACTAGTAGAAAGGGCTTGTAAAGCCAAAGAACTAGTAAAAGAGAAGAAGAAGTTTGAAATGGAGTCTCGTGACTCTAGAAAGAGATAGTGGAATAAGTCATTCCAATCTTCGTCCAAGAAGTCAAGAGATTTCCCTGCTAGATCAGCTACTTCCACTGGCTTTTCAAGGAAAGACAAGAGTAAACAGTATTCAGGGAATAAAGCACAGACTACTTCAGTCACTAGTGTGGGGAACATTCGATCTGACAGACCTGAGTGCCCAAGTGTGGCAAACGTCATCTTGGAGAATGTCGAGCACATGAAAATGTATGTTTTAGATGTGCTTCCCAAGACCATTTCATAAAAGATTGTCCAGAGATGATGAAAGAAGAGAGAATTCAGAACCTGAGATTCAGAAGTATGGCACGAGGAAGACTGCAGAGAAACTCAGGAAGTGGGGCAAGTGGAGGAGGTAACCCCAAAGAGCAGGTAGCGAGACTCGAGGGTAGAGCGCCTGCAAGAACTTATGCCATTCGTGCTCGTGAAGAGGTATCGTCCCCTGATGTTATTACGGGTACCTTTTCTCTTTACAATATCAAGGTTATTACTTTAATTGATCTCAAATCCACACGCTTTTACATTTGTATGAAATTAGTATCCGATTTGAGTATGCCTGTAGATTCTACAGAATTTATGATTAAAGTGTCCAATCCTTGAGGCAAGAGTGTGTTGGTTGATAAAGTATGTAAAGATTGTCCATTAATGATTAGAGGTCATTGCTTTAAAGTAAATCTTTTGTTGTTACCATTTGATGAATTCGACCTCATTCTTGGTATGGATTGGTTGAATACTCATGATGTGATAGTTAATTGTGGGAAGAAATACATTGAGATGAGATGTGAGAATGGGGATACTCTTCATGTAAAATCAGATGAACAAGATGGATTGCCAGTAGTGATTTCTTATATGACGATACAGAGATGTTTAAGAAAAGGGTATGAAGCATATTTAGCCCTTGTGATGAATGATAAAGAGACAGAGCTAAAGATTGAGTCAGTGCCAATAGTATGTGAGTACTTGGATGTTTTCCCTGATCAATTGCTAAGACTACCACCAGTTAGAGGTTTTGAGTTCAGCATTGAGCTAGCTCCCGGTACTGTACCGATATCCATTATTCCTTACAGAATGGCTCCAACAGAGTTGAAAGAGCTAAAGACACAGTTGTAAGAGTTGACAGACAAGGGCTTTACAAGATCAAGTTGTTCACCCTGGGGTACTCCGATTTTATTTGTGAAAAAGAAAGATGGCACCATGAGATTGTGCATAGACTACCGTCAGTTTAATAAAGTGACAGTAAAAAACAAGTACCCTTTGCCTAGGATCGATGATTTGTTCGATCAATTGAAAGGAGCTACTGTGTTATCCAAAATAGATTTGAGATCAGGGTACTACCAACTGAGAGTGAAAGATTCAGATGTATCCAAGACTGTCTTTCAAACAAGGTATGGGCATTATGAATTTTTAGTCATGCCCTTTGGGTTGACCAATGCACCTGCAGTATTCATGGACTTAATGAACTGCATCTTTAGGCCATACCTTGACAAGTTTGTAGTCGTTTATATTGATGACATACTGATTTATTCCAGAAATGAGAATGAGCATGCTGAACATCTGCGGATAGTTTTACAGACTCTTCGAGAAATTCAGTTATATGCGAAGTTCAGTAAAAGCGAGTTTTGGCTCAAGGAAGTAGGATTTCTTGGACATATTGTCTCGAAAGATGGAGTCCGAGTAGATTCAAGTAAAATCTCGGCCATAATGGACTGGAAGCTGCCTAAGAACATCTCTGAGATTAGAAGTTTTCTGGGTACTATCAGTTGAGAGTCAAGGACTCGGATGTGCCGAAGACCGCATTTAGGACTAGGTATGGCCATTATGAATTTTTGGTCATGCCTTTTGGTCTAACGAATGCCCCCGCAATCTTCATGGATTTGATGAATCGCATTTTTTGACCGTACTTGGATAGATTTGTTGTGGTCTTCATCGATGACATACTGATCTACTCTCAAGATGAGAACGACCATGCCGAGCATTTGAATATGGTTATACAAGTTTTGAGAGAAAAACAATTGTATGCCAAATTTAGTAAGAGTGAATTTTGGCTCAAGGATTTTTGGGGCACACTGTCTCGAGAGATGGGATTAGAGTCGATTCGAGTAAGATTTCAGTAATTGTTGAATGGAAACCGCCGAGGAGCATCACTGAAGTGAGGAGTTTTCTAGGCCTAGCCGGCTATTATAGGCGTTTCCTCAAGGGGTTTTCCATGATAGCTACCCTGATGATGAGACTTCTGCAAAAAGATGTAAAGTTCGTTTGGACAGAGAAATGTCAACAAAGTTTCGAGAAACTGAAGACACTATTGACTGAGGCTCCTATTATGGTGCAACCAGAGCCGAGAAGGGAAGTTATAGTTTACAGTGACGCGTCATTGAACGAACTAGGTTGTGTACTTATGCAGGAGGGTAAAGTGATTGCATACGCTTCTAGGTAGTTGAAGCTGCACGAGAAGAACTACCCAACTAATGATTTAGAGTTGGCTGCAATCGTGTCTACGTTAAAAATTTGGAGGCATCATTTATATGGTGAAAGGTGTCGGATTTTCACTGACCACAAAGCCTAAAATATTTGATGACTCAAAAAGAATTGAATTTGAGGCAATAAAGATGGTTAGAGCTGATTAAAGATTATGAGTTAGTGATTGACTACCATCTGGGAAAGGCAAATGTAGTCGCCGAGCGCTTTGAGCAGAAAATCATTATTTATACTAAAAGCCATGAATACTCAGATGACCTTGTTAGATGATGGTTCTGTTTTAGCCGAGTTGAGGGCTAAACCATTGTTTCTCCAAGAGATTTGTGAAGCTCAGAAGGATGATAACAGTTTGCAAGCCAAGAGAGTTTTATGTGAGTTGAGCGTTGAGACAGACTTTCGAGTAAATCTTGAGGGATGTCTAACATTTCGAGATCGAGTCTGTGTACTCAGGAATGATAAGCTTATTCGTAAAATATTGCATGAGGCACATAACGGATGTTTGAATGTACACCCAGGCAGCATAAATATGTACCATGATTTGAAGAGATGGTATTAGTGGTTGGGTATGAAGAAAGATATTTCCGAATTTGTATCAAAATGCCTGATTTGTCAGCAGGTGAAGGCTGAACATCAAGTACCTTCGGGTTTACTTCAGCCCCTTATGATTCCTGAATGGAAGTGGGACTGTGTTACTATGGACTTCATGACAGGTTTACTGTTGACTCCTTAGAGGAAAGATGCAGTATGGGCAGTGGTTGATAGACTCACTAAGTCAGCCCACTTTATACCAGTGTGAATTGACTATTCACTCGATAAATTGGCAGACTTGTACATGTCTGAGATAGTAAGACTTCATGGTGTATCGTTGTCGATCATTTCAAATAGAGATTTGAGATTCACATCACAATTTTGGAAAAAGCTGCAAGAAGCATTGGGCACGAAATTGAGTTTCAATACTGCCTTTCATCCTCAAACTGACGGGTAGTCAGAGAGGGTAATTCAAATACTTGAAGACATGCTTCGATGTTGTGTTTTGGAATTTCACGGTAATTGGGAGAAATACTCACCATTGGTGGAATTCACCTACAACAACAGCTTTCAATCAACTTTAAAGATGGCGCCTTATGAGGCATTGTATGGGCGTAAGTGTCGAACGCTCTTGTATTGGTCAGAACTCAGAGAGAAACAGATACATGGGGTTGACTTGGTTAAGGAGACTGAAGAGAAAGTAAAAGTGATACGTGACTACCTGAAAGTCGCCTCAGATTGGCAGAAGTCCTATTCAGATTTAAAAAGAAAAGAAATGGAATTCAAGTTGGTGATAAAGTGTTCTTGAAAGTATCACCTTGGAGGAAAGTCCTCAGATTTGGCTGGAAGGGCAAATTGAGTCCGCGCTTTATCTGACCTTATGAAGTTACCGAAAGGATAGGATCGGTAGCTTATCAGTTAGCCTTGCCACCTGAGCTAGAAAGGATTCATGACATCTTTCATGTATCTATGTTGTGCCGATACCGTTCAGACCCTTCACATGTCATAGAGTAGACAGAGGTAGAGATACAACCGGATTTGACCTACGGTAAAGAACCAATTAGAATTTTGGCTTGTGAGGTTAAGCAGTTAAAAAACAAAAGCATAGCCCTAGTGAAAGTTCTATGGCAAAGGCATAGTATAGAAGAGGTTGCATGGGAGCCCGAAGAAATGATGAGAAACTAGTACCCCAATCTTTTCACCGGTAAGATTTTTGGGGACGAAAATCCTTAAGGGGGAGAATTGTAACAGCCTGATTTAGGGGCTAGTTGAAATAGTGATCTCGAGATCACTAATTCGAGATTAGAGAAATTTATTTTCATGTCATATTATAAGTTAGAGCATGATAGAATATGTGCACGAGAATTTTAGTACTTTAATTTTAACGATTTCATGCTTAATCGCGAGAAAGGACTAAATCGCATAACCTGCGAAAGTTCCATTCTATAGGCTAAAGATACCAAATAGCCATAGATTGTTAGTTGGAGGTCTTTAAAGGGCAATTAGACCCCTAAAGTTAGCATGGCCGGTCATAGGAGACAAAGATGGACAATGTTAGTCAAGGTTGGTAATAGTTGGTGACTTATTTGACTTGTATTAATAAAATAATGAGAGAAAAAATATCGTCTTTTTTGCTTTTCTCTTCCATCGAAAATTAGCAGCAAATAGGGGGTAGAAAGCTTCAAAAATTTCAGCACACTCATCTTTTCACAAGTAAGTGTTCTAGTGAACTTTGCTTGAAAATAATTGTACTTTTAAGACCCCTAAGGCTTAAGCTTTCAAATAAAGGGACTATTGTGCAATATTGTGAAAAGTTTAGAGTTCTACCATGAGAGCTATCTTAGTTATTTGCTGCATTTCCATGGAAGAAATTGAGTTTTAGTTGGTAGATGAACAACTTTTGTGAAAGGCGTTAGCATGAAAACAACAAATAGGACCTTGATGAATAGGTTACAAAATTTGTAGTAAGTATGTGAAACTTGAGTTTTGATGATAGCTATAAGAGTATCAAATGTTCACCTAGGCTTGTTGAAGGTAAAAATATGATTAGAATTTATTTATGAGCCTAGGGGCAAAATGGTCATTTTGCCAAAGTTTAGGGGCAAAAAAATAGTTATTTTCGCCTAAGCATGATTTTTGAAATGCTATTATTAATATAGTGATTAAAATGAGTTGAATTGCTCTTATAGAACAAGAAGAACTGAGGACCCGCCTTGATCGCGAAAAGAACAAAGTCTCAGACTAGATTGATAAGCTAGCTCATTTTGAAATCGAGGTAAGTTTGTATGTGATTTAAGTAACATTTATATTAGCATGTTGAGAAATGCTTGGCCTTATGTTAATGCATGATGCACTACCAATTTGAGTAGTTAACGTGAATGAAATGTTGAAATTCTAATGGGCCATATTAATTATAGAAATGTTATCATTGAGATATGAAATAGATAAGGTCCCGTATAAAACCATGTCCGGGACATGGCCTTGGAACCGAGTTGAGATCCCGTATAAGACCATATCCGGGATATGGCCTCAGTAAGAAATATGAAAATTGTATAAAACCATATTCGGAATATGGCATCAACACATGATAGGAAATTCCATATAAGACCATATCCGGGATATGGCATTGGCATTTAGAGGTGACTCCATGTAAGACCACCTCGAGGATGTGGCATTGGCTTTATACTTACATTAGTATCGATAAACACACGTCTTTGACTATCCCTTGAGAATAGTGGGATAAGTAGATGAATTTAGAAGTAGAGATGTGAATGATAATTAAGTCATGTGAATGAGTGAATACAGGTACTCGTGAATGAGTCACGAAGAATTGGTTGCGATATGTGGCACGGAATATGCTAGATAAGGGCAATTGTAAGTAAGTATTATCAAGAAGCCTTGACTTGAGTTCGGTTATCTAATACCGTGGATGGATTATTTTATGAGCTTATTATTGTTAATTATTTCCAGGCAAACTTACTAAGCTTTATGCTTACCGTTTTTCATTGCCCTTCTTTCTTGTAGTATTGCCAAGGTGAATCGTGGACCGTGGACGTAGGAGTTTGGAAATCACACTATCGACAACACTTTGGTATAACAATTTTAGACTTATTTTGAGTATGGCATGTATAGGACTTGAGTATTTTGTTAAGTTTTAATCGTTAGTCAAAGTGTTGGTTACGTAAGTTAGTAAAAGTCATTTTGTAAATGGCGTCATGAGCTAGGCATATACTTGGCAAACTCTTTTGTTTAACGAAGATAAAATTCATGAAGTGTATGTCCCTTTAATTACCTTGTATGTTGGATTGAGCTCTTAGACTTGCTTATGGGGTAGGTGTTGTATTGCTTGAGTGGAAGTATGTATCTGTACACTCTATGGTGGCAAGGGCTTGGTATATAGCCTTCAATTTGTCCACATAAGAAATCACACAGACGTGGGACAAAACCGTGTGGGGGGAACGGCTAGCACATGGGCGTGCACCCAGGCCGTGTGAAGTCTGCACCTTGCACTTGGGATTTGAGTCACCACACGGCTGTAGCACACGGGCGTGTGTATAGGCCGTGTGGATAAGTCAGAATCGACCACGGTTGAGAGACACGGGCGTGTCAGGGAAATGTGAAATTAGTCAATTTCGACCATGGGTGAGAGACATGGGCATGCCTTAAGGGCACACGGGCGTGTCCCTAGGCCTACACGGGCGCGTGGCCCCTGTTTTATTAAAAAGTTTCTCGAACTCGTGAAAGTTCCCGAAAAGTTTCTTATACTTCTCGGAAGTATGTTTAGGGCCTTTTAGGCCGATTATGTGCGAGTGATAGGGTTAAACAAAATTTTATAACCCTATTCTAAATGCTTAAACAAGATTAGCTATGTAATGCCTCAAACCCTGTATCGGCTGGAATACGGGCAAGGGGTGTTACTCATACAATCGTGGTCGGTGATGGTTGATTAAGTGTGGTTTAAGTTCTTGAAAATATTTGTTATTGAAGGGCTGACTGAATAATCGAATCAATGTAGGTTGTGCCAAGAGGTGTTTCGTTAGCTTTCGTGAAAAAAGTGTGTAACCACACAATCTCCACTGCGAATCGACAAAAGTCGAAAAGCCAAAACCTCGGCATATGAGGCCTCACGAGCATGTGATCGCTTGTGTGGTAAACAAGCCCACAATCATGGGTGATAAACTGTAGATGCCACAACGAGCGTTCTTGTGCTCTTAGGCCGTTATGGGCCTCGTTTGGCTGAAATGGGTCATGTGGGCCCAATAGGTTCGTGGGCCCCACACGGATAAAATCCACAAAAAGTGACAGAAACTGGATTGGGTTATGTATTTCGTATAACCGTGACTAAATTTGGGCTAAATGGGCCACACGAGCTATGGGCCTACTTGGGCCTAATAATGGGCTTTGCGCCCATTTACACCATTATGACCATATAGATTATCTGTGTCGTTCAAGGCGACTATAGACCTTCGGAGCGATCGTAATCTCATTGAAACCTGAAAATAAGTAAAATGACCAAAATACACCTAAATGGTAAAATTACTATTTTACCCCTAATAGATAGAAATTACCATTTTATCCCTAGAGGTAAGTCGACTAATGAATGTATATTATTACATAATTGTACTGATTAGGACATACTGCATGCATGAGATATTTATGACATGGCATACTACATGGGATTGGGATACTTTTATGGAGGAACTGTATTGCTACTGATGGTTTTGCCACAAATACTGTTACTGGCAGCTCTGCAATACTGATACTGGTGGCTTTGCCACATAAACTGTTACTGGCGGCTTTGTTGAATTATTTTAACTGGCAGCTATGCTACAATATTGATATATTCGTTGGGTGGGTCAATTTTATCCCCACATGATGTATTAGTTGGTACGAGTGGTGTGTTGGCTGGATTGGGGTGGGTCGCATATGTGCACCATACTGTTACTGCATGATAGGGAATTACACATTGAGTTCTCGTAACTCACCCTTTTCTTTTAACTGTATAGGTAATCTGTAACACCCCAAACCCGGCCTAGACGTTATGGCCGAATCTAGCATGTCGCATTGAAGTATTTTCTGAAAACCATGTTTTCATTGAAAACCCTTCTTGAAATTTCAAACTTCTTGCCATTTAAAACTTGTACAAATCTTCAGTTTGTGTTTGTTTATTTTCAATCGAGGTTTATTAAAAAGTTATTAACCTTCGAAACCTTATTGTTGCAGAAGCTTAATTTAAGGTAAATGATTTACGAAAACGTGATATTTAAAAGTTGGGTTGCGAAAATGTAGTGTTAGAAAATAGTTATTATTTTGGAAAATTGTGTTCTACTTCTAGCAGAAATAAATCACAATCAAATCAAATCCCAAATTTTAAATCTAGAAATTATAAAGGCCTTATTACAACCCGAACTAACAAGCTCATTCTTAAGTAAATGAGCTAAACATAATAAAACTTGTGCAGTCGTGTGACCCTTCCCGAGTCCCTCGCAGCTCCGAACCGTCTAAAGCCGGGGATTACCTGAAAGGTTAAAAACGAGGTGAGTTTACAAAAACTCAGTGTGTAATACCCTTATCAAATAAACGATGCGCATACGTAAACAGGATCGATCGGGCTCGAGCCCTTTAACAAGAATATGATGCAGTGTGGGCCTTAGCCCATTCTAGTATCAGAATCAGAAACAGAATACAAGTGGGCCTAAGCCTAATACAGTGATAGTATCAGTAACAGAAATGTAACAGTGCAATCATGCAACCCATCCCAATCTAGCCAACACACTATGTAGGGATAAAATCGACCCACCCAGCCAACACACCAATATCAGCACCGGTTGCGGCACTAATCAGTATCGCAGCAAAGCTGCCAATAATCAGAATGGCTAAGAGCCATAAACAGGATAGCTATAACATCATGAGTACAGTAATATGATTGGTACAAAGTCATTGGTAGTAGTAATATGATCGGCACACAACCATCGAGAATTCGGTAATATGATCAAGATAAGCCATCGAGAGCGATGATATGATCGGCATCTGACCATCGATAGAGCATCGCGAAGCAAAGCTATCAGCAACGGTATTGTTGCAAAGTCGCGATATGATGATCGCAACAAAGTCGCCAAGTAATAGTATATGTGGCAAAGCCACCAGTAACAATGATTGTGGTAGAGCCACCAGTACTGTACTTCCTCATAACAGTATCCCAACCCCATGCAATATGTCGTGTATGCAAAATGCCATGCTTAGAATCAGTCATACAAATCACAGACAAATCAATTATTTACCCTAGCAGACAAATTAATCATTTACCCTCACAGACAAATCAATCATTTAGCCTCGAGGGCAGAATAGTCATTTTACCCTTTGGGGGTATATTGGTCAACTCACCTAACAGAGGTATCACAGTCATTTTACCTACAGGGGCTTCACAGTCATTTTACCCCACAGGGGTATTACGATCTTTTTACCCTACAGGGGTATTATGGTCATTTTACCCTACAGGGGTATTACGGTCATTTTACCCTACATGTAACAGCCCGATTTTAGGGCTAGTCAGAACAGTGGTTTCGAGAACACTAAAACGAAGTTAGGGAAAATTATTTTGATGTCATTTTATGTGTTATGGCATTAAAAATATGGCTATGTGAAAATTTTGGTGCTTTAATTTTAATGATTGAATGCTTAATTGTGAAAAAGGACTAAATCGCATAAAGTGCGAAAGTTCTATTTTTCAAGGTAGAGTTGTCAAATAGCTATAGAATATTAATTGGAGGTCCTTAAAGTGCAATTAGGCCAATTGGGGTGTGTTGGCCGGCCATGTGCATAGGGGGACAAGAGCATTTAATTTTTGGAGGTGAGAAAAGATGAATAAAATATGGTAAAAAGAAAAACTATCATCTTTCACTATTCACTCATCTCTTTCCACCAAAAATTAAAGAGAAAATAGAGCTCTTGGGGGTTCAAACTTTCAGCCACTCAACTCTCATTCAAGTAAGTGATTTAGGTGGTTTTAATTGATGATGTTTGTGTTTTTGGGGTCCCTAAAGCTTAAGCTAGCTAATGAGAGGACTAATTTCAGATATGGTTGAAAGTTTAGGGACTTGCCATAAGAGTAGTTGTGTTGTTAGTTGAGTTTTCATGGAAGAAAATAAATGTTAGGGAGGTGAGAAACAACTTTTGTGAAAGGTGTTAGCATGAAAACACCTAAATAGGACTTGAATGCAAAGATTAAATTTGTGTCATAAATGCATGAAATAGTTGGAATTGTGAGTAGTTGTAAGAGAAATAAATGTTCAGCTAGGCTTGTTTAATGAGAAAGTGTGTTGAAAAATGATTTACGAGCCTTGGGGCAAAATTATAATTTTGCCATAGTGCAATGGCAAAATGGTCATTTTTGCCTAAGTATAGAAATTGATGCATTATGAACATAGAATGATCTAAATGAGTGACTATTATTGTTATAGATCAAGAAGAGCACGGAATTAACCTTGACAAGGGAAAAGGCAAGGTTTCAGATTAAACAACAAATTAACACATTTTGCACCGAGGTAAATTTATATGTAAACAATGCATTTTTATATACACATTGTTATTGCTAAATAATGCATAGTATGATTGAGAACATGTCTGGTTCAAATGTATTGAATTTGGTAGTTATTGAATAATTATCGTATGAATTACGAAATAGATATGTAAATGTGTAATAACAACACTTAACAGTGGGCTAAGTGCGATACCACCTTATTACGTAACTATCCTTTTGGTGGGCTATGTGTGATACCACCATAACTATCCTTTTGGTGGGCTTTGTGAGATACCACTCTATTAGAGAGTGACGGTGGGCTAAGTGCGAAACCACCGAGTGATAGGTAGTATGAATGGCTTATTGAGGAATTATGATGTGTTGTATCGTATGACTTTGTGGTGTTAAGTGCAGGGATGTATGTTAATGAATGTAAGTACTAAGCTTGTGATGTGGTTGGAAAGTGGTAAGGGAGGAAATGAGTAAGTATGACTAATAATGTGGATTGTTCTTGTTTGGTATGTAATGTTATTTATTGTTTAACACATACTATAATGCTAATTGTTTACATGTAAACTTACTAAGCTTAAAGCTTACTCCCCTTTCTTTTCCCTTGTTTTATAGAGTTTAAGAGCCGAGCCGGGATACGCCAGTAACCAGAAGATCGCCTACACTATTAGCTCACCTTGGTATATCTAAACTTAATGATTTTGTGTATGGCATGTATAGGGGCTAGACTAGTTTAGATTATTTTGTTATTTTGGCCAAAAGTGTGTTGGTCCCTTTTTAGGACAAACTATTTTGTATATATTGCCATGGTTGATGGCTCACCTTGTCATTTATGAAAAGATATATTCATTCTTGGAAGTTTAGATTGCAAAGTATAAGTTTATTTGATGATATGTTGAATGGATCCATGTTGTGTGAGCTAGAGGGGTGAAAAGAGCTTGGCAAATAACCTTGTTCTTGTCCACACGGGTAAGCACATAGGCGTGTGTCTAGGCCGTGTGAAGTCTGCACCTTGAATTTGGAATTTAAATTGCCACATGATTGAAGCACACGGGCGTACGATAGGCCGTGTGGATTAATTAGAGGCGACCACGAGCCAGCCATATGGGCGTGTGCCCAGGCCATGTGATTCAAGGCAGTGTCGACCATGGGCGTCGAACACGGGCGTGTCATTTTCCCCCACGGGCGTGTGGCCCCTATATAGGAAAAATTTTCTTAAGTGCGTAAAAGTTCCAAATTATGTCTGAAACCTTTTGAAAGCATGTTTAGGGCTTTATAGGTCCATTATAAGGACGATAGACATATGTATAGAAAATTTTTAATTTGAAATGAGTTTGATAGCCCAAAGTTGTATAATTGTGCTAGTTAAGTATGGTAACGCCTCGTACCCAATTCCGAAGTAGAATACGGGTAAGGGGTGTTACATTTAATGGTATCAGAGTAATAGTTTCGTCAGTTCTCGGACTACCATAGCTTGTGTGGAAGTGAAGCTATACATGCCATAAGCGTATAATGATAGTGTGGTGGCTTCTGACAATTTTATACTTTGTTTTATATAGTAAATAGATCCCGATCAAGCGGCTGCTGATGACGCAGCTAGTAATGCACCAGCTCCCGCACAAGGGACCGCGCCTGTGCAGAGTGGACCCGAGACTAGGAGTCAAGAAGAAGAGGCTCGAAAAGCCTTTCTCCAAATGATGAGTGACTGGTACACGGAATATGTACGAGCAAACCCCAATGCTTAACCTCCTCCACCCCTCCTATACTTTAGCCAGTTCCTATGGCTCTCCATGGTATAGAATTAGTGAGGACAATTAAGCCCTCGGTAGACAAAATTCGGAAGCAAGGGGCTGAGGATTTTCGAGCTAATATAAATGATGACCCTGAGAGGGCAGAGTTCTGGCTTGAGAACTCAATGAGAGTATTTGATGAACTCTCTTGTACACCTGAGGAGAGCTTAAAATGTGCCGTGTCCTTGCTAAGGGACTCGACATACAATTGGTGGAAAATATTGACATCAATGGTTCCGAAGGAGAGAGTGACGTGGGACTTCTTTTTGGAAGAGTTCCAAAAGAAGTATATAAGTCAGAGGTTTGTGGACCAGAAACAGAAAGAATTCCTTGAGTTAAAATAAGGAAAAATGACTGTGGCGGAATATAAGCGTGAATTTATTAGGCTTAGCAAGTACGCGCAATAGTGCGTGTCTACAGAAGCCATTTTATGCAAGAGGTTTGAATATGGGCTGAATGAAGATGTTAGACTTTTAGTCGGGATTTTAGAACTAAAAGAATTTGTGGTATTGGTGGATAGAGCCAGTAAGGCCGAAGAATTGAGTAAGGAAAAGAGAAAAGCTGCGAGTGAGGCCCGAGATACAAGAAAAAGGCCGATGAGTAAATCTTACCAAGCTCAATCGAAGAGGTCCAAGGAAGTGAACCCTCAGACGACTACATAAGTCAGGTATTCGCAAAGAGAGTGAGGCAACACGTACTCGAGTTCAAGAGTTCAGGCCACCTTGATGGCGAGTGTGGGCAATCCAAAGTCCAAACCGGAGTGCCCAAGTTGTGGCTGACATCACACTAAGGACTGTTGGGGAAACAACCGGAATTGTTATAAGTGTGGTTCCCCCGACCACTTCATCCGAAGCTACCTCAAAAGGGATGACAAAGAGAAGAAGCGAGAAATAAGATGTAACACTCCTAACCCGTATCCATCGCCGGATTAGGGTTAAGAGGCATTACCAGACAAACAAAAACTTTTACAGACATTTCGTGATATGACACATCAAATGCAATCAAAGAGTCCCTTTACTAGGTCAACGAGACCTTAAACAAGCTTTAGAATAGGGCCGGGACTAAACCGAACACATACGAAAATCTTTAAAAATTTAAAACTTTTTCTAAGTTACAGAGGTCACACGCCCGTGTCGGTAGGCCGTGTACCTCCCACGGCCTCAGACACGCCCGTGTGTCTAGGCTGTGTCAAAATAGGGCATACAAACTGACTTGTCCACACGGCCATGGACACGCCCGTGTGCCTCACCCATGGTCGCTACTGACTTCACCACATGGCTAGTCACACGCCCGTGTGTCCAGCCTGTTGTCGATCCTGACTTGTTTTGCATTACAACCACGAGGGACACGATCGAGTCACACGCCCGTGTGATCAACTGTGTGGGCAATTATAGGTCATTTTCTAGGCCATATTGCCACCCACACAAGGGTCATCCCTATAAACTCAAACATGCATTATTCCATTGACATTTGGCAACCAAAATCATGTCAAAAGAACAACATATCATCTCATTCAATCTCATTTCTATTCATGCAAACTTGTATACTAATTTTCACAACTAAATCTCATGTATAACCATGCATGGTACATTCACATCTTACCATTCATATAATCATTTCAATGATCACACATATATGCTTATATAGCATCAATTTTCTTACCACAATCTTGACCATTTCATAAACATAAGATCATACCAAAACCAACATCATATAGCATAGCATCACATACCAAAACACAATCACTTATCTAGCCATATCACATGGCTATATACACCTATCTCAACATATTTCCAAAAGTAAAACTAGCCTATACATTCCATACTTAATATATGCATTTTCAAAGGTACCAAAATGAGCTTAGGTAGTGTGATGACGATCCTCGACGGTCCTAAGCCTTCAGTATCCTTGACGATCTATAAAACAGAACAAACACACACAAAGTTAGCTTTCCAAAAGCTTAGTAAGCCATATACAAATAAACTTAGCATATAATGCCCATAGCCACATTAATACATCAACATTAATACTTCTCATAAGCAAATTCATCACATATCCTTTAGCTCATTTGTTTTGCCATTACTTACCACATTCGTCAACTTAAGCATCACTTATGCTCATAGCTCATTCAAGCTTGTATATCACATATTATCTCATCAAATTCATATACACATTCATTTTGGTAAGTTCATACATGTACTTACCTTTCATACACATACATAATATACTTATCAACGTACCTGAAACGGATATACAAATCACATAGTCATTTGTTTCTCGGACTTGCCCGTTGAACCGTTCGAAACTAAATAGGATACTCAGAGTGCTCGGAATAGTCGTACAATGCCAACGTCCTAGACGTGGTCTTATATGTAACCAAATATCGATGCCACTGTCCCAGACAGGGTCTTACACGAATCAATACAATGCCAATGTCCCAAACATGGTCTTGCACATAAATCTCATATCGATGCTAACTCATGTGTTCATCAATGGCACATTTAAAAATATTCAACAATTCTCACAATTAAAGCATGGGTCTTATAGTACTCAAAGCAACGATTACAAAAAACGTAGAAATTATCAAAAACCAAAGTCAAACATACCTTGAATCAAAGAAATTGATAATCGAATGCCCTAGCTTCCTATTTCTTTTTCTTTTTTTTGTTTTTCGGTGGAAGAACACATGAATTTCCACCATCTCTTAACTTGTTTTTATTATAAACATATTAATACACAAATGACATAATTAACCTTTGAAATTTAATAAGCAAACCATATGAAATAAGCCCATAACCGTCCATCCCATAGTCTAATGGTCAAATTACAACATAAGGGCCTCCCATTTAGAAAGATGCATCATTTAGGCACTTAATTAAATAGGAAGCTACTTTTACAATTTACGCGATTTAGTCATTTTCTCAAATTAAGAACACAAACAGACAAATTTTCATACGAGACTTTCACACATGCTTAACCACATATCAAAGACACGAAAAATAATATTAAAATATTTTCAAATTTGGATTTGTGGTCTCGAAACCACTATTTCAACAAGGGTCTAAATCGGACAGTTACAATTCTCCCCCTTTAGGGATTTTTGTCCCTGAAAATCTTACCGTTAAACAAATTCAAATATTGTTATTTCATTAAATCTTCAGGCTCCCATGTAGCCTCTTCTACACCGTGTCGATGCCATAACACTTTCACTAACAGAATTTTCTTGTTTCTCAATTCTTTCACTTTACGAGCTATGATACGGATCGGTTCTTCCTCGTAGGTCATATCAGATCGGATTGCAATTTTAGACGGAGAAATCACATGTGATGGATAGAATATGTATCAACGAAGCATTGACACATGAAATACATTATGTATCTTTTCTAGCTCAGGTGGCAACAAAAATCTATACGCAACTGGCCCAATACGCTTGATGATCTCCTATGGCCCGATGAACCTCGGACTCAATTTGCCTTTACGTCCGAATCAGAGTACTTTCTTCCACGGAGACACTTTCAGAAACACTTTGTCTCTGATCTCAAATTCAGTATCTTTCCGTTTCAAGTCTGCATAGGACTTCTAACTATTAGACACTGATTTCAGACTATCACGAATCACTATCACTTTCTATTCAGTGTCTTTTATCAAATCGACCCCATGCATCTTATTTTCGCTGAGCTCAGTCCAATACAGAGGTGTTCGACATTTTCGTCCATACAAAGCCTCATAAGGTGCCATTTTAATGCTCGACTAAAAATTATTATTGTACGCAAATTCAATAAATGGCAATATTGTTCCTATAAACCATTAAACTCAAGGATGCAACTTCTCAACATGTCCTCGAGAATCTGAATAATTCGCTCAGATTGACCATCCATCTGCGGGTGAAAAGCGGTACTGAAATGCAATTTCGTACCTAAAGCTTCTTGCAATTTCTTTCAAAACCTTGATGTAAACCTCGTATCTCTATCAAACACAATAAACAACGGCACCCCGTGTAATCTCACAATATCAGAAATGTAAAGCTTAGCTAACTTATCAAGTGAGTAATCAGATCTCACCAGAATAAAATGGGCGGATTTCATCAATTGATCAACTACGACCCAAATCGCATCTTTTTTTCTCGGAGACAGAGGCAATCCAGAAACAAAGTCCATCGTCACTCTATCCCATTTCCACTCGGGAATCAGAATCAGTTGTAGCAAACTAGATGGAACCTGATGTTCAGCTTTTACTTGCTGACAGACTAAACATTTCGAAACAAAGTAAAAAATGTCTCGTTTCATACCAGACCACCAATATTGTTGCTTCAAATCATGATACATCTTTGAACTTCCCAGATGAACAGGTAGGCAACTGTTATGAGCTTCATTTAAAATCAGTTGAATCAACTCTGAGTTTCTTAGAACACAAATTTGATCTCGGAACCTCAAGCAATCATCAACATCTACTCAAAATTCAGAATCAGAGTTTGAATCACACTGAGCTCGTTTCGCTAGCAATTGGTTATCAACTCTCTGAGCATCACAAATTTTTTGTATAAACAACGATTTCGCTTTCCATTCAGCTAACACTGAACCATCATTAGACATGTCTAAATGAGCATTCATAGCACACAACGCAAGCATTGATTTTTGACTCAGTGTATCGGCGATGACATTTGCTTTACCTGGATGATAATCTATCACAAGCTTATAGTCTTTCAATAGCTCTAACCATCTTCTCTGTCATAGATTCAAATCTCTCTGGGTCATCAAATATTTCAGACTTTTATGATCTAAAAACACGTGACATTTCTCACCGAAAAGATAATGACGCCAAATCTTTAATGCGAACACAATCGCAGCTAACTTAAGGTCGTGTGTCGGATAATTCTTTTCATGAAGCTTTAGTTTTCTCGGGGCATAAGTTATTACTTTGCCTTCCTGCATCAGAACGCAACCTAGACCATTCAATGTAGCATCACTATAAATTACGAACTCTTTGCCTGATTCTAGGTGTACCAACACAGTTGTTTCAGTCAAAAGGGCTTTCAACTAATCAAAACTTTTCTGACATTTATTAGACCATTCAAACTTCACATCTTTCTGAAGCAATTTAGTGAACGGAGTATTATCATCGAAAGTCCTTTTACGAACCTTCGATAATAACTAGTAAGTCCCAGAAAACTGCGAACTTCAGACACATTCCTTGGAGGTTTCCATTCTAAAATAGCAGAAATCTTGCTCGGATCAACTCGTATACCAGATGCTGACACAATGTGCACCAAAAAACTAACTTCACGCAACCAGAATTCACATTTACTGAACTTTGCATACAATTGCTTTTCTCATAGAGTTTGCAACACAATTCTCAGATGTTCAGCATGTTCAATTTCATCTCGTGAATAAATCAAAATGTCGTCAATGAAAACAACCACAAATCGATCTAAGTACGGTTTGAAAATTCTGTTCATCAGATCCATAAAAATAGTAGGAGCATTCATTAATCCGAAAGGCATAACTAAAAACTCATAATGCCCGTACCTCGTTCTAAAAGCAGTTTTCGGAATGTCTGAATCTTTTACTCTCAACTGGTAGTATCCCGATCTCAGATCTATCTTTGAAAACACAGTGGCCCATTTTAGCTGATCAACCAAATCATCAATTCTGGGAAAAGGATATTTATTCTTTATTGTCACTTTGTTCAACTGACGATAATCAATGTATATTCTCATCGTGCCATCTTTCTTTTTCAAAAACAGAACGGGAGCACCCCAAGGGGAGAAACTCGGTCTTGCAAATCCTCTGTCAGTTAACTCTTGCAACTGCGACTTTAATTCTTTCAACTCTGTTGGTGCCATTCTATACGAAGCTATCAAAATAGGAGTCGTACTAGGCAACAGATCTATACCAAATTCAACTTCACGTATCGAAGGCAATCTCGATAACTCTTCAGGGAACACATCAGGGAACTCACAGACAACTGGCACTGATTCAACTTTCTTTTCATGCACTTTCGAATCAATTACATAGGCAAAATAAGCTTCGTAACCCTTTTTCATATAGTTTTGAGCTTTTAACACAGATACCACAGCCGGTAACCCAGTCAAATCATTAGACTCAACCCGAACTATTTCATCATTCTGACATCTCAAATCAATAGTCTTCCTTTTGCAATTCACAACCACGTCATGTAATGTTAACCAGTCCATACCCAGGATTATATCGAACTCATCAAACAGTAATAGCATCAGATCAACGAAAGATATCTCAAAACATCAACGTACAGTTCTTGCATACTTTGTATACTAGGACACTTTTACCTATGGGGTTCGATACTTTTATAACAAACTCGGTAGATTCTACAGTAAAAGTCTTACTGGTTACTAAGTTCATGCATACATACGAATGAGTAGAACCAGGGTCTATCAATGCAATCACAAAAGTGTCATAAAGAGTAAATGTACCCGTAATAACATCTGGAGATGAAGCTTCTTCACGAGCTCAGATGGCATACGCTCTAGCAGGTGCTCTAGCTTCAGATTTTGCAACAGTGTCTCTCGTAGTTCTCTGACCACCACTGACATTTCTTGTATTTTGAGAACATCTACCTCTCACTGAAAGATTATCAGACCTCAGATTCTGAATGATTTCTTGCTCAACAGACTCTGGACAATCTAGGATAAAGTGATCTAATGATCCACGTCTGAAACAGGCTCGATCATTCAATCTACAACTTCCCGGATGTCTTTTACCACAGTGCTTACATTCAGGTCGATCAGATCAGACATTTCCAACACTAGCCATCGATGTTACTGGAGCTTTGGAGCTCAACTGTGATCTAGCTCGATCTCTACCCAAATTTCCCACATTAGCCTTTGAACGGCTATGCTCATCTCAGAATATCTTCGAAGCAGACTGAAATGATTTGCTCAGAAATCTCTTTCTCATATCTCTGGCTTTAGACTCAGCTTTTCTTTTATCTTTCCCGAGTGCCTCAGCTTTACACGCTCGGTCAACCAGCACAACGAACTCTTTTATCTCCAGAATACCAACTAGCAATCGGATATCTTCATTTAGGCCATCTTCGAATCTCTTACACATTATCGCTTCTGTTGATACACATTCCCAAGCATACTGACTTAGTCTCACGAACTCTCGCTCATATTTTGTAACAGATATGCGGCCCTGTTTCAAATCCAAGAATTCCTTTCATTTCTGATCAATGAATCTCTAACTGATATATTTCTTTCGAAACTCAGACTGAAAGAAATCCCAAGTAACTCGTTCCTTTGGAACAACAGAGATCAAAGTCTTCCACCACTGATAGGCTGCATCTTGTAACAAAGATACAACACATTTAATACTTTCTTCCGGAGTCAAAGACATCTCATCAAATACTCGAATACTGTTTTCTAACCAAAACTCAGCTTTTTCAGCATCATCGTCATTAGTAGCGCTGAACTCTTCAGCCTCGTACTTACGAATTTTGTCGACTAGAGGCTTGTTCAACAGATTCAGATTCATAGCCGGAGGTATAGCAGAAGTCTAAGGGGTATTGAGCGAGGGAGGAGGTTGTGTAACAGTCGAGTTATTTCTCACAAACGGAGGGAACCACTCACCTATCATCTGCAAGAAAGCTTGTTCAGCTCTCCCTCTTGACTGCTCGTAGCCGGTCTTGAATTAGATTGCACTGTCCCTTGAGCAGGAGCAGTTGCGTTGCTTTCTCCATTGCCAGCTACGGCTCTTTCGGGATCCATTACTATATGATAAACACATTTTACACGTCAGGATTCATCACACTGTCATAGTTCAGAAATATGGCATGTATAGCTAGACTTTCACACGCTATGTTAGTACGAGAATCGGCTAAACCGTAGGTCTGATACCAATAAAATGTAACACCTCTAACCCGTATCTGTCGTCAGATTAGGGTTAAGAGGCATTACCAAACAATCAAAAACTTTTACAGGCATTTCGTGATATAACACATCAAATGCAATCAAAGAGTCCCTTTACTAAGTCAACGAGACCTTAAACATGCTTTAGAATAGAGCCAGGAAAAAATCGAACACATACAGAAATCTTCAAAAATTTAAAACTTTTTCTAAGTTACAGAGGTCACACGTCCGTTTGGGTAGGTCGTGTGCCTCACACGGCCTCAAACACGCTCGTGTGTCTAGGCCGCATCAAAATAGGGCATACATACTAACTTGTCCACACGGCCATGGGCACGCCCGTGTGCCTCACTCGTGGTCGCTATTGAGTTCACCATACAGCCAGTCACACGCCCGTGTGTCCGGCCCGTGGTCAATTCTGACTTGTTTTGAATTACAACCACAAGGGACATGGTCGAGTCACACGCCCATGTGCTCAACCGTGTGGGCAATTATAGGCCATTTTCTAGGCCATATTGCCACCCACACAAGGGTTATCCCTACAAACTCAAACATTCATTATTCCATACACATTTGGCAACCAAAATCATGTCAAAAGAACAACATATCATCTTATTCAATCTCATTTCTATTCATGCCAACTTGTATACTAATTTGCACAACTAAATCTCATGTATAACCATGCATGGTACATTCACATCTTACCATTCATATAATCATTTCAATGATCACATATATATGCTCATATAGCATCAATTTGCTTACCACAATCTTGACCATTTCATAAACATAAGATCATACCAAAACTAACATCATATAGCATAGCATCACATACCAAAACACAATCACTTATCTAGCCATATCACATGGCTATATACACCTATCTCAACATATTTCCAAAACAACTAGCCTATACATGCCACACTTAATATATACATTTTCAAAGGTACCAAAATGATCTTAGGTGGTGTGATGACGTTCCTCGACAGTCTTGAGCCTTCAATAGCTTTGACGATCTATAAAACAGAACAAACACACACAAAGTAAGCTTTCCAAAAGCTTAGTAAGCCATATACAAATAAACTTAGCATATAATGCACATAGCCACATTAATACATCAACATTAATACTTCTCATAAACAAATTCATCACATATCCTTTGGCTTATTTGTTTTGCCATTACTTACCAAATTTATCAATTCAAGCATCACTTATGCTCACAGCTCATTCAAGCTTGTATATCACATATTATCTTATCAAATTCATATACACATTCATTTTGGTAAGTTCATACATGTACTTACCTTTCATACACATACATAATATACTTATCAACGTACCTGAAATGGATATACAAATCACATAGTCATTTGTTTCTCGGACTTGCCCATTGAACCGTTCGAAACTAAATAGGATACTCAAAGTGCTCAAAATAGTCGTACAATGCCAACGTCCCAGACGTGGTCTTACATGTAACCAAATATCGATGCCACTGTCCCAGACAGGGTCTTGCACGAATCACTACGATGCAAATGTCCCAAACATTGTCTTACACATAAATCTCATATCGATGCCAACGTCCCAGACGTGGTCTTACACGAAGCCTCGAATCAATGCCAACGTTCCAGACGTGGTCTTACATGATATCAAACATCAGAAACCTATGTCATGACATACGTAATCCTATCTATTCCTAGGTTCGTACGAGACTTCTCGAACATTAATAATTCGTCGATACAAATTCTCGATTTTTATATGCATCTCATCTCGAGCATATTCATAGCAATTCAAATTTCATATAGGCATAAATAAGTCAATTTAAATACATTTATTTGTATATCGACTTACCTCGGATTCAGATATTCGATCAGATTTGGTTATTCGACTACTTTTGATTTCTCGTGATCTAAGTCCGTTTTCTTCGATTCTTGATCTATAAATATTCAATTTAATCTATTTATTCATTAAATCATTCAATTCAATCCAACAACACATATTTAGAGCAATTTACAAATTAGCCCTCATATTTTCATATTCTGACATTTTAGTCCCTATTTCACAAAATCACAAAATACACCAAATTTCATATTACCCATGCCTAGCCGAATTCTCATGTAGTTCATACAAGTCCCCACATTTTATTTATTTCACAATTTAGTCCTTCAAAATACTATTTTCTCAATTTAATCCAAAATACTCAATTTCATCAAAATTTCAAAGACAAAACATGTTAATCAAACACATATCTTTCATATTCCACCATCAAACATCATGAAAATCATGTGTTCATCAATGGCACATTTCAAAATATTCAACAATTCTCACAATTAAAGCTTGGGTCTTATAGTACTCAAAGCAACGATTACAAAAACGTAGAAATTATCAAAAACCAAAGTCAAACATACCTTGAATCAAAGAAATTGATAACCGAATGCCCTAGCTTCTTATTTCTTTTTCTTTTGTTTGTTTTTCAGTGAAAGAACACATGAATTTCCACCATCTTTTTACTTGTTTTTATTATAAACATATTAATACACAAATGACATAATTAACCTTTGAAATTTAATAAGCAAACCATATGAAATAAGCCCATAACCGTCCATCCCATAGTCTAATGGTCAAATTACAACATAAGGGCCTCCCATTTAGAAAGACGCATCATTTAGGCACTTAATTAAATAGGAAGCTACTTTTACAATTTACGCGATTTAGTCATTTGCTCAAATTAAGCACACAAACAGACAAATTTTCATGCGAGACTTCACACATGCTTAACCACATATCAAAGACATGAAAAATAATATTAAAATAATTTCTAACTCGGATTTGTGGTCCCGAAACCACTATTTTGACTAGGGTCTAAACCAGACTGTTACATAAGATCAAGCAATGTATCTTGTAGGGGTAGGTTGCAAAAGAACCCGAGAGGTGGGGCTAGTAGTACAAGTTTGTCACGAGACTCTGCTGTGGGGCTAGAGGGTTAGGCACCTTCAAGGACTTATGCCATTCGTGCACGCGAGAGGCACCATCGCCAGATGTAATAACGGGTACTTTCTCTCTTCAGGACACCTTTGTTATTGCTTTGATTGATCTGGGGTCTACCCATTCTTATATTTTTATGAGATTGGCATCTAGTTTGAGTATGACTATTGAGTCTACGGAATTTTTGGTAAACGTGTCAAACCCGTTAGGTAAACATGTGTTAGTTGACAATGTGTGTAGGAATTGTCCTTTAACAATTAGGGGTCATTTGTTTTCCGGCAAACCTTATGTTGTTGCCATTTGATGAATTTGATTTGATTCTTGGTATGGATTGGTTAACTACCCATAGTGTTTTAGTGAACTGCGGTAGTAAATTTATTGAATTAAAACGTGAAAATGGAGATGCTTTTCGAGTTGAATCAGATGGGTCAGATAGTTTACTGGTGATAATTTCTTCCTTGGTGGCTGAGAAATATTTGAGAAAAGGATGTGAGTCCTATCTTGCTTTTATACTAAATACTCAAGAGTCTGAAGCTAAGATTGAAACAGTGCCAGATGTATGTGAGTACCGGATGTATTCCCGGAAGAGTTACCCAGATTGCCTCCAGTCAGAGAGGTCGAGTTTGGGATTGATTTAGTTCTGGGAACAGCACTTATTTTGATTGCTCCATATATGATAGCACCATTAGAGTTGCAAGAACTGAAGGTTCAGTTGCAAGAGTTGATGGATAAGGGTTTTGCAAGACCGAGCTATTCACCATTGGGTGCTCCGGTACAATTTGTTAAGAAGAATGATGGGTCAATGAGATTGTGCATAGACTGCAGACAACTCAACAAGGTGACAGTGAAAAATAATTATCCTTTACCAAGAATAAATGATCTATTTGATCAACCGAAGGGAGCTACGGTGTTCTCCAAGATGGACCTGAGGTCTGGCTATTACCAGTTGAGGGTTAAGGAGCAAGATGTGCCAAAAACTGCATTTCAGACGAGGTACGGCCATTATGAATTTCTGGTCATGCCGTTCGGTTTAACGAATGCTCCTCCAATTTTTATGGATTTAATGAACCGTGTCCTGCGACCGTATTTGGACAAGTTTGTGGTTGTCTTCATTGATGACATATTGATTTATTCTCGTGATAAGAGTGAACATGTAGAGCATTTGAAAATTGTCTTACAGACTTTAAGAGACAATCAATTATATGCTAAGTTTAGTAAGAGTGAGTTTTGGCTCAGAGAGGTCGGATTCCTAGGACACATTGTGTCTAGCGAGGGTATTAGAGTTGATCTGGGTAAGATCTCGACTATTGTGGAGTGGAAACAACCGAGAAATGTATCGAAAGTCAAAAGCTTTTTGGGTTTAGCGGGGTACTACAGATGATTTGTGAAAGGATTTTCCATGATTGCTACCCTGATGATCAAATTGTTGCACAAAGATGTTAAATTTGAATGGGCTGAGAAATGTCAACAGAATTTTAAGAGATTGAAAACATTGTTGACTGAGGCACCGGTTTTGGTTCAACCTGAGTCGGGGAAAGAGTTTGTGGTCTACAGTGACGTGTCGTTTAATGGTCTCGGTTGTGTGTTGATGCAAGAGGGTAAGGTAGTCGCTTACGCCTCGAGGTAGCTAAAATCGTATGAGAAGAATTATCCGACTCATGACTTGGAGTTGGCCGCGATTGTTTTTACGTTAAAAATTTGGCGACATTATTTGTATAATGAGAAGTGTCGAATCTTCACAGACCGTTAGAGCTTGAAGTACTTGATGGATCAAAAGGATTTGAATTTGTGACAGTAGCAGTGACTTGAGTTATTGAAGGACTATGAGCTAGTAATCGATTACCATCCAGGGAAAGCGAATGTGGTTGCGGATGCCTTGAGTAAGAAATCCCAGTATGCTTTGAAAACTATGAGCACAAGCTTAGCATTGTCTGATGATGGTATTATATTGGTTGAGTTGAGGGCTAGGCTACTATTTATTCAACAGATATGTGAGGCTCAGAAGAATGACGATGAGATGCAAGCTAAGAAAGCTAAGTGTTAATCGAGAAATGATTCTAAATTATGAGTGAGTTCGGATGGTTGTTTAATGTTTCATGACAAAATTTGTGTACCTAAGGATGGTGAGTTGATTTGAAAGATATTGAATGAAGCACATAGTGGTTATTTGTCAGTATATCCGGGCAGTACAAAAATGTACAATGATCTGAAGAAATTTTATTGGTGGCCGGGTATGAAAAGAGACATCTCAGAGTTTGTAACAAGATGTCTAATTTTTCAACAAGTGAAAGCTGAGCATCAAGTGCCTTCGGGATTGCTTCAGCCAGTGATGGTTCCCAAGTAGAAGTTGGATTGGATCACCATGGATTTTGTGATGGGGTTGCCTATGACTTCGAAAAAGAAAGATGTTGTGTGGGTTATCGTTGATAGATTAACGAAGTCGGCCCACTTTATACATATGCGTGTTGATTACTCGCTGGATAAGTTAGCCGGGTTGTATATTGCGGAAGTGGTAAGATTACATGGAGTGCTTGTATCCATTATCTCAGATAGAGATCCAAGATTTACTTCAAGGTTTTGGAAGAAGTTGCAAAAGGCCTTGGGTACAAGGTTAAATTTTAGTACTGTATTTCATTCACAAACTGATGGTCAGTCCGAGAGAGTAATTTAAGTTTTAGACGGTATGCTCCGATGTTGTGTACTAAAGTTCAAAGGTAGTTGGGAAAGATACCTGCCCTTGGTCGAATTTGCATACAACAACAATTATTAGTTGAGTATACGGATGGCACCGTATGAAGCCTTGTATGGTAGTAAGTGTTGGACTCCCTTGTATTGGACCGAGCTTAGTGAAAAGAAAATTCATGGGGTCAACCTGGTTAAAGAGACTGAAGAAAAGGTGAAAGTGATCCGGAATAGTCTAAAAGCTACTTCAGACTGACAAAAGTCGTATGCGAATTTGAAAAAAAAGGAAATCGAGTTTAAGGTGGGCGACAAGGTAATTCTGAAAGTGTCCCCGTGAAAGAAAATATTGAGATTTGGCCAAAAAGGGAAATTGAGTTCACGATTCATAGGATCGTATGAGATTATCGATAGAATTAGGCCAGTAGCATATCAATTGGCTTTGCCGGTAGAGTTAGAGAAGATACACAATGTGTTTCATGTATCGATGTTAAGGCGTTGTCGCTCTGATCCTTCGTATCTGATTCCTCCAACAGATATTGAGATACGACCAAATATGACATATGAAGAGGAACCGATTAAAATCTTGGCCCAAGAGCTGGTTGAGGAATTAAGACATAGCCTTAGTAAAAGTTTTATGGCAAAAGCACGATGTAGAAGAAGCTACGTGGGAACTAGAAGAAGCCATGAGAGAACAATATCCAAACCTCTTTACCGGTAAGATTTTCGAGGGCAAAAATCTCTAAAGGGTGGAGAGTTGTAACAGCCCGATTTTGGGGCTAGTCAGAACAGTGGTTTCGAGACCACTAAATCGAGGTTAGAGAAAATTATTTTGATGTCATTTTATGTGTTATGGCATTAAAAATATGGTTATGTTAAAATTTTGGTGCTTTAATTTTATTGATTGCATGCTTAATTGTGAAAAAGGAGTAAATTACATAAAGTACGAAAGTTCTATTTTTCAAGGTAGAGTTGTCAAATAGCCATAGAATATTAAATTGGAGGTCCTTAAAGTGAAATTAGGCCAATTGGAATGTGTTGGCTGGCCATGTGTGTAACAGTCCGGTTTATACCCTAGTCAGAACAGTGGTTTTGGGACCACAAATCTGAGTCCGTATAATATTTTAATATTATTCTATGTGCTGTTGATATGTGAATTAGCATGTGCTAAATTTCCGTAAGCTAATTCGTCTGTGTGTGTGTTTAATTTGATAAAAGGACTAAATTGCATAAAGTTTAAAAGTAATTTTTCATTTGATTAATGATCCATTTGGGATGGCTTAATTATAGTGAAGTCCTTAAAGGGCAAATAACCCATCTTTATTTATAGTGGACGGGGACGGTAACATGTTTTATAACATGTTTTTATATGCTATTTTTATAAGTTAAAAGTTATATTATATTTATTTTATATGTTATATTTATATTTTAATAAAAGAAACATGAAAGTAGAGTTCATTCATACATTTTCCACCGAAAAATAAAAAGAAAAAGGAAGCTTGATAACTTTGTAATTTCGGTTACTTACAAGTCAAATTTAAGGTATGTTTTTAGTCTGTTTTTGATAATTTCTACGTTTTTGTAACCGTTGCTTCGAGAGCTATCAAACCCATGTACTAATTTTGAGTATTGATGATGTTTGTGTGAGATGCCATTGTTGATATGTTGAGTTTTGAAATGAGTTTAGTTGATAAATGAAAGATTTGAGCTAAATGAACATGTTTTGTTCTTGAAGTTTTAATGAATTTAGCTAAATAGGGCTAAATTGTGAAAACATTATTTTGGAGGATTAATTTGTGAGTTTGATGAAATATTTGGACTTATATAGTCCCTAGGGAGGTTCGGCTATGTATATGTGTGAACAAATTGTGTATATTTGATGTTTTTAGAAAATAGGACTAAATTGTCTGAATGTGAAAATGTGAGGGCTAAATTGCAAATTATCCAAAATGTGTGTCCTTGGATTGAATTGAATGAGTTAGTGAATAAAAGGGTAATACTGAATATGTTTAGATCAAGAACTGAGGAAAACAGACTTAGATCGAGGGAAAGCAAAAGTAACCGAGTAGCCGTTTTCATTCCGATATACCGAATCCGAGGTAAGTTACTATGCAATAAACATATATGTATGCAATTGTAAATGTTCATATTATTGACATTAATAATGAATGCTTATATAAGGATATACATATGAATTCCGAGATAAGTTCGATATAGGACTGAGTTCGAGAAGTCCCGTACGAACCTAGGAATAGATAGGGTTAGCTATGTCATGAAATAGGTATCTGTTCTATTTTATCATGTAAGACCACGTCTGGGACGTTGGCATTGATCTGAGATTCGTGTAAGATCACGTCTGGGACGTTGGCATCGATATTAGCTTTACGAGTAAGACCACGTCTAGGACGTTGGCATCGATATAAGCTTTACGAGTAAGACCACGTCTGGGACATTGGAATCGATATAAGCTTTACATGTAAGACCATGTCTGGGACATCGACATCGTATTAATTCGTGTAAGACCCTATCTGGGACAGTGGCATTGATATCCGAGTGCATGTAAGACCTCGTCTGGGACGTAAGCATTGTACGACTATTCCGAGCTTCCTGAGTATCCTACTAGATTCCTATTGGTTCAACGGGCAAGTTTGTGATACGAATTACAAATTCGAGCTATAAACAATTATGTGATATTAAATCCGACCCAGGTACATTGATTATACACTATATGTGTATATAAGGTAAGCATCTAAATGATCTCACTATGATAATATGTATATGGAATTTATGATATGATAAGAATTGTTTTGGCTAGATGAGCTATGTGTTTATATGATTCTTGAATGGTGAAAATGGCTAATGTGGTGAAAAGTGTATGAACCAAAGTAAATAAGTGAAAGTTTGCTAAGTGATTGATATGTGCCAATGTATTTATTTGCATATATGCCTTCTATACTAAGTTTGTTTGTATATGACTTACTAAGCTTTTGGGAAGCTTACTTTGTGTGTGTGTTTTCTCTGTTTTATAGGTCGTCAAAGCTACTGAAGGCTCAGGACCGTCACGGATCTTCATCACACAACTAATCTTATTTTGGTACACTTTAAAAATGCATATGGCTAGATATGGCACGTATAGGCTAGTCCTTGATATGAGTTGTAATGTGAACTTAGCCATGTGATTTGGCTAGTTATGCTTGGTAATATGGTTAAAGGAATGTGATATGTGAAGTTGTTTTGGTATGATTAGTTGTTGTATGAAATGGTTATGATATGGTAAGTATATAGATGAATGGTGCTTGAGCATAATTGTGATGTAGTCATGCAAATTAGTATGTTTGGATTTGGTTTTGAAGGTATAGAGGGAATGGATATTGAAGGTATTGTTGTGTAAATTCTTTAGTTGTCTAATATGCATGATTTGGAGTGTCTATTTGGTATATTTTGGTGGTTATATGTGAATGAAATGGGGTGATATATGTGCTTATAGGTTTGACCCTTATGGGTGGCATTTTTGGCCTTGTAAATGGCCTATAATGTCACACGGTTGTGGCATAGGGGCATGCCTAAAGACCCTGGGTAACTAGCAGGATGTAGCTTGGTATCACACAGCCTCGACACAGGGGTGTCAGCTAACCGTGGTGTACAAGTCAGTAGCTAGCTAAAAGTACACGGCCATGGCACACGGGCGTGCTTGGTGGCCGTGTGGACCAAGTCAGTATAGGTCTACAGGGAGGGCACACGGGGGTGTCTTGAAGCTGTGGAAAGCACACGGTCTACTTACACGGGCGTGTGACCCCTGAAACTTAAAAAAGTTCTTAATTTTCATGAAATTTTGTATGTGATTCGGTTTAGTCCCAACCCAATTTATAAGCATGCTATTGATCTCAAGGACTCATTTAAGGGACATTGTGTTTGAAAATGATGAATGATTGTATGAATTTCTGTATATGCTTTCCGATCTATTCGGTAACACTCCTAACCCTAATCTGGCGACAAACTCGGGATAGGGGTGTTACATTTGGTTGGTATCAGAGCTACAGTTTAGCCGATTCTCGGACTAACATAACATGTCAGAGTCTAACTATACATGCCATATATCTGAATTGTGATAGTGTGATGAATCCTGACGTATAAAATGTAATTTTCATATAGTAATGGATCCCAAAATAGCCGTAGCTGACGACGTAGAAAGTAATGCGCCTGCTCCCGCGCAAGGGACAACGTCCTCTGAATTGAGACTGGCTACGAGCGGTCAAGAGGGAGAAGCTAAACAAGCTTTCTTTCAGATGATGAGTGAATGGTTCACTCAGCTTGTAAAGAATAACCAGACTGTTTCGTAACCTCCGCCCCTCGGTTAATCCCTCTCAGACATCCGATATACCTCCGACTGCAAATCTGAATCTGTCGAATAAGCCTCCTGTTGACAAGATTCGTAAGTATGGGGCCGAAGAATTCTGGGCTACTAAAGATGATGATGCTAAAAAGGGCGAGTTCTGGATTGAAAATACTATCCAGGTATTCAATGAAATGTCTCTGACTCCAGAAGAATGCATAAAGTGTGTTGTATGTTACTTCGAGATGTGGCTTATCAATGGTGGGAAACTCTTATTTCTGTTGTTTCGAGAGAACGAGTCTCATGGGATTTCTTTCAGAGTGATTTCTGGAAGAAATATATCGGTGAGAGATTCGTTTATCAGAAACGGAGGGAATTTTTGGAACTCAAAGAGGGTCGAATGACTGTTTCAGAATATGAGCGAGAATTTGTGAGACTGAGTCAGTATGTTCGAGAATGCGTATCATCTGAAGCTATAATGTGCAAAAGGTTCGAAGATAGCCTTAATGAAGACATTCGTTTGTCTAGTTGGGGTTTTAGAAATAAAAGAGTTCGTGGTACTTGTCGATCGAGCTTGTAAAGCTGAAGCACTCGGGAAGGATAAAAGAAAAGCTGAGTCTGAAGCTCGTGATGTGAGAAAGAGATTTCAGAGTAAATCATTTCAGTCTGCTCCGAAAAGATTCAGAGATGATCAAAGTCGTTCCAGAGATAATGTGGGACATTTGAATAAAAATCGAGCTAGATCACAAATGAGTTCCAAAACTCCAGCAACTTCAGTGGCCAGCGTTGGCAATGTTCGATCCGAGAGACCTGAATGTAAACATTGTGGAAAAAGGCATCCGGGAAGTTGTAGGCTTAATGACAGAGCTTGCTTCAGATGTGGATCACTTGATCATTTTATCCGTGATTGCCCTGAGACTGTCGAGAGTTGTTCAAAATTTGAGATCTGATAATTACCTTTGAGAGGTAGACCATCGAAGAATGTTAGAAATATTAGTGGTAGTCAGAGAACTACGAGCGACAATGTTGTTAGATCTGAAGCCAGAGCGCCAGCCAGGGCGTATGCTATCTGAGCTCGAGAGGAAGCCTCATCACCTGATGTGATAACTGGTACTTTTACTCTTTATGATACTTCTGTGATTGCTTCTATAGACCCTGGTTCTACGCATTCATATATATGTATGAGTTTAGTATTCAGCAAGACTTTGCCTATAGAGTCTACAGAGTTTGTTATAAAAGTATCGAACCCCTTAGGTAAAAGTGTCCTGGTTGACAAAGTATGCAAGAACTGCCTGTTAATGTTTCGAGATATCTGTTTCCCTGCTGATCTGATGCTATTGCCATTTGATGAATTCGATATTATTTTGGGTATGGATTGGATGTTTATGCATGATGCTATTGTGAACTGCAAAAGAAAGATTATAGATTTGAGATGTCCGAATGATGAGATTGTACAGATTGAGTCTGATGATTTGAATGGATTGCATATTGTGATATCTATTTTGAAAGCTCAGAGTTATGTGAAAAAGGGTTATGAGGCATACTTTGCTTATGTAATTGATTCGAAAGTATCTGAGAAGAAAGTTGAATCAGTGCCTATTATTTGTGAGTATTCTGATGTGTTCCCTGAAGAGTTACCAGGTTTACCTTCGGTTCGTGAAGTTGAATTTGGTATTGAATTGTTGCCTGGTACTACACCTATTTCGATAGCTCCTTATAGAATGGCACCAACGGAGTTAAAAGAGTTAAAGCCATAGTTGCAAAAATTGACTGAGAGAGGGTTTGCTAGACTGAGTTTTTCGCCTTAGGGTGCTCCTATTCTGTTTGTGAAAAAGAAAGATGGCATGATGAGGATGTGTATCGATTATCGTCAGTTGAATAAAGTGACAATAAAGAATAAATATCCGTTGCCTCGAATAGACGATTTATTTGATCAGTTAAAAAGAGCTACTGTGTTTTCCAAGATTGATCTGAGATCGGGATACTATCAGTTGAGAGCTAAAGATTCAGACATTTCAAAGACTGCTTTCAGAACGAGGTACGGGCATTATGAGTTCTTAGTTATGCCCTTTGGACTAACCAATGCTCCTGCTATTTTTATGGATTTAATGAATAGAATTTTCAGGCCGTACCTAGTTCGATTTGTTATGGTATTCATAGATGACATCCTGATTTATTCACGTGATGAAAATGAGCATGCTGAAATTCTTAGAATTGTGTTGCAAACTTTGAGAGAAAAGCAATTATACGCGAAATTCAGCAAATGTGAATTCTGGTTGCATGAGGTTAGTTTTCTGGGACATATTGTGTCAGCTTTTGGAATCCGAGTGGATCCGAGTAAAATATCTGCTATTCTGAATTGGAAACCTCCGAGAAATGTATCTGAAGTCTGCAGTTTTCTAGGTTTAGCTGGTTATTATCGTAGATTTGTAAAAGGCTTTTCGACAATAGCTACTCCATTGACTAGATTACTTCAGAAAGATGCTAGATTTGAATGGTCGGATAAATGTCAAAAAAGTTTTGATCAGTTGAAAACTCTGTTAACGAAAGCTCTAGTGTTAGTACAGCCAGAATCGGGTAAAAAATTTGTTGTATACAGTGATGCTTCGTTAAACAGTCTAGGATGTGTTTTGATGCAGGAAGGCAAAGTGGTAGCGTATGCTTCAAGACAGTTGAAGCCTCATGAAAAGAACTATCTGATGCACGACCTTGAATTAGCTGCAATTGTGTTTGCACTTAAGATGTGGCGCCATTATCTGTACGGTGAGAAATGTCACGTATTTTCAGATCATAAAAGTTTGAAATATCTGATGACTTAAAAAGATTTGAACTTGCATCAAAGAAGATGGTTAGAACTGTTAAAAGATTATAAGCTGATGATAAATTATCATCCGGGTAAAACTAATGTAGCTGCAGATGCATTGAGTCAGAAATCAGAGTCTGTGATAGTTCTGTGATAGCTAAATTAAAAGCAAAATCGTTGTTCTTACAATAGATATGTGATGCTCAGAAGTCTGATAACGAATTGCTAGCGAAACGAGCTCAGTGTGAAATGAATTCTGAATCTGAATTTCAAATTGTGGATGGTTGTTTGAGATTCAGGATCGTATCTGTGTTCCGAGAAATCCAAAGTTGATTCAGTTGATTTTGAATGAAGCACATAATAGTCGTTTATCTATTCATCCGGGAAGTACTAAAATGTATCATGATTTGAAATGACAGTACCGGTGGTCTGGTATGAAACGAAACATTTTTGACTTTGTTTTGAAATGTTTAGTCTGTCAACAAGTGAAAGCCGAACATCAAGCTTCGTCTAGATTGCTACAGCCGATTCTGATTCCTGAGTGGAAATGGGATAGAGCAACAATGGACTTTGTTTCTGGTTTGCCCCTGACACCGAGAAAGAAAGATGCGATATGGGTCATAGTTGACCGATTAACTAAATCTGCCCATTTTATTCCGGTAAGATCTGATTTCTCACTAGAGAGATTAGCCGAGCTTTATATTGTTGGGATTGTAAGATTGCACGGGGTGCCACTATCTATTGTGTCAGATAGAGATCCCAGATTTACATCGCGATTCTGGAAGAAATTGCAAGAAGCTTTGGGCACGAAATTAAACTTCAGTACATCTTTTCATCCGCAAACAGATGGTCAGTCTGAACGAATTATTCAGATTGTTGAGATGTTGTATACTCGAGTTTAATGGTTCTTGGGTACAGTATCTATCGTTGATCGAATTTGCATATAATAATAGTTTTTAGACGAGCATCAAAATGGCACCATATTGGATCGGGTCCGTACAATATTTTAATATTATTCTCTGTGCTGTTGATATGTGAATTAGCATGTGCTAAATTTCCGTAAGCTAATTCTTTGTCTGTGTGTTTAATTTGATAAAAGGACTAAATTGCATTAAGTTTAAAAGTGATTTTTCATTTGATTAATAATCCATTTGAGATGGCTTTATTATAGTGAAGTCCTTAAAGGGCAAATAACCCATCTTTATTTATAGTGGACGGTAACATGGTTTATATCATGTTTTTATATGTTATTTTTATAAGTTAAAAGTTATATTATATTTATTTTATATGTTATATTTATATTTTAATAAAAGAAACATGAAAGTGGAGTTCATTCATACATCCTCCACCCAAAAATCAAAAGAAAAAGAAAGCTTGGAAGCTTTGTAATTTCTGTTACTTACAAGTCAAATTCAAGGTATGTTTTTAGTCCGTTTTCGATATTTTCTACGTTTTTGTAATCGTTGTTTCGAGAGATATCAAACCCATGTACTAATTTTGAGTATTAATGATGTTTGTGTGAGATGCCATTGTTGATATGTTGAGTTTTGAAATGAGTTTAGTTGATAAATGAAAGATTTGAGCTAGATGAACATGTTTTGTCTTGAAGTTTTGATGAATTTAGCTAAATAGGGCTAAATTGTGAAAATATTATTTTGGAGGATTAATTTGTGAATTTGATGAAATATTTAGACTTATATAGTCCCTAGGGAGGTTTGGCTATGTATATGTGTAAACAAATTGTGTATATTTGATGTTTTGAGAAAATAGGACTAAATTGTCTGAATGTGAAAATATGAGGGCTAAATTGCAAATTATCCAAAATGTGTGTCCTTGGATTGAATTGAATGAGTTAGTGAATAAAAGGGTAATTCTGAATATGTTTAGATCAAGAACCGAGGAAAACGGACTTAGATCGCGGGAAAGCGAAAGTAACCGAGTAGCCATTTTCATTCCGATATACCGAATCTGAGGTAAGTCACTATGCAATAGACATATATGTATGCAATTGTAAATGTTCATATTATTGACATTGATAATGAATGCTTATATGAGGTTATACATATGAATTTCGAGATAAGTTCGATATAGTGACTAAGTTCGAGAAGTCCCGTATGAACCTAGGAATAGATAGGGTTAGCTATGTCATGACATAGGTATCTGTTCTATTTTACCATGTAAGACCATGACTGGGACGTTGGCATTGATCTGAGATTCGTGTAAGACCATGTCTGGGACGTTGGCATTGATCTAAGATTCATGTAAGGCCACGTTTGGGACGTTGGCATCGATATAAGCTTTACGAGTAAGACCAAGTCTGGGATGTTGGCATCGATATAAGCTTTACGAGTAAGACCACATCTGGGACGTTGGCATTGATATGAGCTTTACATGTAAGACCATGTCTGGGACATCGGCATCGTATTAATTCGTGTAAGACCCTGTCTGGGACAGTGGCATTGATATCCAAGTGCTTGTAAGACCTCGTCTGGGACGTAGGCATTGTACGACTATTCCGAGCTTCCTGAGTATCCTACTAGATTCCTATTGGTTCAACTAGCAAAAATTACAAATCCGAGCTCTGAACAATTATGTGATATTAAATCTGATCCAGGTACGTTGATTATACACTATATGTGTATATAAGGTAAGCATCTAAATGATCTTACTATGATAATATGTATATGGAATTTATGATACGATAAGAATTGTTTTGGCTAGATGAGCTATGTGTTTATATGATTCTTGAATGGTGAAAATGGCTAATGTGGTTAAAAGTGTATGAACCAAAGCAAATAAGTGAAAGTTTGCTAAGTGATTGATATGTGCCAATGTATTTATTTGCATATATGCCTTCTATACTAAGTTTGTTTGTATATGACTTACTAAGCTTTTGGAAAGCTTAATATGTGTGTGTTTTCTCTGTTTTATAGGTCGTCAAAGCTACTGAAGGCTCGGGACCATCACGGATCGTCATCATGCTACTAATCTTATTTTGGTACACTTTAAACATGTATATGGCTAGATATCCACGTATAGGCTAGTCCTTGATATGAGTTGTAATGTGAACTTAGCCATGTGATTTGGCTAGTTATGCTTGGTAATATGCTTAAAGGAATGTGATATGTGGAGTTTTTTTTGGTATGATTAGTTGTTGTATGAAATGGTTATGGTATGGTAAGTATATAGATGAATGGTGCTTGAGCATAATTGTGATGTAGTCATGCAAATTAGTATGTTTGGATTTGGTGTTGAAGGTATAGAAGGAATGGATATTGAAAGTATTGTTGTGTGATTTCTTTAGTTGTCAAACATGCATGATTTGGAGTGGCTATTTGGTACATTTTGGTGGTTATATGTGAATGAAATGGGGTGATATATGTGCTTGTAGGTTTGACCCGTATGGATGGCATTTTTGGCCTTGTAAATGGCCTATAATGTCACGCGGTTGTGGCACATGGGCGTGCGTAAAGACCGTGGGTAACTAGCAGAATGTAGCTTGGTAGCACACAGCCTCGACACGGGGGGTGTCAGCTAACCGTGGTGTACAAGTCAGTAGCTAGCTAAAAGTACACGGCCATGGCACACGGGCGTGCTTGGTGGCCGTGGTGGGAAGTCAAGATATGGCTAAGAGTACGGCTACCGAGCACACGGGCGTGCTTGGTGGCCGTGTAGACCAAGTCAGTATAGGTCCACGGGGAGGACACACGGGGGTGTCTTGAAGCCGTGGAAAGTACACGGCCTGCTTACACGGGCATGTGACCCCTAAAACTTAGAAAAGCTTTTAATTTTCATGAAATTTTGTATGTGATTTAGTTTAGTCCCGACCCAATTTATAAGCATGCTATTGATCTCAAGGACTCATTTAAGGGACATTGTGTTTGAGAATGATGAATGATTGTATGAATTTCTATATATGCTTTCTGATCTGTTCGGTAACGCTCCTAACCCTAATTCGGCGACGGACTCGGTATAGGGGTGTTACAATGTGCATGGGGGGATAGGAGTATTTAATTGTTGGTCAAATTGGGTGAAATTAGGTGAGAAAAGATTAATAAAATATGGTAAAAAGAAAAACTATCATCTTTCACTATTCACTCATCTCTTTCCACCGAAAATTGAAGAGAAAATAGAGCTCTTGGGGGTTCAAACTTTCAGTCACTCAACTCTCATCCAAGTAAGTGATTTAGGTGGTTTTAATTGGTGATCTTTGTGTTTTTTGGAGTCCCCAAAGCTTAAGCTAGCTAATGAAGGGACTAATTTGAGATATGGTTGAAAGTCTAAGGACTTGCTATGAGAGTAGTTATGTTGTTAGCTGAGTTTTTATGGAAGAAAATAAATGTTAGGGAGGTGAGAGACAACTTTTGTGAAAGGTGTTAACATGAAAACACCTAAATAGGACTTGAATGCAAAGATTAAATTTGTGTTATAAATGCATGAAATAGTTGGAATTGTGAGTAGTTGTAAGAGAAATAAATGTTCAGCTAGGCTTGTTTAATGAGAAAGTGATAAACCGTAATATATACATATTTTAATCCCACATTTGGCATACTTTTGGATGATTTATCCCTTGAATTGTGGAATTTGATGCTCTTAATCCTTTAATTTCATGTTTTATACTTAGAAGAGCATAGAAGGATGAAAAGAATGAGAAACGGGCCAAAAACGGAGAAAATGGGCCAAAGTAAGAAATCCACACGACCTAGAGTTTTTCACACGGCCATGCAACTTTAGCAGACTCGAACACGACCCTGGGCTCGATTCACACGGGCATGTCCCTGTCGTGATCCGTTTAATTCCACATGGATTAGGATACTTATAGGCCAAGTAAGGCATCCCGAAAGCCTATATAAACACCCTAGAGGGAAACCTAAAAGGAGAGTTTTGACAGAAGGCCTCTGTCAGGGCTTTTGACTGAGAGCAAAGCCAAAGACGGCTGAATATAGGGAATTACTCGAAGAAAGCCAGTTAATCCATTTCAGAAGCCGGAAGCATGCTCAAGACTGAGAATTTTCCCTTCAAATTCCTTCAGGGGGCTTTAGGGTTTTTCTTTATGTTTTGTTATTTAATTTCTTCTGAGATGTATTCTTTTATAAACATGAACTAAACCCCTCAAATAACTGAGGGGGATGAAACCTAAGACGGATCTTGTTATTGTTTTCTAAACTATATGATAAATACTTAATTTGTTATTAATAATTGGTTCTTAATTCTTGCTTTAATATTTCAAGATACTGATTCAAGTATTGGTGTGCTTATTCAGAGGAGCAAAAGTCCCTGTTTAAGAGTAGATCTAGCATTATTAAGCGGAGTTGATCGCACTCCTAGAGATAGGACGAAGAAAATCTGCCGAATTAGGGTCAAACCTAAATGGGAGTCCATAGATCAAGTTAATGCAACATTAGGAGTTTTAATTAGAAAGAGATTTCAATTAATCAACCTAGGGTTAGACGTTATTAGTCTCGAGAGAGATAATAATATAAATTGGGGAATCCTACAAATCAAGTCAAGTGAACAAATCGTCTAGTTCAGAGTTAAATAACAAGTGAAGTCTAGGTGGATTCTTCCTCGGGTATTGTCTTAATCAATTGGTTTTCTCAAGAGTATTTTCCCAATTCATTCTCTGTTTCTTGGCATCCTTAGCTTAGGAATTAGTTAGACAAACATTAATCACTTTTATTTTTAGGCTAGATAATAAAAAGAAAGTCAGTACTAGTACTTTTGGTTCCCTTGGGTTCAACATTCCGGTCTTGCCACTAAGCTATACTACTGTTCGATAGGTGCGCTTGCCTCAATCGTGGTGATAGTTAGTTTCTAGGCTTGATCATTCATTATATAAATATTAAAACTCTCATACTACGATTAGAAAGTGTGTTGAAAAATGATTTACGAGCCTAGGGGAAAAATTGTAATTTTGCCATAGTGCAAGGGCAAAATGGTCATTTTTTCCTAGGTATAGAAATTGATGCATTATGAATATAGAATGATCTAAATGAGTGAATTTTTTTGTTATAGATCAAGAAGAGCGTGGAATTAACCTTGACTGAGGAAAAGGCAAGGTTTCAGATTAAACCGCAAATTAACACATTTTGCACCGAGGTAAGTTTATATGTAAACGATGCATTTTTATATACACATTGTTATTGCTAATTAGTGCATGGTATGATTGAGAACATGTGTGGTTAAAATGTATTGAATTTGGTAGTTATTGAATAATTATTGTATGAATTACAAAATAGATATGTAAGTGTGTAATGACAACACTTAACGGTGGGCTAAGTGCGATACCACCTTATTACGTAACTATCCTTTTGGTGGGCTATGTGCGATACCACCATAACTATCCTTTTGGTGGGTTTTGTGAGATACTACTCTACTAGAGAGTGACGGTGGGCTAAGTACGAAACCACTGAGAGATAGGTAGTATGAATGGCTTATTGAGGAATTATGATGTGTTGTATCGTGTGACTTTATGGTGTTAAGTGCAGGGATGTATGTTAATGAATGTAAGTACTAAGGTTGTGATGTGGTTGGAAAGTGGTAAGGTAGGAAATGAGTAAGTATGACTAATAATGTGGATTGTTCTTGTTTAGTATGTAATGCTATTTGTTGTTTAGCACATACTATAATGCTAATTGTTTACATGTAAACTTACTAAGCTTAAAGCTTACTCCCCTTTATTTTCCCTTGTTTTATAGAGTTTAAGAGCTGAGCCGGGATACGCCGATAACCAGAAGATCGCCTACATTATCAGCTCACCTCGGTATATCTAGACTTAGTGATTTTGTGTATGGCATGTATAGGGGCTAGACTAGTTAGATTATTTTGTTATTTTGGCCAAAAGTGTGTTGACCCCTTTTTAGGACAAACTATTTTGTATATATTGCCATGGTTGATGACTCACCTTGTTATTTATGAAAAGATATAGTCATTCTTGGAAGTTTAGATTGCAAAATATGAGTTTGATTATTGATATGTTGAATGGATCCATATTGTGTGAGCTAGAGGAGTGAAAAGAGCTGGCAAATAGCCTTGTTCTTGTCCACACGGGTAAGCCCACGGGCGTGTGTCTAGGCCATGTAAAGTTTGCACCTTGAATTTGGAATTTACATCCCACATGGTTGAAGCACATGGGTGTGCGAGAGGCTGTGTGGATTAATCAGAGGCGACCATGGGCCAACCATATGGGCCTGTGCCCAGGCCGTGTGATTCAAGTCAGTGTCGACCACGGGCGTCGAACACGGACGTGTGAGATGATACATGGGCGTGTCATTTTACCCCACGGGTGTGTGGCCCCTGTATAAGAAAATTTTTCTTAAGTGCGAAAAAGTTCCAAAATATCTCCGAAACCTTTTGAAAGCATGTTTAGGGCTTCGTAGGTCCATTATTTGGATGATAGACATATGAATAGAAAAGTTTTAATTTGAAATGAGTTTGATAGCCCAAAGCTGTATAATTGTATGAGTTAAGTATGGTAACGCCTCTTACCCGATTCTGGCGTAGAATAGGGTAAGGGGTATTTCGGTAATTCTACCCTACAGGGGTATTTTGGTCATTTTGCCCTTCAGGGGCATTACAGTCATTGTACCCTACAGGGGTATTTCAGTAATTCTACCCTATAAGGGTATTTCAATAATTCTACCCTATAGGGGTATTTCGAAAATTTTACCCTACAGGAGTATTTCAGTAATTCTACCCTACAAGAGTATTTCGATCATTTCATTCCTTAGGGGTCTCGGTATAGTTAACGACCTTTCCGAAGGCCTACAATCGCCTCGAGCGACACAGATAACCCATTTGGTCAAAACAGTGTAAATGGGCTCAAAGCCCAGTATTCGGCCCAAATGGGCCTACACGATCGTGTGGCCCATTTGGCCCAAATTCAATTCTAGCTATGGAAACTACATAGCCCAATCCAGTTTCTACCACTTTTCGTAAATTTTATCCGTGTGTGGCCTACGAGCCCATTGGGCCCAACGGCCCATTTTAGCCCAACAGGGCCCATAACGGCCTAAGCGCACGAGAACACTCGTGGTGGCCTCTTCAGTCTACCACCCACGGTTGTGCACTCAGTTTTACCACACGAGCGATCGCACGCCCGTGAGGCCTCGAATGTCAAAGTTTCGGCTTTTTGGCTTTTGCCGATTCACAGCAGAGAGTGTGATTACACACCTGTTTACGAAACCGCTCCAAGTTCCACGAGCACCTAACCTAAATTCAAACATGGCCCACGTTAATCCTTTAATCGTTAGGGAAAAACACCCTCTTATGGACACTTAATCCACACTTAATCAATCATCACCTACCACGATTGTACGAAATATGGCCTACTCCTCTAAGATTGTTGACCATGCCACGACCCCACGTTCTTGATGATTACCTGCTTCAACAACGATTCTTATTAGACAGAATTGTTTACGAGAATGTGATTTAAAAACCCAACACCAAAATCACAGCATATTCGGCCCTCCAAACCAACTTACCCCCAATGATCAATCAGTTGATGAAGGGAAGATTTGGAACGCCTCTACACACTAGAGAATCCCCCTTTTTCTTCGAGAGATTTTAAAACCCAAAGAACAAACAAATAAGAGTGACTTAGGAACACAGTACTAACGAAATAACCTGATTGGAAAAGTTGAAAGACTTACCGAAATTGATGACTGCAACAAGAGTTGTGTAGAGGAATTCAACCGATTGCCAGAGTGTAGTTAAGGGTTACGATATCTGGCTTGGTACAAAAGAAAAGGGATGATGATGGAATTAGTTAGAATAGATTAGATATATTCGGCCAAGCATAATAGGGAGGAGATGATAAAATGAAAGTACACAAAAAGAGTCTTATGATGAAATCGGCTAACATTGGGAGAGAGTGGGAAGCTGAGAAGAAGATGAAGAGAAGGTTCAGCTTAGAAGAAAGACCAAAAGGAGAAGAATTAAAGAGGAAGGGAAGGAGCAAAACAAAAGTGAGAGAGGAAAGACAATTTTGGAAATGAAGAAAGGTATAAACGATACACTAACCAGTTCCCGCAAATGTCAATTCGGTAGTACACTAGCAACCAAAATAGAGAGCAGGAATGAAAGCTATTTCGGCACTTCAAGAATTTAGAGCAAAAGACCCAAAACGAAAAATGACCAAAACTGATCCCCCCAAAGGAAGTCTCAGCCGAAATTCTGAGTAGCTAAACACCCAATTCGGCACTAACACTCCTACACACTTCCACTTCCTTAATTCTCTCCACAATACTCTCCTTTAATCCTCTCCTCGATTTGCTCATACAATCTCTCCATGACCAATTCAAACACCTCAGCAGTGTTTCAGTCCAACTCTTCTACCTTCTTAGCTCAAGCAGCAAAATAAACATTCCATTGCTTATCCCAGGATTTGGACCTCAGACCTCATAGTTACACCACACGCCACTTGCCACTAAGCCACAAGCTCCTCTTGTGTTATAAAACCAACATTATTACTAGTAAAGCCTAAGTACTAGTGTCCAGGTTCATTTAAGGGAAAAAATAAAAATTTTGCAAGAGTCAAGACTTGAACCCAGGCTTCTCAAATACTCTCATACACACCCAAATCACTTAGCCATTAAAGCAAACAAGCAATTTGTGTCATTTTCTTGCACACATAAATATTTATGTGCAATCTCCTAGCTGATCCCACGCTCAAGGCCATTCCTTCTAGGCCCAAATTCGGGGCGTTACATAATCCCCAACCTTAGATGATTTCGAGCTACGAGGGACTCGAAGGTGGCCACACGTTCACTAATATTTTATTTTAGACCTAGTTATTTAAATTTTTATATTGGGTTGATATTTATGTAATAAGGCCTCTGGTGATTTTAATTTATTTTAATTGGGTTTAATTTATTATTTTGAAACTGCCAAACTGATACAAATAAGTTTTCAAAAATAATAACTGTTTTAAAAGACAAACACACATTTTCAAACTTCAAAATGACATTAATTAGAGTATCTTCCGCGATTTTTAACCAACTAAGAAACAATAGTAACAAACAAGGCAATCGTTTAAAAACAGTTTTCTCTTAACAAGCCTGATTTCAAAAAATACTTCGATGTGACATGCCAAATTTGGTCGTAACATCTAGGTCGGGTTTGTGGTGTTACATTTAGTGGTATCAGAGCCAGGTTGCAAAACTCGGCTGTGGAATGGCTTATGAAAAGTCTTTCTGAAAGTAGATTTTAAAGATTTGAAACGTTTTTGAAAGATGTTCAAGTGTGGCACACCGAGTCTTCGGCGCCAAATCTATAAGTTCTCTAATTCTAATTACTGTTATACTGTGAAACTCTAGATAGAGAAAATTGAGACCGTAGGAGACTATAAACTGTAGTAAGACCTCGATCTGCGAAAGCAAACCCCTAATGACTGTTATTCATAATACATTTGCTAATAATTACTAAAATTATAATCTGATGCATAATAATTTAATTAGATAAAGTGCATATCGAAATGAGCACAAGAGGTACTCGCAGAAGGGGTACCCAGGGCCGAGGTAGAGGCCGAGGAAGTGCTCGGGCCAGGTCATCGGCATCGGGCCATATGCCTGCTGTGGAAGCACCAACCTCACCAGTAACTGAGACGGGGTCTTACGATTGAGCAGCTGGGGATGATGCTCTATCCTAAGCGATGCTCCACGTTTTAGAGAGGGTTGTTGGAGCTAGTATTGAACAGTGGGCCGAGGGTCAATTTCAGAGCGACTCCGGTCTAATGGAGCGGAAATTTTCAGGGGTATTTCTAGAGTAGCCCCAAATGTGGTGGAGTACTGGTTAGAGGCTACCGAATGGATAATAGACGACCTCGACTGTATTACGAAGCAAAAATTAATAGGGCCAGTGTTCCTACTGCAAGATGAGGCCTACCAACAGCGGCTCACCATGAGAGAGGGTACGTAGGCCGTCCGAATGACATGGGATTTCTTTAAGGCGGCCTTCTAAGGGAAATATGTGGGCGCAAGTTATGTGGACGCCCGAAGAAGGGAATTTCTGAACCTGACCCAAGGGAATAAGATAGTGGCAGAATATGAGGCAGAGTTCTTACGGTTGAGTCGGTATGCTCGAAGGATAGTAGCAACTGAGTATGAACACTGTGTGCGTTTTGAAGATGGCCTTCGAGACGAATTAAGGGTATCGATAGCTCCACAGAGGGAGCGAGATTTTTCCGCTCTTGTAAAAAAAGGCAAAGATTGCTGAAGAGGTGAAGTGCTCGGAGTGCTAGAACTGTGAAAAAGATAAGGGCAAAAATAAGAGGGATTTTGGGCCCTCAAGTTCTTCTGGGAGGCCTATTAAGAAGGCCAGGTCTGATGGGCCGGTTCGGACTGGAGTTCCTGTTGCTATTGCAAGACCGCAGCCTTGCGCTGGTTGTGGGAGATCTCATCAAGGTGAGTGCTGGAAGAGGATTAGGGTGTGCTTCATATGCAGGTCATGGATAATCAGGTTAAGAATTTTCCGTAGAGGCCTGTTCAAATGCAAGCAGTAGGACAAGGTTACGTTCAGCCAGTGAGAGGTGGTCAGTAGCCATCGAGAGGCCATGGGTAGGCCAGAGGTGGTAATTGTAGGGGACGAGGTCGTGGAGCCCTAGGTAGAAGTGCCGATAACACTGAGGCGAGGCAGCCAACCCTAGTATATGCTGCTCGTCATAGAGAGGATGGTGATGCTCCAGATGTTATAACTGGTACGTTCCTGATTCATAATGTACCGTACACTGCTCTGATTGATATAGGGTCTATGCATTCATACTTGCATGTACTGTGTCTGGCATCTTGGGTCTCTTGTGTGAGAGTATTGTTAATGAAATGTCGGTGTTAAGTCCACTGGGATAGTCAGTTAGGGTAGACAAATTATTCAGAAATGTGCCCCTAGAGGTTCAAGGGGTTGTCTTTTTGGCGGACTTGATGGAATTGCCGTTTGGTGAATTTGACCTTATATTGGGTATGGATTGGCTGGTGAAACACCGTGCAAGTTTGGATTGTGCTGCTAAGTGTATGGTGTTGAGAACTACTGAGGATATGGAAGTGGCGGTAATTGGGGAGCGAAGGGACTTCCTGTCAAATGTGATTTCTGCACTAAGGGCCGAAAAACTAGTTCGCAAGGGTTGTAAGGCATTTCTAGCCTATGTTTGAGTATTTGACTCTGAGGGTCCTTCTGTTGGAGATATCAAGATAGTTAAGGATTTTTCTGATGTGTTTCCTGATGAGCTCCCTAGGTTGCCTCCGTACCGCGAAGTTGAATTTGGTATCGAGCTCTTACCTGGAACAACTCCATTGTCCATTGCCCCTTATAGGATGACACCAAAGGAGTTGGTAGAGTTAAAAGCTCAGATCCAAGAGCTACTAGATCGAGGATTCATTCGACCTAGTGTGTCTCTATGGGGAGCACCAGTGTTGTTCGTAAAGAAGAAGGATGGGTCCATTCACATGTGCATCGATTATCGGCAACTTAATAAGCTGACTATCAAGAATAAGTAACCTTTGCTGAGAATCGACGATCTGTTTGATCAACTGCAAGGAGCTTCAGTTTTCTCCAAGATAGATCTCCGTTCTATGTACCATCAACTGAGGTTTAAAGAGGCTGATGTGTATAAGACTGCGTTTAGGACTCGTTATGGTCATTACAAGTTCTTAGTGATGCCGTTTGGGCTGATGAATGCACCAGCTACTTTCATAGATCTGATGAACTGAGTATTCCAGCCCTACCTAGATCAGTTCGTGGTGGTATTTATAAACGATATCTTGGTGTATTCGAGAATCGAGGATGAACATGATACACATCTTTGAATTGTTCTGTAGATTTTAAGGGAGAAACAACTGTATGCTAAGTTCAGCAAGTGTGAGTTCTAGCTACGAGAAGTGACATTTCTTGGTCATGTGGTATCTACTGAGGGGATTAGGGTTGATCCTCAAAAAAATCAAAGTCGTACTGATCGGAAACCACCTAAAACCGTATCTGAGATTCGAAGCTTTCTAGGTCTAGTAGGGTATGACAGACATTTTGTTGAGGGGTTTTCCTTGATTGCTGCACCTCTGACTAAGTTGTTCCGTAAAGAGGTATCGTTTAACTGGACTGATAAGCAGCAAAAAAGTTTTAAGAAACTGAAGAAAGTTCTGACTAGGGCCCCTGTCTTGATACAACCAGAGTCTGGGAAGGAATTTACTATCTACAGTGATGCGTCACACATTGGATTGGGTTGTGTGCTGATGCAGGAGAGTAAGGTGGTTTCTTATGCATCTCGTCAACTTAAGTTTCACGAGGCGAATTACCCAACTCATGACTTGGAGTTAGCCGCGATAATATTCGCACTGAAAATTTGGAGGCATTATTTATACGGTGAAAAGTGTATTATCTACACAGACCACAAGAGCCTCATGTACCTCCTCACTCAGAAGGAGCTAAATCTTAGGCAGCAAAGATGGATAGAGCTGCTTAAGGATTATGATTGCTCGATTGAGTACCATCCGGGCAAGGCTAACATGGTAGCTAATGCACTGAGCCATAGGGCTGTATACGATTTGAGAGCAATGTTTGCTTGTCTCAGCTTGTATGATGATGGTAGCTTGTTGGCTAAGCTGCAAGTTAAACCAACATGCACTGTACAGATTAAGGGTAAGCAGTTGTTGGATGAGTCACTAGTTCCTCATTTCCGACAGGTGGAGAAGGGGGAAACTTTAGATTTTAGGCTGAATAGTGAAGGAGTATTGTGTTTCCGTGGGAGAGTTTGTGTACCAAGGGATTCTAAGCTAAGGCAGTCTATACTGCAAGACGTGCATAGTAGTCCGTATGCTATGCATGTAACACCCCTAACCCGTGTCCGACTCAGATTAGGGTTAAAGGTGTTACCAGACAGATCGAAAACTTTTATAAACATTTCATACAATCATTCACCAAACACAATTAAAGTGTCCCTTATATTGGTCAATCGAGACCTAAATCATGCTTTAGCGTAGGGCCGGGACTAGGCCAAACATATACATAAGTTCTCAAAAATTTAAAACTTTTCTAAGTTATGCAGGCCACAGGCCCATGTGGGCAGGCCGTGTGTCTACCACGGACACCAAACACCCCCATGTGTCTTGGCCGTGCCAAATCAGGGCATGTATACTGACTTTTCCATACGGGCACTAGACACACCCGTGTACCATGGCAGTGTGCTCTTGAGCTATATACTGGCTTAATCACACGGTTACCAGGCACGTCCATGTGCCAAGGCCGTGCACACTTAGCTAGATACTGTCAATTTCCCACGGCCATTAGGCACGCCCATGTTCCATAACCGTGTAGGCAAAACAGGCTATTGTCAAGGCCATAAATCCACCCAAACTAGGTTCATACCTACAAGCAAATTACCAAATCATTTCATGCATATTTTACAACCAAAACATATCAAAGTAATCATCAAATATTCACCTAAAATTGTAACTTCATCCATGCCAAATTGTACAACTAAACACATGTAATTAAGCACAATTCATCTACCTTTACCTTTCATATATCCACTTCTTTGATCAATCAAAGAACTCATAATTCATTCATATGCTTACCAAAACTTTGACCATTTCATTAGCTATCCATATCAAAACATGCATCATCTTCATATATATACTCAAGCATATTACCAATACTTATCTAGCCACATCTCATGGCTAATATACACATTTCAAACATAACCAAAATGACTAGCCTATACATGCCATATCTAGCTATATACATATTTCAAAAGTACCAAAACAAGTTGAGTAGTGTGATGATGATCCTCGACGGTCCCCAAGCCTTCAGTAGCTTTGACGATCTATAAAACAAACAAACACACACAGAGTAAGCTTTCAAAAGCCTAGTAAGCCATATACAAATAAACTTAGCAAACAATACAGATATTCAATTTGATAAGATATCATTTATAGTTCTCATAGCAACTTCATCTCATAATCATTGATTCATATGCTTAGCCATATGATACCAAATACTTTAACTCAAAGATCATATATATATATATATACATAGCTCATTTGAGCATATATTCACATATTGTCTCATCTTTCCATTTCACATATTCATCTTAGTAAGCTCACATAGTTACTTACCTTTCATGCACATCTAGTGTACAAATCAAACATACCTGAAACAGATATACAAATCACCTAATCGTTCGTATTTTGGATTTGCCCGTTGAACCGATTGGAATCTAATAGAATACTCAGAGTGCTCGAAAATAATCATACAATGCCAACGTCCCAGACATGGTCTTACATGTAATCAAATATCGATGCCACTGTCCCAGACATGGTCTTACACGTAAATCTCATATCGATGCCAACGTCCCAGACGTGGTCTTATACGAAAGTCTCATATCGATGCCAACGTCCCAGACATGGTCTTATACGAAATTCTCATATCGATGCCAACGTCCCAGACGTGGTCTTATACGAAAGTATCGAATCAATACCAACGTCCCAGATGTGGTCTTACATGATAACGCATAACAGAAACCTATGTCATGACATAGCTAATCCTATCTATTCCTAGGTTCGTACGAGACTTCTCGGAGGTTAACGCTATGTTGATCTTATCTCGGAATTCAAGTATACAACATCTCATAAGCATTCATCATTATCAATAGTCATATGAACATACATAATTCAATACAAATACGTTTATTTGTATAATGACCTACCTCGAATTCGGTTTAACAAGAACGGATACGGCTACTGGATTACTTTCGTTTTCCCGCGATCTAAAACTGTTTTCTTCAGTTCTTGGTCTATGCATATTCAAATTTGATCCATTTATTCACTAACTCATCCAATTCAATCCAAACAACACATATTTAGGGCAATTTGCAATTTAGCCCTCACATTTGCACATTTTATCAATTTAGTCCATTTTTCTCAAAACATCAAATACACAAAATCACCAGATACCCATGCTTATTCGAATGCTCATGTATCTCATACAAGCCCATATTTTCCATCAAATTCACAATTTAGTCCCTCAAATAATCATTTTCACAATTTAGCCCTAATTAGCTCAATTCATCAAAATTTCAAGAACAAAACATGTTCATTTAACACATATCTTTCATTTAACATTAATGCTCATCACAAATCTCACTATTTCATCAATGGCACATCTCATGAACATCATCAATTCTTCAAATTAAGACATAGGTTTTAAAACATTCGAAGTAACGATTACGAAAACGTAGAAATTATCAAAAATGGATCAAGACATACCTTGAATTTAAGCCTTAAAGTAGTCGAATATGAAAAACTCAAACCCTTGCTTTCTCCCTTTTAACATTCGGTGGATGAACATAAAAAATGATGAAATTTTTGGCTTTTGTTTTTTTTTTATTAACATTTTATTATCACTTTAACATTTTAACCCTTTTTAAAACATATAAAACAAATAAATTCTAAGGTTATTTTGTCATTTAATGAACCACTAACTAAATAATGGATTATTTGCCTCATAAGGCCATAACATTTAAAAGCCACAACACAAAGGTGCTTTAACAAATAACATGCAAATTCTGCATTTAATGCAATTCAATCTTTTTGTCAAATTAAGCACAGACAAAATAACTTACGAAAATTTATCACATGTTTAATCACATATTAAAAGCACAGAAAATAATATTGAAATATTTTTTGGACTCAGATTCGTGGTCCCAAAGTCACTATTCCTACTAGGTTCTAAACCGGACTATTACAATGCATCCTGGCGGAAACAAGTTATACCGAAATCTTTGTGAGCTATACTGGTGGCTAGGACTGAAACGCGAAGTTACTGGTTTTGTGGGTAAGTGCTTGACATGCTAGCAAGTTAATGTTGAGCATTAACTGCCATCAGGGTTACTACAGCCAGTTAAGATTCCAATTTGGAAGTGGGAGAGAGTAACCATGGATTTTGTGAGTGGGTTGCCCTTAATGCCTATTAAAAAGGATTCGGTATGGGTTATTGTAGACCGATTGACTAAATCTGCCCATTTTATACCAGTCCATACTGATTTCTCGTTGCAAAAGTTGGCAAAGTTGTATGTGGCTGAGATTGTGAGACTACATAGGGTACCGATTTCTATTATATCTGACAGAGACCCTCGATTCACATCTCGGTTCTAGAAGAAATTACACGAAGCTTTGGGTACTAGGTTGGACTTTAGCACTGTGTTTCATCCTCAAACAGATGGTCAGTCAGAGAGGGTGATTCAGATACTGGAAAACATGTTAAGAAGTTGTGTCATTGATTTCTGAGGCAGCTGGAAAGACTATTTGCCGCTAGCACAGTTCGCTCATAATAACAACTATCAGTCCAGTATTCAAATGGCACCGTACGAGGCGTTATATGGTTGTAGGTGTCGTACTCCTACCTGTTGGACTAAGCTAGGTGAGCAGAGAGTTTTGGGGCCAGAGTTAGTTTTTGATACCGAAAAAAAAGGTGAAACTGATTCGAGACGGTTAAAGAAAGCATCTGATAGTCAGAAGTCTTACACGGATATTAAACGCCGAAAGATTGAGTATTCTGTTGGGGACTTCGTATTTCTCAAGGTCTCCCCATGGAAGAAGGTACTAAGGTTTGGATAGAAGGGTAAGCTTAGCCCTAGGTTTATTGGGCCTTACCGAATACTGAAGCGTGTGGGATCGGTTGCCTATCAACTAGAGTTCCCTCCAGAGTTAGACCGGATTCACAATGTGTTCCACCATGCTGAGGCGTTATTGTTCTGATTCCACGCATATAATACCAGTCGAGGAGATCGATTTTGGGCCAGATCTGACCTTTGAGGAGGAGCCAGTGTAGATATTGGACCGTGAGGTTAAAGTATTGAGGAAAAAATCCATTCCGCTAGTCAAAGTGCTTTGGTGTAATCATAGTTCAGAAGAAGCCACGTGGGAAATTGAGGTGGAGATACAACAACAATACCCTCACTTATTCTGACCAGGTAAATTTCGAGGCCAAAATTTCTTTTAGGGGATAGAATTGTAAAGCCCAAAAAAAATTTAGGGTCTTTAATCTTGCATGTTCTGACACAAGCTGCTTGTTTGCTTTAATGGCTAAGCGATTTGGGTGTGTATGGGAGTGTTTGAGAAGCCTGGGTTCAAGTCTTGGCCTTTGCAAAATTTTTAGTTTTCTCTTAAATGAACCTGGGCAATGGCACTTAGGCCTTATTAGTTATAATGCTTGTTTTATGGCACAAAAAGAGCCTGTGGTGTAGTGGCAATATGGCGTGTGGTATAACTAAGAGGTCTGAGGTTCAAGTCCTGGGTTGCACAATGGAGTGTTTATTTTGCTGCTTGAGCTATGTAGGTAGAAGAGTTGGACTGAAACTCTGTAAGGTGAAGTTTGAATTGGTCTTGGATGGATTTTTGGAGAGATAGTAGGAGCAAATCGTAGAGAGGAGTATGGAGAGTGGTGTGGAGAGAATCAAGGAAGTTGAGGTGTGTAGGGAGTGTTGGTGTCGAATTGGTTTAGGGAAGCTTAGGAATTTTGGCTGTAGGCATTTTTCCTTGTTTCGATTTTGTGGGGTTGTGAAAGGAGAGTGTCGTATTTTTCCTTTGTGATTTTTACCATTCAGGAATTCTTTCGGGTTTTGCGTTTTAGCTATTGAGGTGACCAAAATTGCTTCTACTCTCTCCCTTTCCATATTTACCGAATAGGTAACTTTCCTTTTGGTCTCATTTTCCTTTCTCTGCCAATCCTCTACTCTCCTAATAGTGCTGAATGCACTTCTCTTCTCTCCCCCTCCATTCTTCTATTTTCTCTCAAAGCTGAACCTACATTCCATCTTCTTCTTCTCTGTTCCCCACTCTCTCCCCATCTTAGTCGATTTTCTTCAAGGCTCTTTTGTTTATTTTTAGTTACCATCTTTTCCCTATTGTGCTTGGCTGAATCCTAAGCTATTCTAACCTACTTCATCATCATCAATTTTGGTAAGTCTTTCAACTTTCCAAGCAAGCTATTTCGTTAGCACTGTGTTTTAAGCCACTCTTACTTATCTGTTCTTACGGTGCTAAAATCTCGAGAAGAGAAAAGAGGATTCTCTTGTGTGTGGAGACATTCCAAATATTTCCTTCACCAACCGTTTTATCATTGGGATAATCATCTAGAGCATGGAATCGTGTCTTGGACAACAATCTTAGAAAAGTAGGCCATATTTCATACAATCGTGGTAGGTGATGGTTGATTAAGTGCGGTTTAAGTTCTTGAAAATATTTGTTATTGAAGGGTTGACCGAATAATCGAATCAATGTAGGTTGATGCCAAGAGGTGTTTCGCTAGCTTTCCTGAAAAAGGTGTGTAATCACACTATTTCCTCCACGAATCGACAAAAATCGAAAAGGCAAAACCTCGGCATATAAGGCCTCACGAGCGTGCGATCACTCGTATGTTAAACCGAGCCCACAATCATGGGCGATAGACTGTAGAGGCCACCGCGAGCATTCTCATACTCTTGGGCCGTTATAGGCCTCGTTTGGCTGAAATAGGCTGTGTGGGCCCAATGGGCTCATAGGCCCCACACGAATAAAATCCATAAAAAGTGACGAAAACTGGATAGGGTTATGTAGTTCGTATAGTCGCGACTGAATTTGGGCTAAATGGGACACACGAGCGTGTGGGCCCACCTAGGCCGAATAATGGGCCTTGGGCCCATTTACACCGTTATGACCATATAGATTATCTGTGTCGGTCGAGGCGACTGTAGACCTTCGGAGAGGTCGTGATCTGCACTGGAACCCCAAAATGGGTAAAATGACCAAAGTACCCCTAAAGGGTAAAATTATTATTTTACCCCTAATAGATGGAAATTAGCATTTTACCCCTAGAGGTAAGTCAACTGATGAACTTATATTATTATATGACTATACTGAGTAAAACATACTGCATACACGAGATATTTATGACATGGCATACTGCATGGGGTTGGGATACTGTTTTGGAGGAAGTGTACTGTTACTGGTGGCTTTGCCACAACTACTGTTATTGGCAGCTTTACTGCGATACTAATACTATTAGCTCTGCTATAATACTATTATTGGTGGCTATGCCACATATATATGCTATCGCGCTCTGCTTTGCATTATTGTCTTGGCGGTGTGTCTGGCCGCAATATTGGTGTGTTGGCTGGGTAGGTCGATTTTATCCCCACATGGTGTGTTGGTTGATAGGGGTGGTGTATTGGCTGGATTGGGGTGGGTTGCATATGTTCACCATACTGATACTGTAATGGGCTAAGGCCCACACAAAGACCTCATTCTTGAATAGGGCTCGAAGCTAGGGCTCATTCTTGCATGATAGGGGATTAGACACTGAGTTCTCGTAACTCACCCTTTTCTTTTAACTGTACAGGTAATCCCCAGCCTTAGATGATTTGGAGCTGCGAGGGACTCGGAGGTGGCCACACATTCGCTAATACTTTATTTTAGACCTAGTTATTTAAATTTTTATAGTGGGTTGATATTTATGTAATAAGGCCTCTGGTGATTTTAATTTCTTTTAATTGGGTTTAATTTCTTATTTTGAAACTGCCAAACTGATACAAATAAGTTTTCAAAAATAATAACTTTTTTAAAAGACAAACTCACATTTTCAAACTTCAAAATGACATTAATTAGAGTAGCTTCCGCGGGTTTTTAACCAACTAATAAACCAATAGTAACAAACATGGCAATCGTTTAAAAATGGTTTTCTCTCAACAAGCCTGATTTTGAAAAACACTTCGATGTGACACGTCAGATTAGATAGTAACGTCTAGGCCGGGTTTGGGGTGTTACAAATAAGCTCACAAGTGGGGAAACTAAAGAATTTAGTGGTGAATAATTAATGATGTGATTAGAGATGGGAATGATTTAGCGAACAAAGACGGTTATGAGAGAGAAATTAGACTATTTTAAAGATTATTTGGAATACACAAAGCCACAGCTAGAGAAGGAGTTAATTTCGGTTAAATCGACTCATTCAGGTATGATTTCTAAAGATTGTATTTACTGGGAATTCTTCTAAGTTGATTTTGTTAATGAATGAAATATTATGAGATTAGTGATGACAGAATTAGTCAAAAGAATAGTGTTTGAAATGTAAAGATGTTTGAGTATGACAATTATAGTTGAGCAATTTACGACTATCTATTTTGGGTATACTATGTGTTTATATATTCTCAGAGGCATTTGTAATTTCTCGTTTTTTGATGAAAGTATCATTGGTTTGATTGATCTATGATCGGTATTCCACTATCTTCAGCGTTATGTCTGAGATAAAAATTTGATAGTGAATTCATATGAAACTGTTCTTCTGTTTCTTCTGGCTATTGTCCTATTTACATTTATATGGAAAATGTATTATCTCTGTAACAATTGACTTCAGAATGTATGAAAAGTGTTCCTTTTTCTTCTGGTTTTCTCTGAGGAATCGTCGAGATCTCTATTATTTCATATGAGTGGTGTTCTCGAACATTCAGTATGGTCTTGTATCTCAGATTTCATCATCTCGATTTTCTTATCATCTCAGATTTCCCTACTTTGTATTTAATTTCTACCATAGAGTTGTTGTCATGACACACCAGGACCTGTTTCACAACATAGCAATCAGTATACATCGAAGGCAGACTTGAGCTTTCTCCATTTTGTTCCCAATGTTGTGATATTGAGTCATCCGTGTTACAACATAACGACCGGTTTTCATTTAATACGCCTTCTAATGGTCTCCTGCATACTCACAAAGTGTGTTAGATCACCCTTAGGCCTCATTCGACCCCTAAGGTTAAAAAAAAAACTCAATTTGCAAATTTTATTGAATGTAAATAAAACTAAGAAAACTTAACTAAAACACAACAAAAATGCTTGTATTCAAGCTCCTTAAATGCGAAAACTAGTTTAATCTGCTACACAAAATACGACAGATCAATGTTATGTAGGGATCAAAGTTATTTATTTGGTAACTAGAGCTCTAATGTGTTACCTCTTGGTCTGGCATATTGTGCAGACCATTAGAGCCTTTATGTTATACTAGAGCTATGTTGCCCTCGGGCACGGCACCACAATTCTTATATGGTGTATGTGGTTTTCCTGTAGTTTCCAAAGTCTATTGTACTAAGGTTGCAGTGGGTGATATGGTGAATTTAATAAGGCATCAAAAGAAAGAATTGTAAATGATGTTAAAGAATGTTTGATCACCATGACTATTGCCAAACTTGACAATGTAAATTAAATGAGATGTGTGTATGCTAATGGATATATATATATTTAAATATACAAGAGCAAAAGGTGAGTGAAACATCCCAAAATTTAAGTGTTGGAATCTGTACCATGGTAGTGATCAAGTAAACAAAATTTTAAATATGAGTGTCGGTTAAATGTGAAATATTTATTTATTAAATTCGAGATTGGGAAAAGGCATAAGAATTAAATGGATATACTAATAGTAAAATAACATATGGACTATGTTGCAAGAAAATGAAAATTGTAATGACCCACATTTTTCCATGTAACATCCCTAACCTGTAACCATCGCAAGTCTAGGGTTAAAGGCATTACCGGACAAAACGGAACCTTTTACGGACATTTCTTAATAATATTCAACTATTCAAGTCAAAGTGTCCCTTGAATAGGTCTACAAGACCTTAAACATGCTTTAGAAAGGGGCCGGGACTAAACCAAACACATACAAAAATTTTTGAAAATTTAAAAATTTTTCTAAGTTACAAAGGTCACACGCCCGTGTGGGCAGGCCGTGTGCCTCCCACGGCCTCAGGAACGCCCGTGTGTCTAAACCGTGTCAAAACAGGGCATACATATTGTAACGCCCAAAATTTTGGGCCTAGAAGAATTGGGCCTTCGGTATGGGAGCGTTTAAAATTTTTGAGAACAAGAGAACGGCACAATTGTATGTTGGATCTATTGGGTGAGTGATTTTGGAAGGTTATGGGGCTTCTATGCAGTCCTGGGTTCAAGCCATGTCATATGGAAAATTTTTATTTTTAGCATTAGGGGAACCATGACTCCTGGTTGTAAGCCTTTTAAGTAATTGTGATTAAAAAGAGACACAAAGAGAGCCTGTGGTGGAGTGGTTGTGGTGTCACAGGTGTGGCAAGGAGAACAGAGGTTCAAGTCTCACTACATGCAAAAGGGATTATTTATTTTACTCATGTGTGGGCAATAGTTTGTGTTGGATTTGAACTGTGTTGGAGAGTTTGAATTAGTCAAGTGAGTGATTTAAGGAGTAGATTGCGGAGAGATAAAGGGGCAAAAAATCATGGACTTTGGGTGGGAAGAGTTGTGCCGTATAAGGACTTTGGGCACTCAGAAATTCGGAATTTTAATGTGGTGGGGGAGTGAATGCCGATTCTTTCTCTCCATCTCGGGTTTTTTAGCACTTTTTGGTGCCGCTTTTGCTAAGGGGCTCTAGGGTTCTCTCATTTCCTCTTTTGATTGCTTATTCTGAGTCTAATTTTCCCATTTTCATCTTGCTACTTTAGTTGAATATCTTTTTCTCTCAAGTCTGTCGGTCTTAGCATTTTCCTCTCCTTGCATCTTGATTCTTCTTTTAGCTGAATACACTTTCTTCCCTCCTTCAATTCTTTTTGTTGGATTTCCTTTCTCTCCATTTTTCTATAAGAACTGAATACTGCATCTTCTTCTCTCTGTTCGCCCTCAAACCGTTTCGCCTATCATCTCTTCCTTTTGATAACCAGGCCAAATTATTCACCTCTCTCAAACTTTGTTCGGGTGGAGCAACTATTTCTGGCTAATCGGTGAGTAGTTTGTTCAACTTCTATTTGTTCTTTTTATTCTTTAAAGAGTATTATGTCTCCTCTCTTCTGCAATCTTCTAAGTCGATTCCTTCTTTCCTTTTATGGCCGAATCCTCCCTTCTCTTTATATGGTATGTTGATTCATTTGATTCCTAGGTTTTCTCATGGAATGAAGGAGTTGCGAGTGTTCTGAGATAGACGAAGCTTTTCTCTCATCACTCAATCAAGACACCCTTCAAGGGGTTTGTTATCAATCTCCATCAACAGTTTAAGCGGGCTAAACCGCGCTCGTTCAATCAAAATAGGTATCGACATTGTTCGATTTAAGTATTAGAAGAGGGTGTTTGACTCTATCATTAAGTGACTAAGAGAATATCGTCGTTGATTGTAGGTTAAATGCTTGTGGGTTATTCACTCGATCTTAGTAAACAGGTTTGTAGCAATACCCTGTGACCGATAGTCGGCAAAAAAGCCGAAAAGCGTGTGTACACACACATGCCACCCGAAGTAGATCAGCAAATGCCGAAAAGCTAAAATATCGGTGAATGATGCCACACAAGCGTACGATCGCACATGTGGTGGACCGAGCCCACGAATATAGGTGTAAGATAGGTTGAGGCCACCATGAGCGTCCTCATAGGCTTAGGCCGTTTTTTGGGCCAAATGGACTTGAATGGGCCGAGTGGGCCCTATGCGAGTAAATTTTGTGGATGGATAGGAAATAATGAGCCAGCCATGACGATCACATGGCCAGAGGCAGTTTTGGGCTAAATGGGCCACACATGCTTGTGGGCCCATTTGTGCCGAATAATGGGCCTTGGGCCCATTTACACCGTTATGACCATTTATGATATTTGTATCGCTCGAGGCGACTGTAGACCTTCGTGAAGGTCGCTAAATAACTGAAATATCCCTGTAGGGTAAATTGACTGAAACACCCCTATAGGGTAAATTGACTGAAATACCCCTGTAAGGTAAATTGACTGAAATATCTCTGTAGGGTAAATTGACTGAAATACCCCTGTAGGGTAAATTGACAAAAATACCCCATAGGGTAAAATGACCGTTATGCTCCTCAAGGACAAAATGACCAAAATGCCCCTACACGTTATATGATTGTTATTGTATGCTATTTATAGTATGTCTGCATTCATGAGACATTATGTTGCATGGGGGATGGGATTATTAATTTGGAGGAAGTGTATGATATGTTAGGGTCGCATGGTCGCTTGACGACTGTGGATCCACCGATGACTTTAAGCCGATTATGTGATTGGCAACTCTGTTGCAACATTGATTAGTGCTGCAACCGGTGCTACATAAGGAGTGTAGGGATGGGTGGGTCGATTAAATCCCCACAGGAGTGCAAGGTTGGACAGGAGACAAAGTGTAGGGTTGGTATGGGCATTTATGCATTGCATGATCTGATTTTATTGAGATATGGGCTCAGGCCTAGCTGAGGCTATTATGGGTTAAGGCCCAAATGCCACCGTTACTGTAACGGGCTTAGGCCCGGATTGATGTGATGCATGCTTTATGATCGACGAGGGTTGTACACACTGAGTTTTCATAAACTCACCCCCTCTTTTTAATTTTTCAGGAAATCCTCAGTAAACGATTCGACGTACGGGATGACTCGGAGGTGGTCACACTACAAACAGCTTTAAATTTTAGTAGTCTATTTTACCTTACTTAAACTGCTTTCTTATTGGGTTGTAGTAAGGCCTCTTTTAATTTATGGTTTTTAATTTGGGATTTTTAGTTTATTACGTTTTCTATCTGTTAAAAGTAGATCGCGGTTTTCCAAACAATAATTGTTTTCGAAACGCTATGCTTTTACAACTTAATCTTTAAACATCACATTTCGTAAATCGTTGCTTTAAATTAAGCTTCCACAACAAATAAGGTTTTAAAGGTATTAACGTTTTAATAAGGGAATAACTTTTTAATAAACCATGATTGAAAATGAATGAACGCAAACTGAGGTTTTGTACAAATTATAAATTTCAAGAAGGGTTTTCAATGAAAACATGGTTTTTGAAAAACACTTCAATGTGACACGCCAAATTCAGCCATAACGTCTAGGCCGAGTTTGGGGTGTTACACATACTGACTTGTCCACACGGCCGTGAACAGGCCCGTGTGCCTCACCCGTGGTTGCTACTGACTTGCACCACACGGCCAATCACACACCCGTGTGCTCAACCGTGTAGGAAATTATAGGCCATTTGCAAGGACAAAATGCCACCCACACTTTGGGTCATTCCTACAAACACATACAAGCATTATTCCAAACACAATTGGCAACCAAAAACATACCAAATGGTCATATTTTTAACTCATTCAAGTACACTTCAAACATACCAACTTTGCATCACACAAACATAGGTCAAATATTACCATATACACATCCTTTTACAAGCCATATCACATAGCTTATATATACAACTCAAAACATCAACCATTTCAATTAGACTATACATGCCATACTTAAATATTTACACTCTCAAAAGGTACCAAAATAGAGTTAATAGTGTGGTGATTATAACACCTCTCACCTGTGTCCAACTCCGGGACAGGGTTCGAGGCATTACTGGACAAACATTCACAACCGTACAAAACTAGGTTACCAAATTTTGCCCAAAATTAAAACTTTCCAAACACGTGCATATCGTCCCTTATACAGGTCTTCGAAGCCTATAACATACATCGGGGTGGTTCGGGACTAAACTGAGAACTTTGAAATTCTTTGGCCAACTTAACCAATTTTCTTGCTTTGGAGAGTCACACGCCCGTGTAACTCTTTGATTTTGACGTCAGCAACCATTTAAGGGCACACGGCCAAGGCACACGTACATGGCCAGAGGTCGTGTCCTCCACACACTGAGACACACGGCCGTGTCTCTACCTTTGTGGTCAAGACTTAGGCTAACTTCCAAGCCTTTTTGTCATCTTTACATGCACACACATACATTTGACCTTGTCATCTGTTTAATCACTTATACCACATAATATGACATTAACACATACCATGGACAAATAGGCTTACAAGCCAAAATCATCATAAGCCACATCTCATGGCTATAATCAACAAATCAATATAAGCCAATACATTTGACTAATCACAACAACATCCATCATAGAAAAATTAAGTCCATATACATGCCACTCACTTTAAAACATTTAACATACATATGCCAATACTCCAAGGATAATGGCTTGATAATGTGATGCTGCCTCCGACGATCTCCAACCCTGAGCTGACCTGACAAAACTAAAAGAAATGGAAAGGAGGGAGTAAGCTTTACGCTTAGTAAGCTCTCATGAAAATAATAAGCAATGCGATAACATACTATTTTCATATTCTTTCTATTTATTCAAATTTCAGTTAGGTTGTTTCCTCAAGTCATAGTCATTAAATTATTTATATCTGGAGCTTCGGAACTCCAAATTAAGATCCGTTAATTTTCCATGAAATTAGACTTACATATCTTTTTACCATAAAATATCCAGAATTTTTGGTTTAGCCAATCAATATAGTTTATTCATTAAAGTTTCCCTTATTTTGCTATTCGATAGCTCTAACACCTCTTCATTAAAACTAAAATTCCTCATTATAAAGAGTTTGGATAACCTTTCTGTTTATCTTTCTTGAAAGTAGACTCATCAAGGATTCTGAGAATATAAATTACACACCATAACCATTTTTATACAATTTTTAGTTATTTTCCAAATTTGGAACAGGGGATTTTCAAAACCATTCAGACCCTGTCTCACCAAAATTTAAATATCTCATAATAGAAAATTTATTTACTCACACCATTTCTTTTATGTGAAAATAGAGTCAATAAGGTTTAATTTCATCTTTCATTCAGTATATAATTCAATTTATACTATTTATGGTGATTTTTCAAAATCACGTAACTGATGCTGTTTCAATCTATTTTACTAAAAATTTTACTCTCCCATGTTTTCTTTATATTACTTCCATATATGCACACATAACACCAAGCATGTTCAATACTTGCCATAAAAATGAATAATCATCACCAATATTTACGAGTACTCATAATGGTGCTTACACCATATCAGCCTTACCACAATTTCAATCACGTATCACATATCAAACACATTATGCATATACACACATGGTCACATGCACCCTTGCTCACACGTACATTTGCCACATTTCTCAATTGGTCACATTCACACCTGCACTTATTCATAACATGATTGCACCAATCACCATTACTAAGCTATCTCGTTGAACCCCTTCGAAAAATGCCCAATACTCGATGGTCTCAACATATAGCTCCCCCTACACATAATTCGGCTTTCTTATACATATGGTGAAGGTCCCTTATCACCCATGTGACCTAGCCATTCCATCTCGTAGCTTTCTTGTCTACATGGCGTCCAACACTAAGAACCACTCATGTGACCATGTGACCTAGCTACTCATAACCCCTAACTTTCTTGTACACATGGTATACACACAGTATTACATATGTGACCTAGTTACATATGAAATTATTATACCGTAGCTTTCTTGCACACATGGTGAAAGTCCCTTATCATCCATGTGGCGTAGCTACATATCAAATTTTGCCATCTTATAGCTTTCTTGTGCACACGGTGAAGGTCCCTTATCACTCGTGTGACCTAGCTACATATTGTCCGTATCTCTCGGTTTTCCGAAGGTTTAATTGAGAATTTCTCATTCCATACATTTTCATATTTTAGTTATCACCCAATGATTTCCATAATATCTAGCAAAACAATTATTGAACAAGTAAAATAAATGTATTATTTACATATCAACTTTCCATTTCACATAATAACCATAGTCATAGAAAAAACCTTTAAGCACAACATTTCAACCCATTTTCCATGTCACCTATGTCACCTTTTATCATAAACATATTATTAAATCAATTCACCAACATAATATACTAAACATGTAATTTAGAAAAATCAATTTAATACCACAATTTAGGTTTCAAATATACATTACAACATTATTGCATTATTATTAACACACTAACTTACCTCGGATCCAGAAATGACATATTACCAACTTTTTTGATTTCGATTTTCCTCCCGTTCTAGGTCCAAATCTCATTTTTCAGGGTCTAAAACATCACATTTCACTTATTTAATTAATGTACTACTTAAAATAGTCCCTAACTCAGACTTTGGAAAAATTACAATTTTGCCCATAAACCTTTGCATAATTATGATTTTCCCCCTAGGCTCGAAAATTAAACTTCATCCCATATTCTTATTTTTTATAACATGCTGATCATTTTTCACTTCTATGGCAACATCAAATTCTTGCTCTAACATGCACTTATGTACATTAGGTATTTTTGCCGATTATATCGTTTTACTCGGTTTCACTTAAAATCGCTTAGTAAAAGTTATTTAACATAATTATAAGCTTTATATTCTGCCATAAAAAATCAAATTAAACACATTTCACCTATGGGTATTTTTCCAAATATGAATCCTAGGTTAAATTATTGCTAGAATAAGCTAAATCAAGTTACCGGGACTCTAAAAACGTAAAGAACATGAAAAACGGGGCTAGAATGGACTTACCATGAAGCTTGGAAAGTTTAAAAACCCTATCCATGGCTTCCCACATGTTAAATTCGGCCTAATCTTGAAGATGGACAAATTTCGCATTTAAATTTTGTTTTTAATTCATTTAATTCACTAAATTACCAAAATGCCCTTAAAAAATCTTTTGAAACATACCCATCCATGTCCATTTTTGTCCACCAACTTAACCAATGGTCTAATTATTATTTAAGAACCTCCAATTTAAAATTTCATAACAATTGGACACCTCTAACATGTAGAACTCAAATTTTGTACTTTTTACAATTTAGTCCTTTTGACTAAATTGAGTGCCCAGACGTCAAAATTTTTGAATGAGATTTTCACAAAATCATTCCGTGAAATTGTAGACCATAAAAATATAAATAAAAATATAAAAAATTTTCTCAACATCGGATTTGTGGTCCTGAAACCACTGTTTCGACTAAGCCTAAAATCGGGCTGTTACATTTCTTCCCCCTTTAAGGATTTTCGTCCTCGAAAATCTTACCAGAAGAGTGGTTTAGTTCCTCATAATCTTTACTATCTCATAAATAGTGCTAAAGAACTTTTATTTTAGCCTTCATTAAAATCCAAGGTCTTATTTAGCTTTCCCAATAACTCATGATATATAAAAATCCGGATTTCAATCCAATTTAATCTCTGATCATGTTCATAATCATTCTATAGCTTAACCCTTTGGTATCATACTTGTGAACTTATTCAATGCGAATCTCGTGAAATTCCTTCACAAAGCACCATTCTGGTAAGGGGGTGGGGTCGAAAGATCCTGGACTCGTCTCTCATACACATGTACATGTGACACTATTTCATCATTATAGTTATATAACTCAGTTCAATAAATTTAGCACATTTATTTAAGCTATGTGAGTTTTCCAATCATACTTATTCAAACAAACATACGTGGACATTTGTTCTGTAATATTTATGATAAGTCACACAAACATATGCATTCGTTCAAGTAAATCAATCATATGCATCATGGAATCATCGTTTAAACATATGTAAGCTCATCATAGTATAATCCTTTATTCACACCTTTGTGAATTTCTATTTATCACATTCACTTAATCAAGTAAGTCAAGTGTACAACATCATATGAGCATCAAACAAGCATGGGTATTCAACGCAACATGAATTTCCATCTCACATGTTATCACGTATATCATGAACTTTTCTTCATAATTTTCTGAATCCAGGCTTATCATGACTATGCTTTACCCGAATACCCTAGCATAACATTTAACATGGTTTCTATAGCTCAGTTGGAGAGCACCTCTGTCCAAACAAGATGGTTCTCACTTGCGTCGGGAGACATCACACTATCATGGATTGGTGGCATGTATAGCTAGACTCTCATTCATACTAGGTTAGTCCGAGAACTGACTAAACTATAGCTCTGATACCACTAAATGTAACACCCCTCACCTGTGTCCAACTCCGGGATAGGATTTAAGGCGTTACTGGACTTAAACAATCACAACCGTACAAAATCAGGTCACCAAATTTCGTCCAAAATTAAAACTTTTCAAACACATGCATATCGTCTCTTATACAGGCCTTCGAAGCCTATAACATACATCGGGGTGGTTCGGGACTAAACTGAGAACTTTGAAAATCTTTGGGCAACTTAACCAATTTTCTTGCTTTGGAGAGTCACACGCCCGTGTAACTCTCTCATTTTGATGTCATCAACCGTTTAAGGACACACGGCCAAGGCACACGTCTATGGCTAGAGCCGTCTCATCCACATGATAGAGACACACAGCCTTGTCTCTACCCGTGTGGTCAAGACTTAGGCTAACTTCCAAGCCTTTTTGTCATCTTTACATGCACACACATACATTTGACCTTGTCATCTGTTTAATCACTTATACCACATAATATGACATTAACACATACCATGGACAAATAGGCTTACAAGCCAAATTCATCATAAGCCACATCTCATGGCTATAATCAACAAATCAATACTAGCCATACAAATGAATAATCATCACCAATATTTACGAGTACACCATATCAGCCTTAGCACAATTTCAATCACGTATCACATATCAAACACATTATGCACATACACACATGGTCACATGCACACTTGCTCATACGTACATTTGCCACATTTCTCAATTGGTCACATTCACACCTGCACTTATTCATAACATGATCGTACCAACCACCATTAGTAAGTTATCTCGTTGAACCCCTTCAGAAAACGCCCAATACTCAGTGGTCTCAGCGCATAGCTCCACCTACACATAATTCGGCTTTCTTGTACATATGGTGAAGGTCCCTTATCACCCATGTGACCTAGCCATTCCATCTCGTAGCTTTCTTCTCTACATGGCGTCCAACACTAGGAACCACTCATGTCACCTAGCTACTCATAACCCATAACTTTCTTGTACACATGGTATACACACAGTATTACACATGTGACCTAGTTACATATGAAATTATTATACCGTAGCTTTCTTGCACACATGGTGAAAGTCCCTTATCATCCATGTGGCCTAGATACATATCCAATTTTGCATCTCGTAGCTTTCTTGTGCACACGATGAAGGTCCCTTATCACTCGTGTGACCTAGCTACATATTGTCTGTATCTCTCGGTTTTTCGAAGGTTCAATCGAGAATTTCTCATTCCATGCATTTTCATATTTTAGTTATCACCCAATGATTTCCTTAATATCTAGCAAAATAATTATTGAACAAGTAAAATAAATGCATTATTTACATATCAACTTTCCATTTCACCTAATAACCATAGTCATAGAAAATACCTTTAAGCACAACATTTCAACCCATTTTCCATGTCACCTATGTCACCTTTTATCATAAACATATTATTAAATCAATTCACCAACATAATATACTAAACATGTCATTCAGAAAAATCAATTTAATACCACAATTTAGGTTTCAAATATACATTACGATATTATTTCCTTATTATTAACACACCAACTTACCCCGGATCTAGACACGACATTTTACTAACTTTCTCGATTTTCGATTTTCCTCCCGTTCTAGGTCCAAACCTCATTTTTCGGGGTCTAGAACATCACATTTCACTTATTTAATTAATGTACTACTCAAAACAGTCCCTAAATCAAACTTTGGTAAAATTACAATTTTACCCTTAAATTTTTGCATAATTATGATTTTGCCCCTAGGCTCGAAAATTAAACTTCATCCCTTACTCTTATGTTTTATAACATGTTGATCATTTTTCCCTTCTATGGCAACATCAAGTTCTTGCTCTAACATGCACTTATGTACATTAGGTATTTTTGCCGATTTTGTCGTTTTACTCGTTTTCACTTAAAATCGCTTAGTAAAAGTTGTTTAACATAATTATAAGCTTCATATTCTACTATAAAACATAAAAATAAACACATTTCACCTATGAGTACTTTTCCAAATATGAACCCTAGGTTAAATTATTGCTAGAATAAGCTAAATTAAGTTACCGGGGACTCCAAAAACGTAAAGAACATGAAAGACGGGGCTAGAATGGACTTACCATAAAGCGTGGAAAGCTTGAAAACCATATCCATGGCTTCCCACATGTTAAATTTGGCCTAAGCTTGAAGATGGACAAAATTTACATTTAAATTTTGTTTTTAATTCATTTAATGCACTAAATTACCAAAATGCCCCTTAAAAAATCTTTTGAAACATACCCATCCATGTCCATTTTTGTCCACAAACTTAACCAATGGTCTAATTATCATTTAAGGACCTCCAATTTAAAATTTCATAACAATTGGACACCTCTAACATGTAGAACTCAACTTTTGCACTTTTTACAATTTAGTCCTTTTGACTAAATTGAGTGCCCAAACGTCAAAATTTTCGAATGAGATTTTCACAAAATCATTCTGTGAAATTGTAGACCATAAAAATATAAATAAAAATATAAAAAAATTTCTCAACATCGGATTTGTGGTCCCGAAACCACTGTTTCGACTAAGCCCAAAATCGGGCTATTACAGTGATGATCCTCTACGATCCCCGAGCCTTCCGTAGCTTTAATGATCTATAAAACAAAGCAAACACACACAAAATAAGCTTTCAAAATCTTAGTAAGCCATATACAAATAAACTTAACATTTAAGCATTTATTATTCCAATCAAATATGAGATTACTAATAGCTCATTTGCACTTTCATAGTTCTTATTGGCTCATTTGTTTATCCTTTTACTATCCAACATATATATCACCATGTACTTCATTAGATCATAGTTTATTCATTAACATATCACATTTTACTTCATCAAATCTATACACATATCTCATCTAGGTAAGTTCATATATATATATATATATATATATATATATATATACACTTACCTTTCATACACTTACATAGTGCACATATCAAACGTACCTGATTCAGTTATACATTTCACATAGCCTTTCATTTTCTCGAAATTGCCTGTTAAATCGTTCGGAACCAAATAGGGTACTCAGAATGCTCGGAATAGTCATACAATGCCAACGTCCCAAACGTGGTCTTACATTGCAACACCCTAAACTTGGTCTAGAAGTTAGGCCCGAGTCCGGAATGTCACATTAAAGGCATGCTTCAAAACGGTTTTACAATTTATGAAATTTATTTCGAAACCCATGTTAACTTTAGAAATTTATGAAATTTATTAAGCGGATAGTTGAAACAATAATAATAAAACCCAAAATCTAAAGTCAGTTAGGAGTTACATGGCCTTATTACAATCCAGTGAAAAAAAAACATAGTATTTAAAATAAATTCATTTGAACAAAATAAAACATTTGATCAGCTTGTAGTGTGGCCATCTCCGAGTCCTCTCCTACGTCGAGCCGCCTATTCAAGATTACCTGAAACATTAAATCAAAGGGTGTGAGTTTCGAAACTCAGTGTGCACAACCCTTGGCAATCAAATCACATACAAATATTCACACTAGGCCTAAGCCCTATCAAATTTGGTGGTCTTGGGCCTTAACCCAGAATAACCTCATATCATAACATATCATATCATATCATATAAAAACAAGATAATGCAAAACCCATCCCAATAATCCATCCGCTACACACACCATTTCCCTTCCAACCTTATACACACCTGTGGGGATTTCTAAATCGACCCACCCATCCAATACACACCAAAGGTAGCCCGATTGCGGTACTACCTAATGTTGCAGCAAAGCTACTAATCATATAATGGGCTTAAAGCCACCGGTGGATCCATGGCCATACGACTATGCGATCCTCAAATCTTCCTCCGTACCATAATTCCCACCCATATGCATCCTAAGCAGAATATCATATGAATGCATCACGCACACGAGTAACATCCATAAACTCATATTTGTCACAGAGGGGTATTTTTGTCATTTCCCTACCAAGGGTATTTTCGTAATTCTACCCTATAGGGGTATTTTGGTAATTTGGCAAATAGGGGTATCTTGGTAATTTTGCAAAATAAGGGTATTCTGGTACTTGCACAAAACAAAGGTATTTTGGAACTTGCACAAAATAGGGGTATTTTGGTAATTTACAAATATAAGGGTATCTGGTTCCTCTCGGGTTTTAGTTATGAACTTTGGCCCATCAACAAGTCCTTGCGGCTAAAGTGAACAGACACTACGCACCAGGTAGGATTCCAGAGAAGAGGAGGTGGGCCGCTAGGGCCGCTTAAGTACCAAGCTCTCCCTAGATCCAATCCTAAACATGCGTATGTCCATTGCCACACTCTAACCCAGCGACTTGTTCATGGACATGTTTAATTAGATTATGTCTTATGAAATTTAAGAGTTGTTCAAATTAGGCCTTAAGTCCATAAACCCTAACATACTTGTATAAAGCCCATCAAACCCAAATTACATCTTTATAGCCCATTAGGCCCAAATCACATCCTTATGGCCTGTTAGGCCCAAAACAATTCCAGATCATGTATTGTACTTGACAGACTCAATTCATACACCAAACCAAAAAAACTCATCAAACCTAGCCTTTGGGCCCACTAGGCCCATTTAGCCCCTTCGGCTTTTCAGCTTTTCGGTATTGTCGATATCGTGTATGTAGTGTTTGTACACACCTGGTATCCAAGTACTGCAAACCCCTTAGTCACAAACCTACAATCGACATTACTAACGATTATCCAAGGCTTAAACACATACTTATCAAAAACCGAAACCTCACCGTACCCTTACTCTGTGCCTTACATTCTAGTAGCCCTTCTTTTGCTAGTATTGGCGATTATCCTCTAGATCTGCACCCAAACACCTATATCGTCAAAACCAAGTGATCCATATTGATCATAAATCATCCCTACGAGCCACATTAGATTCGGCCATTTACTAAACCATGATTGAGTCGAGAACACTTACCACGTTGTTAGCAACCCTTACCTACCACGCTTGCGATTGTCGAGCCTTACCCTTGTTAATATAGGTTGACAAAAAAATTGGGTTAGATAGCCCTTCGGCTTTTAACAAAACTCGCTAAAAGATCAACTAAGCACTTACCGAAATTCTCCTTTGATCCTACGGCTTAAGTCTGACTTTTGAGACTAGTAAGGTGACAGAGGCAATTCGGCAACACTAGGGAGAATAAGAAAAGAGGTGATTCGGCTACAACCAAGTGATGAACCAAAAAGGAAATTTGAGAAGGGAGAGTATGAAGGATTCAGCACAGAGGGATGATAGAATTTTTGGCAATGGAGGGAATTTGACTTAGCAAAATTTCGGCAAAAAGGGAGAACTCGTTTAAGGGGGAGAATAAAACTAGAGAATGCTCAAAGAACCTTTCAGCATTCAGCCCCTTCTCCTTTTAAAGCCATAGGCCGAACACTCCCCTCCCTTAGAGTCCCATTTGGCACCATCACATCCTTACTCCCCATCTCCTAACTTTTCTCCTTTATCTTCACCTTAAATTTCTCTCCTGAACACTCCCTTCCAGAGTCCCCTCCAACGCCAACTCCTTCTGTCCAGGCACAAAAATAAAACTCCTTAATTCTCTCCTCTTTAGTCCTCCAACCTTGGACCTCCTTAACTGACAAACACGCCACTTCATAGCTCCTAAATGACACCACTTTCCACTGGACCACAAGCCCATTTGTGTCCTCTCTTCTCTTAATCGGCTTATGAGGCCTCATGCCTGAGACTAGGGTCCACTAAGCAAGAAAAATGAATTTTTCCCTATGGTAACCCCTATCTCTAAGGCTTCAAATAATCCTGATACTACCTTAATATTATTATTCTAAGTGCTACACATACGTATTAACTTCCATGCACAGAAATTAGGGTTTTGGGATTTTTAGGGCGTTACATACATGTACTCAGATATCAATGCCACTGTCCCAGACAGGGTCATACACGAATCAAATATGATGCCAATGTCTTAGACATGGTCTTACAAGTAAATCTCAAATCGATGCCAACGTTCCAGATGTGGTCTTACACGATATCACATATCGAAAACCTATGTCATGACATATGTAATCCTATCTATTCCTAGGTTCGTACGGGACTTCTCGGACATTGATACCTTGTCGATACTTCCTCGAATTTCATGTACATAACATCTTGAGCATATTCATCGCAATCTAAATTTCATAGATGCATAAATAACTCAATTCAAATGCATTTATTTGTATATCGACTTACCTCGGATTTGAGTAAACGAACGGATTCGACTATTTGATCACTTTTGACTTTTCGCGACCTAAATTCGTTTTCTTCAATTCTTGATCTATACATATTCAAATTTAACTTATTTATTCACCAATTCATTCAATTTAATCCAAGAACACACATTTAGGGTAATTTACAAATTAGCCCTAACATTTTCACATTTTGATATTTAAGTCCTTATTTCATAACATCACAAAATACACAAAATTTCATGCTGCCCATGCCTAGACGAATTTTCACAAGCTTCATACAAGTCCATACATTTCATTTATTTCACATTTTAGTCCCTCAAAATATTATTTTCACAATTTAGTCCAAATTACTTACATTCACTAAAAATCCAAAGACAAAACATGTTAATCTAACACATATATTTCATATTTCATCATCAAACATCACAAAACTCATGAATTCATCAATGGAAAATTTCAAAATCATCATAAATTCACAAAATTGAAGCATGGGTATTGAAGTACACTAAGCAATGATTACAAAAACGTAGAAATTATCAAAAACTGAAACCGAAACATACCTTAATTGAGATGAACAAGAGCCGAATACCTAACAAGCTTTTTCTTTCTATTTTATTTGTATTTTTGGCACAAACAAGATGATAGTGGCCATCTTTTATGTTTTATTTTATTTAACTTAACATAATTTCTAATTTACAAATTTAACCTTTAATAATATAATATAACACATAATAGTTGGTTATAAATGTCCATTAACCATGCTAATGGTTTAATTACAACATAAGGCCACCACATTTATAAAGACATAACACATAGGTGATTTCAACATATGGCATGCTAATTTAGCATCTTTCACAGTTAGGTCCTTTTATCAAATTAAGCACCCAAACAAATAAATTAAATCACGAAATTTTCACACATGCTTAATCTCATATCGTAAGCACAGAAAATAATATTAAAATATTTTTCTGACTAGAATTTGTGGTCCCGAAACCACTACTCCGACTAGGGTCTAAACCGAACTGTTATATTCTAGTATTGAGACAATTCGATTTCAAACTATAATTTCTCAAATCGATCCATTTCAAAAGTTTATTTTTATTTAGTTAAAGTATGTGAGATATATACGAAAATAGAGATGAGAATTATTAAGTAGTTTAATTGAGAAATCTATAATTTATGCATAATGATTAAATTGGTAAGCTAGCAAGACTTGAAGGACTAAATGAACAATTAAACAAATGCCTTAATTGGAGAATATACCATTATTAATATGTTTAGTAGAGAACCATGGCAAAGACATAGATTACCACTAAACATATATTGGATCATTTCTAGCCCTTAGATTGCCTAATTGATGAATTAATAAAATTTGATAATTATGTGATATGTGGCTAAAAAGGACAGAGAATGAGCCTTATCACCATTTACCTTCTTCAAATAGTGGCACTAATGAAAGAAAGAAAGAAATTTATTTTCCAACTTTTCTAAATGGTCATATGTTTCTCTCCAAAGGGATAGGTGACTTCTTCTTTGAATTTTGATATAATTGGTAACTGTAAAGGATAGTTTCAAGTGAACCTCTTCCTTGATTGTTGAATTTATAAGGTACATATGTTTGATTGACTAGTGTTGAATTCTTAGAAATTCCAAAGAGAGAAGATTTTGATCACCTATTTGTAGTTGATAATGAGCTTGGAATGGTGAAAACAAGCTAAAAGTGAAGTTAGATTTAGATTTAATTAAGGTTCATGTTAATGGCCATGAATGAGCTTAGGAAAGCTTAGGGAGAAAATGAAGAGGAGTTTTAACACTCCAAACCTGGCCTAGATGTTATGATCGAGTCTTGAAGGTTACGTCATCTACTCGTTTTAAAATTCAAGCTTAATTCATTTTAACCACGATACATGTGTGTTTTCAAAATCATTCGTTTACCTCCACTTGAAAAAATTAAAAACCAAATTGATAGCTTATTTATTATTCAAAAAACCAATTTTGATTATTTGGATTTGCAATGAAAAACTTCAAAGTTGTTAATTTTGAAAATAGTAACTTCAGTATGTGAAAACGTAAAAATTTGTAGTTTAGCGAAAATAAATTATTAAAGTTCAACAACTAGTCCGAAACCAAAAAATAATGTCTAAAAAATTATCCAATAGTCCAAAAATTCCAAGAATAATTGTGAAATCAAATTAAATTATTCAATGCGAGAATGACCGATCTTGTGACACCTCAAACTCGACCGGGATAGACTAGCCCAAATTTGAAGTGACACAATAGCCACCGGAGTGACTCTCCAGCTCAAGATTGCCCAAACCACACCCCAACCTTATAACACCTGAATTCTAACTAATTAACTATCTGATGTTAATGCATAAGCGATTTTGTGAACCATTTTTAAACTATTTCTAATTATTTAACCCTAAGGGTATTTTGGTTATTTTACCATCTAAATGTAAACAGTCCCGTTTTTAGTTCTAAATGGTTACCAACCTTCTTCTAGTCAATTTATGCAAGCCCTGAAAATTTCAGCTTCAATCAAGTTCATTTACTAAGTCTAATTATTATTTTATTAATAGGAACTAAAACATAAAATTTATAAACTTTTAATACATTACCCAAAATATTATCTGTAACAGCCCTATTTTGGGGCTAGTTGGAACAGTGGTTTCGGAACCACTAATCCGAGGCTGGAGAAATTATTATTTTTATATTATTTTATGTGTTATAGCATGATTATATGAGTGCATGAAAATTTTGGTGAATTAATTTTAGTGATTACTTGCTTAATTTCGAAAAATGACTAAATCGCACAAAGTGCGAAAGTTTTGTTCTACAAGCTAAAGGTGTTAAATAGCTATGGAACACTAAAGTAGAGGTCCTTATTAAGTAAATAGACCAATAAAATTATGGTGGCTGGACATGGAATTTCTAATTGGAGACAAAGTCATAAAATGGTCAAAATTAGGTGACATTAGGTGACTTGCTTAATAAAAAAATAAAATAAAAAGATAGGAGGCTATCATCTTCTCTTCACCACTGAAATTCTCAGCAAAAAAGGGGGGCTTTTGAGAGCTTAAATTTCAGCCAAGCTTTTCTCTTGCAAGTAAGTGATTTTGGTGGTTGTTTTTGTTAATTTTTGTGTTTTTGGAACCCCTATAGCTTAATCTAGCTAATGAGGGGACTATTTTGCAAAATGGTTGATAGTCTAGAGATTTACCATGAGAAGAAAATGAATCTTGGTTGTTAAATAAACAACTTTTGTGAAAGGGGTTTTCATGAAAACACCTAAAAGGACCATTTTGTGAAGTTTATAAAATAGATTGTAGATGTGTGAAATAATTGAAAATTGTGAGTTGCTATAAGAGTAATAAAGGTTCGACTAGGCTTGCTAAAGGAGGAAATTTGATTAAAATCGTTTTACAAGCCTAGGGGTAAAATCGTAATTATGTAAAAGTCTAGGGCCAAAATGGTAATTTTGCCCAGGTATGAATTATAGATTGTCTTGATTAATGAAGTGATTAAATAAGTGAATTTGTCATTATAGATCAAGAAAAACAAAGTCCGGACCCAAACTGGGGGAAAGCCGACTAAATCGAACTAGTCACCCATATTTTGTATACTGCGGTAAGTTGAACGTAAATAATACAACTTTATTGTTATTATGTATTGAACAATTAATATGGCATAAAGTATTTGACTATTGTTGTGAATATGCATGATAAGAATTGATGTAGTAAAAACTCCCGGTTGAACCTTAGGAATATACTGGATATCCATGCCATGACATTTGGGTGATATGTGTGCTAGTGTAAGACCATGTCTGGGACATGGCATCGGCCACATTATGAGAGCCAGTGTAAGTCCATGTCTGGGACATGGCATCAGCATTGAGACAAGAGCTAGTGTAAGACCATGTCTAGGACATGGCATCGGCCTCAACATGTGAGCCAGTGTAAGACCATGTCTAGGACATGGCATCGGCATTTTACCCTCTTGTGTGAGGCTTATCGGATATCCTTTAGTATTCCAAATGGTTCCACGACTTAGTTAAAGCTTATGATAAAGATATGAAAGGATATAATCATGTTGTGAGTGGTACAGGTTCTTACTCGAAACTCATGAGATATGAGCTTAGTTATGATGCCTTAATGGTAAGAATGAAATTCAGTAAGTTCTATCTAAGAGAATGATTTTGGGACGATCTAGTAATCTTTGTCTTATACTTGTGATGTGTAAATATGTAGTAAATCTACCATTGTTAAATCAAGAATGTTGTGCTGGTTATTATAATATGCTATGTGTTTAAAGATGCATGGTTGATGTTGTTACTTATTTACATGCAACTTACTAAGCTTTATGCTTACTCCCTTTCCTTTCCATTTTCTTATAGTATCGCCAAGCTAGCTCGGTGATCAAAGGACGTCGAAGGCTCGATCACACTATCAATCTGGACATTTGGTATAGTTAGATTTATTATTTTGAATATGGCATGTATAGGGACTTGGTCTTTTGTCAAGTGTCATATTATTTTTGCCAAATGTGTTGACTTCTCTTGACGATTGATTCATTTTGTATAAGGCCATGGATGATGGCTAATACTTATTATTGATATATGTAAATGATGGTGTTTTTCATGAATGTGCAATTTGCATGGTGAAATATATGGTGTGTTAATGCATGAATGATAAACCATAATTTATACATATTTTAATCCCATATTTAGCATATTTTTGGATGATTTATTCCTCGAATTGTGGAATTTGGTGCTCCTAATCCTTTAATTTCATGTTTTATACTTAGGGAAGCACTAGAGGATGAAAAGAATGAGAAACGGGCCAAAAACAGAGAGAATGGACCAAAGTACGAAATGCACACGGCCTGGGCCCATGCCACACGGTCGTGCCTCTTTAGCAGACCCGACCACGGCCTGAGCTCGATTCACACGGCCGTGCCACATGGGCGTGTCCTAGACGAGACCTGTTTTAATTATATTTAGAATAGGGTACTTAGAGGCAAAGAAAGACATTCCAAAAGCCTATATAAACACCCTAGAGGCCAACCTTCAATGGGGGTTCAGGTAGGCCGAGGAGCCAAGCCAGAGAGGTCAGAATTGTGGGATTTACTCGAAGAAAGCCAGTTGATTCATCTCAAAAAGCCGGAACCATACTCAAGACGGAAGATCTTCTCTTCAATTTCCTTCAAGGGGTTTTAGGGTTTTTCTTATGTTTTGTTTTATATTTTCTTCTGAGATGTATTCTTTTATGATTATGAACTAAACCCCTCAAATACCTGAGGGGGATGAAACCTAAGAGGGTTCTTGTTATTGTTTTCTGAACTATATGATAAATACTTGATTTGTTCTTAACTATGTGTTCTCAATTCTTGTTTTGATATTTCAGGATATTGATTCAAGTATTAATACCCTTAAGCAGTAGATGAATATTCCCTATTTAAGAGTAGATCTAGCATAGTTAAGCGGAGTTGATCGCAACCCTAGAGATAGGATGACGAAAATTTGCCGGATTAGGGTCAAACCTAATATGGGAGTCCACAGATCGAGTTAATGCAATTCTAGGGGTTTTAATTAGAAAAAGATTTCAATTAATCAACCTAGGGTTAGACGTTAGTAGCCTCAAGAGAGGTATTAATATAAATTAGGGAATCCTACGGATCAAGTCAAATGAATAAATCGTCTAGTACAGAGTTAAATAACAAGTGAAGTCTAGGTGGATTCTTCCTCGGGTATTGTCTTAATCAATTGGTTTTTCCCACAAGTATTTCCCCAATTCATTCTCTTTGTCTTAACATCTTTTCCTTAGTAATTAGTTAAATAAATATGAATCACTTTTATTTTAGGCTAGATAATAAAAAGAAAGCTAGTATTAGTACTTTTGGTTCCCTTGGGTTCGACATTCCGATCTTGCCACTAAACTATACTACTGTTCGATAGGTGCACTTGTCTCAAGTCATTGTCATAGTTAGTTTCTAGGCTCAATCATTTGTTATATAAATTTTAAGACTTCCTGACACGATCAATGAATGAGTAAGTCACTTGATTAGATTGAAAAAGTATGTGATAAGGTTTGCATGTGAATGGAGTGTAGTGGCCTTGATGTGTGTATGTCTTGGTTGTAGCTGATTTGGTCAGATGTTTATGTGTGGATTGGTGTTACTTGATGTGGCTTATGTTGGTGCAAGTAAGGGTGGCAAAAAGGGCTTGGTAAATAGCCTTGTTTTTGTCCACACGGGTAGATACACGGACGTGTGTCAAGGCCATGTGTGACACACGGTCTGCCCCATGGGCGTGTAGTTCGGCAGTGTGTCCCCTGCACCTTAATTTGGTAAAATAGAATGCTTAGTAGTAACCACACGGGCTGAGGCACGACCATGTGTCTCAATCGTGTGGATGACACGGCCATAATACATGGGCATGTGCCTAGGCCGTGTAAAGTCTGCACCTTAAATGCGAAATTCAATTCGCCACACGGCCTAGCACACGGGCGTGTGCCTTGGCCACGTGAGCCTCAACTGTTGTTGATGTCAGAAACAGAATGTCAAGGTTTTAACACACGGGCAGAGACACTAGCGTGTCATGGCCGTGCGAAAACCCCTATAGGTTCGAATTGAAAAAGAAATCCACACGGATAGGGACATAGGCGTGTGTGATCACACGATCTGCCCACACAGGCATGTCCCTTGCCACACGGGCATGTCCCTTGCCACACGGGTGTCTGCCCCTATTTTCAGTGAAATTTTCTAAAGTTTTCTAAAGTGCCTGGTTTAGTACCGAACCATTTTTAAAGTATGTTTTGGGCCTCGTAGGCCCATATTAGGGACTTCAAGATGAAGTTTGAAAAGTTTAAATTTGAACGAAATTTCATAACCCGAAAATGTTTGTATGCATGTTATTAAGTTAGGTAACACCTCGTACCTTGTTTTGGCATAGGATACGGGTAAGGGGTGTTACATTATCTAAGAATATTTCTACCAAATTCTAACAGTCACCATTTTAATTCTAAAATATTATAGAGTTTTCCTACCGTTAAAGGCTTCAATTAATCTAATCAAGTTTTAAGACTAAATTATAGTTTAAACAAACTAGGATACTAAATTACAAAATCTAAAAAAATCATACACAAAAGACCCACACGGCCATGTCGGTGCATGTGTGTCCTTAAATGCCCATGTTCAAATTGCGAAGAACTTTCAAGATGTTCACACACACCCGTGTCAAATTTCCACAAGCCTATGTGTGACCACCACTAGCTTCCACCCGTGTTGAACCACCAACACGCCCGTGTGCATACCACTACAATTTTTTTTTTGTCAAAATTTCGTTTTAATCACCTAAATCATACTTAGTAACCATCAATTATTTCACACAAGGTATATACATTAGCCACAAGCATTCCACTCCTTGGCAAGCTACAATTAAACAATGTTAGTATAAATACATGCTTCAAACACCATGTTTTCAATCACCATATGAACTCTCATCAACATACCATAAACCACACAAAAATTAAGCAAAAATTAAGCATTAAAGTAATTATAACATCACCAAAATAAAAATCCAAATAAATGTCCAACGTCCATTACAATTGAATTAAAACTAGTCCCAATAAGTGCCACAATGCCCCCTATTATTTCTAAAGAAGAATTCTTAAGCTACTACCGAGCCTTAATCTTAGATCGGCCTTAAGCTCGCTCCTCAACTCCTCAAGCAGGAAAAGTCTCTGCACAAAGGCGTGAGGGTGTGAGCTTAAAAAGCTCAATGAATGATTGTAAAAATAATAAGTAAATCGCACCCAATTCATGCATAAATCCAGGCAAATTAAGCATTAAAATTTCAACCACAAAATCACATATTATAATCTTAATAACATATTTTATTCCATGAATAAAATTCCAATTTAATATGGCATATGAAATCATAATTTAACTTATAAGCATACACTTATATTGGCATAATACATCCATGGCAATATTTAAACGTGTGATCATACATTGGATAAACGAATCTCCAAACTCCTACATATTAGAAGCAATCTCGAGTTGAGCGGGCCAAAGCCACATGCTCCCTTATATCGCCTCACAATCCCCTTGAGTGGAGACACAAGCTCAACACTCCCTTATTTACTCCAAAAATTAGAACTTCTTGAGACATATGCTCACAATTAACACATATAATGGTGAGTACTCACAAATCTTATAGCATGCCAACTATATCCAATGGATCCACCATGCAATATTACCAATATAACCATACATACAAGGCATAAAATCTAATGTTTAAGCACTTAATTTAAGATGTAAAAATGCCATTAAAAGCATATAGCTTAACAATTTCAACATCAATATAATTAAGCACAACAAATGCCTTTGTCAACGAATCTTAAATCAATCATAACACCAACATCAAGTGTTCAAAATTTTAGTAACTCATGATCCAATTAACAATCCATTCAATCCAAATTAATCATGCCAAAAGCCTAACACGCAATTTTCCAAAAGCCAATTGCAATACTGCTCCTGTAAAATAAAATTAATTTTTGCAAATCCAACCAAATAAGATGTAATTAAGTCATTAAAAACACTATTTAAAACTTCAATTTAACACATAACTAGGAAAATTTACCAATAGCCTTTAAAATCACTCACCTCCACACTTTGTGTTTCAAAAAAAAGTGTGTTCAAGTAAGTAAGTTTGAGCCTCAAATTCGATTAGCATCATCCTCATCTCGGTGTGAAGCTTTAATAGAGACAAAATATGCATTACAAACTAGCATTAACAAAAGTTTAGATCTATTCTCTGATATGTGATCTATGAAAATGAGCAAAAAAATTGAAGAAAAACCTCTTAATTTAGGTGAAAATAGTGTGTAAAATGAGGTAGTTGTAGTGTTTTTAAAACTGAAAACCCCCCACCTGGTTTTCAAAAATTGGGGGAATTGCCATCAGGCCACACACACATTTCCCTTGTTTTATAAAATACTCTTTTCCCTCCAAAATTCTGAAAATAAGGATAATTTGCTATAAAACCACTCTTACATTTCCCTTATTTTGCAAAAAGGTCCTATTTGGTTAATATTTTAAATTCTCTCAATTAAACCCCTATTTTAATTTATTTTTCAATTCTAATTAGACCTAAAATATTTATTTTACCCAAAACTTATTTAAAACCATAAGATTAATTTTTCTAAAATTATTTTTATTTTCTAAAATATTTTTACCGATTTTCAAATGAAATTAAGCTAACTAAATTGAAAAAATAACTAATAAACCCAATTAACTCCTAATTTTCACTTGGAACCCAATAAACTTACCCGAAACTACTAGATCTATTTTCAAGGCTTTACATATCTGAGCCCCAAACGTTGCCCAATCCTAAGTCTAAGTGTTACCTGAAAAGATTAATAAATTGAATGAGCTAGAAAGCCCAACATTGACTTGGCCCACATACATAATAGATAACAAATTTTAATCATAGTTTTCAGTAGAACAGGACAGATACAGAAGCATGGCATGCATATCGATCTAAAATCAACAAATAGATCAGATCCTACCCCCATTTGCTACATATCATCTCCTACCCACCCAACACACCAAACAGGGTAAAGAATACTCATCCAACCCCACACACCAAATAGTGATCATATGTCATTGTACAGAAATATGCAGTCATGCTGTCAAATGTTATGCAGAAGTTTACCATCATCAGATATTTCAATTATAACTGCTAGATACAGATATTGCAGTTTTACCGCCAAAAATACAGATCGCGGTCTACCAAAATTTCCTTTGTCACATTATCATAACCGCCAAAAATACAGATCGCAGTCTACCAAAATTTCCTCTGTCACATTATCATATCCCACCACAATGCACGTGCAAAGTCATAATACATATACAATTACATTCAGATTAAACATGCTCATTTTAAGCATTTTTTATCAGAAACATGCTAACGATACTTTCAGATTCACAAATCATATATACAGTTTATACGGCTAACATGCTTTCAAAAAAATATGCTCACACAACAAAATATCAGATTTCATTTATTGGACTACATATATATCATTCATTGGAGCCTATGAAATCATTGACCTCGAATACATAATCAAAACACAATCCTAACTAAACTTATTCAAAATGGGCCGGCACGTCTGTATGGCCCACACGCGCTGCATGGCACAGCACATGTGGCCCACATGGACGAGCACACGATCGTGTGGCATCGACAATTTCAATTTTTCACTATTTTATGAAATTTTGGGTTAGTGCCACACACCTAATTACTTCCGGGATGTCGAAAAAATAGTAGCACACCAAAATCTGCACATACAACATCCACAACTAAACAATTACCACAAAATTCCCCTAGCTAACACACAGATCAATACTTATTCAAACAGAGTATTCGACCCGAAAGAATAGTTGGCATTCAACCATTACCACCTAACACTAGCCAACCCCTAATTTGGCTTAAAAACACTTACCCTTAAAGAGAAGATTGTCGAAATCGTCAACTCGTCGGAAAAGTATGCATCTCACAAATCTCACCTAATAGAAACATAATCAATTAGAACACCATTCAACAAAAATTAATCTAACAGACCACCCAAAGAAACCGAAATCAACCTTCTTAGAAAAAAAAACACTTAAATTACACTTACTTGAAGATTGTAATCAGAAGAATCAAAATCTGAATGATGGCGAAATAGAAAATAGGCAGCACTGGAGTGAACAACAGAGCGTTATTCGTAATTTAACACTAATAAACAAGAAGAAAGAAAAAGAATAGATAAAATAAGTAGAAAGCTAAATAAATCTGATAGAAGGAGTTGCAGTAAAAGAAATCCAAAAATAAAATTCAGTAACAAAAGTTGAAGATAGAGAAAAGAAAAAAAGGTAAAATAAAGAAAAGAAAAACAAAACGTGAGGAAATGGGAAAATGGGACAAAAAAAAGTGGGATAATTTTAAGGAATGGTAGTTTTCTTTTTTAAAAAAATAATAATATCCCAATCCAATAGGTTTTCCACTAACTTATCAGATCGGCCAGAGTTTGAATTCAATCCAAATTTGAACAACATGGACTACACAACAAAATAGAAGCAAAAAATAACTACACTTTGCACACACAAGATTCAAACTTGGGACCTAAGGGTAAGCTAATGCCTTACCACTAAACCAGCAGGCTCATTCTTGTTCACAATTAAACAAAAATCATAGATAAGCTGGTTGTGATTAGCCAGTTATAGGGACAGAAATAACAAAAATTCAAGGGAAAGGAATCAAACGCAGGACCTCAAGCACACATCCAGAACACCTATCCACTGAAACAATTCAAATTACTTGACATAATTTAGCAATTCAAAACTAAGAAATTTGAGGCGTTATAGGAGTTTTAGATAAACAAGTGTTTTTTGGATAGCGTGAGATTATTAGAATGATATTCTAAATTTGGATTTAAATTCAAACAGGAGAGTTTCAAGTTATACGAAATTCAAACATTTAAGCCTTTAGTATTAAAGGATAAACATCCATGAACTTTTAATAGATAAATTAGCCATTACTTGTATTAAACTTAATTTACTAATTGAATTCTTGTAAATGTTGTGTATATGTTGAGTGAAAAAATGGAATAATCAAAGGAGGCAAGCAAAGGAAAAAGAAAGTCTAAAATGATGATCCATGGATGAGCTTTCATTTACTTTAGTCATCTTGATAGGTAAGTTCACTTGGAACTTACTATACTTACTTTGTGTCTACAGTATTGTGTCTATATGTGTTAGATGACTCAACAACATGTGAAATTGAATTCATAGTAAAATTAATATCCTAAAACTAATAATGGAATGAATGGTTAAAGGTTAGGCTTACTAATCATTGGTATTTCACGCTAGATAGGCTACTAGATTACCAAGTTATGTCATGCTTGAGTTGAATATGAAACAATGATAAAGATGCTAGTTATTATATTAAGATGTGATTATCAATTAAGTTTTAAACACTCAAAACCCGGCCTAGAACTTAGACAGAATTCCGGATGTCACATTGCTTGCCGAAGTAATCGTATTTGAATTTCACAAAACAAGTTCTCAAATTAAATCAGAATATTTGACCGTTTAAAACCTAGTATGTAAAGTTACAATTAAAGAAAACATATAACCCAGTTTAAATAAACGCATAAGAATCAAAACGAAGATTGTGGCAAAGCTTTTAAAAATATTACATTCTAAAAATCGTTTAACCACATATAACTAAAAATATAAACTGATAATCCTTTATTTCCACCGAGACTGTCTGAGACCTTTGCACACCGAGTCCAGCGTCAGAATTCAGGAAAGGTACCTGAAAAGGGAAACTAAGAGGGGGTGACCTATTCGAGCTCAGTGTGAGTCAAAAACAAGTCTTAAATAGAGATACAGAATTCAAAAAATGTAGCACAATAGATTTTCAGTTACTCACAGAGTCAGAACGCACACTTGGATCTAGTGTCCCAACATAACTTAACAAACAGCCCACATCAAATTCACACCAAAAACCCAGCACAAGTGTCGTGCAAACAACAGAATACAGATAACCTATCTGACAGTCAAAACCCACAGACAGATACAGACGAAATGCAGTCAGATAAATATAACGCACCCATCCAGCCAACACACCTCTCCGTCCCTTGATCACACCTCATAAGAGCTGTTAAAGCTCATCCAACCAATCACACCAATTAGGACCTCAGAAGGCCCATCCAACCCTACACACCGCATATGTGGACTCCACTCATATAATAATACGCAGTAGAGCTAGTGTATGTGTTGTACTGTGCAATGCGGTAGACTGTGGTACAGGCCAAATCAGGTAATGGTACGCAGCAAAGCTGACGTACGTACAGTATAGTGCAATGCGGTAATCCGTTGTACAGTCATGTTGCAGTTAAATGCCAGATCAGATAAGGGTATGCAGCATAGCTAACATACATACGGTACAGTTCCATGGAAGAAAAAAATATCTATGTTCATCAATGATGAAGGTGGAGGTTTTTAGGTGTTTGGAAGGGTTTGAGTTTGAGGAAGTCTCTACCCATCTTTTCATATTTTATTTTTTTATTTATTTAAAGTATGTATTTTTACATCCTATCAACTCTTATTTTTATTTTTATTTTTATGGGAAATCTTATGTGTTACATAGTTATTAGTTAAAGAGGGTGGTGAATCTTCTAAAGCTAAGGGTAAAGGAAAAGTGGTAGAGATCTAGGTAAGAAACTTTGTTGGTGTTCTTCCATCAAGGTGGTACCCTCTAACTCTCTTATACTTCTTGATAAGTCATAAATATGATGTTTGTGTGATAATGCATGCATGTTATATGTCTTTGGGTGGAAATCTTGTTTGGATGATTTAAAATGAAGCTAAAAACTTAGTTGTGAAATCTGCTAGAAACATATTATTACATGAACAGTAAGTTTGAAAATTCACCATAAATTTTGTAAAAATAATTAAGAAGTGATATATATATCATTGTCACCGTGAGTCAGTCTAGTTTCGTTTAGAACAAATGGAGATCAATTTCAATTTTTATTTTAAAAGATGTGAATTTTTGAGTGTTGAGAGGTCATAAAAATCTGGCAGCAGAATTCTTATAAAACAGATTTAGCATTGACTATGACACCAAAAATTTCATAAGATAAAATAGGAAGTGAGCCTTTTATATCCTTATAATCGTACAAAATTCTAGTTTTGTTTAAAAACTGTGCTCGATTTAGAGTTATATATTAAGAGTTATTAATTTTTGAATAAGAAAAGGTCAGAATGTCAAGGTAGCAGACTGTCACATTTCATTAGTTAATATTTTGGCTGGAATGATAAACAAGTTGAAACGAGTATGAGACTCAAATTTCATGATTGTATATTTGTGATTATATGTTTGATGCTTTGTTTGCACTCAGGCCTTCATGCTCTAACCTAACTAGTAGCCATGAGTGGTGCTTGGGATAACCCTACGGACACCCGAAATTAATTGACTAGCGGCCATGAGTGGCGCGGGACTATCCGGATACCCGATTATTTGAGCAGTATGTGCAATATAACAAGTTTGACAAGTTTGATATGCAAGCAATTTGGTTATGTAGATTTAATGACTCATGATTTAATTAATCGATACTCATGTCATGTTTCTATGTATACATTTGATTTGCATGCTTATATTTATGAACTGCTTAAAGTATGGTAGATTTGTTGCGTACCATTGAGCCTGTAAAGCTCAGCCTTTGAATTGTCTTAATGTTCAAATTTGTAGACTTCTGTTCGTGTCTGAGGAACATCATTGACAAGAGACTCCTAGCATCACGTATTCAGAGTACAGTACCTTATCTATTAGTGGGCATTGTATTCCTAAAGCCTTGTATTTTTTTGTAGGTCTGTAACTCATTTATCATTTTTGTTATTTTGACTATTTTGATATACGATGATATTGGAGCTCCACATATTTGTATAACTACTTTTATTACTATTTTCAGTATAACTATTTATGGTATTTTCTCTTATATAAAATGTATTTCAATGTTTTAAAATTATTTTGAAAATTTTGTTGGGTTACTCCGGTGACCTGATGTAGCGCCTTAGTATTTGAGTACTCTGTATTCAGAATTAGGGTGTTACACGGACAACTTTTACAAATCTTATCCCCCATCACATACTGGCCTAAGGGGTTTGAAACTTTAACCATAAATTCAGTTAACTCAACAGGAATATTTTTTTTTACACTAAATTCGTGCATATGTATGAATGTGTCGAACCAGGATCAATTAAAGCAGTTATATCAGTACCAAGAAGAGAAAATGTACCAATAATAACATCAGGTGCGGAGGCATCCTCACGTGCACGAATAGCATATGTCCTTGTCAGTGCTAGTACTTCAGATTTAACAATTGAATCTTTTGTCGTACCTCAGCTTCCACTCACATTACCAGGGTTTCGAGGTGGTCTACCTCTTGTAGCAGAGTTACTTGGCTTTGAAGTCTGTACAGTATCTTTCTCAAGCTTTTTCGGGCAGTCCCTGAGATAGTAGTCAAAAGAACCATATCTAAAACATGCTCTGCTTCTCATGCGGCACTCACCAAAATGAAATTTATTAAAGTGTTTGCACCTGGGTTTGGAGTTTCTGACACTGCCTACATTCGCTACAGATGTAGCATGAGATCTCAGATTAAAGCGTTGAATAATTCTGTCTCTCCTAGAATGCCCCGTAGATGTAGTGGAATGATCATGATATTTCTTTGATTTCTTTGAGGAAGACTAATAAAATTTTCCCATAAATTTTTTATTTGAAGTTCTAGCTTATATCTCAGCTTGTCTATTTTCTTTACTCAATTCTTTAGCTTTATGAGCTCAACCAACCAGTACGACAAATTCTTTTAATTCCAAAATCCCTACCAACAACTTGATATCTTCATTTAAACCCTCTTCAAATCTCTTACCATGGCGACTTCAGTTGGGATACACTCCCTAGCATATTTACTCAATCTGACAAATTCTCGTTCGTATTCAGATACTGTTATATTCCCCTGTTTAAGCTCTAAAAATTCCTTCCGTTTCTGATCCAGGAATCTCTAACTGATATACTTTTTTTTTAATTCAGTTTGGAAAAATTCCCATGTAACCATCTCCTTTGGTACAACAGAAATCAATGTATTCCACCATTGGTAAGCCGAATCTTTTAACAGAGATACAATACATTTCAAACATTCGGCCGGTGTGCAAGATAATTCGTCCAAAACCCTGATAGTGTTTTCCAACCAGAATTCAGCCCTTTTCGGATCATCTTCAGTGGTAGCTCTAAATTCTTCTGCCCCATATTTACGAATTTTATCTACATGAGGTTTACCAGTTCTAACAAGTTCTGTACCTTGTGGCATATCAGGAACCGGTTGAGAAACAAGAGAGGGTGGACGTTGTTGTACAGCTGGGTTTGTTCTTACAAACTCTATAAACCATTCATTCATCATTTGGGAGAAGGCTTCTTCTGTCTCTCCTCCTCGACCCTCGAATATGGGCTTTCTACTACTAGATGTTGCTCTTTGTACTGAAGCTTGAGCATTGCTCTCAGTTCTTCGGGTTTAGCTCGGTTGGATGACATTACTATATGAAAAACATATTTAAAAGGGTCAGAAGATATCACACTATCACATATTATATAATGGCATATATAGCTAGACTCGTACATGCTACGTTAGCCCAAAAATCGGCTAAACCGTAGCTCTGATACCAATAAATGTAACACTCCTAACCCATATCTGTCGCCAGAATAGGGTTACAGAGCATTACTGGAGTTTACAGAACAAATACAATTAATTTATATTTGTAACACCCCTAACCCGTGACCGCCGCCGGACTAAGGCTAAGAGAAGTTACCAGACAAACAGAATCTTATACGGATATTTCATATTATTAAACATCGAATACAATCCAAGTGCCCTTTTTATAGGTCAGCTAGACCTTTATCATGCTTTAGAGTAGGGTCGGGACTAAACCGAACACATAAGGAAATTCTCTAATATTTAAAACTTTTTCAAAACTATCAAGGTCACACGCCCATGTGACTAGGCCGTGTGTTTCCCACGGTTACTAGACACAACCGTATGTCTTGGCCGTGCCAAAATAAGGCATGTACACTGACTTATCCACACGGCCACCAGACATGCTCGTGTGCCATGGCCGTGTGATCTTAGGCTAGTTACTAACTTAACCACACGGCTACCAGGCACGCCTGTGTACCATGGCCGTGTAAGTTAGGCTAGCTACTGACTTATTCACATGGCTACTAGGCACGCTCATGTTCCATGGCCGTGTAAATTAGACCATACACTGACTTGATCACACGGCCACCATGCACGCCTGTGTGTCATGGCCGTGTATGCAAAACAGGCCACTTGCAAGGCCAAAATGCCACCCACTCAAGGGTCAAACCTACAAGCAAAATATCAATTCATTTCATGCACATTTGGCAACCAAAAACATATCAAATTAATCATCAAGTCTCCACATTCAATTACAATTCCAATCATGCCAATTTGTACAACTAAAACACATATGCATTCAAGCATGATTCATCCACATTAACCTTTCATATATCCCCTTCTTTGATCAAACATGCATACTCACATTTCATCCATATACTTACCATTAACTTGACCATTTCATAGTTACCAAGCCATACCAAATCATACATCATATTTCATATTTACTCATGCATATTACTAACACTTATCCAGCCAAATCTCATGGCTATTTATACACATATCAAACATAATCCAAAATAACTAGCCTATACATGCCATATCTAGCTATATACATATTCCAAATATACCAAAACAAGATGAGTAGTGTGATGATAATCCTCGATGGTCCCCGGGCCTTCAGTAGCTTTGACGATCTATAAAACAAAGTAAACACACACAGAGTAAGATTTCAAAAGCTTAGTAAGCCATATACAATAAATTTAAAATAGAATACATATAACCAAATTGAAACAATGGAATTATTGATTCTCGTATCAATTTCATCACCTATATTTCTTGGCTCATATGCTTAGCCATATCTTACCACATTCTTTAACTCAAATATCACATGTACACATAGCTCTTTTAAACATATTTTCACATATCATCTCATTCATTCTATTGCACAAATTCATCTTAGTAAATTCATATAGATACTTACCTTTTATACACACTTAGTGTACATATCAAACGTACCTGAAATAAACATATAATTACATAATCATTCGTATCTCGGATTTTCCCATTGAACCATTCGAAACTAAATAGGATACTCAGATTGCTTGGAATAGTCGTACAATGCCAACGTCCCAGATGTGGTCTTACATGTAGTCAGGTGTCGGTGCCACTGTCCCAAACAGGGTCTTACATGAATCAATACGATGCCAATGTCCCGGACATGGTCTTACACATAAGTCTTATATCGATGTCATCGTCCCAGACGTGGTCTTACACGAAATCTCAAATCAATGCCAAAGTCCCAGACGTGGTCTTACATGATATCACACAACAGACACCTATGTCATGACATAGTTAATCCTATCTATTCTTAGATTCGAACGGGACTTCTCGAACTTTAACAACTTGTCGACTTATTTGAAATCTCGGATAGCACATACATTCCATCTCAATGGATAATCATAATAATTCAACTGTCATATATACTCAAATAATTTAAAAGAAATACATTTATTTGTATATCGACTTACCTCGGATTTGGATATTCGATCGGACTCGGTTATTCAACTACTTTTGTTTTCCGCGATCTAAGTCTATTTTCTTCGGTTCTTGATCTATACAGATTCTAATTTAACCCTTATATTCAACAATTTATTCAATTCAATCCAAAAACATACATTTAGGGCTATTTGCAACTTAGCCCTCACATTTGCACATTTTAACAATCTAGTCCATTTTTCTCAAAACATCAAATATACAAAATCACCATATACTCTTGCTTAGCCAAGTACTCATGTATCTCATACAAGTCCAAAAATTTCATTTATTTTACAATTTAGTCCCTCAAAATACTATTTTCACAATTTAGCCCTAATTAACTAAATTCATCAAAAATTTAAGAACAAAACATGTTCATTTAACACATATCTTTCATTTAACACCTAAACTCATCACAAAACTCACCATTTCATCAATGGCATATTTCATGAATATAATCAATTCTTCAAATTACAACAGGGCTTGATAGTAGACTAAGCAACAATCTCAAAAACATAAAAATCATCAAAAACCAAAGTCAACACATACCTTAATTTGAGCTTAGATATGGCAGAAACTTAGCTTGGCTTATTTCCTCTTTTTCTTTGCTAATTTTCAGCTAGAATAAGATGATAACTATCATCTTTCAATTGTTTCTTTTACTTATTATCATGTCATTATACACTTTACTAAAATATCCCTTCAATTTATAATTAAAACAAACATACATTAAAGGCATATTTGTCCTTTGTCCATCCACTATCTAAATATTGGCATAATTGCTTCATAAGGCCATAAACATTCAAAAGCCACAGCACGTAGGTGCTTTGACAAATAGCATGCAAGTATTGCATTTAATGAAATTTAATCCTTTTCTCAAATTAAGCACACAGACAGACAAATTTTTATACGAGACTTTTACACATACTTATTCACGTATCAGAGGCACGAAAAATAATATTAAAATATTATTCTAACTCGGATTTGTGGTCCCGAAACTACTATTCTAACTAAGGTCTAAACTGGACTGTTACAATATCATTTACTATTCATATTCAAAGTCAATCATATTGTCCCTTAAATGGGTTTTCGAAGTCCAAAATATGCATTCAAAACATGTCGGGACTAAACCGGGTACTCAGAGAATTTTTCGCAAAATCCCAAAATTTTTCCAATGTGTATGGAACACACGTCCGTATGGCTAGGCCATGTGGACATTCAAAATAGGGACACACGGCCATGTCCCAGCCCATGTCCAAATTAGGTTGGTTACTGACTTGGGTCACATGGCCAAGCCACACACCCGTGTGCTAGGCCGTGTGTAGGTGCAGGAGTTACATAGCTAAGTCACATGCCCGTGTGCCAGGCCGTGTGAAAAATCCTGAACATTCTGATTTAAATTTTAAAGATGCAGGGAACACACGGCCAAGACACACACCTATGTGCTAGGCCTTGTGTCACACACAGCTGAGACACACGCCCGTGTCTTTGCCCGTGTGAACAAATAAGGTCATTTCCAAGCCTTATTTCTTACCCAAACTTGTCTTCCACCTACATTAACACTTAAACACAATCCCAAGCCAATATAAATCATTCAAATCAAGCCAAAACCAAGTTTTATGCAAGACATATCAACACATATGTTCAAGTATTCAAACTTACCACATACACATATGTGCATATAGGAATATTTTACCAATTATGCTATCTAAAACCAATCATCAATAGGTTTATGTACTTTCCATCATTTAACCATTTCAAACACACACATCAAACATGTTTAGGCCATATATTTACATATCAAAATATACTAAACACAAGTCATACCAATGGCTAGTTTCAACCAAATATTTATATGCTATCATTTGGCCAATTTAACCTATACATGCCATTATACCCAAAAGAAATTTTGCTATTTATACCAAAACAAGCTGAGGGATAGTGTGATGTTGCTCTGATCCACTTCCAACCTTTACGAGCTTCCGAAGTGCTATAAAATAGAAGAAATAAAACAGAGTAAGCATTTAATGCTTAGTAAGTTCGTATAACATGGAATTTAACTTACCATTTAATCACATTAAAGGTAAGCAAATAAAACATATTCCAAACAATATGGCCAAAATCCTAACACATATCCTCAAAAATCATGTTAGTCAAATAAACACCAAGAAATATATATGAGCTCATCAATATTCAATTTCCACATACATGTATTTATCACTTCAAGTGTTCATGAACATGTACATATCATATCTTTGTATTTCAAGTATTTCTCATAATAATTCATCTTGAATTCATATCATCTCCTATCGGTACTTTACCCGTTAAATCATTTAAAATATCAATGGATACAAAGGTAGCACACTTGAAATGTACAAGTCTGAAATCTGCCAATTCATATTCAAGAATGCTCATTGAGCATTTAAACGGGAAGCTCTTCCAAGCCAAATAACAGAAAGCTCATGTGAGCTTGTAATAAGAAGCTTATCCGGGCGTAATAATAGAAAGCTCATAAGAGCTTAAATCAGAAAGCTCATGCGAGCTTAATGGGTAAATCCGAAGAGCTATTATCAGGAAGCTCATGAAAGAACTTTTAATTGGGAAGCTCCGGATAGCCATATATCGGGACGCCCATAAGAGCTACTGTGTGTCCACAACATATGCAGGATCACTACCGATCAGAATGCTCATAAGAGCATATAAACGGGAAGCTTGGAAGAACCATGTATCAGAAAGCTCAAGAAAGCTTATGTTGGGATGCTCATGTGAGCTATAACAGGACGCTTTTGCGAGCTATGGTGTGTTCGCAACATATGCAGAACCACAACCACTTCGGGAACCCTGTATCCACCTAGTTTCATTTGTTCAAACGAGATTTATTTATTGTCGGATATTGTTGGATATGTAATTTATTTTCATGCTTAACAATTATACAAATTACATACATATAATTCAAGCATATCACATAAATATACAATTTAGTTACACGAACTTACCTCGACAATGTTCGTGTTTGTAGGGTACTAATTCGATACTTTTTATTTTCCTCAATCCAATTCCGTACTAGGTCTATCCGGATCTAATTTGGCCAAATAAGTTTTCTCTTTCTTCAATTCTCCGTGGCTAGGGTTTCCATGTTTTTCTACTTAGGAAAGATGATGAAAATGATGATATTTTCTTATTTTATTGATTTATCATATTTTCATCATTTACTTTCTAATTTAGTCCTTTTCTTTTTCTAATTTTCCATGGATGATTCATCAAACTTATCTACTGACTCCTCTTAATGGTCTATTTGTCATATAAGGACCTTAAATTTTGAATTCTATAGCTATTTGATACTTATAGCTACTAGAACTCAACTTCTGCATTTCATGCAATTTGGTCCTTTTATCAAATTAGACATATAATCGGTAAAATTTTCTTAATGAAATATTTATACGACATTTCTATCATAATGCAAACCATGCAATATTATTAAAATAAAATTTCCTTCGGGACTCGAATTTGTGGTCCCGAAACCACTATTTCGATTTTACTGAAAACGGGTTGTTACACTCAAGGCCCGTCAACAATGTCAAAGGCCAAGCAAATCAAACCAAGATTCGATCAAAGACAAGATTCGAGAACGAATATTTCCAAGGAAAGGGGGAATGATACATGCACAGATGGGGTGAAATTTATTAAATTCCATTCACCGAAGCTACCAATTTTCAAGTTTGTGGAATCAGCAGACTTGCGACGACTTTTTGAATGGGATCCATGCATTTTTGGGTTGAGATGTCTTCATGGCATTCGAAGATCTATTTCTTAGCTTTGAAGCGCACTTTAAATCATTCAATTTTGAGTTTGAAAGCTCAAATTATGATCGTTTTAGTGAAGACTGCACGAGTAGAATTTCTGGACGAGATTATGACCTGAATTATGAGTTTCGGGCTTTTAACTCGAGTTTAAATCATATTGGGTTCAGGTTTTTGGCTTAATTTTTATTATATATGAGCTAAATATTGTATTTATTAGCTCTTATTATTTTATTATTTCAAATTTTTAATAATTATTAAATAGTTTAAGTTATTTAGGAGTTTTATGTCAATAGGAAATTTTAGTTTAAAACTACTTCTTGTTTAGATTAATTAGAGTTGTAGTATACTTAAGAGTTTTATTTAGATTTATTTAGCTAGCCTATATATAGGCCTTTGCATTGTATACAAATCAAACAATTTGTTTTCATTAATAAAGTTTTCAACTCTAAGAGTTTGTTTCTTATGCAAGATTTCTTTCTTCTAATTTTTAGAAGTAGTTTTCTTCTTGATTTTCTTTAAGTAGTCGCGGGAATTCATTCTTCACCCTTCAATTTGCCAATGATTATTTCTTGGAGGGTTGATTAGAGCCATTAATTGAGTTTGTTGGGATTTATATCTCAAAGGGTTCAATTGGACATTTATTCTTCTATCCATCATACCCATCGGTTTATCGTTTCATCTTTCACTTTAGTTTAATCTATCTTTTCTTTATTTAGTTATTATTTTGAATATTACCCTTTATTATTATTTTTAATTTTCTTATTTTTGTTATTTCCTTTGTTAGAAATTATTCGGTTTCTCCCTTTCAGGTCACATCCAAATTTTTCCTTCTTGAGTCGAACAACTTGAATTCGATCCTTCTTAATTTCGCTTTCTCCGTCTACTTTCATATCACTAAGGACTGAGCACATAGCAATATTTATCAAGTTTATCATTTTTTTTATAAAGAACTTCTACAATAATTCTTTAGAGGATAATCTATAAAGATTAAAAGATGGAGAGAACAAAATGAACTTTATTTCAAAAAAAAAAAAAATTAAGTGAGATTCAAGTGAAATCTAACTCTTAGGCATCTAGCACACATCTTAATTAATAAGCAAAAAATAGAAATTTAATAACTATAGACGAAACTCATCATTTATAACATTTCAAAACACTACCTCCAAACAATATGCATGGAATAAAGAGACATTGAGTAAGTCAAAATGTAATATGCCCTGCGCAATCTCATGAAATAAATATAAATGACTATGGAATCAAAATCTTGCTATATATGCACCAAGCCTCGGCATCTGTTATATACGTTTACTTTCAACGGTTTAAGTTCAAAATAACTTTCTGTAAATATATTGTATAATTTTAAGAAGGGATTTTTTTTTAAAAAAATTACGAAAATAGATCAAATTTTTAAAAATGATGGGAATGGGCTAATTTTCTAATTGGAAGCGCTTTCTGCGTGTCACCCGTAAAACGCTTTCAATTGGACGCATTTACAACATATTAACAAAAAAATCCTTTCAGCTAGAAGCCTTTTTTGCCACATAACATTAAAAGTGGCAGCATCTATATTTTTTTTATTTTTTGTTGCCACATATTAATGTGGAAATAAAACTTACAAAATCAGCTTTTATATAAACCTAAAGTCTCATTTCCATTTTTTTCTTAAGCAATGTGGGATATGAGATATGTGTATATATAGACTTATGAATAGGTTTGCAGCTTGTTCTTAGACAATGTGAGATTGTTTCCTTAAATTGCGATATATAGACAAGGTGTATATATAGACTCATGAATAGGTTTAATTATAAAAATTAAATTTAAGATAATTGTTCCATACAAATTGTGATTTTTTTTTTAAAGACATGGATTATGAAATTTAAGTTGTCAATATATGAATTGATTTTTTCTTAAAATATATTCTTTAAAAATCATAACTCTTTTCAGAGTAAATTATAAACCTTCAAATTAAAGTATAGCCCAACTATTCTAAATATACATTTAGCAAAAAAATTAAAATTATTTTTTGAGTATATCAAATATAGATTTTACCTAGTATGCAACACGAAAATTAATAATTTTAAATACTCATTTTAAAAATAAAATATAGATTTTTTAAACTTTGTTTTTTTTTATTATATTAGATATAGATTTTAGATTTGCACTTTTCATATAGATCAATCACTTTAAATACAATAGTTAAACATTAAAAATAGACATCGAGTTTATTATTAATCATATAAATACAATCACTTTATGATTTTTAAGGAATATATTTTAAGAATAATCAATTCACATATTGATAACTTAAATTTCATAATCTATTGGTCTTCAAAAAAAAAACACACAATCTGTATTGAACAATTATCTTAAATTTAATTTTTATAATTAAACCTATTCATGAGTCTATATATACACATTATTTATATATCACAATTTAAGGAAGCAATTCCACATTGCCTAAGAACAAGCTGTAAACTTATTCATGAGTCTATATATACAGATATCTCATATCCCATATTGCTTAAGAAAACAAGGAAAATGAGACTTTTGGTTTATGTAAAAGTCTATTTTGTAAGGTTTACTTTCACAATAATAAGTGGCATAAAAAAATTGGTGTTGTCATTTTTAATATTGATGTGACAAAAAATATTTTCAGCTAGAAGCGTTTTTTTTAGAAGTATTTTACTTAAATCAGTCTATTCCCTGTAAATTTTAAAAAAAATGACAAATTTTTTGGGCAAATATCCAGAAAATACCAAAAAAAATCAAAAATTACCGGAAAGGACAGGTTTCAAAAATATTGACCGGAAAGTAGCGGTTTCCCCAAAAACGCGCCCACGCCAAAGACGTTTTTGGGGAAAACGAAGCTAAAGCGCGTCCACGAGGGCGCGCTTTGTTCACCTCAAAGCAAAACGCGCCCACCCGCGTGGCGCGCTTTTTGCGAGGTGGACGAAAGTGCGACTCGTGGACGCGCTTTAGCCCGTGTTGCAACGGTCAAATTTTTTTTGACCGTTGGCCCCCCAACGGTCCAAAAAAAAAAAATACCTCCCAACCCTTTATTTTTTTCACACTTCAATCCTTTCTCATTTTTCTCTCATTTTTCTCTCAATTTTCTCTCAAGTTTCTCTCAAAGTCCTTGAAATTTACGCTCAAATTTCAAAATAGTCCTTTACTATTTACGAAAAAGTACTTTATTATTTTTTAATATATCTATTTTTTGGAAAATTTTAAAATTCTTTATCGGATTACAATGGCCGGGGAATTACGTCGCCTAGACAACAAGCACATTGCCGTCGAGCAAATGAAAATGGTAAGTTTTAATGTTAATTTTTCAATATTATTAAATTTTTTTAATTATGTAATTTTAATTAATTTTGAATTTTATAATTTTTTAAACAGTCTGTAGATCGGGTGTTGCAATGTTATATTCGCAACATGCCTGGTCCCCCATCGCCGTTGATCGAGAATTACCTGCGGGAAGCGGGTTTTTGGCACGTGGCCACAATAGGCTGGGGGTTCAAGTTGGACCCGAGTTTGATCAGCATGTTGATAGAGAGGTGGAGACCCGAGACGCACACTTTCCATCTGCCATGCGGAGAGTGTACCATCACATTAGAAGATGTGCAGTTACAGTTGGGATTACCGGTGGACGGGTCGGTAGTCACCGGGTCCGTAACATCTCTCGATTGGATGGCCGTATGCTACGAGCTTCTGGGTGCCATTCTGGATAGAATTCAAGGAGCTCGGATCGATATGGCTTGGTTACGAGACGCATTCCCGCAGCCGAATGAAGGTTCGACCGAAGAAGAAAGAATACGGTATGCGCGGGCATACATGCTTCAGATAATTGGAGGCTATTTGATGCCGGACCTCTCTAGAAACCTCGTCCACCTGAGATGGCTCCTGAAACTTGTTGATTTCAGAGCAGCCGGTGAATTGAGTTGGGGGTCTGCTGTGCTATTGAGGTTGTACCGGGAGATGTGTGGGGCGACGGTGCCGAGTAAAGCAAAAATCGAAGGTTGCCTATCACTACTGCAGTCATGGGCATGGTTTCGATTTCCATTTTTACGTCCTCGACTCGACCAGCCATATTCATTCCCACTGATAACGAGGTAAATTTACTATTATATTTTACAATTATTTCATACATTTATAGTATAATTGCATGCTAAAAGTTTATTTAATTAGGTGGAACCATTCGGCGAGTTATGTTGGAATACCTAACTCGCTTGAGGATATACGGCTCCTATTGGGACAACGGTCGGAATCACAAGTAAGTTTCGAATTTCGTTATTATAATTTAAGTTTCGAATTTCGTAATTATAATTTAGTATTTCGTATGTAGTGTCTAGTATTATGTATATAACTAATATTTTGGTAATGTTAATATAGTTTCAATGGACACCGTACGAGGATCCCAAAATTCGGGCAGTAATTCCAGAGGAGTTCCTCCAAAATCTGAACAGTTGGCACGTTAAGGTCCCACTAATCACCTACGCGACCGTGGAGATGCACCAGTCAGATCGGGTGCTGCGGCAATTTGGATGCCGGCAACCGATTCCTGTGCCTCCTGAGGTGCTCGATGATGAGCACACAGTGGACTTACGGCAGCAGCACACGGATTGGCCAAGATTTTGGTCAGATCATATCAAGACGTGGGAGAACCGGTATGACTTTTTACCTAACCGGGAACCGATCATAGTTCCTGAGTTAGCGTGCGTGCTGGAGTACATGCCATGGTTTAGAATCCAAGGCAAGCCGTATCTGTTGTCGGATGAAGAAAGGCGACGGCAAACTCGCGAGCGAAGGGAACGTCGGGGCCCTTTACATTCAAGGAGAAGAGGTGATGAGACGGGCCAAAGACAGCGCCTACGATCCGCCCGCCCATCATCAGCGCCTACACAATCACCGGGCCCATCAGTTCAGCTGACAACACCGACATCACAGCGTCCACAGTTTATGCCAGATGCGTACCCTACTAACCCGTATATGTTCCCTTTTCCTACTCCCACCCCAGGTTGGAATGCATGGCCGGGTTCGAGCCCGTTCCCAACTACTCCCGATAGCCAGCCGATCGTGAGACCGACGTCGCATGTGGGATTAGAGGAGGCGCGGCAGGAGCGATTCTTTCTACCGCACTCTTCGCCGCACAGATGATCACGATCACCCCGCCGTGGTTTATGCAAACACTTCCGGGATCATTATTTTATCAAGGTGGGTCATCATCGCAACACCCGAACTGCACTCCACCGCCGGAGGAACCCGATTCCCCGCCCGAGGTTCCGCAACCCCCGTCGGAAGCTAGAAGAAGAAGGAGGAATCCAGCGTGTAAATCGCCGACGCCCCCTCGTGGCACCGGTTCCCACCGTGCATCAACATTGATTAAGATGGGCTTTTTATTTTTTAAATTGTAATAAATTTTTTTATTTTTGAATTAAAAAGTTGTTTTTTATTTGTGTTTGTAATTTAATTTTAATATCTTCACTAAAATAGAAGTTGTTTATTTTTTTGTATGTAATTTAATTTGAATTTTTTAATAAAATAAGAAGTTTTCTTTATTTTTTATTTTATTGTAATTTAGTTTTAATATATTTAATAAATAAGAAGTTTTAATATCTTTGATAAAATAGAAATGGTTTAATTTTTAGTTTTTTCAATTTAATTATTTTATATTTAATAAATTTGAGTTATTGTTCTGCAACGTGGGAGCGTTTTTGGCCACGGTTTGTTCTGCAACGTCTCCTCAAAATTATTTTGCCGGAGATCATCTTGTCCAAAAACTTATTTCATTTTCAAAAATTGAGGAAAGGGCAATTTCCCAAAAACGCGCCCACGTCAGCGCATTTTTGGGGAAAACGAGCTAAAAAGCGCCCCCGAGGCGCTTTCATCCACCTCAAGAAAAGCGCGCCACGTGGGACTGCGTTTTTGGGAAATTGCCCTTTCCGGTCAATATTTTTGAAACCTGTCCTTTCCGGTAATTTTTGATTTTTTTTGGTATTTTCTGGATATTTGCCCATTTTTTTTGGGGGTATTTTAATAGTTTTTAGCGTTAATGATAAAGTCACTAAATAGCCACATCACCTTGGCAGCATTAATAATTCCCAATAGCACGTTTTTATTTCCAATTGAAAAGGCACAGGTACTACAATTATTGTTTTGATTTGAAAGAGGTACTGAAACAATTGAGTGCAGTGGATGGACCACACACAACGCAATATCATCAGAGACACACCCACCAAGCTGGGGCAAAAGAAAGCGAAGTTGGCATTAGGCAAATAATTAGTAAGGATTTGTTTTTTTAAATTTTTAGATATTTTAGTAAAGTTTTAGAAATATTTTGGTAAAAGTTTTTCTTAATTTTTTTAAAAGTAAAGTTGACCCTAAAATTTCTGGGCATATAAGAATTTGTTTGATTCCTTCTTAAAAAAAGTTGACCGATCCAGCTTTTTCCAGAAGAAGATATCAATAATTGATTATTGAATCCTCTCCTGTGTATGGAGGATTAGGTTGCATTGACGCTTTTTTTTTTTTCTTTCTTAAATTGTAGAACAAGGACCAGGTTTAGAGTCATCTATATAACCTTTGCAGTTAGTATCATAGATATAGGGAAGTGAATTGAGATTTCAATAGAGTAAGTTGAACTCTTATTTCAAATTTTGGTTTATCCCTAATGGAACCCATTTTGTCACCACATCCCTGCTATATAAGATTTACAAATAATCATGCTGAGTTTTATCTATATTTCTTTTTGAAACTAAGATATTCATCATCTATAATATTAATCAATTCTTTCGTTGGAGGTATTTTTTTGAAGAGATAAACAATTAACTACAAACTCCAAACACATAATTAATCAACTACCTCATGATTAGTTTTACCTATTTATTTATTACTAGTATTATGCAATGAAGATCCATTAATACCATATATTCATGGCTAAATATATCAAGCAAAAAGGGAGGAAAAGAAAACCAGCTAGGCCCGGCAATATAATCAGCGCAGTCTATTCATAATCAATTTATTTTGTTTTTGTATTTTTTTTAAAGAATTTTGATAAATATTCACTATCAAAATATAAATTTATGCACTCATTATTTATATTTAATATGTTGTTATTAAAAATGAATTATGCAGAATCGAAACTAAACTCTCTTATAATACCTTCATTTAAAATTTTATTTATATCTTTTGTCAAAAAAAAAACTATTTATATCTATAATAACATTTGGATGTTTTAAAAAGATTATGTTATACATCTATTTTTCACCTTATAATAAATAAAATTATATTAAAATTAAAATTTTCAATTATATTTATATTTTATTAATAAATTAAATCAAGCTACTTAATTGTTAAAGTAAAAAAAAAAATTAATGATAATTTGTTTAGTAGATTTCGTTCTCTTGGCTCTGATGAATAATTCAATCCATACTTTCATTAAGAGAGGCTTCAGAGGTGAATCTAAGGGGGCTGGCAGGGCCCAACCCCTTAAATAGAAAATTACTATTTAAACCTTTTAAAAAAATTTAAATTTTAAATTAGTAAAGATAAAATTGCACTTTGCTCCCCTAAAATTATAAAAATTTGAATTAATCCTTTAAAAACTATAAAGATATAGACTATTAAAAATTAAAATTTCATTCGAGTCTCATAAAGAAATTTTCTGGCTTTGCCCCTAAGAGGCTTCAATAACTTTTCCTTATAGGCTATACATGATTAATTTTATTGAACTACCTATAACATTTTAATGAAATACCTATAAAATTTTATTGATAATTAATATCATTTATTAAAATACCTATAATTATTTTGGTTGTTATAAAGAAGAATGATTGTATTTCTAAAGAGAATCGAAGAATACACATATTATCTCCAAATACTTATAAAGTATATTTATTTCATTTTAATTCTAAAATATATTTAAAATTATAAAAATAATTTGAATATTGCCCAATAATGGAAGCTTGGGTATGAATTTGAATATTGGGCGGCGTGCTTTTGATGATGGATCGAGATTGACCCAGGCGGGTGCCACTAACAGGGGGAAAGCTATAGTGATGGAAAAAGTGGAAATTTCAGCTAATTTAAATAAGAAGAAACATGTAGCAGTTTGTATTTTGGAGAAAGAAAAAATGGGAGTTAATACTGACAAAGAGAATGAGATTTTTATGTTTGGTAAAACGAGCTCTCCCGTAGCGCAACAGTTGCGCGCTAACACTACTCGCTATAAACAACGAGGGAAACCACCTGATCAGACTCTTGGGATCTAGGAGCAGCAATCGATTGATCTCCAATTAGCAATGAAGGGTTGGTTTGTGATCTCAAAAGGAATCCAGACAAAGATGTTATGGTGTCGGATCCTCAAGTTGTTGATAAAGGTATGATTGTGGATGACATTGATGGTATTGAGGTTAATTGTCAGAATTTATTGTAGTCTTATTTCGGGTTTGGCTTGTAAATTTCCTTACTTTTTATGAACACTGAAATAATTTGTTGGAATTGCCAAGGAGTGGGACATCCTCGTTTTTACAGTTTTGTTATAGAATACAGGAAGGAGTTTTTTCCAGATTTATTTTGTCTACTTGAAACCTGGGTTAGTGGAGCTAGGGACAATTTTATTATTGCGAAAATTGGATATCCGAATTCTTTTAGGGTGGAAGCGAATGGTTTTGCTGGGGGAATTTGGTTGTGTTGGAATAAGGATGTAATGGTGGATATCTTGAATATACATTCTCAGATGGTTCATGTTAAAATCTGTAGTACGATGAGCTCGAATCATTTCTTTTGTCCTATTGTCTATGCAAGTCCTTATGCTGTAAAGAGAAGGGAGTTGTGGCATTTTCTCAGCTCTCTAGCTGGTTCGGTTGAGGGACCTTAGATGCTTACCAGTGATTTCAATTCTATTCTTGATCGAGGTAAAAGAAAAGGTGGGGCTTTTATCTCATGTGTAGGTTGAAAATGGTTTAGAGAGTTTTTATTCAACAATACTTTGTGAGATTTGGGTGCTAGTGGTGTCAAGTTTACATGGTGTAGGGTGTTTGCCACAGAGACTTGACAGGTCAGAGTGGGATTCGTTTTTGCCAGAATGTTTGGTGAGGAACTGTCATAGACTGAAAGCTAATCATAGACCGATATTAATTTCTCTTAAGCTGAGAGTTAGCAAAGGTTTAAGGCCTTTCCGTTGTCTTGCTAGTTGGATGTCTTATGTGGATTTTGGGAATATTGTTAATAATAGCTGGAATAATGAGTTAGTAGTCGGTGATAATCTGGAACGCTTCCATGAATCTGTTAAGGAATGGAAAAAACAGGTTTATGGGAATGGGAATATCTTTGTACGTAAAAGAAAGTTGATTTCTGAGCTTGAAAGGGTTCAAAAAGTCCTTGAGGTTCACTCCTCTCAATCACTTCATAGACGGGAGTACGAAATGCGGCAGGAAATTGAATAAGTTTTAGCTCATGAGGATTTTTTGTGGTTTTAAAAATCCAGAGCAGAACGGTTAAAAGATGGGGATAGGAATACATCATATTTTCATAGTCGTACATTGGCAAGACGGAAACAAAATAAATTCGAGGATCTTCTAGTGGATAATGAATGGTGTTTTGAGGAGGATATGTTGAAACAACATGTGGTGCAATTCTTTAAGGAACTTTATACCATGGACTATGTGAGTAGTGGTGTTTTCCCTTGTCGAGGTAAATTTCTTGTGTTTTTCTGTGATGAGACGAGGGCTCTTATTTCAATGGTTACGAATAAGGAAGGATATAAAGTAGTGTTTAGTATGGCTCCTTTAAAGGCCCTCGGTATGGATGGGTTTCAGGCTTGTTTCTTTCAGACTCAATGGGAGATTGTTGGACCGTTGATGTTTTCTTTTTGAGACATGGTTTAGGTGGGCTGCGGTTGGATTCAAAATTGAGCAGAATGTTACTAGTTTTTATCCCAAAGACATCGAATCTAGAGAGAATTAATCAATTTCGGCCTATAAGACTATGTTCAATGTTATATAATATTCTTATAAAGATGATTGTTAATAGACTGTGACCTTTGATGGTGAAATTGATAAGTCAAAACAAATCAAGCTTTATTCCAGGCAGAGATACAGTCGATAATATTATAGTGGCGCAAGAAGTGATACACTTTTTGAGGAACTTTTAAGGAAACAAATGTGGTATGATAATGAAGATAGACCTCGAAAAGGCTTATGATAGAATCAATTGGGATTTCCTACGAGATACTTTGTTAATGGTAGGAATTCCTGAGTAGTTAATTAGTGTCTTATTGCATTGCGTTTCTTCTACTTCACTCTAGGTATTATGGAATGGGACTCTTACTGACACTTTCCAACTGTCACGTGGTATAAGGAAGGGTGACCCTTTATCGCCCTATCTTTTTATCCTGTGCATGGAGAGGCTTGGGCACCTTATTGAGGAGGCGACTGTGAATGGAAGTTGAAAGCCTTTATTCCTATCCAGAAGAGGGTCCGCTTTGTCTCATATTTTCTTTGCTGATGAATTTATGTTGTTCTGTGAAACTAGTAGGGATTAAGCTGTTATGGTGAGTAGTATACTAGAAACTTTCTATTACTTTTCTGGGCAGAAGGTTAATAAGTCCAAGTCGCAAGTGTTTTTCTCTCCTAATACTCCTAGTTCTGTTATTGAGGTGATTTGCGAGAGTATGGGATTCAGTCGAGTGGATGATCTTGGATGGTACCTTGGTATGCCATTGTTTCACAACAGAGGTATTGTGCATACTTTCGACTTTATTATAAGCAAGGTTAGGCAAAAACTGTCTGGATGGGATGCGAGGAAACTTTCACTAACAGGACGAATAGCTTTGGTTCGGTCAGTTCTTCTTGCTATTCCTAACTACTTTATGTTTACTATCCGGGTGCCTCTTTCTGTATGCAATGAAATTGAGAGACTTGCTTGTAATTTCATCTGGGGAACAACTAATAGTACAAGGAAAACTGCACTTCTTTCTTGGGAAGATTGTTGTCGGCCTTTGGATAATGGTGGACTAGGTTTGCAGAAGTTATGTGATCAGAACAAGATTTTCTTAATAAAGCTTGGTTTCCGTCTGCTTGCGAATATTGAGTCTCTATGGGTTCAGGTGTTAAGGAAGAAATATAATATATAAGGGGCACTTCCAACCTCTATCTCTCGAAGCAACTGTTCATTCATATGGAAGTCATTAACACAGGTTTGGCTAGAAGTTATGGGTAATGTTTGTTAGTCAATTGGCGATGGTCGTATAACGAATATTTGGTATGATGTATGGGTTAGGCAGATGGGTTCCTTACGAGATATTCTCGGAGGATCAGATCAACCTAATAAAACATTGTGCGTTTGTGACTTAGTGACTGAGAATGGTCTTTGGGATTGGAATCATCTTATTAATCTTGTTCCATGCCCCATTACTCAACAGATCGTAGCGATCATAGCCCCATATGATGTTGTAAGACAAGATTGCTTGGCTTGGAAACGGATGGAAAAGGATGGTTTCTCATCATCTACGACGTATAAGAATCTCTTTAGTCAAGTTTCTAATGATACTGCTATTTAGAAGATGTTTGGAGAGTTTTAGTGCCTCAAAGGTACGTGTTTTCTTATGGCTTTTATGGCATGATAGATTATTGACAAATAATGAGAGAAGATGGTATTTTCCCTTTGTGTACTGATAGTTTGGAGACAGGGATTCATACTTTTCGGGATTGCACTTTTGGTAAGACTATATGGCGAATAGTGATTCCCTGGCAAGCCCATAATATTTTATTTTCTTTGTCAATGAAGGAATGGTTAGTTTGGAACTTGCAGGATAAAGGTAATCTTCACTGTGAAGAAATGGAGTGGCAAACATTGTTTGTAATCTTGCGTTGACTACTTTAGAAGAATAGAAATGAGTGTGTATTCTCTAATAGTCACAGGAATATCGGGGCTATTGTGGATACCTGCTACATGTGGGCTAGGAGTTATTGAGATTTGGATGTGCATATGAAATATTTGGGGACCATGGGGAGTCTTTCAAGTTGGACTCCTCTTGTAACGGGTTGGATAAAACTAAATTTAGATGGGGATGTGTCGAATTTGGAACGAAGGGCTTCTATTGGGGGTGTTCTTAGATATTCAAATACAAATTGGTTAGGGGGCTATGTAATGAATTTCGATAACAAGTCAGTGTTTAAAGTTGAAACAAAAGTGATGTTGGAAGGATTATTCTTAGCTTGGGATAGAGAGTGTCGAAAAGTTGAAGTTGAGTGTGATAATGCTTTGTTGGTTGAATTTCTTTTGTCTGGTGGAGGAACTAGTAGTAGATGTTTAATGGAATTGCGGCTGTTACATCAAGTTTTGAGTCGAAAATGGGAGATTCGTATCCGACATATCCCGAGAACTATTAATGGTGTTGCTGATCACATGACTAAATGTGCTGATACAAGTAGTTCTTTGATGCGTTTATTTAGATCCCCACCGGGTTTGGTCATGAACTTGTTGGACAGAGATCGCAACATGTATATTTCCTCTTTATTATGGTTTTATCTAATGTAATCGCTTAATGTTGTCATTTTCTACCAAAAGATTATAAAAATAATTTGATGGTATTAAAAATATGTTATATTGAGCTTTGGGAAAATGAAAAACCCTACTATACAAGCTTGATTTGATCCAACTATTGTAATCCGGTTTATACCTTAGTCAAAACAGTGGTTTCGGGACCACAAATCCAAGTTAGTATGATATTTTAATATTATTTTCTGTGACTTTGATAAGTGGTTAAGCATGTGGTAAAGTTTCGTATGTTAACTTGTCCGTCTGTGTGTTTAATTTGACAAAAGGATTGAATTGCATTAAATGTGAAAGTTGCTAGCTATTTGTTAAAGTACCAATGTGTTGTGGCTTTGTAAAGGTGAAGGCCTTATGAAGCAAATAGACCACTATTTAGTTGGTAGAAGAACAAAGGACAATTATGCCGTTAATGTATATTTGTTTCAAATATTAATTAAAGGTTAATAAGGTAAATAGATTAATAATATGTTTATAACAAAAAAAAACATGGAAAATGGCCATTTTCTTTTCATCTTTGACCGAAATTTAGAAAGAAATGAAGGAAGAAAACCTAAGCTTAGTTTCGGCTACTATCAAGCTAAATTAAGATATGTATTGGCTTCAATTTTTGATAATTTCTACGTTTTTGTAATCGTTGCTTTGTCTACTATCAAGCCCATGTCTCAATTTTGTGAATTGATGATGTTTGTGTAAAATGTCATTGATGATATGTTGAGCTTTGAGATGCGTTTAGTTGTTAAATGAAAGATTTGAGCTAGATGAACATGTTTTGTTCTTGAAGTTTTGATGAATTTAGCTAAATAGGGCTAAATTGTGAAAATAGTAATTTGAGGGACTAAATTGCAAATTTGATGGAAAATATGGGCTTGTATGATATATATGTACATTCGGCTAAGCATGAGTGTGGGTTGATTTTGTGAATTTGATGTTTTGAGAAAAATGGACTAAATTGATAAATTATGCAAATGTGAGGGTTAAATTGTAAATAGCCCTAAATGTGTGTCATTGGATTGAATTGAATGAGTTAGTGAATAAAAGGGTTAATTCTGAATATGTATAGATCAAGAACCAAGGAAAAAGGACTTAGATCGCGGGAAAGCGAAAGTAAACGAATAGCTGTTTCTGTTTCTACTAAGCCGAATCCGAGGTAAGTCACTATGCAAATAAACGTACTTGTATGAATTTGTAAATGCTCATATGACTAATAATGATAATGAATGTTTATGAGATGTTGTGCATATGAATTACGAGATAAGGTCGATATAGCGGCAATGTCCGAGAAGTCCCGTTCGAACCTAGGAATAGCTAGGATTAGCTATGTCATGACATAGGTATCTGTTCTATTTTATCATGTAAGACCACGTCTGGGACGTTAGCATTGATTTGAGATTTCGTGTAAGACCACGTCTGGGATGTTGGCATCGATATGAGTTTTACATGTAAGACCACGTCTGGGACGTTGGCATCAATCTGAGCTTTACATGTAAGACCATGTCTGGGACATCGGCATCGTATTGATTCGTGTAAGACCTTGTCCGGGATAGTGGCATCGATATTCGAGTGCATGTAAGACCTCGTCTGGAACGTTGGCATTGTACGACTATTCCGAGCTTCTTGAGTATCCTACTAGATTCCTTACGGTTCAACGGGCAAGTCTGTAATCCGAATGGCTATGTACATAGAGAATCCGTTTCAGATACGTTGATTTATACACCAAGTGTGTATATAAGGTAAGTATCTACATGCTCTTACTATGATGAGTATGTATATTGGGATAACAATATGATATGTGAAAATAAGCATGAAAGAGCTTTGTATTTGTAAGACTTTTGAGTTGATGAATGTGGCAAATATGGCCAAATACATGAATCCAAGTATATATGTGATAATTTATTAAGTGATTTAGATGTTCCAATGTATCTATGAGTATGTATATGCCTTATATGCTAAGTTTGTTTGCATTATGACTTACTATGCTTTTGGAAAGCTTACTCTATGTGTGTGATTTCTCTACTTTATAGGTCGTCAAAGCTACTGAAGGCTCGGGGCCGTTAAGGATCGTCATCACACTAATCAACTTGTTTTTGGTACATTTTGGAAATATATTTTGCTAGATGTGGCATGTATAGGCTAGTCTTTTGTATTTGTGAATGAAGTGAATTTAGCCATGTGCTTTGGCTAGTTATATGTTGGTATTTTGCTTAAAGGAATTTGTAATGTGTGAAGCATGTTTTGGCATGGTTAGATGATCCACGAAATGGTTAAGTTTTGAGTTAGTAAATGAATGAAATATGCTTGTGATGAGATGAATTATAGTCTTGTAATTTGACATGTTTGGAACTAGTTTTGAATGCATGAATTGGTCGGTTTAATTGGTATGCTCTTGCTTGACCTATGTGCATGAAATGAGTTGATAATTCTTGCTTGTAGGTATGACCCAAGTGGGTGGCATTTTGGCCTTGAAAATGGCCTATAATGTCACACGGTCGTGGCACACGGGCGTGCCTAGTGACCGTGGGCTAAGTATATAGCTAGCACAAGAGTACACGGCCTTGGCACATGGACGTGTCTGTTGCCTAGTAGCCGTGTGATTTTTGGCAGGATCGACCACGGCCTGAGTACACGGGCGTGCTTAGTGGCCGTGGAAGATTAGTCAGTTTCGACCAAGGGGAGGACACACGGGGGTGTCCAACAGCCGTGGGAGGCACATGGTCTGCCCACACGGGCGTGTAACCCATGAAACTTAGAAAAATTTTTAAATTTTCGAGAATGTCTGTATGTGTTTCGGTTTAGTCCCGACCCGGATTATAAGCATGCTTAGGGTCTCGATGACTCATTTAAGGGACATTATGATTGAAATAGATGTACATTTGTATGACATTTCTGTATAAGTTTCCGAATCTGTCCGGTAACGCCTTTAACCCTAGTCCGGCGACGGTTACGGGTTAGGGATGTTACAATCATAAATAATTTAAGTATACAAATATTAAATTTAAATATTATCTTTATTATTAATAACACAAACAATATATAAATTGAAATATGTATTTTTTTAATTTATAAATATTATAAGTAAAAATCCATATATAATTTTTTTAGCAATTAAAGTTATATTGTTAAAACAAATTATAATATTAATTCAAATAATTAAATTAGAGTTTTATATTACAAAATAAAATCATAACGTTACATGTATTAGAAAACATAAATATAAATTTAGACTTTAATATTTATTTTTTTTTTTGTTTTGGTCTTTATTCTTGTTTGGGGTCATTTTGACCCTTAACCTTTAAAATTTAGACAATTTATTTGCTTTTTGACGTAATAACTAACTGAACTACTAAAATTTTAATAGTATTGACGTGCTAGTCCACGTATAATTCAAAATTAAAAAAAGAAAATATTTAAAAATCAACAAAGTTCATAAAAAAGAACTTTTATAAAATTTATCCATATTAGCAGTGGAGTCTACGTAAAATGTCACACGAGCTGCCACGTCAATGCCTTTAAAATTTTAACAATTCAATCAATTTTGCGATAAAAAAAAGCAAGGAATTTGACTAAAATTTAGAGGTTGAGGGTCAAAATGACCCCCAAAGAAAGAATAAGAGCCAAAATGACAAAATGAGTAAATGTTAGGGGCTAAATTTTCTTCATGCCTTACAAAAATGTAAAATGTGAATTAGATATTATAATGGTTTAACTTTTTATATATAATAAAAAATGGAATTTAATCCCTCTACTTTTATTTCTAGAAATTTAGTCCCTCTAGTTTTTGGATTTAAAAATTCAAGTTCAATTATTAATACCGTTAAAATTATTTTGTTAAATTTATTGATGTGATATTTTAAAATAAAAAATACTCACTTGGTACTCATATAATCAATAAATGGCATTGTAATAATCATTAATTTAACAAAAAAGTTTTAATAATGCTAATAATTGAGTTTGCATTTTTATATTAGAAAAGTAAAGGGACTAAATTCTTAAAAATAAAAGTACAAAGACTAAATTACAAATGTATAAAATGTACATGGACTTATAGTATATTTTAACCTAAAATTTTTTAAGAAATGTTAGGCTTAGTTTGGATGGGCGGTGTGTTTACCTCCGGTGAGGTTAAAAACAGCAGTGGCAGTGAGATTATTACTGTAGCGGTGAGATTGGATATTGTAGCGGTGAGATTAGAGACAATGGTGGAGTGTGTGTTTAGATTCAAACGCAGCTGTAGCGGTGAGGTGAAAATATAAAATGACTAATAAGGACATTAAATTAGAAATGATATATAATAGAATTTTTTTTAAAATTATTTTACTTTTACGAAATTATTAAAAATAGGTAAATTTATAAATTCATTTAATAAAATATATTTATTAAAATGTTTATTTTTAATTAATTAATATTAATTTTATAATGGTAATATATATAACTACTATTTAAAAAAAATCAGCAATACAAACATATATTAGATAAAAGGTTAAAATTGTAAAAAAAAAACCATATTGACTGGGGTTGCTTTTTTTCATTGGAGCTGAAATCTCCAGCCAATTTTCAGCCTTCCAGTATGGTTGGAATGCATTCTCATTGGACTTTCATGTTGAACTAAATAGCAGTGTAGTGAGATTGGTAGCAACAACTGCACCTCACTGGCAATAACTGCTGAACCAAAGCCAGCCTTAGTGCACCTTGAATAAACTTTTAAGAAAATCTTTGGTGAAAACACCCTTCACCTCCTGTCAATTTTAATTTTGAACAAATTAGTCCCTCTAAAAAAGGTGTAATTAAATCCATGAATTTTACGAAAGTGAGTATATAAGAGTAATTGCAAATGGCGTTAATTATTTCTATGTGCCCAACTAGGGTGAGCAAAATTCGATTCGATTCGAAAAAATCGATAAAAAATTCAAATTTTGAGTTAATCAAATCAAGTTATTCAAATTATTCGAGTCATCTCGAATAAGAAATTTCGGATTTTAAGTTCAAGTCAAGTTGAATTTTTACAATTCGAATAACTCGAATAATTCGAATAACATATTAGTATAAATATTATTTTGATCCCTGTCAATTTTGAAAATGAGCAAATTAGTCTCTCTTAACAAAAAATCAAAGTAATTTTCAAAATTTGAAAATAATTTTTAAAATTCAAAATATTTATAAAAATTTTATTTTTAAAAAATATAAATTTAAAAAATATCAAAAATTTAATAAAATAATAATTATGAAATCAAAATAAGGGATTAATGATTCAAGTTTATCATACTAAAATATTTTATTTTTTTATTATTTTGCTTTAAAAAAATTCAAATATATATTGTTTCAAATTTATGTGTTCTAACATGGAAATAGTTATATTGTACAAGATTTTAATTTAACATTATTAATTTTTCTAATTTAACTCAAACGGTTTCACTATATTTGATCGAACGCTCACTCCTAATTCGAGTTATACGAAAATCCAAATAAGAAAAGGCAAAACTACGTCGTCTTGATAAATGTTTACCTTTTCTATCTTTTGATAAATGTTTACCCATCATTCTTACTTTTCTTCCCGAATTTCCCTACTCTCCTTTTTTCTTTTATTCAAAATTAATCTAAAAGATTGTACTTCGTCTACTAGTAAAATAATCGATCCATGTAAATGGAATATTGAGTGTAAATAATAAGATTCGTTAATTCGACTCGACTCGACTCGAAATTTTTTGACTCGATTTGACTCGATTCGGAAAAAATTCAAAATAGTATTCGTCAACTCGACTAACTCGAAATTTTTTGACTCAATTCGACTAGACTCGATCGAATACTCACCACTATGTCCAACTAAGAGAGTTGTTGGTTTGTTGTTTTTACTAGGTAAGTTCACATAGTATAATTGAATTTAAATTGTTTTATATTTGATTTGTGAATTTGTATTTGTTTGATAATAGTTTGAATTGTGCACAAATTGGTAAAACAAGTGAGTTATGAACTAAAACATAGAAAAATGATAAGCTGATTGTTAAAACTTAAAATGATGAATTGATAACTGAAATAAAAATGAATTGATAATTGATTATAATTGATCGAATTGTGCTAATATGAAATTGATTGATTGTTTACAATAAGAATTAGATTGAACTAATTTGAGATTATTGTATATTGAGGTAAATGCACAATTGATTTTGTATTGAGAAGAAGTATGTTAGTATATTGATTTGTATTGATGAATTACTGTTGAACATATATAATTGAATTGAGAAATTGGCTTATAATAGAAATTGAAAGTAGATATCCTATTAACTATTCGGGCAAAGTTGGATATAGTTGGCATGTCATAGGATAGGAAAAGTCCAGGGTTACTTGGACTACGAGTCTGTAACAGCCCGATTTTGGGGCTAGTCGAAACAGTGGTTTCGAGACCACTAATCCAAGGTTGAATAAAATTATTTTAATATTACTTTGTGTGTTATAGCATGATTATAAGGATGCATGAAAATTTTGGTGCTTTAATTTTAGCAATTGTATGCTTAATTGCAAAAAAGGACTAAATCGCATAAGGTGCAAAAGTTTCATTTTACAAGCTAGGGGTGTCTAACAGCTATGGAATATTTAATTGGAGGTCTTTAAAGTGCAATTAGACCACCCTAAAGGTGATGGTCGGCCAAGGGAGACAAAGGCATTAAATTGGTAAAATATTTGGTGATATTAAGTGACTAAAATGAATAAAATAAGATAAATAAAGAAGATGTCATATTTTACTATTCCCATTTCTTCTTTGACCAAAAATTGATGAGAAAATAGAGGTTTTTGGAGCTCAAACTTTCAGCCACACTATTCCCTTGCAAGTAAGTGACTTTAGAGGTCTTTCTTGATAATTTTTGTACTTTTGGAACCCCTAAAGCTTAAGCTAGCTAATGAGGGGATTATTTTGCAAAATGGTTGAAAGTTTAGGGATTTTCCATGAGTGTGTTTATGTTGTTTGCTGAGTTTTTATGGAAGAAGATGAATGTTAGTGGGTTAAGGAATAACTTTTGTGAAAGGTTTTTCCATGAAAACACCTAAATGGGATTTATTTGTAAAGTTTGTAATTGAGTAATAAATGCATGAAATGATTGGATTTCTGAATTGTTATAAGAGAAATAAATTTTTAGCTAGGCTTGTATAATGAGAAAATGTGATGAAAAACGATTTACGAGCCTAGGGGCAAAATCATAATTTTGCCAAAGTATAAGGGCAAAATGGTTATTTTTGCCTAAGTAGGAATTTTGATGTATCATGATTATTGTAGTGATGAAATGAGTAAATTTTATTATTTTAGATCAAGAAGAACGCGAAAACGACCTTGACCGGGGAAAAGGCAAGGTTACAGACTAAACCGCCAATTAACACATTTTGCACCGAGGTAAGTTTATGTGTAAATGATACATATTTAATACACATGATCTTACCTATTGATGCATTGTATGGATGAAAATACTTATTGGTGAGATTGATTGAAAGTGATAGATAATGAGTAATTCTCGTATGAACCTCAAAATAGAAATGTAAGTACGGATAAATATCCGTAATTATCATTTGGTGGGCTGTGTGCGATACCACCAAAATTATCATTGTTGGTGGGCTATGTGCGATACCACCGTAATTATCATTGTTGGTGGGCTGTGTGCGATACCACCTTATTATTTATTCACGATCGGCTGTGTGCGATACCATCGTTTATATTATCATTTGGTGGGCTATGTGCGAAACCACCGTAATTATCGTTGTTGGTGGGCTGTGTGCGATACCACCCTATTATTGATTAATTGTGGGCTGTGTGTGAAACCACCAGGTACTTGTATCTTTCTGAAGGGTTCATCAAGAAACTTATTTAAGTAAAAATTTCATGTGGCTTTGTAGTGATAAATGCAGGGCATAAGTACAAATAAATGTGAGCAATGTATGTGATATGGTTGGGATATGGTAAGAGTTGAGATGAGTAAGCATGATTATGATAATGTGAATTGTTCTTACATAGTATGTAATGTTATTGGTTGATTAGCATATGGTATGATGCTTATTGTTTACATGTAGACTTACTAAGCTTAAAGCTTACTCCCTTTCTTTTCCCTTGTTTTATAGTGTCAAAGAGCCAACTCGGGATACGAAGACATTTAGAGGATCACCCAAACTATCAACACATCTTGGTATACTCAGACTTAGCATTTTGAGTATGGCATGTATAGGGACTAGACTTAGTTGAATGTCATATTGTTTTGGCCAAGTGTGTTGGCTCATTCAAAGATAAACTCTTTTGTGTAAGGCCATAGTTGATGGCTCATTGTTATTAATCTATGAAAAGATGAGGTTATTCATAAATGCGCATGATGCATGATTGGGTTGCTTGGTTAAAGTATGCATGAATGGGTTGATGGTTGAATGTGATTTATGTTTGTATGGGTTAAAGTGATAAAAAGAGCTTGGAAAATAGCATTGTTCTTGTCCACACAGGTAGACACACGCCCGTGTATCTAGGCTGTGTGTGACACACGGTCAGCCTTATGGGTGTGTGGCTAGGCCGTGTATCCCCTGCATGTTAGTTTTGCAAGTCAGTATGCTCAGTAGTAAACACACGGGTAGGGACACGACCGTGTGTCTTAGCCGTGTAGAAGGCACGACCATGGATATGGGCATGTGCCCAGGCCTTGTGAAGTCTGCACCTGAAATTTGGAATTTAATTCACCACACGGTCGAAGGACACGGGCGTATCCTAGGCAGTGTGACATTTTTGGGTTGATGACGTCAGAAACAGAATGCCAAAGTTTTGGCACACGGGCTAAGACACAGGCGTGTCGAGGCCATGTGAGGGACACAGGCCAAAGACACGGGCATGTGTCCGAGCGTGTGAAAACCCCTATAGGTTCGAATTGAGAAATAATTCCACATGGGAGTGGAACACGGGCGTGTGAAATGTCACACGGGCGTGTCCCATCCTCCACACCGGCGTGTGGATTGTTCAGATAAAATTTTCTAAGGTCTTTCTGAGAGCTTCAAAAGAGCTCGATTTGATCCCGAACCATTCCTAAACCATGAATTAGGCCTCATAGGCTTATTTAAGAGGTGTTATCAAAAGTTTTAATTTGGAGTGGAAAGTCAGGTCTTGATGTGATGTGATTGTTTGCATATAAGCCTAGTAATGCCTCGTACCCTATTCCAGCGTTGAATACGGGTAAGGGGTGTTACAGAGTCGATGAGGCACTAGGTGTCAAATTACTTTAGTTTTACCGTGTAATAGCCCGATTTTGGTGCTAGTCGAAACATTGGTTTCGAAACCACTAAATCGAGGTTAGGGAAAATTATTTTGATGTTATTTTCTGTGTTATGGTATTAATATATGGCTATGTGGAAATTTCGGTGCTTTAATTTTAGCAATAACATGCTTAATTGTGAAAAAGGACTAAATTGCATAAGGTGCGAAAGGTCTATTTTATAAGGTAGGGGTACCTAATAGCTATAGAATGTAATTTGGAGGTTTTTAAAGTGCAATTAGGTCATTTTGGAGTGTAATGGCCGGTCATAGCGTGCATAGGGGATAAGAGAATTAATTTTAGTCAAATTAGGTGATAGTTGGTGACTAATTGACTAAAATATGATAAAATAAGAAAAGGCTATCATCTTTTTCTCTTCTCTTCTTCTTCCATCGATTTTTACATTCAAAGAATGGTTTGAAAGCTTGAAAATTTCAGCTATATCTCATCCTTGCAAATCAAGAAGAGCGCGGAATTAACATTGACCGAGGAAAAGGCAAGGTTACGGATTAAATCGCAAATCAGAATGTTTTGCACCGAGGTAAGTTTATGTGTAAATGGTGCATTTATATATATACATTGTTGTTGATAACTAATGCATAGCTTGATTGAGAACCTGTATGATTCAAGTGGATTGAATGTAGTAGTTATTGAATAATTGTCATATGAATTACGAGATAGATTTGTGAATGTGTAATGACAACACTTGACGGTGGGCTAAGTGCGATACCACCATATTATTTAATTATGATGGGTTGTGTGCAATATCATCATCTATTTATCATTTGGTGGGCTATGTGTGATACATCGTAATTATCCATTGGGTGGGCTATGTGCGATACCACCCTAATGAAGACTGATGGTGGGCTAAGTGCGAAACCACCGAGTGATTGAATCATGAACGGTTGATTAAGAAATTGTGATATGTTGTATTATGTGACATTGTGGCGCTAAGTGCAAGAAAGCATGTTAATGAATGTAAGCATTAAGCTTGCGATATAGTTGGAAGATGGTATGGGAAGAAATGACTAAGCACGTTTATGAATGTGGATTGTTCTTGTTTAGTATGTAATGCTATATATATATTGTTAGCACATACTATAATGCTAATTGTTTACATGTAAACTTACTAAGCTTAAAGCTTACTCCCTTTTCTTTTCCCTTGTTTTATAGAGTTTAAGAGCCGAGCTGAGATACGCTGATAACCAGAAGATCGCCCACACTATCAGCTCACCTCGATATATCTAGACTTAGTGATTTTGTGTATGGCATGTTTAAGGGCTAGACTAGTTAGATTATTTTGTTATTTTGGCCAAAAGTGTGTTGGCCCCTTTTTAAGACAACTATTTTGTATATTGCCATGGTTGATGGCTCACCTTGTCATTTATGAAAATATATAGTCATTTATGGAAGTTTAGATTTCAAAATATGAGTTGTTTGCAGATATGTTGAAATGGATCCATGTTGTGTGAGCTAGAGGGGTGAAAAGATCTTGGCAAATCGCCTTGTTCTTGTCCACAAGGGTAGGCACACGGGCGTGTGTCTAGGCCGTGTGAAGTCTGCACCTTGAATTTGGAATTTAAATCACCACACGATTGAAGCACATGGGCGTGAGACAGGCTGTGTGGATTAATCAGAGGCGAGCATGGGCTAGCCATATGGGCGTGTGCCCAGGCCGTGTGGTTCAAGTCAGTGTCGACCACAGGCGTGTGAGATGATACACGGGCGTGTCATTTCCCCCACGGGCGTGTGGCCTCTTTTTAGGAAAAATTTTCTTAAGTGCGTAAAAGTTTCCAAATTATCTCTGAAACCTTTTGGAAGCATGTTTAGGGCCTCGTAGGTCCATTGTAAGGACGATAAACACAGGAATGGAAAAGTTTTAATTTGAAATGAGTTTGATAGCACAAAGTTGTATAATTGTGTGAGTTAAGTATGGTAACGCCTCGTACCTGGTTCCGGCATAGAATACCGGTAAGGGGTGTTACATACCGATGAGACACTGGGTGTCAAACTTATTAATAAGCGTTAGGCGCAAACTATTTACTTCAGATTTATCCGATGAGGTACTGGGTGCCAAATTGGTGTGTTGGTTAGATCCATGTATCTGTCTGAGTCGAGTTAATAAGGGGAATAAATGGTAAAAGTGGGATAAATATAATTGAAACAATGATGATAGTGTCCTCGAAAACATGAGATTGAAATCTTAAATGAAAAATGTTATTTGATAATTGAGATTACAAATAGATAAGAAATGGGAAGCAATGTGATATTTGATTTGTGAGATGAAAACTGGATTGATTATTGTGATATGGTAATACAAAGTTGATTAATGATATCGATAGTATTGAATGCTCATATGTATCAGATACACAAACCAGAGGACCAATATGGAAATGTGATAAATTTATGAATTTGATGCAGAATTCAAGCGATAAAATGGAATAATGAATGTCATTATATTGAAATAGGATGTACTGTTGACAACAAAATGAAACAATATGATATAATCTTTGGATTGATTAATTGAAGTTTGTATACATTGATATATGTGGACCATTGAGACTTTTAGTTGTAGTTGTGAATTGGAATGTTGTGAATGTTATTGAGTTATTGATTTCCATGAAATTGATATTAAAATTTTTTAAAATGTTAAATGTTCAGATTATTATAACAATTGGTTACGGGATGAACTCACCTTGTTGATATAGGATTGTTGGATTTAGGCAAAATCGTCAAGTTTAATAACTTGTTGTATAAATTCATAAAATGAGGTAAGTTGTTAACTGTGAACTTACTAAGCATTTGTAATTCTTACTAAGTGGATTGTCGAGAAGCTCACACTATCCCAATATTGATTATATAGTTTTTCTATCATTTAAAAACTCAATTTTGTGGCATATATATAGGTGATTCATTTTTGGTCAATCTTGAATACTGGTACTTTGGTTATTGATTGTGTGCTTATCCTTAAATAATGGCATATTATGAATTGGTAATGCTTGATGTATGGTTGATTATTATATATATGATATAAGGTTAGTTGTTGGCTTGAGATTTATATGGCCAACATTGATAAGTGTTTGGAATATCTTATGTTTGTTTAAAAGGTAAGGTTTGGTATGTTTATCATGGCAAGAATGTACCATTTCATCTTGAGATACAATGTTTGAATGAATCATTGGAAAGAATCATGTTGGTATTATAATTGTTGAATTTTTTGGTAATGATTTATGATCTGTTTGTTTAAAAGGTATGGCATGTCTTATGTTTTGGTATGTTTATCATGGCAAGAATGTACCATTTCATTTTGAGATGCAATGTTTGGATGAATAATTAGAAAGAATCATGTTGGTATTATAATTGTTGAATGTTTTGGTAATGATTTAATATCTATTTGTGATGGTGTCAAAATGACATATTGGTTAGGCATTTTAAGTTGTTTTGTATCATGATTTGGATTGAATTCTTAAAGTGTTTAGGCGAGATTTGATGTACATAATCATGTGTTTGGTAATATTTAAGGTTGGATTGTATGAGTTGCAAAAGTGGCTATTTTGATGTCATGCGGTTGTGTATCATACACGGTTGGTTGAAACAGCCGTGTGCCATTGGTAATTTAGATGCAGGATTATTAACACGGTCTTAATCTTTCACACAGCCCAGCCACAGGACCATGTGAATGTTTGCAAAGTTTTACAATTAAGTCCACACGACCTTAGCCTGCTACACAGCTGTGTGATCCTTGTTCTACATTTTTACCTCACTTTTATGTAAAGTTTTAAATTAGTCCCTACTCAATTCTGAATTGTTTGTAGAGCTTTCGTGTAACACCCCTAACCCATAACCATCGCCGAAATAGGCTTAAACATTTACGATCATTTCACAACACATGATACACCATCATCATATCATAGCTAATCTTACACATAAAGTCCCTTTAAAAGGTCTATGAGACCTTAAACATGCGTTAGGAAAGGGTCGAGATTAAACCGAGCTCATACTAAATTTTTTTGAAAATCAAACATTTTTTAGAGTTACAGAGGTCACACGCTCGTGTGGGCAGGCCGTGTGCCTCACACGGCATCAGACACACCCATGTGTCCAAGCAGTGTCAAAATAGGGCATACATACTGACTTGTCCACACGGCCAAAGACACGCCCATGTGCTTGACCCGTGGCACGGACCGTCACACACTCGTGTGTCTAGCCCGTGTGCGAGTCTGACTTGTTTTGAATTACAAACTTAAGTGACACGGTAGAGACACGCGCCCTTGTGCTCAATCGTGTAGACAAATATAGGCCATTTGCAAGGCCAAATTGCCACCCAAATTTTGGGTCAAATATACAAGCACAAACAAGCAACATTTCATACTCCAAAAGCAACCAAAACATACCAAGAATGGCCATCTTTTCTATCCATTCATGAACATATCAAACATATCAACTTGTGCACAATTTATCTCATAACAAACTCAAATACTTCTATGTAAAATCCATCCAAACCTTATCAACTCAATATACCAACCATTCATCATAAATATACCAACTTTGCATCACAAAACATAGATTAAAAATTACCATATTCATATCCATTAACAAGCCATATTACATGGCTTATATATACATCTCAAAACATAATCTAATACTACTAGCCTATACATGTCATACTTTAATATGTACACATTCAAAAGGTACCAAAATATAATTCGATAGTATGGTAATGAGCTTTCCGTAGATTTGATAATCTATAAAACAATGTAAACACATACAAAGTAAGCTTTCAAAAGCTTAGTAAGCCATATACAAATAAACTTATCATGTAAAACATTTATAACCATTTCATTCACATGATCCTTAGCATAACACAATAGAAAAATCATATTTCTTCTTTGGCTCAATTGTTTCCAACCACTTGCTTACCAGCAAATCACAACTCCATGTATTTCATTAGATCATAGCACATTTGTATATAACACATCTTATCTCATTAAGTCCATAAATATATCGTGATTCTACAATCTCACATATATTTACTTTTTCGTACTCAAACTTTGCATACCCTTCAAACATACCTATATCGGATACACATTTTACATAGTCATTAAATTCTCGAAATGCCCGTTGAACCATTCAGAATCAAATAGAATACTCGGATAACTTGAAATACTCGTACAGTGCCAACGTCCCAGACTTAGTCTTACATGTAATCAAATATCGATGCCACTGTCCCAGGCAGGGCCTTACACGAAATCATATACGATGCCAATGTCCCAGACATGGTTTTACACGTAAATTTCAAATTGATGCCAACGTCCCAGACATGGTCTTACACGATATCACATATCGAAACCTTATGTCATGACATATGTATCCCAACTATTCCTAAGGTTTATACGGGACTTTTCAGACATTAATACATTGTCAAAACTATCTCGAATTTCACATGGACATCTTCTATAGTCATTCATCACAATTCAGTTTCATATAAACATGAATAAGTCAACTCAAACACATTTATTTGTATATAGACTTACCTCGTACGAATATAAACGGATAGAAACGACTACTTGACCACTTTCGACTTCCCCCGATCTAAATCCGTTTTCTTTCGTTCTTGATCTATACATATTGAAATTTAACTCTTTCATTCACAAATCATTCAATTCAATCCAAAAACACACATTTAGCGCATTTTACAAATTAGCCTTCACATTTTCACATTTTTACATTTAAGTCCCTATTTCATAAATTCACAAAATATACAAAATTTCAATATTCCATGCTTAGGCCGAATCTTCCTCATATTCATACAAGTACATACATTTCATTTATTTCACATTTTAGTCCTTCAAAATATTATTTTCTCAATTTAGCCCAAATTACTCAAATTTATCAAAAATCCAAAGACAAAACATATTAATCTCATATTAAGCTTCCATAATTCATCAACTAACATCATTAAACTCATATAATCGTCAATGGCATAACTTGAAATCTTAATCAAATTTAGAAATTGAGACATGGGCTTAAGATAATACGAAGCAACGATTACGAAAACATAAAAATCATTAAAAATCGAGCTCAAAACATACCTTGATTGAGCTAAATGAGTGCCGAATGCAAAGGAAGCTTAAAACCCTTCTTTTATTTTCAATTTCCGGTGCAAATAAAGATGATAATAATCTATTTTCATGTTTATGTTATAATTGTTTAACTTATTAACTAATTTACAATTTTAACCTTTGATAAAAACATATAATAATACATAATGGTTGGTCATAAATGTCCATTAACCATATCAATGGTCCATTTGCATAATAAGGACTTCATATTAATAAAGACACATCAATTCAGCACTCAATCAATTAGAAGGCCACTTTTACATTTTCTGCGATTAAGTTCTTTTCTCAAATTAAGCACCCAAACAATAAAATTAATTCACGAAACTTTCACACATGCTTAATCACATACTGCAAGCATAGAAAATAATATTAAAATATTTTTCTGACTCGGATTTGTGGTCTTGAAACCACTATTCTGACTAGGGTCTAAACCGGACTGTTACATCTCGTAAGCTTGATTAATACTTGAATCTAATTATATATCATAATACTTGAGTGTTTATGATATAGATGATTATTTGAAGGATTTGTTTAAGATATAATTGAACAAAAATTTTCAAAATGTTGCAAATTAGTCCTAGTTAAATTCTGAATGATATTGGAGCACACATAAGCCCATAAATAATCTAAGCATTGATGTATTTTTTAATTATAAATTGAATTGACAATGAATTGGATGATTTTTATTTAATTTGAGTAATAATCATGCATTTATGAAGTCTTTTATGTTTATTTAAGGTAATCTATGTAAATTGAAAGTGTTTCTGGTTATGAATATAGCATTTTGTAACTCAAGTCTGACGACCAGACCGGTTTATCGGTGTAACAGCCCAAATTCGGCGAAATCGGAACAGTGGTTTTGGGACCACAAATCCGAGCCGAAAATAAAAGTGGTCAAGAATGGTATGTATGTGTTTGGTTGAATTTAGTCATTGGAATGGATTGTGATGAATATGTTTTGATGTGTAAATATATAAGGCTATATCATGTTTGGTGTAAAATTGATATGGTTGGTTTGTTAGTAATCTTATTAGTATTGTTTATATGCATTTTTAATCAAATAGGTAAGTCTGGATATATGGATTTATGAAGTGATATATTATGTATAAGACTTGATTTTTGGTTGGATTTGAATGTCTTGGATTGGCTTGTAAATGTGTTAAAGTGATAATGTAGGTGTAAGGCAATTTTGGGTGAGAAATATGGCTTGGAAATGACCTTATTTTGTCCACACGGACAGAGACACGGGCATGTGTCTCAGTCGTGTGTGACAGACGGCCTAGCACATGGGCGTGTGTTTTGGCCGTGTAACCCCTACACCTACACCCAGCCTAGCACACGGGCGTGTGACTTTGTAACACCCCTTACCCATATCCGACGCCGAAATTGGGTATGAGGCATTACCGTACTTAACTTGCCTAAACATACAACATCGAGACATACAATTTCTTTTTGACTTAAAACTTCTCATTTGAGATCATAACGTCCCTATTATAGGTCCACGAGACCCTAAACATACATACGGAATGGTTCGGGACTAAACCAGAAACTTTTGAACACTTCGAAAATTTTTGCTTAAAACAGGGCCACACTCTCTTGTGGTGAGGGACACGCCCGTATGGGCAGGCCGTGTGGTCACACACGCCCATGTCCCTATTCCGTGTGGATTTTATTTTTCATTTTGAACCTACAAGGGTTTTCACACGGTCGAACACACGCCCGTGTCCATGGCTCGTGTCCCTCACAGGGCCTAGACACGCCCATGTTTTAGCCCATGTGGAAAAACCTTGACATTCTGTTTCTGACGTCATCATTCCCAAAGGGTCACATGGCCAAGGCACACGCCCGTGTCCTTAAACCGTGTGGCTAATTAAATTCCTAAATTCAGGTGTAGACTTCACACGACCTAGGCACACGCCCATATCCTATAGCCATGTATGCCACACGGTTGAGACACATCCCAGCCCGTGTGATTTCTACTGGGCATTCTGTTTTGCAATCTTGGAATACAGGGGGACACACGGCCAAACCACACGCCCATGGGGCAGACCGTGTGTCACACACAGCCTAGATACACGTCTGTGTGTCTACCCGTGTGGACAAGAATAAGGCTATTTACCAAGTCTTTTCTGCCACCCCTACTTGCACCATCTTAAGCCACATTAAGCGACCAACTCATTCATGCATAATTACACTAATGAATCAACCAAGCAACTTGCACATTCTTGAATAACATCATCATTTCATAGATTAATAAGAAAGAGCCATCAACTATGACCTTATACAAAAGAATTCATGTTATGACAAGCCAACACCTTTGGCCAAAATAAAATGACACTTAACAAAGACTAAGTCTCTATACATGCCATACTCAAAAAGAATAATCTAGCTATACCAAGTGCGTAGATAGTGTAAGTGATCCTCTGGCGGTCTCTGTATCCCAAGCTAGCTCTTCGACACTATAAAACAAGGGAAAAGAGAAGGGTGTAAGCTTTAAGCTTATTAAGTCTATATGTAAACAATAAACATCATACCACATTCTTATCAATCAAGAACAATTCCAATCATTGTAATTGTACTTACTCATTTCAAATCTTACCATATCCCAAACACACATCATAATCATTGCTCACATTCACATGTACTTATACCCTGCACTTGTCACCACAAAGCCACATGAACTTTCACCTAAACAAAGTTTCTTGATGAACACTCCAGAATAATATTAAATATGCGGTGGTATCGCACACAACCCACTAATAATTACACGTTTACGGTGGTATCACACACAGCCCACCGATGATAATACATATGATGGTATCGCACACAGCCCACCAATAATAAATAAATACAGTGGTATCGCACACAGCCCACCAATAATCACGTGTTCACAGATATTTATCCGTACCCTTTTTCCTATTCCGAAGGTTCATCCGAGAATTTCCTCACTTTCTATCATTTCAATAAATATCAATGATATTCATTCATATTTCACATATTCCATTAATATGTAAAAACATAAATAAAAAGGATGTATCATTTACATATAAACTTACCTCGATACAAAATATGTCAATTTGCAATTAGTCCGTAACCTTGCCTTTTCCTCGGTCAAGGTGATTCCACATTCTTCTTGATCTATAATAATATTTTTTTCTCATTTAATCACTACATAAATCAAGACACTTTAAAATTTCTACTTTGGCAAAAATTACCGTATTGTCCTTAGACTTTGACAAAATTACGATTTTGCCCCAGGCTCGTAAATCATTTTTCATCAAATTTCCTCATTTAACAAACCTATCTGAACATTTATTGCTCTTATAACAACTCACAATTCCAATCATTCATTTTACAACCTTTACAAAAAAGTCCTTTTTAGGTGTTCTCATGAAAAATCTCTTCACAAAAGATGTTTATTTAACAACCAAGTTCATATTCTTCCATAAAATTTCAGAAAACAACACTAATGCTCTCATGAAAAAACCTTAGGCTTTCAACCATTTTGCAAAATAGTCCACTCATTAGCTAGATTAAGCTTTAGGGGTTCCAAAAACACAAAAATCATCAAAAATAACCATCATAATCACTTACTTGCAAAAGGATAGCTTGGCTGAAAGTTTGAGCTTCAAAACCCCTAATTCTTGCTGAAAATTTCGGTGTTGAGGAAGATGGACACTATGCTTTCTTTCTTTATTTTATTTTTAGTCAATTTGGTCACCAAAACCCCACCTAATCCTTTGACATTTCATGATTTTGTCTCCATGTCCAACCACTAACAAATTTGTGGTCTATTTACTCAATAAGGACCTCTAATTTAATATTTCATAGCTAATTGACACCTCTAGCTATTAGAATAAAACTTTCGCACTTTATGCGATTTAGTCCTTTTTCGCAATTAAACATGCAATCACCAAAATTAATACACCAAATTTTCATGCACTCATATAATCATGGTATAACACATAAAATAAAATAAAAATAATTTTCTCCAGTCTCAGACTAGTGGTTTCGAAACCACTGTTCAAACTAGCCCCAAAATCAGGTTGTTACAAACTTGGCCGTGTGACCCAAGTCAGAGAGTTATACGGGTACAGACACGGGCTGGGACATGGCCATGTGCGCCATTTCGAATGCCCACACAGCCTGACCACCTGCACCTAGGAAGAATTTTTTAAATTTCGTGAAAAATTCTCTAAGTACACGATTTAGTCCCGACTTGTTTCTAATGTGCATTATGGGCCTCGAGGTCTCATATAAGAGACTTTATGAATAATATCTTACATGAATGTTAAATAATATGAAATGTTAGTATTTGATCTGTTACTCCGGTAATGCTCCGTAACCCTGTTCTAGTGACAGATACGGGTTAAGAGTGTTACAAATACAAAAAGTTTTCTTGCACTATATCGTGTGATATGATACCATTTGAGTTAATGGAGCTAGACATAAGTACCAAAGATGGCTTGCGAACTCTTTAATTTTAGACATTCAAGGCCTCGAAATATGGTTGAGAGAACATTTGTTGTTTTAAAAAAAATATTTATCATATTAACAACATCACCTTAGTATAACATAAAAAAAAGGTTGAATCGTACTAGTATGTTGCATATTTCATAACTTCATTCATAGGTGGTACTTCGAAGAGTATATAGAATAATGAGATCTTGATAATCTTAATGATACAGATTCAAATAAAGATGATGATGAACTTGGTTAAGGACCAAGATATAATGAAAATGAGTTTATGTTAAATATTAGAGAGGGAATAACCTCAAAATATGTAACACTAGAACAAACAGATAAAATTGCATATGATGTATTTTTTGTTGTTGTTATTTTTATTAGTAATCATATTATGACTTACTTTTTTTGAACTAACATAATAGATCAGATGATCTGATTTTAATTTTTGTTACTTGTTTAGGAAAACAATAATTTCTTATATAATTAATATTTTTTAAAATATAAATTATATAACTGTGTAATTACGATTTGTATCTACCAAACATGACCTAGAAAATGATGATGTAATTATGTCAAACGCGTTTACGAAATTACAATTCTTTATAATTAATTATTATCCTAATAATTACACTTTCATTTAATTAATCTATATTGTTAAAACAGAATTTTAGTAAAATTTGATAGATTTTATCAAGAAATTAAAGTGGATAGAAGAAACGTTATGATAATTATATAGACACTGAGATTCGTATAGCAAGTAAGGGTCATGTTTTGAATTAAGAATTTTATGTGTGTATATGTAGTCTCTTATGTGATAGTATGCACCTTTCATTTTCTATCATCTTAATTTTCTATTTTAATTGTTAGTAAGAAATACGAAAAGTCGAAAGAAAACTGCAATTTATTTTTGATGGAAAAGAATGGACATGAATATAATATGGGTTTGGAAACTTTATTGATAATTTGGACGTACTATCAAATTACTTGAACAGCCAAATGTAGTGAAAACGTAAGGTGGTGGCTCTTTCCAAACCATCTTCTAACATTTAATTTTTTTCGGGTTTTTTTTTTATAAAAGTAACCTAAATTTTTTTAATTAATTATGAAAATAATCTAACTTAAAAATTATATACGTAAATGACCTGATTTCTATAGTGTTTATCAATATTATTAGAACCATCCCATCATCTGTCAACGATTACATTTTCAAAAAAAAAATTTAATTTTTTGGTGGCGTCACTATATAAATTGATAACACCAGATTGAAGTGTGATTTTATAAAATATTTAAGGACTTGACGAAGCAATTACCCTTTTTAGATTGGCTGAAAAAGGAGTCTTGCTTGGGACCAAATTAAATGCTTTTCACCTTTTATTCTATTTGTATGTTAGGTTAGTCCCAATTTAAGATTAAATTTAAATAACTCTTAAAAAATATAAGAATAATAAAAATAATTCATTCTCATTTTATTTAATTTTTTAAAATAATAAGCTTAAAAAATTATATAAAATTCTTATATAAAAAATGGGAAAGGTTTATTTTTATTATTCTTATATTTTTTAAGGGCTATTTAAATTTAATTTTAAAATAGGACAGACCTAACATATAAATAGACCAAAAGTTGAAAAGCATTTAATTTGGTGTCGCCATTTTAAGGCAATGCCCTTCTTTAACAGATCTAAAAAGGATAATTGCTTTATCAAGTCCCTGAATATTTTATATAATCACACTTCAATCTGATACCGCCAATTTATCAGGCAGAACCACTAAATTTTTTTTTAAAAAAAGTAATCATTAATTAATTATGGGGGTTAGTGTCTACAATGTGTCTGGCAGCACAACAAATATTATAAAATATAAATCATTTACATTCATAATTTTTAAATTGAATCATTTTCATAATTAATCAAAAAAATTAAGTTACTTAATAAAAAGTCATTTTCTTCCCTCAACATCACAGCCTTGGGATATAAGTTTGTTTGAATTTTAGGGTCTGTTTGTTTAGCAGTAAAATGTTTTCTGGAAAATGATTTCTGGAAAATGATTTACTTTTCTGGAAAATGATTTACCAGAAAATATTTTTTCAGTGTTTGGATGAATCTGTGTAAAATATTTTTACGTTGTTTGTGATTTCCGAAAATGTTTTAGGAAAAGTTGATTTTACATATATATTAATAAATTTATTTACATATTAATAATTTTTATATTTTAAATTATTTTTACATATATTGCAATGATTTATTTATTAAATTAATATTTATATATTAATATTTATATTTGATTATTATATATAATAATAATAATAATATATGTCGATTTGTTGTTTGTTTGTTATAATTGTTTGTGAACATGTTTAATTATATATTTATGAATATATTCGTGAATATGTTTGTTTAATATTCACAACCATATTTATTTAACTTAAACAAACGAACATAAACACACATAATTTTAAATAAACAAATATGAACATAATTTTGAAATTCTTAATAAACACCAACACATTTAGAAGAAAAAAAAGCATAAAAATAAGTTGGTTTATTTTAAGTTTGATTCATTTCAAAGATATTATCTAATGAGGAGGCTAGGGAGAGTAACTCAGATTTCATAGAGTTCTAGTTGATCAGCATTAACAATCAATAAGGAGTAAAAGGGAATTCCAAAGAATCCAATGCCATTCTCAATTTGATTCTTGGTTTTCACCATGCAATTTCACACACAGAATAGACGTAGAGGGACCATAGAAAGAGCCATATACATTAGGGTTCCGCCTTGATAATGTGCCAATTAAGAAACATATATACTGAGATATCCAAAAGTTTCCTAACGACTAGACAGAAAACGTAAGCTTTTTGGAGGAAGGGGAGTAGGATGATATACAAACTTAGGTCCAACATCGGATAATTAATTTCTAACAAGATTTACATGAAATTATTCTCTAGTTAACAAGTAAGACTTTTAACTAAGCAACATCAAGGAATTTGCAAGACTCTCCACAAACTTTCTAGCTCCTTTAAACCACCGCTTGTCCCACTTGTGCTTTGCAAATGTAAAGTTTACCATTGTTTACGGTGGTCTGTAATTAGTTGGTGCTTGCCACCTTCATCTCCATCAGCAGATTCTCGTCAACACCGACAAGAAGTAGTACTGTTTCCCTCCGATCACGAAGTTGAAGTCTCAATATGTTTGCGATTGCCACTTGCATTTGAGTCAAACCCACCCCGCATGCCATTCATTTCAAGATATCAGAGATTTGCTCGTAATTGGGAAAAGAAGCATAGGAGAAATGTGGGGATATAAAAATACGATTCCCTAATATGATCAAGATGTGCCGATATATATACACACATGCTAGTTTAATACCTCAAAGATCGCAGTTAAGCGAGTATGCTTGTTTTCCAAGCGAGATAGTCCACTGAAAAGTTGTTGGATGGAGTGCTTACATCTTGATAACGTGTTGTCTCTCTTTATTACAAGTAATCCTGCACCACCCACATGGATCAGCATCTAAAGCATTCCAGTTTGACAAAACCGGTGTGGGTCTTCATATATAGCTTCAATGTTGTAAGAGCCCAAACTTTACAAAAAAGAAAACAGAGTTCAAAACTCGATGAGGAATATTAGAAACTATTGATGATAGAATTATATTAGTGTCTCCATAAAATCAACATCATAAATCTTTGAAAAAAAGCTGAAATAAAACACCATGTAACAGAAAATTGACAATTAATAGCCCTTATTTGTACCCACATTTTCCCAGTAACCAAACAAGATCTACAACAACAGAAAAAAAACAAACGAAATATTTATGGGAAGAATTTCTCCAAACAAGATCCAGAGTCTCCGGCTGAAAACACAACAATTGAAATTCATAATTATGATCAAATAAATTATACAATCGCAAATGCATCACTTTTGTTACAGTTCATATAAGCAGGCAAGTGTATGCAACTAATGAACCTTTCTCACAATGAAGCATCCATAGAATGAGATCCAAAATTTTATATCTTGTAATCGTATTCTCCTCCTCGATCTCTATGTTTTTTCAACTCTTCATTTTTCTAGAGAACTTCATATTCAACATTAATGTTCAATGAATATTCAGACATGAGTGGGGATACAATCCTCCAAGGGTTTTCCAAAAACATGAAAAAACTTTTAAAAAATTAAACAAACCTGTACACAACATTCACACCGAATCTAAATAATATAGTATGACTTTATCCTCTCAACTCAGAAAAGTGTATCATATGGTGCCTTGTTTTAGCTTGAAATTACAAACATGTAAATATTATCATTGATTAATAGAATATAGACATATAGCAAGCAAAGAAATTGTGAAAAACATATTATAACTAAGAGCAACTTCTTTGAATTAGCCTTACTCATAGGATAAATATTTTGAGCAACTTATTGCAAAGCTGCAACCTAGGTTGCTCCAGCCTTTCATTTTTCTTTTTCATGTTCAACACATATTCAAACATATGTGTGGAGATATAACCCTCCAAAGACATGGTAAAGCTTAGAAAATTTTGATATATCCATGTCCAAATATATACCCGTATGACAATCACATCCGAGTTCAAAGAACATTGCTTGCAAATATGCACTTTAACTCAAAGCTTTAGCCCTCTCAAAACGATCCACGAAGATAAAAGGTTAAAAATCCATTGTTATGCAAAAAAACAACATCGGAAATAACTTAATGGCTACCAACTCTAAATGAAATCATACGCAATAAAAGATACAAAGCTCGTCAAATAATTCAACAGAGGATACAGCATTCATCAAAAAATAGGTTAGTGGGCTCAATGTTGAAATTTCGATACTTACATTAGGATCATCTCCAAAACCATACATCATATGTCTTGCCTTTGTACAATAAATAAAGGAAAAGACTGCGGACCTCTCAGTCGTGTGGCGTGATACTCTTTGTGTTGCTTGCGGGTTACTTGCCTTTGATGATTCTAATATTATGAATCTCTATAAAAAGGTTAGCATTTCCTAAGTTGCATGTCACGATTATCCATTGTTTCCCATTGCCTGCTTTTTCACTCTTGTTTTCCAAAATCTGCAGATTTCAAAGAAATTGAATTCACTTGCCCCCTTGGCTATCTTTTAGTGCAATGAAATTGATAATTCGAATCTTGGATCCGAACCCAATTACCGTCGGTTGTTATACTTAACCCTCTAACATCAATGTGTTTCGACTTCAATACTAAATTCTATGTGCCATTGAGTAGGAAGAGGTTAAAAAGACTCCTATACTTTGTATTATGAAGATCTCATTTTTGCCCTTTTTTTGGCAAGTAATAAAAGATTGTTTATTACTATGCTAAGTAAAAGCTTCTAAAACTAATAAGTAAACTATCATTCGCCAAAAGTACTTAGCTCCTAAAGTTGTTGAAATCACAACAAATCAAGCAACCAAGAGCGTAAACGAATAATAGTCTAGCTAATTTCTCTAATTACCAAGACAACATTAGTTAGTTGTCTACTAACAGGATAAAAACATAGAAGGTTCACATCAAATAAGATCAAAATCATGTAAGACAGAAAATAAAATCCTCACCATCAAATCCTAGAAAACAGAAGGTTCACATCGAAAAACATAGAAGAAAATAAAAAGTAATAATGGAACCACAAGCACGAACCTAAAAAGTATGCAGAGGAAAAATATTTCAGAAGGTCTGTTAAAATTTCAGAAAAAAAAACAAACAGAGGAAAAAAAATAAAGAACAAGAAGAAGAAAAAAGCTTTACCTTAAGCCTTATGCAGGAACGAAACCTGCAAAAAAGAGAGAGAGATTGCATGAGAAAGAGAGAAAGAGAGAAAGAGAGAAAGAGAGGAAATGAAATACATGAGAAAAGAAGATATGGGTCTGATGAGTAGAAGATGAAGAAAGGAAATTGAACAGCAGCAAGAGAGGGGCCTTACCTGGATGAAGAAGAAACACGGGAAAATGTCTTACGGAAATTGAAAGGGTAAGACATTTTCCGGAAAATGTAAAGGGTTTTACGCGTGAATTGGAAAATGTTTTCCAAATAGAGTTGATTTTCAGGCTACCAAACACTGTAAAATGGGGAAAATGTTTTCCGAAAAACATTTTCCCCCTATCAAACAGACCCATAAATTGAAACCTTAAAAAATTTTGAAGTCCAAATTGTAAGAAAACAAAAAAAAAAGTATTAAATTAAAAAAATAGAAATGTTCAGGGGCCCAGGATGTTATTTTCCCCAGCCCAGCACATGTGTCATTACCAGAAGGGGTCAATAGTCTGAGGACTAAAGTGGAAATAGATTAAATTAAAAGGCGAAATTAAAAAGATGAGAAAATCAAAATTAGGACCATATTAAATAGTGCGTAAAAGCGAAAGCACTTGGGCAGCAATTAAACCCCTTCCTTGAAAACACGCGGACTTTGGGACCATTCGGGTCGGATCTTCGAGTTGTGCTCGAAACATCGTCGTTTTGGGCATCTCAAGCCAAGACCAAAACGACGTCGTTTTGGGGGGGAATATTTAAGTTTAAAAAAATCTAAAAAAATTCATTTTAACAGCCTTTAAAAAAAACTTTGTTCCCTCTTCTTTTTTCTCTCAAGCCCTCTTCTTCTCCAGTCACAAGGTTGCTACACATTCGTCGTGGCCACCGATCATCAGCGTTGATGGCCAAAAAATTCCCCAAAAAAATCCCTTTCTTGCCCCTTTTCCATGTGGAACATAGATTCAAGGTTAAAGTCCCCAGAAACCTAGCCAAAGTTCAGCTATGGAGCAATAAACCCTTCGGTTTCTCCCTTTTCCAACAAGGCCCTCGACAGAACCCTAGGGGTTTCGAGGCTTCTCAAGTCGGAGAAAAGGGGAGTTCCACGACGGCGCTTTAATAGGTAAACCAAAAAAAAAATTGAATCTTTTGTTGTGATTTTTTATTTTTTTATATTTTTTTTCAAAATTTAAAAAGGCAAATAAAATTAAAAACTACATTCTTTTAATTTTTTTTTTTTGTTTTTCTCTGTTGAATCTCTTCGTAAGAGAAAAAAGTTACAAATGTTTCTTTGGCTTTTGATAGCTGAATTACAACATATTATCTTTTGTCTTTTTCCTTTTTTCTTTTTCTGCTTTTCTGCTTCCATTTCTCTTTCTTCTGCAGGTGGGGGTGGCAAGGACGAGGCGGTGGTGTCAGGCCTCAGATGGCATGCTTGCTGACATGGCGAGAGGGTTAGGTCAATAGATGGATTTGAATAATTGAGTTTGTAAATAGACTGTATCCTTTTTAACTAATGGATGATTATTATTATTTTTAACTTTTTTTTTGTTTGGTTTGGGTCGGATGAATTTGGCCTATTACATTAACTATTTGAACTAGTTAGTAAAATTATAATAATATAGAGACTAATTATGTTAAAAAAATAAAGTATAAGAATTAAACCTCAAATAAAGTATATTAGAAGGACCAAAATTAAAAATAAATTATTTTTATAAAAGGAAAAAGAAAAAGAAAAGAGCATGGTTTATATATATAGCTAAAGGTAAATATGTATTGTCTCTAGTTTACCACATTTTACTTCATGGATCCAATTAAATTCTAACTTAGGAGAAAAGACATTCAGTTTTATTTATTTTGGAATTAATTCTAAAAACTTCTTTCTTATTTATTTCTTGGTTCTAACTTACAACAAAAAAACGCCCTTCATTGCTAATTAATTAAACCCACCTTTTCAATTCCAAACAAAGCAATTAATGGTTTCAAGGTTAATTTATTTTATGCGAGGAATCGGTGTCTCCCATGTTGATATATTTATTTAAATATTTTCCCCATCTTTTACTTCTTTATTTGACAGTACAGATGCAAATTTTAAACATTCTTGCTTAAGTTTCAAGGGTTCCACTAAGAAGAAAAACCCAAGTATTTGTTATTCAGAAGCATAATAAACTGTGATTTAACATGGGTTTGGATATACTCTATAATGTGATGTGTTTAGTTTATTTTTTATTTTATATTACAGTATTTAATTTTACCGCTATCACTATTTTTACATTAATCACAGATAAATACACTGTACATTCAATCCCACCCTTATTCCTAACTCTAAAAATATGTATACCTATCTGTATCTTTTAATTTATTATTACAATTAAAGTACCACAACATGCATCATACAAATAAACTTGTAGAGATGGGTTTTTGTGGATCGTATTAATCGGTGTTAGAATAAGAAAATTTGATATAAAATTTAATAAATCAAGATTTTGTTATGGTAAATTATAAAGACCAAAATTAGATGCAGAAGCGTACCTAAATCCATTGATATCTTGAAATCTTTCAGTCTTGCGATTTTGATGTTCCAAATTAATACACAAGTAGAGAAGATAACTCACTCTTTTCTGAAGATGATATATCAAAAAAGTTACGTATGTGTAATTTTGAGACCATAGCCCTAATATATAACTTTTGCACATTAACCTTAATTTCTAATCAGGTCATTATCAATTAAAAATTAGTTACGAGAGTATCTACATAAACTTTATTTATTAATTGAATTCCAATAAACTTTAACCAATTTAGATCACTTTTAATTTATAATAATATTTTATAATGTTAAGTAGTAACATTTAATTATACTTATTATATATATATATGCTATGTCGAAACATGAAATGAAAGAGTGTTGATCAGGTCAAGATCCACATAAAGATTGTTGACCAAGTAGTGAGTGCAAAAGCTGCAACCAAGTATGTCCACAGGAAGAGAACTGAACACTCCTCTTGACCCACATCAAACAACTGGGTCATGGTACCTGCAATATATAATTTGTGTTATTAACATATCATCATCTGCAAATGCAAATAAGGGCTTAGGTTACTGACCAATATTGGAGGCAGGTGGGACAGTAAACTGAAGCATCAAGACGTAGCTGAACAAAGGGTCGGAGGGTAGGAACCCAAGCTTGGCAGCAGCTTTAACAACCCAAATACCAATAACCGGGAGTATAATGTATCGAGCACACACCACTCCTACGATTACCAATGGTTTTATTTTGGACGATCGTAATCCTCCTATCAAGTTGCCTCCAATTATGAGGGTGATACAAGGGATTGTTGCATCTCTGCAATGCACATTTTTTGTTTTCTTAATTACCCTTTCTTATTCACATTTTATTAAGAGAGAAGAGGGCGTACCCTAGCAGTTTTATTGAGTCTTGCATCACTCGTAATGGAGCCCCCTCGCCTATTATAAGTTTTCTCAACCACACCGTCGCTCCAAAAACGAATCCCGCAATCTGTTACTCATACATAATATATGTAAATCACTATTTTATCCCTCAAAAACATAAACTATTTATTAGATATGCCCACCTGGCCACCTCCTACTAATTACTAAGTTGTGTGATCGTTTTTGACAAATCAATATAAAAACTTACTGCACCAAGTGTCGGCGGCGCCATCATCTCTTTTAAGATCTGACGAAGAAAGGCCACCACGTTAACCCACAACAATCCCTTCCCTTCTTGCTTTGGTCTACTTTCTTGTGATACATTCTGCAACAACAATCATTTGTAAGGCCAAGACTAGAGAGAGTTAATGAATGAGTAGTGCTACCACTTTTTAATTATATCCTCTCTACTTTCTACTTTCTACTTTATATCTTAATTATTTGTATAAAAAGGCAAGGCTACCCACTGCATGTTGCTCTGGATCTTCAACTTCCTTTGTTGCCACTGTTGTTATAGCACTTTCCTCTTTTCTTTCTTTCAGAAGCTGAGTTTGGGCGGTGGCATCCAAGTTGTTGTTGGCTTCTACTTTTGAAACGAATTCCTCAGCTGCTTCAAGTGCTTTGGATTTCACTGCTGAAGATTTTACCATTTGGTAACTGATTGTCCATATGTAGAAACCACCAAGCTGCATTAATTACCCAAATTAAAGCACATGTGAATATGATTAATCAGTCCTTCTGTAGGCTTGAAATAACCACGTGTAATTACCGCCATGGAGAAAGATGCATAGGAGAGTCCAACTGAGTTGCAAACATCACGGTTCCCAAATGGGCTTCTATCTTCATTGCAGACTGCAGGCACAAGTATAAGGAGAAGATTTCCCACGTTCCCTAGAAATAATTTCAACTACAACTTAGTCACATGTAGGGAAAAAGGGGGCCTTGAAAGCTCTTTCAAGTTTCGACCTTACCAGCTGAACATGTCGCAATAATAAGACCTTCCAAATGGGGCTTTGGTCTCAGTATCTTAACCACAAACCATCCCACTATTCCTCCCACTAGAAAGGTGATTCCCATGTTTACAGGCATAAACCACCTGTGAGTTGATTGATGATCAAACACATTGAAACCAAGCCATAAAAGTCTATATGCATGTATGTAAGTATCCTACCATGAAATAATGTCTTGGATGGTGACGGTCTTGGCCAGACTTGCAAACATGAGAGAGGGGGTAAACACAACGAACACAAGCTGCGTTTAATCACACAACATAAACAAATCTAAGAACTGAAGAAGATATTATGATGATATTACGGTCAAGTTAACTAATTAGCATGAAAAAAGCCTACTTATGCTGCCTTTAATCACCTATAGAGACGATTATTCATGAAAATAGTCAAGTAATTAGCACCTTATTCAAGGATCTGCGAGTGTCTTCTGGGAAAAGCTTGCAGTAATCAGTCGCCAGGAAAGCGCCTAACAAACTGATTATAAGTACTTGCAAGATAGGCATGGAAGCAACCTCGAACAATGTCCAGAAACCCATGTTTTTAATTTGTTTATATATGATAGATGAGAGTGAGTGAGACAGAAAATGTATTTGGTGCAGTGCAGCAGCCCTCTTTCAATGATGATGAGTATGGTTTGTGTAGCAGCAGGTTTGCACAAATGAATATATGTGAGGCTAAAACAACAGAAGACGAGGAAAAGGAAGGGAGGGCACATACAGATAGATACAGTCAATGCAATGCAATGGGATGAGAGATTACATTAAGTGGAGATGTACGGTAACAATGACGTTAAAAAAGGAAAACAAAAAATTAAGTTGGGGAGATAAATGAAAGAAAGGTATTTTGATTTGATTTGTTGGTGTAGGGTAATAGAGAAGGAAATTGGAGTTAAGTAAAAGACAAATGAACCAATGTGGAGGAAAGATCGGTGAAGGTCACAACTGATTGTAATTTAGCTGCCTGCCCTGCTTACCCTTTTCTCTTTGTGTAATTGTGTCGTTGCTATGGGATTGCTAAATAGGTTTGGATGCTTTTAGTTCTTACAACAAGATGAAGGTAAGCTCGGAGGCGGATTGTTATGTCAATCTAACAAGATTGTAGAGGAAGGAGATGAAAGAAAGTAAAAATGGACTGGAGAAAGGATCAGAGCTATGGTTCAAGGTAAGTATCTTATAATATTCTACCATATTGGTATGTCCTATTAATACTGGATGGTCGGGACCAATAATACAAAAATGATAGCAACTGGAAACAGCGTGAAGATCAATGATAGTTAGGATAAGATTACATAATCATGGACAAACAATGTCCTGAATTTTTCTTCTACTTTTTTTTTTTTTCAAAACCAGGACATCAACTATATGTAATAGTAATTATTTTCTTGTCATGGATGCTTTTTAAAAAGGTAAACGTTTGACCATGAAATGTACTCCATCCCCATGAGTAAGATCGAATCCTCGATCCCATGGTTAAAGGGTGAGTTGAGCAAGCACCATACCGCATCTTATTGTAAAGTTAACCAAAAGGATGGTACCCACGAAATAGGGTAAATTACACTATTGGTCACTAAACTAAAAAAGTCACAATTTAATCATTGAAATATTCCAAAGTTTTCATTTAAGTCACTAGTTTGTTCAATTGATGCTATATGGCTTTCTCTGTTTATACTATCTGCACCAATCGAAATTTTCTTTCTCTTCTTCTACAATTCTATTTTTCTTTCATGAAACAACTTTGGACATCATGAATTTATAAACCAAAACTCAAATAGTTTTTTTTCCTTGATCTCTAACACTGACCAACAGATCATCTTGAATCTAAGGTACGTTCTTCTACTTGCCGATGGGTACTGATCCACCGTACTAATCATCAAATTGTTGCTTAGAGCTCGTTGGTGGAGCTTTTTTTTTTTCTTTAAATTAATAGCCTAATGACTTAAATTAAAACTTTTAAATAGTTTAATGACTTAAATGAAAACTTTCGAATAATTCAATGATCAAATTGTAAATTTTTTAATTAAATCACCAAAATAAAAATTTACCTATAACTTAGTGAATAATTATACAATTAACCTAAAAAATAAAATTAGCCAAAAGGACGCTTTTTGTGATACGTAAGCCAACTGTCAAACATCGAAGGCATAAATGAAAATTGGTCCCTTGCTGTTTTCTATTCAATTTCTTAATGATGATGCGCGCTGTTTGTTGAGTGTCAATTAATTGCTTTAATTACTCCTAATTCCGGCCTTTTCTTCTACAAATGATAAAGAATAAATTATTTATGAAAATGATTCAAGTAAAAATTTATTTATGTAAATGATTCATTTTTTATAATAGTTATCAATGCCGCTTGATATATTGATAGTATTGTCCTCTTATTATTAATTAATTATTGATTTTTTTAAAAAAATATTTTTTTGATTGCCATCATTGTGTCAGGTAACATCTGTATATATTTTTCAAAATACCGTTAATGGGTATTTAGGGAGAAAAAGAAAAAGAAAAAATATTTTTTAATACCTGAAAAGAAACAGTTAAAATAGAAAAAAAAAACAAAAAAATAAAGGGGAAACATGTGACCAATGCTTGATTCATAGGTGGTTCTTGTCTTTTTAGCTTATTAAGTGAAATAATGTTTCAAAAAAAACAATATTAGATGAGATGAGAATGAGAAAGAAATATATATGGGAGAAGATAAAGAGACGAGAGAGGGAAAGTTAAATATGTGAAAGGAAAAAGAATAACATATATGTAAAATAGGGATTTAAAATGGAATTGAATATTTTATAGAAAATAAAGAATCAAGTATGGAAAAGGAAAGAGAATAACAAATATGCAAAATAGAGATTTTCCATAAAATATTAAATTATAGCACACAAAAAATTTAGTTTTTTTAAAGAGCTGATAATTGGCTAATAATAAGGGGGCGGTGTCGCCGATATGTTAAGCGGCATTAGTAGTCACTATGGAAAACGAGTCATTTACATACATAAGTTTTGACTTGGGTCATTTTAGTAAATAATTAATTTTATTGAGTCAATTAGATAAAAAAAACCCCTAATTCCCCGACAACTAGATAAAAACATAATAATTTGTAAAACATTTGTTAAAAACACCTCTACTATTAAATTCCATGTGATAGCCTCATGGTCAAAGGTGTTCACTACCCTATATGTAACTTGGGTTCAAATCATGCTAATTGTGTTTGTTATTCGGATTTTGTCTTATTATTGTATTTCACCAAAGAAATTAAAACACTTTTATAACTTCATTTCAATTTTAAAAAATTTGGTCCATCTAAAAAAATAATTAAGTCGTTATAATTTTCAAAAGGAGCAAATAATGGTAATTACAAGTGGGGTTAACTATTTCTGTTAATACCATGTGTCCAAATATAATTAATTGAATTTAATTTTTTTTAAAAATCTATATAATATACAAAAATTTCTTTAAAAAATTCTAAAAATCCAAAAAATAATAAAAATAATAAAAAGTTAAGTTAAACATTATAAAATTAAAGTTTTAAATATTATTTAAAAATTCAAAAAAATAAAGTTAAAAATTAATAAAATTTCCAAAGCTAAAAAAGTACAAAATTTAAGAATATTTTTCAAAATACTAAATAATTCATTTTTTATATTTCAAATAGATATTTACCTGTGCTAGATCTGTCTAAGGGTCGAGTAGTCCATCCGCCCCAATAGTCTCGATCTAATTTGGCCGAGCTTGGATAAAGATTTTCACACTTCAGATTAACCCGGCTAGAATTCAATTCAAATAGTAAAAAATATTTTTAAATTTAAATTTAATTATAAAAATTAATTAAATATATACTTTTTAATATTTTATTATTTTTTAAATAGTGAAATGGAATTTTTGAATAAATCAACTCGAAAACAAGCTTAAACTTGAAAAGTTTTTGTAGAACCGAGCCTTGACTCAACTCCGCGTATGTTGACGTCAATAATGGAAAATAAGAATAAAACAAAATTTGATGATTGGAGTAGTTAACTCACCAAAAAGTATAGAAGAGAATAGTCTTTTTTTTCAGATTCGGTCGCTTTACGTTCTGTTATTTAAATTCCAACATGTTTAAACTTTTATTTATTATTTTTTCCCTTTAAATTATGAAATTTACAGTTTACCCTCAAATTTCCCGATTATTTCCTTTTAGTCTTTTTATTTACTTATTTTTTAAAAAAAAATTTACACTTTAAATTTCGTTTAAATTTTAATTTTGTCCTTTATTTATTTTATTCAGCATACTTATCTCTTTTTAATTCCTTGCACTTTTAATCTTTGTTATTTATATTTCTACCCCTTTAAATTGTATAATTTTTTATTTGGTCATTAATTATTATTAATAGCACTAATTAACATTTTTTATAACATTAATTATTAGTTACGATATATTACGTTATTTATGTTCCTATGACATCATATAAAACATTTAAATATACTCATGTATCTCATATAATGTTTTATGATCAAATAAGTCCATAGCATGTCATATTAGAAGCTTATTTTCATACATTGTATATTTAACAATTCGAGCTAAGCCGGTGTTCTTTAATTAGGGGATTCGAGAAATTGTGCCTCTAACTTAAGGAGTACGATCTTCTCTTTGAATCGAAATAATCGAACGTCCCTTTTTTTTTAAAAAAAAGAATAATTTTTAAAAATATATAAGATTTGAGTAATAATTAAAAGGTGAGCGTTCTTATTTTCGAGAATTTGAGATTTTGTGCCTCAACATGCGGGAGATGATTTTTCGTCTTGATCGACCCGAAATGAGAAAACCTCCTCATTAAAATTTCAATTTAGATAGAGATTTTTTCAATACCATCAAATAACATCGCGCGAAAGGGATAACATTTTAAATTCTCTTTGGATTCTCAAATTTTGACATCAAGGCATTAAGTAATCAACTAGGTACCAATTTTGGGGGTTAGGAGGGTGATAATCCTTTCTCATACGTAACCGAATCCCGAACCCATTTCCTGGATTTTGTAGACTGAAAATCATCATTTTAGTAAATCTAACATTTTATAAAAATGACCAAGTTTTGAGGTGATCCAATCACACCTAATTAAAAAGGATTGATGGTGACTCCATTTAAAAAAGTCGAATTCAAAAAAAGGTTTCAACAGCTTGACGACTTCACTGGGGAGAAATAAAAGAGTCAAGCTACGAGTTGATTACTTATTGTCAAAAATTGATAAATCGGTTTAAATTGATGATCCCTTCCTTGCATTTCATCCTTAATGTTTTATTTTGGTGGTAAATAATGTCTTTGTTATCTCGGGTTACATAGCGATTTAATACATCTTTTTTATTGGTTCGAGAGTTTCTCTTTGTATGTTTTCACATATTGCATGGCATAATCGTTCTATTTTACCCTTCTTAAGTGGGAGTGAGAAGCTATTCCTTTGTGAGGTCTTCACCTTCGTATAGGATAGTGGCTCGCTTTCGAGATACATCCGTACCTATGTCTTCGTGAGGTATTCATATCCATACAGACATAGGGAAATGTATTCCCCTGAACTGAACTCTGTTCGTATGAGCCTATAAGGGGTAAAGATCAAGGAATTTGTTGGTTTATATACCTTTACTTTAGAACCAAACCGCATGTAATGAACCCTAAGAGTCAACCGTAGGAAGAACCATGTCAAACCTTTAACGTTTACCCGAATAGATTACAAAGAAAGAATGTTTTGATTGTTATTCTTTGTTTTATATTCAAGCTTTATACGAAGTACTGACTTGTTTCATTTTGTTTTGGCTGTGATTGTATTGCATTTTCATCTTAGAGGAAAGGTGTTGATTCATGTTCAATTGCTAAATAGAGAGCTTGTTATGGAAAATGGGTTTCTTGATAAAGTGGAAGTATCTGTTTTATGTAAAGAAACTTGTTTTCTAGTAAAGTTGTTCTAATGGAATCGAACTAGAATAAATGTCTTTTTGTAGGCATCTTTTCTATTCATTAGCATTACATTTCATTCCATGCATTAAATTTCATGAAAAATCCCCTAATCAATCAAAAAATATGACAGTTACCCTGGACACTACCAAGAATCTGCCAACCGAATATTGCTACGATACCCGCGATAAAACTAAAGCCATGGATCAAAGGTTAAAAAGACTAGAACAAATTCAGAAGGACATGTAAACCCATTTGCAATCGCAGTTGCAGGATCAAATAGCTAAGGTGCAACAAGACATGAAGGACCAAATACAGGAGTCCCAAAGAGATATAATAAGCCAGTTGACCTAGTTACTAGCTGGAGGAATTGAAAAAAGGAATAGTATTGCGATAAACTCTGGGGATGATAACGAAGACCCTACATACCCCCGGGCTTTACCTCAGTGAACACCCAAGCTCAACCAAAGACATATCTACGGAGAGTACCTGTCACCATAAGACTATAGAAATACTAGGCTAGCACCTTAGGACTGATGAATTACCCAATGGGTTCAGGTTCCAACCCTGGAAATAATCCAACCAACCCCGTTGTTCTAGATTTGGACGACATGGTGAAAATGGAAAGGGAAAGAGCAGAACTTCCAAAACAACTAAAAGATCATTACATGGTTGGAGGAAAAATTCAGAGCTATGGAGAGTGCTGACTACTTTTGTGGGATCGATGCCAAGGAGTTGAGTTTGGTCCCAAATCTAGTACTCCCACCAAAATTTAAAACTCTAGAAATCAAAAAATAAAATGGGACTAGTTGTCCTGAAGACCATATTACAATGTTTTACTGAAGAATGACTGGATATGTCAACAACGATCAATTGTTAATCAATTGTTTCCAAGATATCTTGATTGGGTCAGCTGCTAAATGGTACAATTAGTTGGGTCGTTCTAGGATTAATTCATGGAAGGATTTGGCGCAGGCCTTCATAAAACAATATAGCCATTGACTTATATGATGCCAGATAGAATTACGCTGCAAAACATGGAATAAAAGCCAAACGAAAGCTTTAGGCATTACGCCTAATGGTGGAGAGATATGGCAACACAAGTTCAGCCACCTCTATTGGAAAAACAAACGACAATGCTCTTTGCTAATACCCTGAAAGCCCTGTTCGTCAATCACATACTAGGAAGTGCTAGCAAGAGCTTCTTAGATATAGTTATGTCCAGAGAAATGAATGAAAACACGATAAGAAGTAGGAAGATATATGCGGGGGGAAATGCTAAAAGGTCTACCCCGAGAAAGAAAGAAAACAAAGTAAACACTACAAGCGTATACAATAAGAGCTATTCAAAATCGGTCACAATAGCGCAACCTCGGACCATGACGGCCAACCATCAGGGCCTTTCGAGGTAAAAATCCAATTCAAGGCCGAACATAAAAAACTCCAATTCACGTCTATCCTAATGACATATGGAGAATTATACCAGAATCTATTTAAGGCTCATGTAGTTTCACCGTTTTACTCAAAGCCCATGCAATCTCCATTCCCAAAGTCATATGATGTGAATGCTCGGTGCGAATACCACGTAAGGATAACGGGACACTCGATCGAGAACTACACTGCCTTCAAAAAAATGATTGAGAGGTTTATCAAGATAGGAATTGTAAGGTTCGATGATCCCTCAGGACCTACTGTAGCTGGAAATCTGTTACCCAGTCATCCTAACCAAGGGGTAAATATGATAATTAAGAATAGGAGCAAGAGGACCAAAATCGATGTTGCAAGGTTAAATCCCCTCTAAAATGGGTTTGACAAAAAATGATAGACGTGGACTTGATCATTCAAGATTTGGAGGAGGGACCAAAAGGAGTGAAGAGCTACTGTAAGTTTCATGCTGCTGAAGATCATGAAATCTAAGAGTGTGTCGAATTTAGAGCTTTAGTGCAAAGTCTGATGTACAACAAAAAGTTTAATTCTTTGAAAATATCGAGGGTTTGAAGGGGAAAGATGTTTGTGCCTTTGAAAAGGGAACTAAAGAAGAAAACCTATCAAGAATTTGTCCTTATATTCCCGGAAGTATTCTAAAAAATTGGACTGGGGTAGAGATCCTTGTAGTTTTCAGGACTATTTCAGAGTAATGTTTAGAACATACCCATTGCTCTAAGCCCAAGAGCAATAGGGATCCTTTTGTGAAAAGACTCATGTCCATTATCTTTATTTCAATGAAAACAATGCACTTTTTATGTCCCATTTGGCAAACACTTTACTATTTCCTTCCTTCATACTCATACCACACAGACACATCCTTAAATTTATTTGTTCTTTGGGTATTCTTTTATTCCTATGAGAGGTCCCCAAATATCAATGATACGATTGATGTTACTGCTATGTTTGCATGTTAGTGTGAAAGTTTCATGAAGCAATTTTGTTAAATTGCGGTTGAATTGTCCAAAAGGACTAAATTGCAAAAGTTACAAAATGTAAGATTCTAAAAGCTATTTGTATGAAATAGATTTGAATAATCAATTAGAGGTTCTGAAAGAACAATTTTCCCAATTTCTAATTTTTGGACAAAATTGGGCATGGATGAGTTAAAATTGAAAGTTTGTCAAAAAGGGCATTTTGGTCATTTGTCAATTAAATGATTAAAATTGGAAAAGATCATAGAATTTCATTCATCTTCTTCTCCAAGGCTGCCGAAATTTTCAAGAAGCCATTGTTAGGGCTCTTCAATTTTTTCAAGCTTGCTAGTAAGTGCATCTAAGCCCCGTTTTTTATATTCTTTGTATTTTTGAAGTCCTAGTAGCATGAGTAAGCTATTTTTAGCTATATGTTGAGCTAGGATGGATGTTCAAAAATGTACCCATGTATGACATGCATGTATTTTGATGTTTTATAGAAGAATACGAAAGCTTGATGTAGTAGAAACATCTTTTGCTAAGTGATTTCCATGAAAAATGCATATAGAGACTAGTTTGTGAAAGTCTTGAGTTTGGTCATACATGTGTGTTTTAGTGAGAATTGATGATTGCTTTAGTTAAGTAAATAATTCGGCTAAGCATGAAATGTTAGAAAGTTGAATGAAAATCACTTTACGACTTTGGGGCAAAAGTGTATATATGAGAAAGATTAGGGGCAAATTGGTAATTTTGCTAAAGTATGAGATAAAGGTCAATTTAGTCAATGTGTGTATTGAACGGATTGATTTATCATTATAGATTAAGAAAGACGAAGCCCGGATCGAGACCGAGACAAGAGCAAGGTGGTGGACTAAATTACACATCTCTATACTTTTGAGTACCGAGATAAGTTTATGCTTAAATAATGCATTTATACTTACACATTCTTAATGCTAGTTAGAGTGTAGCATGATTGAAAATGATTGAGAACCTATATGGTTTAAGTAGAATGAATGTGGTAGATATTGCGAATGAATGAATGAGTAAGTAGATATGTGAATGTGTAGTGATAATACTTAATGGTGGGCTAAGTGTGATATCACCCTAATACTTAACAACGATGAGCTGGGCTGTGTGCGATGCTATTGTTAAGTATATTGTCTAGTGGGCTCTGTGCGAAACCACTATGATTATCTTTTTTGGTAGGCTAAGTGTGATACTACCCTGTAAATTGATTGTGGTGGGCTAAGTGCGAAACCACTGAGAAATTAGTTATGTGGATGTGATAGGGAAAAATTAGCTGTGTGGATGTGCTAGTAAGTAAATTAGCTGTGTGGATGTATTATTGAGAAATGACGATGTGTTGTATTTTCGAGTAAATGTGATATTGAATGCAGAGGTGCATGTTAAGGAATATGAGTATTTGACTCATGATGTGTTGGAAATGTGGTAAGAGATAGAAAAAGTAAGCATAGTTGTGAATTACTTATGTTAGTATAATGCTAATTGTTGTTTAGCTTAATGATGCTTAAATTGTTTATGTGTAAACTTACTAAGCTCAAAGCTTACTCCCTTTCTTTTCCCTTGTCTTATAGAGCAAAAGAGTTGAATCGAGATACGTGGATCAATTGGAAGATCGCCCACACTATCAGCACTCTCTGGTACATTAGACTTAATGTTTTGTATATGGCATGTATAGAGGCTAGACAAGTTAGTGAATTTTGTTGTAAATGGATAAGATGTGTTGGCCTTTAGATGGATAATCTATTTTGTATTATGCCATGGTTGATGGCTACCTTATTATATGAAAATATGTAGTCATCTATGTAAGATTATGTTTTAATATGAGTTGATTATTGATGTGTTGAATGAGTATATGATGTGTATGCTAGAAGGGTGAGAAGAGCTTAGCAAATAGCTTTGCTCTTGTTCATGTGGATAGACATACAGGCGTGTGTCTAAGCCATGTGTGAGCTACGGCCAGCCCATGGGCATGTGACTTGGCCGTGTGTCCCCAACAGATTCAGGCAGTGTAGGCCACGGGCTAGCCACGCGGGCGTGTGCCTAGACTTTAGGCCGTGTGAAGTAGTCAGTGTTCACCACGGGTGGAGAGCACTGGCGTGTGCCCTAGCCTTGGGGCTTCGGCAGATTGCTTGAGTTTTTATGCACGGTTTGTGGACATGGGCATGTGTGTCTACACACGGGCGTGTGACATCTTGCATGGATGTGTAGTCCCTGTTTGGATGAAAAAAATTTTAAGATCGTAAAAGTTTCCGATTTAGTCTTGAGAGCCCTCGTGTGTATGAGTGAGGCCTCTAAGTCGAGAATGAGGTTGTAGTGGTGACTAAAGAGAGTGGTCATGTTGAGCCTAAGTGGCGATCAAGTGGTTTTACTCCAGTAATGTCTCGGCCTCAGTTCCGGTGCAGAATACGGGTAAGGGGCGTTACACGGGGTCTCCTTTTGAGCAGTATATGTGTCCAGAGGAACCTCAGGACTTTGAATATGATCGAGATTGTAACTTGTCTCCTGATTTGTTAAGGATGGTAGAGCAAGATGAGAAACAGATCCTATCTCACAAAGAGTCTATGGAAATTGTGAGTTTAGGGGATAAACTAGAAAAGAAAGAGGTGAAAATCGGAACTTGCATCACTGTAGAAACAATGCGAGACCTCGTTAAGTTACTCTAAGAATTTAAAGATGTCTTTGTATGGTAGTATCAAGACATGCATGGTCTAAGTACTGATATCGTGGTACACCGGCTTCCCATTAAGGAAGAATGCAAACCAGTTCAATAGAAGCTTTGAAGGATGAGGCCAGACGTACTTTTGAAAATAAAAGAAGATGTCAATAAACAGTTTGATGTTGGTTTCCTACAAGTGGTCAAATATTTAGAGTGAGTAGCCAACATAGTCCCCGTCCCTAAGAAAGATGGGAATGTACGAATGTGTGTAGAGTACAGGGATTTAAACAAGGCCAACCAAAAGGATAATTTCCTGTTACCCCACATCAATACTTTGGTGGACAACATGGTAGGTCATTCGCTATTCTCTTTCATGGATTGTTTCTCTGGATACAACCAGATAAAGATGCATCTTGAATATATGGAGAAGACCACATTCATAGCAATGTGGGGAACATTTTGTTTTAAAGTGATGCCATTTGGGCTGAAAAATACAGGAGCAACATATCAAATAGCCATGGTGACTTTGTTCCATAATATGATGCACAAAGAAATTAAGGTTTATGTTGATGATATGATCACAAAATTCCAAACAGAGAAAGAGCATGTAAAAGTCTTGAGGAAACTATTTTTGAGGTTGAGAAAATTCTAGCTAAAGCTGAATCCAACAAAATGCACTTTCAAGGCCACGTCGAGCAAATTATTAGGATTTATGGTCAGCGAGAAATGAATTGGGATTGACCTAGATAAAGTCAAGGTTATATAGGAGTTACCACCGCTTAGTACCCAAAAGGAAGTTTGGGGTTACTTAGGGAGATTAAATTATATTGCTCGATTCATTCCATGTAACAACCCATTTTCAATGAAACCGAAACAGTGGTTTCGGGACCACAAATCTAAAGTCTAAAAAATTTACTTTTATTATTATATGATCTTCTGTATGATAGAATTACATTATAAAATTTCGTTAAGAAACTTTACAGTTTACATACCTAATTTGATGAAAAGGACTAAATTGCATTAAGTGCAAAAGTTGAGTGCTAACAGCTAGAGGTATTAAATAACTATAGAATTTGAAATTTGAGGTCCTTATATAGTAAATAGACCATTAAAGTTCTTAGTGGTTAAGCATGAGTAATCATCATTGGAACTTTAATAAATTATTAAGGGTAATTTTGGAAATTAGTGGGTAAAGTGATATTAAATAAAATAAAAAAAATCTATTATCATCATCTACCACCAAATAAAAAAAAAGAAAAAAGAGAAGAAAACCTAGCCTTGGAAGCTTGAGATATTAGCAAGCTTATTTTTCTCAATTAGGTATGTACCATTGTCCCGTTTTTAATGATTTCTATGTTTTCGAGATTGTAGTAGCTTAATCTAGCTAGCTCGGGGATTAATTTGTAAAATCGTTAAAGTATTAGGGTTTTTCCATTGATGAGTATGCTTGAATTATGAAGTTTTATTATAGAAAATGAAAGGATGTTAGATAAACAACTTTTATAAAGAGAATTTTGATGAAATTATCAATTAGAGATTAAATTGAAAAGATGACAAATTTATGGTAAAATTGTGAAATTGTGAATTATGTGGGCTGCTATTAATATGTGTAAAAATTGACTAGGCTTGAGTAAGGATTAAATTGCATGAAAGTCATTTTCTGAGCTTAGGGACTAAATTGCAATGAATTAAAAGTATAAGGGTAAAGTAGTAATGTAATAGTCCAGATTTTGGGCCTAGTAGTCGAGCAGTGGTTTTGGGACCACAAATTCGACGAGGAAAAAAATATTTTTATAACATTTTTATGGTCTACGATTTCACAAAATGATTTCGTGAAAATTTCGTTTGAAAATTTCGACGTTTGGGCACTCAATTTAGTCAAAAGGACTAAATTGTAAAAAGTACAAAAGTTGAGTTCTACATGTTAGAGGTGTCCAATTGTTATGAAATTTTAAATTTGAGGTCTTTAAATGATAATTAGACCATTGGTTAATTTTTTGGACAAAAATGGACATGAAATAGGTGAAATAGAATATTTTTAAGTTAGGGGCATTTTGGTCATTTAGTAATTAAAATGAATTAAAAAAATTAAAAGCCAATTTTTGTCCATCTTCAACCCCATGGCCGAATTTCATAAGGGGAAACCATGGCTAGGGTTTTTCAAGCTTCCAAGCTCGATTATCAAAGAAAATGAGGTTCGAACCTAAAAATTGACTAGGCTTGAGTAAGGATTAAATTGCATGAAAGTCATTTTCTGAGCTTAGGGACTAAATTGCAATGAATTAAAAGTATAAGGGTAAAGTAGTAATGTAATAGTCTGATTTTGGGCCTAGTCAGAACAGTGGTTTTGGGACCACAAATTCGACGAGGAAAAAAATATTTTTATAACATTTTTATGGTCTACGATTTCATAAAATGATTTTGTGAAAATTTCGTTTGAAAATTTCGACGTTTGGGCACTCAATTTAGTCAAAAGGACTAAATTGTAAAAAGTACAAAAGTTGAGTTCTACATGTTAGAGGTGTCCAATTGTTATGAAATTTTAAATTTGAGGTCTTTAAATGATAATTAGACCATTGGTTAATATTTTGGACAAAAATGGACATGAAATAGGTGAAATAGAATATTTTTAAGTTAGGGGCATTTTGGTCATTTAGTAATTAAAATGAATTAAAAAAATTAAAAGCCAATTTTTGTCCATCTTCAACCCCATGGCCGAATTTCATAAGGGGAAACCATGGCTAGGGTTTTTCAAGCTTCCAAGCTCGATTATCAAAGAAAATGAGGTTCGAAACTAAAAATTGACTAGGCTTGAGTAAGGATTAAATTGCATGAAAGTCATTTTCTGAGCTTAGGGACTAAATTGCAATGAATTAAAAGTATAAGGGTAAAGTAGTAATGTAATAGTCCGATTTTGGGCCTAGTCAGAACAGTGGTTTTGGGACCACAAATTCGACGAGGAAAAAAATATTTTTATAACATTTTTATGGTCTACGATTTCATAAAATGATTTCGTGAAAATTTCGTTTGAAAATTTCGACGTTTGGGCACTCAATTTAGTCAAAAGGACTAAATTGTAAAAAGTACAAAAGTTGAGTTCTACATGTTAGAGGTGTCCAATTGTTATGAAATTTTAAATTTGAGGTCTTTAAATGATAATTAGACCATTGGTTAATTTTTTGGACAAAAATGGACATGAAATAGGTGAAATAGAATATTTTTAAGTTAGGGGCATTTTGGTCATTTAGTAATTAAAATGAATTAAAAAAAATTAAAAGCCAATTTTTGTCCATCTTCAACCCCATGGCCGAATTTTATAAGGGGAAACCATGGCTAGGGTTTTTCAAGCTTCCAAGCTCGATTATCAAAGAAAATGAGGTTCGGACCTAAAACGAGGGAAAAACGAGAAATTGACGGTTAGGTCCTTCTTTGCCGTTTTTGGTGTCGAGGTAAGTTGTATGTAAATAATGCATCGTTTTTACTTACGTTTTTATGTTTTGATATATTTTATGAGGTGTGGCTGAATATTGAATGAAATTGACAAAGTATTGAAATGTGAGAAATTTCCCGATTAAACCTTAGGGATAAAAATGGATACGAGTGACATGTTCACTAGAAACCTATGTGAAATCTGAGTGAAATAAATGATCCGAGTGCTGGTCCGTACGTTCTACCAGTGGCTGAGTTATCCGGCATGTGTTACGGATACTCGACAGCTTGTGTAAACAGCACCGTGTAGTTTTGTCATGACCAACAGCTTGTGTGAGAAGACCCGAGATTGTGACTATGTGAAACGGGTGCTGGTCTTATAAGTTCTACCAGTGGCTGGGTAATCCGGCATGTGTCTCGGATACCTGACAGCTTGTGTGAGCAACACTGAGTAGTTATGTATGACCGACAGCTTGTGTTAGTAGACCCGTGAATGTGATTAGCTCGAGAGCAAGCCTATATGAAAAGTGTGATATGAAGTATCTTTAGCTACAAATGTGGCTCTTATGTGCAAATTTTCGTGTATCTGTATTATTCCGATGCGTTCAATGGGAAATTGACTAAGTTAAAATACATGTGATCATGTAACGACTATGTGTAATTCAGTATGATTGTGTGATACATGTGTAGGTATAAGTGTTAAAATTTATGAACAATGTGCTCGATATTTGATCGAACCTTCGGTAAGATGAAATGGAGTAAGTGAAATTATGAAAGAGTAAATTTAGCAATAAAACAGTTTTGGACAGCAACAGTTGTGTGACTTTGAAAAATCACCAAAAATGGTGGAAATTGAATTAGAGGTTGAATAAGATATGAAATTAAAGCTGAATAAGTCTATTTTCATATAAAAGAAATGGTGTAAACAAAAGAATTTCATATTCTGTTATATTCAAATTTTTGTGAGATAGGGTCAGAATGATGTCGGAATCTCTTGTTCCGACTTTGGAAAATCATTAAAAATTTTATAAAAATAATTATGGTTTATAATTTATATGATTAAATTTATTAATTAGTCTACTTTCAAGATAAACAAACAGAAATTATCCAAATTTTGTACGATGAAACAATTAATTTTTAGTGCAGAGGGGTTAGAACTTTCGGACAGCGAAATAGGTGGAACTTTAAAGAATAAAATTTACTTATTGGCTAAACCAAAAATTCTGAAAATTTTATGGTAAGAAGATATGTGAGTCTAGTTTTAGGGAAAATTAACATATCTTAATTTGGAATTTTGTAGCTCGAGATATAAATAATTTAGAGACTATGACTCGAATAGATAGCTTGAGATGAACATGAATAAATAGTGGAACTATGTGCAATTATGATTGTATTATCATTAGAACATATTGTGAAGATTTATAAAAGCCTGTTAATAAATCACTTATTATTTACATACCTACTTACTAAGCTATAATGCTTACCCCCTTCCTTTTTTTTTTCCTATAGTGTAACAGATGCTAGCTCGAGTTGGAGGTCGTCGGAGATTCTATCACACTAAGAAGCTATGGATTGGTATCGATGATTTTTATTCTAGCTTTTTAAGTCTATGGCATGTATAGGGACTTGGTCATTTGTGTATATGTTATTATAAGTTGGCCTAGAATATTGGCCTATGCTAATTGAAGGTCATTGTTGTATAAGGCCATTTGATGTGGCCAATATTTGTTATGTTATAAGTCTATGATGAAGCATTACATGGATGTGCATGCTTGTTTGGGTTGGATGAGTGGATGTGTGATAATTATGTGTGGCAAATACTAAATGTGAATGGTTGAGTAAGTTATGTGCTATGATTAGTTAAGTGTATGTGTGATTGTGCATGATGAATGTGATTTGTAAATGGTATGTGGATGTCTTAGTGTGGATGTTTGAATGCTTAATAACACCATTTTGTGTGATGATAAATTTGTATAAGTATATAAGTGTTTTGGGGTGGCAAAGGGCTTGTTAAATAGCCTTACTTTTGGCCACACGACCATGTGCCCAGGGTGTGTAAAGTCTGCACTTGATTTTTGAAAATTCGAAATGCCACACGGGCGTGTATCTCGGCTGTGTGAAGGACATGGCCTTGGACACGGGCGTGTGCCCCTGTTTTTCAAGAAATTTTCTAATGTTTTCCAAAGTTATCGGTTTAGTCCTGGACCACTTCCAAAGTATGTATTGGGCCTCGTAGGCCCTATTTAGGGACTCAAAGATAAAAATTTGAAAAATTTTAATTTGGATGAAATTTTATGACTCGGTTTAATACGTTTACAAGTGTATGTGTTCCGGTAATGCCTTGTACCCTATTCCGGCGTTGAATGTGGGTAAGGGGTGTTACAAGTAATTTTTCCAAAAATGTGTGTTGGACTAAATTGAATATGAATTATATTGAATTGAGTTAAATTCATTCCTATAGATCCGGTTAGACCTAGTATGGAGTTAGATCGAGGCAAAGGAAAAATATCAGATTAGTCGCCTTCGTATCTACGTAAACTCGTTTAGGTAAGTTCGTGTAATTAAATTGTACATTAATATGTGTTAAATTGAAATATTGTTTGTGAATTGTATAATTTCCATGAATAAATACCGGTTGTCTATTCGACGATTACTGAGTCCCATTTGAACCTTATGAAATTCATAGGATACAAATGAGATGTCATTAGGGTTACCGATTTGGTTGGGGTCCTGCATGTGTTGCGGACACACCACAACTTGTATGAGCTTCCCATTATACAGCTCGCATGAGCTTCCCAATATTCAGCTCGCATGAGCTTCCCGTTATTCAACTTGGAGGATCTTTCGTTTATAGCTCGTATGAGCATACATGAATATGAATTGATGGATTACCATTCAGTACACCTCGTGTGTACTACCTGTGTATCTAATGATATTTTAAATTGTTCAACAGGCACAATTCTGTTACAAGATTATATGATTTCGATATGAACTATTATTGGTATTTATATGAAAAACATGAAATGTGATTATTTGATGAATTCAACCATGTGTGTTAGATTTTATAGGTGATTTTCATGGCTAATATGTTGTGATCATGTGTTTAGGCTTTTGGCCAAATTTTTTGAGATATGCTATGTTTACTTACCTATTTTATGGAAATATGGTAAGTTAAATTTTGTATTATACGAACTTACTAAGCTTAAATGCTTACTTTGTGTTATTTACTATGTTTTTTAGTAATTAGAATCTCGTTCGTGTTAGAAGCTAGTCGTAGTTATTTCACACTATCCATCGGCTCTTTTGGGTACTTTTAGTAAATTAATTCCGGTTATAATGGCATGTATAGGTTAATTTGGCCAATGTTGGCATATAATTGTTTTGTTGAGATTAATCACTTATTTGGCTTTTGCTCGGTATATTTTGATGTATATATATATGGCCTTATCATATTTGATGTGTGTTTGATATGGTTGAATGATGGAAAACTTATAGGTATATTGATGATTGGTTTGAAATAGTATGTTTGGTACAATTATGCATATATGTATTTGGTCATTTAGGTAAGTTGACATACTTGGTTGACATGTCTTTAAGTTGTCGTTTGAGGTGGCTAAGGGCATATTGAATGGATGTGATGATATTTCATGTTTAAGGCTTGATTTTGACTTATTTTGAATGCCTTGTTATGGCTTGTTGATATGCAAATTGTTGTGTTTAGGTTGATATCAAATTAGGTGAGAAATGTAGATTGGAAAATTGCCTATTTTCGCCCACACAAGCAGAGACACGGGCGTGTGTCTCAGCCATGTGTCCCTTACATATTTTAAATTGCACAAGTCAGTATGCTCACACGGCCTAGCACACGGGCGTGAGGCTTGGCCGTGTGGCCCAAGTCAAAGAGTTACACGGGTTGGGACACGGCCGTGTGTTCCTATTTCAAATGCCTACACGGCCTCAGACACGGGCATGTCTCTTGACCGTGTAAGTCACACGGCTTGGCCACACGGCCGTGTGTCCTCTGCAACTTTGAAAAATTTCATTGTTTTTTGAAAAAAAATTAGTATCCGATCTAATCCTGACTTGTTTCTAATGCGTTTTTTGGGCCTCGAGGGGTCGTATAAGGGACAATATGTTTAATTTTGATTGGTTTCTAACATGAATGTTATATGATATTAAATGTCTATTTATTTGATATGTAAACTCCGATATTGCTCTGTAACCCTCTTCTGGCGATGGATATGGGTTAGGGGTGTTACATTTCACAACTAACTGAGAAATGTGACCATATTTTCCGTCTCCTTAAGAAACATAATCCAAGTGTATGAGATGAGGAATGCCAAAAGACCTTCGACAAAATTAAACATTATTTATCTAATGCCCTAGTGTTGATGCCACCTAGCCCAGAAACACCACTGATACTATACTTGGCAGTTTTTGAAAATTCTATAGAATGTGTACTAGGCCAACATGATGAGTCGAGAGGAGAGAAAGAGCAATCTATTACCTTAGCAAGAAGTTCACAGAATGCGAGACAATATATTCGCCAATCGAAAAGTTGTGTTGCGCCTTAGTTTGGACTACCCGGAGGCTAAGACAGTACATGTTGTACCATACCACTTAGCTCATTTCGAAAATGGACCCTCTAAAGTACATGATGGACTCGACCACATTAAATGGAAGAATGACTCAATGGAAAATTTTACTCTCCGAATTTGATATAATCTATGAAACCAGAAGGCAGTAAAGGGGGGTGCAATAGTAGATTTCCTAGCTAGCAGAGCTCTAGAAGATTACGAGCCTTTGAACTTCGATTTCCCAAATAAAGATCTGATGTATGTTGCGACCACTGAAGAAGGTGTTCCAAGAGAACATCCCTGGAAATTGAATTTTGGTGGCGCCTCAAATGTTATGGGTAATGAAATTGAGGCAGTCCTGGTATCTCTAAGCAGAGATTACTATCATTTCACCAGTAAACTTGATTTTGATTGCACAAATAATATGGTGGAATATGAAGCATGTATCATTGGTATCTGTACGGCTATAAAACGCAAGATCAAAGTGTTGGAGGTATATAGAGATTTTGCACTAGTAATCTATCAACTCAAAGGTGAATGGGAGACAAAAGATCCCAAGCTAATTAATTATCAAAAACTAGTTCTTGAGTTAATTAAGGAGTTGATGACATCACCTTCTGCTACCTCCCACTAGATGAAAATTAGATGGCTGATGCCTTGACTACCTTAGACTCTATGGTCAAAGTGAGCAAACAAGAGGATGTAAAACCTATCCAGATGAGTATTTATGAAGCCTCGGCCCATTTTCACAACATCAAGGAAGAAGAAAAGGATGATCACCCTTGGTACCATGACATAGTGTAATATGTAAAGAATTCTGAATACCTTGAGCAGGCAACCAAGAATGATAAACGGACACTAAGAAGGCTGGTCAATGAGTATGTCCTAGATAGAGAGATACTATACAAAAGAAGAAAAGATCAGGTGTTATTGAGATGTGTGGACGCTGTTGAAGCCAAGAAAATCCTAGAAAAAGTCCATAAAGGCGTTTGTAGAACACAAGCCAATTGTTTTACAATGGCCAGACAAACCATGAGATTTGGATATTATTGGTACACCATTAAAGGGGATTATATCAATTATGCTAAAATGTGTCATAAATGCCAAATTTATGGGGACAAAATTCATGTACCTCTTTCACCTCTCCATGTGATGACTTCTCCGTGGCCTTTCTCCATGTGGGGCATGGATGTTATTAGGCCAATCTTTCCAAAGGCTTCCAATGGGGATCGATTCATCTCTGTGGTCATTGAATACTTTACCAAGGGGTAGAAGTCACTTCTTATGCTAACTTCACGAAATTAACAGTTAGCAAATTATTGAAGAAAGAGATTATATGTCGATACAAGATGCCAGAAAGGATCATATCTGGTAATGCATTGAACCTAAACAACAGCACGATATCAGAGGTCTGCAATCAGTTCAAGATCAAACATCACAACTCATCACCATATTGCCAAAAAAATGAATGGTGCGGTGGAGGCAGCTAATAAGAACATTAATAAGATCATGGGGAAAATGACAGAGACTTATAAAGATTGGCATGAGAAATCACCATTTGCCCTCTATGCTTATCAAACGTCTATCAAAACCTCCACCGGGGAAACACCTTTCTCATTGGTTTATGAAATGGAAGCAGTTTTACCCATCAAAGTTAAGATTCATTGTCTCTGAGTTTTATCAGAATTAAAGTTAGATGAAGCAGAATGGATCCAATCTCGATATGATCAGTTGAACTTGATCGAAGAGAAGAGGCTAAAAGCTATCCATCATGGTTAGATGTACCAAAAATAGATAATAGAGCTTATGACAAAAAGGTCAGTCTTAGAGAGTTCCATGAGGGGGACCTGGTGTTGAAAAGATCCTTCCCATACAAAAGGAATCCAGAGGAAAATGAATGTCAAATTGGGAAGGACCTTATGTGGTAAAGAAATTATTTTCTGGAGGAGCACTTAATCTAACCGAGATGGATGGCAAAGATCTGTCTAATCCTATGAATTCAGATTCAGTAAAAAAATAATTCACCTCAAAAAAAAAAGAGAGGCCAAAGCGAAAACTTGTAAAGGGCGTCTTGAGACCAAAGGAGTTTTGAGTTAAAAATCCAGAAAGGGAGGCTTAAATTTTGACCAAATAAGGGAAATGTAATAGTCGTTTCCCCTCAATGGTAGCAAGGAGGAGGAGCTTTACATCTTGAGACATCGAAAAAGTACTCTATTTCTCCTAAACACATATCATGCTCAGAATGGTTCCGAACAAGTTTGCTTGGAGAAGCTCATACTGCGATATCTGGGGGCACCTAATTTTATTTTCCTCACTTTGTGTTCTAGCAATGTTTGCCATTTTTCTTGTTATTAAGAGCTTTCCCTCAATAAATTTCAATCTCGTCCATTTTTACAACCTTTTTCAAGCATTTTTTGCATTGAAATAACGATTAATAGACTAACAATATTAAAATAAAAGGATTTCTGCATATTTCTCTAAAAGATTTTTAAATAGTACATGGACTTGAAACAGGACCACTAGTTAGAACTAACCAAATTTGAAGGTTGGAAAGATCTTAGAACAAATAGTCCAGATTGTGATTACCTCTTCGGGTTTCCTATCAAAGATACCAGACCTGAACAAGAAGGCATGGTAACACATCAGTGATAGAACCTTGACGAACAACGAGCAATGTCAACCTAAGCACTAAAAAGGGGACCATTCTCAAAAATGACATTTTGCATTCATACAAATATCATTCATATACATTTAGATAGGAGCATTTGATTCATTCTAATCATAACATCCTAATTATTTAGCAAAATATAAGCCTATGAAATGGATTCTACAGCTCTTGTTCCCCAGAGAACGTTGTAACATATCAGTGAAAAAGTGACTCCCATATCCTTGAAGATGCAATGGATTGGATCAAAGTTACAATGGCAAATCTTACCTCCCTAAAGTTGTAGTGGAGCAAGATAAAACTAAAAAATCCTATATCCTTGAAATTGTAGTGGAATGGATTGAAATTACAGTAGCGAAGTTTATCTCATTGAAATTGCAATGGAGCAAGAGGAAACTACAAATCCTATATCCCTGAAGTTGCAGTAGAATGCATTGAAATTACAGTAGCGAATCTTATCCCTCTGAAATTGCAGTGGAGCAAGATGAAACTACAAATCCTATATTCCTGAAGTTGCAGCAGAATGGATTAAAATTACAGTAGTAAATTTTATCTCCTTAAAGTTGCAGTGGAGAAAGACAAAGCTACAAATCATATATCCCTGAAGTTGAAGTGGCAGGGATTGAAACTACAATAGAAAACCCTATCTCCCTGAAGATGCAGTGGAGCAAGGTAAAGCTAGAAATCCTATACCCCTGAAGTTTAAATTGGTCAGAATGAAGTTACCATGACAAATCTTATCTCCCTGAAAATGCAGTTGTGCAAGAAAAAGCTATAAATCTTATACCTCTGAAGTTGCAGTGGGTTGAAGTAAAACTACAACAACAAATCTTATCCCATTGAAGTCGAAATGGAGTAAGATGTAACTATGACACTAAATCTTACCTTCTTAAAGTTGTAGCGAAACGGATATAGTAGAGTAAAGTAACCAATGAATTGAAAAAGTGAGTTACTTGAAAAGAGAAGCACCAAAGAAGTCGAGATTAAGTGGGACTCGTTACACAACAATGAGCAAAGAGGGGCAGCTGTAAAAGGCCAAATTTGTCCGGCCTAAACCAAACAAAAAAAAGTTAAAAAATAATAATAGTCCATTAGTTAAAAAGGGTCCAGTCCATTTACAATCCTAATGACCCAAACCCATCTACTAACCTAACTCTAAAAGCCCAAAATCTAAAAACTTTTTAGAAACCCTAATTCCCTCTAAAAGTCTCCAGCCGCCGCTCCCCTCGCCATGTCAGCAGGTGTGCCATCTGAGGCCTAATGCCATCACCTCGTCCTTGCCACCACTACCAACAGAAAACATAGAAATGGAAGTAGAAAAGTAGAAAAAGGAAAAAGGAAAAATGCAAAAGATAATAAGTTGTAATTCAGCTATAAAAAGCCAAAGAAACATTTTTAATTTTTTCTTTTACGAAGAGATTCAACAGAGAAATACAAAAAGAAAAAAAAAGTTTAAAAGAAGGTATTTTTATTATTTTATTTGTCTTTTTAAATTTTGAAAAGAATATATAAAAAATAAAAAATAACAGCAAAAGATTCAAATTTTTTTTGGTTTACCTGTTAAAGCGTCGTTGTGGAACTCCCCTTTTCTCCGACTTGAAAAGCCTCAGAACCCCTAGGGTTCCATTGAGGGCCTCGTTGGAAAAGGGAGAAACTGAAGGGTTTCTTACTCCATAGCCGAACTTTGGCTAGGTTTTTGGAGACTTTAACCTCGGATCTGTGTTACACGTGTAAAGGGGGCAAGAAAGGGATTTTTTAGGAATTTTCTGGCCACTGGAGGTGGTGGTCGCCGGCGCGGATGACCGGTGGTCGCACCGATGTGCGGTGACCTTGTGGCCGGAGGAGAAGGGATCTTGAGAGAGAAAAGGAAGAGGGAACAGAGTTGTTTTTTTAAAAGGCTGTTAAAATGATTTTTTTTTAGATTTTTTTAAACTTAAATAGCCCTCTAAAACGACGTCGTTTTGGTCTTGGCTTCAGACGCCCAAAACGGCGACATTTCGAGCACAACCCAAAGATCCAGCCCGAATGGTCCCAAGGTCCGCATGTTTTCAAGGAAGGGATTTAGTTGCTGCCCAAGTCCTTCCGCTTTTAGGCACTATTTAATATGGTCCTAATTTTGATTTTCTCTTCTTTTTAATTTTGCCATTTAATTTTAATCTGTTTCCACTTTAGTCCTCAGACTATTGACCCCTTCTGGGAATGACACGTATGTTGGACTGGGGAAAATAACATCCTGGGCCCTTGAACATTTCTATTTTGTTTTATTTAATCTTTTTTTTTGTTTTTTGTTTTCTTGCAATTCGGACTTCAAAATTTTTTAAGGTTTCAATTTACTCCTTTTTTTCTAGATTCGGTCCCTTTACTTTCTGTTATTTAAATTCCAGCATGTTTAAACTTTTATTTATTATTTTTTGCCCTTTAAATTATGAAATTTACAATTTTACCCTCAAATTTCCCGATTATTTCCTCTTAGTCTGTTATTTACTTCTTTTTTTAAAAAAACAATTGCACTTTAAATTTTGTTTAAATTTTAATTTAGTCCTCTATTTATTTTATTCAGCTTACTTATCTCTGTAGGGCCCAAAATTTGCCCGGGCCATATTAAAACAATTAAACCAAAAAAAAAAACCATTAAACAGAAAAACCAATAATAATAGAAGTCCAAAAAAATACCCAATCCACTTACAGTCCCTTTCACATTTTGTTACCAATCCAAAACTAGTTACACCCGTTTACAAATCCAAACCCAATAAATAACACTAGCCCAATTTTGAAGTCGGCCTAAGTGGCCCAAATCTCAATTTGCATTGAAACCTAGGGGTTCAGAGATCGCCCAAAGACCGCGTCCCTCGTGACGCCCCTTGCGTTGCTTGACAACCCACGACGGCCTCCGTCGCCGCGCCGAGCCTCAACGCCCACATGCACGCCACGTCCGCCTCCGTACGATGGCCGTACCTGCAAAACAGGGGCTCCAATAATAGAGACACAGCAAAATGTATAGAGAACAAAAATTTTATTTTTCTTTGGCTTTTTGATTCCTGATTTTTGGCCTTTAAAAGACCGAGGAATCCACTGTATATTTTTTACGCGTACATAAAACAGCAATACAAAAAAATCAGAAACAGAGGTCAGAAACAAAAGGTTTCTTTTTTGATTTGCTTAATTTATCGTCTATTTTCTCTTTTCGAATCATTTTTTAGCATTTCTTTTTATTTTTTATACTTAAACAAAAGGGGAAAGAGTTTACCTTCGGAATGGGGACCGTCGAGTCGCTTTCTTTGCAGTTATCGGAGCAAAGCAGTCCTTCGGGGCGTTGTACACAAAGTATTCAGGTCAGATTTAAAGGGGCAGTCGCTGAATAGTCTCGATTCAGCCACTAATCGTCGATCATCATGGCGTTGTAGTGGTCGTTTTTTCCCTCTTTTCATTGCGGCAGAGAACGAAAACGAAAACAAAGGGGGGCATTTAGGGTTCTGGTTTAGGAAGGGCAGATGGGATTTGAACTCTTAATCGGTTTTTAAATCGGTTAGCAAAATGGTGCCGTCCAGGCTTATAAAGATACCCTTTAAACGACATCGCATTGGCTTACACCCAGAGACCCGACCAGAATGCGGCTACGACCCACGCGTTTTGATACCCAGGGGATATTTATGCGTTTAACCCTCCTTTCTTGTGCTGTTTTTTAATCAGATCTATTAAGTGTTTGCTTGGTTCTTTAATTCGCCGCCCATAATTTGTATGTTATATCAATTCGATCCAATTTGTATATTGCTTCTTAACTATGGGAAAATTGCGCTTTTAATACTTGTTAATTCGCATTATCAATTTTGTAGGATTATTAAATTTTATAATTTATTTTTAACATAGTGTTTAATTTGTGAATAATGCTCGATTAATGTTTGTATATTTTGTACCATAGCATGCTTCAAATTCCAATACATGTATGCCTTATATCAAATATTTTGTATACATTAAGTTCATTTTAAAATTTCACGTACATAAATTTTTTTTTTTAGATAAGGCAATGTTTGTATATTTGGGAGTATGGAAAATTATGTCCTAACGTACTGGATGTAATTTTCTGTTCAACCAGATAGCCAAATATCCTTTTTAATTAAATATCTTGAGGATCAAAGATGATCTCGGTGTCGAGGTATAAAGGTGTTATGTCCTAACGTACTGGATGTGATATTTTTATTTCCTTCGAAACGAGCTAATCTTGAAGTTCAAGATTCAATATAAATTAACTCTCTTTAAGAAAACTTGCATTTTCTAGCATGTTGTTAATATGACCTTTAATTTATGTACATTTCATGATTAGTGTTTATGCATCCTATTACTGTTATGCCTCAAATTCTAATATGTTCTAGTTTTTATTAAATGTTTTTATTTTAATGCATTTTAAGCTCAATACAAAATTTTGTTTTTCTCCAAATAAGGCAATGTTTGTGCGTTTGGAAAGTCAGGAAATTATGCCCTAACGTACTGGGTGTCAATTTTCTGTCGAACCAGATAAACAAATACTCTTCTTTAATTTCATGTTTTGAAGATCAAAGATGATCTCGGTGTCGGGGTATAAAGGTGTTATGTCCTAACGCACTGGATGTGATATGCTTATTTCCTTCGAAACGAGTTAATCTTGAAATTCAAATTCAATATTGATTAATTTTCCTTAAAAAATTTATAACGTTTCCAAATTTTCAACGCAAGGACATTAATTAACCGATTTGGTACCCGTCCAGGGGCGCATGGGGGTGCTAATCCTTCCTCGTGTGTAACCGACTCCCAAACCTATTTTCTTGAATTTCCCAGACCAAAACATTTTTATATGTGACCCAATCACACCTAAACAAAAAGGATTGGTGGCGACTCCTATTTTTAAAGTCGATCCCCGTTTTTCAAAACTCGATAAAAAAATAGTTTCGATAGCTTGGCGACTCTACTGGGAACTGGTTGAGAGTCAGGACATAAATTGATTAATTTTTTGTCCTTTTGATTGAAATTTGGAAAATTATTTTGAAGAATCATGTTTCTTTCGATGTATTTTGTTGGTGCTATCATTACAATAATGTCGAGTCTAACAAAATACTTTGGCATTGCATGACCGTTGTGGTCGCACCTTTAAGTGGGAGTGAGAAGCTATGCTTTCGTGAGGTTTTCACCTCCGCATGGGCTAGTGGATTGCTTTCGGGACACATCTGTACCTATGTGCTTTATGTGGTTTTCAACTCCGCATGACCGTAGGGAAATGTGTTCCCCTGAACTGAACTTGACCCATACGAGCCTATAACGGGTGAGAATTGAGGAATCTGCTAGTTCGGGTACCCTCTCTTTAGAACCAAACCACATATAGTAAACCCTAAGAGCCTACCCTAGGTAGAATGCCGAACCTTTAATGGTTACCCAGATAAGTGCTTGATAATATTTTAATTGTTCTGATTTTTATTATGCAATACTGACTTGTTTTGATTTGTTTGTTATTTGCATGTCATTTCGCATTAAAGAGGTGTCGATTCCTGTCCAGTTGCTAAGATAGAAAGTTTGCCATGGAAAACGAATTTCTTGCTAAGGTAGAATACAATGCGGCTGTTCGAGCATGGCCAGAAGGATTGCAATTGGAAAAGAGGGATAGTCTAATTGAAGGATATGTTTCTGAGTCATGGCATTACACTCGCATTAGTGTAGCACAAAATGAGCTTCAAGAATTAAGGGATATTTGGACTCATTGGGAGGATGATACTAAACAGATGTTCTGTCCCAGTTATGGTGATATCTTTCATTTGCTTGATGTCAGAGTAGATAGGCACTTGTTTCGGGCTATGGTTCAGTTTTGGAATTTAGCATATAGTTTTTTCACCTTTGGAAAAGTAGATTTGGTACCTACTATAGAAGAGTACACTACTTTACTTCATTGTCCGGGGATCCAAGCTGATAAAGTTTACACTAGGATTGCTAATGTTCCTTCTTTCGTGAAAAGGTTGATGAGTATTACCGGGATGAGCGAGCAGTGGGTTTCATCTCGGATGCTGCAAAAGGGTGAGGGAAGATGCATTCTTTGGGAAAATTTAAGGGACTTCATTTTGGCGCACCCCAATGTAAAGAGGAAGGTGGATATTTTTGCTTTGAGTATTTACGGATTAGTAATTTTCCCTAGAGTTCTAAGACACGTAGATAAAGCAGTGGCAGATTTGTTTGGTCGATTGAATAAGAAAGTTACACCAGTTCCTGCGATTCTTGCCGAGACCTTTAGATCTTTAAATGCATGTCGGAGAGCCGGAGAAGGTAGGTTTATTGGATGTGCACAATTATTGGTAGTATGGTTTTATGGTCACTTTTGAAAGATAGATAAGATTTCTTACCAACCTTTCTGTGAGAATTATTCACCTTTGAAGGAAGAATTGGCTACACCAAGGCGAGAGGATATATCTGAAGAAAGGTGGATGATAATTTTCCAGAATCTTCAAGAAGAGGACGTCGAGTGGAGAGCTCCGTGGATGGTACCCAACGAGATACTGTATAGATGCAGAGGTTTTAATTGGGTCCTTTTATCAGGAATTTAGGGAGCCATTGGGTATGCTCCGTTACTTGCGGCAAGACAGTATAAGTCTAGGCAGTTTATACCGGTGACGCATGGGTTCGCCCAAAGCGAATTTTCTTATAAAGTGGAAAATTACAAGAAAAGGAATCGAAAAATTGCTAATGCTTAGATACAACCTTTTCGGATGAAGAGAGTAAGCGTGGGCGAAATGGCGACTGCTGAGTATAAAGTGTGGTTGAGTAAAAGAATTAACGATAATATTCCAGGACCAGCTTTAAATGACGTTCGATCAAGGGAAGAATGCTTACAAGTAGTTTCAACGAAGCTAGAAATTATAAGGCAAGATTTTGCGAAGCAGAGTTCAGAACTTGGGAAGAAAATTGAGCAATTGAAGGAGGAAAAAATGCATTTGAAATTGCATGTGGAAATACAGAAGTGAGAAGCAGAAAAGCTAAGAAAAGGGAAGAGTAAAGCTGAAGAGGATCTAGATAGCCTAAAGAAGGACTACAAGAAGATGCGTCTATCAATAAGAACTGCGGGGCTAGGAAAGACTCCAGATCAATGGCGACAAGAGTTGCAAGAGGAAAAAGCTAAGGTCAAACAATGGGAAAAGAAATTTTAAGAAATGAAAGCCCAGAAGGAGATTCTAGAAAGGCAAGTGTTAGAAAGCCAAAATGGAAAAAATGAATTGAAGCCTAGAGTGGCAGAGTTGGAAAAGACTCTTAATTATCATAGAAACCGAAATTCTGTAATGGAATTAAAGGCAAGTTTGAGTAAAATTGAAGAGATGAAAAAGAAAATTGAAGAGTTAGAAATGGCACTGCAGAACTGTCAGAACTATATTGGGTCCTTGGAGGAGAATGAAGAGCAATGGAAGGAGGAGTTTCGTAATGCCCAGAATCAGATTGAAAATAGGGATTATCTCATGGGAGAGGCTATAACTCAAATTTGAGAGGTGGCTGAACACTTGCAAATTCTAGCAGCACAAGCAGATATATTAAGCATTCAGTATGAGTCACAGTCAAGTCGAGGACAGGAGTTAGCTTCATTACTCCAAAAAATTAGGGCTTTGGGTATTAAGGCCAAGCCATATTTGTAATCTATTTTATGTAAAGAACTTTGTTTTCTAATAAAGTTTTCTATATGGAATTGAACCAGAATTGACGCCTCTTTACATTCATGCATTGCATGCATTATATGGCACCATATGCATTAAAATTCGTTAAAAAGGTCCTCGTTGATTAAAATTATTTCAGCAACCTGGAAACCGACAAAACCTTACCGGAGACACATCCCTACGGCACAAGAAAAAAAACAAAAGATATGGATCAGAGACTAGAGAAGCTTGAGCAACTCCAAAAGGAGATGCAGGAAAAACTTCAGCTGCAAATGCAGGAGCAGCTTGCTAAGATCCAGCATGATATGATGGATCGGATGATGGAATCACAAAAACCCATGATGTCCCAATTAACTCAATTACTGGCAGACAAAGGGAAAACCCCCATGGTTAACACTGTTGAAGATAGTGAGGAGTGACTATCTCTTCTGGATCTTACCCCGACACATCCTGAAGTGCATCCACGAAAGACATCCGTCATAATTAAACCTCAACAACTTCAAGAAGGTGTTTCGATACCTTCAAATTTCCAAGATGGATCAGGTTCTAACTTAGTAGACCATCCGATTAATGTTGTTATTCCCGACCTTGATGAGGCAGTAGAAGAGGAAAAGGTAAAGTCTGAATTGTCAAGATAGCTAGAAGAGCGTTGCAAATGGTTAGAAGACAAATTCAGGGCTATGGAAAACGCTGATAGGCAACAAGGAGTTGACGCTAAAGATTTAAGTTTGGTGCCAGATCTAATACTTCCCCACAAATTCAAGATGCCAGAATTTGTAAAATACAAGGGAATTACTTGCCCTGAAGCTCACATAACTATGTTTTGCTAAGAATGACTGGGTATATTAACAATGACCAACTAATAATCCATTGCTTCCAAGACAGTCTAGCGGGAGCAGCATCCAAATGGTACAATCAGTTAAGCCGTACCAAAATTGGTTCTTGGAGAGATCTAGCACAGGCATTTATGAAGCAATACAGTCACGAACAGAATTGCTTTGCAAAACATGGAGAAAAAACCAAATGAGAGTTTTAGACAGTACGCACAGAGGTGGAGGAAGGTTGCCATCCAAGTCCAGCCACCACTTCTGGAGAGAGAGACCACAATGCTCTTTATCAATATGCTAAAGGCCCTATTTATCACGCATATGCTAGGGAGCGCAACCAAGAGTTTCTCGGACATCGTAATGACCAAAGAGATGATCGAGAATGCTATAAAAAGTGGAAAGATTGAGGTGGGGGAAAGTAACAAAAGAACGACCACAAGGAGGAAAGAAAGCAAAGTGAATAATGCAAGCATAGGGTATTCGAAGTCGATCATCGTTAATCAGCCAAAAGTAGTGGCCACGGGGCATCAGGGATCGTCTAAGAAAGAATCTGGCACTACAAGAAAAAATAATGAGAAACTCCAATTCACGCTAATTCTAATGACGTACAAAGAGATGTATCAAACCCTATTCGACGCGCATGTTGTGGCCTTCTACCATCTAAAACCAATGCAGCCTCCATATCCCAAGTGGTATGACTTGAATGCACAGTGTGAGTATCATGCGGGGATCACAGGGCACTCAATAGAAAATTGCCTTGCCTTCAAGAAATTGGTGGAAAGATATATTAATATGGGTGTGGTGAAGTTAGAGGACATGCCAAACGCAGAAAATCCACTACCCAATCATGCTAACAATGGGGTCAATGCAATTAATGAAAGTTTGGAGGGAAGAATCAAAGCAAGTATCACGGAGGTTAAGACTCCCTTAAGATTAGTCTGGAAAGAAATGATCAAACAGGGACTAATTGTTGCGGAAGAGAGTCGGGGAAAGCTGATAAATTATTGTGAGTACTATCAGGAATTAGGGCATGAGATTCAGAATTGTGGGGAATTTAGAACTTTGGTACAAAATTTAATGAACAACAAAGTGATTGAGTTTTGTGAAGAGGGTGCAGAAGAGAAGAACATATGCGCATCAGAGTCAACAACAAAGAGCTCAATAGTCAACCTTCCTGTGATTATTATTTTGCGACCCAAAAACCATGGAGCTCGAATACAGACAGCAACGAAAGTGATAATACGGAGGCCTGCGGCCTCCGCTTATAAGGATAGTAAGAAGGTTCCCTGGAACTACGAGTGTAATGTGGCAGTCCCAGGGAAGCAAAATTCGGCTAGTGCTTCAAAGGAGGATCTAGGTGTAGGTTCTCATACTCGTAGCAGGAGACGCTATGATTTGACAAAAAGGAAAGCTCCAATGGTAGAACAAGAGAGGGAAAAATCAGCTGAGCTTGAGTTGCCTATCAAGGAACCAGTGAAAGAGGAAGAAGCTAAGAAGTTCTTAAAATTTTTGAAACACAGTGAATATTGTGTTGTAGAACAGTTGCACAAGTAGCCAGCGCGCATATCTGTGTTAGCTTTGCTTCGGAATTCGGAGGTACACAAAAATGGTTTGATGAAAGTTTTGAATGAAACTTACGTGGCCAATGACATCTCGGTTAATAGGTTGGATCGATTGATTGGTAACATAAGCGCTGACAACTTCATCTATTTCAATGGCGACGAGATACCACCAGGTGGTAGAGGATCCACCAAAGCTTTGCATATCACTACTAGATGCAAAGGGTACATGTTACCAGGGGTCTTGATAGACAACGGGTCGACGTTGAACGTATTACTCTTGTCCACTCTAAATAGATTACCAGTGGATAGTTCGCACATGAAAGAGTACCAGAGCATAGTGAAGGCATTTGATGGCACGCGAAGAAAAGTGTTGGGAAGGATTAAGATACCCTTATTGATTGGCCCGACTACTTACGAGGTGGATTTTTTGGTAATGGACATCAAGCCTTCCTATAACTGCCTATTAGGGAGACCGTGGATACATTCGTCAGGGACAGTGCCCTCATCATTACATCAGAAAGTGAAGTTGCTAGCGGATGGTCGGTTAATAACAATAAAGGCTGAGGAAGACATTATTGCAACTGTGACTAGTGATATGCCGTACTTGGAGATAAACGACGAGGCAACCGAATGTTCTTTCTGGTCTCTCGAGTTCGTGAATCCAACTTTCATCACGGAAGGAAATAGAATCCTGATACCAAGAATCTCTAAGACCACAAGGATGGGACTGAAAATGACTGTAGGGAAAGGAGCTTTACCGGGAAGAGGACTTAGAAAGTATATTCAGGGGAGAGTTGTAGCCTTGACGTTGAGAGAAAAAGGAGATCACTTTGGCTTAGGATTTAGGCCAGATGCAAAACAAAAAAATAAAGAGCTAGAAAAGAGACAAGAAAGAAGACGCGCTCATTTGAGTGGCGAGGAAATCAAGTGGGAACCTATGATAATTCCACACATATCTAAAACCTTTGTGTTAGAAGGGGTAATTCATGCTGAGTCGAAGACGCTGAAGGGAGAGGACATCATAGCAATGTTGGGTAATGTCAGCATTAATACCATATCTGATGAGGCAGTTGAAGAGGGAACCTTATCGAATATTCGACCTTATGAACCGGGAAGCATTTTGGACAATTGGACTGCAGAGGAAATTCCTGTAGTATTTAAAGCTTATTCAGAGTAATGTTCAGAATGCACTTATTGCTTTAAGCCTAGAAGCGATAAGATTTTTTTTGTGAAATAGGCGCATGTTCAAACATTATTATTTTAATGAAGTACATTCTTGCTATCATTTGAAGCAAACATTCTTCCATTCTTTTCTTTATTTCGTGATTCCTTCAAATCATTCTTTCATAAATTATTATACATACAAATAACCATTCATAAATTCATTCACTCTTTCCATATTCTTTTGAACTACAATAGGTCCCTAGATATCAATGATATGAGCGACGCTGCCAGGGACTCAGAATATCCTTTTGAGCAAGACATGTTTAGAAGGATCGCAGGATTTTGAAGATGACATGGACAGTGACTTATCTCTTGACTTGTTAAGAATGGTAGAACAGGAGGAGAAACAAATTCTACCTCATAAGGAAACAGTAGAGACTGTGACATTAGAGGAAGGGAAAGTAGTAAATATTGGAACGTGTATAGCCGAAGAAATAAGGCGGGGTCTGGTCGAGTTGCTACGAGAATTCAAGGATGTCTTCGTATGGTCATATAAGGATATGCTCGGTTTAAGCACTAATATTGTAGTACACCGATTGCCCATAAAAGAGGATCGCAAGCCAGTTCAACAGAAGCTCCAAAGGATGAGACCAGATATTGCGCTAAAAATAAAGGAGGAAGTCAAAAAGCAGTTTGATGCCGGATTCTTGCAAGAGATCAAATATTTGGAATGGGTAGCCAACATCGTGCCTATCCCTAAGAAAGATGGGAAAGTACGAATGTGTGTAGATTACAGAGACCTAAATAAGGCTAGCCCAAAGGATAATTTTCCTCTGCCTCATATTGATACTCTGGTGGATAACACAGCAGGCTATTCGTGGTTTTCATTTATGGACGGATTCTCAGGGTAAATCAGATAAAAATGCATCCGGAAGATTTGGGAAAGACCACATTCATAACATTGTGGGGGTACGTTTTGTTATAAAGTAATGTCGTTTGGGTTGAAAAACGCAGGGGCTACATACCAAAGAGCCATGGTGACTTTGTTCCATGATATTATGCATAAAGAAATTGAGGTTTATATGGATGACATGATTGCAAAGTCTAGAACAGAAGAAGAGCATATCCAAGTTTTGAGGAAATTGTTCGTAAGGTTAAGGAAATTCCAACTGAAGCTCAATCCAACAAAATGTACTTTTGGAGCTAGATCTGGCAAATTGATGGGCTTCATAGTCAGCGAGAAAGGGATCGAGATTGACTCGGACAAGGTTCGGGCTATACAAGAATTGCCTCCACCGCGCACTCATAAAGAAGTTCGAGGTTTCCTTGGAAGGTTAAATTACATTGCTTGGTTCATTTCACAGTTAACCGAGAAATGTGATCCCATATTTCATCTTTTGAAGAAACACAATCCAGGCTTAGGGATGATGATTGTCAGAAAGCCTTCGATAGGATTAAACAGTACTTGTCAAATCCTCCAGTATTGTCACCCTCTATGCCCAGATAGGCCATTAATCCTATATCTGATGGTATTTGACCACTCTATGGGATGTGTGCTGGGTCAGCATGATGACTCAGGGAGGAAAGAAAAGGCGATATATTACCTCAGCAAGAAATTCACCAAGTGTGAGATGAGATATTCGTCTATTGAGAAATTGTGTTGTGCCTTGATTTGGATGACTCGGAGATTGAGGCCATATATGCTGTACCACACAACCTGGTTAATCTCGAAATTAGACCCCCTTAAGTACATGATGGAGTCAACCGCCTTGAATGGAAGAATGGCCCGATGGCAAATTTTGCTCTCAGAATTCGACATAGTCTATGTGAGCCAGAAGGCTGTGAAGGGGAGCGCAATAGCAAACTTTCTAGCCAGCAGAGCGCTAGACGACTACGAACCCTTAAACTTCGACTTTCCCAATGAAGATCTGATGTTTGTAGTAGTTAATGAGGAAAATACTCTAGAAGATTGCCCCTGTAAATTGAACTTCGATAGAGCGTCAAATGCCGTTGGTAATAGAGTTGGGGCAGTCCTGATATCCCCAAATGGAGATCATTACCCATTCACTTGCAAGTTGGATTTTAATTGCACAAATAATATGGCAGAATACGAAGCTTGTATCATGGGAATTCGAGCAGTCATAGACCGCAAATCAAGATGCTAGAAGTATACGGAGATTCCGCATTGGTAATCTATCAGCTCAAAGGAGAATGGGAGACGAGGGATCCCAAATTGATCAGTTACCGAAAATTAATTTTAGAGTTAATTGAGGAGTTTGATGATATCGCATTCTTTTACCTCCCGCGTGATGAAACCAAATGGCTGACGCCTTAGCCACATTAGCTTCTATGATCAGAATAAATGACCAGGAAAATATGAAGCCCATCTAGATGAGTATTTGTGAGGCTCCAGCTCACTGCTGTAATGTTGACGAAGAGGAGAGAATTTGTAAAAAAGGAAATTTCTGCTGTAATGTTCACGTTACCAAGGCGGCAGTCAGCAGGTTCCTAAAAAAGGAAATTGTATGTCGATATGGAATGCCAGAAAGAATCATATTAGACAATGCGTTAAACCTGAACAACAGCACGATTGCGGAGGTCTGTAGTCAATTTAAGATCAGACACCACATTTCATCACCGTATCGTCCAAAAATGAATGGTGTAGTAGAAGCAGCCAATGAGAACATTAAGAAGATTGTGGGGAAAATGGCTGAAACCTATAAAGATTGGCACGAGAAGTTACCATTCGCTCTCTATACTTATCGAACATCAGTCAGGACCTCTACAGAGGCAACTCCTTTCTCACTAGTTTACGGAATGGAGGCAGTGCTACCTATCGAGGTTGAAATTCCTTCCCTTCGAGTCTTGTCAGAGCTAAAGTTAGATGAAGCCAAGTGGACCCAGTCTCGATATGATCAACTGAACTTGATTGAGGAAAAAAGGCTAAGGGCCATCCGTCATGGTCAGATATACCAAAAGAGGATGATGCGGGCTTATGAAAAAAAAGTTCGCCCAAGAGAATTTTACGAGGGAGACATGGTTTTGAAAAAGATCCTCCCCATGCAAAAGGATTTCAGAGGGAAGTGGATGCCAAATTGGGAAGGACCTTATGTGGTGAAAAAGGCTTTCTCCGGAGGAGCATTGATCCTGGCCGAGATGGATGGGAAAAAACTTACCCAATCCTGTAAATTCAGATTCTATTAAGAAGTACTATACTTGACAAAGAAAATAAGCCAAAGTGAAGACCCGCAAAGGGCGCTTTGAGACTTTCTCAAAAAAAAAGGGAGAGGCCAAGGCGAGAACTCGCAAAGGGCGCTTTGAGACCAAAAGCGATTTGAGTTGAAAACCTGAAAAAGGTGGCTCAAATTATGATAGGGAATGGTCCTGCTATACTTGAACTAACAAGGAAGGGGTATGTTGCGTCTTGGTTCATTGACAAAGTACTCAAGATCTCTTAAACAAATGTCGAACTCAAAATAGTCTTCCAGACGCTCAAGCAGAGAAGCTCAGGCTGCGATATCTAGAGGGTGTATAGTATTCATTTTTATTCATATTAAATGTGCTATCTTTGAATACTTTGTTCTTTTCAGGATGTACATTTTTTATTAATTTTTTTTGTTAATCCTAAGCTTTACTTCACACCAATTTTATTCTCATCTATTGTTATTACCTTTATGCCAGCATGTTACATTAAAATAATGATGGATGAACTAATAATGCTTTCATAAAAGAAGTTTTGCATATTACTCTAGAGGTTTCTAAATAATACAATAGCCCAAAATAGGACTATCGTTCAGAACTCACCAGGTCTAAAGGCTTGATAATTTTTGAAGGAGGTGCCTAAAAAGTGGTGATCTCTTCAAAGCACCACGGCAGAAATGAAGCTTTAACAAATTCTGAGTTCAGGCTTAACACTTAGAGAATGGTGTAATAGTACATTCTGGAACCCACACACTTGAGTCAACAATGCAAACCTTGCGCCTTCGAGATATGATGGAATAGACAATGAAGTTGCAATGGGGGTAAATCAGTTGAGCAAAGTAGTGGTTCCTTCGAGTTTTGGGGTCAAATTGCCAGCCAAACAAGGGCAACATGTTGCGAACAAGGATACCCTTAAACAATTGAAAAGGATCATTCTCATGACATTCTGCATTCATGCAAATGTCATCCATAAGACACATCTATCTAGGGGTATTTGAATCATTCCAATCATTCCATCCTAATCTTTGTAAAAGACCATTCTCACGACATTTTGCATTCACGCAAATGTCGTCCCTAATACATTTAGTTAGGAGCATTAGATTCATTCTGATCATTGCATCCTAACCATTTTGCATAAGTATAAACACAAAACGGATTTTACAGCACAGGTCCCCTAGAGGACGTTGTCGCAACATCGGTGAATTCAAAGATCTTGCCTTCCTGAGCGAAGCGGATCGAAGACAGCAAATCTGGCAATCTTGAAGTTGCAGGAGTAGGTCAAAGCCGTACAAGTCTTATTTCCTCGAAATTCCAGCGGAGTAGGTCGAAGCTACAAATCCCTTCTCCCTTAGGTTATTGAGGATCCAACTTTATTTTCGAAAAGTTTTAGCAACAAGATCAAAATTACATATCTCTTCTCTCTGGATTCTTATCACCTCGAAGTCCTAGCGGAGCAGGTCGAAGCTACAAATCCCTTGTCCCTGAGGTCATTGAGGATCAACACCTATTTCTGAGAAGTTCAGTAGGAAAATCGAAGCTACGAATCTCTTCTCTCTGGATTCTTATCACTTCGAAGTCCCAGCGAAGCAGGTCGAAGCTACAAATCCCTTCTCCCTGAGGTTATTGAGGATCAACCTGTATTTCTGAGAAGTTTCAGTAGGAAGATCGAAGCTACGAATCTCTTCTCTCTGAATTCTCATCTACTCGAAGTACCAGTGGAGAAGATCAAAATTACAAATCTCTTCTCCCTGAAATTACATTGGAGCAGATCAAAGCGTTAGTTCCTATGCCCCTGAAGATGTAGCGGGATGAAACGAAGCTACTCGAAGAAGAAAAGCACTGAAAGAGGTTAAGATTTGGCAAGACTGGGCAAATTTGGCCCCCTTTTTGAAGTCTTTGCTCTATTCTCGTTACACGACAATGAGCAAAGAGGGGCAGCTGTAAGGCCCAAAATTTGCCCGGGCCATATTAAAACAATTAAACCAAAAAAAAACCATTAAACAGAAAACCAATAATAATAAAAGTCCAAAAAAATACCCAATCCACTTACAGTCCCTTTCACATTTTGTTACCAACCCAAAACTAATTACAACCCGTTTACAAATCCAAACCTAATAAATAACACTAGCCCAGTTTTGAAGTCAGCCCAAGTGGCCTCGGTTTCAGACTAAAACCCTAGGGGTTCCAAAGACTGTCCAGCGCTGCCGCGTTCCTCGCACGCACCTTGCATCACTTCAGCAACCCACGCACGACCTCCGTACTGCCAACGAGCCTCAACGCCCACATGCACGCCACGTCCGCCTCCGTACGATGGTCGTACCTGCAAAACATGGGCTCCAATAATAGAGAGACAGCAAAATGTATAGAGAACAAAAATTTTATTTTTCTTTGGCTTTTTGATTCCTGATTTTCAGCCTTTAAAAGACCGAGGAATCCACTGTATATTTTTTACACGCACATAAAATAGCAATACAAAAAAAAATTAGAAACAGAGGTCAGAAACAAAATATTTCTTTTCCGATTTGCTTATTTTATCGTCTATTTTCTCTTTTCGAATCGTTTTTTAGCATTTCTTTTTATTTTTTATACTTAAGCAAAAGGGGAAAGAGTTTACCTTCGAAATGGGGACCGTCGGGTCACTTTCTTCGCAGTGATCGGAGCAAAGCGGTCCTTCGGGGTGTTGTACACAAAGTATTCGGGTCAGATTTAAAGGGGCGATCGCTGAATAGTCTCGATTCGGCCACTAATCGTCGATCATCATGGCGTCGTAGTGGTCGTTTCTTCCCTCTTTTCATTGCGGCGGAGAACGAAAACGAAAACAAAGGGGGCATTTAGGGTTCTAGTTTAGGAAGGGCAGATGGGATTTGAACTCTTAGTCGGTTTTTAAATCGGTTAGCAAAATGGTGCCGTCCAGGCTTATAAAGATACCCTTTAAATGACACCGCATTGGTTTACACCCAGAGACCCGACCGAACGCTGCTAAGACCCGCGCGTTTTGATACCCAGGGGATATTTATGCGTTTAACCCTCCTTTCTTGTGCTATTTTTTAATCAGATCTATTAAGTGTTTGCTTGGTTCTTTAATTCGCCCCCCATAATTTGTATGTTATATCAATTCGATCCAATTTGTATATTGCTTCTTGACTATGGGAAAATTGCGCTTTTAATACTTGTTAATTCGCATTATCAATTTTGTAGGATTATTAAATTTCATAGTTTATTTTTAACATAGCTTTTAATTTGTAAATAATGCTCGATTAATGTTTGTATATTTTGTACCATAGCATGCTTCAAATTCCAATATATGTATGCCTTATATCAAATATTTTGTATACATTAAGTTCAATTTAAAATTTCACGTGCATAATTTTTTTTTTTAAGATAAGGCAATGTTTGTATATTTGGGAGTATGGAAAATTATGTCCTAACGTACTGGATGTAATTTTCTGTTCAACCAGATAGCCAAATATCCTTTTTAATTAAATATCTTGAGGATCAAAGATGATCTCGGTGTCGAGGTATAAAGGTGTTATGTCCTAACGTACTGGATGTGATATTTTTATTTCCTTCAAAACGAGCTAATCTTGAAGTTCAAGATTCAATATAAATTAACTCTCTTTAAGAAAACTTGCATTTTCTAGCATGTTGTTAATATGACCTTTAATTTATGTATATTTCATGATTAGTGTTTATGCATCCTATTACTGTTATGCCTCAAATTCTAATATGTTCTAGTTTTTATTAAATGTTTTTATTTTAATGCATTTTAAGCTTAATATAAAATTTTGTTTTTCTCCAAATAAGGCAATGTTTGTGCGTTTGGAAAGTCAGGAAATTATGCCCTAACGTACTGGGTGTCAATTTTCTGTCGAACCAGATAAACAAATACCCTTCTTTAATTTCATGTTTTGAAGATCAAAGATGATCTCGGTGTCGGGGTATAAAGGTGTTATGTCCTAACGCACTGGATGTGATATGCTTATTTCCTTCGAAACGAGTTAATCTTGAAATTCAAATTCAATATTGATTAATTTTCCTTAAAAAATTTATAATGTTTCCAAATTTTCAACGCAAGGACATTAATTAACCGATTTGGTACCCGTCTAGGGGCGCATGGGGGTGCTAATCCTTCCTCGTGTGTAACCGACTCCCGAACCCATTTTCTTGAATTTCGTAGACCAAAACATTTTTATAGGTGACCCAATCACACCTAAACAAAAAGGATTGGTGGCGACTCCGATTTTTAAAGTCGATCCCCGTTTTTCAAAACTCGATAAAAAAATGGTTTCGATAATCTCTTTTTACTTCCCTGCACTTTTAATCTTTGTTATTTATATTTCTGCCCCTTTAAATTGTATAATTTGTTATTTGGTCATTAATTATTATTAATAAAACTAATTAACATTTTATAACATTAATTATTAGTTATGATATATTACATTATTTATGTTCTTATGACATCATATAAAACATTTAAACATACTCGTGTATCTCATACAATGTTTTATGATCGAATAAGTCCATAGTATGTCATATTAGAAGCTTTATTTTCATACATTGTATATTTAGCAATTTGAACTAAGGCTCTTTAATTAGGGGATTCGAGAAATTGTGCCTCTAACTTATGGTGTACGATCTTCTCTTTGAAATAAAATAACCGAACGTCCCTCCTTTTTTTTTAAAAAAAGAATAATTTTAAAAATATATTGAGAAATAATTAAACGACGAGCATTCTTATTTTCGAAAATTCAAGATTGTATGCCCCAACTTGCGGGACATGATTTTTCCTCTTGATTGACCTGAAATCAGAAAACGTCATTAAAAATACAATTTAGATAGAGACTTTCAATACCATCAAATAACAATGCACGAAAGGGGTCACATTTTAAATTCTCTTTGAATTCTCAATTTTTGACGTCAAGACATTAAGTAATCAACTAGTACCAATTTTGGGCGTTATGAGGGTATTAATCCTTCCTCATATGTAATCGACTCTTGAACCCATTTCTTGGATTTTTTAGATCGAAAATAATTATTTTAGTAAATTTAATATTTTATTAAAATGACCAAATTTTGAGGTGATCTAATCACACCTAATTAAAAATGATTGGTGGCACTAACAGCCCGATTTAGGGCCTAGCCGGAATAGTGGTGCGAGACCACAAATCCGAGTTAGTAAAATGAGTTTTTAAGGTATTTGAGATGTTTGCATGATAATATGAAAGTTTCATGTAGAAATTTTATGGAAATTTCCATTTATGGGTCCATTAGGACTAAATTGCAAAAGTTGCAAAATATGAGTTTCTAGAAGCTTTTTGTATTAAATAGATTTAGAATATTAATTAGAAGTCCTTAAATATAAATTTGCCCAAATTATAATTTTTGGACAAAAATGGACATGAGTTAGTAAATGGTGAAATTGTAAAGAGAATGGCATTTTGGTCATTTATCAATTAAATGATTAATAAGGGAAAAAGATGACAAAAATCATTCTCATCTTCTTCCCCAAGTGCCGAAAATTTGAAGGAAGCCATTGCTAGGGTTCTTCAATTTTTCAAGCTTGCTAGTAAGTTCATTTTAGCCCCGTTTTTAATATTCTTCGTGTTTTTGGAGTCCTCATAACATGAATTAGCTATTTTTAGCTATAAGATGAGCTAAGATGCATGTTCAAAAATCTACCCATGTATGACATGTTTGTAAAATGATGTTTTATGGAAGATTATGAGAGTTTGATGTTAGATAAACATCTTTTTCTAAGTGAATTTCATGAGAAATGCTCGTAAGGACTAGTTTGTTATTATTATGAAATTTGTCATACATGGTAGAAATAGTGAGAATTTGTTATTGCTATAGTTGAGATAATGAATCAGCTAAGCATGAATTTTAAGAAATTGGTATGAAAATTATTTTACGAGCATAGGGGCAAAAGTGTAATTATGAGAAACTTTAGGGGCAAAATTATAATTTTGTCAAAGTATGAGTTAAGAGTCAATTTAGTCAATGTGATTATTAAATGATCTAAACTATTATTATAGATCAAGAAAAACGAAGCCCGGATCGAAACCGAGGTAAGAACAAAGTCGAGGACTAAATTGTATATCTACATACATTTTGTATATCGAGGTAAGTTTGTATGATTTCTAAGATTTATGATTACTATCATTGAATTGCTATGTATAATGTACATTATTACCATAGAAATGATTAATGCTATGTTAAATAAAGAAATCAATGAGATTAAGCATGAGAAAGTCCCGATTGAAGTTGAATTACTTAGGATACTCAATCTACCATATGAGATAAGAAAGTCCGTATAAGACCAAGCCAAGGCATGGCATCGGCAATCAAGCAAAGTTATCATGTAAGTCCAAGACAAGTCTTGGCATTGAAGAGTTATTATGAGATGAAGACCCATGTAAGCCCAAGCCAAGGCATGGCATTGGTGAGTCTCCAAGCAAAGATGTCATGTAAGTCCAAGACAAGTCTTGGCATTGAAAAGCTATCATGAGATAGAGATCCCATGTAAGTCCAAGCCAATGCATGGCATTGGTGAGTGATAAGGAAGATTTCATATAAGTCCTAGCCAAGGCTCGGCATTGACCAGTTCATGAGTAAAGATACCAAACAAGACCATGTCAAGACATGGAAATGGTAAGTTCCCAAGGGAACACACAAGAAAGACTTTGAGTAAGTCCATGTCAAGACATGGCATCGATACCAAGATGAGAGATCCCATGTAAGACCATATCTAGGATATGGCTTTGGCATCGAAAGTTATATGTGGGATGAGATTCAAAGTATCTCGGTTATTCATAGAAATTCATCGGGCAAATGAGTAAAGCTTAAATGAGATAGCAAGAAAATTAAGTAAGCAAAGCTATTATCAAGTTGGAAATGAGTGTTATTCATGTTATGAATGATGAATTAGAGATTATGATTATTATAGTAAAGTATGTTGATCTATGTGATCAAGTGATACATCTACCTTGTTTACCTTACGAGCATGAGACTAGTAAGTATTATGAGATATGTAAGAATCAGTAAGAGTAAGTAAGCTTAAATAGCTAAAATTATGATGCCATTGTTTATGCCAAATGGTTTATGTTAAATAAGTATAATGCTATATGCATTATATGCAAACTTACTAAGCTAAATGCTTACGTCTTTTATTCTTTCTTTCCATGTAGTCCCGCCAAGCTAATCTTGTGGATCATTGTCATCGGAGCTCGGAGCACACTATCAATCGCTATTTTGGTATAGCCAAGATGTTTATATTAAGTATGACATGTATAGGAACATTTCATTTTGAGAATGTCTTAAAAAGGGCAAAAGTATGGGTTATCAAGTTTATTATTCTTTTGTATATGGCTAAGTGATTGGCCAAGTTTGACTAAGTATGTATGTTTATTGATATCAATGAAGCATGTAGTATTGTTCATGAAGGATGTAGTAAATTGAGTTGTTGAATTGAATATGAGATTGATTTTGATTTCAGGGTGGCAATTGGCTTGGTAAATAGCCTTCAATTGCCCACACGGTGTGTCTAGGCCGTGCGTCCCCTGCACCTTTGTACCTTAAGTCAGAATAGACTACGGGCTAATCCCACGGCCGTTTGTTTAGGCCGTGTGTTACACACGGTCAGAACATGGGTGTGTGCCCCAGGCTGTGTGAATAAGTCAGTATATCAAGGTATAGCACATGGTCTAAGTCCACGGGCGTGTCAAGGCCATGTGAATATAGTCAGTGTCGACCACGGTTGGAGGACATGGGCGTGTCTTAGGGGTACACGAGCATGTCCCTAGCCACATGGGCGTGTGACCTCTAATCTAAGGAAAAGTTTTCGATTAAGTTCTGAAAGTTTCCATATGTGTATGAAATGTATGATTAGAATAAGAAAGAGAAGTTTTTAATTCAGGACAAAATTTTACAGCTCGTAAGTGCATGTTTGAGAAAGTTCAAGCATAGTAATGTCTCATATCCGGTCTCAGCCTTGGACTCGGGTATGGGTGTTACATGGCAACTCCTTTTTCTTTTTCTTTTTCTTTTTTTACAATAAAAAGTCAAATTCAAAAAAAAAATTCGATAGCTAATATCATTAACTTTTCAATTAAAATGTTACGTGGTTGTATATAATTTAAAAGTGGATTTTTAAATCTAAAAATTCGAGAGATTAAATTCTTAAAATAAAAATAAATGAACTAAATTTCAAATCTACGAAGTGTAGAGACTTAAAATCATAGTTGTTTGAACCAGATTGGTCCGTCGAATTGAGAACTAGCTAGGGTAATAGTCTAGAGAGGCATCCAACCTGCTGATTTGTGAACCGGTATGGATCGATTGAATCAGGCTAAAAATTCCATTGAACTAATTTTTTATTTTTATAATAATTTAATAATTTATTTAATCCAACCGTACTGACAAATGACATAACTAGTTTAATTATTGGTCCAATTTTAAAATTTTGATTTAAAATATATTTTAACTGTCAAATGTTTAATCCAAATAAATAATCAACCTAATGTAAAACAAGATGGAAATAATAGTAAATTTTATTTTGGGGGCATAATACATATTAAAAGGGAAGAGAAATTTTGGGGGAACCAGCCCCTCAACTTATATTTAGTGACGTCAATAATAATTTATTTGGTTTTACAATTTTACAAAAAAATTTATTTTAATTTTTATTTAATTTTTTTTAGTTTTTAAATTTATGTTGTTTGTCAAATCACCTCAATAATTAACGTTCATTAACTTTGCTAGCATGATATACACTTGAATTGCTACGTCATTCCATGATAGCAATTAAATTTTAAAATTTTAAATATATATAAACTATTTATATATATATATAATATTTTTAGTTTTAAAAAAATTAATTAATTGTTTATGTAGATTATCTCTATCTATTTTGAGGAGATTTGACAAACAATACAAATTTAAAGATCGAAAGAGACGAAAAATTAAATAGAAACTAAAATAACTCTTTTTTATAAAATTAGAAGAACAAATAAGTTATTATACGGCTATTATTCCCATGAGATGTTATATGAACAGTAACAATACTCCAATCTCCATCATATTCCTATTCATGTTGTGGTTGGATACTTAATCTTTCTCCTGTGCTCTTCCTTTGTTTTTTGATTGAATATTTTGTAGTTATCCTTATGCCCAGGATCAGATATTCTTACTCTGCCAGCCGCATGCACCACCTTGCATCTCATGGCTTTTTTGGGGACCTATAATCCTACATCGCCTATGTACTAGAGGTCATCTTGCAAGTTGAAAGGCCAAGATCAGGCATCGATAACAAGTTATTAGTCCGCAGCCAAGTGCTGTTAACGAACTGGAAGCTTTCCCAAAGAAGAAAAATCCTAACTTTTTAAGTTGTATGATTCAAACTCTATTGCTCACTTCGGGAATGAATTGCCCGGAATCATGTATAGAATTTGCAGAGATGTTTGCTAACCCAAACTCCATTAAAAAAAAAAAAGGTCAGGTTTGCTGTTTTAAGGTTAGGTCATGATGGTTTTAATGCTCTTGCAAAGAAAATGTCTACCCCTGCAATTCGTCAACATCCATTTCTTAGTCATTTGCAATCATGCTTTACTTACTTTCTCAAACTGTCCTACCATTCTCAACTCCAACTTAGGAGAGTAGTTGAAGAGATGTAAACAACAGGATCCTCAACATCCTATCAGAGTTAATGAATTGCTTCAACTTGCAAATCCTTTTTTATATATATTGCTATCTTTAATCATCTGAAATCATTGGCACATGTGGGAAACTATAGCCAATTCCCAAGTGGAGTTCTACGCTTATTAGGTGGAAGGATGGGATGGTATTTGATTGACGATTCTCACCTTTTCTGAGACAAAAAGACAAGATGACAACTTTTGGGTCCCCCCAACCAGCCACCTCTAAGACAAAATGGAAACTTAAGATGCAATTTTTCCTTGTTTCACTCAATAACTCTAGACACACACCAAAAAAAAAAAAAAAAAAAACAAAAAACAAAAAATCAAAAAAACAAAGGGCTCAGAAGATCCCCTTTCCGCCTGTTTTTCCTCATTTTCAATCAATTAATCCTGTAGCCTTTCGCAACCCCAACATACATATCACCAAATCAAACATGCATGGAAAATTTTATTTTTAAATATTCCCAACACCACTCACAACTCCATCATAAATACTCCATGGATTCAGTAATGACCTGTTCTTTTTTTCCTTTTTAATTTTCTTCCTTGGCTGTCAAATGAAAAATATTGATTTGAAACAAACAAGATATAACTAGAACTATGAGATTTCCGCTGTAGGAACTTCTAAGTCTACATTCATGCTTTATAGCAAGACATCATACCAAGCCTCCTATAACAGAATTTTAGCATGAATGGATACATTTTATGAATTATTTTTAGGTATAACTTTTACCTGTAACTGGTCCGCAACAACAGAGATAAAATTTCAGAAAATTGCGGTCGCTTTGACGGGCAACTATTCCAGCACTTGGTCATCAGAGATTTGAGGATTTGCGGGCAGTCCTTAGGGATATCAGGTCTTAGACCACACGCAGCTATTCCTACCGCTGCTTGCACCGGTGAACATGCAGAATAGGCTGCCTCACCTGTCACCATCTCCCAAATTACCATCCCAAAACTATAGGAATTACTCATCCATGTCTCCGTAACATTCTCTGGGTCCCCAGCAATGATCTGGCATCCAAAAAAAGTTAGGGCCAGAAATGATCAGCTAATGTAAGTTGTACAGAACTGGAATATGAAAAGAAAATTAGATAATGTAGATATAACATATTATTGTGCGTGCCACTCAAATCATGACATAATGCATTGAAACTCTTCTAAATTCTATTATCATGTTATTTTATGCCAAATTATCAACCGCTATAAACACTAAACATATTAATTATGGAAATTTGGTATCCAAATAGCATAAGTGTGAAACATCTGAGAACAGTAAAGAGACGCAACTTTCACGGATTAAAAGTTAGAACAAATTTTTGTTGACAGAACTCTTCCTGTAAGGTGCCATGCATGTCAGAAAAACAAACAATATAATATGGCATCACTATATGGTCACTGAAATATATGGAATAAATCATAATTTATTTCCTCTAGCTTTGTTCTAAAGATAATCACAACATCAATATCAATTAGGCAAAGTAATAATCACAGTGGCCTCAGGTAAGGAAAAGGACTGTAATCATGCTAAAATTAAAGCTCCAATTAGGCTCCACAGACAATTTGGCAAATGTGGCACTTAAAACAGTATTGATGCTTTGTTAATTGAGAATAAAGTAGTGCATAAATAAAGGTAAACACAATATTGAAGTGTAAAGCAAAAACAATAATTAAGACATGTTACGCATGCCCACACAATGATGTTCTCAATAGGTGACATAAAGTCTCTTTTAGCAAAGATTAACAGTAACAGCTGTACCCACATACACTAAACCATAAGAACACATAAAAACAAGAAAAATCAATCTGAGTTCCGCATAAGTGATAAATCAACTGTTGAATAGGTCTGTTTAGGTGAACTAGTTTACTATAGCTGGACCGTGTGATTGATGAAGTAGACCGGGCATGATGGTTATGAGTTATGACCAACATTGGCAAATAGAATTTGTGCACTTGGGGAGGGGATAGTATGAAGTTATGACCTGACATTAATTCAAAGAAAAGTAAGGTGATGCAAACCTCAGGAGCAAGCCAACGGTAGCCATCGGTTTCATACTCCATTGCTTCACTAACACTCTTGCAAGCAGTGACTATACCCATGTCCGCCAAGCATGCATTACCATGCTTATCTAGCAGAATCCTCTGTGTGTTTAGGTCTTTGTATGCAACACCATGATCATTCATAAACTTGATTCCTTCTGCTACATCAGCAGCAATCCTCATTATCTCCTTAATCTGAAGCTTCTTGTTCTTCAGCATCAAATCATGGACTGATCCACCTTCCATCAACTTGGTCACGACGCACAAACCATTATTCTCATCGACACAAACACCATAGAATTGCAAAATGTTCCTATGCCCACAAGTCATAAGCTCTAAGAGATCTTTTCGAAGTTCAAACTCATAAGAATTCCCCTTGTCACATCCTTTAAGCTTTTCGATTCCAACACGTTTACCCTTGTAGATGCCTTTAAAAGAGTTGGGTGCAATCTGATCAATAAACTCAAGACTGTCGGAGTTCAATAGCCATTTCCCAATCTCGTCTGCCCCTGATTGAATGGTTTGCCATTCATCAACCAATATGACAAACGATGAAGAGGGCAGAGGCATTGGAAGCTGAATCCTGGCATTTGGATTTTCAATCCCATTTCTGTGAGTTTGCTCACTTGGTTCTTCCTCAATTTCCCCCAAGTCTCTCCCTTTAGTACTCTCCTCCTGACATCCACAAAGTCCAAATGGTAGTTTAACAGTGGTCGTCTTGGGCTTCCGAAGAGCAGATTTGAGGGCACTCTCGATATGGGATTTAAAAAACTTGTCTTGGGCGGATTGAACCAAGAAGAGAATAATTCCAAGGGTGAACCCTTTCTTCTCAAATATCTGTATCTTCTTGCAACAGATGGAAGCAGAATCAAGAGCACCAGACATGGCAGACCAAGAAAAGGAAGAATTACAAGCAAATGTGAGCTTAAACACGCAACCTTGTACCTCATCATCAGATGTTTGCTGAATAAATAGAGCAGGGTGATCATCCCCTGATGCCTGCTCTATCAATTTTATATGTAGAAATACTTCTTTCATATCAAATCCCGCCTGTGCATAACTGTCAACATAATACCCAATCAAAAGAAAATTACAAAAAAGAATAGCATAATTGAGGGGGGGGGGGGGAGAAGAACATTTCAGCAGTAACTAAGGCAAGGCCACTTTAAACATTTGAAGAAAATAATAATAGTAAAAATAATTATAAGAAACCCGAACTTTCACTGTTTGAAAGCCAAGGAAAAACAAAAATGAAAAACCCATGCTGATAGGAAACTGCTTTTAGGATCCTGTTGATTGTTGTTGTAATTTTCAGAGTACCCTAAACTGAGTAGGAAGAAAGAGCAAGGGAAGGGAAGGGGACCTGAGAGGCAAGGAATCATAATGCTTGCGGATATTGGAGACAAGCTTCTCAGGCAACTGGCTTCCAGGATAAAGCTGAGTCAAGTTCCGTACAACGGTACCCCAGACCACTTTCCGGCAAACGTCGGCCTTGGAGGAAGATGAAGGGACAGAAGGAACAGGAGGAGGAAGCTGATCACGTGGGGAGGAAGTGTCGAGATTGAGAGAGTTCTTGAGAGAGGCAATGGCCTCAGAGACGTTCCTGCTCAACCTCTGGAACCGTTTGTTCTTGGCGGACGGGGCTTCAAGTTTGGCAGAAGCAGAGGAGGAGGAGGAGGTGTCCTCGGATCGGTCGTTGGAGTGCATCAAAACCTGCTCGACCATGTCGTCTTCGGCGGTGGTGGCTCGGCTGGACCAGCACTCGAGGGCTGCAGCCATGGGCGGAGATCGGAGTGGCTGAGGTCTCCAAATGGGGGATGGTAATGTAGATGGGAAATGGGTTCAAAGTGAAAGGTAGGGGAGAAGGCGAGGGCGGTGGTGTGTGATCTGCTACAGATGTCTGTCTCGTGCTCTACTCTGCTATGCTCGTCGGTTTTTTTTTTTTTTGAAAAAATTAATAGTATTTATATTAAATTAAAAGGGTGTGTGTGTTGGATTTCTGACAACGGAGGGAAATGTGGGGAAGACATCGGCGTCGGAAGGGGGGAGGATGAGGTGACACTGAATGAGTTTGAGCCTTAAGGAGGCTGCGTGCCTATTAATTTGACTTCATTTCTTACTTCATACAATGGAAGCACCACAAAAGGACACACTACATCCTTCCCTCTTTGGCCTTCATCTCCATGCTCCATCCATCATCATGCATGCATACTCACTCCATCATTATCCTCACTATTACCATTTTTACTTGCTAATAATACATCAATCATCTTATTATCTGAGTCCACTAAATTACAAATAAAAAAATAAAAAAAAACTGTTATTTTATCTATCTCTACCCTTATTTTTTTAGAAGAAAAAATATATATATACACTTTGCATTGCATGTCTTAGTGCAATTTGAGATTGAAAATGGGGAAATGGGCTTTTCTGTAAATTGCAATAGGTGAGAGATGACATGGTATGATGATGGTAAAACATTAGAAGGGGAGCTCTCTGCCAATGCCATGTGACCCACATTCACGAATCATGTGACATCAAAACCAATGAAAGAAAAGGGGGGGAGATGTATTTTAGGGGCGTTGATTAAGGTCACTTTAGGACATTTATTTCATTGCAGTTTCCTGGGTCCCACATGTTCGATGCATCAGCGCATAAAATAATCAAAATGCACATCCATCTGGTTAGGTCTACTTGTTTGTCGCCCACCCAATGCATTTTTCTACTATCTAGCAGTAATAACAAGTTGCGTTAGTTTATTTATTCATTCTTTTTGTTATTGCAAAAATAACATAGAGAAATAGGAACACTCACTCCATGAACAAAAATGTTTCTTGTGTCAATCCAACATCAATTAACCCAAACCAAAGACCAGTTACTATAATTACCACAACAAGATTCATTCCATTTGCATCTTATATAATAATACAACACTCTATATGACCTAATAAAAGCTCCTCCTTCGTGCATGTTGATGTTATCTTCTACTTCTAGGTGATAAGAGTAAGCTGCAGTTTAGGGCGGTTGGGTTGGGGTTCCACAACCTCCATGTGGATCCTCACTGATTGCAGTACACTGTAGGAAAGGCTATTATTATTACTATTGTCCATCTTTACAATCTTCTGCTGCTGCTCGTCCACATGCCACTCCCAACTTCCCTTCTCTCCTCTGCCTGTCAAGTACACCGGGCCTTCTATTCCATATCTGTTCGTTTTATATAACACACACTCATGTTACTTTTTTCTCTACCCAACAAACACAAGTGCCAAAACATTATCTTTTCTTGCCTAGACACAGCAGATAGAAAAAGAAAGACACGAGGAACATATACAGATAATCCAGCATAAAGGATCTGAGTTCATACTTGGGCACAAACACAATGAACCCGTTGGACCTTATCTTCACTATTCTGGCTTCTGTGTCAGTGGGCCTGCAGCATAAGATAAAAAAATAAATTCAAAACATGAGCAATTATTCATTATGCTCTATAGAAGGCAGTTTCAATTCCATGGGAGAGGCCAAGGCAGTTACCGTTTTCTGAAGTAAATGAGAGTATGGAGCTCAACAGAGGCCCTGCTTGCCATTTGGGCATTCCTATGTCGATAATTCAGATCTGAAACAGGTAAAATGCATAGGAAGCTGAGAATGGATATCATGGTATGTGAAGTTTGTTACCCAAATCCATGGAAGCCTCAAAAACAGTATGAAAGGAAAAAAAAAACTTACTATCAGCAATGCTAGTTAGTTGAGATCTGTCCTGGAAAACTGGTGGAAGCTTATCGATCCCTAGAGATGCAGCAAGCAACCTGTGCACAATCACATCTGCAAGGAAGGTTCCATACTTGATCAATAGTATCATCAAGTATAAATCAGCAAGAAAAGGTAAAGTAACAAACAAATTTTTGTTCACAAACCTGCATATCTCCTAATAGGAGAAGTGAAATGAGTATATAGGGGCGCAGCAAGCCCATAATGATGATATTCTGGAGGGCTGAGATCCCCACTACAGAAATAAACAGCCTAATTTGAAACCAAGGCAAATTAGTACCAAGTTAAAAAGTGCGTAGGTCAAAATCACCTGGAGATTGAAAAAATTTCCTAGCTAACTTTACCTGTGTCATACACCTAGTAGCCAGTATCCGAATCAACTTATTAAAGTAAGGATCATCACGCTGCAAAGCAGTTTTTCTCAGATGTAAGAATCAACTATGAAAGAGAGAGGCCAAACAAATACATGAACATGTCCCAAGTGGCAAAGATGGAAAAAAAAAAAAAAAGAAAAGATGCCAGACAAGCAAGAAGTTGGATGAAGAAATGTCTAGAAAAGGAATCATCTGAGGTGGTAAGTCAGCTGAACTGTGAGACAAATATATAATGAATAGGAACCATACCACAGCACGGTCAAGGGAATCAGCCAACGCCTTTGATGATGAAACATCCAAGTCGAGTCCAATGGCAGCAGCAGTGCACAACAAAGGTTCAAGCATTTCTCTGGTGGGAGTTGGATGCCGCCTGAACCAAAAATTAATGTCAAGGAGGCAAGGCCGAGTGTCAAACAACAGCAGTGTCAATGTCAAAGAAATAGCCACAACACTGGAATTTTCCATTGATAATCTGGATTGTTGAAGAGATTACACGATGTATAATAGTGACAATTATCATCCGCTAATGCTAATTTTATGATTAAACACCATCTTGGACCAAGTGGTTCACATTAAAAATACTAACATGCAATCTTATTTATCCTATGATAAATAATACCAGTGATATAAATTTATGCAGGATCATAAACTGGTTAGGATTTCTGCCGGCATTTACAAAAAAAAAAAAAAAAAAAAAAAAAAAAAAAAAAAAAAAAAAAAGAAAGTTGATGGGATAAACCTTATGGTTAAATCATAGGCACAAACCAGAATTAGACAGTGAATGAAAGAAGAGGTACAATAGAAATGCAAGTCCCACAAGAACATTATAGCAAAGAGGTACAGAAAAAACAAGTTTACCTTAGTAGCGAACAAGAAGGAAAGCAATCACGGATTTGTTTGGCAACTGAAACATTGGCAGCAAGCATGAATTCCTCAACCATTTGGTTTGCTTCTCGAATCTGATACATGCCTGAATCAATAACTCAGATATCAGACAAAAGTTGAGGCATGATCAAAAATGAAAAACATTCTTTCTGGATTTTGGGATCTCAAAACTATTTAATTTAATTAGTATTGTCTTGATCATAATTCTTAATTACTACTGGTCACCATTGGACAAATGAAGAAAAGGCCAAATGCATAGGAATTGAAAGGACAGAAACAGTGAACTAATAGAAGAAAACCAGCGGTATGCAAACCTTTTATTAAACAAAAAGGGTTTACACAGAAAAAGTTCTAAAATATGGTTCCTAAAACATGACATCATAGTCTGCAGAACATATTCTGCTTGCAGCAATTTTAGAGATCACCTTTTTGTCTGTTTTTATGAGAAACTATAAAATCATAATGAACCACAAATGAAATATTAGATTCCATGTTCATGTCTAGTTACTACCTTTAGCACCTCAAACATAGCCAACTACAGGAAGATCTTAATAAATTTATAAAAAAGATCTAGGGTATGTTATCATGTTGAAAAATTGGGTCAAGAGCAATAATTAGCATCATGATAGAATTCCATTGTCTCACTGCAACAACTCATGGTTGCTGACAGACAGACAAAAAGGATCATTTTGTGGATGGACTGATTTTTTCTTCTAATTGATGTTAAAATATCTTGATTCGTGTTCCGGATTAAGAGTAAAACAAATGGCATTAGGCAACAAACCAATATCAAGAGGATCATGAGACTCAGTATCAATTTGGAATTTGACTTCGGCAGAAGCAAGAGTTAAGGCTCCTCTATCGATACGTCTCTGCCTCATTATCTGCAGTTTCACATGTGACAATAAACATGGAGAAAATTAAATTGAAGGCTAATTAACCCCACTATATTGCGATTAAGAGCAGAAGCAGGCTCTTTGATATCAGACCTTAGCCAATGCATTCATATTTCTCAAATCTGTAGTTAACGGGTCCATCAGTCGACTGCAAAAGTACAAAAGCAATCAGAATGCTCAGACACCAGCCAAAACTCAAGAAATAGAAAGAAATACATGAATGTACTAAAATGAAAATTTCCAAGATTGTATTCGCATTTTTTTTGGACCAACTGAGCAAGAAAGGAAATGGCAAATGTTCTTTTGCCTGGAGTACTTGACAGAGTAAGGAAATAAGTTAAAACTAGGTGGATAAGAAATCATACTTCTACCAAAACAACCATAGAAATGAATAATAGCAAATAACAGTTGAGAAACTCAGACAACTATCAACCTTTAACATAGACAAAACCCTAAAAACCAGCATTCTCCCTATTAGAAGCAAAATAATAAGCTCTCTAGCAAATATGTAAACTAACATCTTGTAAGATCCAAACTCAACACCCTAAAGGGAATGATCCTTTTGTCTCCAAAATTAACCCAACTAAAGAAATCTAGCTTAAGAGGGAAGCCATGCTGAGTATTTAAGCGAAGACAAGAAATCACAATAACTGAACAAGAAGAAAATGTAGCTCCATAAATCAGATAAGGGTGCAATAAATTAAAATGAGCTGATCTTTTAAACAATTAGTCAAAGGGCTACATTAGAGCACCTATCATCCATCCTAGCCTGGGCTTCAACATAAGACAAAGCACCACAAGATTTGATAACACTTTTTGTGAATCTCGTCGAGATAATCTCTGCATCAGGCGTCATTTCCTGGAATTCAGGTGAAAGTAAGTTTTTATTTATTTAAAAAGAATACTATAACCTAGCCTTAAAATTATTTGAATAATTTAGTAGCACATACCCAAATAACTGAAAAGGCTAGCCTTTCTACATCAGCCCTAAGTGAACATATATCTGCAAATAATGACCATTAGTACCTTAATATCAGAAAAACAATTAAAAAACCAAGTATAGAATCCAACAAAACCTTTTTATTACCATATACAAGACTAAAACTTATTGGGAAGGGGAAAAAGAAATACAAAAATGACCTTCTGTCAAAGGTTTAGGAAGCATGTCAATCCGGCGCTCAACAAGGTAGACAGATGTGCCCCTCTGGGAAGCTTCACCATCCAGTGGGGTGCCAGGGTGAACAAAATTTGTTACATCAGCAATGTCTAATCAGATATTATTAAAGAACATCCAACCACATGAAGAGACTTTAAATACATAAAAGCCCTTTTATGAGGAAAATATAATTATTGCAAATCTGTTATCATCTTTATGCCTTCATATGGAAATGCATCATAGAGGTAGAAAAGGGCTCAACAGAGGAACTTCATTTTTTTTAAAAAGAACATACTACAGCGGTAAAAAGCACGTATTCTTACTTAAGAAGAAATAGATTTCAGAGCACTTGATAATCTTTTGTGTATATATTTTTATTTGGAAAAATGGAATAAAAACACTTCCAACAAACCCTAAAGTTTTATAAAAGGTAAATCGTAAAAGATGCATATCTGTGTCAACTCCATTCATCCCATCACATAAAATGCAAGTCTGATTTTATAAAAAAGAATAAATAGACAATATATAGGATACGAACTCCAACTTCATAGTTCCCATTAGGAAGAGCTGTCAAGTGTAGTGCATCATCAATGTCCTTGCAACCTGCACAAGCAAGAGGCATGTCTATCTGTACGGCATTTGCAAAATACATAATTCACTACAGTCCACTAAGAATACGCACCAGGTGGATCCACGCTAAAGACACGCAAAGATCGTAAATCCTGACGGATTGAATTTGCCACATCTTCACTAGACACAGACCATGGTAATGGTGGCAGGCAAGCCAAAACTTGGGAAGAAAAGGGCCTTGAGTTTATGTCATTCTCGATCAACACCACCTGCAACACAATATACAAGTATTACTAAGCTAATTAACCAAGACATATATAATATATATATAGAGAGAGAGAGAGAGATGAAGAAGCTGTTATCACAGACCTCACTCTCGGTGTCTCTATCACCTATTTCTCCAATGACTCGTACATAATGACCAGAAGGATACCGAGACTGATGGTCCCAAGAATCAACTGCCACAATTATCCTCTTATCCAAAAGATTTTCAAGCTGTCGGGTTTGTATCCGAATCTTAGGAATTCTACGATCTTTGGAGACAAATAGGGCAGATGTAAAGCTTCCAGTCCCAGCAGGCATAGACATTGGTTCCAAAGACCCACAATAACTGCAAGTGATCATTTAGACTATAAGTCAAAATAACAAGAAATAATCAACATCATTATGCAGGGAAAAATGAAGAACAATTCTTAAGAACATGTTTGATTCAAAAAGCAGTGAAGACACTGAACCCACAAAGATTAAAAGTTTACCACATGACCACACAATAGGATATATGAAGAATACCTCTCAAATTCAATTATTTGAGATTTCACTAAAGATAAAACTTGAACAAACTGATAGAAATACACAAAATTAAAACTAGAACAGGCTGAACTAGGAGAAAGAAAACAAGTTACAATCATACTTATTTAGTTCATAACTGGGCCCTCACCTGGTTGAAGCAGTTATGAGGTATGCACCAGCAAAAAAAAAAAAACAGAAAAAATAGATATTAAGTGCATTATGTTAATTATGGTAGCAAGATAACGTACGAGTGCCAGTTCCTCTTTATAATACCAACAACACGGCCTGATGGCCGTGATGGAGTGGAGTTCATATCAGTGGCAGAATCTGATACCAGATTCGTAATTCTAGGGGCATCATCAGCACTGCTTGGAGCTAAATGAACATCATCTTCTTCCTCATCCTCTGAAAGGGAAGAGAGAAAATACTAAGAAGCTAGATGCATGTGAAAGAGATAGCAGTATGTTTAGTATTTTGTACCCTTACGCAAGGGAGACCATGATAAAAATATTTATTTATGGAAGAACCAATAAAGATACCAAGCATCGTGCTTAAAATGCAAACATGTAAGCACCCTTTTACAACATTAACGTGTACCGGAAGCATACTCATAATCACTTATAAACATGAAAAAGCATTAAACGTTTCCAATGAACCCAGAAAACACAAAAACCTTAATACCTTCATCCGCAATGGATATGTTCTTCTCCTCATGCCACTGATCTTGGGGCAGAAGTTCCACAGCTACTATATCACCATCAAAAGCTCTGTTCATGTTTTGACGTCCATATATAATTATTTCATCACCTATGCTCTCACTTCCAACATATGCTTGAAATGGATTGTAACGATTAACACGAAGCTTTCCTTGATGGTATATTCCACGATGTAAGCCCGACGTAATCTCAGACATGGGTTTATGCTAAACAAAGAAAAGATTAAGCCTTAGAGAACCAATTTGTTTCATGGGAACAAATCTTAACCAAATTCATTGTTTACAATTAACAATGTCAAACAGCATTAGCAAACATACTTCTTGATAAACAACTTGTCTCTTGGAAGGTCTCAAATCTTCAACTTCTACCATGACAGTATCTTCAGATTCGGATGCAGGTTGAACAAGCAGGTCAAGCAACTCCGGTTGACCCAATGATTTTACATAGGACTGAACTGAAACAAGTTGGCCATTGAACAGTTAGCATACCACATGAATAATCCTAATAATTTGCAAATAGAGGTGGTATTAAATAATTAGTGGTAACTGTTAAGCCAATATATAAAATATCAAGTTGATAGAAGTTCCTAAGCAAGTAGAGTGTGCATACTTGTGTCAGCAGAAATGCCCTCTTCGCCAGCCCTCCTCTTATTGTCTCTGTCATTGGTTATAAGTAAAACTGTTGCTGCAGTACCAAGATGAGTTTGATACCATCGAGTAGCCACCCGAATTGCTGAAGAACACAGGACGTAGTAAACAAGCTGAATTTCAGAAGGAAATGCTTAGAGAGATATTAAAGTGCAAATCTAACCTCTGTCATTGTAATCATTTGGAGTTTCACCATCCATGCGCTTTACAAATGTGTCTCTGTTAACAAAAAGAAAGAAAACAGTGGATAAGAGGCTGAAAATAAAATCATTTTATTTGCAGCTGTGAGTGAAAAGTAGAGAATTTGATAGGAAATGAATGGCGAGGAATGAGAAAACCAACTTATGGAACTGGTTACTGAAAACATAGAACTTGCGGAGAGGATTGGTGGAAAGAGCTCTAATTCTATTGTAAACGGCCATGTTCTTGTTCTTAACTTCATCCAGCACCACAGATAGCAGCACCGCATTGTCGATGGCAGAGTTCTCAAGCAAGTCGATCTTATAACATTTATTAATAATAGTAATAGTAATAATGAAAATGAAACGTTAAAATTTGAGAACACAATGAAAGAATCCAGTATAATTATATTGAAGCCAAAAGAGAAAAAGAAAAAAACCTGATGAAGAAGGACATTGGTATCAAGAATGAGAAGGGGAGAAGCAACATCCAAAGGAGCACGTGACGTGGAAGTGTCACACGTTTTGCAAGCGGCAGCTCCACAGTAAATGTCGTCTCTCAGATATATTTCTCTAACTTCCTGTCCCATCCCCATCCCCATGCCACAAGCAAATCAAATACATTCCATTATCATCATTATAAACTAAAGTAAATACCTCTGTAATACCTCTGTTACTTACTTAGGGTTGCAAAATCTTTTCCATTTTTATATGTAATAAATTAAAACAAAAATGAGGAGAGGAATCGCAACCTTCTTAATTCTGCCGGCCTTGGTCTTCCTGCTGAACGTGTTGCTCTTCAACATCTTCTCTTCTCTTCTTTGCTGAAGATTTCTGCCTCCAAATGCTTAGCCCTTATCTTTAAACTTGAAGTGGGAGTGTGGAGGCAGCAAAGAATCAAATTAATATAAATTATTGAAAAATTAAACAAAACCGAGTGAACGCCTTCTTCTTCTTCAGTCTTCTTCTGCCATTTAAAACCTAATAATTGCCCAACCCAGCCCAGCCCAATCACTTACCTATTCCTTTTTTGGTTAATTGCATCAAAACATCCCTAAATTATACTTCAAATGTTATAATTAAGTCCTTAAAGTATTAATATCGTATAAATTAAGTACTTAGACATTAAACGCTAGCTCGAATATAACGTGTGAATCAAATATTGAATATATATGGCTTAGTTATTATAACTATTACAAAGAAAGAAATAGTCCTAAATTTTAATATTTAGATGTTTAAAATTTAATTTATTATAAGCAAATAAAAGGACTTGATTGATTGATTGATTTAATATGATACCATGAGCCCTCAATTAGATGGTTTTAAAATTTGGAATGAAAGTAATTAACCAAAAGTAAAAATAATACCTTTCAATTTGCCATTTATTATATGCACCCATTTATGTAATTTTTCCAAGCCCAACATCGTTGGGAAAGAGAAAGAAACAGTAGGGTAAGCAAAATCAAAGAGAGTCATGTCGACCCTGAAAGAAATCCTAACCCGCCGTCCAGTGGCGGCCACCATCAGGTTGACTGTACCGGCGGGAGGAGCACGACCCGCACCCCCAGTAGGTCCAGCCCTGGGTCAGTACCGACTTAATCTAATGGCCTTCTGCAAAGACTTCAACGCCCGAACCCAAAAGTACAAGCCCGACACCCCCATGTCTGTCACTATCACCGCCTTCAAAGACAACACCTTTGAGTTCACTGTCAAGTCTCCATCCGTCACCTGGTACTTGAAGAAGGCAGCAGGTATCGAGTCCGGAAGCAGCCGGCCTGGCCACGTGGTCGCTACCACTCTGTCCGTCAGACATATTTACGAGATTGCCAAGATTAAGCAATCCGATCCATATTGTCAGTACATGTCCCTGGAGAGTATTTGTAAGTCCATTATTGGGACTGCTAATACCATGGGGATTAAGGTGGTGAAGGACTTGGATTAGATTCTTCATTTACTCTTCAATCTAAAAAAAGATGGTAATGTTCTTCTTAGCTTTTGGATTTGATGCATCTTAGCTGTTCGACATATTGTCTGTGTTGAAAAACCTTGAAACGTTTTTGTTGGATGAATTTCTGCAACTTTCAAACATTATATTAATTCACTGCATCACTTCTCAATTGTTATTTTCAATATCCAAAATTTTCAAGTAAATTATATACCCCTAGTCCTACGATTATGGTTGCATTATACTTTGATCATTACATGTTTGCACTCCTAAGCTAGGCTACTCGAATTTGGTGTAAATGTCAGACATATGTATGCATTAGACATTTCTAAAGTTTTGGGACACGATGGCTTGTATGTATGATGAGAAAAATATAAAATTGGAGTCGTATGGTTATATTAAACTAGAGTTGGAGAGTTTCAGCGTTGTCAACCATAGAAGCCAAACTTAATGTAAAATCGCTTCTTTCAAGACTTGCATCCTTATGTTCATGATCAAATTCACTTTTTAACACTAGACCAGACCAGAAATCAGCCCAAGCAACCTTCCAGTAGCCTTGAAAGCTCCTAAATTTCACCCACTCTCAATCCTCTTACAACTGCTCCAAAAATACCCATGTTCTTAAATAATTTTCTATTCGATGCTGCACCTTCTTGTTAAGGAAGATGATGATTTGGCTAGGGCTTTTATTGTTTGCCTATGTTTTTAAACTTTTGTAAGTCATCAAATCTAGCGCTGTAGTGTAAAACCAGACACTCTGGCGCTTTGATTCATGCTTTATAAAAATTCTCTGCAATGCTGGTGTCATTTAGCTGAAGCCTTGTAGAGAAAGTTGAGAGCAAGGGAGGTGTTTGTTTGAGAAGGGTTATTATCCAATAGCTAAGGTGAAAGTGGAGCAAAGCTGCCTCCCAAATGCTGACAGTTACAATATAATAATAATCTGTGAGTGTGCCATGTTCGATTGTGGTGTGGAGATATTCAGTTAAAATGAAGACAGATGGGATCAGTTAGAAGTTATTTCACATGCATGAGGAAGGGAGGATGGAATGTTGTGTCAGCGCCGCATATTAGTCCTTGTAATTCTGTGTTGTGGTGTTTATAGGAGAAATGTTTGGAGGGAGAGCTAGATTTTCTTTTCGATATGCAAACTCAACTTATTTCCAGGAAACGTTAATACGACTGAGCATTGGGGTTCTGCGAGTAAGGTCTTGAAATCATTCCACATTGATTACTCTAGGGTGGACTGAAGACAAAAAGTTACTTTTCTCTCATGGGATGACTATTTTTGAAAGAAAACTCCAAGAATTGTTTTCACCTTTGAAATATACAATACTTCATCGTGGGCACAAATGGCCTGGAAAAGATGGGACGCGGACAGTGTTGCTGAGTTGATGATTGATATGGTTGACTTGGCTGTGTTTATTGTTTTGAAGGAATAGGGCAATTGTAGTCAGTAACAAGATACAAAGAGTTTGGGAAAGTGTTGGGCTTGTGCATGGCCCTCTTTTTTTTCTTTTGCTGTACGGAGAATTTGGAATTGCGGGATACCTTATTACCTGTGCTTGTGGTGAAGAAACTTTGTTTTGTTTTGTTTTTGTTTTGGCTATATATATTACTACTACTGTACGTAGATTGTTGTAGAACAACCAAATATCAATCAGTTGATCAACTTTCAAATCTCCAAGGTAATATTAAAAAAAAATTGCCACCAAGTGTAGGCCACATGAGATCTTTTGTGCTATCAAACCTAACACCATTAGCACAAAATCATCCTCTACTCCATGCCATCAGGAAGACACATTCAGCTAATATAAATATATACTAAAAAAGAAAACCAGAAACCGTAACAAAAGAACTGAGTGCATGAGAAATGAGTTTATACAAATTTTAGATTCGATATCGCGTACAATGATTATTACCAACTACTTTGAAACAACAACATCTCGTGAGTCTAAACCTGTCCATGAACAAGGATGATTGAAGCTTCTACAACTAAAAACAACCAGTTCAAAGGAAAGACAACGAACAACGGTATAAAGTCGCAGAAAAGAAAAAAAAAAAAAAAAAAAAACAATGAAGACACTGCCACAACCACTCCATTATCAGTCGCTATTTAATACTAATAAAAGAATCAAAGCCGCCACACAAATGACCAAAATCTCCTTCACCTACAAGGCTTAGCATGATAACCACAACCCCATTAGTCCATTTAATCCAATTTATATTATATTATATACTTTTATATCTAAAACGCACTCCATTTATTGGCATCTCTCCTTGGTGTCTGACTCTCCAGTGATGTCCTAAATGGCCCCGTTGACCCAAATGGATCAGCATCATCGAACGATGAGAACTCGTGACCATGATCAAACCCTGTAGTGCTTCGCATAGAATCAAACCTCGTTACCGAATGTCTTGGAGATTTGTTTAGCCCACTCTCAGGTTGATCACTTGCATTAAATGAATCAAACCTCAATGGGGGGAACCCATAACCCTGATCGAAGTCTGTTGAGCTGCGCATGGAATCAAACCTGTCAAAGGTGCGGGATTGAAACAATCCACCATCTTGCATGTTGAATGAATCAGACCTAGAGAAGCTGTCAAACGAGTAACCATCTGATCCTTCACCAAAACCCTGTTGGGATCTCCCATAATGATAAGCAGGGGTGCTTGGAACAGAATCTGCAAAAATAGATGAGCTCTTCCCCATGAACATGTTATCTGCATAGGCAGGAGTGCTTGGAACAGAATCTGCAAATATGGATGAACCCTTCCCCTTGAACAAGTTATCTGCATAGGCAGGAGTGCTTGGAACAGAATCTCCAAATATGGATAAACCCTGACCCTTAAACAAGTTATCTGCATAGGCCGGAGTGCTTGGAACAGAATCTGCAAAAACAGATGAGCCCTTCCCCTGGAACATGTTATCTGCATAAGCAGGGGTGCTTGGAACAGATTCCCCAAAAACAGATGAGCTCTTCCCTTGGAACATGTCACCTGCGTAGGCAGGGGTGCTTGGAACAGAATCTGCAAACAATGGACCTTTCCCTGGGAATAAGTTTTCAGACTGTGAGGACTGAGTTTTTATGGGCTTTATGTTGAAGCCGCCAAGACCAAATATAGAGTTATCATCATGCCTCTCAGGATCCATCTCCTGCAAGAAAAGTTCTCTTTAGACCAATTTGTGATTCTCAATAAAATTCTGACAAATCAATCTTTTCAGATAGTGTTTGGGAATTAGGACTTTAGGGTTTGGAATGAATTTGAAATCCTTAAAATATTTTTGGATTTGGCAAATCCATGTTTTTTATACTTTTCTAATATATATTAGATTGAATCTCAACTAATTTGTCTATAGTATATGCATTTCATTATTACCATTTACATAATAAATGAAATCCAAAATTTTCAAATCCAAGTTCCCAAAAGGAGCATCAAGAAACAAACATCCATTAAGAAAAATATTGAAATCAAGACAAGCAAAAGAAACTGGCATCCAAGAGAGAAAACAATACATGGTTTCCTTTGATAAACTAAGTCGACACTAAATGGTCCTGAGATATTAAACTAGAAAATGTTGGCACTACTCAGCCTCGGCCAAAAAACCAAAAAAAGAAAAAATCATCATAACTGAAACATAATTCTTTTTCATTGGCAGTAGAACTGAAACAAATAAATGACCAAGAAAACCCAAGCCAAATAGAGAAAATAGGTTTCATTATCTTGATTTGACTTGAGAGAGAAAACAACATGCAGTTTAATCTGAATGAGTGCTGAAAGATAAAAAATCTGCTTACCGTGCCACGTTCACTGTCAAAGCCCCAAATTGGATTTGTATGCTGAGAATCAAAATTTCCCCAGCTAGGTTCATCAAAACCCTTGTCCTCAGAAAATAAAGATTCGGCACCACCCTGATCACTGTAGAGGTAAATCACCAGTCAGTCAAGACACCTTAAGCTAAACATCAAAGACTTAAGAAAGAAAAAAGGAAAAAGAAAACAAATCCCTACTGCACAACCATGTGTAGGTTCACTGCTTGCAGAAATTAGATGCAAGAGGAATAGTTGCTGGAGAACTACATAATATTGCAAACTAAACAACATACCTTCTAGACTCTTTAGCGAGAGCTGAGCTATCATTACCACCAGTTTTCTTGGCACGGGGAGATTCATAAGGATCACTCGCCTTCTGAGCATGGGGAGAACCCTCACCACCACTACTCGTCACATGGGAATCCTGGAATTCTTGAGCTTGCGTATCTGTTGTAACAGCTGGATTTCCAGATGAACTTTTTGCCACGCCATCCTCACTGTGGTCAACTGCAAAGTCTTTCTCAGGTATCCTTTCACTTGTATCTGGAACCTTGTCTGAGTTAGCATCAGCAGCTGTCTCTTTTTGAACTAATGAAGATTTTGGTTTTGGAGGGGCTATGACATTTTGCACATCAAGTGTGAGCTCCTTTACAAACGTGAATCCTAGAAGGAGAAGTATGATTCATCAGAATACTATACGCCGTATTCAGAAGAAAGCACCATATCAAATTTTATGTAAAGGGCATGCCAAATCCATTCTTGAATGTGGTTCAACAAACGCTAGGTTGGACATCAAAGGATAAGCCCTACAGGCACATACCTTCATCTTCAAACTTGTCCCAATCTTCATCCCAATCAGCTGCGCCTTCTTGGATTCCAGGTTGCCAGCCTAAGAAAAGTTGACAATAAAGTGAAAAATCTTTTAGGTATGTGTTTATAAAAAATAAACATGAGTTTAGCTGCATAATGAATTGTTTAAAAAAAAAAACCAGCCTGATTTAGAAACCAAAATCAACTAAAGCTCTCTAGATATCTTAAATTTACAATATGAAAAAGGAAAGGGGGGGGACTTGCAAGCATATTCAGCTCAATGCAAATTAAAAGACAAATAAAAAGTGACATGATTATATTTGTATCACATAATACTTCTTGAGGAGATTAAGAATGGTAGCATAAACAGAACAGAACAAACCACAAACTAAACCAACAAGTATTATTCCCAATATAGTTGGGATCGGCTAAAAGAACCACGACATAGAAATATTTACATTTGAGTACACGATTCCTCCTCCATAAATCATTCTAATCGACCACCACAGTGTCTTCAAGGTCTATTCATATCATTATTAACCTCCAACCATGTCTTTTATGTATTTATTTATCAATTCCAGTTCAACCTTTTACCCTGTTCATTGTCAGTTTTCTCCATCCTTCTAAGATATGCATTCTATGTGGCCATACCTTATCTTCTACAGGAATCATTCTAACTTGAAGACAAATATCCTCATTTCTATTATAATCCTTCCTACATCAATCTTAACATTTGAATCCCTCGATATGCATTCAACCTTTCTAACTTTGTTCCTTTCTATATCCACTTCAGCCTTTTACCCTTTGCAACAATTTGCTCCATCTTTCTAACATACGCATCCCCTCAATTTGCATCATATGTGGCCATACCTTATCATCTACAGGAATCATCCCATTTGGACAAAATACCATCATTTCTAGTGTTCATCTCCAAAAGATAGGGAAAAAGAGGTACTGGTACTGCAGATATAATTTCTGATAAAGAAGTCCCTTGGCAGGAACATCATAGAATATCCAGGAAGTACATTGCTCAACCAAATAAGCCCAGACATCATATAATAATATAACAAACATATATGAAGAGGAAATAATACCAAATGGAAGCTCAACAAGTGAAGTCGGTTTAGCACGTAATCCATATTGTTTGCAACGCTCATTAACAGACTTCACTAATTCCTCCAGACTTGATTGTATATGATTAGCGCGATCCTACACAAGCCAACAGAAACCATGCTCTTACATACAAGTTTCAGTTTCCATGACCAAATCTAGTTAATTACAATTAGATAATACCTCGAGAGCACCATCCTTACTGTCTCCTTGTTCTAATTTGACAATTGCCTGATACAATTCCATTTTTTTCTCCTGCAAGTGATTGAAGTCAATCTATCAGAAACTTCAAATAGAAACAAAGCACACGAAAATTTTCAGCACAAGGAAACTCAAGCATGGCTATGAAGCCAATCAACCATTAGCTATTACTCAACGCATAGGAAATTCCTAAATACCTGAATATCACGAAACGTGGACTCCTCAATGGTTAACCTAGAGGCTACATCTCCAGACAACCTGTATTTCTCTTCATACTTCTTTGACAACGCTTCAACCTGGAATACAGAATAATTTAACCACCCAATAACAAAAAAACCACATGGAAAGTAGAATTGAATTGTGGAACATTGAAAATAAAAAGCACAGTACCTCTCGTTTGTCAGCAGAGGCTCTTTCAGTAATCTCATTAAGTCGATTGTCACATCTGCTTTTATATAAAATCTATTTCCAAGTGGCAACAAAAGGGCAACAAATCAGTAGTCTGAAGATGCAACATCAAATACACCAAAAAGAAACATATGCATTTAGCAAAAATATAGTTCAAAGATGATTCCCGCCTAAAGCATTCTTAAGTCTTTAGCAAACTAGCATTCTAGTAGATTAGGGTTTGTGTAATCCCAAAGAGGTCAACTATAGTTGAAAGATGTACAGACAAAAGGAGCATACTCACAAGTTCCTGCATCTTAGCACGGAAGAATTCAATCTTTGCTCTTGAATCTTGTATCTCCTTTTCCAGCTCTTCAACCTTCAAAAGAAGGGAAAAAAAATTGAGGCTGACTTGAACAAATATCTAGAGAAGATAATACCAGGCATTTTGGAGAAAATAGAGCCTCAAAAGAAGAAATTAAATGAGAACAGTTTATACTGTATCACATTTCACAAGAAATTTCCTAGACAGAGTTACTTCAGCCACCTCTCAAGAATAGTTAACAATAAGAGATGTACTAACCAACTAAGTGCAGGACAGCCCTAAACCTGAGATCACATTTATAGCGTTGATTGAGGAAAAAAGAATTAAAATATAAAGAAATTTCAAGGAAATTAAATACAAACGAATCAAAAATGGGAAAGGGTTGGGGGTGGGCGTTTCAATAAATTCCATATTAGCCACTTGAACATAGCAAGTAACGGAGAAAAAGAGGAAATGCCTTTTTATTTGCTTCTGTTGCCTCTTTGAATTTTGAGTTAAGAGCATCTTGCTCCTCTTGGCTAAGTTGATCTACAAGGTTCTTTTCCAGAACTGGAACCTTGGACTTTTGCTGAGTGGGCAGCAGCTGTGCATCAGTCTGAGGAACTGGCCCTGGCCTTGGTGGTCTTCCCCTAGCAGAAGGTAAAGGTGGCCGCGGAGCACTACTAGCTTGTGGTTGCTGGAAACCTATTGCAGATGTTTTCGTAAAAGGAGATAATCCATGAAGAAAACATGGAAAAGCAAAATACAGAATAAATATGACACAATAGGGAAAGAATACCATGAGCAGGCCTCCAAGCTACATTTCCGTATGAAGCTGGAGGATGACCTGGGGTGGACAATAGAGTTTCATCAGATATGATGGTATTTGGAAGCACAGAAGGAAGAGGGCGGCCTTCTCTATAGCGTTCCATTAAATAAAGTGCAGTACAAAACTCTCTCAAAGAAAGCATGCTGTCATTATCTCGATCAGATAGGTCCCACACCTGCTTCAAGACCTCTGAAACACCAATAAGTAATATCAGAATGACCATCATGTCATAAAGTGGCACAAGTTGCCTTTCAAAAGAAACACAAAAATATTTCTGAAAGTAAGAGATGTATAAGATTCTAAAAAAGTGGTGTAAGTGCTCATAAGAGAAAAAATAAATAGAGTGAAAAGAAGAGAGAAAAAGGTTAATGTCCTAAAAATGAACTAATTTGGTTTCTACTATATAAATTTTTAAACAAATTTTACTGAAAATATTTTGTTAAAATGGTTTCCAAACTGAGTAACCCAAAGCATATGAAAAGAATAAAAATCATTTAAGATCGATGTTCTCAATGATATATCAAACAAGTCCTTACATCAATAACACCTCCAGTAATCAAATTGATTGATGTAAACCAAAGAAACTGGCTATCTTTAGAATGAGGAAGAAGGCAAACCAGAAGGAAAAAGAACACATACACACAGAAAGAGAATATAATAAATCCATTAACTAAAACTGGTAATGAAAGAGAGAACAAAGGTCTTTGAACAGAAAACAAATCTTAATTTTCAATTTTGTTTCCCAAAATCTTACTTTGGCCTTCTTTTTAATTTTTCTTCCTTTTTCTCTCCTTAAAATTACATATAACCTCATTTAACAATACACTAAACTTACTGAATACAGTGGCCTGACCATTTAAAATTAACAGCTCCAAATAAGAATGATAGATTAACATTTCATCAATCAATGGTAGAATCCATCATTTTACAACAACCCTACCTGCCTATCATGCATTTAAGAATTACTGCAAAGCAATTTTTAATATTTCTTTACTCATTCTGAAAGTTTCAAAAGAAACAAAGAAAACTTTATGCACAAAGTCTACTTCTCTGACCTATTGGCTTGGGCCCTATCACTTCAAAATGAACTCTTGTTTTCCATTGATCTCAATATCATGATTTCATTTTTCATTTTTACTAAATTTCTGTTTCATCAAGGATTTTTGTTTATTTTGGCCATTAATACCAGCCATGAATTTTTCGAGATGCTAAAAATTTTATGTTTCATGATTCCACAAGAAGATATTCACTCTAAATAAACTCAGAGAGCAGTACCAAGAATAGAGGTACTTGTATAGATGGAGCCTTGAAAGAAGTGATATCAACTGATCAGTTAAAATAATAAAAAAGAATCTCATCTTTAGACTTATAAGTAGTTAAAAAGATTTGTGAATAGCTGTTAAAAAGAAATATCTAAAAAAAAAAAATTTAATGATCTGCCAGTTATTGCAGACTCCACATGATCTATTGCACTATCACCATAAGATTGCAAAAACAAAAGGTACTTAACCAGCAACTGAGCTAGCAGATATAAACCAAAAGCTGACAATCACTTATAGCCTACCTCTTGGAAGCCTCCAGCTTAAGAACAGATTGCGAGCCTGATCACCAGTAATTTTTCCATCTCTATCAGCGTCAACTTGTACAAATACTTTTGTATACTTCTGTATATCAGATTGAGTCATCTTTGGCCATGGGGGTTGAGACTGAGTTGACTGACCAGAAGCCAAGTTCCCAGGTCCAGTAGGAAACCCAGATGAACCAGGTGCAGCATTGCTTTGAACTGCAACCTGCTGGTACTGTCTTCCTGTTGGATGACCCGGGTGATACTGGCCACCCACAGATTGTTGAGAAAGTGTACCCTGCAAAGGCTCAGCTGGGCTTGACTTAGCAGGAGGATGGGACCCAGAAGCTGGAACAGACGTTGAAACGGTGGAGCTAGTTGCAGACGACGTGGTTGCCAAAGAAATTTGCTTTGATTGCAATGAAGTTGCTGAGAAGACATCACCAAAAAGAGAGTCAGAGGCAAACCCATTTCCTGAAACAACCAATGCCTTGGGATTGTCAGCTCCTGACTGGCTGGATGGTATGGATGAATCTTTCGGGTTTGGAGCAGTAGAGGATATCTGCACAGGAGTTGCTTGTGGTCTCAGTTGCATAGAAGATGTCAACGCCGAAGCTGTAAGCCCAAATCCTTGGCTTGTAGAAGGACTACCACTTCGGTTATGAACTTGGTTACTGACACCGGTTGGGAATCCACTTCCACTTTGCCAATTAGTTGAGGAGTTTGATGTTGGAAGACGAGGAGGAGCCACCATGTTACTTCCCCTCAGCATGCCTTCTGCAGGAAGTGCTACTTGGGTTTGTGATGCAGTGCTGGGAGGCATGGTTTGAGATGGCCTTGCAACCTGACTTTGCAGCGGTTGTACATACTGCTGATTCACACCCACATTGCCAAGGCCAGGTGCCCCTTTGAGGCCAAAATTTTGGGATGGTACAGATGCATTGCCACTGGCCTGTGAAGGAACTGTAGCTACCTTAGGCTGAGGTGCGGGTGTGGCTGCAATGTTTATCTGGGGAGCAGGAATCTTAGCAGAAGCATGGCCATACAGTGCAGCTTTGACAATATCTGGTGTCAGTTCTCGCTTACTTTGTGCCACAGTTACGAGTTTAAGGGCATTATAAAATTCTTGTCTACCAAGATAACCCAGTTTCTTCTGGTCAGCATACATCCACACCTGCACGGATCAGAAGAAAAATAAACACTCAAGTAACTGCAACAAAAGCTATGTTTCTGCATACTAAGAGCTCCCTAAGTAAAGCAGATACAAGAATTCTCCAAAAAAATCTCCAAACCACTGCTTCGTGTTTCAGAATTTAAAAAATCCGACAGTTAAAACGAAAAACAAAATCAATAACATTTGCGAATTGAAATCAGATTGGGTTGTTAAGAATAGTGTATGTTTCTGCATACTAAGAGCTCCCTAAGTAAAGCAGATACAAGAATTCTCCAAAAAAATCTCCAAACCACTGCTTCGTGTTTCAGAATTTAAAAAATCCGACAGTTAAAACGAAAAACAAAATCAATAACATTTGCGAATTGAAATCAGATTGGGTTGTTAAGATTAGTGTAAACCCTATGTCAATTATGTGTTTTCCGTCACCCTTTTCTCTCAATCGTCAGATATTTGCCAACATCCAAAAGCAACAAATATGAACGGCTGAATCGGGGGAAAAACTCCAAAAGGATTCCACTGGCAGTTAGCCGATCGATTCGAGCCAAATCTGATATAGTCCAACATTTTCAATAACCAATAGCAGCTAACCCTAATTAAAGAGAAACATTGTAAAATTGACGGAATGAAAAAAAAATCAAATCTGATCTATGCCTCGGAGCCACCAAAGAAGAAAGGTAAGATGTCAATATGTAGGAGAAATGTGAAAACAAAGAGGGAAATGACCTGAGCGAGAACGTGTTTGGGCAAATTGGAGCCTTGAAAAAATGCAACAGCCTCGGCTCCACTGATCTGGCCGTCGCCGTCCAAATCCGCTTTCCTAAAATAAGCATCGAACAGATCGGTCTGGTTTTGCGCCGCCATTCTTCAATTTCCAGTCAACCCGATTATTTATGCAGCGACCACCAAGCTGGGATTTGAATTTCAATTTGTATTCAAATCCACGAAAACATGGAACAAAAACGAAATCAGAATCAGACGGGAAATGGATCAATAACCATAGACCATCCAGTTCCTCACTTGAAACATTAAACATCAAACTTCAAAAGGCGATGCCAGAGACCAACGAAAGAGAGTGGCCTTTTTTTTTTTTTTTTTTTTTCCTTTTTATCTATATTTCTTCCCTTCGTTGATGGCTGTTTGTGCAGTGCACCGGAGGAGAATCAATAATAAAAATTTAAAAATAATAATAATAAGAAGAAAAAAAGATTAAAAGCTAAAGGCCTAAGCCAGGCCCACGTTTCGACACGAGGATTGGCTTGGGTTGCAAGCGACGTCGTTTGTGTTGTATTACTGACTGCACGAGTAATTTTGGTTTTGGATGGCCATTTGCCAGCCAATTTGATCAGTGCCAACTGGTTCCTTTTCGGATAGTGATATTCTGATATCTTAACTTAAAATTCTAATAGCAATTTATATTATTATAAGTTTGTATTTAATGCGTGAATCATATTAAAATGCAGAATTATTTTTCATTTTTCTTGAATCTGTATCATCAACGGGTTAGTAATTTAATTAAAGAAATTACAAAAATATTTTTTATAGTTAAAATAAATTATATTATTCGAAGACACTTTAATTATATAGAAAACATTTTTTTTGAGTTGATATCATGCATGAGATGAAGGGCTTCAAAGCATTGTTTACTGACCGAGTTAATAATTGGAGGGTGTCTGGTAGCATGTCGTCTCTACATTTTAAGTTTACTGACCGAGTTAAGAATTGGAACAAAGAGGTTTATAGTCATATTTTTACTCGTAAAAAGCTCTTGTCTCGTAAACTGGAACAAATTGAGATTGAACGTGATAGAACCAACTCGGAGTTTCTTAAGCAAGTCGAGATGGATGTGAGAGAGGAATTGTAGAATGTGCTACATCATGAAGAGGTTCTTTGGCGGCAAAAGGCGCGTTGTGATTGGTTGGTTTTGGGGGACCGCAACACAAAATTCTTTCACTCGCGCACTTTGAGAAGATGTAAACAGAATAGAATTACTGCTTTGAAAAATGGCTTGGGTGAGTGGATTATGGATGATGATCAACTGAAGCTTGAAGCGGTTAATTTTTACTCTAATTTGTATGGCGAGCATCCTGGGCCAAGGAGAGATTTTCCATCTGTTGCTTGTCCGTGCCTTAAAGATGAGGATTTTAATATCCTTAACAGACGAGTGTCGAATGAGAAAATTAAAGCCGCTCTTTTTGATATGGTACCCTTGATGGCTCCAGGGAGTGAAGGTTATCATGCCTTGTTTTATCAAAGTTAGTGGGATCATGTTGGTAACTCGGTCTATACGTGGGTTAATGAGGTCTTTGAAGGAAAAAAAACATTGATTTGGAGTTAAATAATTCCTTTATTGTGCTTATCCCAAAATTTTAGAATCCTATAGATTTCTCTCAATGCCGACCGATCAGCTTATGTTACATTCTTTATAAGCTGGTCATGAAGATTATTACCAATCGATTTAAAGTGGTCTTTTTGAGACTTTTAGCTCTTGAGCAAGTTGGTTTTGTTGCAGGACGGAACATCACTGATAACATTATCGTTGCTGAAGAGGTTATTCATTCCATGAGAGGTACATAGAAAACAGGAAATGGCATCGTTCCAAGCTACAGGTATTCCTGTTTTTTTACAAAATGTTATTATGTCTGCAATTTTTAGCTCTACTATGTAGGTTTTGTGGAATGGTGTCCCAACTCAGAAATTTCAACCAGTTAGGGGTGTTCGTCAGGGATGTCTGTTATCTCCTTATCTATTTACTTCTGCATGGAGTGGTTAGGTCATAGTATCCATAATGCTATTGATGTTGGTAGTTGGTCTCCTATTAGGTTGTCTCGTGGTGGTCCACCGTTATCTCATCTTTTCTTTGCTGATGACTTGATACTTTTTGGTCATGTTGATAATAATCAAGCTCGAGTCATTAAAAGCATTTTGGATGAGTTTTGTGACTATTCAAGGCATCGGATTAATTTGCGAAAGACTAATATCTTTTCCTCAAAAAGTGTGGACAACAACCTGGAGGCGTATAAGTAATTTCTTTGGTTTTCAAAAAGTTGCTAATTTGGGGTATTATCTTGGAGTACCACTTTTTCATGACAAGGTCACTAGCAGCACTTTGCGTTTCATGGTGAAAAGGGTGCGTAGTAAATTGTCTAGCTGAGATGCCAATCAACTTTCTTTAGTTGGAAGGGTTACTTTGGCACAATCTATTCTTCCTTCGATTCCCAGTTATTTTATGCAGACAATGATGGTTCCCAAAGGTGTTTGCGATGAGATTGAGCGCATAGTTCAGAAATTTATCTGGGGAGTTCATAACGGCAGCTCAAAGATGGCATTGGTTAGTTAAGATTCAATGTGCCAACCTAAGTCTCACGGAGGTCTTGGTCTTAGACAATTGAAAGACTACAATACCTCTTTCATGATGAAGGTTGGTTTTAACATCATTTCTAATACCAATGCCCTCTAGATTCAGGTGCTTCGGTCAAAATATAGTCCCTAGTGGTTTACCAGAAGATTTATCAAGGAGTCGGTGTTCCTTTTTATGGAGATCCATTTCCAAGGTATGGCCTCTCATTTGTGAGAACCTGACCTGGTCAGTCGGTGACGGAAATAGTATCAAATGCTGACAAGACCCCTAAATTCCTAATTGGGGTCCCTTATTAAATTTTATCCCTTATTATGCTAACCTTTTTCTAGATTGTTCCCTTAGTAGTATGGTTACAGGTGATGGCTCTTGGAACTTGGAACTTTTCAGGCTTTAGGTACCCGAGGAGATTATCAACAAAATAATAGGTGTACCACCACCACATCCTTCGTTAGGTCCTGATAGAATTATTTGGGGAGCTACCTTGACTGGTTCTTTCTCTCTCTAAAGCGCTTACGAGAAGGTTCGTGAAGGCACTTTTAATTTAAAAGAGCGGCTCTGGGAAATACCTTGGAAGTTTCAAGGCCCTCATCGGATTCATTTTTTCATTTGGCTGGCTCTAAAGCAACGTCTCTTAACAAACACTGAAAGGGTAAGGTGCGGCTTTGGGAGTAGCAGTACTTGTAGCCTTTGTGGACATGATTATGAGGATGTTTTGCATATACTCAGATATTGTAATACTGCCAGAGGCATTTGGGATAAGCTTATTCCATAGCAAGGTCTTTCTAATTTCTACACTGGTTCTCTTCTTGACTGGATGAGGAACAATTTTCAGAGCAATTTTTCTTCCTCTTTGGATGGAATCGATTAGCCATGTCCCTTTGGGATTATCGTGTGATGTATCTGGAAAAATCACAACTTGTTTATTTTCCAAGACATTTCATGGAGTGTCGACGAGATCATTAAAATCTCGTACAGTTGGGTAAAATAATATTCCTCTAATTCAAGGATTTCCTCTCATAAAGCACGAAGTCATCTTCATAATTGGTATTTACCTAACAACTGGGTGAATCTGAGCACAGATGGTTCGATGAGATTTGATGAAGGCTTCGTTGCAGATGGTGGCTGTGTAAGAGATCATAATGGTGAGTGGTGTTAGAATTGTAAAATAAATCTAAAATAAAACTTAATAAACCAGGATCTATCATGTCAAATCATCAAGAATAAAACTAGATGTGGAAGTTATAACATCCCTTACTCGTGTCCGAAGCTGAGACTAGGCTTGAGGCATTATCTAACTAATCTCACTTGATATCTCCGAACGGGCTATAAAATTTCAATTAAACCCAACCCTTGCTAAAACTCGGCCCATGAGGCCCTATGCATACCTCCGAGAGGTTTTGGAATCAATCAACTTTCATGAGTGTGGAAAACTTTTCCTCAAAATAGGGGCCACACGCCCATGTTGGTCTGGGGACACGCCCGTGTCTTCCGCCCATGATCGATCCTGACCAAAACACACGGCCTAGATACTCCAGTGCCTTCTATCCGTGGTCGATCCTGACCAAAACACACGGCATAGGCACGACCGTGTCTTCTACCCGTGAAGCTCTCTGACTATGACATCATCAACCCTTAATTAGCGCATAGCCAAAGTACATGCTTGTGTGGCTGGCCCGTGGTCACCTCTGATTGATCCACACGCCCATGTGCTACAACCGTGTGGCAATTTAAATTCCAAATCCTAGGTGCAGACTTCACACGGCCTGGGCACACGCCCATGGATTGGCTGTTTGTTATACACGGCCTAGACACACGCCCATGTGCCTATCCATATGGACAAGAACAAGAGTATTTGCCGAGCTCTTTTCATCCCCTTGGTTCAAACCATATGAATCCGTTCAACTTATCAATAAACAACTCATAACCCAAAGTCACATCTAAGAACTCATCAAGACATACATACACAAGGGCATACACTTCATGAAAATTCATCTTCATTAAGCAAAAGGATATACCAAGTATTGGCCTAACTTATAGGGCCATTTACAAAAGGACTTAGTAACATATATATATATAACTAACACTTTGACTAACAATTACAACTTAACAAAATACTCGAGTCCCATACATGCCATACTCAAAATAAGTCTAATTTGTTATACCAAAGTGATGTCGATAGTGTGATTTTCGAACTCCGACGATCCACGTTCCTCGAGTTATCTTGGCAATACTACAAGGAAAAAGGACAATGAAAGGGGTAAGCATAAAGCTTAGTAAGTTTGCATGGAAATAAATAGCAATAATAAGCTCATAATATAATCCATCCATGGCATTAACTAACCATACACAAGTCATAGGCTCCTTGCCACACGTATTTACAATTGCCCTTATTTAGCACATACCGTGCCACACCTTGTAATCGTTTCTTCCTGACTCATTTACGAGTACCTGTTTTCACTCAATCACATGACTTCAGTAAAATTCTCATTTCCACTTCTGTACTCATCTACTTATCCCCTTAATCACTAGAGATAGTCAAATACGCATATCCATCGTTATTCATGTAGGTACGAAGCCAATGCCACATCCCCGAGGTGGTCTTACATGGAGTCACTTCTAAATGCCAATGCCATATCCCAGATATGGTCTTATATGGATTTTCAAATTTAATATCGATGTCATATCCTGGATATGGTCTTATACAGAATCTCAACTCGGTGCCGAGGCCATGTCCCGGACATAGTCTTATATGGGATCTTATCTACTTCAAATCTCGATGATAGCATTTCCATATTCAATATTGTCCACTAGGACTACAACATCTCATTCAACATTAATTTCTCAATTTAGTAGAGCATTATGCATCAATATAATGCCAAGCATTCTCAAACATGCTAACATAAATATTGAATCTATCACATACAAACTTACCTCGATTTCAAAATGAGCAAACTCGTCAGTCTAGTCCGAGACTTTGTTCTTTCCCCAATCGAGGCGGATTCTCGATTCTTCTTGCTCTATAATAGCAATTTAACTCATTTTAACCAGCACATTAAATAAAGCATTTCAATAATCATTTTTAGGTAAAATTACTATTTTGCCCCTAGACTTTAGCAAAATGGTCATTTTGCCCCTAGGCTTGGAAATTAATTCTAATCACATTTCTACCTTCAACAAGCCTAGGTGGACATTTAATACTCTTATAGCTATCATCAAAACTCAACCTTTCACATAATTACTACAAATTTGTAACCTTTTCATTAAGGTCCAATTAGGTGATTTTAAGACAACACCATTCACAAAAGTTGTTCATCTAACAACTAAAACTCAATTTCTTCCATAAAAATGCAGCAAATAACAATGATAGCTCTCATGGTAAAACTCTAAACTTTTCACCATGTTGCACAATAGTCCCCTCATTTGAAAGCTTAAGCTTTAGGGGTCTCAAAAGTACAACTATTATCAAGAAAAGATCACTAGAACACTTACTTGTGAAGAGATGAGTTTTCTGAAATTTTTGAAGCTTTCTATCCTCTATTTGCTACAAATTTTCGATAGAAGAGTAAAGGAGAAAAGATGATATATTTTCTTTCCTTATTTTATTAATACTAGTCAAATTAGTCACTAACTTTCAACTACTTTGACCAATTTTGTCCATCTTTGTCTCCTATGATAGCCTATGGCCGGCCAAGTATTTAAAAAGGGCTAAATTGCCTTTTAAAGACCTCAATTTATCAATCTATGGCTATTTGGTACCTTTAGCCTATATAATGGAACTTTCGCACTTTATGCGATTTAGTCCCTTTTTGCGATTAAGCTAGAAATCGCTAAAATTATAGTACCAAAATTCTCATGTACATGTACCATCATGCTCTGACTCATAAACTGACATGAAAATAAATTTCTCTAATCTCGGATTATGATCCCAAGGTCACTGTTTCGACTAGTCCCTAAATCTGGCTGTTACAAAAGCATACCTGAATCCATGAATTTCTTGAATTTTTTCGAATCTTGGGGATTTGATCTTCCAAATTAGCACACAAGAGATGCAGAGAATATTTACTCTTTCCTAAGGATGAGATATTAGAAAAGATATCTTGTTTTGTAATTTAGGGACCATAACCCTAATATTTATAACCTTGGCATATTAGTTCTAATTCCTAATTAGCCCATCATTAATTAGAATTTGATTAGAACTCAATTACTAGAGTATCTACACATATTTGACCCATACTTTATTTAATAATTAAAGCCCAAATAAAATTTTAACCAAATTAGATCACTTTTAATTTGGGCTAACCTATCATGATAGTAAATAATAACATGTAATTACCCTTATTATATATGTGATGTCCATATTTTCCAACAAGTGGATCATTGGGTTCGCTAAATATTTGGGTAATTGCACTATTTTGGAGGCAGAGCTTTGGGGAATACTGGATGGGTTGAACCTTATTTTGGATAGGCGTTTTGAGAGAATCCTAATCTAAACTGATAGTATTGAAGCTATTAAGGTAATCCTAGAAGATTCTTCAGGGAACTCTAATTCTGCCTTAGCTAAGAAAATTCATCATATTTTGAAGAGGGTGGAGTAGTGGAAAATTCAGTATATTCCCAGAGAAGAAAACTTAATTGCTGATAGTCTGGCTAAGTCAATTCGTACTAGGAGACTAGGCTTAAGATTGTTTGAAGATCCTCTTTTGAGGGTCTAAGTCTTTTACTTTGTATCTTTATTTTTCCAACAAAAAAAAACCATAAAAATGTGCATATGATAGGATTTGAATATACATCCAATTATATTAGTAAAACCTTTAATTTACCATTCAGCTAAAGTTTTGTTTTAATATTTTTGTTTTATTATTCATACTTTATTACTTCCATCAATTGTATATATGATAAATACTTTTTTTCATTAAAAAAAAGGCCATCAATAGCCTTAAGACCTAGTGGTCCTTACATGAGCTTTCCCAATTTTATCTTCTAGCAGCGTCTTCCTAACAATAGACAAAGCGAAATTGAAAATAACTAACTCAAAATACTTTTAAACACACATTTGTGTTCTATATTTGTGGTTTTCACACGCATACACGTATGATAGGATTTCTAATATTAATAATGTGTTTGATTGAGTTGGTGTCACAAGCTAACTCCACACTGACTTAATATTAATGATAACATAATGATAAATAATTTAAACAAACATGGTTTTCTATATGTGTAGTTTCCACATTCATTCACATGTGATAATATTTCTTGTACTATTTATTAAGTGTTTTACTGAGTTGGTGTCACCCTCAACCGAGTTACCAACTCAATTAAGAAAATTACGAAAATATTTTTTCGTAATTAAAATAAGTTATATTATTCAAGGGTACTTTTAGTCTTTTTATTTAAAAAATAAAAATATACATATAGTAAAATTTGAACCCGAACCAATTGCATTAGTAAAACTTTCAATTTACCACTCAACTCAAACTTTATTTTAATATTTTTATTCTTTTTAATTTTTATACATTTGTGTTATATATTTGTTATTTCCACATGCATGTGCGTCTAATAGGATCTCTATTATAAATTAATTATTAAGTTTAAAATTATTTTTTTTTCATACATGGTGTCTTGTGATTCATTAAAAGTGTTTTTCGTGCACAACTATAAATTATAGGGATAAATCTCAAAATTACACGTAAATTTTGATTTAATGTGCAGTACTATACAAGAACTTTAATTTCATGCAATTTTTTACATTAATTTTTTATTCAATTTCATAAACTACTAATACTATTATTAATATAACACTATTTTAAGTTTACATATTGCGTACACAAATAATTAATTAATTTATTATAAAAATAAATTGATGTATTTATTTAAATTTATACTATTGATTCAAAATTAAAGTTCCATGTATGTTTTTGAACTACAATCAAAGTTTCACATATGTAATTACATCAAATCAATGTTCATATGTCAAATTACACATTGGATCAAAGTTCAAATATAAATTTTAAATTTATCCCTAAACTTGCAATTCTCTTTGCATAGCAAGTACAAAACGAAAAGTTGAGTGAGAAAATAACTCAACTGTTCCAATGAACCAAACCCAAAGAGGGAAAATCATGTTGTATTTCTCCTTCTCTAGCAGGAATCTCTTGTCATTAGGAGCGATGCAACATAACGCATAACTTTTATGTGTCATTTGGTTACTAGTGTAATAATATGAGGAAAAATTAATCTATTACATAAGTATTACAATAGTTACTTACAATAGTTAGACATGAAATAATGAATATTCAGTGCAAATTTAAACTTTAAATTGAAAAGATGAGTAAACACTCTTGTAAAAAATAAAACTTCTTCAAAATAAGCAAAAAAATTTCTCTTTGCTAAAAATAAGTCATGAGGCTGACTATATATTACCAATTGAAATAGTTTATTGCTAACTTATATATTAAAATATACACAAAAAATAATACTCCAATAAGGCGTAGCATTAGAGTTATATTTTGAAGCATATTTAAAGACAAAATCTAAGGGATTATAGAAAAACAACTAGAGAACGATTCTCTTGGTAGGAAGTTAGCTCTGGACAACACAGAAAAAAGAGGGAACGATTTACTTGCAAAGACAAGAAAAGGATGATGTAGAGTGTTTGATTTAAGTATTTCGTTGTTTTCTCTCTTGATTCTTTTTTTTAATGGATTTTCAACTCGTTCTAAAGAAGTCTTTTAAGTATTATCCATTTGGAGTTGGTGAAACCCTCTACGAGTTGGTATCATCTCCAATTGAAGTTTTGGTCTCTCTACTTTATAGATCACCTGAGTGCCTCTTTAGGTAGCCTAAAACACTCTTGCTTTCATAAAAAAAGGGGGGACAAAACCACCATTGAAAACTATATTAGACGTGTTGAGGGTTTTATTGTACTCTAGACAGACGGCACTTCGAATACTTCTCCTGTAACATCCTAGAATAAGGCCTAGAAGTTTAAGGCCTGGCAAACTGGGGTTCGCTAGTGGGCCTGGTGAGCTGTGATCGTTGTTTTGGGTTGAGAGTCAAAAGTAGAAGTAGTTAAAGGGTAATTATACCAAAATTAGGAAGTCAACTTACTTTTCTCTTCGTAACACCATCTATGCACACAACTCTTTCCCACTTCTACTGTGTCTAGGGTTTCCTAAGGACATCGAAACATGCCTATAAATTAAGCCATTTTCATTAAAAATTCATATTCTTTTGAACAATAAAACTCTCTAAAATTTCTTCACCGATTATCTTGTTGTCAAGTTTCCATGAAAACAAGAACCTATCACTTAGCTCTTAGGATTTAAGGTAATACTCTATTTCTTTATTCTGTAAGTAATTAAGAAAGGTTTGCAATGAAGGTAACTAGGTTCGCCAAAAAACTAGCATATGCCAACCTAGGTTCGCTTGTGTTTATGTATGATTTTTAATGTGCTTTGATTGTTAGTGACTTGTGTACGTTTGTGAAATTACTACTTATAAATGAATCATATGAGTTGCTAAACGAGTAAGATGATGCATGGTATGTATGCATGTGAAAGTAAATATGGAAGTGCATGAATTAGTTTAGGGAGTGAATGAATCTGGGTTAGTGTAATTGATGTTAAGTGAGGAATTTATCCATTTGTGATGCCTCTGATATGGTAAGTACATTGCTAATCGGACAGGCAGATCATGTTGATGATAGATATAATCATGGTTTAACCTTCGATGAAATGAAAATCAGACTAGTAGAACACAACATGAGGATGTGTAAGCCCATGTGGCTGAGTCCCATGGCATAATACGATAATAAAAATACTCATGGTGATGCCTCTAGTAAAATATGGACTAGGCCGGTAGATCATGACATAAAGTTACGTATAAGACCATGTAGGAGAAACCCCATGACAACCTTTGAGATTGTCCAATGGGACAGTAAACACATAATTCTTTGTGACACCTTCGTGGTGTGTTCTGTAAGGCCTTTATGGCGTATTTGATCAAGCCTGTGTGGCTTATTCTATGATATTTGTGTTACATAATCTGTAAGACCCTTGTGCCAAAGTTTGGTCGAACGCTTCTATGTCATGATCTAGGTAAACTTTGAGACTTCTTTGGAAACTAATGTGATGATAGAGAATTGATAAGTTTGATAATATTTCTACTTGGCTAGTCTTATAGCAGAATTTGAATATGATCCAAGTAAAACTTTTGAAAGAGTCTCCAGCAGTGTTATCTGAAGGGTGAATCCGCCATAGTAGTCTGTCAGTATAGGAAATCTGGCATATTCGTAACTATGAACAAGTACGTGATTGACAGTTTTGAGTTTGTCAACGCTATGTATTGAAGATATTTAAATTCTATTGTATCTGCCAATTTGAGGGCTTTACGCTATATAAAGGTTATCTAAAGTTTAAGTTGTCCGCAAAACTTAGCGTTCTCATGATATTTGATATGGTTGTCTGTAATTCTTTTAGATGATCTAGAACATTTAATCATCAGTATAAGTTTTGATTTAGGGTTGATGTAAGATATGATCTAATTGGTAATTTGATAGTTATCAAGCTCAGTATGAGAATCCGTTAAATGTAAGATCAGCTAGTTTAATTAAAGTATTTAGTATCCGTCTGAGTGAGAGTCTGCCAAAGAAGGTTCTATTTGGATATTCTTTGGAGGAGTACATTCGTTTTCCATGTAAGGAAATAAGGTCTGTACTGAGTGTTAAAATCTGGGATCAGTTCAAAGCGTGACTTGTGAATAGACTGATCAAGCATGAAAGTTGATGAATATGTATACGCTGTTATGGGAAAGTATCCGCCAAAGACAGAGATGGAACCCAAAGCCTTCAAGATGATTAATTCAATTAGAAATGCCTTAAGGTAATATGGAATCAAAGTTCACTAAGTTCGTTTGAACTTAGAGGTGTTTGTTTATGCTTCAAGTTCTGCTGTAAGAATAGGTATGCTAGGAGGGACCAAGCCAGGAGTGCACTTGAGTAGCAACAAGTTGGGATTTACTGATACGAACTCGATTCGATGATGATTCGAGTCGTTTTAGTTGCCCAATTGTGAACTTAAGTAAGCGTTGAATTAAATCGAAATAGGTTGGAAAAATGGAAAGATAAGTTTGAAAAGGCTGGAAGTTAGGTTTAAAGGTCTCAAAGATAGTTTAAAAGATGGATGGAAGGTGTTCGGCTAAGGCAAAGGCTGAACCAACAATATATAGGATTGTTGACCCAAGTCCTAAAAGCACTTAGATGGATAATAGTAGGTGAAAATAGCAAATAAAACCTTGACCCGCTATCTATTGAGATAGGAACCAAAGGTATAACGAATGCCACACTTTGGTAAGTGATAACTTCGGATAACAAGGAAAGAATGACGCCACAAGCTGAGCTTGATAAGTCATTTCAGTCCAAGAGAGAATAATGAGAGTTGAATTCTCACAAATAACAAAAGTTTATATACTTAGCAAAAGTCTCCAAAATAATTACAAAACAAACTATTTATAGGCTGAACATGTTCCAGCCGAATGGACACAAACTAATCAGCTTAAATAAGTTATTGATGAACTTAATTAAGCTAATTAAAACTAAAAGACCTTTGAGAAACTCTAACATATGTAATGGCTATGAACAACTTATTTAATCTTCCCAATCAGCTAATAATTAGCTCTAATGAGCTAAATGAATTTGATTCAATGTTTGATCAGCTAAAAAGGTTATAACAACCTTTTATTTCTTCTTGGGCAGCCGAATGGAAAACAACAACAATTGGCTTATATTTGGCAAACGAACAGCCTCTTTGTATGAATGCTTGAAGAAAACTGATTCAAGGTGTAAATGGATGAATTGGAACAACCATTAACACATAAAAATGTTTGGAAACTGAATTGCTTGTGTAATCAACTCCTTGTCCATTAAAATCTTCAAACGGTTACTTGAAATAAGCTCATAACAACTGCTGGCCCTTAATTCATCTTCATAACAGTTGAATTTATTCCTCTCTTTAAATGCCCATCCATGTAACAGCTAGTTCAAATGATTAATTCACCTATAAGCACAATGAAACAATTAAATGGCTGTAGCAAATTAATTAAGCTGGAACATATTAATTGCTGAAATTATTTAAACAACTAAATAAAATGAAAACAACTTAATTACTTAAACTAAAATAACTAAACACATTACTAAGACTCATTTAATACTTAAACTAAATATTATTTAAGTTTATTCCAGAAACTAAATGCATAAACTAAAGAAAGCTATAATTGAGCTAAACCGAATTAGATATTCCAGCAAATTGATGCACAAGCTAAAAACAAATAATGTGGAGCTCAATGAGCTAGGATGAGCTATAAACAAGCTAAATGAGCTTGTTTCAAGTTGCATGGAACACATAAGCTGGACATCCGTGATTGTTCGATTATTCCAGCAACGGTTTCCACCCCAATCTCAAACAATTAAAACCTACGCACAAGCAAACAAGCTGAAATTAAATTTCATTTTGCACTTGGGCCCCTCGTGTTTAGTCCAATCTCAGTGACGTCGAGTTGTGTCGTAACATGATGCGGTCGGGATCGCATCATACCCTCCCTCTTGAAGACAATTTGTCCTCAAATCGGGCCATTTGCTCGTGAAAAATTTTTCATCGTCACGAACACCTTTGTTCATGAACCCTCTCTCTTGAGATTCGAAAGCTTCATGGCTGGCATCATGGAAGAAACATGAAATAGTTGAAAATTATGGTCATACAAGGCATGCTCAAATCCTTTAAACCATAACATAGAGCAATCTCCGAAATCAAAGATTTGATTTTGACTTTGCAAGTCACCAGAATTAACATGTTTTGCTTTCAGAAATAATGATAAGACATCAAACAAGCAAAGATTGTTCACACTTCTATTCACATAAAATTTATGATGCTCATCTTCGCTTAATGATAATTTAGGAAAATTTGCTCCCAGTTTAAAAACATGGTTTTGATCACTCATTTTCAAAAACAACAAAGACTTTTCTTTCCTCAACAACTTACACATACCAATCAAATAAACGCTGAAACAATCAATCTTCTCAAAATTCATCCGAACAAGCATATCACATGAGGATTTCACACTAAGACTCAAAGATTTCACATGACCTTCACAATCAAGCAAATCAAGCTTTTTATGTGAATAGTCGTCATCACACACGTCCAAAGTTTGTGTATGCTGAATTAATCTGAGGTCATCAACAATCTTGCCACCACAATATTCAACATAAGAAAATCTCTTCTTACCACTACTCGAAATGAAATCATCATCAACATTGATAGAATGACAATTAATCAAGTCAAAATGAGGAGATCTTTCAATCACTATGTCACCAGCAATTACCTCGACAACATTCGAATTTGGTTGCCATGATTCAATGGCTAAAGACTCCTTACCTTGCTTACCTTTAAGTGCTTGTGGTTTGATTTCACTTTCAACCTTACCTTTTTTGATCAAATAGAATCGTCTTTCATCAGGAAGGTAATGAAGTTGAAACTTGTCACTCGAGTCTTTAGAAACCTAAAAAGAAGAAACAATACGAGGACAACTCGTATGTAGGTTAGTAAAAACGTTACTCACTTTCTCTTAATCACGATCTTCTTTTTTATTTGTTTTTTTTTTCAATCTCATGTTCAACTCTTTTTCTTTTCCAATCATCTCTTTTATTTTTGATGACTCATTCTCACTTTTTATTTCACTTTTATTTTCAACAACACTCGTTTCTTGCACACTTTCTTTTCTTTCTTCAATCTCTTTCTCGTTTTGCTTTCTCTCACGCTCTTTTTCTTTTTCAATTTCTTTTTCTTCCATTTCTTTTTTTCTTCTTTCAATTTCATTCCATATTTGCTTATTTTCTTTTAGTAGCATTTCTTGTCTCTCTTTTCTTTTTATTTATTTTTCGATTTCTTTTCCTCTCATCTCTCTTTTTCTTGTCTCAACTTCATTACAAGATGGAGTTAATACAAAAAAATCAGAACGATAGGCTTTTCATTGGAAAGAAGTGGAAGAATCTTCATATAAGTCACGATCATCTCTTCGTGAATAAGCCTCAATGGACGAGTACTTATATGAAACACGTTCACTTCTTCATAAGGACTTCTCCATAGATGAATACTTTGAGGCACTTGAAGAAAAATTTCTACCTTCTCGTTGGTAGCCTCGAAAGATTTCAAACTCGTGGTTTGCTTCATACTGACTCAACTTCCTTGATGAGTAAGAATCTCGATATGAGTCTCTTCCCACATAGTCATTGGACGTTTATCTCCGTGACAATCTTGTTTCCGTCCCTCAACTTGGTGAAATTCATTTTCATTAGGCTCGTTCTTCCAATTGCTTCAATCGTTTTTTTACGGGTTCTAATTTTCTTTAGAGCATTTGATCCACCTCGTGAAAGAATGCTTGATATGTTGGATCGGACAAAACATCACCATCATCATCAATCCATTCGAAACTTGAAGACATAGTCTTTTACAACAAACTTTGCAATTCACTCACAAAGAAAATTTCAAACACTTTTGGCTTTTATTCACTCGAATGATCTCACCTCACTCTTGCCTTTTTCCGCTTAATCCGCCTCTCTATGTTCACAATGGACTACTTTGACTTAACAGCAGTCAATGTGGACCGACTTACAAAAGTGATGATGGTTTGGGTAGGAAATAATGTTAGGACGAAGGGTAGGCCAGAAACAAAAGGAAAATAATGTAAGTGTGGCCGAATGGTAGGAAAAAAAGAGTAATAAATTCTGGCAATAAATGAATTTCAATCCTTCAAACCTTTTTTTTTTTAAATATCACCACGGAATTGTACTTATAAATACTGATATTCACACTTTCAATTTGTAATTGATTTTTTTGTATGATTTTTTTGATCTCTTACAATCCCTTAATGCTACAAACGTTGATATTCACTTCAATTTCACCAGCTCTGATACCAAATGATATGAACTCGGTTTGATGATGATTCGAGTCGTTTTAGTTTCCTGATTGTGAAATTAAGTAAGTGTTGAATTAAATTGAAATATGTTGGAAAAATGGAAAGATAAGTTTGAAAAGGCTGGAAGTTAGGTTCTATTTGGATATTCTTCTGAGGAGTACATTCGTTTTCCAAGTAAGGAAATAAGGTCTGTATTAAAGTTTGGAATCATTTCAAAGAGTGACGTGTAAATAGATTGATCAAGCATGAAAGTGGATGAATATGTATACGCCATTATGGGAAAGTATCCGCCAAAGACAGAGATGGAACCCAAAGCCGTCAAGATGATTAATTCAATTAGAAATGCTTTAAGGTAATATGGAATCAAAGCTCACTAAGTTCGTTTGAACTTACAGGTGTTTGTTTATGCTTCAGGTTCTGCTGTACGAATAGGTACGCTAGGAGAGACCAAGCCAGGAATGCGTTTGAGTAGCAACAAGTTGGGATATTATTTATACAAACTCGGTTCAATGATGATTCGAGTCGTTTTAGTTGCCCGATCGTGAAATTAAGTAAGCTTTGAATTAAATAGAAATAGGTTGGAAAAATGGAAAGATAAGTTTGAAAATGATGGAAGTTAGGTTTAAAGGTCTCAAAGATAGTTTAATAGATGGATGGAAGGTGTTTGGCTAAGGCAAACGCTGAACCAACAATATATAGGATTGCTGACCCAAGTCTTAAAAGCACTTAGATGGATAATAGTAGGTGAAAATAGAAAATAAAACCTTGACCCGCTATCTATTGAGATAGGAACCAAAGGTATAACAAACGCCACACTTTGGTAAGTGATAACTTCGGATAACAAGGAAAGAATGACGCCACAAGCTGAGCTTGATAAGTCATTTCAATCCAAGAGAGAACAATTAGGGTTGAATTCTCACAAAGAACAAAAGTTCATATACTTAGCAAAAAGTCTCCAAAATAATTACAAAATCAAACTATTTATAGGCTGAACATGTTCCAGCCATATGGACACAAACTAATCAGCTTAAATGAGTTATTGATGAACTTAATTAAGCTAATTAAAACTAAAAGACCTTTGAGAAACTCTAACATATGTAATGGCTATGAACAACTTATTTAATCTTCCCAATCAGCTAATAATTAGCTCTACTGAGCTAAATGAATTTGATTCAATGCTTGATCAGCTAAAAAGGTTATAACAACCTTTTATTTCTTCTTGGGCAGCCAAATGGACAACAGCAACAATTGGCTTAAATTTGGCACACGAATAGCCTCTTTGTATGAATGCTTGAAGAAAACTGATTCAAGGTGTAAATGGATGAATTGGAACAACCATTAACACATAAAAACGTTTGGAAACTGAATGGCTTGTTTAATCAACTCCGTGTCCATTAAAACCTTCAAACGGTTACTTGAATAAGCTCATAACAGCTGCTGGCCTTTAATTCATCTTCATAACAGCTGAATTTATTCCTCTCTTTAAATGCCCATCCATGTAACAGCTGGTTCAAATGATTGATTCACCTATAAGCACAATTAAACAAACTAAACGGTTGTAGTAAATTAATTAAGCTGGAAAATATTAATTGCCGAAATTATTTAAACAACTAAATAAAATTAAAACTACTTAATTACTTAAACTAAAATAACTAAACACATTACTAAGACTCATTTAATACTTAAACTAAATATTATTTAAGTTTATTCCAGCAACTAAATGCATAAACTAAAGAAAGCTATAATTGAGCTAAACCGAATCAGATATTCCAGCAAATTAAAGCACAAGCTAAAAACAAATAATATGGAGCTCAATGAGCTAGGATGAGCTATAAATGAGCTAAATGAGCTTGTTTCAAGTTGCATGGAACACATGAGCTGGACATCCGTGACTGTTCGATTATTCCAGCAATGGTTTCCACCCCAATCTCAAACAATTAAAACCTACACACAAGTTAACAAACTGAAATTAAATTTCATTTTTCACTTGGGCCCTTCGTGTTTAGGGCAATCTCGGTGACGTCGAGTTGTGTCGTAACATGATGCGGCTGGGATCACATCAATTATGCATACATAAGACATCTTAGGAGTATGACACATAGTACATTTCACCATAAGAGTATGTTTTTAATAAAGTTTTATGTTGTAACATTTTACGCTGTTCAAAGATTTAATTTAATTATTAATTACCCTATTTTATGTTAAATAATAGTTCAAAAGAAATAAGAAGTATGTTTTAAAATAGATTACGCCAGATGTATAAATTTTTGTTAAGTGTTTTTGCATTGTAACATCTGATATCCGGATTTGGTGATTGGGGTCAGGTTAGGGTGTTTTAGGAAATTTTCTCTTTTCTTCATGTGTGATTAATTTTGATAAGATGGGACATTCTTATAATTATTAGCATGTTTAGGGCTATGTATGTGAATGAATGTATGATATTAGTTTATTATTATATATGATATTTTGCCAAAGTTGTGCTTCTTAAAAAATTGAATGTAATTATTATTAATTTTTGGGTATGTATAATTAGATCTTGGACTATCATCTCGATGCAGGATTTATTTTATTGTTATAGAAAATATTATGTGAGATGAAAATAGGCATAGGACTTTATGTAACCTGTAAAGGAACTCGAAGATCCGAGACACATCCAGGCTTATTAAGACGATGCAAACTCGACCTAACCAAACCGATAGTAGACGAATGGTGGCCTAGCAGCAGAGGCTACCAGTGGTTTAATGGTGATGATCGATGACAAGAGCTGATGGTGGAGGTCGGTGGTGGTCGACGACGGTGGTCCAATAGTGGCTCAAGGTAGTCTGGTGGTGGCCCGTGTTAGATCTGATGTCCTGAGTGTAGTATTTATTCATTTGTAAACTTGTAATTTTTTCAAAAAAATGGTTAATAAAACAATTCTTGGATTACATTAATGTTCTTTGTATAATTTTCTTCATGTGGTTTTTGCATATAAAGAAAAATAGAAGCAAATATTGGCTCACTGGTTGTCTAATGTTTAAACTAATACTAAGCAGTATTATGTGGTTAGATTGTAATACAGAAAGACAACTAATACCAAGCAGTATTATGTGATGAATGACTTGATTACTATTTGATAATAATTGACTTTTCATGAAGGAAGAGGTAATGGTTTCCATAAGATAAAATAAGATCATATTTGTAACAGCCCGATTTTGGGGCTAGTTAGAACAGTGGTTTTGAGACCACTAATCCAAGGTTGAAGAAAATTATTTTAATATTATTTTATGTTTTATAGCAAGATTATAAGGATGCATGAAAATTTTGGTGCCTTAATTTTAGCGATTGTATGCTTAATTGAGAAAAAGGACTAAATTGCATAAAGTGCGAAAGTTTCATTTTACAAGCTAGAGGTGTCTATTAGCTATGGAATATTAAATTGGAGGTCCTTAATGTGCAATTAGGACAATATTAGGGTGTTGGCCTGCCATAGGGACAAGGGAGATAAGAGCATTAATTTTGGTAAAAAAATTGGTGAAATTAGGTGACTAAAAATGAATAAAATAAGGTAAATAAAAGAGTTGTCATCTTTTACTATTCACACTTCTTCTCCACCAAAAAGTGAAGAGAGAATAGGGATTTTTGGAGTTCAAATTTTCAGCCAAGCAAATCTCTTGCAAGTAAGTGATTTTAAAGATCTTTCTTGATAATTTTTGTACTTTTGGAACCCCTAAAGCTTAAGCTAGATAATGGGGGGACTATTTTGCAAAATGGTTGAAAGTTAAGGGACTTTCCATGAGAGTGTTTATGTTGTTTACTGAGTTTTTATGGAAGATAATGAATGTTAGTGAGTTAAGGAATAACTTTTGTGAAAGGTGTTAACATGAAAACATCTAAATGGGACTTAGTTGTAAAGGTTGTAATTGAGTAATAAATGCATGAAATAATTGGTTTTGTGAGTTTTTGTAAGAGAAATAAATGTTCAGCTAGGCTTGTTTAATGAGAAAATATGATGAAAAACGAGTTACGAGCCTAGGGGCAAAATCATAATTTTGCCAAAGTATAAGGGCAAAATGGTCATTTTTGCCTAAGTAGAAATTTTGATGTATTATGAGTTATAAAGTGATTGAATGGATAAATTTTATTATTTTAGATTAAGAAGAACACGAAAACAACCTTGACCGAGGAAAAGGCAAGGTTACGGACTAAGTCGTCGATTAATACATTTTACACCGAGGTAAGTTTATGTGTAAACGTTACATCTTTAATATATATGTAGTTACTTATTGATGCATTGTATGAATGAGACCAATTATGGGTGAGATTGATTGAAATTGATAGATAGTGAGTAATTCTTATATGAACCTTAGAATAGAAATGTAAGTGCGGAAAATATCCGTAATTATCATTTTGTGGGCTGTGTGCGATACCACCTTAATTATCATTTAAATGGTCTTGGTTGTGTGTTGATGCAAGAGGGTAAGGTAGTAGCTTACGCCTCGAGATAGCGAAAACCGCTTGAGAAGAATTATCCGACTCATGATTTGGAGTTGGCTATGATCGTTTTCGCTTTGAAGATTTGGTGTCATTATTTATATGGTGAGAAGTGTCGAATCTTCACCGATCACAAGAGTTTGAAGTACTTGATGGACCAAAAGGATTTGAATTTGCGACAATGGTGGTGGCTCGAATTATTGAAGGATTATGAGTTAGTAATCGACTACCATCCGGGGAAAGCGAATGTGGTTACGGATGCCTTGAGCAGAAAGTCCATTTATGCTTTGAGAGCTATGAATAAGAGCATAGCCTTAATGAAAGTGTTATGGCAAAAACACGGTGTAGAAGAGGCTATGTGGGAACCGGAAGAAACCATGAGAGAACAACACCCAAACCCTTTTATCGATAAGATTTTCGAGGACGAAAATCTCTAAAGGGGGGAGAGTTGTAACAGCCCGATTTTGGGGCTAGTCAGAACAGTGGTTTCGAGACCACTAATTTGAGGTTGAAGAAAATTATTTTAATATTATTTTATTTATTATAGCAAGATTATAAGGATGCATGAAAATTTTGGTGCCTTAATTTTAGCGATTGTATGCTTAATTGAGAAAAAGGACTATATCACATAAAGTGCGAAAGTTTATTTTACAAGCTAGAAGTGTCTATTAGCTATATAATATTAAATTAGAGGTCCTTAATGTGCAATTAGGCCAATATTAGGGTATTGGCCTTCCATAGGGACAAGGGAGATAAGAGCATTAATTTTGGTCAAAAATTTGGTGAAATTAGGTGACTAAAAATGAATAAAATAAGATAAATAAAAGAGTTGTCATCTTTTACTATTCACACTTCTTCCCCACCAAAAGTTGAAGAGAGAATAGGGATTTTTGGAGTTCAAATTTTCAGCCAAGCAAATCTCTTGCAAGTAAGTGATTTTAGAGATCTTTCTTGATAATTTTTGTACTTTTGGAACCCCTAAAGCTTAAGCTAGCTAATGGGGGACTATTTTGCAAAATGGTTGAAATTTTAGGGACTTTCCATGAGAGTATTTATGTTGTTTGCTGAGTTTTTATGGAAGATAATAAATGTTAGTGAGTTAAGGAATAACTTTTGTGAAACGTGTTACTACGAAATCACCTAAATGAGACTTAGTTGTAAAGGTTGTAATTGAGTAATAAATGCATGAAATAATTGGTTTTTTGAGTTGTTGTAAGAGACATAAATATTCAGCTAGGCTTGTTTACTGAGAAAATATAATGAAAAATGATTTATGATCGTAGGGGAAAATCATAATTTTGCCAAAGTATAAGGGCAAAATGGTCATTTTTGCCTAAGTAGAAATTTTGGTGTATTATGAGTTATAAAGTGATTGGAATAAATTTTATTATTTTAGATCAAGAAGAATGCGGAAACAACCTTGACCGAGGAAAAGGTAAGGTTACGGACTAAGTCGTCGATTAATACATTTTGCATCGAGGTAAGTTTATGTGTAAACGATACATCTTTAATATATATGTAGTTACTTATTGATGCATTGTATGAATGATACCAATTATGAGTGAGATTGATTGAAATTGATAGATGGTGAGTAATTCTCGTATGAACCTCAGAATAGAAATGTAAGTGCGAAAAATATCCGTAGTTATTACTTGGTGGGCTGTGTGTGATGCCACCTTAATTATCATTTTTGGTGGGCTGTGTGCAATACCACCTTATTATTTATTCACGATGGGCTATGTGTGATACCATCGTTTATATTATTATTTGGTGGGCTATGTGCGATATCACCATATTATTGACTATTGGTGGGCTGTATGCGAAACCACTGGGTACTTAGTATCATTTCGAAGGGTTCATCGAGAAATTGTCTAAGTAAATATATTTCATGTGGCTTAGTGGTGATGAGTGTAGGGGATATGTGCAAGTAAATGTGAGCAATATATATGTTTATGGTTGGAAGGTGGTAAGAAATGAAATGAGAAAGTAGATTATGAAAATGTGAATTGTTCTTACACATTATACAATGTTTGTGGTTGCTTTGCATATGGTATGATGCTTATTGTTTACATGTAAACTTACTAAGCTTAAAGCTTACTCATTTTCTTTTCCCTTGTTTTATAGTGTCAAATAGCCAGCTCGGGATACGAAGATAATCGGAAGATCACTCACACTATCAGCTCATCTCAGTATATTTAGACTTAGAATTTTGAGTATGGCATGTATAGGGGCTAAATATAGTGAAATGTCCTGTTATTTTGGCCAAGTGTGTTGGCTCCTTCAAAGATGAACTTTTTGTAAATAGCCATAGTTAATGGCTCATTATTATTAATATATGAAAAGATGAGGTTATTCATGAACATGAATGATGCATGATTGGGTTGGTTGATTAATGGTTGAGTGCGATTTATGTTGTAGGGGTTTGGGTAATAAAAAGAGCTCGGCAAATAGTCTTGTTCTTGTCCACACGGGTAGGCACACGGGCGTGTGTCTAGGTCGTGTGTGACACACGGTCAGTCCCATGGGTGTGTGGCTGGGCCGTGTGTCCCTTGCATGTTAGTGTTGCAAGTTAGTGTCGACCATGGATGGAGCACACATGCATGTGACAGGCCGTGTGTCCCTTATGAGGTTGCTGACGTCATAAACAAAATACCCAGGTTTTCACACACGAGTGAGGACATGGGCGTGTCTAGGTCGTGTGAAATCCCTTGTAGGTTCGAAAAGAAAAGGAAATTCCACACGGGCTAGGGACATGGGCGTGTGTGACCACACGGCCTGCCCACACGAGAGTGTGGCCTTGTTTAGGAAAAAAATTTCTAAGTATACAAAAAAGTTTTTGGTCTGGTTCTGAGACCCTCCGTTTGCATGTTCAAGGCCTCGTAGGCCCATAATAAGGATGTTATGAATGTGAATGAGAAGTTTTAAATGGGAATGAAATTTTAAAGCCCAAAGTTGTATGTTCAAGCAAGATAAGTCTGATAATGCCTCGTACCCTGTTCCGTTGTTGAATACGGGTAAGGAGTGTTACAATATTGGGAAAACATATTTATCCCAAAAAGATTAAAGATATCCTATAAGGGTAACACAATTATGACAAGGTCATTACACGAGCATTGATTGAGTTGCTTTCAAAATGGTATGCCGTTGGGCAGAGCTCAGTCACGATATTATAGTGGAATGACTTCATGACTAAATGAGTTTTTAATTAATAAGTGAAAAGCTGGAACTTAATTATAAATCATTTGAGTCCTAATCACATATGTCCAATCGGTCCCTTCGCTAGCTCGTTGAAACTAGAATTGAATTGCTAGTTGAATCAAATGAACAAAAATGGATAAAATTATGAAAATGGGAAAATGGAAAACATTTGTAAATGAATGTGGTTTCTTCAAAATGAAAATGAAAATGGAGAAATGGAAACATTTGGACATGAATGTAGCTTTCTCCAAAATGAAAATGACCTACAAATAAAATTATGGTTTTTAAATTAAATGAAGTTAGAAAATGGAAATAAATCATTTGGTCATTGTAAACTCGTTGAATGTAGAAATATTAAATATATTTTCTCATAGATTATTTTATAGTAAAGTCGTCATGATTTTAACGAAATTAGAATTGGACTGAGAAAAGTATTTAATTGGATAATTAATTGAGATGTTGATTGTGGGAAATAGAAAAACAAATATCGGGTTGGATTGAATTATAAAGTATTAGATTAAAAATCCAGAAAGTACTTCTAATTTGATTTGATATGAGAGAGGCCCCAAATTCCCTCATGTTAAAAGGGAGGGATGACATACCCTAGTATTATTAACTAGGATTGCCTGCCCCTATACTTCTAGTTAGACTAGGAGTTTGTTTTCTATTTGAAATAGACTTCTATAATTCAATGAGAATTTTACTTCTTCTCCCTATAAATAGATGGCTCCAATAAGGCAAAATACACAACTTTAAGATATTTGGTACTCTGCTAGAAAATAGTGAGAGTTTATTCTCTAAGTATTAAATCTATTTTCTGGAATAACAATTCTGTCGGTTTCTATTGAGAAGAGGTTTTCATTTTCAAATTAAAAGTAAAGAAAACTATTTCTTGTTCAGTGTTTGATTCGAATCGTTTGAGCCCATACTCGAAGTAGTTTGTGGTACGAGAATAATAGAGAAGGTCATTTAGTTGAAAACTAGGAACGATAAGGATTCATCTAGTCGAAACATAAGTTTGATTTCGATAAATGGTTTATTTTTATAAATATTACAAATTGACTTGGTTTTCAAAATTTTCATTTTTATTTTGTGTAATAGCCCGATTTAGGGGCTATCGGAACAGTGATCTCGGGATCACTAATCTGAGGTTAGAGAAAATTATTTCCATGATATTTTATGAGTTATAGCGTGATGGTATAAGTGTATGAAAATTTTGGTGCTTTAATTTTATCGATTCCTTGCTTAATCACGAAAAATGACTAAATCGCATAAAGTGTGAAAGTTCCATTTTATTAGCTAAAGGTGCCAAATAGCCATAGAAAGTTAATAGGAGGTCTTTGAAAGGCAATTAGCCCCTTTATAAATGGTTGGCCGGCCATAGTAGATCATAGGAGACAAGAATTGACAAATTGGTCAAGGTTGGTAATAGTTGTTGACTAATTGATAAATGGAATAAAATAAAGAAAAGATGATATCCATCTTTTCTCTTCATCATTCTCACCAAAAGTAGCAAGAAAATAGGGGTTTTTGAAAGCTCAAAATTTCAGCAAGCTCTTCTCTATTCAAGTAAGTGCTTTTAATTATTTTTCTTGAAGATAGTTGTACTTTTAGAACCCCTAGAGCTTAAGCTTTCAAATGAGGGGACTAATTTGCAATATGGTGAAAATTTTAGACTTTTTCCATGAGAGCTTTCATTGTTGTTTGCTGCATTTTTATGGAAGAAATTGAGTTTAGTTGTTAGATGAGCAACTTTTGTGAAAGGTGTTGTCATGAAAACACCTAAAAGGACCTTATTGGAAAGGTTATAAAAATGGTTGTAAATGTGTGAAATGTTGGGTTTTGATGATAGCCATAAGAGAAATAAATGTTCACCTAGGCTTGTTGAAGATAGAAATTTGATTAGAATAAATTTTCGAGCGTAGGGGTAAAATGGTCATTTTGCCAATGTTTAAGGGCAAAATAGTAATTTTGCCAAAGCATGATTATTAAAATGCTTTTATTAATGTGATGATTGAAACGAGCTAATTGGCTATTATAGAGCAAGAAGAACCAAGAATCCACCTCGACCGGGGAAAGAATAAAGTCTCGGACTAGATCGACGATCTAGCTTATTTTGAAATCGAGATAAGTTTGTATGTGATAAATTCAAAGTTATGTTAGCACGTTTGAGAATATTTGGTATTATATTGATACACGATGTTCTACTAAATTAAGTATTTGATGTTGAATGAGTAAGATGAGATGTTGAAGTCCTAGTGGACTATAATGAATGTAAAAATGCTATCATCGAGACATGAAATGGATAAGGTCCCGTATAAGACCATGTCCGAAAAATGGCCTCGGCATCGAATTGAGATCCCTTATAAGACCATATCCGGGATATGGCATCGATACTTGATGTGAGATTCTGTATAAGACAATATCTGGGATATGGCATCGGCACTCAGAGGTGACCCCATGTAAGACTACATCTGGGGTGATGCATTGGCTTTATACTTATATTAATGGCGATGAATATGCATCCTTGAATATCCTTAATTATTAATGGGATAGATAGATAAGCTTGTAAATAGAAATGAGATTAGTACTAAAGTCATGTGAATGAGTGAATAAAGGTACTCGTGAATGATTCACGAAGAAATATTCACGACATGTGGCATGGTATGTGCTTAATAAGGGCGAGTGTGAGTAAGTATGGCAAGAAGCCTATAACCTTGTGTATGGTTAATTAATGCCATGGATGGATTTTATCATGAGCTTATTGTTGTTATTTATTTCCATGCAAACTTACTACGCTTTATGCTTACCCCTTTTCATTGCCCTTTTTCCCTTGTAGTATTGCCAAGATAACTCAAGGAACGTGGAAGTCGGAGTTTGGAAATCACACTATTGACATCATTTTGGTATAACAATTTAGACTTATTTTGAGTATGGCATGTATAGGACTTGGGTATTCTGTTAGGTCGTAATTGTTAGCTAAAGTGTTGGCTATGTTTGTTATTAAAGTCATTTTGTAATTGGTCATCGAAAATGGGCCAACACTTGACAAGTTTATATATATATCCAATGCCAATGAATTATGAAGTTTATGCTTGTATGAATGCTTTGAATTGAGCTTTTGGATGTGCCTTTGGGTCATGAATGATGCTCATATGAGTTGGAGTTAGTATGTTTACCATGCAGGATGGCATTGGCTTGGATTATACCCTTTTTAATGTCCACACAGGTAGACGCACGGGCGTGTGTCTAGGCCGTGTGAGACACACAGTCACCCCTATGGGCGTGTTGATCGGCCGTGTGTCCCCTTGCATGCTAGGCTTGTAAGTCAGTATGCTCAGTAGTAAACACACAGGCAGAGACACGACCGTGTGTCTCAGCCATGTGGGAGGCACAGCCAGGGATATGGGCGTGTGCCCAGGCCGTGTGAAGTCTGCACTTTAAATGAGGGATTTAATTCGACACACGGTCTAAGGACACGGACGTGTGTCTTGGCCGTGTGACCTTCGTGAGGTGATGATGTCATAAATAGAATGCCAAGGTTTTGGCACATGGGCTGAAACACAGGTGTGTCGAGGTCGTGTGAGGGACACGAGCCAGAGACACAGGTGTGTGCTCGGCCGTGTGAAATAAGTCAATGTTGACCATGGGTGAGGGACATAGGCGTTTGTGACCACACGGCCTGCCCACACGGGCGTGTCCCATTTCACACGCGCGTGTGGCCCCTATTTAGGTAAAGTTTTTCTAAGTATGTAACAGTTCCGATTCTTTTCCGAAACCTTCTGGAAGTATGTTTAGGGCTTCGTAGGCCTATTATAAGGAGGTTAGATATGAGAATGGGAAAGTTTAATTTGGAATGGATTTTGATAACCTAAAGTGGTATGATCATGTGAGTCAAGTACGGTAGTGCCTCGAACTCGGTTCTAGTATAGAGTACTGGTAAGGGGTGTTACATTTTGTGTAAGATAACTGTTTATGAACCGTGTAACACCCCTTACCCGTATCCTATGCTGGAACCGGGCACGACGCATTACCGTACTTAATTAACAACTTTAGTCTATAAACTTTCAGTCCCAACTTGAGATATCTCTATCGTAATCACAACAACCTCATTAAGGACCTATGAGGCCTTAAACATACTCACAAGGGGTTTCGAAACCCAATCGAAAACTTTTGCGATGTTAAAATTTTTTTCACCTAAACAGGGGCCACACGCCCGTGTGGGCAGGCCGGGTAGTCACGCACACCCATGTCACTACCTTGTGTGGGATTTATTTTCATTTCGAACCTACAGAGGTTTTCACACGGCCGGACACACACCCGTGTGCTTGTTCCGTGTGCTCTACACAGCCTAGACATGCCCTTGTCCTTTCCCATGTGTAAAAAACTTGGGTATTCTGTTTGTGACGTTAGCAACCTTATAAAGGTCACACGGCCTAGGCACACGCCCGTGGTCGACAGTGACTTACAACACCAACATGCAGGGGACACACGGCTAAGTCAAACACCCATGGGACTGACCGTGTGTCACACACGACCTAGACACATGCCCGTGTGCCTACTATGTGGACAAGAACAAGGCTATTTCACTACAGCAAAACAGACTTTTTAGCGGCGTTAAAAGCGCCACTAAAAGTGTTTGGCGCGCTTTTGTAAGCGCCACAAAAACGCCGCTAATACAACCGCCGCAATTTTTTTGGCGTTTATGTGGAAAAACGCCGCTGAAGATCATGACTTTTAGCGGCGCGCCAGACAAAAACGCCGCTTAAAGTCATGGTCTTTAGTGGCGCTTTCCAAAAACGCCGCTAAAGGTCATGGTCTTTAGCGCGCTTTCCAAAAACGTCGCTAAAGTCATGGTCTTTAGCGCGCTTTTCCTAAAACGCCGCTAAAGGTCATGACTTTTAGCGCGCGCTTTGAAAAACGCCGCTAAAAATCACGAAAATAAAAAAATTTAAAATATTATACTTTTAGCGGCGCTTTGGCCAAAAACGTCGCTAAAAGTCCTAAAAAATAAAAAAATTAAAATATTATACTTTTAGCAGCGCTTTTACCAAAAACGCCGCTAAAAGTCCTAAAAATAAAAAAAATTAAAATATTATACTTTTAGCGACGCTTTTACCAAAAACGCCGCTAAGAGTCCTAAAAAATAAAAAAAATGCAAAATTATAAAAACGCCACAAATCCAATTTAAAAATATATAATTTAATACATCATAACCATAATTGATACAATTTTATACCCTAATTGTCGCATCATTGCAGGTTTCAGATTAAAGAACCTTGATTCCATTGACCTCCTGCAGCCAATTTTATAGTTTAGAAATCAGAAATCCACCAGAGAATAGGCAATTGCATAAAATGCATGCTGACATAAGAGAATAGGCAAGATAAAGTGAATGCGAAGGAAAAAAAAAGTCATGTAGATTAGCATCATAGCAAACAGATTAACTAATGATACATCTACAGGATGGCGCTTAAATTCAAAAAATGCACACTGCAAATATGTCATTATGCTTCATTTTTATCCAATCAAGTTCTTTACTTTAATTTTTATTTTATATTTACGAAGAGAAATATCTTTTCTCCCATTATAACAACATTATCTCCCATTATCTTAAACAACTAGCATGCTTCATCTCACAATCCCTCTTTTACTAATCATTATGTGGTAAAACCAATATTTATGTTTTTTGATAAAAACCAGATTTATGTTTTAACTATACTTTCACAAGCAATCCCCATTTTACATAAAATGCAAAGAGAATCGGAACAAAAAGCAGAAAATAGAAATCATTTGCACAAACATCATTTCAGTATAAACAAATAAGAGAATGCAAAAGTCTACATCTAATAAGGGAAAAGTGCAATAAAAAGGTACCTCTTCCAAAGCTATTGATGCTGTTAATCTTGAAGTAAGCAAAGCAACAACTTCCGGGTCAGGCCTTGGAATTGGAAGTATTTGCTTTGAAGGAACCTATATTTAGTTTCAAAATTGAATTATTTAACAATTTAAATATTGGAATAAAAAGGTAGAATAGATGATACACAAGATTTTATAAAATATTGAATAAACAAATAAATAAACTTGATCTTATACCTTCATACAAATATATATTAAAAACATATATTAAAAGAATAACTTAAGCATAAACAATTAGAAACAATAACTTACATCTAAACATATATATCATAATATATATATAGAAAAAAAGGGATCAATTTAAGTAACTTAAGCATTTAAATTGATAACTTAAGCATTTAAATTCATTAAATTAAATTCATTAAAAAAGAATAACAATCCATAAAGATTAAATTCGTTAAAAAATCGCAAAGAAATTCAAATGAATCAAAACTTACCACGGTTAATAATAGATCTCCTAACAGGTCTTCTAACAAACAAATGGATGTAGTCATCTTTCATGTATCGCTTGTTAACGCATGACCTTTAAATACACAGTGTGGAAGAAGTGAGAAACAAAATACCAAGTGATGCCCTCGCTTTTTTGAATGAGTTAAATATACTTATTTTGATTACTATGTATAGAAAAGCATCCACTTACAAGATCGCAAAATAAATTAGTTCTACACATTTTGATATCTTTTATAGGATTAATATACGATTTCACAAACCAATAGTTGGATTTACAAATATAATTGGACTCATCATGCAAGTAAAATTTCAAATCTATCCTACATATCTATCATATCAATCTAGAATACGATTTTTTCATTATTAAACTTTTTTGCATCCAACCAATTATACATCCTAAAATCATTCAAAACTAACATAAAATAAAAAAGCCTATTAAACAAATATAAAACGTACATGCAAAACTAATTTAGTCTTACACTAGTATATCTGATAGCCTATTACCTATAGCCTAAAACAGCCTATTATTATATAAATAATAACACTATATTTATAACTCAATAAATTTTTTTTTTCAATTTTATTTCTTTTAACATTATCCTTTAAATACTTCACCTTTAAATTTTAAAAAAGCTTATTTAAAGATTAGATAAAAATGAAATCTCTAATAAAAGTTACATTCAACTATCAAAAATACCAACAAATAGACCTAAAAAGAGAAGTGAAATTACGTTTACTATATAAAAAGCAAATTCGTATGCAACTACTCAATTTACTTCTAAAGCTAAAGCCAACTTATGATATTTAATGATAGAAATGCATTATGTTTCCAATTGCATTATCCTTTTATTCAAATTCTGATCCCAAATATTTGAAATAATAAAATATTTGAAAGAACATAGAGTTTGGATGGCTTAAAATTATATAAAAAGTCATGAAAATTCTGAAATAAAGAAAATTATTTGAAAGAACATAGAGTTTTAAAAATAAGGGTGAAATTCACTACTATTACCTTTACACACTTTGGCCTTCTTAATTGATCGACCAAAAAGAGAAAGAAATAGAAAATTTGGAGCTCGAAGAATCGCGCCTGCAAAACCGTGCTCTATATCAAGAACTTGCTGATGTAATCACATAACATAACTATATGTAGCTATTTTAATCACATAAGAAACTAAAAAAGTGAACTAAAAACCAGTAACACCAAAGCTGTCACCACATATGCTTGTTCCATAAGATAAACCAAAATAAAACATATGATCTTATTCGTACCTAGAAGACAAGAGGTTTTTTCAAATCAACGATGAATTTGTGTGCAACCATCTTCGCAACTGCAATAAAGAAAAAATTCTGTTTAGTAAAGGATTAATAAATTACTAATTTTTTTAAAAGAATAACAAAAAGAGTGAGGACGACACAACATTCCACTTATGTCAGACTACTCTATGGAATTTGTACCACTACTTAACCTCAAAATTCCAATTTTCAAACACATTTAACCTCAAAATTCCAATTTTCAAACACATTTCAACACTCAACAATCGAGGATAAAAAGCATGAATCAGATTCCCACAGGGACGAACCACAAATTAATTTTTTTTAAAAAGTTGTTCAAATTATGAAATACTAAACAAAGATTCGGTTACATCATATCTCAAGCATCAATCAAGAATTTGCAGGAAAAGGGGAAAAAGAAAAAGAAACAGTGCTACTAAAAAATTTAGTAAATCAAACACTTATGTTCCTATTACCCCATTTTTCAAAGCACCCAACCAAAGATAATAACACAATGTACTTAATATCATAAGCTACTCTAATCCCTAATTCTGAATCTAGAACCAGTACAAAATGTACATCATCTCCCTACTCATCTCTTCCACTACTCTTTTACGTCTCTAATCAGTGTATTTAGTGTTCTAAATTATGATAAATTTATAGCTCCTTAATATCTTTGATTGAATGAGTAAACTGACATGTATATCATAGCTACTTCTTGCTAAAGTGTATGTAAACTAATGTTATCTAAAACAATATAATAAAGCTGGCTATGACCAAATAAAGCTCTGAAATACAAATAAGTGCACCAATGAAACAATTAAAGTTACAAATTTATCATCATATAGGCTTAATAAACATAAAACATCAAAACTGCTCCAATCCAATGAAAAAAATAAACACATGAATGCAATTAAATCTCTCATTTTCATGCTTGCATTCCATAAAACTAAAGAAATCCCAATACTCTTTAACCAAATTTATATCTAAGAAAAGACTATCAACAGCATCGATCCAATAAGCAGTAGCAAACCGACAAAATTAATGTGAAATCGAAACAAAAATGTTCAATTAAAAAATTAAAAAAAAGAGGCAAGATATTTAGGATTGAAAAAAGCTCATGAAAATAAAGAATTATCAAAACCCCATCAATCAAGCTAATTTACCCACATTTCAACAACAACAAAAGAATCGTCACACATAGCCGCAAGTTTCTATACAGCAGAGGGACTAAAAAGGGGGAAACGATTTACCTTGTGGATGAGGTGTAGGGATTTGTTATGAGGGAGGTCGAGAGAGACAGAAGACAAACTGGGTCATGCGTACCAATGTTCCCGATGGAGGTGGATGATTACCACGACGGAATAGGTGGTGGATCTCATCGGCGTAGGATGAGCAAAGTGAAAATGGAAAGTCGATGGAAATAATGATAAAAATTTGCCGGCGAACAGCTAAAGGAAAAGGGAAACGGGTGTTCGGGATTCAAGAAAAAAGAAAATAAAAGCAAAGCGCAAAGGGATTTCGGGATTTCGGGATAGAGATGAGAATAGGAAGAGGAATGAGATGAAAGTCCTTTCAAAATTTTCTTAGAAGGGTAGGATTACCAAAATACCCTTATAGGGTAAATGACTATTTTGCCCTCGTGGGTTAATGACTGACTTGTGCTATGATTTGACTGATTTGACTGTGATCATATGACCGTGTTTTAACTGACTTGACTATGGGCGTGTGATTGATATGCTATTAATATGTGTTGAAATGACTGTTACTAAGCACGACCATTTTGCATACACGTGTAATGATTGAGCATGACATACACGACATATTGCATGAGGTTGGGACATCGAAACGGAGGAAGTTTTGATAGGGTCGCACGGGTCGCATGACGACTATGGATCTAGTATTGATCTGATAGGGTCGCACGGGTCGCATGACGACTGTGGATCCAATATTGATCTGTTAAGGTCGCACGGGTCGCATGATGACTGTGGACCAACAGACGGCTTAAAGTCGCGTAATCTGATTATGGCGCTGTGCCAACCTAAGCATGGCTCTGTGCCATCTTGATTGTGGCTTTGTGCCAATCGTATTTACCAGTGCTATATGCCTAACATATATACCATGACTCTGTGTCAATCATATTTACCCAAGGCTGTGTGCCGATTATATTACCGTCGCTGATGGCTATGTGCCAAACATAATATAGCTACTGATGGCTTTGTGCCAATTATAATACCGCTACTGAAGGCTTAGAGCTGTATATATATATTAGCAGCTTTGCTGCATTGTTATTAGCAACTAGGCTGCGCTATTGGATAGTTGGCTGGGTGGGTCGACTTGGTCCCCACATGGAGAGATGGTTGGTACGGGTGGAGAGTTGGCTGGGTGGGTCGACGTGGTCCCCACATGAAGAGGTGGTTGGTACAGGTGGAGAGTTGGCTGGACAGGGTTGGGGTACATGCCTGTTTTGCATTAATTCTGATATGGGCTAGGCCCAACTGTTACTGATATGGAGAATGGGCTAGGCCCAATTGATTCTATTATGGGCTGTGACCCAAATAATATTGTAGTGGGCTTTGGGCTCACGTATGCTCTGTACTGGACTGACTCTGAATTCTGTTTGTTTTACTAACTATTTTAGTTAGGAGGGGATTACACACTGAGTTTTCTTAAACTCACCCCATTTTTAACTGTGCAGGTAATCCCTAGCCTTAGAGGATTCGAAGCTGCGAGGGACTCGGAGAAGACCACACACTGCTTATGTTTGCTGTTTTGATTATTTACTTTTAAATATTTTTATTGGGGTTGTAATGAGGCCTCTCTATTTCTAACTTATTATTTGTGATATCTATTTATGATGTTTTCTAACTGCTAAAAGTGGAATACGATTTCCAAAATGATAATTGTCTTCAAAACACTATGTTTCTGCAACGTTTTCAAAATGCTTCTGCAACTCAGTTTTTAAACATCACTTTTTCGTAAATTCTTTATTTTAAATATGCTTTCGCAACATATAAGATTTTAAAAGTAGTTACATTTTCAAGTGGACAACATTTTCTTAAGTTTTTTTTTCTAACAAAGAGGTTTTAACTCTCAAAAAATTTTTAACAACAAGAAATATGGTTTTGAAAAATACTTCCACGTGACACGCCAGATTCGGGCCTAACTTCTAGGCCAGGTTTGGGGTGTTACACTAAACTAAGGTAAGATTATAAACATGTATGCATGTAATGATATGCCATGTTGAATGATAGAGTTTGCTTAATTTGAATGCTTGAAAAGGGTTGGTATTTGGATGTGAGTTTTAGTGCAGGTCATTGGTATGATTTTGGGTGAGAAATGAAGCTAGAAATGGCTTCATGTAGTCCAAATAGGCAGACACATGGGTGTGTGTCTAGACCGTGTGTGGCACACGGCTTGGTACATGGGCGTGCGGTTAGGCCATGTGACTCCTGCACCTTAAATTTGAGAAACAGAATGCTCAGAATTGAGGACACAAGTAGAGACAAGGGCATGTGTTTCAGTCAGCCCTGTGTACTACACGGCCTAGAATACGGCATGTGTCTTGGCCGTGTGAAACCTGCACCTAAATTCAAAAAATAAAATTAACCACACGGCCTAGCACACGGGCGTGTGGCTGGCCGTGTGGCGCAAGTCAGAGAGTTACATGGGGTCGAACATGACTTGCAGCATGGGCGTGAGCTAGGGTCACACAGGCGTGTCTCTTGGACCACACGGGCGTGTGGGCCCTGTAACTTAGAAAATTTTTGAAATTTTGCGAAAAGTTCTTAGAGTTTCCGATTGAGTTCTGACTCAATTCTAAAGCTTATATTGGGCCTTGAGGGGTCCATTAAGGGATGTTACGAACAATTTTGAAAATGAATAGTAATTGAATTGAAATATTTGTAAATGTTCTATAAACTCTAGTAATGCTCTATAACCCTGTTCTTGCAACGGATACGGGTTAGGGGTGTTACACCTTGCTGATATAAAGAGGATTAGCCCTACATTTTGTATGCACAAAATTTTATTGGAAGGTTTCCATAGCAAATATCCATTGAACAGTAAGGACGATTGAATCCAATTATGAAGGATGTTGTTAAGAAGGAAATTATCAAGTGGCTTGATGCTGGCATTATTTACCCAATTTCCGACAGATGTTAGGTAAGTCCTATGCAATGTGTACCTAAGAAAGGGGCTGTCATGGTAGTAAGTAATGACAACAATGATCTATTATTAAATGAATGATCTATTCTTAAACAATGACAACAATGTGTACCTATGCAATGACTTCTGTATGTTGGAAATGATTTTGAAGATTGCTTAAGAAATTTAGAGATGGTTTTATGTCTTTGTGAAGAAACAAATCTATTATTAAACTAGGAGAAATGGCATTTCATGGTTTATGAAGGCATTGTCCTGGGACATAGAGTGGCAAAGCGAGGGATTGAAGTGGACAGGGCAAAGATAGAAGTGATTGAAAAGTTGCCACCAACAACCAATGTTAAGGGTATTAGAAGTTTTATCGGACACACGGGATTTTATAGAAGATTTATCAAGGATTTTTCAAAAATCTCTAAACCCTTGTATACTTTACTTGAACAAAATAAACCTTTTAATTTTGATGATCAATGTTTGCAGGCTTTTGAAGAGCTCAAGAAGAGACTTGTAGCAGCATCGATTGTGGTTGCTCTAGAATGGACATTGCCTTTTGGAACGACAAAAATGTGCAAGTGTACACAATCGCAATAAGTAATAAAGTGACAAGTAAATGTCAAGTTATCGTACCCACAGGGGCTGTGAAAAGAATTATTTATGAATGCAATTTTAAAAACACTTTGGTGAAGAAAAATATTTTGATTTGAAGAAGTGATTTAAAACTAGAATTTTAACAAAGTAAAATAAATAAAAATAAAATAAAATAAAAGTTCCAATACACGATTTCAAAAGATGATTTTAATCAAGATGACATAATTGTGTTAGATTAATTATATTTCTTAACTTAGAATTATTAAACTCATGTTCATGTTGTTACGAATAAATTCACGACAACTCGATAATTTGCGAACTTATGAACATACTTACCTACCTAAATCCATTTCTCTTGACCATATCTCTATGTCAATTCAACCGATTAAACAAATTTTAATAAGCAAATGTGTTAATGCACATACATACTTATGAAATTAAAATAATCTCTTGTACATATCTCTATGCCAACTCAAATAATTAATTCAATCTCGTAACCACATAAAAGGTTACGTGAGGTAACAATGTATTTCTACCTTGAAACAGTTTAATCACAATAATCTTGCAAGTTATGCAAGGCTAATGTATCGCTAGATACCGTTGCTAATTTAACACTTGGTTACCTTAGGTGATTAAACGTGCACTGATTAAGTATTGTGTCAATTAATTACAATTTCAATCCATTTAAATAATTAATTCATTAGTTACCTTACAAATATAATGCAAGAATAACTTAGTCATGGTTTTACTTAATCAAACATCTTATCGAGGCCTATAACAATACAAACACAATTTTAATAAATTAAGTAGACAAAATGCAATCAACCTAACACAAATTAAATTTAAGCCATATTAATTAACTTAAACTTATCAACATCACAAATATTCATAGACATTTTCATCATAACAACAACAAAATTAAAAGGATAGGGAACAAGAATCAAATTCGGTGTTTTCTCCAAGGCTTGACTAGTTTGCTCCACTCATCCTTCTTCGCTTGTTCTTGTCAAACCAAGGCTTCTATGAACACTTGAAAGCTGCTCCAAATGGTGGTTGATTGAATCTTTTTCAAGAGGTGAAATCGACAAGGGAATGGGGAAGAAAATGAAGAGTAATGAAGAGAGAAAAGTGAGAGAGAAGTGAAGAGATGAGAAGGGTAAAGATGTGTTTGAAATGAGCAGCCAAGGGGGGTTTTCATAGGTTGAGAAGGCTGCTAAAAATAGCCAAAATTAGCAGCCAAAGACTCCCCCCATGGCTGGCCACACATGTGGCATGTTTGAAGATTTCAAACATGCTATTTTAAGGTAGGGGCAAATCTAGAAAGGCATAAATAGTGGAGGGGTTTGAATGCAATTTGAACGAATCTTCAAGGGCCATTTTTCAAGCCAAATAATCAGCCAAGCAAGCTGATTGGGTCAGCATGTGGGACGGTTTTGGGCTGCCTATTGCTCGGTTGGATCAGACTGGGCCCCTTTTCATAATTAATTAACAATCATTTATTTAACCCAAATTAAATTGGATTAAAATTAAAATTAATTATATTATGAATTAATACACATAATTTGGACCATATTAGGCTGAAAAATTAAGTCGCCTTGATGCTTCAAAATTGCTTCTCAGTTTTGCGCTTTTAGTAGTGTTTGCCGAGTTATTTTTTGCCCTTTGCACAAATTTGTCGAAAATAATAAAAATAATAAAAATTTGATATAAAATTAATTAAAATTCAATGTGAAACACCCCAAACCCGGCCCACGAGCTTTGACCAGATTTGGTATGTTCCTCAAGTAAACCGGTTCAAAGTTCTTTTGTTACTTTGGGAAAATAGTGTGTTTTGAAAGAAATACTGTTTTGGGTTGGGCTCGAGTAGAAAACAAAATCGTTTTATAATGAAAACCCTTTCAAATTTTAGGTGATAAAACATATAGAATACATTTAAAGTAAATTACTTAATCTTTAACTTAATAAAAATTAAGTAACATAATAAATAAAAAAAGAAATAAAATAGTGCACTATGGCCTTATGGCCTTATTACATTAAGTAAATCCAAATAATTCAGAGTACTTAAAAATTAATAGTCCATAAAAATAAAAACTTCATGTTGAGCATGGCCACCACAAGTTCCGCCATCCTATTCTATTATCATTCATCACACGAAACATGGTCCCACAACGGGGTGAGTCAACAGACTCAATGTGTACACAACACTAAATCACAATAGAATCAGGCATAACAAATATTACATATTCATATCATAGCATACAAATTATGATGCATTCCCAAACCCAAACCTAATAAGCCATCCGCTACACTCCCCCGCACCAACCTTTACACCGTGGGGACTACTAAGTCGACCCTCCTTCCGCTACACTCCATATAGCGGTCTTAGGTCACCGCATTTTTGGTCTTAGGTCACCACATTCGGATATCGCGGTCTTAGGTCACCGCATTGAGACATCGTGGTCTTAGGTCACCACATTCAGATACCACGGTCTTAGGTCACCGTGTTCGTGGTCTTAGGTCACCACATTCACTTCCCCTTTCAATAACCCATATGCCCCATTTTGTAATATGCATTAATATGCCAAAGTTCACATTCTTATTCTCATGTTACAAATAACATATTTCATATTCCTAGTAGGAGTAGGAAACGTACCTGAGTACTTAGTACCATAACATGGTACCTTAGCCACTTTCTTATTCTTAATATCACATATTTTAATTAGACATAGCCATAAAACATATTATGAAATAGTGTGGGGTACACACCTGATTAGCTTAACGAATTCCTTGAAATCCTGAAAAACCGATCTATCGCTTTAGATCCTAAATCCCTACATTTGGCCAAATTTAGTATTTTAGGAAAAAGCCTATTTGGCTAATTTAATCAAATCCCGAAGGATTATCATATCCACTTTCTTACCTTGCTGCCGATTTGATAATTAATCAAATCCCGGAAACTTGTATTTTTCCCCTTTGAAATCGGCTAATCACTAGATCCCTTGAATCGGTTAGTTTTCGGCTTAAAACACATAAAAATAGATCTAACTACTAAAATAGGCCTTGGCCGAATATTCATAGTCACTTACCTTAAGGATCTTAAATCCCGAAATTATCCCTTTGTTATAGCTTCTGTCAAAATCCCTAAAACCACATGTTAGATCAACTTGTAACCTTTAATCACAATCAATGGCCCTTGGCCGAATGTCAGATATGACTTACCTTGATGGTCAAATCCCGAAGATCTTTTCCTTTATAGTCGACTATGGCAAAAATCCCGAAGGAATCCTTCCAAATTTCAGCAAATAAGAATATTGATGGGATTAGTCCTAGATTCCGACAAATCTAAAAGAAAAGAATAGAAATCAAAACTTGTTCTTACCCTTTCTTGAAGAAATCGACAAACACCTATGCTTGAAGCCCTCAAAGATTCGGCTTTTGATGGATTGGAAAGAAAAGAAATTGGCTAATGGTGATATCTTGAATTTTTGGCTTTGGCTAACAAAAAGAAGAAGAACAAATGCTCTAGAAATTCGACGAGAGAGAAGGGTTGAGAGAAAGAATGATGAATGGCCCTCTTTTCCTTATATAGCAGAATTTACTAACTTAGAATCCCTTACTTGGCCATCACTCTTCTATTTTGATAGCTTTATCTCTTTAATTATCTCCTAAAATAAAAGATAATTCAGCAACTATCCTTACTTAGCCGAAATTATTAAACTCAAAGTCCCTTACTAGGCCATCACTTCTCCCTTATTTTCCTAATTAAAGAATAATTCCTCATTTATCTCTTGAAAATAATCTAAAATAAATCCATTATTTATCCCTTATTTATCCACTATTTATCTCTTAAAAATAAAAGAATAAAGGCTCCTAAATTATAGCCTTGTGCCAGTCACTCTTCTGCTATCTCTCTGTTTGCAAAATAAAACTTTTTATTTTGTTTCCCCTGCAGCTCAAACCTTGGCCCAATACCCTAGTATGTGGCGCCATTTCCTGAGGCCCTAAGTGGCATCTTCAAGCCACTTTTCCAAGGCCGTTTGTGTGTCATATTTCACATACATTTTCTCTTAAGGCCACCTCGCCTTAGTTCCCTCTTTTAGACTTTAAACTTGACATTTCTAAAGCATTTCCTTACATTTCTAAGACATTTCCTTACATTTCCAAGACATTTCTTTACATTTCCAAGACAAGAAATTTCCTTACATTTCCAAGTCATTTCCTTACATTTCCAAGACAAGACATTTCCTTCCATTTCCAAGTCATTTCCTTACATTTCTAAGACAAGACATTTCCTTCCATTTCCAAGACAAGACATTTCCTTACATTTCCAAGAATCTAAAAATGCACACATCACATCCATAACACATAAGACATACTAATGCATAGGCTATAATCCAGGATGTTACACAATGTGTTCATAATTTGAGTGTAATTTAATTATTTTATAATAATGATATTTTTTTCGATAAGAATTTTATCGAAACTGCATGAATTTGAGTTAAAAAGGGCATGAAAAAGTGTGTATTTTTTCGTATTTCCACCCTTTGAACTCATGTACGAAGCCACTAATTATGTTGTGGGAGCAGTTTTAGGTCAAAGGAGAAACAAGGTACTACATGCAATATATTATGCTAGTAGGACGTTGATAGATACATAGCTAAATTTTACCACTACGGAGAAGGATTTACTAGTAGTGGTCTTTGCATTCGACAAATTTCTTTCTTATTTAGTGGGAAAAAAGGTTGCAATCTACACAAATCACTCAGCTATCAAGTACTTGGTACGAAAAAAAGATTCCTAACCTAGATTGATTAGGCGGATACTCTTGTTACAAGAGTTTGATTTGGAAATTAGAAATCAGAAGGGAATCGAGAATCAAGCGGCTGACCGTTTTTCAAGAATAGAATTAGGGAATGAATATGAAAGAAATAAATATATTAAGGAAGAATTCCCATATGAAAATTTGCTCAATGCCAAGGCATTACCTTGGTACACCAACATAGTAAACTTTTTAGTAAGTGGTGTAATGCCACCTGACTTCGATGCTTAGAGAAAACAAAATTTTCTTCATGATGCCAAACAGTACTATTGGGATGAACCATTCCTATTCAGGCATTGTGCAAATCAAATAATTCAGAAGTGTGTCCCTAAAGATGAGATGCATAGGGTCTTACAACATTGTCATTCAGCCCCATATAGAGGGCATTTTGGAGGGATGAAAATAGCTGTCAAGGTACTCCAGTCAGGATTCTATTGGCCAAGTTTATTTAAAGATGCTCATAAATTCTATAAGTTGTGTGACTGTTGTCAGAGAATAGGAAATGTGTCTAGGAGACAGGAAATGACATTGCAAAGTATATTATAGGTTGAACTGTTTAATGTATGGGGAATAGACTTTATGGGTCTATTTCCACCATTCGTAGGCAAGCTATACATACTTTTAGCAGTAGACTATGTTTCTAAGTGGGTAGAAGCAATAGCCCTAGCTTCTAATGATGCTAAGTAGGTATTGAAATTTTTTCCTAAGAACATGTTCCTACGATTTGGTACACCGAGAGCAATTATCAGTGACGAGGGATCCCATTTTGATTACAAACTGAAGGCCAATGCCTTGCATAGGTATGGGGTGAAACATAGAATTGCTACGTCATATCACCCTCAGATGAATGACCAAGTTAAAATTTCTAATAGAGAAATTAAACAAATTCTAGAAAAAGTGGTGAATCCATCCAGAAAGAACTGGTCTACTAGATTGGATAAAGCTCTATGGGCATACCTAAATGCATTTAAAACACCACTAGAGATGTCACCTTTTAAACTTGTTTATGGTAAGCCATGTTATTTACCTATTGATCTTGAGCATAAAGCGTTTTGGGCAATTAAAAAGCTGAACATGTATTGGGCTGCTACTAGCAGCAAGAGATTGCCAGAATTGAATGAGATGGAACAGTTTTGAACACAAGCATATGAGAATGCTCATTTGTATAAGGAAAAGTCCAAGCGATGGCATGACACCATAATTTTACCAAGGCAATTTTAACCTAAACTGCAGGTATTGTTGTTTAATTCTAGGCTCAAATTATTTCCTGGTAAGCTAAAATCTTGATGGTTAGGACCTTTTAAAGTAACTCAAGTGTATCCGCATGGTGCTGCTGTTGTTAAAGACCTAAGAACATAGGCTATATTCAAGGTTAATAAACAATACTTGAAGCATTATTGGGGTGGTCCTATAGAGTGTGACAAGCAAAGCATTAGCCTTTGTGATGTTTGAATTTTTGTTTTAGTTAATAAGTAGTTTTTTCATTTTATTTCCCATTATTATTATTATTATTATTATTAATGCAACTTTATTTCTGTTTTTTATTATGAACAAGAGCAGGATAAAGAAGCATAATTTGTTAAAATGTATGCAGATCAATAGTTTGCCGCAGCATTACAAAGAAACGTTATGCCATGAAAAACTGAATGATGAGGTGTTAATAAATTTGATCGATTAGAAAATTCCAAAGGAAAGATTTTTTTAAATAGTGCATTTAGTAAAAGTTGGGGAACCCAAAGTATGGGGCCCACAATGTAAGGCTCCGTTATTTCATTTTCCCCCTAAAAAAGTCTGTCAGTTTTTAAACTTTCCTCCACATCATAACCCTTCTCCCTCACATTTCCCATTCCCTTTTTACTTTTTCCAACTAGTCCACATCTCCCACTTCTCACAAAGTTTACATTTTTACAGTCCTCTTGTCTTCAACCTCTTTACTATTTTTGTTTTTACTCCTTTATTTTTATTTTTCTATTTCACTGACCTTTTCTTCATGGCAAGTGTAAGAAATACTTCTAAAGCAGCTGAGTCTTTGTGTGATGGCACCCCACAACCAAAGATATTATTCAATGCTGTTGCAGCAACAAGGTATTCCACTAATAATCTAAAGTGGCCATTTTGTTTTGAATAGGTATTTTTGCTAAAGAATGAACCCAACATGGGGTACGATGAATCAGTATCATCGATTGTGGAAAAGCAAAACTGGAGCATATTTAGTCTACACCCAGGAGATGTTTTGGGTAAAGTGGTAAGAGAGTTTTACGCTCATGTAAATTCCCTAGATTCTCTCTTCATTTATGTGTGGGGTAAATCTGTGCCATTTGACAAAGACTATCTTAATGCCCAGTTCGACATTGAGGAGGTTAGAGATGAGTATTCTAAATTTGCCGAGAATATTACACCGAAGGATTTGGTAAAAGTATTAGAGGATTTATTGTTGAAGGAACGCAGTGGATTATTTCAAGCGAGGAGTATTACGCGGTTGAAAGAACTGCATTAAAACCAATTGGGAAGATTTGCTATCACTTTTTAAGGAGTCGTTTTATGCCATCTACGCATAAGACAACTATTTCAAAAGAAAGAATGTTGCTTTTGCATTCTATTGTACAAGGAAGACAGATAAATGTAGGGAAGATTATCTTGCAAAAAGTGCATAGGTGTGCTGATAGAAATGCTGTAAGTTTGAACTTTCCTTCCTTTATTTCTGCCCTATGTAAGAAGTCAAATGTGCCTTTTAGATGATGCTGAGGACATTACACCCAATAAGATTGGGATAACACGAACAATATTTGCCAAGCTACGAGGAACTGAGTTTGCCGTAGCATCCTAGCACAATCAAGCTTCCCCTACCACACGTATTCCCAAAGCAGCATCTTCTGCCTCATGAATAGAAAATTTTGACTTCTCTTAAATAGTTAGAACAAAGGTCGTCTCTATTTGAGGTGTAGCAATACCAGATGTTGGAAGATTTGAAACAAAGCAATGAACGCCAGGCTATGTACTAGTCGTATGTGAAAGATAGGGATTTGACATTAAGAAGATCACTTTAGAAAAAGTTTTCGAGACCTATGCTAGAATTTCCTACTTTCTTAGTTACTTTGCTCTTGTATACGGACTGTGAAAAAGAGCCAGTTCCACCCGCTATTGGAACTGACCCCATGGCTGTAGAAGTGGCTATAGATAAAGGAAAAGCTATTGAGAAGGAATTAGAAAAGTCATCCTTTGTCGAACAAAAGAAGAAAGTTATAACAACCCGTTTTTAGTCAAATCAGAATGGTGGTTTTGGGACCACAAATTCGAATTCAAAATAATTATTTTATTATTATTTTAATATTTACAACATGATAATATGTTTGTGTGAAAATTTTGTTAAGAAATTTTATTATTTAATTAGTCAATCGATAAAAAGGACTAAATCGCGTAAGGTGCAAAAGTGATGTTCTATTAGTTAAAGGTATTTAATAGCTAAGGAATCTTAAAGTCAAGGTCCTTATGTTGTAAATAGACCATGTGAAATGTAAGTGGGCATAGATAGACATTATTTGATTGATATTAATGGTTTATAATTAAGGTTAATATGGTAAGTGATAATTAAAATGATGATCAAATAAAAACAAAATAGATATTTTGTATTCATCTTCTCCAAAAGAGAAAAACAAACTAATTTCTTGAGAAAAAGAGGGCTAGGGTTCGACATTCCTTTTTCCATCAATTAGGTATGTATTTTTGATCCATTTTTTTATGATTTCTATGTTTTTGAGATCGTTGCAACTAAGTCTAGCTAGCCTAGGGACTATTTTGCAAAACTTTAAAGATTTTGAATGATGCCATTGATGAATACATGTGTGTTTTGATGTTTGATGATAGATTATGAATGTTTTTTGTGAATTATACAAGTTTTGTTAAGTGATTTTTAGTGAAAATGCAAAATAGGGATTAAATTGTGAAATTTGGAAACTTTGTGGTTAAAATGTGAAATAAATGAAAAATATGGGCTGCTAGGGACCTATTTTAAAATTTCTTAGCATGGGTTGTGGTTAAATTGAATGAATTTGTGATTTTATGAAATAAGGACTAAATTGTTAAAGTTGTGAAATTTTAGGGGCAAATGTGTAAAAATGCCTTAAAGTGAATTTTTGGACTAAATTGAATAGCGTGATAATTAAATAAGCTGATTTTGGTTACATATAGATCAACAAAAGCAAAACTCGGGTCTAGATCGGGGGAAAAACAAAGTTATCGACTACTCGATTTGTTTCGTCGTTTTTACATCCGAGGTAAGTTCGTATGTTATAAGTTTCATTATAAATGTATTTTATATGCTTTGATATTGCATAAACTGTGAATACGAGACTACGGATATGTTCGATAGTGGTTTGACGACAATTTGGCTTCGGGCCATGCTATCGGCACTTCGGGTGCGAGCTTCATTGATTTGGCTTCAGGCCATGATATTAGCACTTCGGGTGCGAGCCTCTTTGATTTGGCTTCGGGCCATGATATTAGCACTTCGAGTGCAAGATACGTTGAGTTGACTTCAGGCCATGATATGAGCACTTAATGTGCGAGATTCCTGAGTATCCGACTTATATTCTGAATGGTTGAACGGGTATGTTGAAGATGTGAATTGGTGAGAAATAGATACGTATCAGTACAGGTTTGTACGATAAATTATTTGAGCAGTGAATCAAAGAAAGTTGTGAGCTTATGATCAAATATTGTGAATAAATTCATGTTAACTTGGTGTTTAATGCTTTGATGCAATTTATGTTACTTATTTGAAAATGTAAATGAATGGTGATATTTATTTCTTATTATCATACGAGCTTACTAAGCTATAAAGCTTACATTGTTTATTTTTTCGTGTTTTATAGTGATTTCTAAGCTAGCTCAGATTTGGGAATCGTCGGAGACTACATTACACTATTTGTAACACCCCAAACCCGGCCATGCGGTATGACCGGATCTGACATGTCACATGAAGAAAGCGTAAAACATCATGTGATTATTACTAAAATAGGGTTACTTGGTTGTGTTTAAGTAAACAAGTTTTTGGATGAAAATATTGATAAAATACAACTATTATTGAGAGGTTGAGTGATGAATCAAAAATTGAGGTAGTGAACGTTAAAACCATGACTTTTAAAAATGTCGCTGATAAAATTGAAAGAGAATTCGAATTAAAATATTTGTACATATTTATAAAACCTTTTGTTAATCAATTTTGGAAATCGTTATTTAAGTTTTTAGAAAATCACGTTTAAAACAATTTAAAAAACATAATAAATACGTCCAAACATAAAGCAAATTAAAGTTTATCCCAAAGGCCTTATTACAACTTTAAAACCTGAAATAGTAAAGGTAACGAAATAATACGGAAAAGTAGTTTACTAATGTTTGCAAACATCATTTATGAAGTACGGCCTCCACCGAGTCATCCATGGCTCAAGTCCACATCACTGAGCATTACCTACAGGGATTAAGAAAAGAAAGGGGGGTGAGTTACAAGAACTCAGTGTATAATCCCCTTACCGTTGTCCACTGGGCTTGAACCCATTTAGCAATAACTTGGGCCTAAGCCCCTATAGCATAATGTTGGGCCGAAGCCCATATAGCGAAACAGAATATATATATGACAAATGTATGTGTGCAATATATGCAACCCAACCCGTCCTAATAATCCATCCACTACACACCACTCGTACCATTCCATCACACCTGTGGGGATCAAGTCAACCCACCCCGCCAAACACACCAATCGCAGGCACGAAGCCATTTAATTCGCAGGCACGAAGCCATTTAATATATTTGTGGCTTAGCCACCAGAATCAGAATTATGCGTGGCATAGCCACTATACAGATTGTGGCAGAGTCGCCAGAATATCATATACGGTAATATAATCGGCGCACAGCCTTGAGTAAATATGATAGACACAGAGTCATTGATTCATATGTTAGGCACATAGCCATTATCAGAATTTGTGGCAGAGCCACCAGAATCAGATTTATGCGTGGCATAGCCAATATACAAATTCTGGCAGAGCCACCAAAATATGTGGTAGAGCCACCAGATTACACTTCCTCCGATCATCAATATCCCAATCCCAAGTAGAATGTCATGTATGCAAAGCACATATCATAATGATGTATAGAATAAATTACCATCATAACTAGATAGACAAAATACACACAATCATGCCAATCAACCCATAAGGGTATAACAGTAATTTACCCTCCAAGGGTATTTTGGTAATTTCGCAACATACATGGAAAGATATCCACACTCTATAAATTTTCCTTGAAACTAGACTCATATATATTCTTACTATAATTTTTCCAGAATTTGTTGCTTAACCATTTAGTACAGTTTATTCCTTAAAGTTTCCCTTATTTCACTGACCAACAGTTCTGACCTCTCTTACCCTAAATTCAAATATCTCACTGTACGGTTTTCATATATTGTTCCCACTTGTTTCTAATAAAAATAGGCTCACTAAGGAATCTATACATATAAATTATAACTCATAATTCACTTTGTACAATTTTATACGATTTTACCAAGACAGATCAGGGAACCACAAAGTCATTTAGAACCAGTCTCACTAAAATTAAGATATCTCAGAATATAAAATTCTTTTTCCTTCTCCGTTTCTTCCATATCAAAATAGACACAGTAAGATTTAATTCAATATCTTATTCACTTTCTAATTCATTTTCTCCTATTTTTCATAATTTTTCGAAATCACGTCACTGCTGCTGACCAAAACTGTTTCGTTGCAAAAGTATGGTTACCACTATAAACCTACGCACGCCTGAGTGATCACGGATGCCGGTTTCCGATTTTCTTTGGTATTACAACCAAATCACAGAACATTTCATGCAAATTTTCAGAGAAGTGTGAGATTACACACCATTTCACACATGTATTCGGAAAGTACGAGATTACATTAGGATTCCCTAAAGAACCACTCTTCTTTGCCCCCACAATCGCGATCCTTCCCTACTAGATTCTAAAATCCGGCCTTGCACCTTGGCTATGGCAATGAGTTCCAATCAACTTTCGAGACCAAGGCTAAGAGAAAGATAAGTAGCAGCAAAGGATGGCTTGATTCGGCCTTAATAATAGGGATGAACCGAAATGAAGAACACGGTTTGGCACTAGTAGCAAGACAACAAAGAAGGATCGGTAGTTTCGATTTTCAAGAGAAGATGAGTGAAAATAATTGGTCACAAAGGCTAGGTATTTTCGGTAAGACAAGAAAGAAAGAGAAACTGCCCACTATTGTCTTGAAGTTGCGGCAATGAAAGGAGAAGTTGGAAGAATGAACACAAAGGATGCCAAAAGGAATTAGGCCTAACAAGCACTAAAACTATCAAAATGCTCCCATCAAAATTCGGCTACCCTCTCCCTTTCCCAAACCCTTATCATCTTTACCAAAAGATGAACATAGACCAACTAAAACCTTTCCAAAACATCCCCCATGAAAAATGCCAACATGTTCCCTATTCCTTCCCTTTTCTTTTATTCCTTTCCATCCATTCCTCCTTACCATATTTCCTTAGTCACCTTGCCAAAATTTAAATGGCCCGACACTTAGGGAAACAACACAAAAAAAAATAGTCAAAATTTTGCACTTGATGGGATTTGAACCTCCTCTCTCGAAGTCCTTCATGTGGCGCCATATCCCCTTTACCATAAGCTCCTTTATGCTAGTAAAATGCACACTTATTTCCTTAAGTCTTGATGCTACTTGCCTACTCTCCTTAAATGCTTAAACACAACATTTTTCCTATAGCCCATCTTGAACCCGGAACTTCCTAGAAACCTCGTAACCTTCCAAATTCACTTAACTAATAAGTCCAATTTGCAATAATGCCATTCTCATATTCTCGAAAATTCTAAACACACCTACGCCCAATGCCTATTGGGCCCAATCCTACTAGGCCCAGTTTTGGGATGTTACATTATCAGGCTATCAATTTGGTACTTTGAAGCTTATGATTTGAGTGTATGGCATGTATAAGTATTTTTGAGTCATTTTGACTATGGGTTGATAATGATTTTGGTCATTTGAAATGGCTTGTAAATGTATATGTTTTGGTTTGTAAATATAGCCATGAGAGTTGGCTTAATTTATTTGTTTTGGATATATATGTATATATTCGAAAATGGCCTATGGTGTGGTTCATAATTGCTTGCAAATGATTTATGGTAGTTTAGAATTTAAGGTAGTTAATGATTGCAAAAAGTTATTGTATGTTTGTAATTTTAGGCAAGGTAAAAAGTTTGGTTGAAATAATGCATATAAATGTTTTGGTGAATGTGGAATTGTTATGATTTGAATTGGCAATACATGATAATATGAGCATGTAAATTGTTGGTATTGAAGTAGTGAATTGAGCTTGGTTGGAGTTGTTGATAAATGCCTATTGATTCTATGTATTGGTGCCTTTGACTTTGATGTAGGTGAGCATAAGTTTGGGTGGAAAATTGACTTGGTAAATAGCCTATTTTTGTCCACACGGGCAGAGACACGGGCGTGTGTCTTAGCCGTGTGTGACACACGATTATGTTACACGGCCATATTTCCCCTGGTGTTGAAATTAAAACAAGTCAGTATGCTTTACACGGCCTCACACATGGGCGTGTGACTTGGCTGTGTGGCATAAGTCAGTATACCCTACAAGTTTGACACGGCCTAGCACACAGCCTAGCACACGGGCGTGCATGGCCATTTTTAGGGCACATGGGATAGCCACACGAGTGTGTGTGCTAGCGTATAACCCAAGTTAGAGAGTTGCACGGGGTCGAACATAGGCTATGACACGACCATGTGCTCCCATTTCGAATGTCTACACGGCCTGTGACACGGGCGTGTCTGTTGATCGTGTGAGACACACGGGCGGACCACATGGACGTGTGTTCCCTATTTTTGAGAAAATTTTATAAATGTTCAAAAAGTTTCCAAAGTTATCGGTTTAGTCTTGAACCACTCCCAATGCATGTTTAGGGCATCGTAGGCTCGTATTAGGGACAAATTGATTGAGATTGAATAATGGATGCATGAATTGTGAAAATGTATGCTAAGTGAATGTTTAATTGTTTTATAAGTTTGGTAATACTCCGTAACCTTATTCCGGCGTTGAATACTGGTGAGGGTGTTACAGAAGTAGAAGAAGGAAAAGAAGAAACAAGTGTCCCTGCTACTACACCAGTTGCTGCCATTGAAAAAGGTAAAACTCCCGAACCAACTTCTTTACCTATCTCCATGACTGCACTGGATAAAGCAAGCAATCAATTGATTGAAAAACTAACAGAGACAAACAAAGAAGGAGAGGAAGTTGACCTAAGAAAAAGGAAGATGTAATACAAAGTCAATGCTCACAAGTCCATGACAAAGAATTAAATGAAGTACCAACATTCTAGTCCAAGGAGGTTAAGTTTTGTATTTCTCTCATGCATTGCATAATATTTTTTTCTTCTTGTTTATGTGCATATTCATAATTGTTATATACTGTTCATGATTTTACATGCATTAAGGACAATGCATCCCTTAGGTTTGGGGGTGTATTGTGCATCTAGGTTGCATTTTGTATGTTCATTTGGTATAGAGGATATTTTTCCATGGCATAATAACTATTGAAATATTGCTTTGTCTATAAGAAGTACAATTTTTCTTTATGATGTTCGATGATGAGATTAAATTTTTTTCCTCAATATACCAAGAATAGTAACAATGGATTGGATGCAGTTAGCTTAGGCTAAGTTGCTTGGAAATTGATTTCTAAAAATAGGATGTCTTATACTATGTGGTTTTTTTGGTTTTCCGAAATATGCACTCCAATGCTCAGAGTTGCTAAGTAGGTTAGCATCACTTTGTTTGCTCCATCGTGCTGTTGATTAGAATGGAGGACCTAAGTAAGAGTGTGTGGTAATAATTGTAAGGGGCATTCCACTGTAGCAAATGACTGAGTAGCTAAAGAGGTAGTTGTGTGCTACATCCATCTTTTTAGTTAAAAGCCTTAGCTTCATGAGTGACTTTTAGTTTAAATTGTGACATGACTGAATACTCGGTAATCTGTTGTATGCTTCATCGTGATTGTCAAGTCAAAGAATGTTGTGACATGATAAATCCCCTAATAATAATTTAATTTGTTTCAATATATATAAAATACGAAAAAAATATTTTGATATGGACTTAAAGCAAGTGACTTCTGTTTAGGTAACAAATGAACTAAGTAAATAAAAAAGATATTTGTTATAGGATGAAAGAGAGAATACATGGGTACTTAGAAAATTTTGTTTTTAAGGAGAAATTTTTGCACTGCCTTTGCTGAAAAAACCTTTGACAATTGAATCAGTTTTAGGAAAAGAGAAGATTGTTGAGAACGGAGGTATAAATTGTTTTTTCGAATATCCAGGCAGTATAAGGAAGTATATTTTGCCACGACAAGATGGGTGCATTCATGCATTTAGGTGTATTTCGCTTGAGGACAAGCAATAACTCAGGTTTGGGGGTGAGATAACTCTTGAAAAGAGTTATATTTCATGTATTTAGACCTAGCTAATTGCCAGTACTTAAGTACATTTGGTTGCATTTTAGGACATTTTAGTTAACATTTTTAATATTGCATTAAGACTTGGACAGTGTGGGAATTGGGTGCTTTTAATCGCTTGTGGTGGAGTTTTTTGTGTTGGTATGGCAGGAGCAGGTTTTGAAACAAGGAAATAAAGGAGTGAAGTTGTGTCAGGGCAAAGTGTAGACAGTTTCCCAGCACGGATGTTGTGACAATATTGGGAAGACCAAGTCAACATTTTTCGCGTAGTAGATCAAATTCAAATTCAAATTTGTACTAGATAAACCCCTAAAAAAGGGGAAGATAATCACGAGCTTTTAGACGACCCTAGCCTAATTTATCTATAAAACCTGATGAAGGAGACCTCACAAAGGACAAAGCAAAAGTGAGACAATTCCTTAGCCGTAGATAAGGGTTCGACTGCACAAAGAACAGGAAGTCAAAGGTAGTCCTTCTTAGCCATCACAAGACACTGTGCTGCCAAAGTGTGGACTGGGCAAGCAAAAGCTCCTTCCCAAAGTTCTTCTGTTATTTTCTTTAAAAGATTGAATTATAGTAGTTAAACGCGATGTCGGATAATATTTTGGTTTGGAATTTTAATTCCCAGCCCATGAGCAAAATCTCATAGGGTTGGAATTACTTCCGATGAAATCTTAACTATTTTATGAATGCCTTATATATCTCATTTACTTTTCTATTTCATTTGATTGTTCTTATTTCTTAATTAAAATGCAACGATCTCTAGACATTGAAGGTTGTTCGCATGCTAAAACCTAAGTCTAATTCTGAAAATCTTGGATTGGTTGGATTAAAGTTAAATGAAATGAGCAAGTATTTGATTGACACTTGTAGTCGACTCTAGCCATAGAGTCACGATCATACCGAAGGAACCCATGCAAGATATCTAAAAAGCCTATAAACAAGGACAAGGTAACTTGAGGTTTTGTCCTCGTGAGAGGCAGGCCATTTTATAACTCTTCTATGCAGTAAAATAGATATGATTTTGCCAAGGCGTTATTGACAGTAAGGTTCACTTCTGGGTAATCCTAACCTTTCCGAATCAACATCACTCCATCCTTATTCTTTGTCGTAGTAACTTTTCCACAACATATTTAGTTTTTTTATTTCTTTATTTACAATTTATTTGGATAATTACTCTCGTTATTGCCATTACATTTCTGCTTTCATTGTTGCCATAGCATTTCCAATTATTCATTAGTTCCATGTATTGCTTACATCATTACTCCACCATTAATTGCCACTACATACTTATCATTGATTTTTCCATAATAATAATCGCATTTTATTATAATAACTTGACCACTTTTGTGCCTCGAACTGATCCTCATGGGAATTACACTTACTCATCATTTTATTACTTGAGTCAACATGTATACTTGCACAAAATCACACATCATTTCACACGCGACAATAATCCAAAAAATCTTCTTTTATCTCATCGTATTATAAACTAATGTAATACCCCAAACCCAGCCTAGACGTTATGGCCGTATCTGGCGTGTCACGTTGAAGTGTTTTTCGAAAACCATGTTTTCATTGAAAACCCTCCTTAATATTTAAAAACTAAAGTCTCAGTTTGTGTTCGTTCAATTTCAAAACGTGGTTCATTGAAAAGGTAATCACTTTTAACAACGTTATTAACTTCGTTAAAAATCTCTTTTAGTCGGGGAAGCTAAATTAAGGTAAAGAAGTTTAAAACGTATGTTTTTTTAAAATAGTAATTGGGTTGAAAACTCATCTACTTCTAATAGATATAAAACGTAACAAAATCCCTAATTCAAAATTAAATCCAGAGAGGCTTTATTACAGAAATTAAAACCCAAAATGAAATTTAAAACATATATAAAGTCCAAAGCATAACAGCCGCAGTTGTGTGGTCACCTCTGAGTCCCTCGTAGCACCGATCCTCCTAACGCTGAGGATTACTTGCACAATTAAAAATGGGGTGAGTTTACGAAAACTCAGTGTGTAATCCCATTACTAGAGTAGCAGTCAGTATACAGAAATAGAAACCAAAATAGTCTAGGCCAAAGCCCTTTAACAGTAACAGTACAGTCCAGTTCAGAGCATACGTGGGCCAAGTCCTCTACAATATCCTTTGGGTCACAGCCCATAACAGAATCAATTGGGCCTAGCCCAAACCAATAATAGAACAAGTGGCCTAAGCCCAGTACAGTGACAGATCTCCTAAACAAATATGCAACAGTATAAGGATGCATACCACCCCGATCCAGCCAACACACCACCCATACTAACCCTACACTTGTGTGGGGATAAAATCGGCCCACCCAGCCAACACACTAAGCTTAGCACCGGTTACGGCACTAAGTCAACAGAACGGCTCGGCACCGTAGATAGAACGGCTAAAAGCCATAAATGGAATGGTTACAAACCATAATCAGGATGGCAAAGAGCCATAATCAGGATGGCACAAAACTATCAGTAACTGTAATAAGTTTGGCACATAACCATCAGCGACGGTAATATAGTCAGCACACAGCCACGGGTAATTATGGTCGACACAGAGTCATCAGTATATATGTTAGGCACATAGCCACGGGTAAATACGACTGGCAAAAGCCATAATCAAGATGGCACAGAGCCATATTTAGGTTGGCACAGAGGCAAAATCAGATTACACGACTTTAAGCTGTCCGTCGATCCACAGTCGTCTCATGCGACCCGTGCGACCCTATCAGAACTTCCTCCGTATCAATGTCCCAACCCCATGCAATATGTCGTGTATGTCATGCTCAATCATTACACGTGGATGCAAAATGGCCATGCTTAGTAACAGTCATTTAGACATATATTAAAAGCACATCAGTCATACAACCACCGTCAAGTCAGTTGAAACACAGTCATACAATCCCAGTCAAATCAATCAAATTCATAATCTAAGTCAGTCATTTACCCATAAGGGCAAAACAGTCATTTACCCTCCAAGGGCATTTTGGTAATTTTGCAAACTGGGGGTATTTCGTTAATTTTACAAATCAGGGGTATTTTAGTAATTTCACAATCTGAAGGTATTTCAATAATTTTACAAATTAAGGTATTTTGATAATTTCACAAATCGAGGGCATTTTGATAATTTCACAATCTGAGGGTATTTCGATAATTTTATAAATTGGGGGGTATTTTGGTAATTTTACAAATTGAGGGTATTTTGGTAATTTTACAAATCAGGGGTATTTCTATAATTTTACAATCCGAGGCTTAACGACCCAACAGAAGGTCCACCGTCGCATCGAGCGACTTAAGTAACCCAAAAAGACACAACGGTGTAAATGGGCCTAAGGCCCATTATTCGGCCTAAGTGGGCCCACATGCTCGTGTGGCCCAATTAGCCCAGAAATAGCCTCGGCCATACGAGCAGCACAGTTCAAACTAATAGAAATAATATAACATGCATTCTATCCGTGTGGCCCTCAAGCCTACTGGGCCAACACAGCCCTTTTCGGCCCAATGACACCCAGAACAGCCCAAGACCACGAGAGTGCTCGTGGTGGCCTCTATAGACTAACACCCATGTTCGGGGGCTCAGTTCACCACACGCACGATTGCACACCGTCATACGCCATATTTCTGGCTTTTCGGCATTTTGCTGATCTACAGTCATAGCAGTGTAAACAACACATACTTTCGGCTTTTCAGCCGATCATCGAATACCGCATACAAATACACACACTCTATCGGCTTTCCCATCAACTATCGAATATAGGGTACTGTTACACACCTACTCGTGAAACGAACCGCACTCCAAATATCCTCCCACCTAGATTAAAACACCAAAACGATTATTTATCCAAAACAAAACAAAAAGAAACTGATAGAAAACTAAATTAACTACTGTGACCTTACCAAGAACAAAAAACCTATTTCCCCAACTTTCAAACAATTGTCAGACCCCCCTCGTCCATAACCAACCCACAGAATCGTTCCAAACTAAAGGAGTAACACACAAGTGTTGGGTAATGCATTGAGTCAGAGAGAAACGATCAGAGAAGAGTATTCGGCTTAACAAAATGTGAGTGTATCAAAAGAAAATAGAAAAGGGATGGGCAGCGAGATGAAGAGGGGGTTCGGCTAGGAAAGAGACCAAAAGGAACTCTACAAAGAATCGGTCAAGACAGAATTAGAGTACAAGAGAGAGGTTAAATTCAGCCAACAATGGGAAGGTTATTATGGGTAGAAGGAAAATAGTTGAAGAGGGAGAGAAGGGCTAATGTAGTCGACTATGGTGGTGAGAGACGAAGAACACAGACTTGGCCAAATAACACAAGAGTAATAACGAAAACAAGAAGAGAAGAGAAAGGCACTCAAAAGAAACAGAGAAGTAAAAAGACTGCCCAAATAGTCACACTCAAAATCGGCTATACTTGCAAAAATAAAGAATAGAAGAAAAATACCAATTCGGCACCATTTGCTCTAAGCCAAAACTACACCAAGAAAGGAACTCCCCCGCTCTTAAAATGATAAAATGCACAACCCAAAAAGCCTAAGAGAAAATTTGGCACCTATTCAAAAACCAAATGCCGAAAATGCACATCCCTAAACCCCTTAGTCGAATTTTGCACCAACCAGTTCCTCAATTTGGCTACAACTTCCCCCAATCTCAAACTCCTTGAAAATCTCCATGATCCTCTCCCCTTATCCCTCCTTGATATCCTCCACAACCAACTCACAAGACCAATTCAAACTCTCCAACAAATTCATCCAAGACCAAGTTAACAACCACCTCAAGAGAGTTTTAATCTAACTCTACCTCTCTCACCTCATGGAAATAAAATAAAATCCCTTTTGCATCCATGCAATTCGAACTCAAGATCCCTTGCCACGCCATGATGCCTCAACCACTAGACCACATGCTTCCTTGTGTCATATTTCCACCCCAACTATTCTTAAAGCGTACTAACAAGTACCAAGGGTTTAATTCACATTTACCACAAATTTTGCTAGAGTCCAGGTTTGAGCCCAGGACTCCTCCAATACCTCTTAGGACTATTAACACCAAAGCAGACATATTTTTATGTTCTTCACATGCACAACTAAATTCCAATTCTTCTGGCACGCGAAGCCCATTTCTTCTAGGCCCAAAATTCGGGGCGTTACAACCTATGAGAGTCTTAACTAGATTTATTTATATTTAAGTTAATATTAATTTAGTGCTTTTCTCCTTGGGTACGATCTTCAGAGTACTCACCTACTCTGCGTAACTATATTAGAACTTGACCTGTATACTTACTGATACCATTTTTCTATATCTTTTGTGCAAGATTTTTACTTTGGACGTTGGTACGTCTGGAGGCAGTCAAGTTGTTGGCACCGTTGTGAGGGAGGCAACTTCACGATATTAATTTTAATTTTTGCATACTAATAGAATAATTAGGAAATTTTTAGGTTATAGTTACGAATTTAATTTTCTTTTCTACTAATTATTTTTTTGGGTTAGTGTATGACTCGTAGTAGGGGGACAACTATAGAGCCAGCCACAGATCCAGAAAGAATTATCCAAAGGAATCATTGACAACACAAATGCAGAACCCACCACCTGCTATGAGAAACATACCTCGTGAAAATCTGCTAATCAACGAAGCCAACATTAACCCACCAAACTTACCACCACTTCCACCACAGTTACCTGCAAATCTAAACATGGCACGCAAAGAAAGGACTCTAAGAGAATATGCACTACCAAAGAAAGGCCAGCTATCATGACCAATAAATTTGAGACTAAGCTAGCTATGATCCAGATGATCTAAAATAATTTGCAGTTTTAAGAAACAATGACAGAGGACCTAAGTCAACATTTAAAATTGTACTTCCAGCTTTGTAGTTCCTTGATATACGATGTGGTCACTGATGACGCCATTCATCTTCGATTGTTCCCCTTTTCATTAATTGATAATGCCTTTTCTTGGCTAGATTTGTAGGCACCAGGATCAATCACGACATAGGACGAACTCGCAGGAAAATTCCTGCAAAAGTTCTTCCCTATTAGTAAAACGGTCCAATTAAGAAGATAAATTTTGATGTTCAAACAGTTAGAAGGAGAAAACCTTTAAGAAGCATGGGAGCATTTCAAGATGTAATTTAGAGGTTCCCGCATCACAGATTACCTGATTGGTTACGACTGCAAATATTTTACAATGTGTTGGATGTGCATTCGAGGTCAGGATTAGATGGAGAAATAGGAGGAGCCTTGATGAATAGAACGTACAAGGATGCATAGGAATTAATAGAGAGTATGACAACGAACTCCTACCAGTGGCCAACTGAATGTCATACATACGGCCAAAGGCCATCACTGTGAAGGCTGTCCAAGAAGATGATAGGTACCAGCAATTATTAGACAGAATCAACCGAATAGATGCTGAAAAGGGTGCACTGAATATCTATAGAGGAGACAAACCGCTCTTCCACTATATTAATAATCCTACCGAGAATGTGAACTACATCAAAAATAGGTGTGCAAATTCCTCTTCAAATACATACAATCCCAGATGGAGAGATCATCCGAACCTGAGATGGGAAGGAATCCAAGGATGACGTAATAACTCGAATCAAGTTAAAAACACTAACTATCAACCTCCTTATTTACAGTGAAACACCCCATACCCAGCCCACGAGCCTGGACCGGATCTGGTATGTTCCTCAAAGTAAACCGGTTAAAAATTCTTTTATTACTTTGGAAATCTGTGTGTTTTAACAAATTTAGGCATTTCATAGCATACATATTCATATATCATTAAATTAAAATAATGCAACCCGAACCCAAACCTAGATAACCATCCGCTACACATCACCCGTACCAACCTGCACACCGTGGGGACTAGTACGTCAACCCTCCATCCGCTACACACCATCGAAGGCAGTCGCTGCAGTCGACGTGCTCATCTCCCTTATAAATATTCGTGGCATAGCCACCAGATTAAATAATTGTGACCGAAGTCACCACATTCAGATATCGTGGTCTTAAGTCACCACACTCAGATAATGTGACCGAAGTCACCACATTCAGATATCGTAGTCTTAGGTCACCGCATTCAGATATCGTGGTCTTAGGTCACCACATTCACTTCCCCTTTTTCAATAACCCATATGCCCCATATCATACATATTATGCATTAACATGCCTAATTTCACATTCTTATCACTGTTCACATATGAGTCATAACATATATTCATATTCCTAGTAGGAGTAGGAAACGTACCTGAGTACTTTGTACCATAATATGGTACCTTAGCCATATTCACATTCTTATACATTCTTATATTAAATATTGCCATAAATCTTATTAAAAGTTAGTGTGGGATACACACCTGGTTCGCTTAACAAATTCACTGAAATCCTGAAGCCCGATCTACTGATTTAGATCTCAAGTTCCCACATTTGATTAATCACTTACTATTTAGTAAAAGCCTATTCGGCCATAAGACTAAATCCCGAAGGATTATTGTAACCAAAAGTCCTTACCTTGCCGATTTGATTACTAGTCAAATCCTGGAATGTTGTAGACTCCCTTCCTTGTAATCGACTGGTATTACATCCCTTCATAGATTAGTTTTCGGCTTTTGGATCATGTAAGAAAATAGATCTAATACTAAAAAATACCTTGGCCGATTGTACCTATATACTTTACCTTGTGATTTGAAATCTCGAAATTATTCCTTGGTTATGGTTCTGTCAAAATCCCTAAGAACACATGTTAGATCAACTTCTAATATTTAGACATGGTAAAAGTGGCCTATGACCGAATATCATTCTTACCTTAAAAATCCCGAAAGATCTTTTCTTGATGTCGACAACACATAAATCCCGAAACCTCCCTTCCATAATTCGACCAAGATTAATAATAGGGATTAGTCCCTAAATTTCGATAAGTATAAAGAATGGAAACCAATATTTGGATCTTACCCTTACTTGAAGAAACCGACAGCACCTATGCTTGAAGCCCCTCAAAGATTCGGCTATGAAGACTTGAAGAATAATCGGCTATGAGCCACCTATGTAGTCGACTTTTCAAAGATGAATGGAGAGAGGGATATTAGGCTTAGAAGGAATCGACACTAATGGAACTTGGAAGAAGTTTCGGCTAAAACACATAGTATTTTGGCTTTAGTAAAAATAAAACAGATAAAGAGATGCTTAGAGAATTCGGCATATGAGAAAAGGAGAAGAAAGAATGTTGAATGGCCTTAGTTTTCCTCCTTTTTTCAAAATTACTAGGCCAAGACTCCCCTACTTGGCCATCACTCCTCTATATTTTGATAGCTTTATCTCTTTAATTATCACCTAAAATAAAAGATAATTCAAAGAACTATCCTTACTTAGCCATAAATTATTAAACTCAAAGTCCCTTACTTGGCCATCACTTCTCCCTTATTTTCCTAATTAAAGAATAATTCCTCATTTATCATCTTTTATCCTTAAATAAAATAAAAGGGATAAAACTCCTAAAATTTAGCCATGTGCCGTCCCCCTATTCCCTCTTATTGACGCCACTTAGCAAAATAAAGGCTTTAAATTTTTGCTCTCCACGCGACTCGAACACAAGTCCTTCCCCCTAGCATGTGGCGTCATTTCCAGAGCTCTAAGTGGTGCCTCCAAGCCACTTTTCCAAGCTCATCTATGTGTCATGTTTTGCGTACAATTCCTCTTAAGACCACCTTGCTTCATGTCCCCCTTTTAAACTTTAAACTTATCATTTCTAAAGCATTTCCTTACATTTTCAAGACATTTCCTTACATTTCCAAGACAAGACATTTCCTTACATTTCCAAGTCATTTCCTTACATTTCCAAGATTCTAAAAATGCACACATCACATCCATAACACATAAGACATACTAATGCATAGGCTGCAATCCAGGATGTTACAGTTCTACCCCCTAAAAATAATTTCGTCCTCAAAATTACTTGGCTAACTGCATTTCTACTCACCACACTACGCTTATGCTGCGCACTCTGATCTTAATAACACTATCATACTTCCTAGGCATAATCTCTAAATTCACATGCAAGGTTTCAGGCACTTTACCAGCAGTACAAGAATGAGCTATTTCATAACAAGCAAAGTAATAAAGGGTATTCCAGAACAAGGAACGTACCCGATGTCACATTTGGTACATCTTCCTCCTCGCGACGGCCAACTGCATAAACCAATCTTGGTTGCCTCTCATCAGAACCTTCAGCACCTCTATTTGGTGTTCCACGACCTTGGCCGAAACCATTCCCTCCATGGTTCAGACCACGACCCCTTGTCGCTTGTTGACCACCTCTGCCTGTCTGTTCATAACCTTGACCTGCTGTCTGAGCCCTATTCGGATCCTACGGACAGTCTTTAATCATATGATCCTTGGACCCACACTTAAAGCATCTTCCGGTCTTTTTCCAACACTCTCCTAAGTGTTTCTTCCCACACTGGTCACAAGTGCGATACTGCCCTCCTGTAGCAGCTTGCTGGCCTTGAGGCCCATCAACTCAAGGCCTTTTATTCCCGGATGATCCTGACGATCCAAAGCCTCTGTTCGGCCTGCTCCGATCAGAGTTCTGCCTCACGGAGTCCTTAATTCACTCAGCTACTTTTGCCTTCTCGACTAACGCAGAAAATTCCCGCTCCTGATGTGGAGCTATCAACAACCTTAGATCATCCCTTAGTCTGTCCTCAAAACGGACACATCGCTTATGCTCCATTGCCACTACTCGAGCATACCGGCTTAACCTTAAAAATTCAGCTTCATACTCTGCTATGGACTTGTTCCCTTGAACTAGTCCCAGAAAAGCCTTCTTTTGCTCATCAGTATACCTTGTGCCGACATACTTCTTGTAATATGCATCCTTAACATATTCCCAGGTCAGATCCTTAGCTGTGGCACCATCCCAAACTGTTAACCACCATTGATACGCTTCATTGTGTAACAGTGCCACCATTCCTTTCAACTTCTCCTCAGGGGTCAGATCGAACTCATCCATAATGCGCTCGGTTGCCTCCAACCAATACTCGGCCGTACTGGGTGCTACACCAGATACGCCACGGAATACATCAGCTCCATTGGCACGAAGTCGCTCAGGTACCGACTTTCGAGCTCCCGAATTTCCTCCTGCACTAGCCACCAATTCAAGAACTCGCAAAGACACCTGCGATAGCACGTCGTCTCTCCCCGTCCGATCCTGCTGCTCAAAGCATCACGGTGTGGTGGTGGTGGTGGCGGTACCTCATTTTCAGATCCTTGACCCGATCTAACGGGTTTCGATACGGTCATTCTACCTCTACCGCATCCTCACACATTACGTCCACGTCCCCTAGAGCTCATGTCTACGTTCGCGTGTTAATCTAATTAAGGAATTTTATGAATTAATACTTGTTTCACTGATTATCCGCGAAGAAATTTTATGAAAGAAGTTTAAAAGTAGTTCTTTCGATCAATCAAAGTTTTCATGTCTTCTATCCTAATTCAGAGAAGTACATTCATTCAAACATTCATTCAGTGACATCCATTCCATAGTATCTCCCATACACATTCACTCTTCGGACATTTCTGTCCGTTCCTATCCCAGGGGTATTTTTGTCATTTGTCCTATAGGGGTATTTTCGTAATTTTTCGAAATAAGGTTCCTTGTTAATTTTGTCAATAAGGGTATTTTTGTAATTTTGCATTCCCGGGGTATTTTGGAAATTTTGAAATCTGGGGGTATTTCTGTAATTTTGAAACTCGGGGGTATTTCGGTAATAAACCAGGGTAAATTTGTAAAGTTTAATAATTTAGGGGTATTTCAAAATTTGCAAAACTTTGAGGGTTCTTTTTGAGAATTTTATTTTCCAAAACGGTGATGTTGCAAAAATTTTGGAAATCAGGGTCATTTTGGTAATTTTGTAAGTCAGGGGTAATTTTGTAGTTTTCCAAAATCAAGGTATTTCGATACTTTGTAATTTAGGATTTTTGGTCATTTTATGAAGTAAGAAAATTTTGATTAGAACTGTGAGTAAATTGGACATTTTTATAAACCAAGAGCATTTTTGTAATTTTACCACTAGGGGTATTTTTGTAATTTTTTGTAAATTGGGAATATTTTGAAAATTTTTCTAAAAGTAAGTTTTCGTTACCATTCAAAGGGGTACTTTGGTGATTTTTAAAACTAGGGTTTCCATAAAAACATGGCTAGTCCCTTTTCGGGTTTTAGTTATTGAGTTTAGCCTGCGACTGAGTCCTCTTGGTTAGGGTGAACCGTAGCTACGCACCAGGTAGGATTCCTGCGAAGAGGAGGTGAGTCACTACGACTGCTTAAGTACCATGCTCTTTCGGATCCACTCCTAGACATGCGCACAATGGTTGCCACACCCTAACTCGGCGACTTAACCACAGGTTTGTTTAAGTTAGGCGCTTAAGTCTTATGTGTTTGTTGGGGTAAAATAGTCCTAGGGTTCACATACCTAACAGTCTAATCTGCGTTCCACTTCTACCCTTCTATAATTCATACCAGAATTCACAAAGAGGATAGGGTACTTACCTGGTGGACTGTGGGTCGGAGACTTAGGTGCCATGCCAAAAACCTTCTTATTTAAAAAAAAATGTTTTCATAAAACTTATTTGGGCTCGCTTTGAAAACGTTTTGGGCCTTAAACCTCAGGCCGAGAGTTTGAAACGGGCTCTGATACCAAATTGAAACACCCCATACCCGGCCCACGAGCCTGGACCGGATCTGGTATGTTCCTCGAAGTAAACCGATTAAAAATTCTTTTATTACTTTGGAAATCTGTGTGTTTTGAAGATAGTTTGCTGGTGGGTTGGGCTCAAGTTGAAAATAAATTTATTTTATATTGAAACCCATTTAATTTCAAGTGACAAAATATTTAAAGTTTATTTTAAATTAAATTGACTTAATCTCTAATAACTAAAATTTCGTAACATAGTAAACAAAACAGAAAATAACATAGTTCACTATGGCCTTATTACATCAAATAAAAACCCAAAATGAAAATTAAAGTACTTAGAAAAATAAAGAGTCCACATAATAATTTCCTTGCTGGGCATGGCCACCGCTAAGCTCCTGCCGACCCGGTCCATTACTGATCATCACCTGAAAAATGTTCCCACAACGGGGTGAGTCAACAGACTCAATGTGTAACACAGCACTAAGTCTTAACAAATTTAAGCATTTTATAGCATACATATTCATATATCATTAAATTAAAATGATGCAACCCGAACCCAAACCTAGATAGCCATCCGCTACACATCACCCGTACCAACCTGCACACCGTGGGGACTAGTACGTCAACCCTCCATCCGCTACACACCATCGAAGGCAGTCGCTGCAGTCGACGTGCTCATCTCCCTTATAAATATTCGTGGCATAGCCACCAGATTAAATAATTGTGACCGAAGTCACCACATTGAGATATCGTGGTCTTAGGTCACCACATTCACTTTCCCTTTTTCAATAACCCATATGCCCCATATCATACATATTATGCATTAACATGCCTAATTTCACATTCTTATCACTGTTCACATATAAGTCATAACATATATTCATATTCCTAGTAGGAGTAGGAAACGTACCTGAGTACTTTGTACCACAATATGGTACCTTAGCCATATTCACATTCTTATACATACTTATATTAAATATTGCCATAAATCTTATTAAAAGTTAGTGTGGGGTACACACCTGGTTCGCTTAACAAATTCACTGAAATCCCGAAGCCCGATCTACTGATTTAGATCTCAAGTTCCCACATTTGATTAATCACTTACTATTTAGTAAAAGCCTATTCGGCCATAATACTAAATCCCAAAGGATTATTGTAACCAAAAGTCCTTACCTTGCCGATTTGATTACTAGTCAAATCCCAGAATGTTGTAGACTCCCTTCCTTGTAATCGGCTGGTATTACATCCCTTCATAGATTAGTTTTCGGCTTTTGGATCATGTAAGAAAATAGATCTAATACTAAAATATACCTTGGCCGATTGTACCTATATACTTTACCTTGTGATTTGAAATCCCGAAATTATTCCTTGGTTATGGTTCTGTCGAAATCCATAAGAACACATGTTAGATCAACTTCTAAAATTTAGACATGGTAAAAGTGGCCTATGGCCGAATATCATTCTTACCTTAAAAATCCCGAAAGATCTTTTCTTGATGTCGACAACATATAAATCCCGAAACCTCCCTTCCATAATTCGACCAAGATTAATAATAGGGATTAGTCCCTAAATTTCGATAAGTATAAAGAATGGAAACCAGTATTTGGATCTTACCCTTACTTGAAGAAACCGACAGCACCTATGCTTGAAGCCCCGCAAAGATTCGGTTATGAAGACTTGAAGAATAATCGGCTATGAGCCACCTATGTATTCGGCTTTTCAAAGTTGAGAGGAGAGAGGGATATTAGGCTTAGAAGGAATCGGCACTAATGGAACTTGGAAGAAGTTTCGGCTAAAACACAGAGTATTTCGGCTTTAGTAAAAATAAAAGAGATGAAGAGATGCTTAGAGAATTCGGCATATGAGAAAAGGAGAAGAAAGAATGTTGAATGGCCTTAGTTTTCCTCCTTTTGCCGAAATTTCTAGGCTAAGACTCCCCTACTTGGCCATCACTCCTCCATATTTTGATAGCTTTATCTCTTTAATTATCACCTAAAATAAAAGATAATTCAGCAACTATCCTTACTTAGCCGAAATTATTAAACTCAAAGTCCCTTACTTGGCCATCACTTCTCCCTTATTTTCCTAATTAAAGAATAATTCCTCATTTATCATCTTTTATCCTTAAATAAAATAAAAGGGATAAAACTCCTAAAATTTAGCCATGTGCCGTCCTCCTATTCCCTCTTATTGACGCCACTTAGCAAAATAAAGGCTTTAAATTTTTGCTCTCCACGCGACTCGAACACAAGTCCTTCCCCCTAGCATGTGGCGTCATTTCTAGAGCTCTAAGTGGTGCCTCCAAGCCACTTTTCCAAGCTCATCTGTGTGTCATGTTTTGCATACAATTCCTCTTAAGACCACCTTGCTTCATGTCCCCCTTTTAAACTTTAAACTTATCATTTCTAAAGCATTTCCTTACATTTCCAAGACATTTCCTTACATTTCCAAGACAAGACATTTCCTTACATTTCCAAGTCATTTCCTTACATTTCCAAGACAAGACATTTCCTTACATTTCCAAGTCATTTCCTTACATTTCCAAGACAAGACATTTCCTTACATTTCCAAGCCATTTCCTTACATTTCCAAGATTCTAAAAATGCACACATCACATCCATAACACATAAGACATACTAATACATAGGCTGTAATCCAGGATGTTACATACAGAAACCTCAAGGTAGGGCTAGCCTAAGTAACCATACAGTATGTGATCAACATTTGGATAGAATCAAGGAGGAGATGAAATCAATAAGGACGGGTGTGAAGCAGGTGCAGTTTGAGTACGCCAACTAAAGAAGAACATTGACTAAACTTGAATATCAAATGAGCCAATTGATGAGCATGATGAGTGGCATCAAAATACAAATTGGCACATGTATCAACAATACAGAAAATAATCCTCGTAGGGAAGGGAAAGAGCACGTAAAAGCAATAGCGTTTTGATCGGGAAAAGTACTAAGTAGCCCAGAAAACCCCACTGAGGAGGTAAATACGGAGAATACTGATGATCTTCAGAAAAGACCCCCAGAGGCTAAAGATGAACAGAATTCAGATGAGGTAATTGCACCGGTAGCTGAGCTAGAAAAAGAAACTACAGAAGTCGTCATTGCAAAGATACCATTCCCTTCAAGACTAGAAGAAAAGTAAAAGCAGGATGAGGACAAATTTGTAAGTTTGCTAAACTATTTCAAAGCGTTAAACATTAACTCGCCTTTAATTGAATTAATTGAGAAAGTTCCTAAATATGCCAATTTTTTTAAAGGAAATTATGTCTAGGCGTAGGAAAATTAAGGTAGGTGAACAAGTTAATATAAGTGTTTCCTGTAGTACTATTATTTTGAGACAGGTTCCCCAAAAATTAAAAGACCCGAGAAGTTTTACTATTCCCATAGAGATAGGGAGCATTCATTTTAATAGAGGTATATGTGACTTAGGAACTAGTATTAATTTAATGCCCTCATCCATTATTGAAAAACTTGGGTTAGGGGACCTCAAAAATACTCATATAACACTACAGTTGGTCGACAGATCCTCAGTGCATCCGAAAGGAGTACTGGAAGATGTGTTAGTAAAACTGCACATTTTTATCATCCAGATAGATTTCGTAGTTCTAAACTTTGAAGAGGATCGTGAAATACCTATCCTGCTAGGGTGGACCTTTCTTAGCTACCTCAAGGTCCACTATTGATTTAGAAAAAAAATAAATTAACTATGAAAATCAATGGTGAGACTAAAACTTTTAACTATGGTCACCAACTGAGCGAGGAAGGCAGGGGAAGTCAGGGGAGCATTGCAAGGAATTATTTATTTCTAACCCTCCCGAATGAAGGGACATACTTCCTTTAATCCATGCAGGTAAAAAAACATGTACAAGGAAAGATATAAGAAGAATAAGGTGGAGTGGCATGACGGGCGATGGACCAACACTGACAAAACCAGAGAATTGTCCTTTTGTGAAATAATGATGCTATCGAATGAACCTGATAATAAAACTTGAACTTTCTAAATTAACACTTAAATTTTTGTAAATTATTGTATGTTTAGCTAACTGTTTAGTCTAGATTTTAATTTTTACAAAATTTATGTTTCATAGAAACTGTAACACTCTAGAAATTGGAATTTTAGATGAAAACAGAGCCAATGTTGCAACACGGTATCCCCGTTTTGCAACACCAAAGGTAGAGTTGATGGAACTAAGGAAATCACTTCGATTTTGTGACACAGAGTTTGTGTGTTGTGACACCAAACCCAGTATACCCAGGAATCCAGAAGACTAGAGTGTGTCGCGGCATCGAACCCGAATGTCGCAACAACGGTAAACTGCTAGGATGTTGCGACATTGCTGCAATTTTCTGTAGGGTTGACCTGATCGGATTGTGTAACCTGATTTTTAACCCTCAAAACATTAGTTTTTATCATAAAACCCTCTCATCTCACATTCTAACCTTCCTTAACATCTTCAACTTCTTAAAACTCTCTAAAGCCCTAAAACTTATTTTCATTAAAACCTTAAATTTATAAAACATTTTTTTTGCTATTTGGTATATTTGTGGATGTAGGATCAATATAACTGATCGGGAACAAAGTAACAAAGGCTACAACATCGAGGTTAAGTATTCTAAACTTTCTCTATATTGTTACATTGGGAATATTGCTTGATATCTCATTTGTATTAACATAGATTATAGTAAAAAATGCCACCTAGGAAGGTTAAAAGGATGATTGTGCAAGAACCACTGACGGTTTTGAGTTCGTTAAAATTTCAAAACCAAAATGATGAGAAGTACTACCTTGAACTTCAAGGCAAAAATTTTATTCAAGAAAGGGGATTCGAACCATCAATGGTTCATTGTAATGAAATATGGTCTTTGTACGGTATGATAGATGGAAGCAATGCTGTGTCACTTCCAAAGAAGTAACTATTATTCCACTTGTACAAGAATTTTATGCCACTCTTAAAGATAAGGAAACTTGGTGTCCTTGTGAACAATTATGGAAAATAGTATCGGTAAGAGGAAAAGATATACCATTCTCTCCGAAAAAGATTTGCAAATATTATGATGCCACATACTATGAATCAGATTATTTACAAAATATTGATTTGATGGAGTTTAAAGAATGAGATAGGGAGGGCATCATAAAATACTTTACTGAAAATTGAGAAGAATGGAATTTCTGACGATATACTAGACTACCGACTAATTTCAATCAAGCTATAATATTTCTTGTAGCTAAAATGTGGTACAATTTATTTGCACCAGAATTACACCTGCCCTTAATGGTTCTAATGTCAATACATTCTGAGTATTTTTGTTATATGGTATTTTACAAAAAAAGCAAATACGTATTGAAGAATGGATCCATCAAAACATGAAGCATTGCATTAGTGGCCAGAAGGTTTGGATTTTCTTTTCCCATCTTGTGACGACACTTTGTAAAAGCGCAGAGGTTCCAATGAATGAAAATGAACAATTCATGAAGCCAACAAGAAGCATAATTGGAGATTCTCTATACACGTAATATGTTGAGCTCCAAAGAAAACAAATTATCAATTAGAACCAGAGAATGAAATAAAAGATGGATGTTCCAACATTGTTTAAACGAAAAGAACAATCGAAAGCTCAGAAAAGAGTTATTGGAAGCACTGAAGAAAAACTCGATGGAATGATCAGATGGATGCAAGAGACAGGCTCGGTTCTCTAAGAATTCGCTCAGCTGAATGGGTTGAGAGCTCCAAATTATTCGCCAAATATGTTCGATCACACACATTATAGAGTCGGAAAAAAGAAGCCTACTTCATGAGATGACGGTGAGGGGGATGAACACGATCTCCCAAGAGAGGACGAAGACTATGAGGTGGTATTCCAACCGCAATAATCTACACCAAAATGGCCTATCATCCAAAGCCCAACCCACTATGCACCTTCAACGGGTAGGAGCTTCCATCAAGAATATGATTTGGGAAAGAGAAAAACTCCAATGGAAAGGGGCATTTGCCTTGGTTTGATGATTCAGACTTAAAACTGAATGTTTATATTTTGGATTTGTATTAATTTTTGGATGATTTTAACTTAACTTTGTAGGAGTAGGACTAATAGTATATTATTAGTTGTTTTGTGTTTTGTTCTAATTTTCTATGTAGGAACCCAAAATGAAAGAGACAAACAATTCAAGCTTGAAACAATCAAAGGAGGAAGCACCAACCAATAGTCTATGGAACTATCTTGATTAGTCATGTAACTTCTTTAATTACTTTATTAGGGGCTACACATTGAGAATAATGTGTTACCTACAGTGTAGGGGGTAACATAGAAAATTTGTTTTAAATTTTTATGTTTTTCTTTAATTTTTCTTTTCATTTGTGTGCTTGAGCTTGTAGAAATACAAGTGATTAGTTAGGAGCATGTACATAGGTTACTTCTATTTACAATAAATTTGGCATGAGAATAGGTGATTTTAAATTTTAATTATTAGACTAGTAAGTTCTATATATTACACAATAAATAGGCATTAAATCAATTGAATGTACCAAATGATATTGAGAATACAAGGAAACGAGCATGCTAGTTTGAATGATATAGAGTTGTGAATATTGTGATACGATCATGGCTCGAGATCCAATGAAGGTTGCCGAAGAACCTTTGGAGCTTCCAACGGGCACGGTCACTCGTGCTTGTGCCGAAAGGTTCAAGGATGGAGTTACGGCTCTTATAGATCGAGTTTGGGGAGAAACCATTGCTAGACTCTTCGATCAGTCATGGAACTATAATTCGAGCATTCTGTGCAATCTTCTTCAAGCTCAGTTTTAGTTCAATTTAGTTTACTTCAGCTTAGATTTTATTTGCTGGAATAAAAACATTAATTCAGACTAGTTAGTTAAATTACTTTCAGCTAATTAAATTAGTTTCATATATATATGTCATAATTTATACATAAATTGTTTGAGTTGTAATGTGTCAAAAATTTGGACAAATTAAATATGTTTTAAGACCATTAAATATATTCACACAGTTTTAATATGTGATTTAATTGGTCTTAGTTTGGACAAATTAAACTGGTCATTTAGACACTTTAATTGTTTCTACCGTTTAGACAAATTAAATGTGTTTAAAATTCAGTTTTAATGTTGTTTTAAATGATGTCTTGTAGGTTGGCTGAATGGGCTGCTCATCAACACATGCATGGATGACATTAAAGAGCTGCATGTATTTGGATGTACATGCACTTGCAGTTGCTGTTTACTCTTTTCCAAGAAGCTCTTTGTGGACATCAATGGCCAAGAGTGTTCAATTAAATTCAGTAGTTGGTTAAATTCGTTTCACATTTAAATGTCCAGCAAATTCTAGCCCTTCACACCTTGATGTCTATTCATTGCTGAATGTTCACATTTGGTGGCTGTTCGGGTATAGCAAATGCCAGCTGATCATTAAGACATTCTTTGGATATTTCAGCTGAAGCTTAAAGCAGCATTTATAGCTTAATTAATTACCATCTACTTAGGCTATTCGGATGGAGCTATGTAGTCCTATAAATAGCTGATTGAAAACTATTTTTTAAGGTTACTGAACTTTGTTATTTTATGAACATTAAGCTTAGTGAGTTATTCAACTCTCTTGGTTCATGTGAGACTCGATTGACTTATCTAGCTCGTCTGGTGGAGTCAACTCGATTCTTTGTTTATGAACTTATCACTTGCAAACAAGTGTGGAGTTCACCCTATACCGGAGGTTCCTATCATCCTTAAGAGTGGGTCTCGATTTATTACCTTTTAACCAAATTTTGATTCCAAGTTTTGATATAAGATTAGGATTGATATTCACCTTTTAATATCGGTTCATTCTTAAAACTTGTTATCCCAAAATTCAGTTGACTTATCCCTTATTATTTCCTACAAAACAACCAACTTCAAACCTTCTTATTTCAGCCATCAAATATGACAATTCTCAATTTACGATCGGGAATCTAAGCAATTCGTAATCACTTAGAGCACGGGTTCACATCATTTGGTATCAGAGCTAGCTAAATTAAGTAAGTAATTTTGTTTTTGATGTCCCAGGATTGCGTTAAAAAAAATTATTAAAAAATTCAAAATTAAAAAAATAAAAAAAGTGAATGATATAAAGTTTGAAAACACAACAAGGGAGACGTGCTTTGAGTTAAAAAAAACATAGAGTTAGCTCAAGTGTCTTGAATTTTCCCAAAAATGAATTTCTGACCTTCTACATCTTTTCAGCCACACTTTTTCTCAATTTGATTTTTTTTTTCTAAGCCTACCTTATTAACCCGACATCTTCCCACCTTTACATCAAATTTGAAGCAGACACTACCAAGAACGTGCTGTTAAGACAAAGTAGTCTCTTATGAACTTTGAAAGGTGAATCGGAGTGGTAAAAGGCAAGAGTGCATGTGAGTGTAATAGAATGAAGGAAAAACCTATATTCGACTGCAAACACGAGTGTTGAGTGAATTTTATTTTCCTTTTGAGTGAACTTGTGAGGTTTTGCTGTGAGGTAATTACGATTCCCGTAGTCTGAAAAGAAACATACTCCACGCCTCGTGCGAAATGTCCCTGCAGGAGGTGGTGAACCAGATTTGACTTATCAAGTTTTGCTTCAAGAGATGGATCGATTGCTTTAACCACGACTAGAGCCTGTACAAGAACATCTAGATCAGTTGGAAGAACACGTCCAATGCAAATTAACTCTACCAAATCCGAGGCGAGAGCGTGGCTGACCAAGGCCCCATCAAGATGATCTCTACAATCCTAGTGATGTGGGGAGTGATCAAGTGTCGAATCAAAGTGAAAGATGGCGAGCCCGTAGAAACTGAGGGCATCGAGAGCGTGATCGAGTTGATGATGACCTCAAGAATATCAAGGCCATCCCTTCCTTCCAAGGTAAATCTGATCCAGAGGCTTATCTTGAATGGGAAAAGAAAATAAAGCTCGTCTTCGAGTGCCACAACTACTCGGAGAGCAAGAATGTCAAGTTAGCGGCCATAGAGTTCTCTAATTATACGGTCATTTGGTGGGACCAATTAACTATGAGCTGGAGACGAAACGAAGAAGGACCCATTTCTACATGGGCCGAGATGAAAGCTATGATGCAGAAGAGGTTCATTCCAGCATACTACCATCGAGAGATCTATCAAAAGCTACAACACCTTACACAAGGTAATCGTCGCGTGAAAGGCTATTTCAAAGAAATGGAGATTGCCATGATACGAGCCGATATCGAGGAGGACTGGTAGGCCACCATGGCAAGATTTTTAGTAGAATTGAATAGAGACATCACCAAGGTAGTTAAACTTCAACACTACGTTGAAATCGAAGAGATGGTGCATATGGCCATTAAAGTGGAAAAATAGCTTAAGAGAAAAGGTGCCGTTTGAGGAGCCTATCCAAACTCCACTTCTACCCCAAAATGGGGCCATGGTACCGACAAGAAGGAAACTTTTAATCAGGCGTGAGAACCTATTGCAAATCCGAAAGCCAACAAACTAAATGGAGAAATGAGTAAAAAGCATCAATGAAGCCATGCGCAATTCCACTCGAGACATTAAGTGTTTCAAGTGTCTCGGTAGAGGTCATATAGCAAGTCAGTGCCCAAACTGACAAGTGATGATTGTGAGACCCGATGGTGAGATCGAATCCAAAGATGAGGAAGAAAATGAAACTGACTTCCACCCTGAAGAAGAAAAGGAAGAAGATCTTAAATATGCTATTGATGGTGAACTATTTGTTGTAAAGCGAAGCTTGAGCATGCAAAGCACCGAAGATGAACAGCAACGTGAGAACATCTTCCACACATGATGCCACGTTCAAGGCAAAGTGTGTAGCTTGATCATCGATGGAGGTAGCTGAACAAATGTTTCTAGCAGCATGCTCGTAGAGAAGCTCAAGCTGTCGAACGACTAAACACCCACAACCCTACAAGTTACAATGGCTCAATGATGGAGGCGAATTGAAGGTCACTAAACAAGCCGTTTGAAACACCCCAAACCCGGCCCACGAGCCTTGACCAGATCTGGTATGTTCCTCGAAGAAAACCGGTTCAAAATTCTTTATGTTACTTTGAAAATTTGTGTGTTTTGAAGAAAGTCTGTTTGTGGGTTGGGCTCGAGTTAAAAACAAGTTTGTTTTATATTGAAAACTCATTTATTTCAAGTGACAAAATATTTAGAGTTTATTTTAAATGAAATTTACTTAATCTTTAATGAATAAAATTTAATAACATAATAAATAAAACAGAAATAAAATAGTGCACTATGGCCTTACTACATCAAATTAACCCAAATAATTTAAAATACTTAAATAAAAATAAAGAGTCCACATAATAATTTCCTTGCTAGGCATGGCCACCACTAAGCTCCTGCCGACCTGGTCCATTACTGATCGTCACCTGAAAAATGTTCCCACTACCGGGTGAGTCAATAGACTCAATGTGTACACAACACTAAATCATAATAGATTCAGGCATAACAAATATTACACATTCATATCATAGCATACAAGTTATGATGCATTCCCAAACCCAAACCCAATAAGCCATCCGCTACACTCCCCCATACCAACCTGTACACCGTGGGGACTACTAAGTCGACCCTCCTTCCGCTACACTCCATATCGCGGTCTTAGGTCACCACATTTGTGGTCTTAGGTCACCACATTCAGATATCGCGGTCTTAGGTCACCGCATTCAGATTACTGTGGTCTTGGTCACCACATTCAGATACCACGGTCTTAGGTCACCGTGTTCGTAGTCTTAGGTCACCACATTCACTTCCCCTTTCAATAACCCATATGCCCCATTTTGTAATATGCATTAATATGCCAAAGTTCACATTCTTATTCTCATGTTACAAATAACATATTTCATATTCCTTGTAGGAGTAGGAAACGTACCTGAGTACTTTGTACCACATTATGGTACCTTAGCCATATTCACATTCTTAATATCACATATATTAATTAAGCATAGCCATAAAACATATTATGAAATAGTGTGGGGTACACACCTGATTCGCTTAGCAAATTCCTTGAGATCTTGAAATCTGATCTATCACTTAGATCCTTAATCCCAACATTTGATTAATCACTTACTAATTTAGTAAAAAGCCATTCGGCCATAAATCCAAATCCTAGTAGGATTAGTATACTAAAACTTACCTTGTTGCCAATTTGATAATTAATCAAATCCCAGAAACTTGTATTCTTCCCCTTTGAAATCAGCTAATCACTAGATCCCTTGAATCGGTTAGTTTTCGGCTTTAAAACACATAAAAATAGATCTAACTACTAAAATAGGCCTTGGCCGAATATTCATAGTCACTTACCTTAAGGATCTTAAATCCCGAAATTATCCCTTGGTTATAGCTTCTGTCGAAATCCCTAAAACCACATGTTAGATCAACTTCTAACCTTTAATCACAATCAATGGCCCTTGGTCGAATGTCAGATATGACTTACCTTGATGGTCAAATCCCAAAGATCTTTTCCTTTATAGTCGACTATGGCAAAAATCCCGAAAGGATCCTTCCAAATTTCAGAAAATAAGAATATTGATGGGATTAGTCCTAGATTTCAACAAATCTAAAAGAAAAGAATAGAAATCAAAACTTGTTCTTACCCTTTCTTGAAGAAATCGACAGCACCTATGCTTGAAGCCCCTCAAAGATTCGACTTTTGATGGATTGGAAAGAAAAGAAATTGGCTAATGGTGATATCTTGAATTCTCGGCTTTGGCTAACAAAAAGAAGAAGAACAAATGCTCTAGGAAATTCGGCAGAGAGAAGGGTTGAGAGAAAGAATAATGAATGGCCCTCTTTTCCTTATATAGCCAAATTTACTAACTTAGAATCCCTTACTTGGCCATCACTCTTCTATTTTGATAGCTTTATCTCTTTAATTATCTCCTAAAATAAAAGATAATTCAGCAACTATCCTTACTTAGCCGAAATTATTAAACTCAAAGTCCCTTACTTGGCCATCACTTCTCCTTTATTTTCCTAATTAAAGAATAATTCCTTATTTATCTCTTGAAAATAATCTAAAATAAATCCTTTATTTATTCCTTATTTATCCACTATTTATCTCTTAAAAATAAAAGAATAAAGGCTCCTAAATTATGCCTTGTGCCGTCCACCTCACTTCTTCTGGAAGCAAAATAAAATTTCTTTTATTTGCTTTCCCTGTGACTCGAACTCAGGCCCAATCCCCTTGCATGTGGCGCCATTTCCAGAGGCCCTAAGTGGCATCTCTCCAGCCGCTTTTCCAAGCCTGTTTGCGTGTCAAATTTCACATACTTTTTCTCTTAAGGCCACCTTGCCTTAATTTCCTCTTTTAAACTTTAAAACTCGACATTTCTATGTCATTTCTAAGTTTCCAAAAATTTTCGTTTGCCTCTTTAAACTTGACATTTCCTTACATTTCCAAGTTTCCAGAAATGTTCACTTTCCTCTTTTGAATCATTTCTAAATCACTTCCTTACATTTCCAAGTTTCCAAAATGTTCACTTTCCTCTTTAAACCTAACATTTCCATACATTTCCAAAGTGGTTCCAAAATGTTCACTTTCTCTCTTTAAACCTAACATTTCCATACATTTCGTGTTTCCAAAAATGTTCATAACACATAAGACATGTCATTTCGTACAATTAAACCGAAAATGCATAGGCCCTTTTCAGGATGTTACACCGTTGTTCCTTTTTCCATTGGCAAATACAGCGACGAAGTTGTATGTGATGTGGTGCTGATGCATGCGGGTCATCTACTCTTGGGAAGGCCTTGGCAGTTTGACCGACGAGCCATTCATGACAGTTACATGAACCACTACAGCTTCAGGAATCTTGGAAAAAATGTAACATTGGCTCCTTTGACACCCAAGCAAGTTTATGAAGACCAACTGCAGCTGAAATATTCCATTGAGCAATTGAGAGCAAAAAACAAAAAGAAAAGTTAGAAAAAGAAAAAGAAAAAAAGAGTGGAAAAATAAAAGGAAAATGTGAGGTAAAATCGAGAGAAAAGAGTAAAGAGAGTAAGTTAAAAGCGAGAAATGAAAAAGAAGAAAAAGATGAACAAGGGATTGAAAAATTGAGGGTTTATGCTAAGGAGCGAGAGATTAGAAAGACTTTGTTGCTAAAGCAACTGATGGTTGTGCTCATGTATAAGGAAAACTTTCTTAACACTAATGATTTAGATGTTACCCTTCTGTCTTCGATTGTGTCTTTATTGCAGGATTTCGAAGATGTGTTTCCGGAAGACATTCCCAATGGCCTACAGCCTATTCGAGGGATCGAACACCAAATTGACTTCATTTCCGGAGCTACGATTCCAAATCGTCCAGCATATCATAGCAACCCCAAAGAGACTAAAGAATTGCAACGACAAGTAGTTGAATTGATGGAAAAAGGGTACATATGGAAAAGCCTAAGCCCTTGCATTGTACCTATGCTTTTGGTGCCCAAGAAGGAAAGAACTTGGCGCATGTGTGTGGATTGCCGAGCGGTTAACAAGATTACCATCAAATATAGGCATCCCATCCCGCTCTTTGATGACATGCTAGACAAATTAAGCGGAGCTCAACTCTTCTCTAAAATCAATCTTAAGAGTGGATATCATCAAATCCAGATGCGAGAAGGAGACGAGTGGAAAACAGCTTTTAAAATGAAGCATGGTGTGTATGAGTGGCTGGTTATGCCATTTAGTTTAACTAACACACCCAGCACGTTTATGCGTTTAATGAACTATGTATTACATGCTTTTATCGGTAAATTTTGTGTTGTATATTTTGATGACATTCTCATTTATAGCAGGTTGTTAGAAGATCATGTGTCTCATTTGTGAGCTGCACTGGAAGTATTACGTAAGGAGACATTATATGCCAATCTTAAGAAATGTACTTTCTGTTCTAATCAAGTTGTTTTCTTAGGATTTGTTGTCAGCTCGAAAGGACTCGAAGTTGACCAAGAGAAAGTTAAGACGATTCGAGAATGGCCAAGTTCGAAGCTTTCATGGCTTGGCAAGTTTCTATAGACACTTCGTTTCTAATTTCAGCACCATCGCTGCTCCATTAACCGGTATTATCAAGAAAAACTCTATTTTCTTTTGGAATGATGAACAAGAGCATTCTTTCAATTCTATTAAAGATTGTTTAACTAACGCCCCTTTGCTTGTTTTACCTAATTTTAACAAAACCTTTGAAATCGTGTGTAATGCCTTGGGCCTAGGCATAGGAACTGTGTTGATGCAAGATGGATGGCCGATAGCTTACTTTAGTGAAAAGTTAAATGGTGCGACACTTAACTATCCTATCTACGACAAGGAAATGTACGCATTGATTCGAGCATTACAGACGTGGCAGCATTACCTATGGCCCAAAGAATTTGTCATCCACACAGACCATGAAGCGTTGAAGCATCTCAAGGGCCAACACAAGTTAAACAAATGACATGACAAGTGGATGGAGTTCTTAGAACCCTTTCCGTACTTTATTAGGTATAAGAAAGGTAAAGAAAATGTCGTAGCAGATGCGTTGTTGAGGAGGTATACCCTTATTAATTTCTTGGATTCGAAATTGCTTGGTTATTCATATTTGAAAGAGCTATATGTAAATGATCTTGATTTTGCTAAATTATATAAAGCTTGTGAACTTGGAACTTATGAGAAATTTTATTGACATGATGGCTATGTTTTTTGAAAAGGTAAACTCCGTGTCCCTCAAGGCTATGTTAGAAATGTATTGGTGAGTAAGGCACATAGCGAAGGTCTCATGGGCCATTTTGGAGTTACAAAGACGCTGGCTACATTGCATGAACATTTCCATTGGCCGAAAATGAGAAGAGATGTGGAGCGAGTCTGTGATCGTTGCATCACTTGCAAGAAGGCCAAGTCAAAAATCAAACCTCATGGTTTGTACACACCGTTGCCTATTCCTGAAGGGCCTTGGATCAATATTTCGATGGATTTTGTTCTAGGCCTTCCTAGAACTAAAAATGGCAAAGACTCCATATTTGTTGTAGTAGACTGGTTTTCTAAAATGGCACACTTTATTACCTGTAACAAAATTGATGATGCTTTACATGTTGCTAATCTATTTTTTAGGGAAGTTTTTTGTTTGCATGGAGTTCCGAGGACCATCATCTCTGATCAAGATGCAAAGTTCTTAAGCCATTTCTGGAGGACATTATAGGGAAAGATTGACACAAAGCTCTTATTTTTGACCACTTGCCATCAACAAACGGACTGACAAACAGAAATGGTGAATCGAGTTTTGTTGACTTTATTACGAGCCGTTATTCGGAAGAACCTTAAGTCAAGGGAGGAATGCTTGCCGCACATAGAGTTTGCTTACAACCGATTTATTCATTCGACAACTCAGCATTCCCCTTTTGAAATTGTTTACGGCTTTAACCCTTTGACACCTCTAGATTTAATTCATTTGCCCAACGAACAACTTGTGAATGCAGATGCTAAACGGAAGGGTGAGTATGTAAAGCATTTACACCAAAAAGTGAGGAAAATTATCGAGGAAAGAACTAAGCAATATGCGCAAAGAGCCAATAAAGGTAAAAAACAAGTCATCTTTGAGCCTGGAGATTGGGTATGGGTAATATGAGTAAAGCAAGATTTCTAGCCCAACGAAGGTCTAAGCTGCTTCCAAGGGGTGATAGTCCTTTTCAAGTTTTGGAAAGGATCAATGACAATTCACATAAACTTGACATTCCCAGTGAGTATCTGACCTATCTCCTTATGATGTAGGTGACAGTTTGGGGAAAAATTGTTTCGAAGAGGGAGGGGATGATACGATCATGGATCGAGGTCCAGCCAAGGCTGCCGAAGAACGTTTGGAGCTTCCAATAGGCCCAGTTAGTCGTGCTTGTGCCATGATGTTCAAGGATGGAGTTACAGCTCTTATAGATCAAGTTTAGGGAGAAACTATTGCTGGACTCTTAGATCAGTCATGGAACTATAATTCAAGCATTTCGTGCAATCTTCTTCAAGCTCAATTTTAGTTAAATTTAGTTTACTTCAACTTAGATTTTATTTGCTGGAATAAAAACATTAATTTGGGCTAGTTAGTTAAATTATTTTTAGCTAATTAAATTAGTTTCATATATATGTCATGATTTATACATAAACAGTTTGAGTTTTAATGTGTCAAAAATTTGGACAAATTAAATATGTTTTCAGACCATTAAATCTGTCCAATTTCACACAGTTTTAATATAAGATTTAATTGGTCTTAGTTTGGACAAATTAAACTGGTCATTTAGACACTTTAATTGTTCCTACCGTCTAGACAAATTAAATGTGTTTAAAATTTAGTTTTAATGTTGTTTTAAATGATGTCTTGTAGGTTTGCTAAATTGATTGCTCATCAACACTTGCATGGACAGCATTAAAGAGCTACATGTATCTGGATGTACATGCACTTGCAGCTACTGTTTACTCTTTTCCAAGCAACTCTTCATGGACATCAATGGCTAACAGTGTTCAATTAAATTCAGCAACTGGTTAAATTCGTTTCACATTTAAATGTCCAGCCAATTCTAGCCGTTCACACCTTGATGTCTATTCATTGCTGAATGTTCACATTTGGTGGCTGTTCGGATACAACAAAAGCCAGCTAATCATTAAGACATTCTTTGGATATTTTAGCTGAAGCTTAAAGCAGCATTTAGAGCTTAATTAATTATCATCTACTTAGGCTATTCAGCTGCAGCTATGTAGTCCTATAAATAGCTAATTGGAAACTATTTTTAAGGTTACTGAACATTTTTATTTTATGAATATTAAGCTTAGTGAGTTACTCAAATCTCTTGGTTCGTTTGAGACTCGATTGACTCTAGTAGCGTCAATTCGATTCTTTGTTTCTGAACTTATCACTTGCAAACAAGTGTGGCGTTCACCCTATAGCGGAGGTTCCTATCACCCTTGATAGTGGGTCTCGGTTTATTACCTTTTAACCAAATTTCGATTCCAATTTTTGATATAAGATTAGGGTCGATATTCACCTTTTAATATCGGTTCATTCTTAAAACTTGTTATCCCAAAATTCAATCGACTTATCCCTTATTATTTCCTACAAAACAACCAACTTCAAAACTTCTTGTTTCAGCCTTAAAATATGACACTTCTCAATTTATGATCGGGATTCTAAGCAACTTGTAATCACTCCGAGCACAGGTTTGCATCATATTGAGACTAGGGATGACCTAAGGCATTTTTTGGAATACACCCAGGGCCAAAAAGCCAACCCTATTATTTATCCTTAATACCTATTTTTTAGCCAAAAAACACTTCTTGATGAACCTTTAATACAAAACTCGAGCCAAAATATCAATTTGTGCTTACCCTTTTTCTTTGGTCCTAAACTGCACGACTATAGATGTCCGACCATACGTATTGAGGGTTAAGTAGATACACCATGGCAGATTTTTTAAAAATAGAGTGAAATAGGAGGGATCAGTGTGATATAGTGATTATAGGTTAGCCAATATGTTCAACAAAAGAAAATTCCAAGAAGAAAATCAAAAGGAGTAGGACAAGTACTTGAATAGTAAAAGCATTTATGAGTGAGATGTCCTAGAAAAAGAAATGTGACAAAGTCACAAAAGTAGAAAAGCTCATTCATTAGTGCACAAATACTCGTGAGCTAATAATGATTGTTATATTATGCTGTGACTTCCCATGTGGAGAAATAAGGAATGTGAGAGAAGGAGAAATAAAGCGGTGAGCGGGAAAGGGTTACTAAGGGGGAGAATAGGGGACAATATAATATGCTAAACTATTTTCTTACTTGAAACTATTTGATGCTTACTATTCTTGAAATTCATACTTGTTCTAAGCTTCAAAATGTTATAAGCCAAAAAGTCCTATGTGATCTAGGTAGACTTATTCATAATTTAAAATCATATTGAATAATTGCATTTATGATTTTTTGTATTCTGCTAGGATAATCAAATTAATATTATAATTTATTGATTGATTCTTACATTTGAGACCCTTAATGCTTGTATGCTTTGTAATATACTGAACTTAGGTGTTTGATATCAAAAGTGGTAAGTCAGTTATATCTCATGCCAAGATTATGTGTGAATATAAAATGCCTATTCATGTGCTCCAAAGCTAACATTTGTACTATACTTGTTCAAGGGTCGTCTTTTCATTTCTTGTTTTTGTTGTGTTGCTTGAGGACAGGCAGTAACTTAAGTACGGGAGAGTTTGATCTATCGTAATTCGGTGTAAGAGATTAAACTAGTTTTCGCACTTTAGTAGCTTGAACATAAGCATTTTAGTTATGTTTTAATTACATTTCAACAAGTTTAGTTAAGTGTAATAAAATGTGTTATTCAAGTCTTTTATTGACCTTAGAGACCTAATGAGGCCTAAGAGTTAGCAAATATACTTTGTGAGTGTGTAAGAGACCATTAGAAGGTGCATTAAATCAATATTGGATGCTAGGTTGCAACACAAAGCATTCAATGTCGCAACATAGGGAGTAAAATAAGAAAAGTCCAAGATTGCCTTCAATGTCACTACATACCCCTGAAGACACCCTGAGGTTAAACATACTGCCCTCGATGTCAGGACATAGGATCTAGTGTGCCGCAACATTGCCTTTGCAAGGGATGTTTTGGTCCGCACAATCTAATTTAAGGTCGGGAACGTCAGCTGACCTAGTGTTAAGGATGAAAACCATCCTAAGTCTATAAGTAGGCTCAGCTAACACATGTCATAGACACCTATTTTCTATTGTATAATTTTCTATTTAGTTTTAGTCTTTATTTTTTCCTTTCTCTTAGGTTTTGGAATTTATTTCCATTCCTGTTATTTACTTTCGGTAAGAAATTAGATTCACAAGTTATTTTCAAACTCTGTGAGGGTTCTTCATTTAAAAGTCAGTACAATTAGGCTTATTCTAAACTATTACTCTTGATATTGCTATTCATGTTCATTCTTTCATTCAAGTTTATATGGTTTACTAGATCCATGAGGAACTAATCCTTGTGTGGGTGATTAGTGAGTGCAAGTATGAATAGTTACCTATTTTGTTGGAATTCCTTAATGGATCAACTGTTCATGAGAGGAAGAACCTAAATCCTAGGCTTGACAACCCTTGGAAATAATTAAGGTGGGAATTAACCTAACATTTGTATGACCTATCCATGAACACTTTAACCTTGAACCGGTCTAGATTGTGAGGTTGGAAGATAAGTAGTCTTTGTCGAATCAGTATTTCAATGGACGTATCAGAAAATCGTACTAGGGTATTGACTATGTGATTGAACAAGAAAGCTCGAGACAACAGTTGATTATGATTACTAAAGTGAGCTAATCACCCATGTCCAAATTTGATATTTACTTCCTTATTTGATTTCTTACTTTCCATTCATTTAGTTACTTTTATTTCTTTTATTATTTATTATAATCCAAAAACTCTTCTTTTATCTCTTCATGCTTTAAACTAATTAGAGTATTAATTAGATCTATTTATGTTTAAGTTAAGATTGATTTAGTGATTGCCTCCTTTGGGTATGATCTTCAGAGTACTTACCTACTTCGTTGTAACTATATTACAACTTGACTCGTATACTTGCAGATATCGTTTTTCTATATTTTTTGTGCAAGATTTTTACTCTAGACGCTGGTACGTTCGGAGGTGATCATATAGTTTCCCCTCAAAAAGGAATAATCTTGATAGACATACCTATCATTTGGATAATCTTTATTAGTACCTCTTTATATCCTTAGGTTCCAAGTAATCCCCTTTTTAAAAACTTAACTGTTCGGGGTACATACGATTTCATCAAAGCCTTACATTTGAAGTAAAACTCTCGTTAACCTTCCGAGGTCTTCCTTTAGCATATAGAGTTCCTTGAGCACTTTTTGGCAGTTCCTAATGATGGATCCTTACCTGCGATCCACGGATAAATCCATTTTCGTTTACCTTTACACAAGGTGTCGTCGACACGGCTTCCCATAATTGATTCTAATTGGGTTACCACCATACACCCTACAAGCTTCCTTGTTCACTACTTTGGTAGACTTTTCCATTCCCGTTACTATTGCCCTTTTTCTTGGCGCAGTCCTTATATTCGATGGCTAGCTATCACTTGTCAATACTTGCATTTTTCCTTGTTTGTGTGATTTTCCATGATCACTGTCCTAGTGGACTGTAACGACCCGAAAGTCATTGGTGTAAAAATTAGTGGTTTCTAAACCCCATTTATGATATTCAAGTCCGAAAATATTAAATATTTATGAGGTCAGTGTAAAGTTTAATTAAAGTTTGGTCCTCTAATTTTGTCAACCTGATAGTTAATTAAGGTACAAGTGTTTCAACCCTAAAGTCACTGGTGTTGGAAATGAGGTATTGGGACATCATTTCTATAAACCGGACCTTAAATATTTTTATTAAATATTTAGAAGTTATATAATAGGTGAATTGGATTTTGGATAGGTAATTTTATTGAATTATTGTTTAATTAAAGTACAATAGCTAAATTGTAAAAGTGGTAATAGTTTAATTGATAACGAATCTTTAATTACAACATGGAAAAAGTATTTAAGTGGTAATTAAACCATCATTCTATTAAGAATGGACGGTAGTGGTTAGATTAGTGATGATTAACTTTATAAAGTTCAATTAATTTAAATAAAACAAAAAATAAAGTAAAATAAAACAAGTAAGTGGAAAGAAAGAGAGAAACATCACCTCTTTTATCTTGTCACACCGATTCTCCATGGCCAAGGAGAAGAAAAATTTTGACAATAGGGTTTGTGAGTTTGAAGCTGTAATTGGTTAGTGCAATTTAGTCATTTTCTTGTCACATGTTTTTGAAATCCCGAGAGCTTAATCTAGCTGACTCGTGTGTTATTTTTTAAAATTGTTAAATTTTTAAAATGATACCATTGATGAATCTTTAAAGTTTTATGTAACACCCCTCACCAGTATTCAACGCCGGAATAGGGTTACGGAGCATTACCAGAATTTTAACATATATAACAGTACTATTCTCATACATTCAACCATTTCATACAATCATCATTCAATTTGTCCCTTACAATAGCCTACGAGGCCTTAAACATGCTTTAGGAGCGGTTCGGGACTAAATAGATAACTTATAAAACTTCTCTGAAACTTTGAAAATTTTTCTAAATATAGAGGACACACGCCCGTGTGTCTAGCCCGTGTGCCCTTTGAAGTGGCCACACACGCCTGTATGCCAGGCTATGTGCTAGGCCGTACCAAAACTATAGGGTATACTAGCTTATGCAACATGGCCAAGTCACACGCCTGTGTGCTAGGCTGTGTGCCAATTAGAGGGGATATACTGTAACAGCTCAGTTTAGACCCTAGTCAAAATAGTGGTTTCGAGACCACAAATCCAAGTCTAAAAAATATTTTAATATTATTTTTCGAGTCTACAGCATGTGAATTGGTATGTGTGAAATTTCTGGTATTTAATTTGATCGATTGTGTGCTTAATTTACAAAAAGGACTAAATCGCAGAAAATGCAAAATTGTCCTTCTATTTGAATAATGGCCAAATTGATGTGTCTTTATAAAGAGGAGGTCCTTATGTGGTTATTTAACCATTGAATGTATTAAATGACAAAGTTGGACATTATTTAGTGGATTTTAAATGATATTATAAATGTTAAAAAGGGAAATTGATAATTAAATGATGAAATAATAAAACAAAAGTATGAAAATAGGCCATTATGTTCATCTTTGGCCTAAAATAACAAGAAAAGAAAAGAAAAGCTTTGATATTTGGTGATTAAGGTATGTGTTTTGATTCATTTTTGACAATTACTATGTTTTTGTGATTGTTGCTTAGTATTTTATTAAGCCCATGCCTCAATTTTTGAGTTTGATGAAGATTGTGAGTTAAGCCATTGATGAATTTGTGAGTTTAATGATGTTAATTGATGAATTATGAAAGATATGTGTTGGATTAATATGTTTTGTATTGAGATTTTTGATGAATTTGAGTATTTTCGGCTAAATTGTGAAAATGAGAAATTGAGGGGCTAAAATGTGAACTAAATGAAATATGTGGGCTTATATAAGCTAAAGGAATATTCAGCCAAGCTATGATATTGTTCAATTATGTGTATTTTGTGATTCTATGAAATAAAGACTAAAACGTCAAAATGTGAAAATATGAGGGCTAATTTGTAAAATGCCCTAAATATGTGTAAATGGATTGAATTGAATGAAATAAAAGAGTTAAATTTGAATGTGTATAGATCAAGAACCAAAGAAAACGGAATTAGATCGGGGGAAATCGAAAGTAGTTGAATAGTTGTTCGTTTCCGTTCTTTCCCATACGAGGTAAGTCGATATACAAATAACGGTGTTTGAATTGAATTATTATTGCTTATATGTGAATGAATTGTGATATATGGCTATTGGAGCTGAGTATGTGAAATCTGGGAAAATTCTGATAATGTGATGACGTCCGAAAAGCCCCGTATGAACCATAGGAATAGTTAGGATACATATGCCATGACGTAGGATTCCGATATGTGTTATCGTGTAAGATCACATCTGGGATGTTGGCATCGAAATGTGATTTACGTGTAAGACCATGTCTGGGACATCGAAATTGTATTTGATTTCGTGTAAGACCTTGTCTGGGATAGTGCATCAATATTGGTTACATGTAAGACCACATTTGAGACGTTGGCATTCTACGAGCTTTCCGAGCTATCCGAGTATCCTATTTGATTCTGAACGATTCAATGAGCATTCTGAGATATGAGTGATTATGTGAATATGTATCCATTTCAGGCATGTATGAAATGTATATGAAATTTGGCGATAAAAGTGTGACATCTTGAAATTGGGCATAGTAGAATTGGGCCCAATGGGCCTTGGGCTTAGGAGTGTTTAAAATTTTGAGAAAAAGAGAATGGCATTATTTCAAGATTGGACTAGTTAGGAAGGTGATTTTGGAAAGTTACGAGGTTTCTAGGAAGTTTCGGGTTCAAGTTGGGCCTTAGTATAAATTTTGTGTTTAAGCATATTAAAGAGAGATAGTAAGTGGCACTAAGGCTTAAGGAAATAAGAGTGCATTTTGTTAGCACAAGGAGTCTATTGGTAAAGGTGGAAAGTGGCGTGTGGAGTGTACTAATGGTCTGAGGTTCAAATCTAACCTATTGCAATTTTTGGGATTTAATTTTATGCTCATCTTGTGGAAGATGGTAAGTGTTGGCCAAGGCTCTGAATAGGGCAAGTTGGACTTTTTAATTTTGGCAAGGTGGCTAAGGAAATAAGGAAAGGGTGAAGGTAAGGTAAGGAATCAAAAGAAAAAGGGCAAGTAAGGGGAACATGTGGCCTTTTTCAAGGGAAGTGTTATGGAAAGTGTGGTTGGCCAATTTTTGACCATTATGGTCATGTATGTGGACGGTTTTGGGGCTAAAGGGAGGTAGCCGAATTTTACTTGGTGTTTTGGTAAAACTATAGTGTTTGTTTTGGTCAAAAACACCTTTAGCTTTAATAGTGTCATTTTCTCCAAATTGCTACTCTTTGTGAGTTTAGTTTTCTTCTTTTCTTTCTTCTTTGCCGAAACCTCCTAGCACAATTGTGCATTTTTCTCCTCTTTTGTTGGTCAAAACATTCATCTCTTGTTCATCTTCCTTTGATAGCCGAATCACCTAGCCTCCATCCAACCTTCCATTCCTTTCTTTTAAACATTTATTCAATCTTTCCTCTTCTCTAAATCGACACCACCATAAGATCACATCTTCTTGTTTGATTATCCCCCAAAGCCAAATATCAATATACATTTTCCTTTATAACCAAACTTTCATCTCTTCTCTATCTTTTCTTCTTATCCATATTAGCACTCATTCCTTGATAAGTCGGTAAGTGGTTCTCTTCAACATTTTATTTTCTTTTTCTTAATGCCGAATTATGCCTTGGTTTGGGATGGTCATATTGACCGAGACCATCATTTTATTCTACTCTCTCAAACGAGATCACTCTCCCTTTTGTAGTATTCTAGTGGGAGGCCGAACATCATTCTAGCCTTATGTCGAATAGAGAAATTGGATCCAATATTAATAAGGTAAGGAGTTCTTATGGATTATTGATATTATTCAATATTCGATTGGTTGCTAATGGAGTAATAATTTGAAATAATCGACTATATGTTTTAGGGACAAATCACTTGATATATTCTACCTTTGGACATAGTGGTAAGTGATTCAAGTGTAAGTGATACGAAATCTTTTGGAAATCCGAGGCTAACTTTTTGTAGGTATTGTTCTAGGTCATCGACTAGCGGTTCTTTAGGAAATCAAAATCAGGTGTGTAGTCCCGTACCTTCCATATACATATCTTAAATGGTGTGTAATCTCACACTTCTCTGAAAGTTTGTATGAAATATTCGGTGAATCGGTCGAAATACCGAAGAAAACCAAAAACCAGCATCCGTGATCACTTGGGCGTGCGTATGATCGTAGTGGTAATCGTATTTTCTAATAAAACAGTTTCGGTTAGAAGCAGTAGCGTGTTTTTGAAAAATCACAAAAAATAGGAGAAACGGAATTAGAAAGTGAGTAAGATATCAAATTAAAGCTTACTGTGCCTATTTTAATATGGAAGAAACGGAGAAGGAAAAGGAATTTTATATTCTGAGATATGTTAATTTTAGTGAGACTGGTTCTGAATGACTTCATGGTTCCCTGATCTGTCTTGGTAAAATTAGATAAAATGGTAAAAAGTGGATTATGAATTAAAAATTATATGTATAGAAACAAGTGGGAGCAGTATATGAAAACTGTATAGTGAGATATTTGGAATTAAGTTAAGAGAGGTCAGAATCGTTGGACAGTGAAACAAGGGAAACTTTAAGGAATAAACTGTACTAATTGGTTAAGCCAAAAATTCTGTAAAAATTGTAGTAAGAAGATATATAGTCTAGTTTTAAGTAAAATTTACGGATCTAGATTTCGAGATTCCTAACTCAATTTATAGCCATTTTAGTCAGTACGATGCAGATGGACAGTTTAAATTTTTAAGCCCAAATTAGTAGTTAAGTCTGGATTGCGAAATTATCGAATTACAAAATTTCCTTATGGGCCGAATTACGAAAATGCCCCTAATGGGCCGATTTGCAAAAGTGTTAATGGGCTGAAATGATATATTGCCTTAATGGGCCTAATTGATAAATTGTTACAATGGGCCGAATTGAGATATTGCTTAATGGGCCGATTTGATATATTGCTTAATGGGCCGATTTGATATTTTGCTAAATGGGCCAATCTGATATTATGGCTAGAGGGGCCAATTTGATAAATTTTTATAATGGGCCGTACGTTTGTAATGAATATCTGAATAAATTACTGTTGTTATATTGTAAAAATCATGAATTGCTATGTATTATATACATGATTTTGCATGGGATGGGATAATATCGAAGAGAAGTTCTAATGGCTTTGCCACATATTTTGGTGGCTCTACCACAAATCTATATAGTGGCAATGCCACGTAAATTCTGTTATTCTGGTGGCTTGTCCACAATTATAGTTTTTATAAATGGCTTAATTCCTGCGATTGGTGTGTTGGCGGGGTGGGTTGACTTGATCCCCACAGGTGTGTTGGTTTGTACGGGTGGTGTGTAGAGGATGGATTACTAGGTTTGGTTTGGGAATTGCATTTCATACACATGATATAATTGATACATCATTATTATTGTAAATGGGCTTAGGCCCAAAATATTACTAAATGGCCAATGGATAACGGTAAGGGGATTATGCACTGAGTTCTTGAAACTCACCCCCTTTCTCTTACCCCTTTCAGGTAATGTTCAGTGACGTGGACTTGGGCCATGGATGACTCGGTGGAGGCCATACTTCGGAAATGGTTTATTTGGACTTTAGACTTCTTTCTCGTTTATTTTATTACTTTACTATTTTGGGTTAAATGTTGTAATAAGGCCTCTGGACTATTTTTATTTTTGCTTTATGGTTGGGATGTTTGTATTATTTTTCTTAAATTGTTTAAAAAAGGAATTTTCTAAAAAACTTAAATAATAGTTTCTAAAATTGATTAACAAATGGATTTCAAAATAAACTTTTACAAATATTTTAACACAGATATTTTCTCTCGAACTATTAACGATATTTTCAAGAGTCCCGGTTTTGAAAGATCATTAGCTCAAATTTATCGATTTATCAATCAAATCTTCGAGGTTAGTAGTATTTTATCAAATCAAACTTGTTTTCTTGATTTTAACAAAGTAATATTTTAGTACGAATAAAAAGGGTTTAACATGTTTTGCTCGTGTGACATACCAAATCCGCTCGTAATGCATGGGCTGGGTTTGGGGTGTTACAGAAAGATAAGTATAAATACAATCATTTGATATGTGAGCTACATGAAAATGTGGTATGTTTATAAGCAAGTGGTTATGAACAATTGAGCTAGATGAGATATATGAATTTGCTAATGTGTTATGCCATAGTTCATATGAATGAAATGGTTTATAATAGTTCTATGTGATAAGTTTATTTTTTATATGGCTTACTAAGCTTTTGAAAGCTTAGTTTGTGTGTGTTTGCATTGTTTTATAGATTACCGAATCTACTAGAAGCTCGGGGATCGTCGAGGATCATCACCACACTATCGAACTATATTTTGGTACCTTTCGAAAATGTACATATTGAAGTATGACATGTATAGGCTAGAGAACTTTGATTATGTTTTGAAATGTGTAAATATATCCATGTGATATGGCTTGATAATGAATGTAATTATGGAGAGAATTTAGTGCATGCTATGTGATGCAAAATTTGGTATGTTTTGATGTGCTCATGAATGGCCAAAAGAAATGGTCAATTTTGGTAAGTTTCATGGTTGACTTGGGAAATTGATATGATGAGAAATGCTATGAGTTGAAATGGGTTAATATGATGTATGAATCACATGTTTTTGATGTGAAGTTGGTACTTTGAATTGATATGTTTGAGTTGGATTTGTATATAGAAATGAATTATGTTATTACGGGTCAAATTGTGCATGATTTGGTAAGTTTTTGGCTGCATTTGGGACATGAATTGATGCTTGTTTGATGCTTGTAAGTATGACCCAAATTTTGGGTGGCAAATTGGCCTTGCAAACGGCCTATATTTGCCCATATGATTGAGCACACAGGCATGTGTCTCGACCGTGTCTATCAAGGTAGCAATTCGAAGCAAGTCAGACTTGCACACAGGCCAGTCATACGGGTGTGTGACAAGCCGTGTGATTCAAGTCAGGATGCCACTCGGGCAAGAATATTAAATAGATCATTTAATAATCACTTTGACTAAATTGACTCATAACTCATAATTTGGCAAAATTACTATTTTACCCCTATACTTTCTCATATTTGCACTTTTGCCCCAAGGCTAGTAAAATGATTTTCATGCAAATTTCTTAAACTACATGCTTAGCTGAATCATTTTCTCTACTATAGCAATCATCAATTCTCTCTATTTCCAATAGGTATGATCAATTTTTATAACTTTTAAAAAATGGTCCATACTATCATGTTTCATGAAATTCATTAAAGAAAAGATGTTTATCTAACATCAAACTCTCATAAACACCCATAAAACATCATCTTAGCTCATCAAATAGCTAAAAATAGCTTACTCATGCTACCGGGACTTTAAAAATACGAATAATATCAAAAACCGGGCTTAGGAGCCCTAGCTATGGCTTCTTTCAATTTTCGGCAATGGGGGAAGAAGATGATGAGATTTTTATCATCTTTTTCCTATTTTAATTACTTATTAGACAAATGACCAAAATGCTCTTATTACTAAAAATTTCTATAATACCATCTCAAGGCCAATTTTGTCCAAAAATTAAATTTTGGGCAAATTGTTACTTAAGGGCTCATAATTCATATTCTAAAGCTATTTCATACAAAAAGCTTCTAGAAACTCAAATTTTGCAACTTTTGCAATTTAGTCCTTTTTGGACCAATTAACCTCAATTTAATAAAATTGCTTCATGAAACTTTTATACTAGCATGCAAACATAATATAAACTTTAAAAACTCATAATTTCACCTTGGATTCGTGGTCTCGCACCACTATTCTGGATAGGCCCTAAATTGGGCTGTTACAAGAGCTTTCCCTTTTACTGGTTCTGGTAGGGTATTTACCAAATCGTAGCGTCTCCCACTGCGAGTATGAGAACCTGTACCTTGATCCTCCTTTGAAGCACTTGCTGAATTCTCTTTTCCTTGGATCGTCACATTACAATCATAGTTCCAAATGACTCTCTTATTATCCCTATACAGAAAAATTGTTGGCTTTTGAATGATTATCTTCGGCGCCGTCTGTACCCCCGCTTCATTACTTTTGGGTCGCAAAATGATAACCACTAGAAAGTTGACTTTTGAGCTCTTTGTTGTTGACTCTGATGCACATATGCTCCTCTCTTCTGCACCTTCTTCACAAAACTCAATTTCTTTATTATTCATCAAATTTTGCACCAAAGTTCTGAATTCCATACAATTCTGAATCTCGTGCCCTATTTTATGATAGTACTCACAATAATTTATCAATTTTCCATGACTCTCTTCTGTAACAATTAGTCTCCGTTTGACCATTTCTTTCCAGACCAATCTTAAAGGAGTCTTAACTTCCGCGACACTTGCTTTGATTCTTCTCTCCAAACTTTCACTGATTGCATTGACCCCATTATTAATATGATTGGGTAATGGATTTTCTGCATTTGGCGCGTCATCTAACTTCACAATACCAATGTTGATGAATTTTTCTACCAATTTCTTGAAAGCCAGACAATTTTCTATCGAATGCCCTGTGATCCCCGCATGGTACTCACATTGGGCATTTGAGTCATACCATTTTGGGTATGGAGGTTGCATCGATTTCAGGTAGTGGGGGGACACAACGTACGCATCAAATAAACTTTGATATAACTCCTTATACGTCATTGGGATCGGCGTAAATTGGAGTTTTTCATTGTTTTACCTTATGCCAGATTCCTTTCTTGATGAACCCTGATTCCCAGTAGTCACTGTTTTTGGCTGACTAATGGTAATCGACTTTGAGTACCCCATGCTTGTATTATTCACTTCATTTTCTTTCTTCCTTGTGGCCATTCTCTTGTTACTTTCTCCCGCCTCGATCTTTCTACTTTTTATGGCATTCTCAATCATTTCTCCCGTCATAACAATGTTCGAGAAACTCTTTATAGCGCTTCCTAGCATATGAGTGATAAACGGGGCCTTCAGTGTATTAATAAAGAGCATTGTGGTCTCTTTCTCCAGAAGTGGTGGCTGGACTTGGATGGCAACCTCCCTCCACCTCTGTGCATATTGTCTAAAACTTTCATTTTCCTTTTTCTCCATGTTTTGAAGAGTAATCCTACCGGGAGTCATGTCTGTCACATGACTATACTATTTCATGAATGCTTGAGCCAAATCTCTCCATGAACCAATTCTGGCACGACTCAACTGGTTATACCATTTGGCTGTTGCTCCTACCAGGCTATCTTGGAAGCAATGGATCAACAGTTGGTCATTATTAATTTACCCTGTCATTCTTCTACAAAACATAGTAATATGAGCTTCGGGGCAACTTGTCACATTATATTTCTCAAATTCAAGAATTTTGAATTTGTATGGGAGCACCAAGTCTGGGACCAAGCTTAAATCCTTGGCATCAATTCCATAACAGCCATCAACACTTTCTATCACCTTAAATTTTTCCTCCAACCATTTACATCTGTCTTCTAGCTGCTTTGGTAATTCTACTTTTTTCCTCTCTCCTTCAGCTATTTCATCCAAATAAGGGACATTAGTATTGATTGGATCTCTTGAACCTGAGCCAGTTTGGAGATTCATTGAAGCACCAGCTTGGAATTATTGAGGCCTGATCGTGACAGATGGCCTTTGTAAAGTTACTTCAGGTTGTGTTTGCACGTGTGGTGGAGTAAAACCAGGGGGATATTGAAGATACTCAGTATTCTCCTCAACATTAACCATGGGGCTCTTTCTTTTATCCATGAGCCCATTTAACAGCTGCGTCATCTAAGTCATTTGAGTCATCATATTCCTCTAAGATTCCATCATTTTGTCCTTCATGTCTTGCTGGATCTTAACTAGCTGCTCTTGCATTTGTGCTTGCATCTGCTCTTACATCTCCTTCTGCATTTGTTCTAACCTTTCTATTCTTTTATCCATTGCCTTAGTTTTCCTTCGTGTACCGTAAGGATGCGTGCTCGGTTGATTTTTGTCAGTTTCCAGATTACTGAAATAAATTTTAACTAATTAGAATTTTTTTTAGTGAATTTTAATGCATATGATGCAATGCAACACAGATGCATGAAATGCAAAAGACGTCGATTCTGATTCAATTTCGTTTAGAAAACTTTAGAAAACAAAACTCTTTACATAAAATAGATTACAAATACGGCTTTGCCCTAATGCTCAAAGTTTTAACTTTCCTAAGCAACGAAGCTAGCTCCTGACCCCAATCTGATTCCAACTCGTACTTCACACTTAGCATGTCGACGTAAACTACCAAGGCTTGTAGCTGGTCAGCTACCTCCTAGATCTGAGCCACTGCTTCGCCCATAATGTAATCTCGGTCCCTAACTTGACTCTGAGAGTGATGAAGTTGTTCCTTCCAACACTCCTCATTTACTTCAAGAAGCTCTACTCGAAGCTTACAACTTTACAAAGCAGACTCTAGCTCTTCAATTCTTCCTTTCATTTCTTCAATTTTGTTCAAACTATAGCTTAGTCGCAGAATTACGATTTCTATATTGGTAGAGTGTTTTTTCAAGCTCTGCCACTCTGGCTTTTAATTCCCCTTTGTCGTTCTGGGCTTCTGATAGACTCCTTTCCAGAGCCTATCTAAGCTTGAGCCTCTTGGAATCTTTTCTTCCATTGATCAGCCTTGGTACTTTCCGCTTGAATTTCCTTTCGCCACTGCTCTGAAGTTTTCCCTAATCCGGTAGTCCTCATCGATAAACGCATCTTCTTATAGTATATCTTTAAACTATCCAGATCCTCTTCAACCCGTTTTTTCCTTTTCTTAACTTCTTAGCCTCTACCTTTTGCACCTCCACATCTAATCTTAAGTGCATTTTTTCTTCCTCCAGCTGCTCAATCTTTTTCTCGAATTCAAAACTCTTCTTTTCAAAGTCCTGTCTTATGATTTCTAGCTCTGACATGACAACTTGTAGGTATTCTTCCATTGATCGAGCACCTTCTAAACTTGGCTCAGGAATATTATCATTAATCATTTTGCTAAACCATTCACTATATTCAGGCATCGTCATACAAGAACTCGCATTCGCTAGACCATGTGTTGTCGGTCTCTTCATTCGGCGAGTCTGGTTGCAAGCAGGGGAAATCTCCTTAACCCTCTTCTTGCAATTATCTCCTTTATACAAGAACTCGCATTGCGCTAGACCATGTGTTGCCGGTATAAACTACCTTGATCCGTATTGTTTTAGTACAAGTAAAGGAGCATAACCAATGGCTCCCCAAATTCCGAGCAAAGGGACCCAATCAAAACTCCCGCATCGGAAAAGGATCTAATTGGGCACCAACCAAGGAGCTTTCCATTCAATATCTTCTTCCTGAAGATTTTGGAGAAGTGCTGTCCAATTATCTTCTGACCCGTCGTCTCTTTTTGGTGTTGCTGCTATCTCTTTCAGTGGGGAATAATTATTAATGAAGACCCTAAGAAATCTTATCCACCTTTCAGAAGTGGTTGTGAAACCAAATCAATAACAACTAAACACACCCTATGAACCTGCCCTCTCCGGATCTTCTACATGCATTCAATGACCTAAAAGTCTCGGCCAATATTGCAGGATCTGGCGTGACCCCTTTACTGAGTTGGTCGAAGAGATCTGTGACCGCTTCATCTACATACCCTAAAGCCCTTGGGAATAACATCAATCTGTATATGCTCAATGCAATGACATCAACTCTCTTATTCATAGCAGGATGAGCTAGAATCAAATCCCTTAAATTCCTCTACTGGATGCACTTACACTCGCCCTTTTGCTTAATCCTGGTTGTAATCCACTGCTCACTCATTCCCATAATGTAACACCCCTATCCCGCGTCTGATGCCGGACTAGGGTTAGGAGCGTTACCGGACAGATTAGAAACATTCACAAACAAAATCATACATTCAATCATCATTCTTAGGCATAATGTCCCTTAGACGGGTCCTCAAGACCTTAATCATGCTTAGAAGTCTAGTCGGGACTAAACTGAAACACATAAGAAATTTCATGAAAATTTTAAACTTTTCTAAAATACAGGAGAGACACGCCTGTGGGAGGAGACCGTGTACCCTCCACAGCTTTTAGACACCCTCGTGTGCCCTTCGTGTCTAAATACTGACATAGTCCCCACGGTCACCAGACACGGCCGTGTGTCTTAACCGTGGTCTTATACTGACTTCCCCACCACGGTCACCAAACATGCCCGTGTTAAGGTTGTGTTGCTTTTAGGCTACATTCTGCCAATTCTCCCACGGTCTTAGGCACGCCCGTGTGCCACAACTGTGTGACATTATAGGCCATCTACAAGGCCAAAATGCCACCCATAAGGGTCAAACCTAAAATCAACATATATCATCCCATTTCATTCACCTATGACCCCCAAAAACATACCAAATAGCCAACCAAATCATGCATATTTGTCAACTAAGGTAATCACTCTATAATCCATTCAATATTCATTCAATCTAACCATTCAAACCAATTCCAAACATACCAATTTGCATGATCAAATCTCAATTATGCTCAAGCACCAATCATCTATATACTTACCATTTTAAAACCATTTCATATATCTACTAATCATACCAAAACAACTTCACATATCATACTTCTTTAAGCATATATCAAAACATATCTAGCCAAATCACATGGCTAAGTTCACTTTACAACTTATACCAAGAACTAGCCTATACATGCCATATTGAGCTATATACATTTTCAAAGTGTACCAAAATAAGTTTTAGTAGTGTGATGACGATCCGTGACGGTCCCGAGCATTCAGTAGCTTTGACGACCTATAAAACAGATTAAACACACACACAGAGTAAGCTTTCCAAAACCTTAGTAAGTCAATACACAAACAAACTTGATATGTAAAGCATGTAAACATATAACCACATTGGCACATTTTTTCTACAAGGTAAATTTCTCACATTTATACTTTGATTCATATTCTTGGCCAAATTGCCATATTTATCAATTCAAGAATCATAGATACATAGTTTTTCATATATGCTTTCATGTGACACATTTCCAATCCATCATAGTAAAACGCATAGTCACTTACCTTATATACACATTTGGTGTATAATCAACGTACCTGAATCGAACATTCATTTACTTAATCTATCAAAGCTCGGATTTGTCATTCGTATTTCAGACTTGCCCGTTGAACCATAAGGAATTCAGTAGGATACTTCAAAAGCTCGGAATAGTAGTACAATACCATCATCCTAGACGAGGTCGTACATGTACTCAGATATCGATGCCACTGTCTCGGACTGGGTCTTACACAAATCAGAACGATGCCAATGTCCCAGACATGGTCTTATACGTAAAGATCATAATGATGCCAACGTCCCAGACGTGGTCTTATACGTAAAGCCTATATTGATGCCAACGTCCCAGACGTGGTCTTACACATAATCAGATATCAATGCCACTGTCCCGGACAGGGTTTTACACGAATCTCAAATCAATGCCGACGTCCCAGACGCGGTCTTACATGATAAAAACAGAACAGATATCTATGGTGTGACTTAGCCAATCCTATTTATTCCTAGGTTCGCATGGGGCTTCTCGGACTTAGTTACTATATCGAACTTATCTCAGAATTCAAATACATACCTCTCATAAGCATTCATTATCATCATTGAACATATGAACAACTACAGATGCATACATATTCATTTATTTGTATAATGACTTACCTAGAATTTGGTTTATCAGAATGAAAACGACTACTCGTTTACTTTCGCTTTCTCGCGATCTAAATCCATTTTCCTCGGTTCTTGATCTAAACACATTCATAATTAATCCTTTTATTCACTAATTCATTCAATTCAATCCAAGGACACACATTTAGGGCGATTTGGAAATTAACCCTCAAATTTGTACACTTTATTAATTTAGTCCATTTTTCTCAAAACATCAAATTCACGAAATCAATATACAACCAAGCTTAGCTGAATGTATATATACATCATACAAGCCCATACTTTTCATTAAATTTACAATTTAGTCCCTCAATTTGCTATTTTCTCAATTTAGTCCTATTTAGCTAAATTCATCAAAAATTTAAGAACAAAATATGTTCATCAAATACATATCTTTCATTTAACACCATAAAACATCACAAAACTCAACATAACATCAATGGCATTTTACACAAACTTCATCAATTCATGAATTTGAGACATTGGTTTTAAAGCTGTCGAAGCAACGATTACAAAAACGTAGAAATTATCAAAAACCGAAACCAAATCATACCTTAATTTTGCTTAATGAATGCCGCAAATGAGAAACCTCCAAAACCTTTCTTTTCTTTTTATTTTCGGTGGAAGCAATGTATGAATAAAACCCACCATCATGTTTTCTTTATTTTAATATAACTATATAATATATATTATAAATTTTAACTTATAATATTTAATATATATATATATAAACATATATATATACATATTTCATTACTCATGCCGTCCACTAACCAAAATAGTGGCTAAATTGCCACATAAGTCCTTAACACTTAAAAGCCACATCACTTAAGCACTTTAACAAATAGAAAGCAACTTTCGCGTTTAATGCAATTCAATCCTTTGCTCAAATCAAACACACAGACGGACAAATTAACTTACTAAAATTTAACACTTGCTAATTCACATATCAACGGTACATAATATAATATTAAAAATATTATTCAGACTCGGATTCGTGGTCCTGAAATCACTGTTCCGACTAGGGTATAAACCAGACTGTTACAATTCTCCCCCTTAGGGATTTTCGTCCTCGAAAATCTTACTGTTGAACAGATTCAGATATTGTTGTTTTATTGAATCTTCAGGCTCCCACGCAGCCTCTTCAATTCCGTGTCGATTCTACAGTATTTTCACTAATAGAATTTTCTTATTTCTCAACTCTTTCACTTCACGAGCTAGGATACAGATCAGTTCCTCTTCGTATGTCATATCAGATCGGATTTCAATTCCAGATGGGGCAATCACATGTGACGGATCGGATCGGTATTTATGAAGCATTCACATGAAATATGTTGTGTATCTTTTCTAGCTCAGATGACAACTTTAATCTATATGCAACAGGTCCAACACACTCAATGATCTTATATGGTCCAATGAATCTAGGACTTAACTTGTGTTTTTGTCCGAATCGAAGCACTTTCATCCACGGAGACACTTTCAGAAATACTTTGTCACCGATCTCAAATTCTATATCTTTTCGTTTCAAGTCTGCATAAGACTTCTGATGATCAGATGCTGCTTTTAAATAATCTTGGATCAGTTTAACTTTTTGTTCTGAGTCTTTTATCAAATCAACCCCATGTAGCTTATTTTCACTGAGCTCGGTCTAGTACAGAGGTGTACGACATTTATGTCCGTACAAAGCTTCATATGGTGCCATTTTAATGCTCGTCTGAAAACTATTATTATACGTAAATTCAATCAATGGCAGATACTGTTCCCACGAACCATTAAGCTCAAGTATACAGCATCTTAACATATCTTCAAGAATCTGAATAATTCGTTCAGACTGACCATCTGTTTGCGGATGAAAAGCTGTACTGAAATGTAATTTCGTGCCCAAAGCTTCTTGCATTTTCTTCCAGAATCTCGACGTAAACCTCGGATCTTTATCGGACACAATAGACAGTAGCACCTGTGCAATTTCACAATCTTGAAGGTTGGTTGGTTGTAGGTTTAAGGCTAAGGATAGTATAGCACATCACAATAACCAGGTGTGTACAAACACTACACACACAATATTAGCAATGCTAGAAAGCCGGAAAGCTGAAAGTGGCTAAATAGGCCCGGTGGGCCCTGAAGCTAAGTTTGATGAAATTGTTTGGTTTGGTTATATGAATTGAGTTAATCATGCATGTCACATGATTTGGAATTGTTTTGGGCCTAATAGGCCATATGGATGAGATTTGGGCCTAATGGGCCGTAAGGATGTGATTTGGGCTTGATGGGCTTTAGGGGGATGTAGACAAGTATACTAGGGTTTAATGGACTTTAGGCCTAGTTCTAAACAACTCTTAAACCACATAAGACTTAATCTAATAATTAAACATGTCCGTGGACAAGTCACTGGGTTAGAGTGTGTCAACGGACATATGCATGTCTAGGATTAGATCTAGGGAGAGCTTGGTACTTAAGCGGTCCTAGTGGCCCACCTCCTCTTCTCTAGAATCTACTTGGTGCATAGTGTCTGTTCACTTTAGCCGCAAGGACTTGTTAATGGGCCAAAGTTCATAACTAAAACCTGAGAGGGACCAAATATCCTTAGATTTGTAAAATTACTAAAATACCCCCTGATTTGGAAATTACCAAAATACCCTTAGATTTGTAAAATTACTAAAATACCCCTAATTTGAAATTTACCAAAATACCCTTAGTTTGAGAAATTACCAAAACCCTTAGTTTGAAAAATACCAAAATATCCTTAGATTGGTAAAATTACTAAAATACCCCGAATTGTAAAATTACCAGAATACCATTGATTTATAAAATTACCAAAACATCCCTGATTTACAAAATTTCCAAAATATATCTATTTTTCAAAATTACTTACATACCCTATAGAGTAGATTTACAAAAATACCCTTGGGTAGTGAAATGACTAAAATACCCCTAAGTGCCGAATGGGTGGAAATATGTATGTTGCATTCAAAGAATATATGTTGCACTTGGGTGGGTTTTGATGATACGGAGGAAGATTTGAGGATCGCATAGTCGCATGACGATCGTGGATCCACCGGTGGCTTTAAGCCCATTAAAGTAGCTTTGCTGCAACGTTGAGTAGTGCCGCTGCTGGTGCTACCTTTGGAGTGTAGGGATGGGTGGGTTGATATTTATATCCCCACAGGTGTGTAGGGTTGGATGGGAAATGGTGTGTAGGATTGGATTTGGGATGGGTGCATTGCATTCATGTGATACAGATGTGATATGAGGTTGTTGTGGGCTGAGGCCCAAGACCACCGGTTTTGATAGGGCTTAGGCCCAATGTAATATTTACATGTTGATTGGATTGCCAAGGGCCGTACACACTGAGTTACGAAACTCACATCCTTTTTATTAAATGTTTCAGGTGATCCTCAGTAGACGTCTCGACGTGGGAGAGGACTCGGGGATGGCCACACTACAAGATACTTAGACATTTTATTTAATTGTTCAAAAGACATGATTTTAAATTGCTTTATTTTCGATGAATGTAATAAGGCTTTATACTTCTATTTGACTTTAGCTTTTTGAGTTTTGTTATTATTTTTTCAACTGTTTATTTAGTTATTAAACCTGAGTAAATTTCTTATGTTTAAACATGGTTTCCGAAATACTTAAAATAATAAAATGGGCTTTTATCATTACTTAACAAGATGTTCAAGGATTTTTGGATTTTAGGCCTTAAAATTTAACATAGCATAATCGTTTTGAAATATGCCTTCGATGTGACATTCTCAGATTCGGCCATAACATCTGGGTCGGGTCTAGGGGTGTGACACTAATTTCCATAGATATCATCATCCTTTATATATACTTATAATTGAACAGTTTATATAAGAGAGTCAGGATAGAGACTCACTTGATACTCGCCTACTATAGTTTTAAGCCCCAGACTAAGACATCCTTCTCGAACTAGTAGCAACAACCACTCACATAACATAGGACCACCATTAAAAATCATTTACATACAAATTATTATCATCTTAATCACTGATAACCCTCATACAAAAAACTTTATACTTACAACTTACTGTTCATATACCACACACAAACTTACTCTTTCAAAACATCTAACATGTAGAGCTGTAATACTTACCCAAAGATTGAGATCACTGATTAAACCAAGAATCCTGAAGTTCCAGGTTAACGAGGAAAAGATACTATTGGATTTAAAGAAAAAGAATAAAAATGTAGCATTGAAGGAAAAAGAAAAACCCCCTTCAAAACCCCTCTCACACATATATATATATATATATATGACTCATCCTACCTAGTGGAACTTAACAAGTGTCACAACTTCAAAATTTGTCCTTCTTAATGGCTTATAATTTTTCAAGAGAAACATAAATGAGAATCCTATATTATAGATATCAAACTAGTCTATCCAGTTGGTTCCTAACTAGATTACTTCATAACCTTACTAGTACAGTACTTTAGACAAACAAGGCATACTATATCTTTACCATCAACCCATTCCATAATTACCTTTTCACTTAACCAAATATTTCTCTTTAAAAAGCAGAATAATCTAAAATAGAAATCTTCACTAACCCACATGGCGGTTACTATACACCCATGCCTATGTGCCAAAACAAACATATAGGCAGATTACACTTTGCCAAACAATTTATTTTGCCACTATACGCTAAAATCTTAGATCTGCCAGAGTTGGGGTGTGATAGAAAGTGTAACGCCCTGAATTTTGGGCCTAGAAGAAATGGGCTTCGTGTACCAGAGGAATTGAAATTTAGCTGTGCAAGTGAATAACGTAAAAGTATGTCTGCTTTGGTGGTTAAGGGTCCTGAGAAGTATTGAAGAAGTCTTGGGTTCAAACCTGGACAGTGGATAAAACCTTGGATGCTTGGATGTAGGCCTTTTAAATTATTATGTTAAAAAAATGACACAAGAAAGCATGTGGTCTAGTGGTTGTGGCGTCATTAAGGTTGCAAGGGAGCCTGGGTTCAAGTCTTGGCTCTTGCAATTTATTTTGGTTTTTCTTTTAAAGGAACCTGGACCTTAGCCTTTAGACCTTTTAATCTATTGAAAGTAAAAAATGAGACAAAGAAAGTGGGTGATCTAGTGGCAAGGTGGTGCTACATGTGTGGCAAGGAGTCTGAGGTTCGAGGCTTGGCGTGCGCAATTGTATGTTATTTTGCTGCTTGAGCTGGGGAGCTGTTGGAGCTGGACTAGAACTTTGTGGTTGAATTGGTCATAAGAATTTGAATTGAATTTGAACGGGGAGTTGGAGTAAATCAAGGAAGATTTCGTGGATGGATTAAGGGAGTGACTTATGGAGAAAAAACAAGAAGTTTGAAGAGTGTGGAAGTGTTGTGCCGAATTGGTAAGGGGAAGCATAGGAAATTCGGCTAGGAGAGTGTTTTTCGGCAATTGGAACTTTTGGAGGTTTTGACTTTGCTAAAAACTTTTCCTTCTTTTCATATCGATATCTTTTATGCTTTCGGGGTTTTTATTTTGAGTTCTTTGGCGAATTATGGTTCTTTTGGTCGATCCTGCCTTGCCATGTGGGCACTTTTGATTCTTCTAACTTTACTATTCTTTTCTTCCCCTCTATCTTTCTCTATTTTCTTCTCCTTACCTTTGCCGAAGCCGAATACTCACTCTTTTCTTCACTTTTCATTTATTGTTTTTCCTCTTCTCTCTTTTCGATTGATTGACCGAATCTCAGTGCTCTCCCCCTCTTTTCAGTTTCGGTTCTCTCCTTCTGTTTTGAGTTAGCCGAATACTTCCCTTTATTCTCTTTATTTTGTGTTCGGCTAGTGAGAGTCCGCTAGTGAACCGGTAAGTACTCTTGGCTTATTCTCATTTCTCTTTACGGTTGCGTTTTTCTTCTAATAACTTCATGTGTTACTGATTCCTGATAAAGGTACAATCTTTCCAGTTGGTCTCTATTTCCTGAGTACCTTTGACCCTAGGGTGGTAGACCGGTTTCATCTATCAACTATTCTTAGTTCTTTTTGGTGGTAAGATATTGTTTGTTTGGTTTCAGTTATTTTGTTCATAGTGATAGTTAAAGATATTGGGATTCAATGCAGGTTGTGCTAAGGATTTGGTAACCATTGGGTTAAGGAAGGATTAAACCGTATCTACGTAATCAAGGTTGTTGTTCGTGGAGATTTATGCTATTTGCTTAAACAGGTGTGTAACAGTACCCTATATTCGATAGTCAGCAAGAAAGTTGATAGAGTGGGTGTAACCACACTCCTTCTGATAGTAGATCGACAAAATGCCGAAAAGTCAAAATACTGGCGAATGATGCCACACGAGCGTGCGATCGCACGTGTGGTGGATCAAGCCCATGAATATGGGCGTAAGATGGTTGAGGCCACCATGAGTGTTCTCATGTGCTTAGGTCGCTTTGGGCCGTATTGGGACCGAAATGGGTCGTGTGGGCCCACTGGACTAGTGGGCCCCTCACGGATAAAATGCATGTTATACGGTTTCTATTGGTTTGAACTGTGCTGTTCATATAGCCGAGGCTATTTCTGGGCTAATTAGGCCACACGAGTGTGTGGGCCCACTTGGGCCGAATAATGGGCCTTAGGCCCATTTACACCGTTGTGACTATTTAGGTTACTTAAGTCGCTTGAGTCGACGTTGGACCTTCTGTTGGGTCGCTGAGACCCTGATTTGTGAAAATTACTGAAATACCCTTAGATTGTAAAATTACTGAAATACCCCCGATTTGCAAAATTATCGAAATACCCTTAGTTTGCAAAATTACCAAAATACCCCCAGTTTGTAAAATTACTAAAATACCCCTAATTTGTGAAATTACCAAAATACCCTTAATTTGTAAAATTACTAAAATACCCTCGATTTGTGAAATTACCGAAATACCCTTAACTTGTGAAATTACCGAAAACCCTGATTTGTGAAATTATCGAAATACCCTTAATTTGTGAAATTATTGAAATACCCTTGATTTGTAAAACTATCGAAATACCTCTGAAGGGTAGGATTACTGAAATACCCTTATAGGGTAAAATGACTGTTTTGCCCTTGTGGGTAAATGACTATCTTAGACTATGAATTTGACTGATTTGACTGTGATCATATGACTGTGTTTTAACTGACTTGACTGTGGTCGTGTGACTGATATGCTTTTAATATGTGTGTAAATGACTGTTACTAGGCATGGCCATTTTGCATACACGTGTAATGGTTGAGCGTGACATACACGACATATTGCATGGGGTTGGGAAATTGATATGGAGGAAGTTCTGATAGGGTCGCACGAGTCGCATGAGACGACTGTGGACCGACAAACAACTTAAAGCCGCTTAATCTGAATATGGCTCTGTGCCAACTAAATATGGCTCTGTGCCATCTTGATTATGGTTTTGTGCCAATCGTATCTACCCGTGGCTATGTGCCTAACATATATATTGATGACTCTGTGTCGATCATGATTACCCGTGGCTGTGTGCCATTATATTACCGTTGCTAATCGCTATATGCCAAACTTATTACAGTTACCGATAGCTTTGTACCATCCTGACTATGGCTCTATGCCATCTGATTATGGTTTGTAACCATTCTATTTATGGCTTTTAGCCATTCTGTTCACGGCGCCCAGCCGTTCTATTGACTTAGGCTTAGTTTGGATGGGCGGTGTGTTTACCTCCGGTGAGGTTAAAAACAGCGGTGGCTGTGAGATTAGTTACTGTAGCGGTGAGATTGGATACTGTAGCGGTGAGGTTAAAAACAGCAGTGGAGTGTGTGTTTGGATTCAAACGCAGCTGTAGCGGTGAGGTGAGAATATAAAATGACTATTAAGGACATCAGATTAGAATTGATATATAAACTTTTACAAAATTATTAAAAATATGTTAATTTATAAATTCATTTAATAAAATATTAAAATGCATCTTATGATATTTTATTATAAATTTATAAATTTATATTTTATATATATAGTTTTTATTATAATTTATAAATTCATATTTTATATATTTTTCAAAAATAATAATAACTTAAAAAAATTAGAATAATTTAAAATATGTAAAATTACTAAAAGCACATATTTTATACATAACAAGTGATTGTCTAGATAATTATACCTTAAAGTTGATTCTTGATGTAAAAGGATTCTATATATAGTTTTAAAGATTTTTTTTATTTATGTGTGTCATATAGCATGTTAAAAGATTGTCACATTCATCGCTTAATTAATTATCAGTGTGAATGGTATTAATACATAAGTACTAAAGGAATATAAATTGAGATAAGTACCAAATAAGAATAAATAATTCAAGTCTAGGGGCAAAATATATATTAACCCAAAGTTTCATTACATCCAAAAATAAATAAATAAAAAATAAGAACACATTATTTTGTCATCTCTGAATTCTCGCATCTGTTCTCTTTCCTCTTTCTGGCTTTATCTTTTTCCTTCTCTCCTTCCTTTTTCTGGCTTCTTCTTTTTCCTTCTCTCCTTCATTTTTCTGGCTTTTTCTTTTTGCTCCCCCTCCCCCTCTTCATTTTTCTTTCGTCTTTTTCCTATATTTTTCCTTTCATTTTTCTTTCGTCTTTACCCAAAAAAGAGAGATTCCGGCAGGTAAGATTATACCTGGATCTGTTTCCTTCTTTAGAATTTCCATGAAAGCCTCAAATTTTCTTTCTTTAAGGGTATTTTTGTCTATTAAAAATACCTACTGTCCCAATTGCCTTTAACTGATGCTGAGTTCTCCAGTCCCGTTTCAGCACAGCAGTGAGGTTGAAACTAATTTTCACTGCACTGAAATGTTGAACCAAACAGCCGTGTGGTGAGATTAGACTCTCAATCTCACCACACTGGAGGAAAACGGGCATCCAAAGGAGCCCTTAGTGCCGCAACCGGTGTTAAGCTTGGTGTGTTGGATGGGTGTGTCGGTTTCATCCCCAAAGGAGTGTAGGGTTGGTACGGATGGTGCGTTGGCTAAACCGGGGTGGGATGCATCCTCATACTGTTGCATATCTGTTTATGGGATCTGTATTGTACTGGGCTTAGGCCGCTTGTTCTGTTATTGGTTTGGGATAGGCCCAATTGATTCTGTTATGGGTTGTTACCCAAATGATATTGTAGTGGGCTTGGCCCACGTATGCTCTTGGGGATGCTTATTCTTGTTAAAGGGCTTTGGCCTGAGTATTTAGTTTCTCTTTTCAGATATCTCGACCGTTACTCTAGTAAGGGGATTACACATCGAAGTTTTCAGTAAACTCACCCCAATTTTTGATCTGCGGTAATCCCAAAGCATTAAGAGGATTGGTGCTGCGAGGGACTCGTTGGTGACCACACGACTGCAGCTGTTATGCTTTGGACTTTATAAATGCTTTAAATTTCTTTTTAGGTTTTAATTTCTATAATAAGGCATCTCTAGATTTAACTCTGGATTTAGGATTTTGTTACATTCTATATCTGTTTGACGTAGACGAGTTTTCAACCCAATTATTTTTTTAAAAAATATACGTTTTAAAATTCTTTACCTTAATTTAGCTCCCGCAACTAAAAGAGATTTTTAACGAAGTTAATAACGTTTTTAATAGTGATTAACTTTCCAATGAACCATGTTTCGAAATTGAACGAGCACAAACTGAGACTTTAGTTTTAATATTAAGGAGGGTTTTCAATGAAAACTTGGTTTTTGAAAAGCACTTCAATGTGACATGCCAGATTCGGCCATAATGTCCAAGCCGGGTTTAGGGTGTCAAAGAAAGTGTTTGAAACACTAAGTCTACTGAACAAGAAGATGATGACCCACTAACATATGATGACTTTGCAAAGTGTTGATTTCAAGCTATGGGGAATAACTATGAAAGTTGAGATGGAATCTATGAATTCCAACTAAGTGTGGGACTTGTAGACTTATTGGAAGGGACAAAACCCATAAGGTGTAAGTGGATCTAGAAGAGGAAAAGAAATGCAGATGGAAAAATGGATCTAAAAGATAAAATATGATCATATTAGGAGAACAAATTTATCCTAAAGAGGTTAAAGATATCCTATGAGGGTAACACACTCATGATAAGGTCAGTGGATGAGTACTAATCGAGTTGCTTTTGTAATGATATGTCATTAGGGGGAGCTCAGTCACGATACTATAGTGGAATGACTTCGCAACTAAATGAGTTTATAATTAATAGGTGAAAAGTTGCAACTTAATTATAAATCATTTGACCCTAATCGAATATGTTGAATCAGTCCCTCCGCTAGCTTATTGAAACCAGAATTGAATTTCATGTTGAATCAAATGAACAGAAATGATAGAAATGGTGAAAATGGAGAAATGAGAAACATTTGGAAACAAATGTGGTTTTCTCTAAAATGAAAATGAAAATGGAGAAATGGAAATATTTGAAAATGAATGTGGTTTTCTCCAAAATGAAAAAGAAAAAGAAAAATGAAAATGACCTTGAAATGAATTTATGGTTTTCGAATTAAATGAAGTTCTAAAATGGAAATAAATCATTCGGTCATAATATTCCCCTTGAATGTATAAATATGAAATATATTTTCTCATAGATTCTTTTACGATAAACTCATCATGATTTTAACGAAATTAGAATTGAGTTGAGAAGGTTATTTAATTGGGAAATTAATTGATATGTTCATTTTGGGAAATAGAAAACAAATATTGAGTTGGATCGAATTATAAAGTACTGAGTTAAAAGTCTAAGAATTACTTGTAATTGGACTTGATATGAGAAATGCTCAAAAGCCCTTCATGTCAAAAAGGAGGGACGACAAACCCTAGTACTATTAACAAGGGTTGTTGCCCCCTATACTTCTAGCTAGACTAGAAGTTTGTTTTTCTATTTGAAATAGACTTCTACAATTCAACAAGGGTTTTTCTTTTTCTCCCTATAAATAGATGGCACCTGTATGGAAAAATACACAACTTAAAGATATTGTTACTCTGTCCAAAAATAATGAGAGTTTATTCTCTAAGTATTAAATTTATTTTCTAGAATAACAATTCTATTGGTTTCTATTGAGAAAAGATTTTCATTCTCACACTAAAAGTAAAGAAAATTATTTCATTTTCACACTCAAGATCTTCTAGTTAAGTAACTTCGCAAGAAGTTATGCTTAAGTTAGAGTGGTGGTCAAATGTTAAACAATTATTCCTACGTATGAATGCTTAAGGAATTAGGTTAATGCGTTAATTGGATTGAAATCCATGGTTTTACTAGTTGATTAAGATTACGCCAAGGTGACTTAATTCAATAGGTGTAGGAATTATCATTGCGACGACTTACAAATGTTTTCATGGTTTAATGTAAGAAGCATGCATCATCTTAATGCATGTCGTAAGTTACAAGATATTTTCAAATATTTGCGCAATGCAAAGATATTAATATGTAAATATTTTATTTTCAGTTCAAAAATGGCACTTAATCTGTCATAATTTGATATAAAAAATAGACTTTCCCATTACATTTAAGGACTTATTCTCAAGAAAGTAGCATCTTTTCTGTAGTTTTTCGTAATTTTTATGTTTCAAGTTAATAAGTGTAAATACCTCATTTTCCTTGTTTCTGAGACCCAAATTGGTCAATAGTGCTATTGGGGGCCCTAACATATGGTTGAGTGATGTAGGGGCACATTGGAGGATGAAATTGAGCAAGAACGACACAAAATGAAAGGGTATTGTGATATCTAGACCTTGGAACCGCGATACCTCAAGCAGACCCAACAATAGAGACCACTCTTCATTGGTTTCATGATATCCACTTTGGGTATCATAATATCCACCTTCCAAGAAGCACCCCAAGTTCAAGATTATTCGAGGTATTGCGGTATCCTATTCCTTTGAATTGCGATACCAACATCGTGAGGGGAGAAAAGTTAACACAAAAGGTAGCCTTTGTCAACCCGAACCACCAATCATTGAAGGCCCATTCAATGGTATTTTGGGCACAAGAATAGGGTCAGAATAGTTGTTTATATCAGCCAAAATTTGGCCGAGAGAAAAAGGAAGCCACATTAGCTCTTTTTAGCGTTAGTTTTCTTTAGGTTTTCTCATTAGTTTTTTGCACTTTTTCTTGTGTTTACATTTTCTTTTCTTCTTTCTTAGTTTTAGAGTTTATTTTATTGCACTTTCTTCTTGTTCTTAGTGTTCTTGTAGTTAGTTTAGTAATTGTAACACACCATACCCGGTCTGATCATTGGACCCGTACTATAAGGTGCTACAAGAAAATACGAAACATTTGATTACAATTCATTGTTCAAATATCAATTAAATATCACTTCGTTCATATAGTATCAAGTACAACATGCAATTCAATCAATTTTGGGTTTATATCAAGCTTACGAAAGCTTAAAACCAACTCGGTATCAATTAAGAATCAAATCAAAATAAGAACAAAAAGATAAGAAAATTTTACAAACTGAGGTCACATGACCATTTCCCCTGACCTTATGAAAGGCTGAGGCCACGTGGGTCAAAAATGAAAATACTTAAAAGATGTCACATGGCCGTGTGCACTAAAATCACCTTAAATGGACATATCACACAATCGTGCCATACATATGGCTGTGTGCCAGGCCGTGTCTACCTATAGATTGTTAGACCACTGGTACACCCCATGGCGCAACGGAAAAATAAAATCCAGTGATCACATCTAGCGATTCATGTCCGAGGAACGAATCGGGGTGAGAAAGGTATGAACGAGTTACCTTTAATCATCTAGAAAAAGAAAGATAACTATTGTGAAACTAATTATGCAATTGTATGCCGATTCCAAGCTGCTACAAAAAGTTTCAGCCTCTATGCAATCCACTTGGTGTGTAACACCCCATACTCGGCCTGGACGTTAGGCCAAATATCGAGATGTCACACCACCGTCTCATCTCACTGCAACAAGTGGAAAGGTTATTCCAAGCAAAATGTCATTTTTTATAATATGCTTGTAGGTTTAGGTCACTTAATTGGTTAATTATCATTATTACATGCAAAGCATACCATAAACAATCTTAAAAACGAGTATTAACATGCACAAGGTCTATTAGCAAAATTCTCAAACGAAGTCCATAGTTATCGATACTGACACTAGGGTTAACAAGCTCATACCAGCACACAACTAATCTGCAATGGTTAAAGAAGGGAGTGGGTGAGCTTAACAAGCTCAGTGAATGTCTAGAACAACTACCATGCAAATAGTTCATCAAGCATTAACGAAACAACCATGTAGCATAACCTTAACAGTTCCAACTTTAGTGTCATAATATACTTACTCATGCATTATTATTAGTTCTTTTACATGGTAAACATATTAACTTTTAAGCATGTATCCTCTTACACACATAATCACCTAATATTCAAGCATATATCACAATATTCAAAAACAGGTTTATAGATAAATTGCATAATGGTCGCATGTCATATAAACACATATCACAATACACGCATATTCATAATTTAAGATAATTTGGCACTTAAGCTATGAAATATAAAAGTGAGCTCTATCATCACTCATCGGATACGTGGATCTCCAACACACCAAACATAGACTCATAGAGTCAAACATGTCCCAAAAGTGAAGCATAAAGCTAACAGTCTCCTTATCACCCTTCACATGTCCCGTTGAATGAAGCTTAGCTCACATTCCCTTATCCCTCCAACATGTCCCAAGGCCTCAATGCCCAAATTCACTATACATATAGGCGAGTACTCACAATCCTATGGCATGCAAACTATATCCAACGGTTTCAAGATCACAAGGCCAAAATATCTGAAGTCAAACACATATCACTTATCGATTATCCGTGCACAATGTAAAAACCCTAACCTGTATCCGTCACCGGAATAAGGTTACGGAGCATTACCATACGAATAGAGCCTTTAAACACACATGTTATATATTATTGCAACATAACCTAAATACATTCAATCATATACATAACATCCCTTAATCAAGCCCTCGAGGCCCTAGAAACACCTTTGAAACAATTCGGGACCAAATTGGAAACATTTGAAAAGTTCAAGAAAAAGTTAAAAAATTTGACTACAGGGGTCACACCGCTGAGACACATGCCAGTGCCTCAGGCCATGTAACATTCAAAATAGGGACACATGGTCGTGTCCTAGCCTGTGTCCTCACCCGTGTAACTCTCTGAGTTGGGTCACATGGCCAAGTCACACGCCCATGTGCCAGGCCGTGTAAATCTTGAAATAGCCCCACATGCCATGTCACTAGGCCATGTGTCACACATGGCTAAGTCACACGGCCGTGTCTCAGGCTGTGTGGACATGAATTTGCCCAAAATCAATCTGTAACACCCCTTACTCGAGACCATCGCCGGAATTAAGTAAGAGGCATTACTAGACTTGACTACAAGTTCAAAACATGAAAATCTTAAAGCTGTCAAACTGCGTTGTGCCGACTAATTTGGCTATAACTCGAGTTACAAAATTCGAAATTTAGATCCGTAAATTTTCCTTGAAAGTAGACTCATATATCTATTCACCATAATTTTTCTAGAATTTTTCATGTGGCCAATTTGTACAGTTTATTCTTCAAAGTTACCCTTATTACACTGCTGGACAGTTCTGACCTGTCCCTATAAAACTGCAGTTATCAGATTGCACAATTTTCCAATGGTGTTCTTATTTATACCAATGAAAAGTAGACTCATTTAGGATTCTACACATATAAACCATGCTTCTTGATTATTTTTATACAATTTATGGCAATTTTTCCAAAACTGAACAGTGACTCACGAATGCATTCAGAGCAGGTTTCACTAGAACTCAATTATCTCATAATATATAAATCGTTTGCCTACTCTATTTCTTTCATATATAACAATAGACACAATAAGGTTTAATCTCATATCTCATTCACTTTCAAATTCAATGTACCCAATTTTTAGTGATTTTTCTAATTTACATCAATGCTGCCACTACAAGCTGTTCTGCTAAATTTTATGAAAGTTAAACTTCTAGCCGAACCTACCTACTTCCCAAATTCAAGGATTTATATGTATGCAAATGTTTCTTAGCAAAACGATTAAACCTGGATTTAAAATTTCATGAACATTGCCGTCATGTACCAACATACAAATCGTAACACAACATCATATTTACTAAGAAAAATTGTAGCCATTCTCGCATGGCTATCATAAACACTTACAAGGTTAAATATCGCATATTTCTAAGACTTCATCTAGCCTATACATGCCTTCTAATTCGTGACCAAAATTCAAAATACCAAAGGAAGGCGATAGTGTGATGAGCTTCTTGACGATCCTTCACGAGCCCGCTACGTAACCAAAATCTATAAAACAAAGGAATCATTCCACACGATAAGCTTACTAGCTTAGTAAGTCCTAATTAAACATATACTTATTTAAGTAAAATACATACAACCATTCGAATTAATATCTTCTATCACTAATCCGAACATAAATAATACATAACCTCTTTTATTTATAAAGCCAAAACAACTTAATATCATTGATGCACTTAATACTAAGCTTTACCTTTCTTATTCACATACATCAATCATCAAGTATATCACAGACTTATGTACATATCATATGCTTATCCAATCAACTAAATACATTCATGCTTCCAAATATTTACTATCACATGATATGATTTGCATATACATATTCATTCATCTCTAATAAATTAATGTATAAAACTTTCACTTACTCGAATACTTGTTTGTCATTTTATTGAGTAACACAATTATAAAATACATACCTCTCTGTCGAATTTATACGAATCATGCTTCTAAACCGAAATTTCTTGATATGTTCATAACTTGATTTTCATGCACTTAGAGCTCAAATACATTCACCGGCACTAGGCCTGCTGGACTTAAGGTCCGAAGTATATCACCAGCATTAAGCCTGCTAGGCAATAAGCCCGAATTGTTTCACCCAAGCACGTGGCACCGCTAGGCTAAAAGCCCGAATTATTTCACCGGCACAAAGCACGCTAGGCTCGAAGCCCGAATTACTCACGGCTCAAGGCACGCTAGGCTCAAGCCCGAATTACAACATAATTAAACCTTCAATACATATTTATTAATGCTAACATCACAACCAAATCATATACATCATATTACATTCACATATCATATCGAAAACATATACTTGTTCAAATCACATTAACAAAATATATTTAACCCAATTTAGCACCTTTACATTCGGCTAACACAAAGTTTTATAGTCAACATTATTAAATTTCATCCTTTAACATGTTCATAATTAACTCTTTAACATATAAGTACTTAAGGACTTACCTCGGTTGTCGATAAGCCGTGCAAATCGGCTACTCGATAATCTTTGCTTTTCCTCGATCTTGATCTCTCTCTTTGTTCCCGATCTAATTTGATTCAATTTTAACCAATTAACTACACTTCCATTCAATTCAAGAGCAAAATCATAAAATACATAATTTCAAGACATAACAATGTGCATTCGGCCTACATCCCCTACTTTGTTCAAGTGCATTCAATTTATTAGGAAACACTTTGGCGATAATTCCCTTGATGCGTTTTAACTTACAACTTACCTTCTTATCTAACCGTACCTTAACTTTATATAATTACACATATATAATCAAACACATTAGCTCAAATTCATTTTCTATTATGGCCGAATGTACTACTTCCATACCCTTGCATTTTTCTTCAACATACAACCAAGAAACAAGCTAATAACCACATCTAATTCAAGCATTCAACTAATCCAATTTCCTATTGAACACCACAATAAAAATTTCAAACCATTTGGGTTGCTTCTACATGGCCGAATGGCCCTTAGGTGCTTAGGATTCTCTATAACTCTTCCATCCATCAAATTTACCCCCTTGCACTAGTTTACTTCAATTAATCAATTTTTAAACTTAGTTCACCCCATAACTTAAACATCACATATAACAATCTTATATGGTAACTTCATCATAAGGAAATGGCGAACATCAAGATACAAGAAGAAATTATTTTCATGAATGTCCAACCCAATATTCGGCCAAACATGAAGGTATCTTCAAGCCAAAAATCGACAAAGCTTTCTTACAAGTTCAAGCTATTTCTTCTCTTACCATTTAAGTTTATTTTCAGCTCAAATCATAAACCCCCCCCCATGGCCGAACTTCATCATGCATGGCATTTCAAATCTCTACTTGATTTTTCAATGTTGATCAAGGAAATCAACCTATTTCAAAGAAGGATTGTTAAACTAGAGTTTGAAATATCACCTTGCTCAACACATGCAATAGCCGATTGAAGAAGAGGAATTTCTTCTTCTCTTGATGATAGCTTCGGGTGGGTGAGGAGGAAGAAGAAAGATGAAAATGATTTTTCTTTTTTTTCTTTTTTTTTTGTTTAAAAATTATCTACACATTATTATTATTATTTTAGCATGCTTATGACAATTTAATACTTTAAAATAGAAAATGCATAGAAAGCATCTTAGTCTTGCATGCTTGCCGTCCACCTTATTAATATGGGGGATTTGACATGCAAATCCCCATGTTTTATGGGCAATTCACTTAGCTCCCTTTTCATTAATGCCCACTACCTTAATCCTTCTTGCAATTTAAGCCTTCTTAGCAAATTAAGCACTTAGATAGCTAAAATTTTCTACGAAATTTTTACACTCACTAAAAACACACATAATAAACACAAAACATAATATTATAATATCCCATGAGCTCGGATTCGTGGTCCCGAAACCACCGTCCGATTAGGGTCAAAATTGGTGCATTACAACTCTCCCCCTTTAAGGATTTTCGTCCCCGAAAATCTTACCGTTAAATAAGTTCGGATATTGTTGCCTCATTGACTCTTCAGGCTCCCACGTAGCCTCTTCAATTCTGTGACGATTCCATAATACTTTCACTAATGGAATCCTCTTATTTCTCAATTCTTTCATTTCCCGAGCTAAAATACGGATCGGTTCCTCATCATAGGTCAAATCAGATCGAATTTCAATCTCGACGGGGTGATCACATGGGGACGGGTCCGATCTCAGATCTGCGAAGCATCAAGCGTGAAACACATTGTGTATCTTTTCTAAGTCAAGGGGCAGTTTCAATCGATAAGCAACAGGCCCTATTCGCTCGATGATTTCATATGGTCCAATAAATCTCGGACTCAACTTGCCTTTTCGGCCAAATCGGAGTATTTTCTTCCACGGAGAAACCTTTAAGAACACCCGATCTCCGACACGAAATTCAATATCCTTACGCTTCAAATCAAGCATAGGACTTCGGACGATCCGGCGACTTTCAAGTTATTTCTAATGAGTACCGCGCTACATTTGCTTTCTTTAATCCAATCAACCCCGTGTATCTTATTTTATTTGAGTTCGGTCCAATACAATGGTGTGCGACATTTTCGACCATATAAGGCTTCATAAGGCGCCATTTTTATACTAGATTGGAAACTATTATTGTAAGCAAATTCAATCAAAGGTAGGTATCGTTCCCACGTACCTTCAAACTCGAGAACGCAACACCTCAACATGTCCTCAAGTGTCAAAATAGTTCGCTCAGATCGACCATCTGTTTTGCGGATGAAAGGTGTACTAAAATGTAGTTTTGTACCTAATGCCTCTTGCAACTTCTTCCGAATCGCGAGGTAAATCTTGGGTCTCTATCGAAACAATGGAACTCGGTACACCGTGCAATCTTACAATCTGCGACACATACAATTCGGCGAGTTTGTCAAGTGAATAGTCGAGTGCGTCTCGGTACAAAATGAGCTGATTTTGTCAATCATCACAACGATAACCCACACGGCATCTTTCTTACTAGGTGTCATAGGAGACCGGATACAAAATCCATGGTAATTCTATCCCATTTCCATTCGGGTATCATGATTGGTGAAGTAAACCGGATGGTACGATGCTCGCTTTCACTTGTTGATGATTAAACACTTGGAGACAATTTCGGATATATCTCGTTTCATGCCGTGCCACCAATAAAACTGTTTCAAATCATTATACATTTTCGTACTACCGGGTGTATCGACATTCGGCCATTATGGGCCTCGTTCAGAATCATCTGTATCAAATCTGAGTTCTTAGGAACACACAATCGGCCTTTATAATTCAAACAATCATTCGCATCGATCCGAAAATCGATTCGTCATTTTCACACCGAGTCCGAATGGCAACTAACCTTTCATCAACTTTACGTGCGTCACAAACTTTTTGAATAAACATTGGTCTTGCTTGTAACTCGCCATGATCGAACCATCATCAGACATAGTCACCCGTGCATTTAGTGCACGAAGAGTAAATAATGACTTTCGACTTAACGCATCCGCAACAACATTAGCTTTTCCCGGATGGTAGTCAATCACTAATTCATAGTCTTTTAGCAATTCCAACCATCTACGTTGTCTCAAGTTTAAATCTTTACGAGTCATCAAATACTTCAAACTTTTGTGATCCGAATAAATGTGACATTTTTCGCCAAATAGATAGTGACGCCAAATTTTTAAGGCGAATACAATGGCTGCTAACTCCAGGTCGTGAGTTGGATAATTTTTCTCGTGCGGCTTCAATTGCCTCGAAGCGTAGGCTATCACCTTGCCCTCTTGCATTAAAACACAACCCAGCCCATTAAAGGAAGCATCACTAAAAATAGTAAATTCTTTACCCGTTTCAGGCTGAGTTAATACTGGGGCTTCGGTTAAAAAGGCTTTCAACTGCTCGAAACTTTTCTGACATTTCTCTGACCACTCAAATTTGATATCTTTCTGTAGTAGTCTCGTCAACGGTGTAGCTATAACAGAAAAACCTTTTACAAACCGCCTGTAATATCCTGCCAGGCCTAGGAAACTTCGAATCTCGGAAACATTCTTTGGTGGTTTCCAATCGAGTATGGCTGCTATTTTGTTTGGATCCACCCGAATACCTGACACCGAAACCACATGACCCAAGAAGCTGACTTCGTTCAACCAAAACTCACACTTACTGAATTTTGCATATAAACAATGATCTCTCAAGGTTTGTAGTACTACTCTCAAGTGCTCAACGTGTTCCGCTTCATTTTTGGAGTAGACCAATATATCATCGATAAACACTACTACAAACCGATCCAAGAACTGTCGGAAGACTCGGTTCATTAGATCCATAAAGACAGCAGGTGCATTAGTGAGTCCAAAAGGCATAACCAAAAACTCATAGTGCCCGTACCTCGTTCGAAATGCCGTCTTTGGCACATCTGTATCTCGACTCGTGAATCGATAATAGCCCGATCTCAAATCTATTTTCAAAACACAAGCCCCCTTCAATTGGTCAAATAAATCGTCAATCCGAGGTAACTTGGTACTTATTCTTTATGGTTACCTTATTTAGTTATCATGTGAGTCGATACACATTCGCATAGTTCCATCTTTCTTTTCACGAATAAAACCGGTGCACCCCACGGAGAGAAACTTCGGTCACATGAAGCCCTTATCTCATCAACTCTTGCAAAGCTGCGCTTTCAATTCTTTTAGCTCAATAGGTGCCATTGATGCGACGGGGCTATCGAAATCGGAGCCGCTCGGTACTAACTCAATACCGAACTCAATCTCTCTCTTCGGGGTAAGCCCGGTAGCTCTTCAGAAACACATCGGTGAATTCACATACAATCGTAATGCAGATTCCATTTGTTTTTCGGGCATTTTATTTCCCGATTACATAAGCCAAATAAGCTTCACACCCTTTACCATTGAAGATATTACTGTAGGCAACCCATTTATGTCACAAGATTTAATTCTGATCGTTTCACCGTTTCGACATTTCAAGTCAATAAGCTTTCTTTTACAATCCACTATTGCCTCATGTGAAGTTAACCAATCCATACCCAGGATGATATCGAATTCGTCAAAGGGCAACAACATTAAATCAGCTGGGAAGCAATAATCTCGAATCATCAACGGGCAACTTCTACACACTTTATTAACAAGCACACATCTACCCAAAGGGTTGGACACTCGAATTACAAACTCGGTAGACTCGACTAGCAGAGTCTTGCCAAATTTTAAATTTTCACACACATAAGAATGAGTCGAACCAGGATCAATTAGTGCAATCACAGTAGTATCATAAAGAGTGAAAGTACCCGAATGGCGTCGGGGAGGAAGCATCCTCTCTAGCTCGTGCAAAGCATAAGCTCTAGTGGAGCTCTAGCCTCGGATCGATCTCAGTAGTGTTCTTTGTTCCTTTCTTCGACTACCACCTACATTGCCCGAATATGCGGGTGGTCTACCTCGCATTGGCACTTTGCTCGGTGTAGTGTTCGGATTGCATTACGCTTTCGATTAACCGGACACTCTCTCGATAAAATGATCGACGACCCACATTTATAGCAAGACCGATCACGGAATCTACAACTCGGAGTGCCATTTCCCACAAGATTTGCATTCGACTCTACTTTGTGGAACATTACCAACATCAGCTATCGAGGTAGCTCGGGAGCTCATAGGAGGTCGATCTTGTCTAGGTGATGCAGAGCAGCTTTTTCGTCATCATTGTAGTCATCTCGGGCTTCTTGTTCGTGGAATGAAAGACTTTGCAGAAGATCTTTTGCGAAAGTCTCTAGCTACATCTCGACCTTTCTTTTCTCCTTCCCGAGCTCTTGGCTTTGCAAGCTCTCTCAACTAAGGTCACAAACTCTTGAATTTCAAGAATGCCAACAAACATCCTTATATCTTCATTCAAACCATCTTCAAATCTTTTTACATCATCGCCGGTGGTAACACACTCTCGGCATATCTCTTTGAGAGCGACAAATTTTCTTTCATACTCAATTCTGATCATTCGTCCTTGTTTCAGCTCAAGGAACTCTTTTCGCTTTTGATCAATAAATCTTTGGCTAATATACTTCTTGCGGAATTCAGTTTGGAAGAAATCCCATGTCACTTTTTTTTTTTCGGAACCACTCGATACTAGTGTATTCCACGGTGATATGCGATGTCCCGTAGTAAGGATATAGTACATTTCAAGCATTCATCCAGGAGTACAAGATGACTCACCAAGTACCCGAATAGTGTTATCGAGCCACATTTCGGCTCTCTCAAGATCATCATCATCGTCATTGGCTTTAAATTCTTCTACCCCATATTTTTGAATTTTGTCAATCTGGGGGCCTACTAGATCTCATTGGATCTATTATTATCGGGAGCTAGAGGATCCGGAGTTGGATTATTCGGGGTGGAGGTTGGGGCATATTCGGGTTATTCTGAATAAATTGGGCAAACCAATCATTCATCATCCGATAAAAGGCTTGCTTTGTCTCTCCTTCGTGGCTACCGAAACAGGTCGAGAGTCTATCGGCGCTGATCCGTGGAGTACGGTCAGCGCCACGCTCTCCACATCATCACCACGACTCTTTTCGGTTCAGAGTCCATTTGCTATATAAAACAAAATTGGCATCGAAGTCACCACACTATCAACATATAATAAGGCATGTATAGCTAGACTACGCTTGCGCTTCACGGTAGTCCTAGAATCGACTAAACCGTAAGCTCGATACCAATCAAATGTAACACCCCTTACTCGAGACCATCGCGGAATTAAGTAAGAGGCATTACTAGACTTGACTACAAGATCAAAACATGAAAATCTTAAAGCTGTCAAACTGCGTTGTGCCGACTAATTTGGCTATAACTCGAGTTACAAAATTCGAAATTCAGATCCGTAAATTTTCCTTGAAAGTAGACTCATATATCTATTCACCATAATTTTTCTAGAATTTTTCATGTGGCCAATTTGTACAGTTTATTCTTCAAAGTTACCCTTATTACACTGCTGGACAGTTCTGACCTGTCCCTATAAAACTGCAGTTATCAGATTGCACAATTTTCCAATGGTGTTCTTATTTATACCAATGAAAAGTAGACTCATTTAGGATTCTACACATATAAACCATGCTTCTTGATTATTTTTATACAATTTATGGCAATTTTTCCAAAACTGAACAGTGACTCACGAATGCATTCAGAGCAGGTTTCACTAGAACTCAATTATCTCATAATATATAAATCGTTTGCCTACTCTATTTCTTTCATATAAAAATAGACACAATAAGGTTTAATCTCATATCTCATTCACTTTCAAATTCAATGTACCCAATTTTTAGTGATTTTTCTAATTTACATCAATGCTGCCACTACAAGCTGTTCTGCTAAATTTTATGAAAGTTAAACTTCTAGCGAACCTACCTACTTCCCAAATTCAAGGATTTATATGTATGCAAATGTTTCTTAGCAAAAACGATTAAACCTGGATTTAAAATTTCATGAACATTGCCGTCATGTACCAACATACAAATCGTAACACAACATCATATTTACTAAGAAAAATTGTAGCCATTCTCGCATGGCTATCATAAACACTTACAAGGTTAAATATCGCATATTTCTAAGACTTCATCTAGCCTATACATGCCTTCTAATTCGTGACCAAAATTCAAAATACCAAAGGAAGGCGATAGTGTGATGAGCTTCTTGACGATCCTTCACGAGCCGCTCACGTAACCAAAATCTATAAAACAAAGGAATCATTCCACACGATAAGCTTGCTAGCTTAGTAAGTCCTAATTAAACATATACTTATTTAAGTAAAATACATACAACCATTCGAATTAATATCTTCTATCACTAATCCGAACATAAATAATACATAACCTCTTTTATTTATAAAGCCAAAACAACTTAATATCATTGATGCACTTAATACTAAGCTTTACCTTTCTTATTCACATACATCAATCATCAAGTATATCACGGACTTATGTACATATCATATGCTTATCCAATCAACTAAATACATTCATGCTTCCAAATATTTACTATCACATGATATGATTTGCATATACATATTCATTCATCTCTAATAAATTAATGTATAAAACTTTCACTTACTCGAATACTTGTTTGTCATTTTATTGAGTAACACAATTATAAAATACATACCTCTCTGTCGAATTTATACGAATCATGCTTCTAAACCGAAATTTCTTGATATGTTCATAACTTGATTTTCATGCACTTAGAGCTCAAATACATTCACAGGCACTAGGCCTGCTGGACTTAAGGTCCGAAGTATATCACCGGCATTAAGCCTGCTAGGCAATAAGCCCGAATTGTTTCACCGGCACGTGGCCTGCTAGGCTAAAAGCCCGAATTACTCACCGGCTCAAGGCCTGCTAGGCTCGAAGCCCGAATTACAACATAATTAAACCTTCAATACATATTTATTAATGCTAACATCACAACCAAATCATATACATCATATTACATTCACATATCATATCGAAAACATATACTTGTTCAAATCACATTAACAAAATATATTTAACCCAATTTAGCACCTTTACATTCGGCTAACACAAAGTTTTATAGTCAACATTATTAAATTTCATCCTTTAACATGTTCATAATTAACTCTTTAACATATAAGTACTTAAGGACTTACCTCGATTGTCGATAAGCCGTGCAAATCGGCTACTCGATAATCTTTGCTTTTCCTCGATCTTGATCTCTCTCTTTTTGTTCCCGATCTAATTTGATTCAATTTTAACCAATTAACTACACTTCCATTCAATTCAAGAGCAAAATCATAAAATACATAATTTCAAGACATAACAATGTGCATTCGGCCTACATCCCTACTTTGTTCAAGTGCATTCAATTTATTAGGAAACACTTTGGCGATAATTCCCTTGATGCGTTTTAACTTACAACTTACCTTCTTATCTAACTGCGTACCTTAACTTTATATAATTACACATATATAATCAAACACATTAGCTCAAATTCATTTTCTATTATGGCCGAATGTACTACTTCCATACCCTTGCATTTTTCTTCAACATACAACCAAGAAACAAGCTAATAACCACATCTAATTCAAGCATTCAACTAATCCAATTTCCTATTGAACACCACAATAAAAATTTCAAACCATTTGGGTTGTTTCTACATGGCGAATGGCCCTTAGGTGCTTAGGATTCTCTATAACTCTTCCATCCATCAAATTTACCCCCTTGCACTAGTTTACTTCAATTAATCAATTTTTAAACTTAGTTCACCCCATAACTTAAACATCACATATAACAATCTTATATGGTAACTTCATCATAAGGAAATGGCGAACATCAAGATACAAGAAGAAATTATTTTCATGAATGTCCAACCCAATATTCGCCAAACATGAAGGTATCTTCAAGCCAAAAATCGACAAAGCTTTCTTACAAGTTCAAGCTATTTCTTCTCTTACCATTTAAGTTTATTTTCAGCTCAAATCATAAACCCCCATGGCGAACTTCATCATGCATGGCATTTCAAATCTCTACTTGATTTTTCAATGTTGATCAAGGAAATCAACCTATTTCAAAGAAGGATTGTTAAACTAGAGTTTGAAATATCACCTTGCTCAACACATGCAATAGCCGATTGAAGAAGAGGAATTTCTTCTTCTCTTGATGATAACCGGGTGGGTGAGGAGGAAGAAGAAAGATGAAAATTTTTTTTTTTTTTTTTTTTTTTTGTTTAAAAATTATCTACACATTATTATTATTATTTTAGCATGCTTATGACAATTTAATACTTTAAAATAGAAAATGCATAGAAAGCATCTTAGTCTTGCATGCTTGCCGTCCACCTTATTAATATGGGGATTTGACATGCAAATCCCCATGTTTTATGGGCAATTCACTTAGCTCCCTTTTCATTAATGCCCACTACCTTAATCCTTCTTGCAATTTAAGCCTTCTTAGCAAATTAAGCACTTAGATAGCTAAAATTTTCTACGAAATTTTTACACTCACTAAAAACACACATAATAAACACAAAACATAATATTATAATATCCCACAGGCTCGGATTCGTGGTCCCGAAACCACCGTTCCGATTAGGGTCAAAATTGGTCTGTTACACAATCCATTTTCAACAACAACTCATGCAACCACCTAAAGGCCTTTGGTACACGTAATCAAGGCATCGAAACATGTCCAAAACCTAAATGAAATGACCAATTCAATAGTCCAAGATCATTTAACCAATATGCCATACAAGGAACCTCAAATGCAAACACTCAAACTTACCTAAACATGTATACTTTACCACATTGCAAACATACACAACTAGTTCAATACCATTTAAAACATACCATATCTTGGCCATATTGAAACCAATTCATCACATACCATTTTGGCCATTCCAGCATGCATCACAAGTACCAAAATGAAACAATCCAACCAACATCAAATGGTAACAAAACAATTTATACATGCAAAAATCATCAACTACGATTCAACTAGATACCAATACAAGTCCACCTACACATGCCATTATAACCTTGGCCAAAACATCAAAAATTACTGATATTTATGTTGGATAGTGTGATAGATCTCTGATGAGCTTCCTGTAAACGGAAAAATATATAGGATTTTTTCCTATATAATTTATCACCTTTTTACTTAAATTTGTTGTTAAAACTATGTAATTGTTTAATAAATTAATGAAATAGTGAAAATATGAAATTAGGACATAGAAATTATTAAAATGTGATTTCATGCTTTATTATATAGTTTTCATGCATAAAATGCCTTATTTTATATTAAATTGAGCATATTATTTTTAAGACATGAAATGGGCCATGCATGATTAAATTAAATAATAAAATATAAAATTATATTTAAATATTAATTTTTAGATATTTCATTAATAATTTGGGTTGTAATTAATTATTTAAATTGGATAAATTTTATTCTTTGGTCCTCTAATTAATTGATTTGTTTTGGACAGGTCTGATAGCTTTGTTGGATTACAAAACCATCCAAATTGGAGACCAAGTCAACCCAATTTTTGGGTACACTTGGCTGTCCACATAAACAACTTTTTGGTTTAATTGCACAAGGTCCTTACAATATTGAAGAAATTAGAGATTTGCCTGAAGATTTGCACTTGACTGAGTCTCAGTCCTGAGTTGTTCTGGCATTTAAATTGAGAAAAAAATAAAGCAAAAATCAGCTCAATTTCCTCAATTCATGGCCGGCCACCCTTTAAAGATGCTTGAAGAGATGGAACCTTCTATTTTTAGCAAACTATCCCCCTCTCCTCACCTATAAATAAGACCCCCTCATTCATTCATTTGTCATTCCTTATCCTTCATCATTCTCTCTTCTCTCCCAATTGTCATAGCATTTTCCATTCCCCACGCCTAGCATCATCTCTTAATAGAGATTTTAGCAGTTAAGCCTCTTAAAAAGCCCTTGGTCGGCCACCTTGGAGACCCATCTGCAAAGGAGCAAAGTGAAGGAGCGAAGGAGCCTCGCCGATCAGAGTCTTGGGTGACAACCACTTTGATTTAGGTTTAATATTTCTTTTCTTTGATTTAATGTGAAAATGTTTGCTATGTGTTCTTTGTTCTTGTTTACAACAATGTTAGGTTAATTTTATTTAAGCTAGGATGATTACTTTGATTAAATAATATTTATTTGATTCATGCTTATAATGTTTGTGCCTCAATCGATAATGTTTTTAATTAAAATATAGTCTGTATTTCATTCATACGTGATTGAAATGCACCTGAATTAGCTAATCGATCCTGACCAGGCGACGGCTAGCGGGCACATAATTGAAATGTGCATGCTCAATTTAGATCCTAACCTGGTTAAATTGTAGGTTGCATAACAACTCTGACCAAGCTCTATTATCTGCATAGTGTTTAGATTTGTGTGATTAAACTATTTCAAACCTAACACGTCCCCCATTACCTCACACGAATCTTAAGAAACCCTTAGTAAATAAGGATTAGTAAAATGTGTATTTACTAAGTAAAGGATTCCAAAAGGACCTAATGTCGTTTCCAAAATCATGAAAGATCGAGTTGCCATGGAATGTTTTTCTGAATGTTATTAAGTATGTTGATAATAAATTGAGTTTAATTAAAGTAATTGTCCTAGTAAATTTATGTTATAATTGTTGCAAATTGTGTTTAATTTTGCTAAAATCTATTTCATTCATATAGTTTGCATATTTAGGATAATTTTCATTAGGGATCATTACATTTAGTTTAATATATTTAATTTTAATCATCACTTCTCAATCATATTGTATTTTTATTTACCAAATTGTTAATATAATTTTACAAATTAAGTGACTTAGCACAAATACAATCCCTGTGGATACGATAACTCGATACTTACTATTATTTGATAATGACTGTGTACACTTGCACAAACCTACGCTATACAAGTTTTTGGCGCTGTTGCCGGGGGTTATTAACTGTTGCCATAGTCATTTTTTTTCTGTGAAATTATTGCTTCCAATTTGGTTTATTTCTATCATTACTAACTTGTTCTTTCTTTTTAATTTTTTGATTTTCTTTTGAGGTGTTTATGAGCATAGATCAGATTATTGATTTACTCCCTGTAGACCCTAAAATTGAGCTAACTTTTAGACAAAGAAGACGTGAACGAATAGCTAAAACACAAATCGAGATGGACCTTGGAAATCAGAATCAAGACCAAGGTATTGAACCCAATCGTGTACAAAATCCCATTCTCATTGCCGATGATAGGGATCGATGCTCCAGGCAATATGCAGTGCCACTTTTCAGTGAGTTAAATCCAGGAATTAGAAGGCCAGATATTGAGGCAACCTAATTTGAATTGAAACCAGTGATGTTTCAAATACTCTAAATTGTGGGCCAATTCATTGGTATGCCCACGGAAGATCCACATCTCCACCTTCGATTATTTATGGAGGTGAGTAATTCATTTAAGATAGTCGGTGTGACTAAAGATGCACTGAAGTTAAAGTTGTTTCTGTACTCGTTGAGAGATCAAGCACGAGCATGGCTCAATTCATTGCCACTAAGTTCTATATCTACATGGCAAGAATTAGCAGAGAGATTCATGGTTAAGTATTTCCTGCCTAGCAAAAACGCTAAGTTCAGGAACAAGATTACAACTTTCCAACAATTGGATGACGAGTCTTTGTATGAGGCTTTGGAGTGATTCAAGGAGTTACTTTGTAAGTGTCCTCATCATGGGATTCCTCATTGTATCCAGTTGGAGACATTCTATAATGGTCTGAATGCACATATAAGATTGATGGTAGATGCTTCTGCGAATGGTGCAACTTTGTCTAAGTCTTATAATAAGGCTTATGAGATCATCGAGAGGGTCGCGAGTAATAACTATCAATGGCCAACAAATCGAATAGCTTCAGGAAGAAGTGTAGCCAGAGTTCATGAAGTTAACGCCCTCACTTTGTTATCAGCTCAGGTATCGTCTATTTCCTCTATGTTAAAACAGTTTACCACTAATAGTGCTAATAATTTTGCAGCTCAGCCACTAAGTCTGTTTGAAGTAGTTTCCTGTGTATACTGTAGGGAAGGTCATTCTTTTTAGAATTGTTCATCAAATCCCGAGTCAGTGTACTATGTGGGGAACCAACATCAAAGTAGGAGTGGATAAGGACCCCAGTCCAACTTCTACAATCCTTCATGGCGTAATCATCCTAACTTTTCTTGGAGCAACCAAGGAAATGGACTGAACATCAACTTATTGCAGCATAGACCCAACCAATATCAAGGGTTTAATCAGCAAGCTCCAAGACCACCTCAAGCTGAGGCGTCAAATGGTTTGGAGAACTTGTTGAAAGCGTACATGGCAAAGAATGACGCTTTGATCCAAAGCCAAGAAGCAACGCTGAAAAATTTGGAAAACCAAATGGGTCAGTTAGCTACGGAGCTTCGTAATAGACTGCAAGGAACCTTGTCGAGCAATATTGAGAATCCAAGAAGTTTGGGTAAATACAATGTAAAAGTCCGATTTAGACCCTAGTTGGAACAGTGGTTTTAGGACCACAAATCCGAGTCTGAATAATATTTTAATATTATTTTTTGTTCCTTTGATATGTGACTAAGCATGTGTGAAAGCCTCGTATGAAAATTTGATCATTTGTGTGTTTAATTTGATAAAAGGATTAAATCACATAAAGTGTAAAAGTGGCTTTCTAATTGATTAAGTGCCTATTTAATGTGGCTTTTAAAAGAGGAGGCCTTATGAGGCAATTAAACCACTATTTAGTTAGTGGATGGGCAAAGGTCATTAATGCCCTTAATGTTTTTATATACATATTTTTAGTATAAGGTTAAAGTTGTAAATTGTTTAATAAATGAATTAAAACATAAAAATAAGGCATGAAATTGCTATTATCATCTTTATTCCACTGATTTTAGAAAGAAAAGAATAAGGGTTTACAAGCTTTCACACATTCGGCACTTGCAACCTTTGATTGAGGTAAGTTTTGACTTCGGTTTTTGATAATTTCTATGCTTTTGGAATCGTTGCTTTGAAAACTACAAAACCCATGTTTTAATTTTGAGAATTGATGATGTTTTTGAGATGAGCCTTTGATGAACTCAAGTGTTTTATGATATTTGATGATGAAATCTAGAATATATGTGTTTGATTAACATATTTTATGTAACACCCCAAACCTAGCCTAGAAGTTAGGCTCGAATCCGGAATGTCACGTTAAATGCACAATTCAAAATGATTTTGCAAATTAACAATTTAAGGCCCCAAAGCCCTTTCATCCTTGAGTCTTGTTAAGTAATAATAAAAACCCATTTTTATAGTTTTAAGTACTTCAGAAACCAAGTTTAAAACATACGAAATTTACTTAGCTTAATATTTAAGTAAACAGTTGAAAACAATAACTCAAAATCTAAAGTCAAATCAGAGTACAAGGCCATATTAGATCCAACTAAAATAAGCAATTAAAAACCATGTGTTTTTTTTTAAACAAAAACCAGAAAAAAACAAAATTTAAACTTCACGTAGTGCGGCCATCTCCGAGTCCCCTCCCACATCGAGCCGTCTATTGAGGATCACCTGAAACATTAAATAAAGGGTGTGAGTTTCGAAACTCAATGTGCACAACCCTTGGCAATCAAATCAACATACAGATATTCACATTTGGCCTAAGCCCTATCAAAATCGGTGGTCTTGGGTCTTGGCCCACAGTGACCTCATAGCACATCATATAATATCATATGCAAAATAAGGTAATGCAAAACCCTCGACAAAAATCCATCCGCTACACACACCACTTCCCTTCCAACCCTACACGCCTGTGGAGATTTCTAAATCGACCCACCCATCCTCTACACACCAAAGGTAGCACTCACAGCGGCACTACTTAATGTTGCAGTAAAGCTGCTAATTATATAATGGGCTTAAAGCCACCGGTGGATCCATGGTCATCAAGCGACTATGCGATCCTCAAATCTTCCTCCGTACCATAATTCCTACCCATATGCATCCTAAACAGAATATCATATGAATGCAACATGCACATGAGTAACATCCACAAAACTCATACTCATCACATGGGGTATTTTCGTCATTTCACAACCCAAGGGTATTTTCGTAAATCTACTCTACAGGGATATTTAAGTAATTTTTCAAAACAGAGGTACCTTGGGAATTTTGTAAATCATGGATGTTTTGGTAATTATCCAAACCAAGGGCATTTTGGTAATTTCACAATTTGGGGCTATTTTAGTGATTTTATAAATCTAAGGATGTTTTGGTAATTTTCAAACTAAGGGTATTTTGGTAATTTTTACAAATTAGGGGTACTTTAGTAATTTTACAAACTTGGGGTATTTGGTCCCTCTCGGGTTTTAGTTATGAACTTTGGCCCATTAACAAGTTCTTGCGGCTAAAGTGAACAGACACTATACACCAGGTAGGATTCTAGAGAAGAGGAGGTGGGCTGCTAGGGCCGCTTAAGTACCAAGCTCTCCCTAGATCCAATCCTAGACATGCACATGCCCGTTACCACACTCTAACCTAGCGACTTGTCCACATACATGTTTAATTATTAGAAAGTCTTATGTGGTTTAAGAGGTGTTCAGTACTAAGCCTAAAGTCCATAAAACCCTAGCATACTAGTCTACATCCCCATAAAGCCCATCAACCCATTTCACGTTCATATATCCCATAATGGCCATATCACATTCTTATGGCCCACTAGGCCCAAATCTCAGTCATATGACCCATTAGGCCCAAAACAAATCCAAATCATGTGCATGTATACCTAACCCAATTCATATATTCAAATTAATCCATTTCGTCAAACTCAGCCTCAGGGCCCATCGGGCCCATTTAGCCACTTTCAGCTTTTTAACTTTTCGGTATTGCCAGATTTGTGTGTGCATAGTGTTTGTACACACCTAGTTACCGCGACATGCTATTCTATCCCTAGCCTTGAACCTACAACCAACCAACCTTTAATCAACCACTCATACTTAATCAAAATATTTACTCAAAAGCCGAAGCCTTACCATAACCTTACCGTGTGCCACCGGGTTCTAATAGCCCTTCCTTAGCTACTAATCAGGAGTATCCCCTAGATCTACACTCACACATACACCATCAAAATCCAAGTGACTCATAATCTACACAAGTCTCCCCCTATAGATCACACACGTATTCGGCCATTCACTTAATCCACCATCGAGTTGAGTACACTTACCCTTGCTATCGATCCTACCACACTTGCGAACTTTGAACCTTATCCCTATTACCACAGAGTTAACGACAGGTCAGTTCGATAGCCTTTCGACTTTTAACAAATTGTACAAGAGAGATTTAACTGTACACCTACCAAATCTACTTTCAATCCTGTAGCCTAAATTCGACTTTTGAGATCAGTATGGTGACAGAGACAATTCAGCACCAATAGAGAGAAGAAGAGGAGAAGTGATCGGCTAGAACTAAAGGTGAACAAGAGAAGGAATTTAAGAAGAGAAGGTATGGGGAATTCGGCTAGAGAGAAAACCAAAATTTCAGTAAAGGAATGATTAGTTTTTTTTCGGTAAATGGAAGAATTCGACTAAGGGGGAGAAAAAGAAAAGTAATGGAACCCAAGGAACCCCTCCAAGAAATTCGGCACCTTCTTTTATAGCCAATAACCGAATCCTACCTTCCTCCACAGTCCAATTCGGCACCAACTCTTCCCACCTCTCATCTCCTAATTTTTCTCCATGATATCTCCCTTATCTCATCCGAAATTCCCCCATTTATCAGCTTACAAGACCAATTCAAATACTTCAACAAAAAAGTCCAAATTCCACACAAATCTGGCCATCCACTAAGCAAAATAAACACTCCAAAAACACCTTACACTACTCAAACCTTAGACCTCTTCACGCTACCTTGTAGCTCCCCTAGTGACGCCACCTTGCCACTGGACCACAAGCCCATTTGTGACCCATTTTCCCCTTAATCTGCTTAAGTGGCCTAATGCCTGAGACTAGGATCCACTAAAGCAAGAAAAATAAATTTTTCCCTATGGTCATCCCTATCTCTAAGACTTCAAATAATCCTGATAATACCTTAAAATTAATATTCTACGTGCTACTTATACATACCAACCTCAGTGCACAGAAATTTAAAGTTTCGGGATTTTTGGGGCGTTACAACCCAATAGGCCCAAATCTACTAGGCCCAAATTTGAGGCGTTACATTTTATCTTTGGAGTTTTGTTGAATTTGAGTAATTTGGTTGTAATTGAGAAAATGATTATTTGAGGGACTAAATTGTAAATTTGATGAAAAATATGGACTTGTATGGTCCCTAGGGAATTTCGGCTATGCATGGGTGTGAACAAATTTTGTATATTTGATGTTTTGAGAAAATGGACTAAATTGATAAAATGTGCAAATATGAGGCCTAAGTTGTAAATAGCCCTAAATGTGTGTTTTTTGGATTGAATTGAATGTGTTAGTGAATAAAAAGGTTAAATTTGAATATGTTTAGATTAAGAACCGAAGAAAATGGACTTAGATCTCGGGAAATCGAAAGTAATTGAGTAGTCGTATCCGTTTCTGTCAAACCGAACTCGAGGTAAGTCTATATACAAATAAACGTATTTGCATTGAATTATTTGAGCATATATGATGTTTGACTTACTAAGATTAACCATTGAAATGGAATGTACGTGAATGTCCGAGTTGGTTAAGAATTCGACAAGCTGTTAAGATCCGAGAAGTCTCGTTTGAACCTAGGAATAGATAAGATAGTGTAATATCCTGGATTTTAGGCTTATGCATTTGTGCTTAAATATATGTGAAAGCATGCCTTTGTGTGTTATGAATGTGTTATATGAATTTTGTAAACTTTAGAAAATAGGAGAGTGCTTTAGAAATTATCAGATTTTAAGTTTAAAAGAGGAAGCTAGGCAGAGGAGGCCTTAAGAGAAATTGTAGGTGAATTATAACACAAAAATGGGCTTGGAAAAGTGGCAAGGAGGCGCCACTTAAAGCCCTAGTAAGTGACGCCACAAGCATGGTGCGGGTCTTAAGTTCGAACAACAAGGGAAGCAATATTTTGGGACTTCTATTTTTGGCAAAAAGGGAGAGAGGTGGACGGCATAGGGACTTCATTTAGATGAGCTTTAGATGTGGTCAAATCCTTTTAAATTTCGGCTAAGGTGGAGGATAATTGATGATTTATTTTGAATTATTTTTGAATGGGAAAAAAGAGAGAAAAGAGGAGAAAAAAGAGGAAGCTGATAAGGGAAGTAGAGTCGGCCGGCCTAAGGACTTTCTTGATAACATTTTCGGCTAAAGATAGCTAGGGTGCGAAACTTAACTCTCTCTTCACTTATCTCATTTGTCTTAGAAAATCCTTAGGAGATCAACTAGTTTTTTCTCTGCTTTCTTCTTCCTTCCTCTTCATTTGACCAAAGCCGAATATTCCTTTCTCAGAATCCACCATTGCCGATTCTCTCTAAGCCTCATACACTCTCTTCTCTTTTTCTTTTTGGTTCTCCAAGAGCCGAACACTAAAGGTAACCCCTAGCCGATTTCTTCATAGTATCAAAGGCCGAAACTTGTTGATTACTACCTGACCTTCATAGCCGAACATCTCTGTAGATTTAAGCAAGGGTGCCGTCGACTACAATACTAAGGGTAAAATTAAATGCTATTCAATTTCCTTTCTTTTCTTTTTAGCCAAAACTTAGGGACTAATTCTATTCATGTTCTTTGGCCGAAAACTTGAAGGAGGAGATCTTCGGGATTTTAAGGATCTAGGTAAGTCATGTGGTATTCGGCCAAAGGCCATGTATTGTGATTAAATGTTAGATTGGATCTAACACATGTCTATAAGGATTTCGACAGGGACTAAGGACAAGTGATATTTCGGGATTTAGATCCATAAGGTAAGTGGATATAATATTAGGCCAAGGCCATATTTAGTGTTTTAGATCTATTAATTATTTGTTCAAAAGCCGAAAACTAACCAAGTCAAATGATCTAGTGTTAGCCGATTACAAGGGAGAAAGACTACAAAGTTTCGGGATTTGATGGTAATCAAATCGGCAGCAAGGAACTAAGGATCTAGAGTTCTAGATCGGGATTTTCGGGATTTCAGTGGAAGCATTAAGTAAACCAGGTGTGTCTTAATAGATTTACGGTTTTAATTTAATATATAAGTTAATAAGAATGTGAAAGATATGGCTTAAGGTACCATTCAGTGGTACGGCGTATTCAGGTACGTTAACCTATTCCTACTATGAGTATAATATGATGAATATCTATCATGACACTTATGTGAAACTATAAGAATGTGAATAAGGCATAAGGTATGATATTTGCATGTTTTGTATGACATGGGGCATTTGGGTTATATGGAAAGGGGAAGTGATCTGGTGGTTTATACCATAATATCTGAATGTGGTGACTCATGTCACGAAATCTGAATGTGGTGACTTATGTCACAAACTAATATTATCTGGTGGCTATGCCACAAAATTTATAAGGGCGATGAGCACGCGTCGTCTGCGATGCGATCGCCGATGATGTGTAGCGGATGGAGGGTCGACTTAGTAGTCCCCACGGTGTGATGGTTGGTACGGGTGATGTGTAACAGATGGTTACCTAGGTTTGGGTTCAGGATTGCATCATTATCTCTATCTGTTATTTATATGTATGATATGATATGATATGCCTGAATCGTTGGGACTTAGTGTTGGTTATACACACTGAGTCTGTTTGACTCACCCCGTTGTGGGATATGTTTTCAAGTGACACTCAGTAGATGGACCGAGTCGGCAGGAGCTTAGTGGTGGCCATGTTCAGCTCAGATTTTACTTTATTTTGGACTTTTTTATTTCTAAGTATTTTTGGATTAAATTTTTGGGTTTTGTTTTTGATGTAATAAGGCCACTAGTATGAACTGTTTATGCATGCATTTTTATCATTTCTATTATGAAACGATTATTACAAAATCAGGATTAAACAACTTTTCCTAAAATAAATGTTAAATGTTTTGACACCTGAGCATAAATGATTTTTCAAATTAAGAGATAATCTTTAACCAATTCGGCAACTCTTTTTAACTTGTGGTTTTGGAATATAAAAACAAGGTTTTAATAAATCCCTGATTTCAAGAACAACACTGTTTTCCAATTGAACTCAACACGAATCAAACTTTCTTCAAAACAACCCAAGTTTTCCAAAGTAATAAACGAATTTTGAAAATGTTTTACTCAAGGAACATACCAGATTCGGTCAAGTCTCGTGGGCCGGGTTTGGGGTGTTTCAGATAGTATATGCCATGACATAGGTGTATGTTATGTGATTACATGTAAGACCACATCTGGGACGTTGGCATCGATATGAGATTTATGTGTAAGACCATGTCCGAGACATTGGCATCGTATTGATTCGTGTAAGACCCTATCTGAGACAGTGGCATCGATATCTGATTACATGTAAGACCACGTGTGGGACGTTGGCATTGTACGACTATTCTGAGCTTTTTGAGTATTCTATTTAGTTCCGAATGGTTTAATGAGCAAATCTGAGATATGAACGACTATGTAATTTGTATATCCGTTTTAGGTACGTTTAATATGTACACTAAGTGTGTATGAAAGGTAAGTGCCTATATGAACTTACTAATATGAATATGTGCAATGGAATAATGGAATGATATGTGGAAACATGCTTAAATGAGCTATGTGTATATATGATATTTGAGTTAAAGAATGTGGTAAGATATGGCTAAGTATATGAGCCAAAGAATATGTGATGAATTTGCTATGAGAACTATAAATGTCATTGTATCAATATGGTTATGTGTATTTTATGCTAAGTTTATTTGTATATGGCTTACTAAGCTTTTGAAAGCTTACTCTGTGTGTGTGGTTGCTCTATTTTATAGATTGTCAAAGCTACTGGAGGCTCGGGACCGTCAAGGATCGGCATCACACTACACAAACTCATTTTGGTACCTTGAAATATGTATATAGCTAAATATGGCATGTATAGGCTAGTCATTTTGAATTATGTTTGAAATGTGTATAATTAGCCATGAGATATGGCTAGATAAATGTTGGTAATATGCTTGAGTGAATATGATACATGATGTATGTTTGGTATGGCTAGATAGCTAATGAAATGGCCAAGGATATGGTAAGCATATGAATGCATTATGAGTATATGTGTTTGAGCAAAAGAAATGATTATATGAAAGGTAATGTAGATGAATCACGCCTGATTGTTTGTATATTTTAGTTGTGTAAATTGGCATGATTGGTAATGAGATTTAATGTGAAGACTTATTGATTATTTGACATATCTTTGATTGTCATTTGTGCATGAAATGAATTGGTATAATGCTTGTAGCTATGACTCCAGTGTGGGTGGCATATTGGCCGTGAAAATGGCCTATTTTGTATATATGGCCAAGGGACACGGGCATGTGTCTCTGCCATGTGGCTTAAGGGCCACTTCAAAGTGTGCCTGGGTAGGTTACACGGCTGTGGCACACGGGCGTGCCTGCTAGCCGTGTGACCAAGTCAGTAGCTAGCATATTTTCACACGACCATGACACACGGGCGTGTTTGGTGGCCGTGTTGATAAATCAGTATACATACTCTATTTTGGCACAGTCAGGTCACATGGGTGTGTCTAGTAGTCGTGGAAGGCACACATCCTGGTCACATGGGCATGTGACCTTGGCAGACTTGAAAAAGCTTTAAATTTCTAAGAACTTCTGTATGTGTTCGGTTTGGTCCTGACCCTATTCTAAAGCATGATTAAGGTCCCGTTGACCTATAAATGGGACACTTTGATTATGATTGATGAATTGTATTATGAAATGTCTATAAAAGTTTCCGATCTGTCTAGTGCCGCCTTTACCCCTAATCCAGTGACGGATATGGGTTAGGGGTGTTACAGACAATATCAAGGCAGTGGCATTGCGAAGTGGTAAAATTCTGGAACCTCGATTGATTGATGTCGAAGATAAGCTTGTTGAGAAGAATCAACCAACTGTTGAAATTCTTACACCAAAAGAATCAAAATCTGCAAAGACTGAGAAGGTACATCCTAACTTAGTGAATCCAGATACTTTAACATCTTCTTTGGATGCAGATTTACCTACTCAGAAGAGTTGTCCGATTCAACCAAAAGTTCCATCATCTCCATATCTGCAAAGATTGCAGCAACACAAGCAGAAACATGAGGTGCAATTCAAGAAGTTTTTGGATGTTATGAAGCAGTTACACATCAATATTCTGTTGGTGGATGCTTTAGAACAAATTCCAAATTATGTGAAGTTTATGAAGGATACACTATCTAAGAAGAAATGACTGAGTGAGTATGAGACTGTTTCCTTGACAAAGGAATGCAGTGCGTTCTTGCAGAACAAACTACCACCGAAATTAAAGGACCCAGGAAGCTTTACTATACCCTGTAACATTGTTGAATCTTACTATAGTAAAGCTTTGTGTGATTTAGGAGCGAGTATCAACTTGATGCCTAAGTATATTTTCAAGATGCTAGGGATAGGTAAAGTAAGACCTACAATTGTGACGCTTCAGCTAGCGGATCGATCTTTAGCATATCCCGAGGGAAAGATCGATGATGTTTTGGTAAGAGTCAATAAATTTATTTTTCTTGCTAATTTCATTATCTTAGATTTTGAAGCAGAAAAGGAAGTGCCGATCATCCTTGGGAGACCTTTCTTAGCCACAGGAAGAACGTTAATTGATGGGCAGAAAGGTGAACTTACCATGCGAGTTCAAGACGATCAGGTAACTTTTAACATTCTTAAAGCGATGAAATTTCTCGATCTGACAAAAGAGTGTTCAGTAATGGAAGAGATAGAAACCTTGGTTTCTATGGAAAGCAATTTTGAAGAAGATCCATTAGAGAAAGACTTAGATCTTGACCCTTTGTAGGATAAAGAAGGTGAAGAAAACATGGCTTTGATGGAAGCCAATCCGGTAAATTTTATTCAATCCACATGGTTTGAACTATTAGAGTTAGAAGTCAGAGAATTTGTGCAACCTAAGTTTTCAATTGAAAAACCACCTAAACTCGAACTAAAGGTACTTCCTTCCTATTTGAAATATGTTTATTTAGGTGACTGTTCCACTTTGCCTGTGATTATTTCAGCAGAACTGATGAAAGATCAAGAGGAGCAACTAATTGTTGTTCTAAAGAAATTTAAGAAAGCAATTGGTTGGACCATAGCTGATATTCGAGGTATAAGCCCTTCTTTTTGCATGCATAAAATTATTTTAGAAGAAGGTGAAAGAGCTCGAATTGATGGACAAAGGAGGCTCAATCCTATTATGAAAGAAGTTATGAGAAAGGAAGTGATTAAATGGTTAGATGCAGGAATCATCTACCCTATTTCAGATAGCTCGTGGGTAAGTCCGGTGCAGTGTGTGTCGAAAAAAGGTGGAATCACGATTGTTGAAAATGAGCGTAATAAGTTGATTCCAATGAGAACTGTTATTGGTTTGAGAATTTGTATTAATTATAGAAAGTTGAATAGAGCTACTCGAAAGGATCATTTTTCGTTGCCTTTTATGGATCAGATGTTAGATCAACTGGCAGGTAATGAATTCTATTATTTTTTAGATGGCTATTTGGGATATAACCAAATAGTTGTAGCTCCAGAGGACCAACATAAAACAACCTTTACTTGTCCATACGGTATGCTTGCTTTTAGGAGAATGCCTTTTGGTTTATGCAATGCACCTGCAACATTTCAACGATGCATGATGGTAATATTCACTGATATGGTTGAAAATTTTGTTGAGGTTTTCATGGATGATTTTTCTATTTTTGGTAAAACTTATGATATTTGTTTGAGTAATTTGGCTAAGGTAATGAAGAGATGCGAAGAGACAAATCTTGTCCTTAACTGGGAAAAATGCCATTTTATGGTTAAGGAAATCTCAAAGAAAGGAATTGAAGTCGATAACAAAAAGGTGGACGTAATTGAAAGATTACTGGCCCAAATTAATGTGAAAGGAGTCAGAAGTTTCTTAGGCCATGTCGTGTAACGCCTCAAATTTTGGGCATAAAAGAATTGGGCCTTAGGCTTGGGAGCGCATAAAATTTTTGAGAGCAAGGAAATGGCAAAAATGCATGTTAGTACTGCTGGGTTAGCAATATTGGAGTGTTTGGGGTCTTGGTGAAGTCTTGGGTTCAAGCCTTGTCATATGGAAAATTTTTGTTTTAGCATTAGGGGAATCTTAATTTCAAGTAATAAGACTTTTAAATAAATAATTCTAAAATGTGACACAAGGAAACATGCGGTCTAGTGGCAAGGTGGTGTTAGAAGTATGCATTTGGCCTAGGTTTGAATCACTCCCTGCTCAGAGGGGAATGTATTTTACTCATTTGCTGAGCTAGTAGCTGAGTTGGAATTGAACTCTGGTGGAGAAGGTTTGAATTGGTCAAGGGAGTGATTTAAGGAGTGGATTATGGACTGATAATTGGATAAAATCAAGGGGATTGAGTTGTTGGGAGGTTGGAGCCTAAATGGGACTCTAGGAATGCATAGATTTCGGTTTTGGGTGGTGTAGTGGGAGTGCCAAATTTCCTTGTGCTATTTCGGTTTGGCATTTTTTTGTGGTAGCCATTTTCTTTAAGGGGCATTTGGGGTCTTAGATTTCTTTTTTCGCTATCTTCTAAGCTTGTTTTATTTAGATCAAGTTTTGTTCATTCGTATTTGTGGGGTAGCCGAATATTTTTGTGACCATTCCTGCATTTACGCATTGGGATGCTTCATTCATCTTTGGTCGATTTCACTATCCTCCCTCTTTTCTTCTTTCTTGTGCCGAATATTGTTCTTCTTTTCTCTTCTAAACTGTGGCTCTCTTTTTCTCTCTTCTACTTTCCCCATTAATCCATTATAGCCGAATTTTCTATTTTCTCAATACTATCCTCTTTTGAGTTGAACTACCTTTTTCCCCAACGCTAGTTTCTTTTGGTCGTAAGGTGTGCAGAAGCCGAATACCTCTACTCTCTCGCTATCAACTATTGTCGAATCTGTTCTCGTTTCTTTTTCCTTTTATAAAGTTACGATTTTTCTTCTCTGTTTGCCGACACCAAGAGTAAGTAATTGTGATTCTTTTATTTAGTTTTTGTTACTGGTATTATTCCTTTCTTTTTTGTCGAATCTTCCCTCTTTTCTCTTAGTCTGATGGTGGTTGGTACCTAGGGTTGCTCGAGGTTTGATAGAGGGGCAAGTGACTTGAAGCAATCGACATACTACTTTTGGTTCTTGACCAAAGTAAGTGTTCTTGCCTTGTTTTGGTTAGAGGCCGAATATTCCTGATGGCTCTGTTAACTGTCAAGTGTGGTTTTAACTATATAGTTACAATCTCTTTTAATAAGGTTTATTTAACGCAGAATTCGACAAGAGGTTTAATAGTCGCTAACAGTTGGGGAGGACTTAGCAAAACTAGTTCGATTGAGGTGCAGTGCTAGGGATTCGTAGTGCGCTTCATAATAGGTGTGTACACATACCACCCAAACCATAGATCGGCAAATATCGGAATGTTGAAAAGCTAAAAGTACGACAGTGGTTGGCATACGAGCGCGCGAACACACGTGTGGAGAATGCAACACAATAGTAGAGGCCACCATGTGCACTCTCATGGGGTTAGGCCGTATTTGGGCCAAGTAGGGTCGGAATGGGCCCGTGGGCCCATGCGAGTAAATCTCACCGTGAAATAAGTAGAACTGGATTGGCAATGTCGCGCGCATTGCCTAAGTCAACTTTGAGCTTGGGGGGCCATACAAGGGTGTGGGCTCACATGGGCCTTCTCATTGGGCATAGGCCCATTACCACTGATTGCATTACTTTGGCCGCACAAGTCACTCGGGACGACTGTGGGCTTACTAATGGGCTCAACGTATATGGGCCAAACTGGTAAAAATGTCCGAAACACCCTTTATGGGTAAATGGTCTGTTTTGACTCTATAGGATATATGGATGACTATGTATGCCATGAGATGATTTGTATATGTATATTTGTTCTGTTTACATGCATGATATAATCTAATAGCATGCCACTGGTGTATGTTGCATAACATGGGGTTGGATTATGTGATTGGAGGAAGTATTTTGTTCCGGCAGAACTGCTGCATATCTCTGATGGCTATTAGCCTACCGTTCTGGTAGCTTTGCTGCAAATTCTGTTTAGTGCCGCATCGGTACTATTATGTGGTGTGTAAGGATGGGTGGGTTGATATTATATCCCCACATGGTGTGTATGGTTGGGCGGAGCTAGTGTGTAGAGGCTGGATGGATAGGGTTTTGGCATGCTTGATTATTCTAATTCTGTTCTGTTTAGGGCTAAGGCCCACACCACATCTGTTTCGTAATGGGCTTAGGCCCTGTTAAACGCTGCTTCTGAGATGGGCCCAGGCCCACACTGATCTAATTGATCGTTGTTTTTTATTTGGGGTGCACACTGAGTTTTCGCAATCTCACCCAACTGTTTAACTGTGCAGGTAATCCCCATACATAGATGGTTCGGTGCTGAGAGGGACTTGGAGTTGGCCACAAATTTAAACTTTCTTTGGATTTTATTTATCTACTTTATTATTTTTGGGTTGTAGTGAGGCCTTTCTAATTTCTGGGTTTTAAATTTGGCATTTTATTTATAGGTTTATAATTGCTAGAAGTAGATATCACGTTTTCGCAACTAAAAGAGATTTTTAACGAAGTTAATAACGTCCTTAAAAATGATTAAGTTTTCGATGAACCACGTTTTGAAATTGAACGAACACAAACTGAGGCTTTAGTTTTTAAATATTAAGTAGGGTTTTCAATGAAAACATGGTTTTCGAAAAAAAGACTTCAATGTGACACGCCAGATTTGGGCCTAACTCCTAGGTCGGGTTTGGGGTGTTACATTTAGTGGTATCAGAGCCAAGTTCAAAACTTGGGCTGTGAAATGGGCTTTTAGCCTTTGGGGATTCCAAAATTTCTTACAAACAATTTTGAAGCATTCTTGATGCAAGAACTTTGTTGTGTGGCACACCGAGTCTCCGGCATTGAAATATGTTTTAAATTGATATACTGTGGATAGTTACTAGGCTTACCTTAGATGATAGACTATATTGAGACTCTTAGTTAGAGTAAAACCGAAGCCCGTAGGAGACTAAAACTGTAGTGGGTCTACGACTGCGTAAACAACTCATAACTGCTACTTTCATAAAACATCTACTTAATTATTGGAATTATAAGCTAAATTGCATAAAATTTCTAATACAGACTTTATGCGACGTGATAATGAGCACTAGAAGGGGTACAAAAGGCCACGGTAGAGGCCGCGGAAATGCTAGGGCTGGGTCTTCAAGGTCAGGCCACGTGCCCAATGTTGTGGCGAGAGAAGCACCGGCTTCACTGGTGGTTGAGACAGGGTTGTTCGATCGAGCTGCGGGGGATGACACACTGTCTCAGGCAATGCTTCGTATTTTGGAAAGAGTTACTGGGTCTGTTGGGCCTAATACCGTTATTAGGGGCCGTGGGTCGGTTACAAAATGACTCCGATCAAATGAAGCTGAGATCTTCAGGGGAGTTTTTAGGGTAGCCCCAAGTGTGACGGAGTACTAGTTGGAGGCCACCGAAAGAATTACGGACGACCTCGTCTATACACTGGAGTAAAAGTTGAAGCGTGTCGTGTCCTTGCTGAGGGATGAAGCCTACTAGTGGTGGTTACAGTAAAAAAGGGTACCCTGTCTAATCGATTGACCTGGGAATTCTTCAAGTCCACATTTCAGGGAAGTATGTGGGCGCTAGCTATGTCGATGCTCATAGGAAAAAATTTCTGAATCTGGTTCAAGGTGACAAGTCTGTGGCTAAGTATGAGGTAGAATTTTTGCGACTTAGCCGGTATGCTCAAAGAATTGCGGCAACAGAGTACGAACATTGTGTTCAGTTTGAGGACGACCTCCAAGACAGTCCCCGAGTGTTGATAGCTCTAAGAGGGAGCGGGACTTTGCTGTATTAGTAGAGAAAGCTAAGATTGCTAAGGAGGTGAAGCGCACAGAGCGCTAGAATCGTGAGAAAGACAAAGGGAAAAACAGAAGGGATGTAGAGCCCGCCAATTTCGATTAGAGGCCTAGGAAAAGGGCCAGAGTTGATGGGCCAGTCAGAGCTGGGCCCCCTATTGCTACTGATAGGTTGTAGCCTTGTGTTGAGTGTGGGAGGAGTCATCCTGTGGAATGTTGTAAAAGCATGAGAGCTTGTTTGAGGTGCGGATCGATGGAGCACCGTATCAGGGATTGTCCACGAAGACTAGTTTAGGTGCAAGCTACTAGAATGGGTAATGTACAGCCACCAAGGGGTGGTCAGCCGCCGCTTAGAGGCTGTGCTGGGGATAGAAACGGTCTGGGTCGTGGAGCTCCAGGAAGATGTGCTGGTCATACGGAGGCGAGGCAAGCAACTTTGGTTTATGTAGCATGTCACCGAGAGGACGGAGATGCTCCAAATGCGAATACTAGTACGTACTTTACCCACAGTGTGCTATTTACCTAATTTGCAATTAGAATTAGAGTGCATAGCAGAAGCGTAGTGGTGTAGCCTGTCTTGTGCGATTATTAGATAGTTGGAAATTTCGAGGACCAAATTTCTTTAAGGGGGATAGAGTTGTAACGTCCTAAATTTTGGGCCTAGAAGAATCGGGCCTTGGGCTTGGGAGCACCTAAAGTTTTTTAGAGTAAGAAAATGGCACAAATGCATGTTAGTACTAATGGATTAGCAATATTGAAGTCTTTGGGGTCTTAGAGAAGTCCTGGGTTCAAGCCTTGTCATATGGAAAATTTTTGTTTTAGCATTATAGGAATCCTAATTTCAGGTAATAAGCCTTTTAAATAATTGAGGCTAAAAAGTGACACAAGGAAGCATTTGGTCTGGTGGCAAGGTGGTGTTAGGAGTATGCATCTGGCCTAGGTTTGAATCACTCCCTACTCAAAGGGGTATTTATTTTACTCATTTGCTGAACTAGTAGCTGAGTTGGAATTGAACTCTGGTGGAGAAGGTTTGAATTGGTCAAGGGAGTGATTTAAGGAGTGGATTATGGAGTATTAATTGGAGAAAATCAAGGGGATTGAGTTGTTGGGAGGTTGGAGCCTAAATGGGACTCTAGGAATGCATAGATTTCGATTTTGGGTGGTGTAGGGGGAGTGCCAAATTTCCTTGTGCTATTTCGGTTTGGCATTTTCTTGTGGTAGCCTTTTTCTTTAAGGGGCATTTGGGGTCTTCGATTTCTCTTTTCGCTGTCTTTCTAAGCTTGTTTTACTTAGATCGGGTTTTGTTCATTCGTATTTGTGGGGTAGCCAAATATTTTTGTGACCATTCGGGCATTTACGCACTGGGATGCTTCATTCATCTTTGGCCGATTTCACTATCCTCCCTCTTTTCTTCTTTCTTGTGCCGAATATTGTTCTTCTTTTCTCTTCGAAACTGTGGCTCTCTTTTTCTCTCTTCTACTTTCCCCATTAATCCTTCATAGCCGAATTTTCTATTTTCTCAATACTATCCTCTTCTAAGTCGAACTACTTTTTTCCCCAACGCTAGTTTTTTTTGGTCGTAAGGTATGCAGAAGCCGAATACCTCTACTCTCTCGCTATCAACTATTGCTGAATTTGTTCTCATTTCTTTCTCCTTTCATAAAGTTTCAGTTTTTCTTCTCTGTTTGCCAAGATCGAGAGTTAGTAATAGTTATTCTTTTATTTAGTTTTCGTTACTGGTATTATTCCTTTCCTTTCTGTCGAATCTTCCCTCTTTTCTCTTGGTCTGATGGTGGTTGGTACCTAGGATTTCTCGAGGTTTGATAGAGGGGCAAGTGACTTGAAGCAATCAACATATTACTTTTGGTTCTTGACCAAAGTAAGTGTTTTTGCCTTGTTTTGGTTAGAGGCTGAATATTCTTGATGGCTCTGTTAACTATTAAGTGTGGTTTTAACTATATAGTTATAATCTCTTTTAATAAAGTTTATTTAACACAGAATTCGACAAGAGGTTTAATAGTCGCTAACAGTTGGAGAGGACTTAGCAAAGCTATTTCGATTGAGGTGCAGTGCAAGGGATTCGTAGTGCGCTTCGTAACAGGTGTGTACGTATACCACCCAAACCATAGATCGGCAAATGCCGGAATGCCGAAAAGCCAAGAGTACGACAACGGTTGCCATACGAGTGTGCAAACACACGTGTGGAGAATGCAACGCGATAGTAAAGGCCACCATAAGTGTTCACATGGGCTTAGGCTATTTTTGGGCCAAGTAGGGCCAGAATGGGCCTGTGGGCCCATGCGAGTAAATCACACCGTGAAATAAGTAGAACTGGACTGCCAATGTCGCCCGCATGGCCTAAATCAACTTTTGGCTTGGGGGGAACACACGAGCGGTGGGCTCACATGGGCCTTCTCGTTGGGCATAGGCCCATTACCACTGATTGCATTACTTTGGCCACACGAGTCACTCGGGACGACTGTGGGCTTACTGATGGGCCTAAACGTATATGGGCCCAAACTGGTAAAAATGTCTGAAATACCCCTCATGGGTAAAAGGTCTATTTTGACTCTATAGGATATATGGATGACTATGTATGCCCTGAGATGATTTGTATATGTATATTTGTTCTGTTTACATGCATGATAAAATTTAATAGCATGCCACTGGTGTATGTTGCATAACATGGGGTTGGGTTATGTGATTGGAGGAAGTAATGGTGTGTACGGTTGGGCAGAGCTGGTGTGTAGAGGCTGAATGGATAGGGTTTTAGCATGCCTGATTATTCTGATTCTGTTCTATTTAGGGCTAAGGCCCACACTGCATCTGTTCCGTAATGGGCTTAGGCCCTGTTAGACACTGCGTCTGAGATGGGCCCAGGCCCACACTGATCTGATTGATCACTATTTTTTTATTTGGGGTGCACACAGAGTTTTCACAAACTCAACCAACTGTTTAACTGTGCAGGTAATCCCCATACATAGATGGTTCTGTGCTGCGAGGGATTTGGAGTTGGCCACACATTTAAACTTGCTTTGGATTTGATTTATCTTATTTATTATTTTTGGGTTGTAATAAGGCCTTTCTAATTTTTGCGTTTTAAATTTGGAATATTATTTATAGGTTTGTAATTGCTAGAAGTAGAACACCAAAACAACAACTATTTTTCAAAATATCACATTTCCGCAACTAAAAGAGATTTTTAACGAAGTTAATAACGTTCTTGAAAGTGATTAACTTTCTGATGAACCATTTTTTGAAATTGAACGAACACAAACTGAGGCTTTAGTTTATAAATATTAAGGAGGGTTGATAAACCGTAATTATAACATATTTTAACCCCGCATTTAGCTTACTTTTGGATGATTTATGCCTTGATTTATGTAAAAAGGTGCTTTTAATCCTTTCTTTTTCATGTCTTATACCCAGTAAAGCACCCGAGAATGAAAAGAACACAAAAGGGGCCCAAAACGGAGTAAATGTGCCTTAGCAAGAAATTGACACGGCCTGGCCCAAAATCTACACGGCCATGCCTCGACGAACACCTAGAGCACAGCCTCAACTCCGCCTCACACGGTCGTGCTTTAAAGTTAGAAATCTGAACACGGTCTGGTCTCGATTCACACGGGCGTGTGCCATGGCCGTGTCTCTGTCGCTGGAAAGAGTAATTTCAGTCGGAAAAGGATTCTTAGGGAGAAAGAATTGCATTCCAAGAGCCTATATATATCCCCTAAGTACCACCTTTGAAATGGCGTTAAAGCTAGGCCAGGGAGCCAAGCCGAGAAGGTCAGAGTTAGGGAATAACGTGATGATAGCCAGTTGATCCATCTCAAGAAGCTGGAATTATACTCAAGACGACGGAATTCTCCTTCAATTCCTTCAGGGGGTTTTAGGGTTTTCTTATGTTTTGTTTTATCTTTTCTCTTGTGATGTTCTTTTTATTCATTATGAACTAAAACCTTCAAATACCTGAAGGGGATAAAACCTAGATGAATCTTTTTATTTGATTTTTAAGTTATATGATAATTACTTAGTTTGTTCTTAATTATGTTGCTTAATCCAAATCTAATGTGCTTAGGTGGAGGAGGAATAGACTCCGCCTAAGAGTAGATCTAACATAATTAAGCGGAGTTGATCAAACGCCTAGAGATAGGGTTAGGAGATTTTACCGGATTAGGGTGAAACCTAATATGGGAGTCCATTGATCGATTTACTGCTATCCTAGGGGGTTATTATAAACGAACGAGAGTTCCACTAGTTAACCTAGGGTTAGACGTTATTCGCCTCGAGAGAGGGTTTAATATAGGTTAGGGAGTCTTACGGATCAAGTGAAGTAAAAGAAATCATATAATTTAAGGTTAAATAACAAGTGAAGTCTAGGTGGATTCTTCCTAAGGGTACCGTCGTAATCAACTGAGTTTTCCTTCAAAGTTATTTTCCTATTCGTCCTTTTTGTCTTTGTGTCCTTAGTTTAGTCTTCGTCAATATAGTTTAAAGCAACTTCACTCTATTTTTAAGGCTAAATAATAAAAAGAAAGTTAGTATTAGTACTCTTAGTTCCTTTGGGTTCGACATCCGGTCTTGCCTAAGCTATACTACTGTTCGAAAGGTACACTTGCCTTTAATCGTTGTCAGAGTTAGTTTTCAGGTTTTGATCATTCTTTTATAAATTGTAAAGCTCTGATTTACAGCGATCAAGTTTTTGGCACCATTAACGGGGACTACAATATTAAGAAAGCTCTATTTTTATTACTTTAGCCGTTATTTTATGTTTCACAATTTATTTCTTTTGTTTTTAGGTTAATTTTTAATTTTTGCTAATTTTTCTTTCTTTTTTTTTCAGGTACCTCTAGTTTATGACTAGAAGGAACCTGAGAGGACCTTTGGTATACGATAGTGATATTGAAGCAACCGCTCGCAGGAATCATCGGGAAACCAGGAGAGCCCTAATTTACACAGAAGTAGAGGAAAAAAATTCCAATCCTACTGAAAGGATGGACGAGAATAACCAACCACCACACGATGTGGGGGAACGCAACGCTCCACGTACAATGTTTGATTATGTGAAACCGCATTTAACTCGAGCGGAATCATGTATTGTTAGGCCTGCTATATCTGCTAACAACTTTGAATTAAAGCCTAACACAATACAAATGATTCAATAGTTTGTTCAATTTGATGGTTTACAGGACGAAGATCCAAACATGCATATAGCTAACTTTTTAGAGTTCTATGATACCTTCAAAATAAATGGTGTTTCTGATGATGCCATACGTCTTCGGTTATTCCCTTTTTTATTGAGAAATAAAGCTAAACAGTGGTTAAACTCGTTACAACGAAGGTCAATCACCACATGGGATCAGATGACCGAAAACTTTTTAATGAAATATTTTCCACTGGCCAAAACGACCAAATTAAGGAATGATATCTCTTCTTTTGTGCAGATGGATTTAGAAACGCTATACGATGCATGGGAGAGATTCAAATATCTCTTGAGGAGGTGCCCACACCATGGCTTACCCTTGTGGCTACAAGTTCAAACATTCTATAACGGTGTAAATCCCTCAACAAGGCAACTAATTGATTCAGCAGTTGGTGAGACCTTGAACAACAAAACTCCAGAAGCAGCCTACGAGTTCATTAAGGAGATGTCATTAAAAAATTATCAGTGGCAAGCTTCAAGGACCAAACCGACGAAATCAGCAGGCTATACTACTGTTCGATATGTACACTTGCCTTTAATGGTTTTGATCATTCTTTTATAAATTTTAAAGCTCTGATTTACAGTGATCAATGGTTTTCAATGAAAACATGGTTTTTGAAAAAAAGACTTCAATGTGACACGCCAGGTTCAAGCCTAACTCCTGGGACAGGTTTGGGGTGTTACATGCCGATTTTTACCTAAGGTTTATCAAATATTTCTCAAAAATTTCTAAACCATTGTGTTTGTTGTTGGAGAAAGATACAGTGTTTGATTTCAACAAAACATGTTTGGAAGCTTTTAAATATCTGAAAAAATGGTTAATCTCAGCCCCAATAATTGTTACACTTGATTGGAGCTTACCTTTTGAGTTGATGTGTGATGCAAGTGATTATGCCATTGGAGCTTTGATTGGTCAAAGAAAAAACAAAGTGTTTCACTTTATTTACTATTCAAGTAGAACTTTGACGGGAGCCTAACTCAATTATATGGTAACTGAAAAGGAACTCTTTGCTATAGTATTTGCTTTTGACAAGTTTTGCTCATATGTTATAGGTACCAAAGTTACAGTATTTACTAACCATGCAGCCATTAAATACTTGCTCATGAAGAAAGATGCAAAATCGAGGCTAATTCGTTGGATACTTTTACTCCAAGAATTTGACCTTGAGATCCAAGACAGAAAAGGTGTCGAAAATCAAATAGCTGATCATCTATCAAGGTTGGAGCAAGATGAGGTAACTAGACTGTAACACCTCCAAACTCGGCCCAGATGTTATGGCTGAATCTGGGAATGTTGCATCAAAGGCATAATTCAAAATGATTTTGCTAAGTTAAAATTTAAGGCTAAAAGCCCAAAATCCTTGAGTCTTGTTAAGTAATGATAAAAGCCCATTTAATCATTTTAAGTATTTCGGAAACCATGTTTCAACACAAGAAATTTACTCAGATTTAAGTAAACAGTTGAAACAACAAAATTCAAAATCCAAAGTCAAATCGGAGTACAAGGCCTTATTACAACCAGCGAAAATAAAGTAATTAAAATCATGTCTTTTGAGACAAATAAATAAAACTTCTAAGTATCTTGTAGTGTGGCCATCTCCGAGTCCACTCCCACGTTGAGCCGTTTACTGAGGATCACTTGAAACATTTAATAAAAAGGGGGTGAGTTTTGAAACTCAATGTGTACGACCCTTGGTAATCCAATCAACACACAATTATCACATTGGGCCTAAGCCCTATCAAAAACGGTGGTCTTGGGCCTTAGTCCACAATGACCTCATATCACATCAGTATCACATGAATGCAATGCACCCATCCCAAATCCAACCCTGCACTACATTTCCCTTCCAACCCTACACTCCTGCGGGGATATAAATATCAACCCACCCATCCCTACACTCCAAAGGTAGCACCAGCAACGGCACTACTCAAACGTTGCAGCAAAGCTACTATAATGGGCTTAAAGCCACCGATGGATCCACAGTCGTCAAGCGACTATGCGATCCTCAAATCTTCCTCCATATCATCAAACCCACCCAAATGCAACATATATTTCATGAATACAACATACACAATTTCACACATTAAGCGCTTAGGGGTATTTTAGTCATTTCACTACCCAATGGTATTTTCGTAATTCTACCCTATAGGAGTATTTTGGTAATTCTGCAAATCAAGGGTGTTCTGGTAATTTTACAAATCAGGGGTATTTTAATAATTTTGCAAATCTAAGGATATTTTGGTAATTTTCAAATCAGGGGTATTTGGTCCCTCTCGGGTTTTAGTTATGAACTTTGGCCCGTTAACAAGTCCTTGCAGCTAAAGTGAACAGATACTATGCATCAGGTAGGATTCCAGAGAAGAGGAGGTGGGTCGCTAGGACAGCTTAAGTACCAAGCTCTCCCTAGATATAATCCTAGACATGCATATGTCCATTGCCAGACTCTAACCCAGCGACTTGTCCCCAACACATGTTGATTATTAAATTAATTCTTATGTGGTTTAAGAGTTGTTCAAAACTAGGCCTATAGTCCATTAAACCCTAGCATACTTGTCTATGTCCCCATAAAGCCCATCAAGCCCAAATCACATCCTTACGGCCCATTAGGCCCAAATCTCATCCATATAGCCTATTAGGCCCAAAACAATTCCAGATCATGAAACATGCATGACTAACTCAATTCGTATAACCAATCAAACAATTTCATCAAACTTAGCCTCAGGGCCCTATGGGCCCCATTTAGCCACTTTCGGCTTTTTGGCTATCAGGCATTGTCGATATCGTATGTGTTTAGTGTTTGTACACACTGGGTTACTACGACGTGCTATACTATCCTTAGCCTTGAACCTACAACCAACCAACCTTCAATCAATCACCCATACTTAATCAAAACATTTACCAAAAGCTTAAGCCTTACCGTATCCTTATCGTGTGCCACCAGGTTCTAATAGCGCTTCTTTAGCTACTAATCGCGAGTATCCCCTAGATCTGCACTCGCATATACACCATCAAACTTCGAGTGACTCATAATCCACACAAGTCACCCCTATAGATCATACTCACATTCATCCATTTACTTAAACCATAATCGAGTTGAGTACACTTACACTTTGCCAACGATCCTTACCACGCTTGTGATCTCTGAACCTTACCCTTGTTAATACAAGATTAACAACAATGAGAAGTTAGATAGCCCTTCGTCTTTTAACGAAACACACTAAGGGGGTTAATAAAATACTTACCGAATCCAACCTTAGATCATTCGTCCTAGATAGCTACTGAACGAGATTCGGCTTTTAACCTTGACTGAGAGCAGATAACAATCAATTTGTGATGGAGGAAAACAACAAAGATTCGGAACTAATAGGGATTTTGACAATAGAAGATAATGATACTTCGACAATAATAGAGTTTGGCTATGAGATAATTCGGCAAAAAGGGATTCGGCTATAGGAGATTTCAGCAACGAGGTAAAGTATTTTTGTTTGTGGAAAAATAGGGTTTCGGCAAGGAAAAGAAAAAGAATGGAAAATTCAACATTACCTAGGACCCCAGAATTGACACACACATTTATATAGCCTATAGCCAGAACTTAGCCACCCTTAAAGTCCAATTCGCACCACTTCATCCACTGCTCATCTCATAATTTTTCTCCATGATATCTCCCTTATCCTTCTTCTAAATTCTCTCTACTGATCACTTCTCCTTAGAGTCCCTCTACACGCCACTTCCAGCCTTTTAGAAGCCTAAAATTTAAACTCCAAAATAAAGCTAAGCTAGCACTCGAACCTCAGACCTTCCTGCATCATATGTCGCCACCTCTCTACACCTTAGTGGCGTCACTTAGCCACTTCACCATAGGCTTCTTTGTGCCATTTTCACTTATTTTTATTTAAAAGCCCACTTCTCACAACCCTGATTTCTTAATTAATGAAATTAAGAATCCTCTACCATAAAACTCGAACCCAGAGCTTCTCCAACACACCTAGACACTCCAAATTCATTAAACTTTAAAAGTTGTCATGCCATTTGTCATTTTCTTGCTCACTTAAAAAATTTTATAAGACCGAAAGCCCAATAGGCCCAATTCTACTAGGCCCAAATTTTTGGGGCGTTACACGGATCATGTGTGCCTATCAATGAGAATTTCCTAGATGAACACTTACTTGAGGTAAGTGGAATTCATGAAACATCTTGGTTTGCTGATTTTGCCAATTATCTTGCATGTGGAATAATTCCTCGAGAAATGACATACCAACAAAGGAAAAAATTCCCTCATGATAGTCGATATTATTTTTGGGAGGATCCTTTTTTGTTTAAACAGTGTGCAGATAACATAATCCGAAATTGAGTAGTTGAAAGTGAGATTGCTGAGATCTTGTATCATTGCCATTCATCTCCAAGTGTGGGACACTTTGATGGTTCACGTACTGCAGCAAAGATTTTGCAAGCAAGGTTATTTTGGCCTACACTATTTAAAGATGCTTATGCTTATGTGAAGAACAGTGATAAATGCCAAAGGACCTGAAATATATCAAGGAGGAATGAGATGCCCTTGACAAACATTTTTGAGATTGAATTGTTCGACGTATGGGGAACTAACTTCTTAGGCCCGTTTCCTTCTTCATATGGGAACAAATACATCTTAGTTGCTGTGGACTATGTATCCAAGTGGGTTGAAGCTAAAGCATACCCTACAAATGATGCTAAGGTAGTCATGCGATTCCTACATAAGCATGTGTATACACGATTTGGGACACCAAGAGCTATTATTAATGATGAAGGTTCTCACACTGTGAACAAATGGCTTAAGTGGTTGCTTGACAAATATGATGTGAAGCACAAGATTGCTACTACCTATCACCCCCAATCCAATGGGCAAGTTGAGAGAGTGAACCATGAAATCAAAGGTATCCTTACAAAGGTAGTACACCCTAGCAGAAAAGATTGGTCTCAAAGGCTCGATAATGCATTATAGGCCTATCGAACAGCATTTAAGACTCCGTTAGGAATGAATCCTTATCGATTAGTCTTTGGAAAGGCATGTCATTTGTAGAATAAAGCTTACTGTGCATTGAAGCAGTTGAACTTTGATCTTAAGCAAGCCGGTGAGAGAAGGATGTTACAACTTGATGAGTTGGAAGAGCTGAGGTTATTTTCCTATGAGAATGCCAAATTGTGTAAAGAAAGATGAAAGAGATGGCATGATAGTCATATATAACCTCGTGAGTTTAAAGATGGTCAAAAGGTTTTCTTGTTCAATTCAAGGTTGAAGTTATTTCCTGGGAAGCTTAAATCCCGATGGAAAGGACCCTATACCATCTACCGAGTTTATCATTATGGAGCTATTGAATTATACAACAATTACGGAGGTACATTTAAAGTTAATGGTCAACGTCTCAAACACTACTGGGATGGTGAAGTTGAGCGACTTGAATCCTCGTTCAAATTAATAGACCCTTGATTTTTCATGAACTTGTTTTGTAAATAAATAAATAATTAGAACTTATTTTCTTAACTTATTATATTTAATTAATTCTATCTAACGAGATTGGAACTTAAGCAAGACCACTGTGACCCCTCTAACCTTTCATAGGAATTAATTTAATGTAATTTCTTAAGAAGAAATTTTCTATTTTCTATTTAAAATTTTTAAGTTTTATTTGTTTTGTTTAAAATTTAAATTTTTATGTTAATAAAGGGGGCCAAATTTGGCCCAAGTACTAATCAGTTTTTCTTGAGTAAGTTTATAAATACAGTCTGAGTTTGAGGCCCAATACAGAAAAAAGGAGGGAAAAATCCATGCCTTGCCGTCATAGCCATTACTTACCTCCCAAGTAACCCTAATGTAGCTAAATTTTTACTACATGTTGCCCTAATTTTTCCCTATATAAACCCTTCTTCATTCTACTATTTTTCATATCCCTCAAAGTAATTTACTTAAACCCTAAAAATCCTTAAACCTTCTTCTTGTGCTGCCAACCTCAAATCCCGGAAGAAACCTTAGTTCTCTTCCCCTTTTGCCTAATCTCTTATTACCGCCACAAAGAGATTGCCGAAGCGCTGTCGTTTCTGTCGCACACTGTTTCGCCCTCACACCCCGGCATTACTGTCACACGTCGTTGTCGCCACCACACCATCCTCGCCGTCGCAATATTTTTTTCGTAGCAAGTTCTACCCACTTTGCCAATTTCTCTTTTCTCCCTTGTGTAGAAACTTTGCCGAATTTTTGGGAAAAGATACCATGTCTCGCAAAAGAACTAGATCTTCAAAGACTACTCCTGAAAACTCGATTTTGATCGATGAAGAAGTGAAAGAGAGATTTGATTCAATCTTCAAGCATCAACTTATGATGTCGGAAAAAGGTTTTGACTTGAAGAGTAATGATTTGATGGTTGTTCCTATACAGATTAGAAAGAAAATCAATGCTCTCAATTGGGAGCAATTTTTTGATGCTCGTTCACTTCCCGATGATGAACTAGTTTGAGAAATCTATGTTAGTTTGACTATGCAAGATGCTACTGAATTCATCGTTCGAAAGAAAAAGGTACCTCTTACTTCTAAATCCATCAATGATTTGTTTAACTTACTTGATGTTGAAGAAGATGAGTACTACCCTATGATGAACAATATCAATTGGAATTTTCTTCAACAAGTGCTAGATGTTGTGACAAATCTGGGATCCCAATGGATTATAAGAAAGTATGGGAGCCATTCTTGCCAAAGGGAATACCTAAACCAGTAGCAAAGGTATGGTTTTATTTCGTTCGCTACAGTTTTATGCCTATCTCACATAGTTCCACCATCTCAATGGAACAAATGCTCTTGTTATATGCAATCTTGCCAGAAAAGTCCATTAATGTTGGGAAAATTATTCTCAAGGAGATTCATGATTGTGCTAAAAAGAAGACAGGAAATGCTTATTTCCCATCATTAATCACTTCACTTTGATTAAGGGCCCATGTTAAAACATAAGCAAATATGAAGGGGTGATATGTACAAGGGTGCGTTACAAATTATGATCTTGAAAGGTTAGTAGAGAGGGTACATGAGCTGAATCAAGGCGAGCAAGAAGTGTCAGCTGAGCCAGACACCGAGGTGTCAACAAATGAAACAAAAACTAAAGCTAATTCAGTTAAGACACTGAAGAGGAAGAATTTGATAAGGAACCAAACATTCCTAAACTAGTTGAAAGAGCTCCAAACCCTGAACCAAAGGTTGAGCTAGAAGAAGAACCAGTCAAGCTAAGTGTTGAACCTGAATTTACAACTCCTATGCCAACTTCTGCAAGCGCTTCAAGGAAATCGGAGTTGTCAATTCTAATGGATATGTGCAAGTTCATGCACAATCAACAAAAAATTTACTGGAAATATGAAAAAATTAGAGATGACTGAATTCGAAATACTTTTAAGAATATATCTAATACTTTTGTTCATGAGTTCCAAAATGCTATCTTTGAGACATGGACTGAAGATGCTGACTATGCAAGTAGAGATGGAGCTAAAAAAGACAAGGGGAATGAGTCAGAAAAATAAAAGGGGAGATTCTTGTCTTGTTATTTATTTAATTATTTTTAGGTCTATAGGAATTTATTTCTTTTGTAATTAGGATTTAATTTCTGCAGAATAAAACATAGCAAGCATGAATAAACTTAACACTTCTTTAGAAAGAAAAAGACTAAGTAATATGGCAATGGGAATGAACATGTCTAGGATTGGGTTATTAGGAAAGACTTGGTAATTAAGCAGTCCTAAAGACTCACTTTTCTTTCTTTACAACCCTACCTGGTGTTCAGTTTTCATTCATTACTACATTGCTTCTTTTTAAAGGAGGTAAGGCAAATAAATTGCTCAAATTTTTAAAATTTCAAGTATGTTTCAATCATTTCTTTCATAGGTATGTTTTAATAAATGAATGTTTAGAGACATTTTTGTTAATAAGATAGTTTGTATGCAAGTATGAATGATGATTATATCTGAATGATAGTATGTTATCATGAAGAAAGGTATGCTTGTATGATCTTAGCTTTAGTAATGTTTGCCATGAAAACTTAGTTTCTCTTGAGATTAGATATGCATAAAGGTTTATATCTTTAGAATTGACTTAGTAACTTTCTTAAGGCGAAATCCTAGGAGACATAAAAATCTAAAATGATATAGGCACTATTTCTTTGGATCGTTTGAGCCTTTTTAAGCCAACCTTATGATATTAGACCCTTGAAACTGTAATTTTGAGCTTAAAGGCCTGTTTATTGCAATGAACCCACATTATAAGCCATTTACCATCCTTTTAAGTTATCCTAATTTTGTGCACCCATATTAACTAAAGTTGTCTTGGTAATCAACATTTGAGGAAATTTTCAAAAAGATGTATGTGCTCATGCTAAAAACAAAATGATGAAAAGAGAGCGAAGAAAAGTTTGCTCTGTCTCCAAAAAGGAAAAACGTATGAGCTTGAATTCAAAATAAGTTTGGGGGTGTTTCAAAGGTTCACTTAAAGAAGAAAGCTGTAATTCGAGAAATCCAAGATAGAGTTAAAGGTTAAGATTTTAAAACGGAAATGTCCCATCTCTTAAAATCCCTACCTTTAACTAAGCCCCAATACAACCTTATAAAAGACCTATTGATTTGATGATTGTGTCACCTACATTAATGGAGAGAAAGTACTAAGTTCAACATATGAATAAGCCTTATGATTGTTTGCTTGATTGATAAGAAATTATGTTGAATGAAGAATGTTTTCTGTGGCTGTGACATACATACAAACTATGATTCATGTTGGCATATTTTAAAACTTAGTATAAAATTCTATAAATGTTTGCATATGAATTACTTGTTAATAAAGAAGATCTATGAACATGAAGTTTGTAACACCCTGAATTTAGGCCTAGTAAGATTGGGCCTTATGCGTGGGAGCCGCTAGGAGACTGCACATAAAAGTTTATGTGTGCAAGAAATATCACAAATTGGTTGTTGCTTTAATGGTTAAGTGATTAAGAGTGTTTGGGAGTGTTGGAGAATTCCTGGGTTCAAACCTGGGCTTTAGCAAAAATTTATGTTTTCTTTTAAAGGAGCCTTGATGTTAGTGGGTAGGCTTTAAGAATATTTTTGGATGAATTTATATCACAAGGAAGCATGTGGCCTAGTGGTTGTGGTTTCATTAAGGTTGCAAGGGAGCCTGGGTTCAAGTCTTGGCTCTTGCAATTTATTTTGGTTTTTCTTTTAAAGGAACCTGGACTTTGGCCTTTAGACCTCTTAATTAATTGAAGTTGAAATGTGACACAAAAAGGGCTTGTGGCTTAGTGGCAAGTGGCGTGTTGGGTATCTATGAGGTCATAGGTTCAAATCTTAGGATAAGCATTGGATAGTTTATTTTGCTACTTGAGCTTGGAAGGTGGAAGAGTTGGACTGAAACATTGCTGATGAGGTGTTTGAATTGGTCATAAAGAGATTATAGGAGCAAATCATGGAGAGGATTAAGGGAGAGTACTGTGGAGAGAATCAAGAAAATTCAAAGTTGGTGTGTTGTAGCCGAACAAGGAGTTTGAGCATGCAAATTCAGCTAGGAGGGGGTTCTTGAGTGTTTTTTCTACTTTTGTTCGGTTTTGGGCACTTTTTTTGGGTGTGCTGAATTTTCTTGCTGAGGATTTTTCCTCATTTTGATCAATTTGTCACTGATTTTAGGACTCCCAATTCTTACTTTCTTCCTTTTCTCTCTGAGTGACGACTAATTGTGCATCTTTTTGTTTGGTTCCTATTGCTTTTCTTTGGCAATTGACCATTTCCTTTCTTCCTCTTTTGCACCAACATCTGCCGAAACCCCTCTTCTTCTCTATTCTTTTTACAAGTTTCGGCCAACTCCCTTCTTGTGTATTGAATCTTTCGGCCGAACCTACCACCCTAGTCTTGGGATTCTTTCTCTTCTTCGGTTTGTGATCGAAAGCTCTCCCCTTTCTGTTTCGATTCTGCAATGGCTTTGTTAATCGGTAAGTCTCTCAGTTCCTTTCAGTACTCTCTTTTAAGCCAAATGGTGCGATCCCTTATAATTGATTCTTCTCCTTTCTCCTATGTGTATGTTCTTTTGGGTTCTAAAAATCCCAATGGGTGAAGAGGGTGCTAATAATAAAGCGATGGCAAAGGTACCGGCTGAGGTTGAGCGTGTAGCCTCTACTCCCAAGTTTAAAAGGCATGCAGTGTCGGCTATTTAGGACTTTACGCCAGAATGCGAAAGGGTGGCTGCACCAAACCCTGGTTCGAGTTGGCTAATCACAGTCGACCGATCTAGTCAAGGCAAGTGGTAGTTGACCTCTCGGTTAAGTGGTTGTTAAGAGTTTTTCTAACACTATTTGATAAGTGATTAACTGAAATATATGCTCTGGCAATCATGAATTTTTAGTACTCTACGTGATCAGGTGTGTAATAGTACCCGGTATTCGACAGCCGGCGCGAAAGCTGATAGAGTGTGTGTATTTGTATGCGGTATTTGATGATCAGCTGAAAAGCTGAAAGTATGTGTTGTTTACACTGCAATGACTGTAGATCGGCAAAATACCGAAATGCCAGAAATATTGTGTATAATGCCACACGAGCATGCAATCATACGTGTGGTGAACTGAGCCCACGAACATGGGCGTTAGTCTATAGAGGCCACCACGAGCGCTCTCGTGGTCTTGGGCTGTTCTAGACCTCGATAGGTCAAAATGAGCTGTGTAGGCCCAATGGGCTTAGCGGCCCACACAGATAAAATGTATGTGATGTGGTAAGTGTTGTTTCGACTGTGATGTTTGCATAATGGTGGCTATTTCTGGGCTAAATGGGCCACACGAGTGTGTGGGCTCACTTGGGCCGAGTAATGGGCCTCAGTCCCATTTACGCCGTTGGGACTGTTTAGGTTACTTAAGTCGCTCGAGGCGACGGTGGAGATTTTGTTGGGTCGTTAAGCCTCGATTTGTAAAATTACCAAAATACCCTCGATTTGTAAAATTACCGAAATACCCTTAATTTGTAAAATTACCAAAATACCCTCGATTTGTAAAATTACAAATACCATCAATTTGTAAAATTATCAAAATACCCCTAATTTGGGAAATTACTGAAATACCCCTAATATGCAAAATTACCTAAATACCCCTGTAGGGTAGAATTACCGAAATACCCTTAAAGGGTAGGATTACCGAAATACCTTTATAGGGTAAAATGACTATTTTGCCCTTGTGGGTAAATGACTGACTTAGACTAGGAATTTGATTGATTTGACTGTGATCGTATGACTGTGTTTTAACTGACTTGACGGTGGTTGTATGACTGATATGCTTTTAATATATGTCTAAATGATTGTTACTGAGCATGGCCATTTTGCATACACGTGTAATGATTGAGCATGACATACACGACATATTGCATGGGGTTGGGACATTAATATGAAGCAAGTTCTGATAGGGTCGCATGGGTCATATGAGATAACTGTGGATCCAGTTTTGATCTGTTAAAGTTGCACGGGACGCATGAGACGATTGTAGACCAACGAACGGCTTAAAGCCATGTAATCTTGATTATGGCTTTGTGCCAATCGTATTTACCCGTGGCTATGTGCCTAACATATATATTGATGACTCTATGTCGATCATAATTACCCGTGGCTGTGTGCCGATTATATTACTGTCGCTGATGGCTATATGCCAATCTAATTATAGTTACCGATATCTTTGTGCCATCCTGATTATGGCTTTGTGCCACCTGATTATGGTTTATAACCATTTTGTTTATGGTAGCAGCTTTGCTGCGTTACTATTAGCAGCTATGCTGCGATATTGGTGTGTTGGCTGGGTAGGTCGACTTAGTCCCCACATGGCGTGTTGGTTGGTACGGGTGGTGTGTTTGCTGGATCTGGGTTGGGTTGCATCTCTGTTCTGCACTGTTATTACTTGGGCTTAGACCCACTCTGTTACTGTATAAGGCTAAAGCCCAGACTAATCTGTTATTGTATAGGGCTTAGGCCCAGTCTGTTCTACCTGCACCGATTGTTTTTCGACTGATAGGGGATTACACACTGAGTTTTTGCAAACTCACGCTTTTCTTGCAGTAAGTATCCTCGATTCAGTTGGAGTTTTAATAAGTGATCGAATCTATTGTGGCTCATAGGGGTGACTTATGATCAATATGGGTTACTTGGTTTTGACGATATAGGTGTTTACGTGCAGATCTAGAGGATAATAGCCAATAGTAGCAAAGGAAGGGCTACTAGAACGTAAGGTACGCGATAAGGGTATGGTGAGGTTTTGGTTTTTAGTCAGTGTGTGTTAAAGCTTTGGTTAATCGCTAGTAATGTCAATTATAGGTTCGTGACTAAGGGGTTTGCAACATGCGAGGTTACCAGGTGTGTACAAGCACTACACACACAATATCAGCAATGCTGAAAAGTCGAAAAGTCGAAAGTGGCTAAATGGGCCCGGTGGGCCCTGAGGCTAAGTTTGATGAAATGGTTTGATTGATTATACGAATTAAGTTAACCATGCTTGAAACACGATCTGGGTATGTTTTGGGCCTAATAGGTCATATGATGAGATTTGGGCCTAATGGGCCATAAGGATGTGATCTGGGCTTGATGGGCTTATGGGGACGTAGACAAGTATGTTAGGGTTAATGGACTTTAGGCCTAGTTTAAACGGGCATACGCATGTCTAGGATTGGATCTAGGGAGAGCTTGGTACTTAAGCGGTCCTAGTGGCCCACCTCCTCTTATCTAGAATCCTACCTGGTGCGTAGTGTCTGTTCACTTTAGTCGCGAGGACTTGCTGATGGGCCAAAGTTCATAACTAAAACCCAAGAGGGACCAATTACCCTTATATTTTAAAAATTACTAAAATACCTCTATATTTGTAAATTACTAAAATACCCCTAGATTTGTAAATGATCAAAATACCCATGTTTTGCAAAATTACGTAAAATACCCTTATTTTGTAAAAGTACCAAAATACCCTTATTTTGCAAAATTACCAAAATACCCTTGTTTTGCTAAATTACCAAAATACCCTTGTAGGGTAGAATTATGAAAATACCTCTAGGTAGTGAAATGATGAAAATACCCCTATGTGACGAACATAAGCTTATAGATGTTACTTGTGTGTTTGATGCATTCATATGATATTCTGCTTAGGATTCATATGGGTGGGAATTATGGTATGGATGAAGATTAGAGGATCGCATGGCCGTATGGTATGGATCCACCGGAGGCTTTAAGCCCAATATATGATTAGCAGCTTTGCTGCAACGTTCGATAGTACCGCAAATGGGCTACCCTTGGTGTGTAGCGGAGGGGTGGGTCGAGCTAGAATTCCCCACAGGAGTCATAAGGTTGGAAGGGAAATGGTGTGTGTAGCAGATGGACTTTTGGGGTGGGTTTTGCATTATCTCGTTTGTATACGATGCATTATGATATGATATGATGTCATTGTGGGCTAAGTCCTAAGACCATCGATTTTGATAGGTCTTAGGCCCAATTTGAATATTTGTATGTGATTTGATTGCCAAGGGTCGTACACGCTGAGTTTCGAAACTCATACCCTTAATTTTAATGTTTCAGGTGATCTTGATTAGATGGCTCGACGTGGGAGAGGACTCGAAGATGGCCACACTACAAGCTGTTCGAATGTTTTAATTTTTTCAAATGATTTTGTCTTAAATACTTTGTTTTTTCATTGGATTGCAATAAGGTAATGTAACTCCTAATTGAATTTATATTTTGGGTTATTATTATTATTGTTTCAACTACCAACTTAAGAAATTTCATAAAATTATTAAAGTGTTAAAATGGTTTTAGAAATAAACTTTTGTTTTGGGCTTTTGGGCCTTTAATGGTTAAATAGTAAATTGTTTTGAAGAGCGCCTTTAATTTGACATTCCAGATTCGGGCCTAACCTCTAGGCCGGGTTTGGGGTGTTACACAAATACTTGTTGTTGATAAATTCTAATGTTGGTGTTTCCATAAATGTGGTTAATGCGTGATTTGGTTAATAAGTAAGAAATGTTGAGGGAGATAGAAAATAGCTTGGATTTGAGGCGTGGATGCCTTGGTTGTTACTGATTTAGTCATGTGTTTGTGCTTGTGGTGGTACTATATTATGTGAGTAGATGTGTGCTTGAAAGGGGTGACAATATGGCTTGGAAAATAGTCTTATAGTCGTCCACACGGGTACATACACGGGCATGTGTCTCGGCCGTGTGTGACACACAGTCTGTCGTATGGGCATGTAGTCCGGCTGTGTGTCCCCTGCACCTTAATTTGGTAAAATAGACTGCCCAGTAGTAACTACATGAGCTGAGGCACGACCGTCTCTCTCAACCGTGTAGAAGACACGGTAATAGGACATAGGCATGTGCCCAGGCCGTGTAAAGTTTGCACCTTTAATGCGAAATTAAATTCGCCACACAACCTAGCACAAAGGCGTGTGCCTTGACCATGTGACCCTAAAATGTTGCTGGCGTCAGAAACAGAATGTGAAAGTTTTAACACACGGGCATGTCATGGCCGTGTGAGGGACAGGGGCATGTGCCATGCCATGTGACATCCTGAATTCTCGCGAAACACAACTCAGGCTCACGCACGGGCTAAGGACATGGCCATGCCAACCATACGGCTGTGCCCCAAGTCTACACGGGCGTGTGCCCCTATTTTTTAATAAAATTTTTTAAAGTTTTCTAAGGTTCCCGGTTTAGTCCTGAACTGCTTTTAGTGTATGCTTTGGGCCTCGTAAGCTCATATTAAGGACTTTAAGATGAAGATTGAAAAGTTTTACATTTGAACGAAATTTCATAACCCGGAAATGTTTGTATGCATGTTCTTAATTAAGGTAACGCCTCGTACCCTGTACCTGCTTCGGATATGAGTAAAGAGTGTTACATTTAGTGGTATCAGAGTTTTGGTTTAGTCAATTCTCAAACTAACCTAGCGTGTGTACGAGTCTAGCTGTACATGCCATATATGAATTAGGATAGTGTGACGACTCCTAACAATTTAAAATGTGTTTTTATATAGTAAATGGATCCCAACAGAGCAGTGGCAAATGATGTCGAGAGTAATGCACCGGCTCCCGCTGAGGGGACCGTGCCAGTTGAGAGTGGGCCCGTGAAACTGAGTCAGGGCGGAGGGGCTAGAGAAGCTTTCCCCCATATGATGAATGTTTGGTATTCGGAGTTTGTTCGTTTAAACTCGAACGCTCCACCTCATCCACCCCTCCAATCCCTCAGCTTGCCCCTACAGCTCCCAAAGTAGTGGAAATGATTAGAAGGGAAAAACCTCCGGTAGACAGAATTCAAAAGCAAGGGGTCGAGGAATTTAGAGCGAATATAGATGATGACCCGGAGATAGCAGAATTCTAGCTAGAAAATACCATTAGGGTATTTGATGAGTTATCTTGCACACCTGAGGAGTGCATGAAGTGTGTTGTGTCACTCTTGTGAGACTCGGCCTACAAATGGTGGAACACCCTTGTGTCAGTTGTACCAAGGGAAAGGATAACTTAGGAATTCTTTCATGAAGAGTTTCGTAAAAAGTATATTAGCTAGAGGTTTATATACCAGAAAAGGAAGGAATTCCTTGAGCTAAAACAAGGTTGAATGACGGTAACTGAATATGAACGTGAGTTTGTAAGGCTTGGTAAATACACTCGGGAGTGCGTATCCACCGAAGCCATCATGTGTAAGACGTTTGAAGACGGATTAAATGAGGACATCCGATTGCTTGTTGGTATTCTAGAACTGAAGGAATTTGTTGTGCTAATAGAGAGAGCTTGCAAGGCCGAGGAATTGGCTAAAGAGAAAAGGAAAGCCGATATGGAGTCTCGTGACCCAAAGAAAAGACAGTTGGGGAAATCATTTTAGTCCTCATCAAATAAATCGAGAGAATTCACTACCCGATCAAATGCTTCATCGGGATTCTCGAGTCGAAATAGGAGTAAGCAGTACTCGGCATCTAAAGCTCAAACCACTTCTATTGCGATTGTTGGTAGTGCTCGACCAAATAAACCGGAGTGTTCGTAGTGGGTAGACGAAATGATAGAGGCTGTTTCAAGTGCGGTTCACTAGATCACTTTATTGGAAACTGTTCTGAGATGGAGGAAGAAGATAGAAAGCAAAATGTGCGAGTGAGTAATGCACCTTCGAGGGGTAGGCCACAAAAGAACCCGGAACATGGGGCTAGCAGCAAGGGTGCGCCTAAAGATTCCGCCGTGAGGTCCGAGGGCTGAGCGCCTGCAAGGACTTATGCCATTCGCGCTGGTGAAGAGGCATAGTCACCGGATGTGATTACGGGTACTTTTTCTCTTCACGATATTTCTATTGTTGTTTTGATTGATCCGGGATCTACCTATTCATATGTTTGTACAAACTTGGTGTTTAGTATGAATATGCCTATTGAGTCCACAAAAATTGTGATAGAAGTGTCAAACCCATTAGGCAAGCATGTGTTAGTTGATCAAATATGTAGAAATTATCCCTTGACAATTAGAGGTTATTGTTTTTCAGCTAACCTCATGTTGTTTATGTTTGATGAATTTGACGTGATTCTTGATATGGATTGGTTAACTACTCATGATGTGATAGTAAATTGTGGAAGAAAATTTATTGAACTGAAAAGTGAAAATGGGGATATTATTCGAGCTGAATCAGGTGAACCGGATAGCTTACATGTACTAATTTCTTCTATGACTGCTGAAAAATACGTGAGAAAAGGGTATGAGTCCTATCTTGCATTTGTGTTGAATATCCAAGAGCCAGAAGTAAAGATTGAGTCAGTGCCTGTGGTATGTGAGTACCTAGATATGTTTCAAGAAGAGTTGCCCGGATTGCCTCCAACTAGGGAAGTTGAGTTTGGTATCGAGTTAGTCCCTGGTATGACACCTATTTCAGTTGCCCCGTATAGGATGACACCGTTGGAGTTAAAAGAGCTGAAGGTTCAGCTACAAGAGTTAATAGATAAGGGTTTTGCAAGACCGAGTTATTCTCCATGGGGTGCTCCGGTACTTTTTGTGAAAAAAAGACGAGTCAATGAGATTATGTATAGACTTCCGACAGCTCAACAAGGTTACAATTAAGAACAAGTATCATTTTCCAAGGATCGACTATTTGTTTGACCAATTGAAAGGAGCCATAGTGTTTTTTAAAATAGACTTGAGGTCTGGTTATTACCAATTGAGAGTTAAAGAGCAGGATGTGTCGAAAACTGCGTTTCGGAGGTATGGACATTATGAGTTCCTTGTCATGCCCTTTGGCTTCACAAATGCTCCTGCTGTATTTATAGATTTGATAAACCGTATTTTTCGACCGTACATGGATAAATTTGTTGTTGTCTTTGTTGATGATATACTGATTTATTCTCGTAATGAGACCGAACACGCCGAGCATTTGAGAACGGTTTTGCAAACATTGACAGATAAACAATTGTATGCCGAGTTTAGTAAAAGTGAGTTTTGGCTCCGAGAGGTCAGATTCTTAGGACACATCGTGTCGGGTGATGGAATTAGAGTTGACCTGAGTAAGATCTCGGTTATTATTGAGTGGAAATTGCTGAGGAATGTGTTAGAGATTAGAAGCTTTTTGGGCTTAGCGGGTTACTACAAACGATTCGTTAAAGGATTCTCCATGATTTCTACTCTGATGACGAGGTTGCTACAGAAAGATGTCAAGTTCGAATGGACAGAAAAATGCCAGCAGAGTTTTAAGAAACTAAAGGCGTTGTTGACTGAAGCCCCAGTTTTAGTTCAACCGGAGCCGGGAAATAAATTTATGGTGTATAGCAATGCATCCTTAAATGGATTGGGGTATGTTCTTATGCAAGAAGGCAAGGTAATAGCTTATGCCTCGAGACAGCTAAAGCCACATGAGAAAAACTATCCAACACATGATTTAAAGCTGAAGCCACATTATTTGTATGGCAAGAAATGTCGGGTACTCACTGACCATAAAAGTCTAAAGTATTTGATGACTCAAAAGGAGTTAAACCTATAGCAGTGGATATGGTTAGAGTTGATAAAGGATTATGAGTTGATAATTGACTATCAAACTGGAAAGGCGAATGTGGTCGCCGATGCTTTAAATAGGAAGTCATTGTTTTCCTTGAGGTTTTGAATACCCAGTTGTCTGTGACTGATGATGGTTCGGTCATAGCAGAGTTAAGAGCTAGACCGATGTTTCTGCAACAAATTTGTAAAGCTCAGAAAGGTGATAAAGAGTTACAAGCCAAGATAACTTAGTGCGAGACGGGTATTGAATCAGATTTTTGGATTGGTACCGACAGTTATTTGATGTTTCGAGAGAGGATATGTGTACCTAAGGATGAAGAGCTTATTAAAAGATTTTGCAAGAGGCCATAGTGGTTGTTTGTCTATCCATCCGGGTAGTGTGAAAATGTATAATGACTTGAAGAAAATGTACTGGTGGTCGGGAATGAAAAGAGACATCTTAGAGTTTGGCTCTAAGTGTTTAATTTGTGAGCAAGTGAAAGCTGAACACCAAGTACCTTCAAGTTTACTTCAGCCCGTGATGGTTCCCAAGTGGAAATGGGACCGTATTACCATGGATTTTGTGTTTGGATTGCCGTTGACGCCAAATAAGAAAGATGATGTATGGGTTGTGGTTCATAGGCTAACTAAGTCGGCTCATTTTATACCAGTGCGTACCGATTATCCACTTGAGAAATTGGACAATTTGTATGTTTCTGAAATTGTGAGACTTCACGGAGTGCCCTTGACAATTATTTCGATTAGAGATCTGAGGTTTACCTCGTGATTAAGGAAAAAGTTATAAGAAGCTTTGGGGACAATGTTGAATTTTAGCATGGCTTTCCATCCGCAAACCGGCGGTTAGTCGGAGAGAGTAATTTAGATTCTTGAAGACATGTTGCGATGTTGTATCCTTGAATTCCAAGGCAGTTGGGAAAGATATTTACTGCTGGTAGAGTTTGCCTACAACAATAGCTATCAGTCGAGTTTGAAAATGGCGCCTTATGAGGCTTTGTATGGGCGTAAGTGCCGAACACCCTTGTATTGGACCAAACTCAGAGAAAATTAGATTCATGGGGTTGACTTAGTCAAAGAGACTGAAGAGAAAGTAAAGGTAATTCGTGAATGTTCGAGAGCCACTTCGGATAGATAGAAATCCTAAGCGGACTTGAAACGAAAAGAAATTAAGTTTCAAGTCGGTGACAAGGTGTTTTTGAAAGTATCCCCGTGGAGGAAAGTCCTCAGATTCAGTAAGAAAGGAAAATTAAGTCCACGTTTTATTGGACCTTATGAAGTGACTGAGAGAATTGGATCGGTAGCTTATCATTTAGCCTTGCTGTCTAAGTTAGAAAAGATCCACAGTGTATTCTATGTGTCTATGTTACGCCATTACTGTTCTGACCCGTCACATGTGATTTCACCAACAGAGGTTGAGATTTGTTCGGACATGACCTATGGTGAAGAGCCAGTTAAGATTTTAGATCTAGAGGTCAATCAATTGAGAAATAAAAAGTATAGCACTTGTGAAAGTACTATGGCATAGACATGGGGTTGAAGAGGCCACATGGGAGCTGTAACACCCTTTACCCATATTCAACGCCGGAACAGGGTATGAAGCGTTACCAGACTTATACGCAAGCAATCATACAAAATCGTGACATGACTTTTTACTCAAATTTAGAACTTTTCATATCGTCCCTTTTACAAGCGTACGATGCCCAAAACACACTTCAGGAATGGTTTGGGATCAAACCAAACTCTTTTAAAGACCTCTAGAAAAACTTATAAAATTTTCTAAAAATAGTCCACACGCCCATGTGGAAGAAGGGACACGCCCGTGTGGCATATTGCATGCCCGTGTTCCACACCCGTATAGATTTATTTCTCAATTCGAACCTACAGTGGTTTTCACACGACCTGACAACGCCCGTGTCCATGGCCCGTATCCCTCACACGCCAAGACACGCCCGTGTCTTATCCCATGTGCAAAAACCTTGACATTCTATTTCTGACGTCATTTTCCCAATAAGGTCACACGGCCAAGGCACACGCCCGTGTCCTTAGGCCATGTGGCGAATTAAATTCCTAAATTCAGGTGTAGACTTCACACGGCCTGGGCACATGCCCATATCCTAAGGCCATGTCTTTCACACGGTTGAGACACACGGCCATGTCTCAGCCCATGTGGTTACTACTGGGCATTTTGTTTTGTCAACTTAAGATGCAGGGGGAAACACGGCCAAACCACACACTTATGGGGCAGACCGTGTGTCACACATGATCTAGACACACGCTCGTGTGTCTACCCATGTGGACGAAGACAAGGTTATTTACCAAGCCCTTTCTGTCACTCTTACTTGCACCAACATAAACTACATCTAGCAACCAACTCATTCATGCATAAATAAACTGATTACTCAACCACGCAACTTGCACATTCATGAATACCACCATCATTTCGTATATTAATAAGAAAGGGCCATCAAATATGGCCTTATATAAAAAAAATCATCTTCAAATGAGCCAACACATTTGGCCAAAACAATATGACATTTAATCAAAGACTAGGTCCCTATACATGCCATACACAAATGCTAAATCTAGCTATACCAAAATGCGTGGATAGTGTAGGTGATCCTCCAATGGTATCCGTATCTCGAGCTGGCTTTTTGACACTATAAAACAAGGGAAAAGAGAAGGGAGTAAGCTTACCAATCAAGAACAATGAACATCATACCACATAATTATCAATCAAGAACATTACTTACTAATCAAGAACAATTCAGATCCTCAGAATTATACTTACTCATTTTAAATCTTACCACATCCCAAACACATATTATAAGACATTGCTCAAATTTACATGGACTTATACCCTGCACTTATCACCACAAAGCCACATGAAATTTCACTTAGACAAAGTTTCCCGATGAACACTTCGGAATAATACTAGATACACGGTGGTTTCGCGCACAACCCACCATTAATAAATAACACGATGGTGTCACACACAACCCACCAATAATCATACAACACGGTGGTATCGCACACAGTCTAGCAACAATGATAATTACAGTGGTATCACACACAGCCCACCAACAATGATAAATACGGTGGTATCGCACACAACCCACCAATAATCACTTATTCATGGATTTTATCCGTATCATTTTCCCATTCCGAAGATTCATCCGAGAATTTCCTCACGTTCTATCATTTTAATAGATATCAATAATATTCATTCACATTTCACGCATTGCATTAATATGTAAAAACATTAGTAAAAAGGATGTATCATTTACACACAAACTTACCTCAGTACAAAAAATGTCAATTTGCAATTTAGTCCGAAAGCATGCCTTTTCCTCGGTCAAGGTTGATTCCATGCTCTTCTTGATCTATAATGACACATTTAGCTTATTAAATAACCACATTAATCAAATCACTCCAAAAATCCTATTTTGGAAAAATTACCATTTTGCCCCTAGACTTTTACAACATTACTATGTTGCCCCTAGGCTCGTAAAATGAAATGTGTTCACTTTTCACACTCCAAAGCCTAGCCGATTCATGTTCCCTATTATAGCAACTCAAGATTTCAATTATTACACACATTTACCACTTATTTTACAACCTTTACAAAAAGGTCCTTTTAGGTGTTTTCATGGAAACACCTTTCACAAAAGTTGTGTATTTAACAACCAAGACTCATTTTCTTCGATAAAATTTTAGAAGTCAACATAAATATTCACATGGAAAAACCCTAGACTCTCAATCATTTTAGAAAATAGTCCCCTCATTAGCTAGCTTAAGCTTTAGGGGTTCTAAAAGTACAAAAATTATCAAGAAAGACCACCAAAGTCACTTACTTGCAAGAAGTGTAAATTTCTAAAACTTTCAAGCTTCCAAAACCCCTCTTTGGCTGATATTTTCGGTGGAGGAAGAAGGAGAATGAAAAAAAATTATAGCTTTTCTTTTTGTTTTATTTATTTATTCAATTAAGTCACCTAATCCACAAAACATTGACCAAATTTAGTCTTCTTGTCCCTATGGCCGGCTATCAACCTTAGACAGGTCTAATTGCATATTAAATACCTTCAATTTAAGGTTCCATAGCTATTTGACACCTCTAGCTAGTAAAATAAAACTTTCACACTTTATATGATTTAGTCCTTTTTCACAATTAAGCATGAAATCACTAAAATTAATTTACCAAAATTTTCATGCATTCATATAATCATGCCATAACCCATAAAATAATATTAAAAATTTCTCTGACCTTGAATTAGTGGTTCTAAAATCGTTGTTCCGACTAGCCCTAAAATTGGGCTGTTACAACTCTCCCCCTTAAGGAATTTTCATCCCCGAAAATCTTACCAATAACAAGGTTTGGGTACTATTCTCTCATGGCTTCTTCCGGTTCCCACGTAGCCTCTTCTACACCATGTTTTTGCCACAACACTTTCACTAAGGATATACTTTTATTCCTTAACTGCTTAACCTCTCCAGCCAAAATCTTAATTGGTTCCTCTTCATAGGTCATATCCAATCGTATCTCAATTTCTGTCGGTGGAATCACATGCGAAGGATCGGAATGATATCGTTACAACATCGACACATGAAACACGTTGTCTATTCTCTCTAACTCCACCGGTAAAGCTACTCGGTAAGCTACTGGTCAATCCTTTCAATAACCTCATACAGCCTTATGAATCGCGGGCCCAATTTGCCCTTTCGACCAAATCTTAATATTTTCTTCCACGGGGATACTTTTAGGAATACTTTATCGCCCACCTGAAACTCAATTTCTTTCCTTTTTAAATCAGCGTATGACTTTTGTCGATCTGAAGTAGCTTTTAGACTATCACAGATCACTTTCACCTTCTCTTCGATTTCTCTAACTAAATGAACCCTGTGAATTTGCTTCTTACTAAACTCGATCCAATACAAAGGAGTTCGACACTTGCATCCATATAATGCTTCGTACGGTGCCATCTGTATACTCGACTGATAACTGTTGTTGTAGGCAAATTCAACCAAAGGTAGATATTTTTCCCAACTACCTTCTAAAAGACAACATCGAAGCATATCTTCTAGAACTTGAATCACTCTTTCGGATTGACCATCAATTTGCAAATGGAACGCGGTACTAAAAATCAATTTTGTACCCAAGGCTTCTTGCAACTTTTTCCAAAACCTCGAAGTAAATCTTGGATCCCTATCCGAAATAATAGATATAGGTACCCCATGTAATCTCACAATTTCAGCAATATACAGCTCAGCCAACTTGTCAATTGAGTAACCAACATGTACTGGTATAAAGTGAGCCGCTTTTGTTAATCTATCAACGATAAGCCATACAGCATCTTTCTTTTTCAGAGTTGTAGATAACCCCGTTACAAAATCCATCATGATTCGGTCCCATTCCCAGTAAGGAACCATCACTGGCTGAAGTAAACTCGAAGGTACCTGATGCTCGACTTTCACTTGTTGACAGATCAAACACTTTGTAACAAATTCGGATATGTCTTTTTTCATACCAGGCCACTAAAACAACTTCTTCAAATTATTATACATTTTTGTACTGCCCAGATGTACTGACAAACAGTCATTGTGTGCCTCATGTAAAATTATCCGAATTAGCTCATCATCTTTCGGTACACAAACTTTATCACGAAACATTAAACAATCATTTGGACCAACCCGAAAATCAAAGTTATTTCCCGATTCACACTGAGCTCTCTTAGCTTGCATTTCACTATCATTCCTTTGAGCTTTACCAATCTACTGGAGAAACAACGATCTACCCCTCAACTCAGCCAATATAGAACCATCATTAGACAATGTCAAACTCGTACTCATAGCTCTCAAAGCACACAATGATTTTCTACTCAAGGCATCGGTGACCACATTAGCTTTCCTTAGGTGATAATCAATCACCAGCTCATAATCTTTTAATAATATGAGCCACCTCTGTTGACGCAAATTCAAGTCCTTTTGGTTCATCAAGTACTTCAAACTTTTGTGATCGGTAAAGATTCGACATTTCTCACCATACAAATAATGACGCCAAATCTTCAAAGCAAAGATGATGGCAGCCAATTCCAAATCGTTCGTCGGATAATTCTTTTCATGTAGTTTTAGTTGTCTCGAGGCATAAGCTACTACTTTTCCCTCTTGCATTAATACACAACCAAGTCCATTCATTGACGTATCACTATAGATCACAAACTTCTTTCCCGACTCAGGTTGTACCAAAATGGGGGCTTTAGTCAATAATGCTTTTAGTTTCTCAAAACTCTGTTGGCACCTCTATGTCCATTCAAACTTGACATCCTTATGTAGCAATCTCGTCATCGGTGTAGCAATCATGGAGAACCCTTTAACGAACCATCGACAGTAACCCACTAAGCCCAAAAAGCTCTTAATCTTTGACACATTCCTCGACAGTTTCCGCTCAACAGTAGCTGAGATCTTACTCGGATCACCTCTAATTCCATCACCTGACACAATGTGTCCTAAGAATCCGACCTCTCGGAGCCAAAACTCACTCTTGCTAAACTTAGCATACAACTGCTTATCTCTTAAAGTCTGCAAAATAGTTCTTAAATGCTCCGTGTGCTCACTCTCATCCCGAGAATAAATTAATATATCATCAATGAAAACAACTACAAACTTATCCAAGTACGGTCAGAAAATACGGTTCATTAAATCCATAAATACAGCAAAAGCATTTCTTAAGCCAAAGGGCATAACGAGGAACTCATAATGGCCATACCTCATCCGAAATGCAGTTTTCAGTAGATCTTGCTCATTAACTCTCAGCTGGTAATAACCGGATCTTAGGTCTATCTTAGAAAACACCTTGGCTCCCTTCAATTGGTCGAACAAATCATCGATCCTTGGCAAAGGGTGCATATTCTTCACTGTCACCTTGTTGAGCTGTTTGTAGTCTATAAATAGTCTCATCAACCCGTCTTTCTTCTTCAGAAAAAGTACCGGAGCATCCCATGGAGAATAACTCGGTCTAGTAAAACCTTTATTCGTTAACTCTTGTAGCTAAACCTTCAACTCTTTTAGCTCCAACGGTGCCATCCTCTACGGGGCAACCGAAATAGGTGCCATACCAGGTACTAACTCAATACCGAACTCAACCTCCCCAACTGGAGGCAGTTCAGGTAACTCTTCCAGAAACACATCTAGATACTCGCATACCACAGGCACTGATTCAATCTTTACTTCCGAATCTTGAGTATTTAACACAAATGCAAGATAGGAATCATGCCCTTTTCTCATACATTTCTCAGCTGCCATGGAAGAAATCACTACAGGCAAGCTATCCGATTCACCTGATTCAACCCGAATAATATCTCCATTTACACATCTCAGTTTGATAAACTTACTACCACAGTTTACTAAAACATTATGAACAGTCAACCAATCCATTCCAAGAATTAGGTCAAATTCATCAAACGGTTGTAGCATGAGGTTAGTCGGAAAACATTGGCCTCTAATCATCAAGGGACAGTTTCTACACACTTTATCAACAATCACATGCTTGCCTAACGGGTTTGACACTTTTACCACAAATTCTGTAGACTCAACAATCATATTCATGCTAGATACCAATTTCATACAAACATACGAATGAGTAGGCCCCGGATCAATCAAAGCGAAAACATAAATATCATGAAGAGAAAAAGTACCCTAATCATATATAGGGATGATGCCTCTTCACGAGCGCGAATGGCATAAGTCCTTGCAGGCGCTCTACTCTCTGATCTTATAGTAGAACCTCTAGGCACACCTTTACTGCTAGCCCTACTTCCAGGGTTCTTCTGTGATCTACCCTTCGAAGGTACATTACTCGTGCTCACTTCTTGTTTTCTGTCTTTCTCATCCTTCTCAGGACAATTTCGAATGAAGTGGTCTAGTGAACCGCACTTGTAGCAAGCTCGATTGTTTCCCCAACACTCCCAGTATGTTGTCTACCACAATTTGGACACTAGGGTTTATTTGACTTCGTATTACCTACACTTGCCATCGAGGTAGCTTGAACTCTAGAGCCCGAATATGTGTTACCATGATCTCGGTGTGAATACCCAGCTAAAGTGGTCGTCCGAGTGTTCATTTCTTTAGACCTCTTTGATTGGTATTGGAATGACTTACTCATCAGCCTCTTCCTTGCATCTCGGGCCTCAATCATAGCTTTTCTCTTTTCCTTATTTAGTTCTTCAGCCTTGCAAGCTCTATCGACCAATACCACGAATTCTTTCAACTCTAAGATCCCGACTAATAATCTAATGTCCTTGTTCAGCCCATCTTCGAATCTTTTACACATAATAGCTTCAGTAGATACGCACTCTTGAGCATAATTACTGAGTCTGACAAATTCACGCTCATACTCTGCCATAGACATTTTGCGTTGCTTCAACTCGATGAACTCCTTCCGTTTCTGATCGATAAACCGATGACTTATTTATTTCTTTTGGAACTCTTCTAAGAAGAATTCCTATGTCACTCTTTCCTTCGGAACTACAGATGTTAGTGTTTTCCACTAGCGGTATGCCGAGTCCCTCAATAATGATACAACACATTTTAAACATTCCCCAGACGTGTAAGAAAGTTCATCAAACACTCGTATAAAATTCTGAAGCCAAAACTCTTCTTTCTCAGGGTCATCATCTATGTTGGCTCTAAATTCCTCGGCCCCTTGCTTTTGAATTTTATCAACCGAGGGTTTAGTCAGTCTTACTAAATTAATACCTTGAGGAGCTACAGGGACCGACTGAGGTATAGGATGGGGTGGAGGAGGTTAAGCAATAGGATTTCCTCGAACAAATTCGGTATACCAATTACTCATCATATGGAGAAAGGCTTCCCGAGCCTCTTCTCCTTGACCCAAGGTCTCAGGTATACTTTCTACTAGCGCGGTCTCTTGCGTGGGAGCTGGTGCATTACTAGTAGCATCAGCAGCAGTAGCTCGGTCAGGATCCATTTACTATGTGAAAACACGTTTGAAATTTTCAGGAGTCACCACACTATCATAATATATTTATGGCATGTATAGCTAGATTCTCACACACGCTATGGCAGTCCGAGAATCGACTAAACCATAGCTTTGATACCACTAAATGTAACACTCCTTATTCGTATTCAATGCCGGAATAGGGTACAAGACGTAACCAGACTTATACGCAAGCAATCATACAAAATCGTGACATGACTTTCCACTCAAATTTAAAAATTTTCATATCGCCCCTTTTACAAGCCTACGAGGTCCAAAACACACTTCAGGAATGGTTCGTGATCAAACCAAACTCTTTTGAAGACCTCTAGAAAAACTTAGAAAATTTTCTAAAAATAGTCCACACGCTTGTGTGGCATATCGCATGTAACACTCCTAACCCGTATCCGTCGCCATATTAAGGTTACGGGGCATTACCAGCTAAGTCACAACTTTTATTCAATCACTTAAGTCATAATAAAGCATACTTATATAACAATACAAATAGATTTAAATGATCACATATGCATATGTATGTGTATTACATTTAATTTCATAAAACATACTTACCTTACTAAACTTAAGTCGTATGCAGCATAATCATCAAATAACATAAGCCGAATATGCTATATACATTTTATTCAAACCACACGAAAATGCAAATACCATAAGCCTCATTCACCGTATCTTTATTGTGAATACATAATCGAAATATCAATCAACTTTAAGCAAAATTCTTATTCTTCTTTATTTAATTATTAAGACCCAAAACAACCAAAACAAATTTCTGCTCATACTCAGTCACAGTCATACGACCCTGTTTCAATTCCAGAAATTCTTTTCGTTTTTGATCAATGAATCTCTGACTGACAAATTCCTTACGAAACTCGGTTTGAAAGAAATCCGAAGTCCCTTTCTCTTTCGGAACCACCGATACTAGTGTATTCTACCAGTGATATGCAGTGTCCCGTAATAAGGGTATAGCACACTTCAAGCATTCATCTGGAGTACATGATAGCTCGTCAAGCACACGGATAGTATTATCAAGCCACAGCTCAGCTCGTTCTGCATCATCATCATCATTAGCTTTAAATTCTTCGGCCCCATGTTTCTTGATTTTATCAACGAGAGGCCTGCTAGATCTCATCGGATCTATCATTGGAGGTGCTGAAGGTATCAGAGATGGATTATTCAGAGGTGGAGGTTGTTGCATAGGCGGATTAGTCCGGATATTGTGTAAACCATTCGTTCATCATCTGGTAGAAGGCTTGCTTAGCCTCCCCCTCATGGCTACCCGAGATAGGTCGAGAGTCTAACGGTGCAGTTGCATGCACGGGATTAGGAGCTACGCTCTCGACATCATCAGCTACGGCTCTGTCAGGATCCATTTACTATATAAAAACACAGTTCAAATGTCAGAAGTCACCACACTATCACATTATAAAAATGAAGGCATGTATAGCTAAACTCACACGCGCTACGGTAGTCCTAGAATCGACTAAACCGTAAGCTCTGATACCAATCAAATGTAACACCCCTAACCTGTATCCGTCGCCAGATTAAGGTTACGGGGCATTACCAGCTAAGTCACAACTTTTATTCAATCACTTAAGTCATAATAAAGCATACTTGTCTAATAATACAAATAGATTTAAACGATCACATATGCATATATATGTGTAATACATTTAATTTCATAAAACATACTTACCTTACTAAACTTAAGTCGTATGCAACATAATCATCAAAGAACATAAGCCAAATATGCTATATACATTTTATTCAAACCACACGACAATGCAAATACCATAAGCCTCATTCACCGTATCTTTATTGTGAATACATAATCGAAACATCAATCAACTTTAAGCAAAATTCTTATTCTTTTTTATTTAATTATTAAGACCCAAAACAACCAAACCAACAATATCTATAAAAGCTAATTTAAAACATACTTCTTTCAATTGACTAACATTACCCAAGTATATCATGTATGTTATTTACTAAATTTAAGTTCATTTAGTAATTAAAGCCACCTTACCAAATATACACATGCCCATAATTAGTTCTTAAACTAGATAACAATCATGACATTAAAAAAAAACATATGAGATCACATGTTATACTGCTCTTACCGAATTCAAATAGATTCAATACACTTAATCAAACCAATGTACACCTTAATTCATTTGCATGCACATAATCAGACCAAAATAATCATATAACTTATTCATTAGTTACATTCACCAACTGTTCCTAATTAGCAAACTATTTAAGCATATTATAAGTGCATACATTTCCTTTACAACTGAATCAAAATAACCAAAACAAAATTGAATATATGATGTTCATTTTTTTATCCAATTACTAATTGAATTTATAACTATACTCAAAGACAAAACATACCAAGCATCAATATTATCAAAATGAGCTAGTCATAAGCTATTGACATCATTTCCCAAGCAAGCCATATAATCAAAATATTATACTTACATGCTATATAACATAGTTACCAAAATGAGCTTATAACATGACCGAATATGTATATACCACACTAGCATCATGATTAAGCCATTTTCACATGGCTTATATACATCAACAAAAATGTCGTTCGAACATTAAGCTAGCCTATACATGCCTTAAGTTCAAAAATTCAACTTTTTAGGTAGCAAAATAAATCGATAGCGTGGATGACTTTGATGTCAATCCCCGGAGCTCGTAGCTTGACCAAAATCTATAAAACAGAGTGAAAACATAACACACAAAGTAAGCTAACTAGCTTAGTAAGTCTTAAGCAAAAGTATTAACTCAAATGATCATTCAAGCGTTTTCAAAACCATAACTAATATCATAAAATTTTTAAGCTTAGTACTTATGTGGTCTACTAATGCCGAATGCTAATACTTTTTCTTTGACAACCTCAAATTATCCGTATCTTACCTTAAATATGTAAACTCACCGAATACTCATAAATTTAATACGTTTCCACATATCATCAAATCAAGTAAGTACAATATACATAACAACCACATATAAGCGATTATACACATTTGTAAAAATATCCATTTATTCTCACATATTGCATTTACACTTATGGCCGAATTTTCAAAGACACAACCAAGATCAATTCCAATATCTTAAACTCATTATTTGTAAGGCCGAATGCACATATTAAAATCTTACAAAAATACCTCAACTATATCACACATTACTAGCATTGAAAAGTAATATAACAACTTACCTCATTCCCTACAACTATGAGGCTTATACATACCTGAACATTTAGCTTATTTACTGTAATTAAATTCCACATCGTTAATAATCCATGAACTCTTTTTCCTTATAATAAGTCAACAACATTAAGCCTGCTAGGCACAAAGTCTGAAACACACACCGGCACTAAGCCTGCTAGACTCGAGGTCTGAAATTTAATCATCGGCATTTAGCCTGCTAGGCAATAAGCCCGATACACTTCACTGGCACAAGGCCTGCTAGGCTCGAAGCTTGAATATCGATATTGTTAAACCATCTCATACACATTACATGTTACCAATATCACATATGTTACACATAATTCATATCACTTCCACATATTGAACTCAATTAAATTTAACTACCTTTCATTGTTAAATCACTATATCACATTCGGCTTTGTCAAAATTTCAATCCATAAGTTCAGAATTCAGCATGTAAACTAGGTGACAATCAATATTTACAGTATTAACTTGCTTAAAGACTTACCTCGGATATCGTCGGACAACAAAAATCGGCTATTCGATAACTTTTGCTTTTCCCCAATCCAAGTTCGTTTTTCTTTGTTCTTGATCTAAACATATTCAAATTAAGCTCATTCAAACAAATTTCATTTCAATTTAGTCCAAAAGCACCTAAATGGACTAATTACCATTTTGTCCCTAACATTTCACACTTTTACATTTTAGTCCTATTTGCCCAAAACACAAAATATGCAAAATCTCACCACAACATAGCTAGGCCGAATCTTCCACATAACCATATAAGTCCATACATTTCATTTGTTTTGCAATTTAGCCCCTCAAAAATTTATTTTTACAATTTAGCCCAAAATACTCAAATTCACCAAAATTTCCAATTCAAAACATGTTAATTCAAAACATACCTTTAATATTTTTCCATCAAGCATTACAAAGCATAAACAACCATCAATGGTCGATGCTGAAATTCAAAAATTCTAACATGGGTCGACTTGTATTCGAACCAACGATCTCAAAAACGTAAAAATTAACAAAAACTAAACTAACCACATACCTTAATTTGGCTTAAAGATGGCCGAACCAAGCTTGTTATTTTTCTTTTCTCTTGTGCATGTATTCGGTCAAAGAAAGATGAACAAAAAACGTGGTTCCTTTTGTGTTTTATTTACATATATATTAACTTATTATTAAAATACTATTAGAACCTTTCATCATAAATTAACAAACATTATATTATAAGAGTACTATAGTACATGGCCGGCCACTACCATTTTAAAATGTTCTTTTTGCCTTTTAAAAGCTTCCAATTTAAAAGACACGCACACTTTGGTCCTAGCACATTAAACCATCAAGTTTTAACTTTACGCGATTAGACCCATTTTAATAATTCGGCATTCAATCAATAAAATTAAATCCCGAAAATTTCACACATTGAAATTCACACATATACGACTTGAAAAATAATATTTTAAAATTTTTCTGACTCGGTTTCGTGGTCCTGAAACCACTGTTCCGATTAGGCTAAAATAGGGCTGTTACATCGCATGCCCGTGTTCCACACCCGTGTAAATTTATTTCTCAATTCAAACCTATAGGGGTTTTCACACGGCCTGACACACGCCCGTGTCCATGGCCCGTGTCCCTCACAAGGCCATGACACGCCCGTGCCTTATCTCGTGTGCAAAAACCTTGACATTTTGTTTCTAACGTCATCATCCCAATAAGGTCACATGGCCAGGGCACACACCCATGTCCTTAGGCTGTGTAGCGAATTAAATTCCTAAATTCAGGTGCAGACTTCACACGGCCTGGGTACATGCCCATTTCCTAAGGCCGTGTCTCTCACACGGATGAGACATATGGCCGTGTCTCAGCCCGTGTGGTTACTACTGGGCATTTTTTTACCAACTTAAGATGCAGGGGGACACACAGCCAAACCACATGCCCATGGGGCAGACCGTGTGTCTACCCGTGTGGATGAGGACAAGGTTATTTTATCAAGCCCTTTCTATCACTCCTACATCCACCAACATAAACCACATCAAGCAACCAACGCATTCACGCATAAATACCAATTACTCAACCATGCAACTTGCACATTCATGAATAACACCATCATTTCGTAGATTAATAAGAAAGGGCCATCAACTATGGCCTTATACAAAAGAATTCATCTTCAAATGAGCCAACACATTTGGCCAAAACAATATGACATTTAATCAAAGACTAGGTCCCTATACATGCCATACTCAAATGCTAAATCTAACTATACCAAAATGTGTGGATAGTGTGGGTGATCCTCCAACGGTCTCCGTATCCCGAGCTGACTCTTCGACACTAAAAAACAAGGGAAAAGAGAAGGGAGTAGGCTTTAAGCTTAGTAATGTAAATAATGAACATCATACCACATACTTATCAATCAAGAACATTACTTACTAATCAAGAACAGTTCAGATCCTCATAATTATACTTACTCTTTTCAAATCTTACCACATCCCAAACACATATTATATGACATTGCACACATTTACATAGACTTATACCCTGCACTTATCACCACAAAGCCACATGAAATTTCACTTAGACAAAGTTTCTCGATGAACACTTCGGAATAATACTAGATACACAGTGGTTTCGCACACAACCCACCATTAATAAATAACACGGTGGTGTCACACATAGCCCACCAATAATCATATAACACGGTGGTATCGCACACAGTCCACCAACAATGATAATTACGGTGGTGTCGCACATAGCCCACCAACAATGATAAATACGTTGGTATCGCACATAACCCACCAATAATCACTTATTCATGGATTTTATCCGTATCATTTTCCTATTCCGAAGGTTCATCCGAGAATTTCCTCACTTTCTATCATTTAATAGATATTAATAATATTCATTCAAATTTCATGCATTGCATTAATATGTAAAAAGATAAGTAAAAATGATGTATCATTGACACATAAACTTACCTCGGTACAAAATATGTCAATTTGCAATTTAGTCCGAAACCTTGCCTTTTCCTCGGTCAAGGTTGATTCAACGTTCTTCTTGATATATATTGACATATATGGCTTGTTAAATAACCACATTAATAAAATCACTCCAAAATTCTTATTTTGGCAAAATTATCGTTTTGCCCCTAGACTTTCATAAATTACTATTTTGCCCCTAGGCTCGTAAAATGAAATGTATTCATTTTTCACACTCCCAAGCCTAGCCGATTCATATTCCCTCTTATAGCAACTCATGATTTCCATTATTACACACATTTACCACTTATTTTACAACCTTTACAAAAAGGTCCTTTTAGGTGTTTTCATGGAAACACTTTTCACAAAAGTTGTGTATTTAACAACCAAGACTCATTTTCTTCCATAAAATTTCAAAAATCAACATGAATATTCACATGGAAAAACCCTATACCTTCAACCATTTTACAAAATTGTCCCCTCATTAGCTAGCTTAAGCTTTAGGGGTTCCAAAAGTACAAAAATTATTAAGAAAAACCACCAAAATCACTTACTTGCAAGGAGTGTAAATATCTCAAAATTTCAAGCTTCCAAAACCCCTCTTTGGCTGATATTTTCAGTGGAGGAAGAAGGAGCAAAAAAAAAATGATAGCTTTTCCTTTTGTTTTATTTATTTATTCAATTAAGTCACCTAATACACCAAACATTGACCAAATTTAGTCTTCTTATCCCTATGGCAGGCTATCAACCTTAGAAATGTCTAATTGCACATTAAGGGCCTCCAATTTAAGGTTCCATAGCTATTTGACACCTCTAGCTAGTAAAATAAAACTTTTGCACTTTATAAGATTTAGTCCTTTTTCACAATTAAGAATGAAATCACTAAAACTAATTCACCAAAATTTTCATGCATTCATATAATCATGCCATAACCCATAAAATAATATTAAAAATAATTTCTCCGACCTTGAATTAGTGATTTTGAAACGGCTATTCTGACTAGCCCCAAAATTGGGCTGTTACAAGAGCGCGAGGAGACTATGAGAGACCAATACCTAAACCTTTTCACTGGTAAGATTTTCGAGGACGAAAATCCCTAAGGGGGAGAATTGTAACAGCCCGATTTTAGGGCTAGTCAGAATAGTGGTTTCTGAGCCACTAATCTGAGGCCGTAGAAATTATTTTTAGTATTATTTTATGTGTTATAACATGATTATATGAGTGCATGAAAAGTTTGGTGAATTAATTTTAGAGATTCCATGCTTAATTTTGAAAAAGGACTAAATTGCACAAAGTGTGAAAGTTTTGTTGTACAAGCTAAAGGTGTTAAATAGCTATGGAACACTAAAGTAGAGGTCCTTATTGAGTAAATAGACCAATAAAATTATGAGGCTGGACATGGAAATTTTAATTGGAGGCAATCATAAAATAGTAAAAAATTATGTGACATTAGGTGACTTGCTTACTAAAAAAATAAAACAAAAAAGAGAGGAGGATATCATCTTCTCTTCACCATTAAAATTTTCAGCAAAAAGGGGATTTTTGAGAGCTCAAATTTCAGCCAAGCTTTTCTCTTGCAAGTAAGTGATTTGGGTGGTTGTTTTTGATAATTTTTGTACTTTTGGAACCCCTATAGCTTAATCTAGCTAATGAGGGAACTATTTTGCAATATGGTTGAGAGTCTAGGGTTTTACCATGTGAGTATTCATGTTTTTTGCTGAAATTTTATGGAAAAAAAATGAATCTTGGTTGTTAAATAAACAACTTTTGTGAAAGGATTTTCATGAAAACACCTAAAATGGTCCTTTTTTTGAAGTTTATAAAATAGGTTGTAAATGTGTGAAATAATTGGATTTGTGAGTTGCGATTCAGCTAGGCTTGGTTAATGAGAAAATTTAATGAAAATCATTTTACGAGCCTAAGGGTAAAATCGTATTATGTGAAAGTCTAAGGGCAAAATAGTGATTTTGCCAAAGTAAGGATTTTGAAATGTCTTGATTAATGTGGAAATTAAATTAGTAAATTTTTTAATTATAGATCAAGAAAAACGGAATTCAGACCTAGACTGGGGGAAAACTAAGCTATTGGACTAAATCGAACTAGTCATCCATATTTTGTATACCGAGGTAAGTTGTACGTAAATAATACAACTCTATTGTTATTATGCATTAAACAATTGATATTGCATAAAATGTTTGATTATTGTTATGAATATGCATGAAGAAATTTGATGTGGTATACTCCCGGTTGAACCTTAAGAATAGATTGGATATCCATGCCATGACATTTGGGTGATCTGTGTGCTAGTGTAAGGCCATGTCTGGGACATGGCATCAGCCACATTATGAGAGCCAACGTAAGACCATGTCTGGGACATGGCGTCGGTATTGAGATAAGAGCTAGTGTAAGACCATGTCTGGGACATGGCATCGGCCTCGATATGTGAGCCAGTGTAAGACATGTCTGGGACATGGCATCGGCATCGTACCCTCTTGTGTGAGGCTTGTCGGGTATCTTTTGGTATTCTAATTGGTTCAACAGGTAATTTAAAGCTTGTGTTAAAAGTGAGAAAAGTTACAATTATGTTGTAAGTGATATGGGTACCTACACAAGATTCATGAGAAATAAGGTCGATTTATGTTGTATGATTAGTAAGGATGAAAATGAGTAAGTTATGCCTTTAATCATTTGAGAATTATGTGCAAGTTTATAATATTCTATAAGTATGATAATGCATGGAAATTGTTTTTAATTGTAACATCCTGAATAATTGGGTCTGTGCATTTTATGTGTTTGAATGCTTAAAATATTAATTTGAGAATTTGAGGTACAATTGGGGCTCAAATTGGGCTGAGGCCTTGTTTTAAATATTTTGTTGAGACACTCTAAGGGCTTAAATTAAAGTTTTAATAGTTTAAGTGACATATTGGGCTTGTGGCCCAGCAACTAGGAGCACAGTAGAGGGGAGATTTAAGTGGCGTCACTTGTGTATGAGGAAGGCCCAAATTTTGGCAGCTTGAAGCCCAAGATTTTAGGGCTAAAATTCGGCACTTAAATGAGTAAGGGGGGACGGCACAAGGCTATTTTTTTAGGGATTCTTAATGTTTATTTTATGATTAATTACAAGGATAATAGGTAGATAAGGAAGGGAGGAATTAGGGCTATTTTTGAGGAGATAAGGGATTAAGATAACAGGAAAGATAAGAGCTATCAGGTGTTGGCAGAGTTGGCCAAAAATCCAACTCTGGGAAGGGGGTTGAATATGCCGAAATTGGTAGGCAAGAGATCACTTTTTCATCTTTTTCATTTATTCTCTTCAAGCCGAAATTCTTTTCTCTCTTGGGTTCTTTGCCGCAACTCTCCAACACTTTTCTTCTTCTCTTCATTTATTTTCAAAACCGAATACTCTTGTCTATGCTTTCTTCTTCCATAGCCGAAACCTTCAAGGATTCAGCCTCTTTTTCCCAAAGTTACACCATAGTCGAATCACCATTGGTAAGTTCTTTGTTGTTTTTCTATTCGATACTTCTTTCTTTCTCATCTAGTTTCTAGCCCGAGTCACTTCTCTAATATCTCGTTGATTTTCACTCCCTAATCTTAGAAATCGATTTCTCCTCACTGTGATCTCTTTTGCTGAGCATAGAAGAAGCCGAAGGTATATGTTGGTAGTAGGTTCGGCCGAATGGCCACTTTCTTACCCTTTCTCTTTTGCCAAATTTCATCAGGTAATTGTGTGGGTGTGAACATCGGGTTGGTTTAATGTTTTGGTGTTTGGCCGAATGTAGGGAAAACCTCACTTTCGAGTTTTTCCAGCTTTTGAGCAAGGCTATAGATTGAGGATAATAGATCCGGATAGTAAGGACATCAACTAAGAATATTGGATTTCGCGATATCAGGTGTGTAATTCTCCACACCATCTAGATCTATTGGATTAGTATATGATTATAAGTTTTATATGTTTTGATATATGCCGAAATCCCGGCATAATGACAGAAACCCAAAGAGGGTAAAAGCAAATCACCAAGTTAGTGAATGTTTTGATTAAATGATATAAGAATATTGATTTAATGTGATTGCATGGGTTGGGTTTGATAAAAAGAGGAAGTTATATGTTGTAACGGTTTTTACCGTGATTCATTGTAGCGGTTTTTACCGTGATCTGCTGTAGTGGCTACGGCCATGATCTGATGATGAGCAGCACGACTGCCATCAAGGCGTGTAGCGGTGTGGGTGATTGTAGAAATCCCCAAAGGTGTGAATGGCTGGTACGAAGGCGTGTAGCAGATGGAAACCTAGGATTTGGGTTGGGCTTTGCATACTATTTTTGTGATGTATATTAATTTTGATTATTTTGTTTTATGGGGGCTAAAGCCCAAATCTAATGGTGCATAAGGGTTGCACACTAAGTCTCGCGACTCACCCTTTTAATTTAACAATTTCAGGTGACACCTAGTGCATCGGACCGGGCTGGAGAGGAACGTGAGGTGGCCATGCGAAAGAGCAATTAGATTCAGCTAAAAGACTTTAGTTTGTTATTTTATATTTTACGGATTTTAAGTATGGTTGTAATAAGGCCACGGGCCACTAGACTATTATTTTTGTTTTGGGTTTTATGTTGGGCTTTTAAGTTTTATGTTTCCAATTAAGTTAAGATATGTATGAAATTTCAGTTTTTATTTAAAATCCATCAAGATAATTTATAACTCAATATTTTATACTTTAATGAATTCTTAAGTTTTCGGAATAAAGGTTTAAACCTAGTGATTGTTTTCCAAAATGCGACATGTTTTGTAAAATCCCTTAAGTGACATACTAGATCTGGTCATAGCATTTGGGCCGGGTTTGGGGTGTTACAAATTGGTATCAGAGCCCGGTTCAAAACTCGACTCTGGGTTTTGGGCTCAAAATGTTTCCTAAAAATGGGCTTTTGAAATATGGATGTTTTTAAGTGATATCAGGTCTGTTAGCTCAGCATGGCACCTGCGTCTCCGGCCCAAGTCTGCCAGGTAAGTATTCTAAACCATTTTGTGATCTATATGTGGGCTTGATGGGCTTCATGGGACGTAAATTAGTTAGATTAGAACTTGATGGGCTCTAGGCCTAGCTAAAACAACTCAAAAAAATCTCATAAGACTTAATTTCACTAAACAAACCCGTGAACAAGCCGCAAGACTAGGGTGTGGTAACAGGCATACGCATGTCTAGGATTGGATCCGGAAGAGCCTGATATTTAAACAGTCCTAGTGACTCACCTCCTTTTCGCTGGAATCCTACCTGGTGCGTACTGACCGTTCACCTTAGCCGAGTTAGGGTGTGGCAATGGGCATACGCATGTCTAGGAATGGATTTAGGGAGAGCTTGGTACTTAAGCAGTCCTAGTGACTCACCTCCTCTTCACTAGAACCCTACCTGGTGCGTAGTGACTCTTCACCCTAGTTACGAGGACTTGTTGATGGGCTAAACCTTATAATTAAAACCCGAAAGGGACTAGCCACCCTATTATGGAAAAAAAAATTTCAAGTTTTGTAATCAAAATACATTTGATTGATGAAAACTTCCAACCAGCCATGAATTTGTAAAATACCTATGTTTTGAAAATTTACCCGAAAATCTCATGTTTAAAAGAGTAACCTGGACCATGAAACTAGATTTTTCCCTAAAGTACCCTTGTTAAAAAAAACAACAACAACATCATCGAAATATCCTTGGTTTGAAAAAAATTACCAAACTACCCTCGTTTTGCCAAATGACTAAAATACCACTGGTTTGTACAATTACCAAATTACCCCTAATTTGCAAAATTACTAAATTGCTCGAATTTGAAAATTACCGAAATATCCTCAGATTTCAAAATTATCGAAATACCCCCAGATTTCAAAATTACCGAAGTACCCCCGAATTGCAAAATTACCAGAATACCCTTACTTCACGAAATCAACAAGGAACTTTATTATGAAAAATTATGAAAATACCCCTGTAGGATAAAATTACAAAAATACCCCTGGGTAGTGAATCAACGAAAACACCTTTACGTGAAGAGTGTAAGTGATTGGATACTATTTGTATGATGTATGGGTTTTATTCTAGGTAGAGGTTACGAACTTGAGACTGTATTATGAATGCGAATTCGAAAGAACTACTTTTAAAACTATTATGCATAAGACTGTTGTAGTGGCTACGGCCATGATCTGATGATGAGCAGCACGACTGCCATCAAGTCGTGTAGCGGTGTGGGTGATTGTAGAAATCCCCAAAGGTGTGAATGGCTGGTACGGGGGCGTGTAGCAGATGGAAACCTAGGATTTGGGTTGGGCTTTGCATACTATTTTTGTGATGTACATTAATTTTGATTATTTTGTTTTATGGGGGTTAAAGCCCAAATCTAATGGTGCACGAGGGTTGAACACTGAGTCTCACGACTCACCCTTTTAATTTAACAATTTCAGGTGACACCTAGTGTATCGGACCGAGCTGGAGAGGAACGCAAGGTGGCCATGCGAAAGAGCAATTGGATTCAGCTAAAAGAATTTAGTTTGTTATTTTATATTTTGTGGATTTTAAGTATGGTTGTAATAAGGCCACGTGCCACTAGACTATTATTTTTGTTTTGGGTTTTATGGTGGGCTTTTAAGTTTTATGTTTCCAATTAAGTTAAGACATGTATGAAATTTTAGTTTTTATTTAAAATCCATCAAGATAATTTATAACCCAATATTTTATACTTTAATGAATTCTTAAGTTTTCGGAATAAAGGTTTAAACCTAGTAATTGTTTTCCAAAATGCGACATTGACACACCCCAAACCCGGCCCACGAGCCTTGACCAGATTTGGTATGTTCCTCAAGTAAACCGGTTCAAAATTCTTTTGTTATTTAGGAAAAACTTGTGCGATTTTAAAAAAAATATTGTTTGGGTTGGGCTTGTGTTGAAAACCAATTTATCTTACATTGAAATCCATTTATTTAAGGTGACAAAATATTTAGGGTTTATTTTAAAAGAAATTTTACTTAAACTTTAATTGATAAAAATTTGTAAACATAATAAATAAAATAAAGGAAAAATAAAATATTTCCCTATGGCCTTATTACATCAAATAAATCCAAATAATTGAAAGTACTTAAGTAAAAATAAAAGTCCAAAACGTAAAATTTCTTCTTTGTGCATGGCCACCTTTAAGCTCCCATGACACTGGTCCATTCTCGATCATCACACGAAAAATGTTCCCATTAGCGGGGTGAGTCACATGAGACTCAATGTGTACACAACACTAAATCATAATAGAATTAGGCATACAAGAGTTACACATTGAACAATGAATACAAGTTATGATGCATTCCCAAACCCAAACCTAATTGTCCATCCGCTACACACCCCGCACTGCCGGATCACACCGTGGGGACTACTAAGTCAACCCTCCATCCGCTACACACCATCGAAGGCAGTCGCTGCAGTCGACATGCTCATCGCCCATATAAAATTTGTGGCATAGCCACCAAATAATTGTGTCATGAGACACCACATTCAGATAATGTAATCGAAGGTACCACATTCAGATAATGTGAACTAAGTCACCACATTCAGATAATGTGACCGAAGTCACCACATTCAGATAGTGAGACCGAAGTCACCACATTCACTTCCCCTTTCTCATATAACCCGAATGCCCCATATTGTTCATATTATGCATATCATACTTAAATTCACATTCATGTCACTTTTCACATGTTAAATATAACATATTTCGTAATCCTAGTAGGAGTAGGAAACGTACCTGAGTACTTTGTACCATAACATGGTACATTAGCCACATTCTTATATTTTCATATTAGAACATATAACAAGTTTAAGCCATACATCGTATTAAAAGATAGTGTGGGGTACACACCTGATTCGCTTAAAATTTCCTTGAGATCCCGAAAAGCTTGATCTAATGCTTAGATCCTCAATCCCTACATTGATTTATCACTTACTACTTTAATAAAAAACCATTCGGCCACAAATCCAAATCCTAGTAGGATTAGTATTCTTAAACTTACCTTGTTTGCCGATTTGATTAATAATCAAATCCCGAAATTTGTAGTATTCCTTCCTTAAAAATCGGCTAGCCACCAAATCATTTAACTAGGTCAGTTTTCGACTTTTGAATAAATAGGAAATAATTCTAAATACCAAAAATAAGCCTTGGCCGAATACTTCATATGCTTACCTTGTGGATTTTAAATCCCGAAACTCACCGAATAACTAGGGAACACGTGGCCTATGGTGTACCTTCAGGAAAAGAACTTCTCCTTCCTTGTAGTCGACACTTAGTAAATCCCGAAAGATCTCTTCAAAGTTTCGGCAACAAGATATTAATGGGGTTAGTCCTAGATTTCGGCAAATCTTAAATGAAAAAGGATGAAACCGAATGAGATCTTACCCTTACTTGAAGAAATCGATTGCACCTTCACTTTAATCTTCAGAAATTCGGCTATGGCTAGATGATGATCTCACAACTTTCGGCTTTTGGAGGGATTAGAGAAGGAAGAATAAAGATGGAGGATTCGGCTAGAACATAAGGTATTTCGGCTTGGCAAAAATAAAAGAAGAAGAAGATTTGGTGAAGAGAATTCGGCAGAGGCTTTCAAAGAACAGAAAATAATGCAGAATGGCCTCTCTTTTCCTTTTATAGCCGAAATTACTAAGCTAGAGTCCCTTACTTGGCCACCACTCCTCTATTTTGATAGCTTTATCCCTTTAATTATCATAAATAAAAGAGTTTAATCCAACATTTATCTCTTCAAAATAATCCAATTTAAAAATCCTTTATTTATCACCTTTTTAATCGAATATTTATGAAAATAAAACACCTCCTTTCTAGAAGCATGTGCCGTCCATCTCAGTCTTCTGGAAGCAAAAATAAAACCTCCTTTATTTGCTTCCCAAGTGACTCGAACTCAGGCCCATTCCTCTTGCATATGGCGCCATTTCCATAGGCCCTAAGTGACATCTTCAGGCCACTTTTCCAAGCCTGTTTGTGTGTCAAATTTCACAAACTTTTTCTTTTAAGGCCACCTTGCCTTAATTTCCCCTTTTAAACCTTAAAACTCGTCATTTCTAGGTTATTTCTAAGTTTCTAAAAAATTTCGTTCGGCTCTGTAAACTTGACATTTCCTTACATTTCCAAGTTTCCAGAAATGTTCACTTTCCTCTTTCGAGTCATTTCTAAATCATTTCCTTACATTTCCTAGTTTCCAAAAATGTTCATTTTCCTCTTTTGAACTTAACATTTCTATACATTTCCAGGTTTCCAAAAATGTTCACTTTCCACTTTTGAATCATTTCCAAATCATTTCCGGGTTTCCAAAAATGTTCATTTCTAAATCATTTCCATGCATTTCTAGGACATTTCCTTACATTTCCAAGACATTTCCTTTCATTTCCAACATTTCTAAAAATGCACTTTCCTTACATTTCCAAGGTTTCTAGAATTCACATAACACATTCATATCACAATAGACATGCTATTTCATAAAATTAAGCAATAATGCACAAGCCCATTTTCATGTCCATAAACGCCTAAAAATTTTCCTTAAGGCCTCCTTCACCTAACTTCTCCTTTAAAAATAAAATTCCAATACTTTTCTAAGACTTCCTCCTACATCCTTGGATTCTCAAAACCCTTAAAACATGCTCAACCACACTTAAAGCCTACTAACACTTGAGTTATGCTCCAAACGCATAACCCTTAATCTAGGATGTTACAGTTCTACCCTCCTTAAAAATAATTTTGTCCTCGAAATTACTTACTAACGAACGATCATACATCCACTACGCTACTGCTGCGCACTCTGATTTTATAAAACTATCATACTTCCTATGCACAATCTCTAAGTTCACGTCCCCTAGAACTCATTTCTAACGCCGCGATTTAATCTGATTAAAGAGTTTTATGCATTAGAAATTGTGTTCCACTGTTTATCCGCGAACAAATTTTATGCAAAGAGATGTTTAAAAGTGGTTCTTTCGATCACACAAAGTTTCAGTTCAAGTTCACTATTCAGAAAGTCACGTTCACATTCATCAACCAATTATGAACTTTCGTTCATTCAGAGAAATGTTGTAGTTTTCGTTGCTATTGTTTTTCCACTACCCAGGGGTATTTTTGTAATTTGTCAAAATAAGGTTCCTTGGTGATTTTGTCAATAAGGGTATTTTGGTACTTTTGAAATCCCGGGGCCTTTTTTGGAAATTTTGAAATTCGAGGGCATTTCGGTAATTTTAAAACTCAAAGGTATTTTGGTAATAAACCAGGGTAAATTTGTAAAGCTCAATAAATCAAGGGTATTTCAGATTTTACAAAACTTTAGGGTTACTTTTGAGAATTTGTTTTCCAAAATGGTGATGTTGCAAAAATTTTGGAAATTAGGGTCATTTTGGTAATTTTGTAAGTTAGGCGCAATTTCATAATTTTTTTTTCTAAAATCAAGGTATTTTTGATATTTTGCAAATTAGGGCTTTTGAACACTTAGTAGAGAAATGAAATTTTGATAAAAACTGTGAGTAATTTGGAAATTTCATAAACCAAGGGCATTTTTTGTAATTTTACCACTAGGGGTATTTTTGTAATTTTACAAACCAAAAATTTTTCGGAACAATTTTGTAAAAATAGTTCTCACAAATTAAAAAGGTAATTTTAAGAGTTTTAAAACTAGGGTTTTTATAAAAACACAGCTGGTTCCCTTTCGGGTTTTAGTTATTGTGTTTAGCCTATGACCGAGTCCTCTTGGTTAGGGTGAACTGAAGCTACGCACCAGGTAGGATTCCAGCGAAGAGGAGGTGAGTCATTAGGACTGCTTAAGTACCAGGCTCTTCCGGATCCAATCCTAGACATGCGCACAATGGTTACCACACCCTAACTCGGCGTCTTAGTCATAGGTTTGTTTAATGGTCCTTCAGTCTTATGCAATAGTTGGGGTAAACTAATCCTAGGGTTCAAGTACCTATCATACTATTTCTACGTTCCATTCCTACCCTTCTACAGATCATACCATAAATCACACAATGGATAGGGGTACTTAGCTGGTGGACTGCGGGTCGGAGACTTAGGTGCCATGCCAGAAACCTGCTTATTTCAAAAATATTTTCATAAAACTCATTTGGGCTCGCTTTGAAAATGTTTTGGGCCTTAGCCCACAGGCCGAGAGTTTAAACTGGGCTCTGATACCAAACTAAAACACCCCAAACCCGGCCCACGAGCCTTGACTAGATTTGGTATGTTCCTCAAGTAAACCGGTTCAAAATTCTTTTGTTATGTAGGAAAAACTTGTGCGATTTTAAAAAAAATATTGTTTGGGTTGGGCTTGTGTTGAAAACCAATTTATCTTACATTGAAATCCATTTATTTAAGGTGACAAAACATTTAGGGTTTATTTTAAAAGAAATTTTACTTAAACTTTAATTGATAAAAATTTGTAAACATAAAAAATAAAATAAATGAAAAATAAAATAGTTCCATATGGCCTTATTACATTAAATAAATCCAAATAATTGAAAGTACTTAAGTAAAAATAAAAGTCTAAATTGTAAAATTTCTTGCTGTGCATGGCCACCTTTAAGCTCCCACGACCCGGTCCATTCGATCATCACGAAAAATGTTCCCACAACAGGTGAGTCAGTCAATGAGACTCAATGTGTACACAACACTAAATCATAATAGAATTAGGCATACAAGAGTTACACACATTGAACAATGAATACAAGTTATGATGCATTCCCAAACCCAAACCTAATTGTCCATCCGCTACACACCCCCGTACCTGCCAGTCACACCGTGGGGACTACTAAGTCAACCCTCCATCCGCTACACACCATCGAAGGCAGTCGCTGCAGTCGACGTGCTCATCGCCCATATAAAATTTGTGGCATAGCCACCAAATAATTGTGTCATGAGACACCACATCCAGATAATGTAACCGAAGTTACCACATTCAGATAATGTGACCGAAGTCACCACATTCAGATAATGTGACCGAAGTCACCACATTCAGATAGTGAGACCGAAGTCACCACATTCACTTCCCCTTTCTCATATAACCCGAATGCCCCATATTGTTCATATTATGCATATCATACTTAAATTCACATTCATGTCACTTTTCACATGTTAAATATAACATATTTCGTAATCCTAGTAGGAGTAGGAAACGTACCTGAGTACTTTGTACCATAACATGGTACATTAGCCACATTCTTATATTTTCATATTAGAACATATAACAAGTTTAAGCCATACATCGTATTAAAAGATAGTGTGGGGTACACACCTGATTCGCTTAAAATTTCCTTGAGATCCCGAAAAGCTTGATCTAATGCTTAGATCCTCAATCCCTACATTGATTTATCACTTACTACTTTAATAAAAAACCATCCAGCCACAAATCCAAATCCTAGTAGGATTAGTATTCTTAAACTTACCTTGTTTGCCGATTTGATTAATAATCAAATCCCGAAATTTGTAGTATTCCTTCCTTAAGAATCGGCTAGCCACCAAATCATTTAACTAGGTCAGTTTTCGACTTTTGAATAAATAGGAAATAATTCTAAATACCAAAAATAAGCCTTGGTCGAATACTTCATATGCTTACCTTGTGGATTTTAAATCCCGAAACTCACCGAATAACTAGGGAACACGTGGCCTATGGTGTACCTTCGGGAAAAGAACTTCTCCTTCCTTGTAGTCGACACTTAGTAAATCCCGGAAGATCTCTTCAAAGTTTCGGAAACAAGATATTAATGGAGTTAGTCCTAGATTTCGGCAAATCTTAAAAGAGAAAGGATGAAACCGAATGAGATCTTACCCTTACTTGAAGAAATCGATTGCACCTTCACTTTAATCTTCAGAAATTCGGCTATGGCTAGATGATGATCTCACAACTTTCGGCTTTTGGAGGGATTAGAGAAGGAAGAATAAAGATGGAGGATTCGACTAGAACATAAGGTATTTCAACTTGGCAAAAATAAAAGAAGAAGAAGATTTGGTGAAGAGAATTCGGCAGAGGCTTTCAAAGAACAGAAAATAATGCAGAATGGCCTCTCTTTTCCTTTTATAGCCGAAATTACTAAGCTAGAGTCCCTTACTTGGCCACCACTCCTCTATTTTGATAGCTTTATCCCTTTAATTATCATAAATAAAAGAGTTTAATCCAACATTTATCTCTTCAAAATAATCCAATTTAAAATTCCTTTATTTATCACCTTTTTAATTGAATATTTATGAAAATAAAACACCTCCTTTCTAGAAGCATGTGTCGTCCATCTCAGTCTTCTGGAAGCAAAAATAAAACCTCCTTTATTTGCTTCCCAAGTGACTCGAACTCAGGCCCATTCCTCTTGCATATGGCGCCATTTCCATAGGCCCTAAGTGACATCTTCAGGCCACTTTTCCAAGCCTGTTTGTGTGTCAAATTTCACAAACTTTTTCTTTTAAGGCCACCTTGCCTTAATTTCCCCTTTTAAACCTTAAAACTCGTCATTTCTAGGTCATTTCTAAGTTTCCAAAAAATTTCGTTCGGCTCTGTAAACTTGACATTTCCTTACATTTCCAAGTTTCCAGAAATGTTCACTTTCCTCTTTCGAGTCATTTCTAAATCATTTCCTTACATTTCCTAGTTTCCAAAAATGTTCATTTTCCTCTTTTGAACTTAACATTTCTATACATTTCCGAGTTTCCAAAATGTTCACTTTCCACTTTTGAATCATTTCCAAATCATTTCCGGGTTTCCAAAAATGTTCATTTCTAAATCATTTCCATGCATTTCTAGGACATTTCCTTACATTTCCAAGACATTTCCTTTCATTTCCAACATTTCTAAAAATGCACTTTCCTTACATTTCCAAGGTTTCTAGAATTCACATAACACATTCATATCACAATAGACATGCTATTTCATAAAATTAAGCAATAATGCACAAGCCCATTTTCATGTCCATAAACGCCTAAAAATTTTCCTTAAGGCCTCCTTCACCTAACTTCTCCTTTAAAAATAAAATTCCAATACTTTTCTAAGACTTCCTCCTACATCCTTGGATTCTCAAAACCCTTAAAACATGCTCAACCACACTTAAAGCCTACTAACACTTGAGTTATGCTCCAAACGCATAACCCCTAATCTAGGATGTTATAGACATGTTTTGTAAAATCCCTTAAGTGACATACCAGATCCGGTCGTAGCGTTTGGGCCTGGTTTGGGGTGTTACATTAATTATTTACATGCGACTTACTAAGCTTTATGCTTACTCCTCTTTTCCATTTTCTTATAGTGCCGCCAAGCTAGCTCAGGGATCAAATGACGTTGGAGGCTCAATCACACTATCAATCTGAACATTTGGTATAGTTAGATTTATCATTTTGAGTATGGCATGTATAAAGACTTGGGCTTTTGCAAGTGTCATATTGTTTTGGCCAAATGTGTTTGCTTGTCTTGAAGATTGATTCATTTTGTAAAAGGCCATGGATTATGGCAAATACTTATTGTTGATAAATTCAAATGAAACCTGGTTAATGCGTGATTTGGTTAATAAGTAAGAAATGTTGTAGGCGAGAGAAAATAGCTTGGATTTGAGGCGTGGATGCCTTGGTTGTGACTGATTTAGTCATGTGTTTGTGCTTGTGATGGTACTATATTATGTGAGTAGATGTATGCTTGAAAAGGGTGACAATAAAGCTTGGAAAATAGTCTTACAGTTGTCCAGTCGTCCACACGGGTAGACACACGGGCGTATGTCTAGGCTGTGTATGACACACAGTCTGCCCCATGAGCGTGTAGTCCGGCTGTGTGTCCCCTTTACCTTAATTTGGTAAAACAGAATGCCCAGTAGTAACCACACAGGCTGAGGCACGACTGTTTGTCTCAAACGTGTGGAAGACACGGCCATAGGACATGGGCATGTGCTTAGGCCGTGTGAAGTCTGCACCTTTAATGCGAAATTAAATTTGCCACATGGCCTAGCACGTGGGCGTGTACCTTGGTCGTGTGACCCTAAAATGTTGCTGACGTTAGAAATAGAATGTCAAGGTTTTAACACACGGGCATGTCATGGCTGTGTGAGGGACACGGCCATGGACACGGGCGTGTGCCATGTTGTGTGACAACCGGAACTCTCGCGAAGCACAAGTCAGGCTCGTGCACGGGTTAAGGACATGGCCATGCCAGCCACACCGTCGTGCCCCAAGTCCACATAGGCGCGTGCCCTATTTTTCAATGAAATTTTCTAAAGTTTTCTAAGGTTCCCGGTTTAGTCCTGAACCGCTTTTAATGTATGTTTTGGGCCTCGTAGGCTCATATTAAGGATTTTAAGATGAAGATTGAAAAGTTTTAAATTTGAATAAAATTTCATAACCCGTAAATGTTTGTATGCATGTTTTTAACTAAGGTAACGCCTCGTACCCTGTACCGGCTTCGGATACGGGTAAGGGGTGTTACATGAATGGAATAAATGTTGTAATAGCATAAGAAAAAGACTTAAATGACCAAAATACCCTTAGTAGAATTTTTTTAGATTGATGATTATTATTTTTAAATTTTAATAAGATAATTATTAAATATAATTTAATAATAAATAATAAATAATTTAATCATATTTTAACATAATTATTATTAAATATAATTTAATAAAATAATATATAATTTAATAAAATTTTTAATATTATTATTAAAATATGAATTAATAAAAATCATAATATATAATATTATAAAAATAATATATAACTACTTTATTATTTTTAAACATATATTTAATGTGCTAAATGTTCCATTATCCATTTATTTTTTCCTTGCACTCTTTTTCTTCCTTTAATAAATTTCTTTTATCTTTTATATAATAAAAATCAAGTTTATATAATCTACAACCATGGCTGAATCAACAGATTATCATCTTTATAAACATATCATTTATATTTTTATATAGTTAAATTAAAACACTTGTTTCTTATCAAACAACTGTAAGGAAAGTCACTCCAAGCTAAGGTGCTATACTGTAAACAAGCGTCAAAAGAGCACATAAAATATATATTTCAAAGTTTCATCTCAAATAGGATTATCCTCCACATTCACGCAACCAAGCATTGCAAACGATAGACATATCTACATACAATCTACATCCTGATCAACTACAGGTTGCAAGAATACTTAGTAGCGGTACTTTGTCGAGTAATCTTTCGGAGCAATTACCAGACCACGACTATAACACCCCAAACCCGGCCTAGAAGTTAGGCCCGAATCTGGCGTGTCACATGGAAGTGTTTTCAAAACCATATTTCTTGTTGTTAAAACTTGTCTGAGAGTTAAAACCTCTTTATTAGAAAAAAACACTTAAGCAAATGTTGTCCATTTGAAAACATAACTACTTTTAAAACCTTATATGTTGTAGAAGCATATTTAAAAATAAAAAATTTACGAGAAAGTGATGTTTAAAAACTGAGTTGCAGAAGCATTTTGAAAACGTTGGGAAACATAGTGTTTTGAAGACAATTATCGTTTTGGAAATTGTATTCCACTTTTAGCAGTTAGAAAACATCATAAATAAATATCACAAATAATAAGTTAAAAATAGAGAGGCCTTATTACAACCCAAATAAAAATATTTAAAAGTAAATAATCAAAACGAAAAGCTTTAGAAGTGTGTGGTCTTCTCCGAGTCCCTCGTAACTCCGAACCATCTAAGGCTGAGGATTACCTGCACAGTTAAAAACGGGGTGAGTTTACGAAAACTCAGTGTGTAATCCCCTCCTAACTAAAACAGTTAATAAAACAGACAAATTCAGAGTTAATCAAGTACAGAGCGTATGTGAGTCAAAGCCCACTACAATATCATTTGGGTCACAACCTATAACAGAATCAATTGGGCCTAGCCCATTTTAGAATCAATTCCGTATGCATAATGTGTGATGCATGCTAACCCAACCCTGTCCAGCCAACTGTCCACTCGTACCAACCATCTATCCATGTGGGGACCAAGTCGACCCACCCAACCAACTATCCAATAATGCAGCCAAGCTGCTAATAATGATATACGTGGCTGAGCCACTAGAATCAGAATACGTGGCGATGCCACTATAACAGTACTTCCTCCAAATCAGAAAAACCTAACTCAATGCAATATGTTATGTATGCAGTGTATCACAATCATTTACAGTTATATAAGCATCACATAATCATCATTTAAACTACAACTAAGGGTATAACGGTCATTTCACCCCTTAAGGGCATCTCGATAATTTCACCCATTGAGGGTATTTCGTAACTTTACCCATAGAGGGTATTTCGGTAACTTTACCTGCAAAAGGTATTTTGGTAGCTTTACCTGTAGAGGGTATTTTGGTAACTTTACCTATAGAGGGTACTTCGGGAATTTCGCAAACTGGGGGTATTTTGGTAATTTCACAAACTAGGTATTTCGATAATTTTTTAAATCAGGGGTATTTTGATAATTTCACAAATCAGGGGTATTTTGGTAACTTTACAAATCAGGGGTATTTTAGTAATTTCACAAATTAGGGTTATTTCGATAATTTTACAATCTGAGGGTATTTCTGTAATTTCACAAATTAGGGGTGTTTCGATAATTTCGCAAATTAGGGGTATTTCAGTAATTTTAAAAACCAAGGGTATTTTAGTAATTTTGTAAACCAAGGGTATTTCAGTAATTTTGTAAACCAAGGGTATTCTAAACAGAGATAACGATGCGAATGGGCCTAGAGCCCATTCTCGTCCCAAATAGACCCACATGCTCTTGTGGCTGATTTAGCCCAAATCTAGCTACAGATACATAACCCAATCAAATATCTACTACACAATCATACAATTTATTCATATGGGCCCACGGGCCCATTGGCCCCACATGACCCCTTTCGGCCCATCTGGCCAAAATAGCCTAAACCCACAAGAACACTCATGACGGCCTCAACTATCGCGTTGAAGCTCTCACACGTGCGCTTGCACGCTCGTGTGGCTACTATCGTCGTGTGACCGGTATTTCGGCATTTGTCGCTCTACAGCTAGAGTAGTGCGAAATACACACCTGATAGGAATCTGGAGTTGATCCGCGCTCCGAACACTCCTATGCCCAAAGGCCAACCACGGTATGCTTACTCTCCTCATAGATCGCTTTATTTAAAGCCAGCTTCTTGCCTACTCTGATGCTAGCTTCCCGATGTGGGATCCCTCCTTCAGCAGAGTTTAATTCCAACACAACCACCTGTCGCCCCAACTTAGGAAAATAAATATCCCTTTTTGCTTGCAATGGGATTCGAACCCTTGCCCTCTCTTATGCTTCATACGCTACATGCCACCACAACACAAGCTCCTTTTGTGTCTTAAAACATGCACAACTAAATATAAGCCTATGGGCCAAAGTCTAAGTTCATTTAAAAAGAAATCAAAATGAAATGTAAGCGCCAAGACTTAAACCTTGGACCCCTTGCTTCCTCTATGGCGTCACTTTATTGTCTCCCATGTGGCGCCATTTGCCACTAGACCACATGTAATATCCTGAAATAGGGGTTGTGCGTTTAGAGCATAACTCAAGTGTTAGTGGGCCTTAAGAGTGGTTTGGATATGTTTTAGGGGTTTTTAAAACTCTCGGATTAAAAGGAAGTACTTTGGAAATTTTTGGAATTTTGGAGTAAAAAAAAAAGGGAAATCTGGGCTAAAGAGCCCTTAAAGAAAATTCAGGGTGTTTATGAACATAAACTGGGGCTTAGTAAAGTGGCTGGGACGCTACTTTAATGGCCTTGGAAGCCTGCGCAGGAGGAGAGGAGTTCGAGTAACGCTGGGCGCATAAGTTTTTATTTTTATTTTTTGCATCTGGAAGGGGAGTAAGGTCAGAGAGGCTTTAAGAGTTGGGGGTTTATGGCATAAGAATCCCCTTGGCAGAGTGGCTCCCATGCGCCACTTAAAGCTTAGGAGTGACGCCATATAGGTCAGGAGTTCAAATCTTGGGCGCGGCATGGATTGTGTTTTATTTTGCGAAATGGTGCTAGATTGAAGGAGGCCTTATATTAAATTGTGGCAGGTTTGTGACATCAATGAACCAGTAGCAAAGCAGTAGGGACGCTAGGGTACTTCAAGAGGGCTCAAGTTCGAGCCTTGTTGCCAGCAGTGAGTGCGTTTTATTCTTTTTGGTCTGGTGTATAAGCAAGGGGAGCTAAGGAATAAGGGTTTAAAAGAATTTTCGACGCGTTTGTTAGCATGAAATGAAAACTGGCCGAGTGGTTGGGACGCTTGCAGCCAGGGGAGCTTCTCGAGGAATCGCGTTCGAGTCCTGGAGGTCGCGCATGATGTGGTTATTTTTGTTTTAGTGTTCAGACCTGGGAGCTGGCGAAGGAAGGTTTAAAAGAATCTCGCGACGAGTTATGGCATGAAAGTCGCATTAGCAGAATGGCAGGAAGCTTGAAGGATTCTCTCCAGGTCTCGGGTTCGAGACCTGGGGGCTGCACCTGGGGATTTTCTTTTTGTGCTAGCGTGAGGGGCTGCATGGCTCATGCACACGTGAGCAATGCTTCATGGGATGCTTGTTATTTTATTTTTTTTATTATTTTGAGTATGGGGAGTTTTATTTATTATTTTGGAAGCATGGGCATTAATCTTTTATTTATTAAAGAATGGGGTAGTAATGGGGGAATGAATAAACAATGTTTATTGGTATTTGATGTTAGGAATTTTCAAATGGATGTGGGAAAAGAGGAGAAGCATGGCCGGCCATTAGTTTAGCAAAGCATGGCCGAATGCTTTGATTTGTTTTGCCTTTCTTTTCCAAATTTCCTTGACCGAAAGTAGGACTCCTTAGGGACTTTCATTTCGATTTTCAGGACAGCAAGGGAGGTGCCAAATCCATCTTTTTGTTCTTCCTTTTCTTTCCAAAATTCTTCTTGTGCCGAAAGTTGGTTTTCTTTTTGTTCCTTGTGTGCCGAATTTCTTTCAACCTCTTCCTTTTGTTCCTCGTTTTTTTTTTCCTTTCAACCTTAAATCCATGCTTATTCTTGTTGAGGCCGAATCTTCAAGGCTAAGTATTTCTACTCTAGTAATCGATTTGAGTTCTTTTCAATAAGAGTGTCGAAATCAAGGATAGGCCTCAATTTCTAGGGTTGGCCGAATGTATATATTGGCATAACTATGTGTTCTTTTGCATGTGCCAATGTGAAGGTGCATTAAGGAAGTTCTCTGGATTTTGAACATCAAGGTAAGCAAGAATGTAGTTTTGGCCAAGGGCCATGTTTTTAGTATTCTTGTGTTGGCCGATCCTAATAAGTTGTTAGTAGGGACTTCAATATCTTCGGGAGCAAGTAAGTATTCAGGTTTTGGATAAGCAAGGTAAGGAAGTATGACTTTCGGCCATAGGCTATATTTTGGGTTTTGTTGATAATCGAATGTTGACCTTGGCTTTAGGGATGGCCGAATATGTATAAGGCCATAGTGATGTGCTCTTTTGTGTGTAGCTAGTGTTGAGGAGCATCAAAGGAGTCTTTCGGGAGTTGAAGTGCTCAAGGGACTTTGTCGAGCAAGGTAAATAGTAAGTATAACATTCGGCCAAGGGCCATTGTTCATAGATTTGTGTATTAGCCGATTTTAACAATGTTTTAATAGGAATTTCGATAACTTTGGGAGCTAATCGACAGGAACAAGTGGTGTTTCGGGATCGAAATAAGCTAGGTAAATGATTCATGGTATTCGGCCTAAGGCCACACATTTTGGTATTTAAGTGGCTAACTGATTTCTAACCTTGGTTTTAAAGGCAAATTTACAGCAGTAGGACAAGTTCGGGATTTTAGAATTTGTTAGATTCGATAGATCAGGATCTCGCTATAGTCAGGTGCGTAGTTATCGCACTATTCTTTTACTTGTTATATGTGTTGTATGTATTAATTTATGTAAAGGTATATGTTGTGCATGTTAGCCGAAATTAGGGTTAAGATGATGGATACCCAAGGTAGGTGATCGCATAATCAGGTTAGTGGTTATGGTACTAATCTTTCAGTGATTTGCGGTAATGAATGATTATTGATGAATGTATAAAAATGTGATGACATGTGATGTATAATTGTTTTGAGTAATATATTACCATGATACATATATATATACATGGGACTTGGGATGTGACTATTGGAGGAAAGGATGTACGTTATGTGTGTGGTCTAATGCTAACCTCGTGCTACATTAGCACTTGATGTTAACTATGTGCTTCATCAAGAGAGGTGTTGGCTTGGTGCCCATCTCGCGATCGATAAATGTGTGCATCACCGTGGACTGATTGATATGTGGGATCCCTATGGGATCGGTGGCTTGGCTACGGCCTTGAGCAGTAAGTCTGCCAAGGCAGATATGTGGATCACTATGTGGGTTGGGCTTCATAATTGCATATTCATAATTGCATATTCATAATTGCATATCCATGTTCGCATATTCATGTTCATGGACTGTGTGGATATGGGTTAAGCTCATATGTGGAGACATGTGTATTAACTATGCACTGAGTCTTGGTGACTCACCCAAATTTTTCTAAACCTTTCAGGTGATCGTGATTTTGGACCGGGTCGGAGTGGATACAAAGGTGGCCATGCGGAAGCGGATTCTCATGAAAAAGGATATTTTGATTAATTAAGTACCTACATTTTCATTATTCTGAATAAGTGTTTAATGTAAAAAGGCCCATTAAAGTATTTAAGTACTTTTATTAAGCATCTTTATTATTATGCTCTATTATGGATGGACAATTTAAATGTTGATTGCAAATGGTTTTATTTTCTCAAGTAAAGCTTGAATCCGATATTTTTATAACAGACTTCAATTTTTACTTAGAATATTTCAAGTCACGAAAATGTTTTGTTAAAGGAAACAAATTTTCCACAGTTTTTACTATTAAGTAAGAATATTTCTGAAAGTGTTCCGCAGTGGCATTCCAAATTCGGTTGGCGTGAATGGGCCGGGTTTGGGGTGTTACACCACAACTCCTTTTGTGTCATTTTTCTCCACATTTTATTCTTAAAGCCTACTTACTAACTCCCAGGGTTTTATTCACCTAAAACCAAAATTTTTTCCTAAAACCCAGGTTTGAACCCGGGACTTCATAGAAGCCCCCTAACCTTCCAAAATCACTCACCAAATAGGTCCAACTTGCATTAGTGCCACTCTCTTATTCTTAAAAATTTTAAACGCTCCCATGCCCATGGCCCTATAGGCCCAATTCTTCTAGGCCCAAATTCAGGGTGTTACAACGACCTTTCCTTTCCCCATGGTATACAGTCTCAATGATGTCTATGAACTCCTGTTTGTCCTTGAGAGCTTACTTAATCTTGTTATTATTAGTGCCAAGATCAATCATAATATGCTTGTTTTTGAAAAAAAAAAAAATCATTGTTGATGGATTGACAAATTGAGCAACACAATCAAGATACTCAAGGCGTTTCCTCCTTCAAATTTCCTCCCTTCTATCTGAACTAGGTGGTGTATATCCCTATTTTTTAGTTGATAAAATTTCAAATGAGAAACCACAATTTATTTAATACATACAATCTATCCATCCGATGACAAATTGGTTAACCCTAGATATCAAATATGAGACATACAAATTCTTTCGCTCTAAACTGTTGCTTCATTGATTCCATTAATTGGAAAAGAAAGCCACCAAAATCATACAATAAAGAAACATAAGATGTAACATCCTAAAAATTTAGAATTGATATGTTGCATAATTTTGGTGCTTAGCTAGTGAAATGATTCAATTTATGTGTTTTAATAGTCTCGAGAAGGCTCGGAGTTTATTTGGATTTTGGAATAAATTTTGGTAAATAGTACTTTATTGAAGTGGATCAAGTAACCTTGATGTTTAAGGTAATTAATTGGCAAAAGTTAGCCTAAATGAGCAATTAGTAAAGAGGTTATGGCATCAAGTGAAGGCATTGAGGGAAGAGGTTCGAATCTCTTGTTATGCATGTGGAATTTTATTTTATTTTTCCATGTTTATAGTGTCGATCAAGCAAGCATTTATGGTAGCTTAGACTTTATTTTTGGCAAGGTGGCTAATGGATTAAGGCAAGAATTGAACACAGGGAAAAGAATCAATGGGATAAGGCATGTAGGGGGAACACAAGGCACTTTACAAGGAGGATGTTTTGGAAGGTTTGGAATGGCCAAACTTTGACCTTGGTGTCCATGTATTTGGACGGTTTTAGGGGCTAGGTGGGTGGCCAAAATTTTGAAGGCTTTGGTAAGGATGTGGTAGCTAGTTGGTCATTTTCATTTGGTCATTTTATGTTTGTCTCCAAAAGCTTTTCTCTTCATCTTTCTCTCCCTAGCCGAATGCACATTGAGCATTGGTGAGCATCTTTTGTTTTTCTTCGCCTCAAACCTTTCTCTTTGTTCATCTTTCATTCTTGAAATGAACCAAAATCGAAACACCTAATTGTCCTATACCTTTACTTCATCTCTTTTTTCTTACAAAACTCATCCAACATTTTCTCCCTTCTCTTTTCCTCTATGGCCGAATGTTGCTAACACCATCTCCTTCAATTTTTCTTAATAGCCGAATCTTCCTCTTCACATATATTTTTCTTATCAATCATTCTTTCTACTCTCGTTTTGATCAATCGGTAAGAACCCTCTTCAATTCTTTATTTTCTTCCTTTTCTTATGCTAAATCTATATATTGGTTTGGGAGGGTCTTTTGACCAAAAATATCATCATTTATCTCTCTCTTAGACAAATCTTTTTCGTCTTTATAGTGAAATAGAGAAAGGCCGACACTCGGAGTGTTGGTAATCATCGTGAATTGCTAGGATTCGGTCCAAAGTGTAAGGGACGCTATCGCTTGATTTTCATCCTTTGAACGTAAGGATTTCGTGGTAAGCCGATTTTGCCCTTAAAACCAATCGTCTTAATTTCCGAAAAATTAGTTGGACTAATATTCTTTTGTTAATGGAGGCAAACAAGCTAGGGTCAAAAAGGGTGGTGAATAGTGTTTGGAAAAGGGGCGAATTCGCTATTCCCTCTAGTTTCAAGCGAAGGCTGTTTCGGCAATCCGAGATTTTCTGCCGAGTTGTGGACCCTTATCCGGTGAAAATCAGTTATTCGAGGTTGTTCGTAGTCGAGAGGCACCGACGATCCCAGATTTTCCACCGGGTTGTGAACCGTCAACTGGGGAGAACCGACAAATAGTAGTTGGTCGAGTTTCCGAGGGTAAAAATCTAGACCGCTTACTTTAGCATAGATTTATTTTAAGTGTTAGTGTTCTAATATAGTGTTATAACGTATTTAGGTATCGACGATCAGGAAAGTGTAGTCCTCACCGTAATCAGGTGTGTAATCTCACATTGTATCTCATGGGTTAGATGACTATACTGTAGTAAATATTGGATTAAAAATCGCAAAGTTGGTGAAATCAGAAAATATGGTATAATTAACACTTTAGTGTTAAGATCGTGAAATCGGTATTTAGAATGTGGTAAATTACGAAATTGCCCTTAAAAGGGCTAAAATGATAAAATGTGATATTTTGGGCCATATGTGATATTTTGGGCCATATGTGATAAATGGGCCATATGTGTTATTTGATAAATTGGCCAAGTGTGATATGAGATGAAATGGGCCAAATTGTGAAATAGGCCAAAATGTGATATAGGCCAGATTGCAAAATTTTTTATAATGGGCCTTATGTTGGAATAATTATATTAATGAATTAGTATGCATGTTGTATACATGATTTCATGGGTTGGGATATTTGACGAAGAGAAGTTCTGGTAGCTTTGCTACAAAATTTTGGTGGCTTGTCCACAAATTGATATATGGCTTAACGCCTAGTTTGATATATGGCTTAATGCCCAGTTTGATATATGGCTTAATGCCCAGTTTAATATATGGCTTAATGCCCAGTTTGGTGTGTTGGCGGGGTGGGTGACTAAAGCTCTCCACAGGTGTACTGGTTGGTACGGGTGGTGTGTAGCGGATGAAAATTTAGGTTTGGTTTGGGAATTGCATGTCACTTTCATTCTATACATGATAAATTGTTATACTTGAAATGGGCTCAGGCCCAATTAAATGCTTAGATGGTTTTGGCCCAGTGGACTATGGTAAGTGAATTACACACTGAGTTCTAAAGTAACTCACCCTATTTCCTTTACCCTTCTCAGGTAATGATCAGTAATGGAGACTTGGGCGGATGACTCGGTGGAGGCCAAACTACGAGTAATGGTTTATTTAAACTTTGAATTTCTTTTAAGTACTTTTATTTAATTACTATTTAAGTTGTGATGTAATAAGGCCTCTGGTTAAATTTTATGGATGTTTTACTTGTGGATGGATTTTATATCATGATTTAGAAACTTAAGCGAGATTATTTTATTAAATTTTTTCCTCAAATTTAAGTGCAATAAGGGTTTTATTCTTAAATACTATTAACTCGTAAATTTTCTTCAAAAGAAAGAAATTCTTTTAAAAATCTTGTTTTCAAAATTTCTTTTGAACTCTTTTAAATTTCTCAGAATATCAAGTCGGTTATTTTTTTTCTAAGTTTCAATTTATAATCTTTTACATCTTAAATCATGGATTTTAAATCAACCTCGTTTTTTTTATAAACTCCATTCCAAAATATTTTTAAGGATCTCTTTTCTTTAAATCATTAAAAGATTAGATGTATGTTCAATTTGTGTGACATGTCAAATCTGGTCTTAACGCATAGACCGGGGTTGGGGTGTTACATTTTATGGTATCAGAGCCCGGTTCAAAACTCGGCTGTGGTTTGGGTTCAACAATGATTTTCGTTTAAAACTATTTTGAATTTATAGAATACATGTTTTTAAAGGTAGTATGGCACCACGAGTATCCGGTACCAAGTCAAGTAAGGGTATGCAAATTTAATTATTATTATGACATGACTATATGAATACTCTAGAACTTTTAGTTTTAGGTGTTGCAACTATAAAGATTGAGACTATAGGATGCGTTTACGAAAACAACTCTACTTCAACACTGAAATAGTATATTAATTCATAAAACTTGTAATCAGATTAAACTGAAATAGTCAAAATGAGCGTTAGAGGACGTGGACGTGGTAGGCGTGGCCGTGGTAGAGGCCAAGGTGCTAGGGCTGCGTCTGAAGTGTCGGGACATATACCAGAAATGGACGCACCTGCATCACCCGGGACTAAGACTGGATCACATGATCATACAAAGGAGGAAATTGCCTTGACCCAAGCAATGTTGCGAGTTTTGGAAAGGGTTGCTGGAGCTAGAATTGGGCTAGCAGCTCGTGGATCAATTTCGGAATGACTTAGATCGAGTGGTGCCGAGGTTTTTAGGGGTATCTCTAGAGTAGCCCCAAATGTTGCGGAATATTGGCTCGAGGCTGTAGAGCGGATTATGGATGACCTGGAGTGTTCTGCCGAACAAAAACTAAGAAGAGCTGTCCTTTTTAAGGGACGAGGCGTATCAATGGTGGCTTACTGTTCGAGAAGGCACCTAGCCTGAACGTGTTACATGGGATTTCTTCAAAGCTGCTTTTCAAGGAAAGTATGTCGGGGCAAGTTATGTGGATGCCCGGAGGAAGGAATTCTTAAATCTAGTTCAAGGAAATAAGACGGTGGCAGCTTACGAGGCATAATTTCTATGCTTGAGCTATTACGCTCGAACAATAGTGCCAACTGATCATGAGCGTTGTGTATGCTTTGAGGATGGGCTGAATGATGAGTTGCAGGTTCTGATAGCCCCGCAACAAGAAAGGATTTTTGCCACGCTTGTAGAGAAAGCCAAGATAGCCGAAGAGGCTAAGAACTCAGAACGTCAGAACCGGGAAAGAGTCAGAGGCAAGAGGGACTTTAAGTACTCGAGCTCTGCTAAAAGGTTCTAAAAGAGGCCTCTGAATGATGAGCCAGCTCAAGCTAGAGCACCTATGGCTACTAACCAGATCCAACAATATGCTGACTGTGGAAGAAGACACCCCAAGGAATGCTGGAAGAGAACCGGTGGTTGTTTTAAATGTGGTTCTAAGGACCACCAATTTAAGAATTGCCCTCGACGGACTGCTCCGACTCAAGAATCTCGTAACCCTGATGCACAGCCAACTAGAGGCGCTCAGCAGCCACCAAGGGGTCGTGGACCAGGTCATGGTGGTAATGGCGCTAGACGAGGTCAAGGTGCACCGGGTCGAGGTAATGGCTTCAGAGGTAACGCAGAGGCAAGACAACCGGGGTTAATCTATGCGGTCAGGTGTCGGGAGGATGGTGATGCACCTGATGTGATAACTAGTACGTTCTTCATCTTTGAGGTACCTGTTACAGCTTTGATAGATATTGGGTCTACCCACTCGTATGTTGCAAGTGCTATATCAGGAAATCTGAATATTAGATCTGAGATTACCGATAGAGAGATGACGGTAATTAGTCCTTTAGGACAGTCTGTGATCGTGAATAAATTGTACAGAAACGTGCCTTTAGAAATTCAAAGAGAAATATTTTTGGCGGATTTGATGGAACTGCCTTTCGGCGAGTTCGATCTTATTTTGGACATGGATTGGTTGGTAAAGCACCAGGCACACTTAGATTGTGCTGCAAAGCGGATGTCGATCAGGACTTTGGAAGATAAGGAAGTAGTAATGATAGGCGAACGAAGGAACTATTTGGCAAATGTGGTATTTGCTTTAAAGGTAGAAAAGTTGGTGCGAATGGAGCGTTCCTAGCCTTCATTAGTGCTTTGGATGCCAAGGAATTATCGGTGGAAGGTGTGAGAACGGTGAAAGAATTTCCAGATGTCTTTCCCGAGGAACTTCTGAGTCTACCCCTAGATCGAGAAGTAGAATTTGGCATTAAGCTTTTGCCCGGAACGGCTCAGGTGTCCATTGCTCCTTATAGAATGGCGCCGAAGGAGTTAGCGGAGCTTAAAGCTCAAATTCAAGAATTGTTGGATCGGGGATTTATTCGACTGAACGTGTCTCCGTGGGGAGAACCGATTTTGTTCATCAAGAAGAAGGATGGGTCGATGCGTATGTGCATTGATTATAGGCAGTTGAATAAATTGACGATCAAGAATAGGTATCCATTGCCAAGAATCAACGACCTGTTTGATCAATTGAGAGGAGCTTCAGTTTTCTCCAAGATTGATTTGAGATCGGGTTATCATCAACTCAAGGTTAAGGAGGCAGATATTCATAAGATGACATTCCGAACTCATTATGGACATTATAAGTTTTTGGTGACGCCGTTTGGTTCAACCAATGCACCAGCTGCATTTATGAACATGATAAACCGAGTCTTTCAACCCTACCTAGACCGATTCGTGGTGGTGTTCATAGACGATATCTTGGTATATTCTAGGAATGAAGAAGAACATGACTCACATTTGCGCATAGTACTGCAAATACTGTGAGAAAAGCAAGTTTATGCCAAATTCAGTAAGTGTGAATTATGGCTGAAGGAAGTGACCTTCTTGGGACATGTTGTGTCAGCCGGAGGAATCAGAGTTGATCCTCGGAAGGTAAAGGCTGTGTTGGATTGGAAACCACCAAAGTCAGTGGCTGAGATTCGGAGTTTCTTAGGTTTGGCTGGCTATTATAGACGCTTTATTGAGGGGTTTTCGTTGATTGCTGCACCCCTAACTAAGCTATTGCGAAAGGGAGTACCATTTGTGTGGACAGATAAACAACAAGAGAGTTTCGTGAAATTGGAGAAGATTTTGATGGAAGCACCAATACTGATTCAACCTGAGGCTGGAAAAGAGTTTATTGTTTACTGTGATGCGTCACACACGGGTTTAGGATGTGTGTTGATGCAAGATGGAAATGTGGTGGCTTATGCATCCCGTCAGTTAAGGCCGCACGAAGTCAACTATCCTACTCATGACTTGGAGTTGGCTACTGTGGTTTTTGCTTTAAAAATTTAGAGGCATTATCTTTATGGTGAGAAGTCGATCATTTATACGGATCATAAGAGTCTTAAGTACCTCCTTACCTAAAAGGAGTTGAACTTAAGACAATGGAGGTGGGTGGAGCTATTAAAGGATTATGACTTCTCAATCGAGTATCATCCTGGAAAGGCTAACGTGATGGCAGACGAGTTGAGTCGTAAGGTAATATCGGAGTTAAGAGTAATGTTTGCTCATCTTAGTTTGTGTGAGGATGGCAGTCTACTAGCAGAACTTCAAGTGAAGCCTTTGTGGTTAGAACAGATCAAGGAGAAGTAGATATCAGATGAAAAGTTGGGTCCCTTAATTCAACAAGTTGAAAGTGGTGTAATAGGGGATTTTGGAATGAATAAGGATGGAGTGCTATGTTTTCGCAGAAGAGTGTGTATGCCCATGGATTTGGATTTGAGACAAGTGATTCTGCATGAGGCGCATAGTAGCCCTTATGCTATGCACCCCAGAGGAAGCAAGATGTATCGAGACCTCCGTGAACAGTATTGGTGGCCAAGGTTAAAGCGGGAGGTTACTGATTTCGTGGGTAAGTGTTTGACTTGTCAACAAGTGAAGGCGGAACATCAATTACCATCGGGATTGTTGCAACCGATAAAGATTCCATTATGGAAATGGGAGCGGATAACGATGGACTTTGTTAGTGGGTTACCCTTAACACCTACTAAGAAAGATTCCATCTGGGTGATAGTGGATCGATTGACGAAGACTGCTCATTTTCTACCAGTTTGTATGGATTACTCACTACAGAAATTGGCTAAGTTGTATGCATCGGAGATCGTGAGGTTGCATGGGGTACCAGTGTCTATTATATCGGACAAGGACCCTAGATTTACATCGCGGTTTTGGAAAGCTTTGCATGAGGCCTTGGGAACAAAGTTAAATTTCAGTACGGCTTTCCATCCTCAGTCAGATGGTCAGTCAGAAAGAGTAATTCAGATTTTGGAAGACATGTTAAGGGGTTGTGTGATTGACTTAAGAGGTAGTTGGGAAGATTTTCTACCGTTGGTAGAGTTTTTGTATAATAACAGTTACCAATCTAGTATCTAAATGGCACCCTATGAAGCATTATATGGTCGTAGGTGTCGTACCCCTACTTGTTGGACTGAATTGGGGGAACGGCAATTATTGGGTCCTGAATTGATATCTGAGACGGAAGAAAAAGTAAAGGCGATTCGAGCACGGTTAAAGGAAGCTTCGGATAGACAAAAGTCGTATGCGGATCTGAAGCGTAAGGATATTGAGTTTGCAGTGAGAGATCAGGTCTTTCTGAAAGTCTCACCTTGGAAAAAGATCTTCAGATTTGGAAGGAAGGGCAAGTTGAGCCCTGGGTTCATTGGACCGTACCGTGTGTTGAAGCGTGTAGGACTAGTGGCTTATCAGCTTGAATTACCTCCGGAGTTAAGTCAGATTCATAATGGTTTCCATGTTTCTATGTTGAGGCATTATCGATCGGATCCGACTCACATAGTACCGGTAGAAGAAGTGGAGATAAGACCGGACTTGTCTTTCGAGGAGGAACCAGTGAAAATCTTAGATCGTGATGTTAAGGTGCTAAGAAAGAAGTCTGTGCCGTTGGTTAAGGTTCTATGGCATATCACGGAGCGAAGGAAGCTACGTGGGAACCTGAGGACACAATTCGGCAACAATACTCTCACCTCTTTTAACTAGGTAAATTTCGAGGATGAAATTTTCTTTAAGAGGGGTAGAATCGTAACATCCTAAAAATTTAGAATTGATATGTTGCATAATTTTGGTGCTTAGCTAGTGAAATGATTCAATATGTGTGTTTTAATAGTCTCAAGAAGGTTCGGGATTTATTTGGATTTTGGAATAAATTTTGGTAAATAGTACTTTATTGAAGTGGATCAAGTAACCTTGATGTTTAAGGTAATTAATTGGCAAAAGCTAGCGTAAACGAGCGATTAGTAAAGAGGTTATGGCATCAAGTGAAAGCATTAAGGAAAGAGGTTCAAATCTCTTGTTATGCATGTGGAATTTTATTTTTTTTCTTTCCATCTTTATAGTGTCGGTCAAGCAAGCATTTATGGTAGCTTAGACTTTATTTTTATGGCAAGGTGGCTAATGGATTAAGGCAAGAATTGAACATAGGGAAAGGAATCAATGGGATAAGGCATGTAGGGGGGACATAAGGCACTTTACAAGGAGGATGTTTTGGAAGGTTTGGAATGGCCAAACTTTGACCTTGGTGTCCATGTATTTGGACGATTTTAGGGGCTAGGGGGTGGCCAAAATTTTGAAGGCTTTGGTAAGGATGTGGCAGCTAGTTAGTCATTCTCATTTGGTCATTTTGTGTTTCTCTCCAAAAGCTTTTCTCTTCATCTTTCTCTCCCTAGCCGAATGCACATTGAGCATTAGTGAGCATCTTTTGTTTTTCTTCTTTTGGTCATTCCATTTTGACCATTTGATCTGAATTTTACTTTTTTTTTCTCAAACCATTTCTCTAGTGCCGAAAACACCAAAACTTGGAAGGCCATTTTCTTTTTCTTTTCTTTCTCCATAGCCGAATGCTCTCTAGCCTCAAACCTCTCTCTTTGTTCATCTTTCATTCTTGAAATGAACCAAAATCGAAACACCTAATTGTCCCATACCTTTACTTCATCTCTTTCTTCTTACAAAACTCATCCAACATTTTCTCCCTTCTCTTTTCCTCCATGACCGAATGTTGCTAACATCATCTCCTTCAGTTTTTCTTCATAGCCGAATCTTCCACTTCACATATATTTTTGTTATCAATCATTCTTTCTACTTTCGTTTTGATCAATCGGTAAGAACCCTCTTCAATTCATTATTTTCTTCCTTTTCTTATGCCGAATCTACATATTGGTTTGGGAGGGTCTTTTGACCAAAAATATCATCATTTATCTCTCTCTTAGGCAAATCTTTTTCGTCTTTATAGTGAAATAGAGAAAGGCCGACACTCGGAGTGTTTGTAATCATTGTGAATCGCTAGGATTCGGTCCAAAATGTAAGGGACGCTATTGCTTGATTTTCATCCTTTGAACGTAAGGATTTCGTGGTAAGCCAATTTCGCCCATAAAACCAATCGTCTTAATTTTCAAAAAATTAGTTGGACTAATATTCTTTTGTTAATGGAGGCAAACAAGATAGGGTCAAAAAGGGTGGTGAATAGTGTTCGGAAGAGGGGCGGATTTGCTATTCCCTCTAGTTTCAAGCGAAGGGCTGTTTCGGCAATCCGAGATTTTCCACTGGGTTGTGGACCCTCATCCGGTGAAAACCAGTTATTCGAGGTTGTTCATAGTCGAAAGGCACCGATGATCTGGGATTTTCCACCGGGTTGTGAACCGTCAACCGGAGAGAACCGACAAATAGTAGTTGTTCAAATTTCTGAGGGTAAAAATCTAGACCGCTTACTTTAGCATAGATTTATTTTAAGTGTTAGTGTTCTAATTGAGCGTTATAATATATTTAGGTATCGACGATCAGGAAAGTGTAATCCTCACCGTAATCAGGTGTGTAATCTCACACTGTATCTCATGGGTTAGATGACTATACCGTAGTAAATATTGGATTAAAAATCGCAAAGTTGGTGAAATCGAAAAATATGGTATAATTAACACTTTAGTGTTAAGATTGTGAAATCGGTATTAAGAATATGGTAAATTACAAAATTGCCCTTAAAGGGGCTAAAACGATAAAATGTGATATTTTGGGCCATATGTGATAAATGGGTTAATGCCCAGTTTGATATATGGCTCAATGCCCAGTTTGATATATGGCTTAATGCCCAGTTTGATATATGGCTTAATGCCCAGTTTAATATATGGCTTAATGCCTAGTTTGGTGTGTTGGCGGGGTGGGTGACTAAATCTCCCCACAGGTGTGCTGGTTGGTACGGGTGGTGTGTAGTGGATGAAAATTTAGGTTTGGTTTGGGAATTGCATACCACTTGCATTCTATACATGATAAATTGTTATACTTGAAATAGGCTCAGGCCCAACTAAATGCTTAGATGGTTTTGGCCCAGTGGACTATGGTAAGTGAATTACACACTGAGTTCTAAAGTAACTCACCCTGTTTCCTTTACCCTTCTGAGGTAATGATCGGTAATGGAGACTTGGGCCGGGGATGATTCAGTGGAGGCCAAACTACGAATAATGGTTTATTTATTACTTTTATTTAATTACTATTTAAGTTGTGATGTAATAAGGCCTCTGGTTAAATTTTATGGATGTTTTACTAGTGGATGGATTTTATATCATGATTTAGAAACTTAAGCGGGATTATTTTATTAAATGTTTTCCTCAAATTTAAGTGCAATAAGGGTTTTATTCTTAAATATTATTAACTCGTAAATTTTCTTCAAAAGAAAGAAATTCTTTTAAAAATCTTGTTTTCATAATTTCTTTTGAACTCTTTTAAATTTCTTGGAATATCAAGTCGGTTATTTTTTTCTAAGTTTCAATTTATAAACTTTTACATATTAAATCATAGATTTTAAATCAACCTCATTTTTTTTATAAACTCCATTCCAAAATATTTTTAAGGATCTGTTTTCTTTATATATTTAAAAGATTAGATGTATGTTTGATTTGTGTGACATATCAAATCTGGTCTTAACGCATAGACCGGGTTTGGGGTGTTACATAAGACCCTTAAGAAAATGCATTTGAAACAAACTAAAACCTGATACTAAACGCCTTCCAAAAAGATACATTGATACTAAAAGCAAAGCCTAGTACCTTGGCATCATTAAACAGAAGCAACTCATTACACAAGGAATACAACAATTAAAGTGTTATTAAGCTTTAAAAGCACAATCCACGGAATTGTAAGAGAATTTTTTATATGAAACATTCTACAAAGTCGATAATATTAAAGGTGGCAACAATTAACAAAAGATCATCACTTTACATTAAAAAACCTCATTCTTTGAGGTTGAAGATATTAACTTATTAAGAGTTGTATTACCATCAGAATTATTTGTATTTCTAACCCCTCCTTAAATGAAAGGAATATGTTTCAGTTACTAAAATCATAGATTTTTTAAGAAGTCTAAAGTCACACTGGTACAAGACTAAATCATTTTTTTCCATATTTTCGTAATAGAATACATGAAAGATACTACAGTCACTCTAAACCTCACCTCCATAGATTTGTCCATGTCATCACTTGTACCAATATCATTCTGTGAGAAGCTTCTTTGGTAACTGGGAGATCATTCTTGTGAACCTGAATCATCAAGTATATCTGACCTTCTGGTCAATAATATTTTACCAGGAATACTGCGACCCTTAAGTAACCTTAAAAGAGGCATAAAAGAAAATTATTGTTTGTTGATGAAGCAATAAATATGGAGTAAACAAGTGCATGAAGCAAATAATTTATGAACATGTAATCCTAGCTTTTGCTTTTACACTTATGATAATAAAAACCACCATAAATTTCCAAATCCACATAGGCAAGGTAATAAAGGTTATATAACACGACAAGGGAACTTTACTGCAGAGGAAATTTTTTCAATTTGACTTCTTAACAGTGAAAGAGAGATTTTCATAAAGAAAAACAACATTGCAACCCATGTTAGCAATAATCTTCAGCCAATTTGCATTAAGAAAAACAACTCCACAACCCATGTTAGGATTTCAGCTAATTTACGTTAAGAAATCCAAGCTCAGCAATATTATCATTCATAAGCATGGGCAAACAAATTATCAGGAAAACCAAGCTAAAAGACAATGAGTTACCCTTTTTGAACCCCTGTGATGCCTATGATTCCCCAACAACAATGCCATGACCAAATTACAACATAAAAAAAAATATAAGACTTTTTAGGGAAAAATAGATAAATACTATGATCTAAGCACAAAGATGAAAGGATCATCTTCCAAAAGAAAGAGAAACCAGGATATGCCATTAAGTAAAACTTGTGTGATCTGGCTTTAATTCCCAAAGGCGCTTTCAATCTAAGTGCAAACCGCAACTAATTAAACCCAATAAACCTAATTGAAAATTTTTGCGAAATCAAAATTTCCCCCTAAAGAGGAAAAATTCTTCTATAGGAATTTAGAATCAAAACTGAAATTCGAAAGCTTTTAAGGTATTTCTCTAAATCCAATGAAAAAGAACAATCCAAAATCAATAGTGAGAAACTAGAAAGAAAATAGAGGAAAAAAAGTAATGGGAAATTGGAACGATTAGAAAGAGGTACCCTTGGACATTCTTGAGGGTTTGATTAAACCTGGAATCAAGGCTTTCTTTGTTACGTTGATCTTCTTCGCCATGGCTATTGCTGTTGTTCTTTCAAACTCCTCTTCTTGCTCACTCCAAACGTTTTACACAGGTATATTGGGAGAATGGTGAGGATAAAGAGAAAGTAAGAAGAGGAAGTTTAAATAAAATAGAGAAATTTCATACTCGTACGATAATCTTTGAAATTTGTTGAAAAAAATATCATATGAGAGTTGAGAGTTTGAAGAGGATGTGAGATGGGTAGAAAAGGAAAGAAAATTTATTTTGTATATTACTGGAAGGGTTGAATAGCCATTCATTAGAGATGGCATTGAATTGCTATTCAGCAGTTTTAAGGAATCATGCTGTAATGGCTATCCAATGGAATAGGTTTTACAACCGACCAAACCCCTGAATAGTTTTATTGTGTTGAATAAGGGAGGAATGGCTAAGTCATTCATACGGGCCTCATAACAAGGATTATATCCGTACCTCCCATAGGGGTTGTAATCATCCTGGCTAAGGATTGAAGAACTATCCACATCAGACACAAACAGACCTTCAAGCCACATATAGTCAATAGTAAACATGTCTCCCAATCAATCATTAACAAGAGAAAGTTGAGAAAATCATTAAAACAAAAATATAAAGTTGTGTCTATAAATCTTAGCTTTACTAATTATCTCTACGTAAAGGTACGCAACTAAAAATTGCTCGATCTTGCACTGTCTCCCTGACAATAGTGCAGATAATTTTGAACACCAACACGCGTGTGGGTTAAAATGAACAATTTTGGAAAACTATTTTGAAACGAAGGCTTTTACTGCAAGTAGACAATGTCGATTTTAATATTTATAGTTCCGATAGAACACGAAGTATTCCAAGAGGTCGAACCCAAAGGAGATGACAATTGAGTAATAAATAGCATGCACTGTAGAGTCTGAGAGGCTACTCTAGGGACAATTTTATAGTACGACAAATCATAACAAGAAAATGTTTCAAGGAAATTAAATACTCTAGGGTACCAAACTATGAAATTAATCAATAAATGAATAACGGCGGTCGATTGACTTTGACGTGGTTTGTCGAATAATATATTAAATTACTAAAGTGGCTCAATTTTATCTCTCGATCTCAATTTCACCAAATTAGACAAATTAGGTCAGTTTATATCTCAATCTTACCGGGTAATATGGGACTAACAAATTGGTGCACAATAAGATTACCTCTTGGTCTCACTTGTCTAGATGTTCCTTTAGGGACATGATTGCGTGCGCACATGCACATAAAAATGATTTTATAAAGCAAGTTTATAGTTCAATTTTACTATAAGTGTATATGACAACTGTAATATTTATAGTTTCAATGGAAAATGAAGTATTCCAATGGGTCGAACCCAAAAGAGATGGCAATCGAGTGATAAATAGCATACAGTATAGAGTCTAAGTGATTACTAGTATGATTTTATAGTACGATTTTATAGTACGACAAATCATAACAAGAAACTTTTGAAAGAAAATTAAATATTCTAATCTAAGGACCAAATTATAAAGTGTACAAAACCATGAGAATAACCAATAAATGACTAATGGTGGTCGGTTGATTTCGATGTGGTTTAGTGCCCTTCGAATGGGGGACTTAAATCACTTAAATTTCTAAATGGCTCAATTTTATCTCTTGATCTCAATTTGACCAACTTAGACAAATTAATCTAGTTTATCTCTCAATCTTACAAATTAATCAAGGACTAATGAATTGGTTCACAAAAAGATTACCTCCCCGTCTCACTTGTCTAGATATTCCCTTATGGGTGTAAATTCCTAAGTTTTTAGGTCTACTTGATTTAATCCCTTGTCCAAAAAATCAACTTACCCATATCCCCATCAACTAACCCCCCATTGAGGTTTAGCTACTTAGCTACTCATCATGAAAATAAAGCTAATGGACATGAAAATGAAAAGTAAAGAAGTCATTAAAGTAAAGCTTGAGAAAAATGTAGAAGTTTGGATTTTTATGCAAGAAAACTAAAAGAGCATGAATCTAAAGGCATTCAACAAGAAAATCTAAAGCAATAAACATAAAAGGAACAAACTTTAGCCGATTTCAAGTAAAAGAAATTGAACACATTAAGCTAAAATTAGAAATATCTTACAAACAAGGTAAAGGGACTGAAAGTGCAAATAAACCTAAGCTACAGTGATAACTACTTAATTAACACTAAGAACAAGAAAGAACTGCAGAAAAATAAAGTCTAACACCACGAAAAGAGAAGAGAGAATAAAAACCATAGAAAAGTTGCAGAAAACTAAGAAAAAAAACCTAGAGAAACTAAAGCTAAAAACTAAACTAATATGTCTTCTCTCTCCAAAGCCAAAATTGGTTTTTTCGTACCAAGAAGAGGATATTGTGATACCTCAGTCAATTTCGAACTTGGGGTTTCTTCTTGGAGGGTGGATATCGCGATACCACTGAAGGGTGGTCTCCAATCTTCAAGTCTATTGGAGGTATCACGATTTTAAGTTTGGATATTGCGATACCCTTTCCTTTGGTGTTTTCGTTCGTTTTCAACCTCTAACACAGCACTACACCACTCAACCACACATTAGGGCACCCATGGCCCTATTGGCCAAATTGGGCCACAAAATGAGTAAAAATGAGACATTTACACTTCTCAATTTAAAATCTAAAAATTAGAAGAAAAAAAAACTATGAAAAAGACGCTATTTTGCTTGAGAATAAGCTCCTTAAGTATATCAGGAAAGCCTAACTTTTCATATCAAATTATGGCAGATCAAAAAATAGGCATGAATTATCATGCTATCAATATCTCAGCATCAATGATAATGATTTTATCATTTAATCAATTTTTAACAGAATCAGTGGCATGTCTTAAAAATGCATTCATATTTATCATTTGAATGAACATGATTTATCATGCTTTCAATATCAATATCAAATTAGAGGCATGTTTTAGCATTACAATACATACGAAACATTATTGAATTATAAAATAACATTACACACACTTTCACAGTACAGATTTCTTAGTTCGAGGCACTTACTTGTAGCAAATCATTAATAAAGGATTTATTATTCTCCTTGAATACTTTATGTATTCATTTAATCATAAGTTTGGTAGAGATGTAAATATTTATTTTTTAAACATATATATAATATTTATAGATCACAACATTCACAATTTTAATTAATTAAAACTCACACCTTGAATGGAAGTCCCATGATACAAAGTCTACTCTTTTAGAATCCTACGCTTTAGATTTGTCTAGATCTCGCCTCGATCTAATTATAGCATAAAGGTACCAACACCAATTAAAAATGTTAGTTTCAATTATAGTCCAATAAAATTCTCCTGTGAAAATTGGATGAAAACTTACCCTATTACCCTATCGAACAAATATCCAACCATTTCATTTGTGCTAACACAGATCCGAGCAGTCCAGATTAGAACATTTATTGCAAACAATATGTACATATAAATTAGATTTGGACCTACCAAAATAAAGAAGGGATCGATATTAGACTAAACTAATCCTCACTTACTCTATATCGACTATATTGGAAGATTTAAAATTCAACAGAAAACTTGATTAGATGAAGGATGAACGACTATGCAAAAATCAAAACAAAGAAAAGATGAGTATGAACAATAGTGTTTCAAACTGAAAAAAAAAGATAGATGAAAGAATAATAAGGATTTGATTATGACCAATGAAATGAATAGAGGAAGAAAAAGGAGGAAAAATGGGTGGTGACGGCGAGAGTGGTATGGCAGCGGTGGCGGTGGAGGTTCAGCGGTGGTACAGTGGTTACAAGGAGAGGAAGAGAGGTGAAGAACAATAGTGCATTGGTGGTGGTTTAATGTTGCAACAGTGGCTACTGGTGGAGGTGTGGTGGCAAAATGAAATAGAAGTTGTGGTTCAAGGTGGTCGAAAAGAGAAAATAGGAGAGAAAAACAAAGAAAAGAAGAAAAAATGAAAATAAAATAATTCTATGGTGGTAGGGGCAGCAGAAGCAAGTCAAAGGGAGGCAAAATGGACGGGAGTGAAATAAGGAAAAGAAAAGGAAATAAGTGGAACAAGAGGTGTGAAAAAGAGAGTAAAGAAGGAAGGGAGGATGAAGATAAGGGAGGAAAGAATCTTGCACAAAAGGCAAGTGTTTTGGGCAGAAAAGAGCTTGACTAATGAGGTTTCAGAATTAAAAATAAAGTGCAAGAATAGGGACTCAAACTTGGGTCACTAGGGTAGCTTCACTTGTTCTTAATCATTATGCTAGTACACGAAGTTGTTCATAACTAACAATAACTAAATAAAAATGGGGCGTGACAACTCTACCCTCCTTAAAACAAATTTTGTCCTCAAAATTTACCTGATTTGAACAGATGGGGATATTATTGACAAATCAAGTCCTCTGACTTCCATGTAGCTTCCTTAACGCCATAATTTCACCACAACACTTTTACTAGTGGAATTTGCTTTTTTCTTAGTACCTTAACCTCATACTCCAAGATCTAAATTGGTTCCTCCTCAAAAGATAAATATGGTCTCACTTCTATCTCCTCACTCAGAACCATATAAGATGGATTAGATCAGTATCACTTCAACATAGAGACATGGAACACATCATAGATACATCTAGCTTTGGATGTAACTCTAACTAATAAGCCATCGGTCCAACCCTCTTCAGGATCCTTGGGCTCGGCTTGCATTTTTGACCAAATCTCAAAACCTGCTTCCATTGTGAGACTTTCAGAAATACTAGATGCCTGACACTAAACTCCATGTCATTTCTCTTCAAATCTGCATAGTACTTCTTTCGATTTGATGTCACTTTCAATCTATCTTAGATTAGCTTAACAATACCCTCGGTATCTTGAATCAATTATGGGCCCAACATTTTTTTCTCATCTAACTCAATCTAACACAATGGTGTCCGACACTTTTAACCATACAGTGTTTTGTAAGGTATCATTTGAGTGCTTGACTGAAGGCTATTATTATAGGAAAACTTTGCCAACGGAAAATGCTTCTTCCAACTACCATGAAAATCGATTACAAACTCCACTGCATAACCTCAACGATGTGAATAACTCGCTAGAATGTCTATCAAACTATGGATGAAAACCCGTACTAAATTATAGTCAAGTACCAAATGCCTCATGCTGCTTCTTCCAGAACCGATATGTAAAACGAGGATCCCGATCTGAAATAATCAATATTGGTAACCCATGCAGTCTCACTATCTCAGAAATATACAACCTCACCAACTTCTGTAGAGAATAATCCGTACTATCCGATAGGAAGTAAGCTCATTTAGTTAGTCTATCCATAATCACTCAGGCTGACTCTTTATTAGTAGGTGTTAAGAGCAACACGCTAATTAAATCCATAGCCACTCACTCTCATATCCACTGAGGGATCTTAATAGGCAGAAGGGAACTATGCCCTCAACTTTCAGTTATTGACACATCAAACATTTAGCCACATAATCTGTTACTTCAAGCTTCAGACCCGACCACCAATAAAGTTCTCATAGATCACGGTACATCTTATTTCCTTTGGGATGCATAGTGTAAGGGCTACTATACGCTTCCCGAAGGATAGGCTGTCTCAGATCCTTGTCATCTGGCACACAATACCTCCCACAAAAACACAATAGACGATCAAAATTGAACCTAAATTTTATATTGTTACCCTCCTCAATCTACTTAATCTAAGGCAAAAGAGACATATCCAAAAGTTGTTTCATCTTAATCTCGTCAACTAAAGTAAGCTTTACTTGCAATTCTATGAGTAAGCCTACATCCTCATACTAACTTAGCTTAGCGAACATCACTCTTAGATCAATCATCAACCTTCTACTCAGTGCATCAGCCACAACCTTATCTTTCCCTGGATGGTACAATCATAATCCTTAGGCAACTCTATCTATCTCTGGTACCTTAAGTTCAACTTTTTTAGGAGAGAAGATACTTAAGACTCTTGTGATTTGTGTAAATGATACACTTCTCACCATACAGATAAAGTCTCCAAATTTTCATTGCAAAAACCACAGCTGCCAACTCAAGGTCATGAGTCGAGTAATTGCATTCATGTAACACCCCTAACATTCATGTCACCGGATTAGGTTACGGAGTATTACAAAAGAATCAGTAACATTTGGACATTATATCATTAAATATTATAATCACAACATATAACATTCATATGCATGCATATTGTCCCTAAATTGAGCCTTCAATGCCCCAAAAATAGCTTAGAAACAATTTGGGACCAATTTGAATCAATTTAGATAGATTTGGGAAAAAGTAGTAAAATTTGAAAATAAGGGACACACGGCCATGTCGCCAGGCCGTGTGTCTCACACGGCTGAGAGACACACCCATGTCTTAGGTCGTGTAACCTTCGAACTAGGGACACACGAACGTATCTCAGCACGTCTTCTCACTCGTGTAACTCTCTGAGTAGGGTCACAAGGTCGTGTCACACGCCTGTGTGCCAAGCTGTATAACTCTTGAAGTTGCCCCACATGCCCACGTGCTAGGCCATGTTTTAGGCTGTGTAACTCACTGACTTGTATACAAAAGACCATCAGATGTTAGATGACCATGTCGCAAGGCCGTATGCCTCACACGGCCAAATCACAAGCCCGTGTCTCAAGCTTTGTGAGCCCAAATTTACCCATTTTGAAACACCCCAAACCCGGCCCACGAGCCTCGACCGGATCTGGCATGCTCCTGGAGTAAAACACTTCAGAAACTTGCTTGTCAATTCAGAAAATTTGGTCATTTTGAAGAGAAATCGGTTGGTGTTGTGATTGAATTGAAAACGGTGTCATTATTGAAGTTTATGTTTAATTAAAACTTTATTTACGTATTTGAAAATTATAAGTTAAAAGAAGTTGCCGAATTTTAAACACAATTGAAATTATTTTAAGAAAAGTTGTTTAACCTTTGGTTTAAAATTAATCGTGTCATAATAGAAATTTAAAATGTAAGCACAAAGCAGTTTAATCGTAACGGCCTTATTACAAAAATAGCAAAACTCGAAATAAATCCAAAACTTAATATAAAATCCCAAAATAAAAGTAAACACTGAGCTGAGCATGGCCACCACTAAGTTTCTGCCGACCCGATCCAATTAATGAGTGTCACCTGCAAAACTTTAGCCCACGAGGGGTGAGTCAAACAGACTCAGTGTGTAACAACCAACACAAACTCCCAAACGATTTAGGCATATCAAATCATATATAACAAATATAAGCAATGATGCAATCCCAAACCCCAAACCTAGATAACCATCCTCTACACATCACCCGTACCTGCCAATCACACCGTGGGGATTACTAAATCGACCCTCCATCCGCTACACACCATCGAAGCGATCATTTGCGATCAAGCGCACATCGCCCTTATAATCGTGGCATAGCCACGGATAATCAGCGAGTCACTAGATAATAATATGTGACATAAGTCACCAGATTCAGATTATGTGACTTGAGTCACCAGATAATGTGGTAAAAACCACCAGAACACTTCCCCTTTTCATTATCACCCATATGCCCATGCGTCATACAAAACATACAGAAATCATGCCATATACCTTATTCCATTTTCATAACCAATTCACATGTGTGTCATGTTCAATGTTCATAACATTATTAACATAGTAATAAAGGTGAACGTACCTAAATATTCTGTACCATTGTATGGTACCTTTAGCCACATCTTTCATATTTTCATTAACACATGCATTAAATTAATACCTTAAATCTATTAGGAATCAGTGTAACGTGTTCATAAATCCCGAAAGTTTACTGAAACAGATTGTACTCCTTCTTAAAAACCATAATCAGAACCGGCTAGTCACTAACACTTACTATGGCCTTGGCCGAATACTAATACTCCCTTACCTTGTGGATCTAAATCCCAAAAACACCACTTGCCCTTGTAGATGTCGAAATCCCTACATGGTACATGTTAGGGTCAGCCTATCATACAATATCTATGGGAATGGCCCTTGGCCGAATATTACATATGGCTTACCTTGGATCTTAAGATCCCGAAGATCTCCTCCTTGTAGTCGACAATAACTAAATCCCGAAATCCTTCTTCAAAGTTTCGGCCAAAGAACATTAATGGGATTAGAGTCTTGATTTCGACTAATCTAAAAGAAAAAGATAGGAAAGTTAAATGCCACGAATCCCTTACCAACTCAATCGAATGCCCTTGCTTGAAACAAAGAGATTCGGCTCCTGCTAAAATGATCAAATCGGCTCCAAAAGGGTAGAGGAGCATTCGGCTATGGCCACAAAATAGGGAATTCGGCTTAGAAGAGAATAGCAAGGGATTATAGATTTGGCTTGATGAACACTAGGGAGATTCGGCTTCAATAAGAAAAAGAAAAGGTAAAGTATGAGGCTTTAGGGGTTGTGGCAATGAAGAAATAGGGAGAAGAAGATTTCGGCCTTAAAAAATGGAAGACAAGAGATGAAGAGAGGTTCGGCAACGGTGGTGTTTTGACTTAAGAAGTTTTAGCACACTACTAAAGGGAGAAAAGAGAACCGAAAAATGCACTTATCCCCTAAAGGAATTTCGGCTACACCTCCCTTACCCACCTAGCCGAATTTGTCACCAAAGAACTCCCTTGGCTGGCCAACTCTTCCTCTCTCTATCCAATCCCTTCTTTTTCTCCTACTTTTCCTCTTCTTTACCCATTAAAAATAATTTGAATGAGTCCAACATTATCTCCTCTCTTCAGCCGAATTTTTTAAAAGAAAAGGCCAAGTCTCATCCTCATCCACTTAAAGTCCCTGTGCCGTCCACTACCTCTCCTCCTTGCCGCCAAAATAAAACTCCCATTTGCTTCCCTTGCTGCTCGAACCTGAGCCCTACTCCACTGCTTGAGGCGTCACTTACCAAGGCCCTAAGTGACGCCTCCTTGGCACTTTAACAAGTCCATTTTTATGTCCAATTTCCCCTACAATTTTTCTTAAGGCCTAACATGCTTAGCTCCACCTCAAGACTTAAAATACAATATTTTCTAAGGCATTCTCCTGCACTCTAAAGTTTTCAAAATCTACAAAACACATTCAAAATACACACAGGTATGCTTCCACATATATTTAAGCAAAAATGCACAACACCTAAATCCCGGATACTACACATTTCTTGCTCAACTTCACTCCCTTATGGCATAGGTATCTACACACTTTCAAATACACATATGGAAGGTGTAATTCAACTTCAAACATTCTCAAACATAATCATATACCCATTCTCAACTTGTAATCACAACACAATTATCTCTTTAAACATACATCCATTTCATTACAAGCATTAAGGTAACCTATAACATACCATTTCATACCATGACCTATCAAACATATTTAAGTAACAAGTAGGAAATTACAAGTTGATCAAGTGCACAACATGTCACAACATTTCCTCAAAAACTAGGCATTTGACATAACAATACATATGGTTCTAGTACATGCCATATAACAAAACCAATAAATTAAGTCTACCAAGATTCCCATATAGTGTGATTCCTAGCGTTAACCCGATCTTCTTAGCCTTCAAAATGTGATCTACAAAATGAAAAAATTTAAAGGTAAGCTTAAATGAAGCTTAGTAAGTTCGTTTAGAAATTCATAACCTTTTCAATCTAACATAGATTTATTCAACTTAAGCATAGAGATTTCCATTATACGCAATTTATAGCAGTAATCACAATCACTTCAGTAGTTTAGTATACTCAGTGAGCATTGCTTGATTGAACTTTTCATCAGTATATCTGTAGATTTTTACTCATCTGGGCTTCACTCAGTATAACAGTAGAACTTTTTCAATTTAAACATCAGTTAGTAAAAAAGTAATATTTCCTAAGTTAAGCTCTATTCAGTATAACGGTATGATTTGCTCGATTGAGCTTCATTTAGTATAACAGTAAGATTTGGCTTGATACAGCGCACTTCCAAATATGAAACAATGTTCATTAACAACATGTTAAGAAGAATGTAAGCATTTAGGAGTATAATTAAACATACGAACTTACCAGACTATTTTGCAGAAGATTCCAAAGTACAGGGACTACTCCGTAATTTTCCCTTTTCCACGATTATCGGCACGTTCTTAATCTAAAAATGATATTTTCATTCCATTAATTAGAATAACAACATAATTTGGTCTATTTAATGCAATTGAGTCCCTTTTTGTAAATTTACATATTTACCCATCAATTTTTCATTTTTATTTAATTTAATCTTTAGGCCCTAATCATGCAAATTATTTATATTTCCTTAATACCCATGTTAGCCGGTTGTTCCCTATCTTCTTATCAGCTCCTATTTGCAATAATTTCACCTCAAGTACAAGCAATTTATCATTTGAATTCAAACTTAAAGTAAATTAAGATGTCATCGATAAAGAAAATGACAAACTGGTCAAGATAAGGCTGAAATAGCATGTTCATCAAGTTCATGAAAGTAGCTGGAGCATTCATAAGACCAAAGGGCATCATCAAGAACTCATAATGACCATATCGAGTCCTGAATGCAGTCTTAGGCACATAAGATTCCATTACCTTCAACTGATATTACCCGGACCTTAAATCAATCTTAGAAAATATTGTAACACCTCTAAACTGATCAAACAAGTCATCAATCCTAGGTAAGAGATACTTGTTCTTTACAGTCAACTTGTTCAGTTTTTGGTAATTGATACAAAGCCTCATTGATCAATCCTTCTTCTTATCAAACAAGACCAAAGATCCACAAGGTGAAACACTTGGTCTTATGAAACTACGATCTAAAAGTTGTTGAAGTTGAACCTTAAGCTCTTTAAGTTCTTTAGGTGACATGTGGTAGGAAGTAATAAACACCAAAGTAGTCTTGGGCAATAGATCAATCCCAAACTCGACCTCTCGATCCAAAGGTATTCAAAGCAACTCTTCTGGAAAAACATCTAAAAACTCCCTCTTAGTTCAGATTCCATCCATAACTGACCCATTTGCATTTGAATCTAGAACGTAAGCTAGATAAGCCTCACAACCTTTTCGAACCAGTTTTTCAGCCACCATAACAAAGATCACATTAGACAAGTAATCTATATTCTCACTTACCATCATAATCTCCTTACCAAAAAATGTATTTTGAGTGACCTTAGAAGCACACTCTAAACTGGCTTGGTGTTCCACTAACCAGCCCATACATAGGATTGAATCAAATTCCCCGAAAGGTAATAACTCCATCAGATCTACCAAAAACATTTCCCCATGTACTTTCAATGATCTGTAGACCCGCACACCTTAGGCAAGCAACCATTGTAATATCTCATTTTTCAGTGGTGTCGAAAATAGTGGTTTCGAGGCCACAAATCTAACGAGTTACTTCGTAAATATTACTATTTAATATCTACGAGTCAAATTAGGTATTAAAATAAATTTTGAATTGGCAATTTATGATATTTGAATGAATAATTAGGTTCAAGTGGTATGACCTTCAAGTCAAGTGGTTTTAGAAAATGAGGTATCGGGACCTCGTTTATATAAACTAAGCCGTAAATATTTTTATAAATATTTATGTCGCGTTATTAAGGTTGTATTAAAGTTTCGTTAAGAAATTTTAATGTGTAGATAGTTAATTAATTAAAAAGGATTAAATCGTAAAAGATGTAAAATTTGATCACTATTAGATTTGAATAATTAAATGGCTTAATGATTATAAGTGGAAGGATTAATATGGTAAATATACCATTTTTAATTAGTGGGACTGTAAGAGAGCTTTAAATTTTTGTTTTATTCATGTATAAATGTTAGAATAATTAAAAATAAGTAATAAAATTAAAATAAAAGATGAAAATTATCATTTGTCTTCTTCATTTCTTTTTTAAAAAAACTGAACTCCATGGAAATATATTAAAGGTTCAGCCATTGAAAGATTCATGCATGTAAGTCTATTTTGAACCTGTTTCTCGTAATTTTTATGTTTTTGATATCGTTGCAATTAGGTCCAACTAGCTCGTACCTTTATTTTTGAAACTGTTAAAGACTTTGAGTTTTTCCTTTGATGAATATTTGTGATTTTAGATGTTAAATGATAAATTTGAAGTATTAGTTGTTATTTATAAGTCTTTCGTTAAGTAATTTTTAATAATTTAAATATTTAGGGATTAAATTGCTAAAGTAATAATAGTTCAAGGACTTGATGTGAAATTGTTACAAATTTAAGTTGTAATGGAAGCTATTAACATTCAGATGGTATGGGTTTTCAATAAAATTGGTTTATTTGCATGATTAGGACATAAGGACTAAATTGAATAAAAATGAAAAGTTGAGGGTAATTTTGTAAAAATGTCAAAAAGGACTAAATTGCATAAAATGAGTTGGTTTTACTGTCTGAATTAATGAATTAGATGAAATTATTAATTTAGATCAAGAACAAGTGAAAAATCGAGAAGAAGAGAAAATTACCAAATAGCCTCTATACTTAGTCATTGCCACAATTTAGCCAGGTAAGTTCATATGAACTGTAATCATTCTAATGTTATATAAATTGAATGTTTGTTATGTCATTTTAATCCAATTGAATTCTTTTATAAATGCACCAATGTTATGATTAATTGACAACTATTAGGTCCCATTTGAACCTTAAGAATTTGTAGTATACAAACATGTCATTAGGGATTTCATGTTTTGGGCGCTAGTCTTGAATGTCCTACCGATGGCTGAGGTCCTACAATTGCTGCAGATACTCCATAGCTCATGTGAGCAACATCATGTAGCTTACATTCTGACCCATAACTCGTGTGAGCAGACCCATTTCACAGCTCATGTGAGCAATAATGTAAATAAAAGGATACGGTTATATGTTTAAGCACATTTCGTGTGAGCTTTCCAAGTATATGATGATATTCTAAGTGGTTTAATGGGTATGAAAAGGAAAGGAACGGTAAGTTTTCAAATGAACTATATCATGTATTAATGAAAAGGAAAGGAACGGTAAGTGTTCAAATGAAATATATCATGTATTAATGAAAAGGATTGAAATGGTAAACTTCAATGGAAATATGCTTATGTTAATGAAAAGGTTGTATGAATCAAATGATGTATTTTCTCATGAATTGGCTTATCATGTGGTTGATCCAAAAAGAGTTATGTGTAAATGCACTAACTTGTGTAATGATGATGATGTTTAGGCTTGTGTCAAGCTTGTGGTTATGATTGATGTTTATGCTTATACTTTGTTCTATGCAATGAAATGGGTAAGAAAAGGGAATGAAACTTTAAGTTCATAATTGGGATCTAATATAATGATATGGTAATGTTAATGAATTAAAGGTTATGTTCATAGATGGTAAATTTCATATATTATGGATGATCTCATATGTAAGATGATGTTCTATGTAAAAGGATATTGATAAATTAAATGATGTACTCATATGTGAGAAATCTACTTATGCAATGGATGAATTTACCTATATCATGGATAATGTAACATCCTTAAATCAGGGTCTCTGCATTTTGCATGTGTGTGCAGGTGATGGTATGTCTGCTGTATTTGTTTGAGATGTTTTGGGGTTTAGGCATGACCTTGGGTAAGGCATGGGTCATTGCCAAAAATTTTGTTTTAAGTGTTTAGTGAGAGGAAGCTAAGGGAGTAGGGGTTAAAAGAATTTATTAGAGGTTTGTGACACAAGAAATCAATTGGAAAAGTGGCAAGGAGGCTCCACTTAAGCACAAGGAAGATGACGCCATAAGCAGGGGAGGGAGTGCTTGGGTTCGAGCTGCAGAAATCCCCTTTTTGCTATTTCATTTTCACGCCACAAGCTAAGAGGAGGAGTGCTTAGGATGGACTCTAGGAGATAGGGATGGAAGGAGTCAAACGAATTTGAACTGATGGAAGGGAGGAAATTTAGGAGTTTGAATCTTTTCAAACTTATTTGAAAGAGTTGGTTGAATTGTGGACTTTGGGGGAGGAGTGTTCAGCCGAAATTGATAAGGTGAGGGGCAAGGGGAACAATCGGTTTTGGGATTCATTTTACGTGGTAGTCGAATGTCTATGGTAGCCGAAATTTCTTTCTTCTTTTTTTTTCAGCAGCTCTTGTATTTGGCTGAATCACTTGTGAATTATTTTTGAATAGCCGAACTTGGTAGCCATTCTCTCCCTTTTCTTGTCGGTTCTCTTTGGTTAACCTATATTACCGAAACAACCTTTGTTCACCTTTTTTTTTCTCTCTATTTTGCTCAAGCCGAAACTTGACCCTCACATCTTCTTCTGCATATTTTTTTCTATTCCATCTTCCTTCTTCACCTTTCCACTTCTTGGAAAGCCTAATACTTTGCTCATAAACCCCTCTCTTCTTGCGTTTTCTCTTCATCATCTCAAGTGCTGAAACTCATCTCCTCTTTGGGTCTCATAGCCGAACCTCAAACTTAGGTGTGGTAAGTTTCGTTATTTCATCTCTTATCTCTTTTTATTTCTTATGGTGTATGGTTGAATCTTCTAAGTAGCCTCACCCTCTCTTTTGGTTGCCGATTCTTTTATCTTTGGATGCTAGGGCCGAATTTTTTAAGTACCGAAGGGATCTCTGCGTTAAGGTAAGTGTAGTTCTTACGGTATACTCTCTGTTTCCGGGATTTATTGATCATAGCCGAATGGCTATGTGAGTTGATGATGTGTTAAAGTCGATTGTAGGGAGAAGGGCAACCCGATTTAGTAGATCTTTGGGATTTGGTGACTGACCTAGGTAAGGGCTCAAGTGCTTGGATCTATTTCTCATTCTTTTAAAAGTCGAAGGCTAATTCTTTTTGGTGCTAGTGTTTAGCCGATTGCAAGGGAGACTCATCATGTAGTTCAGGATTTGGTTTCCTCGGCACTTAGGTAAGGCATTATCTTCATGCGACATATCCTTCGGGATTTCATGTTGAGCCGAATGGGTTTTTGGTCACTAACAAGGTGTTGGCCGATTGTAGGGAAGGGAAGGCAAGCGTTTCGGGATCCTGCTAGTTTTGCGTAGTTTCGGGATTTCGCTTAGATCTACGAATAGTCAGGTGTGTAACCTTACACACTTCATTAGTGTTACATGTTAGTTGTGTTTACTGTTAAACCGATTAGTTATTGAGATTAGTGATTTTGCCTTGTGGGCATGAGTGTGGACTCCAGGTAAGTCCCCTATTATGTGGGTTTTGATATACATCACCATGTTACTGTTAAATGCTATGCTATGTGTTATTTGCATGATTACACTGACATGTATGATATGGACATGATGATGGGATTGATGAGAGGAGAGGGATGAATTATTTGGACTATCACCAGTGGTTTTGACCACAAGACGGGTTGGCCCCATCTTTGATATTATTATTTGAGATTAAGTCCCAGTGGTTATGAGCGCCAGTGGTTTTGACCACATTGATGATATTTGTGACTACGGTCACCAGTGGTTTTGACCAGATATGGATATTGTGACTCGTCCCAGTGGTTTGGTACCACAGTGGGTTGGCCCCACATGATTGATACGGGATTGTCATCAGTGGTTTTAACCACACGATGGGTTGGCCCCATCACTTGATTCGTAACTAAGGTCACCAGTGGTTTTGACCACACTTATGTATATTCGTGACTTCGATCACCAGTGGTTTTGACCACACGGGGTAGATAAAGGAGATCGGATGGTTAGGTTATGGGGTTGCATGATTTGCATGTTCTATTAATGATCTGTGTAAGTGCTATTCCATCGGGTTGGGGATTTATACACTGAGTCTCGGTGACTCACCCCTTCCCTTATATTTTGCAGATGAGGCATAGATCGCGGATATGGAGCCGGGGAGGACTCGAGGTGGCCATGCAAACTTATTTTCGGGTTTTGACTTTAAAATTACTATTTTTATTTCATTTATTTACTTTAAGTTTGGTTTTGGTTTTGTAATAAGGCCGCTAAGTATTATGTTGGGTTTTTTTAATTATTTGCTTTACTTTTGATTATATTATGCATGTGCTTAACAACTTGATTGCTTAATTAATCGGTAAAAACAACGATTTCAAATTTATATCTCTTTCGAGTTTTCAAAACCTTATTATCGAGTAACCACATTCACAATATGACTGCAAAAGCAACCTAGATGGTTTTCGTATTTAATTTTCAAACAACTTCGAAGCGAATGGTTTTAACTTGACTATACACAACTTACTTGGAATTTAAAAGAATCACATGATTTCCAATAGCTAGTAACAACCGACGAATTTTTCAAACATAAGTTTTCTGAGTTTAAAGCATCACTAAAATGATTTCAACACACTTTATAAAAGGTTTTCTAAACTCTAAAACAATAAAGGGTTTTTCAATGAAATTTAACCGGTAACTTGTTTTATTCAAGTATTTTTCACTCCGTAACATGCCAAATTCAGTCGTGGTGTGTTGACCGGGTTTGGGGTGTTACAATTTTGGTATCAGAGCTAGATTCAACAGCTATATTTTGGGCCCGAGGCCCAAAAATGTTTTTTAAATGGTTTATGAAAGGCTTTTATAGGAAAAGTATAGTGGTGAAAGTATGGCACCGAGTCTCCGGCATCAATCCGCCTAGGTAAGTACCCCAAACTGTTGCTTTTTGATGATTGATTATGATGATATTGGCATGATTAAATAGTAGTAGGAACTACCCTAGAGATTTGAACTATAGGATGGATGTACTCGCGAAACAATCCCTTATTAAACTTCTCATAAAACTGTGCCTTAAGAGACAGTGGAATAAATGTCTAACGCATAAAACTTTTAATCAGCTCGTAGCATATCGGTAGACATGAGTGCACGTGGTCTTGGGCGTAACACTCGTGGACAAGGTAGAGGTAGGATGACGGTCTCGGAACCGGTAGGGTCTGGTCATGGATCGAAAAATGAGGTACCACCGCCGCCAGCTGTGGGCGCGGAACATCGAGACCAGATCGTGGTGATGCCGCGATGTCACGAGCGATCGCCGCGAGTGTTAGAGAGGGTTGCTAGTGCAGGCGTTAGAGCAGGGGTTTGAAAATCTGTGCCTGAACGACTCCGGGCTAATGGTGCTGAGGTGTTCAGAGGTATCTCCGGTGTGGCTCCTAGTACGGCAGAATATTGGTTGGAGGCAACAGAACGTATTATGGATGATTTAGACTTCTCGACTGAGGAGAAGCTTAAGGGGGTAGTATCTTTGCTGCAACATGAGTCATATAAGTGGTGGCTCACAGTTAGGGACGGAGCAATGGCAGATGACCTGACTTGGGAATTCTTTAGGGCAGCCTATCAGAGGAAATACATAGGGGCTAGCTATATTGATGCGCAGCGCAAGACGTTCCTGAACTTGATTCAAGGTAATAAGACTGTATCAGAATATGAGGCAGAATTCCTTCGGCTGAGTCGTTATGCACGTGGTATTGTGGGTACAGAGTATGAGCGCTGTGTCAGATTTGAGGATGGGCTAAAAGACGAGTTGCGGATGGTAATTGCCCCACAGCAGGAAAGAGAGTTTGCGGTCTTAGTGGAAAAGGCCAAAGTTGGTGAGGAAGTGAAACAGTCGGTAAGGCAGAATTAGGATAAAGGTTGGAACAAAAGGAGTTCTGGGTCATCTGGGTCTACCGAAAATTAGCAGAAACGGGGTAGATTTAGTGGGCCGAGTCAAGCTGTTAGGCCTATTGCTGCTAATACTCAATGGCCACCACGGTGTGCTCGTTGTGGAAAGTCTCACACGGGGGAATGCTAGACTGGAAACAGAGGATGTTTTGAGTATAGATCGATGGGGCATCGAGTGAGGGATTGTCCACAAAGGTCAGCTAGGTTGCAGTCTGGGGATCAGAATCGTTCACAGGTCAGGAGGGATGGTCAGCAACCGCAGAGGGGCCGTGGTGCAGCCAGGGGAGGTAATGGATCTAGTAGAGGCCGTGGAGCACCGGGCAGAGGTACAGCTAGTACAGAGTCGAGACAGCCTGGATTGGTCTATGCAGCGAGGCATCGAAAGGAGGGCGACGCACCGGACGTCATAACCGATACGTTCTTAATCTTTGGACTACCTTATAATACTTTGATAGATGTGGGATCGACGCACTCGTATGTAGCCAGTAAGCATAGTGGAAACCATGAACTTAGACTCGAGATTACTTCTAGGAAGATGACAGTGATAAGCCCTCTAGGTCACTCTGTAGAAGTAAGTAAGCTATATAGGGATGTACCCCTAGAACTTCAAGGGGTCGTGTTTTTGGCTGACTTGATGGAACTGCCGTTTGGGGAGTTCGATCTGATTCTCGGGATGGATTGGCTAGTGAAGTACCAGGCCAGTTTAGATTGCGTAGCTAAGCGCATGGTATTGAAGACAGTGGAAGCTGAGGAAGTAGTGATGATAGGTAATAGGAGAGATTACCTATCCAATGTGGTCTCTGTGCTGAAGGCGAAGAAAATGGTTAGGAAAGGTTGTTAGGCATTCTTGGTGCATGTCTATGCTCTGGAAGCTAAGGATTCAGTTGTGAAGAATGTTTGAACCGTGAGGGAATTTGCTGATGTATTTCCAGAGGAACTTCTGGGTGTGCCTCCAGACCGTGAAGTTGAGTTCGGCATAGATCTATTGCCAGGAACCGCGCCAGTGTCTATTGCTCCATATAGGATGGCGCCAAAAGAATTGGTGGAGTTAATGGCGCAGATTCAGGAATTGTTGGACAGGGGTTTCATCCGGCTGAGTATATCTCCTTGGGGAGCACCTGTGCTCTTCGTTAAAAAGAAAGACGGTACATTACGGATGTGTATAGACTACCACCAGCTAAATAAGTTGAAGATAAAGAACAAGTATTCGTTGCCCAGGATTGATGACTTGTTTGATCAACTTAAGGGTGCATCAGTTTTCTCTAAAATCGATCTCAGGTCAGGGTATCATCAACTCAAGGTGAAAGAGGTTGATATTCATAAGACGCATTTCTTACTCGGTATGGGCATTACGAGTTTCTAGAGATGCCATTTGGGTTGACTAATGCGTCGGCAGCATTCATGGACATGATGAATCGGGTGTTTCAGCCGTATTTGGATCGATTTGTCGTATTGTTTATAGATGACATCTTGGTGTACTCGAAATCGGAGGAGGAACATGACGCTCATCTTCGGGTGGTTCTGCAGGTTTTGAGGGAGAAGCAGTTATTCGCCAAGTTTAGTAAGTGCGAGTTCTAGCTTAAGGAGGTAACTTTCTTGGGTCATGTAGTATCAGTTGAGGGGATTAGGGTGGATCCTCGTAAGATCGAAGCGGTGCTGGATTGGAAACCACTGAAGTCGGTTACAGAGATTCGAAGTTTTCTAGGTTTGGTAGGATACTACAAGAGGTTCGTGGAAGGTTTCTCTTTGATTGCAGCGCTGCTGACTAAGCTGTTGAGAAAAGGGGTTCCGTTTGGTGGTCTGAGAGATAGCAAGAAAGCTTTGACAAATTAAAGGAGATTTTGACTGAAGCTCCGATCTTGATTCAGCCTGAGGCAGGGAAGGAATTCACAGTCTATTGTGATGTATCGCATACTGGCTTAGGGTGTATCCTGATGCAAGATGGGAAGGTTGTAGCGTATGCATCTCGTCAGTTGAGGCCTCATGAGGATAACTATCTGACACATGATTTGAAATTGGCTGCAGTGGTTTTTGCCTTGAAGATTTGGAGGCATTACTTGTATGGGGAAAAGTCGATAGTTTACACGGGTCACAAGAGTCTGAAGTACTTCTTAACGCAGAAAGATTTAAATTTGAGGCAGTAAAGATGGATCGAGTTGTTGAAGGACTACAGCTGCTCAATTGAGTACCATCCGGGTAAGGCTAACGTAGTAGCTGATGCGTTGAGCCGTAAGGTGGTGGCAGACTTGCGAGCAATGTTTGCTCACCTTAGTCTATATGACGACGGGAGTCTTTCGACGGAATTGCAAGTAAAGCCAAATTGGATGATTAGGTTAAGGAGAAGTAGTTGACAGATGAGGTTTTGAGTGCTCGGAGGTTGCTAGTGCAAGATGGTGAATCTGAAGGTTATAGCTTGGGCAGTGATGGAGTACTGTGTTTTTAAGGGAAGGTATGTATGCCTAAGGACATCGAGTTGAGACAGCGGATTCTTCAGGAAGCTCATAGCAGCCCATACGCTATGCATCCTGGAGGCAGTAAGATGTATCGTGATTTGAGGGAACAGTTCTGGTGGCCAGGTCTTAAGCGAGAAGTATCAGAGTTTTTGGGCAAGTGTTTGACATGCCAGCAAGTTAAAGCTGAGCATCAGTTGCCGCCAAGGCTGTTGTAGCCGGTAAAGATTTCGCAGTGGAAGTGGGAACGGATTACGATGGACTTCGTTAGTGGGCTTCCCCTTACGCCTAGTAAGAAGGACTCAGTCTGGGTGATTGTGGACCGTTTGACTAAGTCAGCTCATTGCATACCGGTAAGGGTTGATTATTCGCTCCAGAAATTAGCCAAGTTGTATGTGGCAGAGATAGTAAGGTTGCATGGTGTACCAGTGTCAATCATTTCGGATAGGGATCCCAGATTCACATCGAGGTTCTGGAAAGCTTTGTATCAGGCTCTGGGTACAAGGTTGGATTTTAGCACGGCTTTTCATCCGCAGTCTGATGGACAGTCTGAGAGGGTAATCCAGATCCTAGAGGACATGCTAAGAGGTTGCGTTCTGGTTTTCAGCGGTAGTAGGGAGGAGTATCTACCATTAGCGGAGTTCGCTTATAACAACGGTTATCAAGCAAGTATACAGATGGCACCATAGGAGGCACTATATGGACGGAAATGTCGTACTCCGATGTGTTGGACAGAACTGGGTGAACGACAGATGTTGGGCCCGGAGTTGGTGGTGGAAACAGAAAATAAGGTTAAAGTGATTCGGGCTCGTCTTAAGGAAGCGTCAGACAGGCAGAAGTCTTACGCCGATCTTAAGCGCAGGGATATAGAGTACACAATGGGTGATAAGGTCTTTCTGAAGGTATCGGCATGGAAGAAAGTGTTGAGATTTGGGCGAAAAGGGAAGCTAAGCCCTAGGTTTATCGGGCCATATGCAGTGTTGAAGCGAGTGGGACCGGTAGCCTATCAGCTTGAGTTACCAGCAGAGTTAAGTCAGATTCACGACGTCTTTCATGTTTCCATGCTTAGGCGCTATCGATCAGATTCGTCACATGTTGTGCCAGTTGCGGAGATAGAGGTGAGCCCTGATTTGTCTTTCGGGGAGGAACCAGTATGGATCTTAGACCCGAATGTCAAAGTTTTGCATAGGAAGTCAGTTCTCTTGGTGAAAGTATTATGGCAGAACTATGGTACGGAGGAGGCCACGTGGGAATCAAAGGATGTGATGCGACAGCAATACCCTCAACTCTTCTGACCAGGTAATTTTGAGGCCGAAATTATTTTTTAAGGGGGTAGAATTGTAATATCCTTAAATCGGGGTCTCTGCATTTTGCATATGTGTGCAGGTGATGGTATGTCTACTGTATTTGTTTGAGATGTTTTGGGGTTTAGGCATGACCTTGGGTAAGGCCTAGGTCATGGCCAAAAATTTTGTTTTAAGTGTTTAGTGAGAGGAAGCTAAGGGAGTAGGGGTTAAAAGAATTTATTAGAGGTTTGTGACACAAGAAATCAATTGGAAAAGTGGCAAGGAGGCGCCACTTAAGCACAAGGGAGATGACGCCATAAGCAGGGGAGGGAGTGCTTGGGTTCGAGCTGCAGAAATCCCTTTTCTGCTATTTCTTTTCCACGCCACAAGCTAATAGGAGGAGTGCTCAGGATGGACTCTAGGAGATAGGGATGGAAAGAGTCAAACAAATTTGAACTGATGGAAGGGAGGAAATTTAGGAGTTTGAATCTTTTCAAACTCATTTGAAGGAGTTGGTCGAATTGTGGACTTTGGGGAAGGAGTGTTCAGCCGAAATTGGCAAGGTGAGGGGCAAGGGGAATAATCAGTTTTGGGATTCATTTTGGGTGGTGGCCGAATGTCTATGGTAGCCGAAATTTCTTTCTTCTTTTTTTGGCAGCTCTTGTATTTGGCCGAATAACATGTGCATTATTTTTGAATAGCCGAACTTGGTAGCCATTCTCTCCCTTTTCTTTTCGGTTCTCTTTGGTTAGCCTATATTACCGAAACCACCTTTGTTCACCTTTTTTTTCTCCCTATTTTGCTCAAGCCGAAACTTGACCATCACATCTTCTTCTGCATATTTTTTTCTATTCCATCTTTCTTCTTCACCTTTCCACTTCTTGGAAGGCCAAATACTTTGCTCATCAACCCCTCTCTTCTTGCGTTTTCTCTTCATCATCTCAAGTGCCGAAACTCATCTCCTCTTTGGGTCTCATAGCCGAACCTCAAACTTGGGTGTGGTAAGTTTTGTTACTTCATCTCTTTTCTCTTTTTATTTCTTGTGGTGTATGGCCGAATCTTCTAAGTAGCCTCACCCTCTCTTTTGGTTGCCGATTCTTTTATCTTTGGATGCTTGGGCTGAATTTTTTAAGTGCCGAAGGGATCTCTGCGCTAAGGTAAATGTAGTTCTTGCGATATACTCTACGTTTCCGGGATTTATTGATCATAGCCGAATGGCTATGTGAGTTGATGATGTGTTAAAGTCGATTGTAGGGAGAAGGGTAGCCCGATTCAGTGGATCTTCGAGATTTGGTGACTGATCTAGGTAAGGGCTCGAGTGTTTGGATCTATTTCTCATTCTTTTAAAAGCCGAAGGCTAATTCTTTTTGGTGCTAGTGTTTAGCCGATTGTAAGGGAGACGCATCACGTAGTTCGGGATTTGGTTTCCTCAGCACTTAGGTAAGGCATTATCTTCATGCGACATATCCTTCGGGATTTCATGTTGAGCCGAATAGGTTTTTGGTCACTAACAAGGTGTTGGCCGATTGTAGGGAAGGGAAGGCAAGTGTTTCGGGATCTCACTAGTTTCGCGTAGTTTTGGGATTTCGCTTAGATCTACGAATAGTCAGGTGTGTAACCTTAAACACTTCATTAGTGTTACATGTTAATTGTGTTTACTGTTAAACTGATTAGTTATTGAGATTAGTGATTTTGCCTTGTGGGCATGAGCGTGGACTCCGGGTAAGTCCCCTGTTATGTGGTTTTTGATATACATCACCATGTTACTGTTAAATGCTATGCTATGAGTTATTTGCATGATTACACATATTATGGCACGTATGATATGGACATGATGATGGGATTGATGAGAGGAGGGGGATGATTTATTTGGACTGTCACCAGTGGTTTTGACCACACGACGTGTTGGCCCCGTCTTTGATATTATTATTTGTGACTAAGTCCTAGTGGTTTTGACCACCAGTGGTTTTGACCACATTGATGATATTTGTGACTATGGTCACCAGTGGTTTTGACCACATATGGATATTGTGACTCGTCCCAGTGGTTTGGTACCACAGTGGGTTGGCCCTACATGATTGATACGGGATTGTCATTAGTGGTTTTGACCACACTTATGTATATTCATGACTTCAGTCACCAGTGGTTTTGACCACACGGGGTAGATAAAGGAGATCGGATGGTTAGGTTATGGGGTTGCATGATTTGCATGTTCTATTAATGATATGTGTAAGTGCTATTCCATCGGGTTGGGGATTTATACACTGAGTCTCGGTGACTCACCCCTTCCTTATATTTTGCAGATGAGGCATAGATCGCGGATATGGAGCCGGGGAGGACTCGAGGTGGCCATGCAAACTTATTTTTGGGTTTTGACTTTAAAATTACTATTTCAGTTTCATTTATTTACTTTAAATTTGGTTTTGGTTTTGTAATAAGGCCACTAAGTATTATGTTGGGTTTTTTTAATTATTTACTTTACTTTTGATTATATTATGCATGTGCTTAACAACTTGATTGCTTAATTAACCGGTAAAAACAACGTTCTCAAAATTATATCTCTTTCGGGTTTTCAAAACCTTATTATCAGGTAACCACATTCACAATATGACTGCAAAAGCAACCTAGATGGTTTTCGTATTTAATTTTCAAACAACTTCAAAGCAAATGGTTTTAACTTGACTATACACAACTTACTTGGAATTTAAAAGAATCACATGATTTCCAATAGCTAGTAACAACCGACGAATTTTTCAAACATAAGTTTTCTGAGTTTAAAGCATCACTAAAATGATTTCAACACCACTTTATAAAAGGTTTTCTAAACTCTAAAACAATAAAGGGTTTTTCAATGAAATTTAACCGGTAACTTGTTTTATTCAAGTGTTTTTCACTCCGTAACATGCCAGATTCGGTCGTGGTGTGTTGACCGGGTTTGGGGTGTTACAGATAAGTACACTAACTCGTGAATTGATAATGTTGTTTAGACTTATTGTAAGCATTTAAAGTGGAATGGTAAGTAAATAAATGTAATGGTTCATAGTTTTATGAAAAGGTTGATGATTATGTAATACAACTTATAAAATCCTATTATGTTATGAATGAAAAGTATATGTGATGTTGTGAGACTTACCCATTTGTGAGTTGATGGTTATATAGTTTTATAAATTTTATGGCATTGGTATAGCATTCATTACTTACGCAGTTATATTCCTTCACTTTACAGACTATCGGAAGCTCAATCGGTTAGAAGTTCGTCAGAGATATACCACACTATCCAGTGGACAAATCGATAGTTTTTGAGTAATTTGGTTATGATTTATAATGGCATGTATAGGATGATTGTAATGGTATTATAGTGCATGTGTTAATGATGTTTTGGTATGAGTAAGCTTTGGAAAGCTATATTGGTTTGGTACATCTTGGCACCTTACCAAATTATGCGATGTTGATTACTAAAGAGCTTGTTGATATGATTCACTGGGCATGTTGATGATAGATTGAAATGGTTACCTGCGACATGTTTTAGTTCATAATTGAACTAGCTTATTCGAACGACGAAAATGTGCAAGTGTACACAATCGCAACAAGTAATGAAGTGATAAGTAAATGTCGAGTTATCGTACCCACAGGGACTATGAAAAGAATTATTTATGAAATTATTTTAAAACACTTTGGTGAAGGAAAATATTTTGATTTGAAGAGGTGATTAAAAACTAGGATTTTAGCTAAGTAAAATAAATAAAAATAAAATAAAAGCTCCAATGCACGATTTCAAAAGATGATTTTAATCAAAATGACATAATTGCGCTTGATTAATTGCATTTCTTAACTTAGAATTATTAAACTCATGTTCATGATAAATTCACGGGCAACTCAGTAATTTGCTAACTTATGAACATAGTTACCCACCAAAATCCATTTATCTCTTGACTATATCTATATGTCAATTCAACTGATTAAACAAATTCTAATAAGCAAATGTGTTAATGCATATACATACTTATGAAATTAAAATAATCTCTTGTACATATCTCTATGCCAATTCAAACAATTAATTCAATCTCATAAGCACATAAAAGATTACGTGAGGTAACAATGTATTTCTAGCTTGAAACAGTTTAATCACAATAACCTTGCAAGTTATGCAAGGCTATTGTATCGCTAAATACCGTTGCTAATTTAACACTCGACTACCTTAGATGATTAAACATACACTGATTAAGTATCGTGTCAATTAATTACAATTTCAATCCATTTAAATAATTAATTCATTAGCTACCTTACAATTGTAATGCAAGAATAACTTAGTCATGGTTTTACTTAATCAAACATCTTACCAAGGCCTATAACAGCACAAACACAATTTAAATAACTCAAGTAGAGGAAATGCAATCAACCTAACCCAAATTAAATTTAAGCCATATTAATTAAATTAAACATATAAACATCACAAATATTCATAGTCATGTTCATCATAACAAAAAAAAATATTAAAAGGATAGGGAACAAGAATCAAATCCGGTGTTTTCTCCGTGCTTGACTAGTTTGGTCCACTCCTCCTTCTCCGCTTGTTCTTGTCGAACCGAGGCTTCTACGAACACTTGAATGCTGCTCCAAATGGTGGTTGATTGACTCTTTTTCAAGAGGTGAAATCGGTAAGGGAATAGGGGAAGAAAATGAAGAACAATGGAAAGGAATGAAGAGAGAATACTGAGAGAGAAGTGAAAAGATGAGAAGGGTTGAGATGTGTTTTGTAACATCCTGAATTTTGGGGGTTCTACATTTAATGTATGTTGTGTGTGTGTGCTGTGCTATGTGCGTGGTTTTGGTGTGGTTAGGGGTCCAGGGAAGGCCCGGGGTTAAGTCAGAGCCTTGGCCAAATTTTAATTTTGGGCACTTTAGGAGGGAAGCTGGTTGGCGGCAGGACTTAAGGGTTATTACCTGTGCTTAGTTGACACAAGTGAGGAGTTGGCGAAGTGGCAGAAAGGCGCCACTTAAGGTGCTTGAAGTGACGCCACAAGGAGCAGTGAGGGAGCAGGTTCGAGTAGCTTGGATTACTTTTTGTTTTGGGAATTATTTTTGGTGTAGGTTGGTAAGTGGTGGATTCAGCTAGAGACCTTGAGGAGTAGATGTTGAATTAGTCAAAAGTGTTTGAATGAGTGGATGAGAGATGATGGGGGAGGGTTGAAGTGGTCAATCGGTTTGAATGGGTGTTAGGGAGTGCTTTGTAGAGAAAAATAAGGGATTGGAGTGAGGTAAAGGTGTTAGCCGAAATTTTGTTTGATGTCAAGGGGGGATCGGTCAAAACATGTGGTTTCAGTTTTGGTAAGTGTAGGTGCCGAAAGTTTGAAGCCTTAGCAACTTGGGGTTGTGAGGTTTTCTTTAGGGGAGCATTTAGTGTTTTGCTTTTAGGTAACCTTGAGTTCTTTTTATTTCTCTTTCTTCTATCAAAAATCGAAAGCATCTTCTCCTTCCTTTTGGCATTTTTGGTCACTTGAGTGCAACTAAAAGCTCAGATTCAGGAACTATTAGATCGGGGTTTTATCTGACCGAGTGTATCACCTTGGGGAGCGTCGGTGCTATTTGTTAAGAAGAAGGACGGATCAATGTGTATGTGCATTGACTACCGCCAGTTGAACAAGTTGACGATCAAGAACAAATACCCGTTGCCAAGGATTGACGACTTGTTCGATCAATTGGAGGGGGCATCAGTTTTCTCAAAGATAGATTTGAGGTCAGGATATCATCAGCTTAAGGTCAAGGAAGCGGATATTCATAAGACGGCTTTTAGGACTTGCTATAGTCATTACGATTTCTTGGTGATGCCGTTTGGGTTGACCAATGCACCAGCAGTGTTCATGGACATGATGAACCGAGTATTCCAACTCTACTTGAACTGGTTTGTTGTGGTATTTATAGATGATATCTTGGTCTATTTAAGATCAGAGGAGGAGCATAATTCGCATCTTCGAGTGGTTTTGCAAATCCTGAGGGAGAAGCAGTTGTACGCCAAATTCAGTAAGTGCGAATTTTGGCTAAGTGAAGTTACTTTTCTGGGCCATGTTGTGTCGGCAGAGGGGATTAGAGTTGATCCTCAGAAAATTGAAGCTGTGTTAGATTGGAAACCGCCTAAGTCTGTGGCAGAGATTCAGAGTTTCCTTGGTCTTGCTGGGTATTACTGAAGGTCGTTGAAGGGTTCTCATTAATTGCGGCACCTTTAACCAAGCTGTTGAGGAAAGGGGTACCTTTTGTTTGGGCTGACAAACAACAAGAAAGTTCTGAGAAGCTGAAGAGGATTTTGACGGAGGCTCTGGTGTTGATTTAGCCAGAGGCTGGAAAGGAGTTCATGGTTTATTGTGATGCTTCACACACAGGATTAGGATGTGTGTTAATGCAAGGTAGAAAGGTGGTAGCATATGCGTCTCGACAGTTAAGACCACATGAGGTGAATTATCCTACACATGACTTAGAATTGGCAGCAGTAGTATTTGCCTTAAAGATCTGGAGACATTATCTGTATGGGGAGAAGTCCGTCATTTATACAGATCACAAGAGCTTAAAATACCTTCTTACCAAGAAGGAGTTGAATTTAAGGCAGAGGAGGTGGATCGAGTTGTTAAAGGATTATGATTGCTCGATCGAATATCATCTGGGTAAAGCTAACGTGGTGGCGGATGCATTAAGTTGTAGGGTAATCTCTGACTTGAGAGCAATGTTTGCTCACCTCAGTTTATACGATGATGGGAGTTTATTAGCTGAACTTCAAGTGAAACCTTCTTGGGTCAGTCAGATTAAGGAGAAGTAGTGGGTTGATGAGTTGCTAAAGCCGAAGTTTCAATTGGGAACAGATGATGAGATAACGGATTTTAGTGTGAATAGTGATGGGGTATTATGTTTTCGAGGAAGGGCTTGCATGCCTAAGGATTCTGAGTTGAGGCATAAGATTTTACAGGAAGCGCATAGCAGCCCATACGCTATGCACCCTGGAGGAAGTAAGATGTATTGGAATTTGCGAGAACAGTTTTGGTGGCTAGGTCTGAAGCGAGAGGTAATTGAATTTGTGAGTAAATGTTTGACGTGTCAACAGGTAAAAGCAGAACATTAATTACCTTTGGGGTTGTTGCAGCCGGTGAAGATTCCACAGTGGAAATGAGAGAGGATCACAATGGACTTTGTTAGTAGGCTACCTCTTACACCCACTAAGAAAGATTCGGTATGGGTAATTGTTGATCGATTGACGAAGTCTATTCATTTCATACCGGTTCGTGTCGACTACTCTCTACAGAAGTTGGCTAAGCTGTATGTAGCGGAGGTTGTAAGGTTGCATGGGGTACCGATGTCTATCATATCAGACAGGGACCCTAGGTTTACGTCGAGGTTCTGGAAGATGTTGCATCAAGCGTTGGGTACAAAGTTAGATTTCAGTACAGCGTTTCATCCACAGTCTGATGGACAGTCTGAAAGGGTAATTCAGATCTTGGAAGACATGTTGAGGGGTTGTGTCATTGATTTCAAGGGTAGTTGGGAAGAGTTCTTACCGTTGGCGGAATTCGCATACAACAATAGCTACCAAGCTAGTATTCAGATGGCGCCTTATGAAGCGTTATATAGGCGGAGGTGTCGTACTCCTACCTGTTAGACAGAATTTGGTGAACGCCAGATTTTGGGTCCAGAATTGGTTACAGAGACGGAGGAGAAGGTTAAGCTAATTAGGGTTCGATTAAAAGAAGCATCCGATAGGTAGAAATCTTATGCAGACCTGAAGCGAAAGGAAATAGAATTTGCAGTAGGTGACCAGGTCTTCTTGAAAGTTTCACCTTGGAAGAAGGTGATCAGATTTGGATGAAAGGGCAAGCCAAGTCCTAGGTTCATCGGGCCTTATTGGGTTTTGAAACGTGTGGGACCAGTGGCATATCAACTGGAGTTACCTGCGAAATTGAAACAGATCCATGATGTATTCCATGTTTCAATGTTAAGGCACTACCGTTCAGATCCGTCTTACGTCGTGTCTGTGGAGGAGATTGAGGTAAGGCCAGACTTGTCCTACGAGGAGGAACCAATTCAAATCTTGGAACGAGACGTCACGGTGTTAAGAAGAAAATCGGTTCCGTTAGTTGAAGTCTTATGGCGAAATCATGGAATGGAAGAGGCGACATGGGAGCCAAAGGCTACGATACGACAACAATACCCGCATCTCTTTTGACCAGGTAATTTCGAGGCTGAAATTTCTTTAAAGGGTAGAACTGTAACATCCAGAATTTTGGGGGTTCTGCATTTAATGTATGTTGTGTGTGTGTGTTGTGCTATGTACGTGGTTTTGGTGTGGTTAGGGGTCCAGGGAAGGCCCGGGGTTAAGTCAGAGCCTTCGAAAAATTTTCATTTTGGGCACTTTAGGAGGGAAGCTGGTTGGCGGCAGGACTTAAGGGTTATTGCCTGTGCTTAGTTGACACAAGTGAGGAGTTGGCGAAGTGGTAGAGAGGCGCCACTTAGTGTGCTTGAAGTGACGCCACAAGGAGTAGTGAGGGAGCAGGTTCGAGTAGCTTGGGTTACTTTTTGTTTTGGGAATTATTTTTGGTGTAGGATGGTAAGCGGTGGATTCGGCTAGGGACCTTGAGGAGTGGATGTTGAATTAGTCAAAAGTGTTTAAATGAGTGGATGAGAGATGATGGGGGAGGGTTGAAGTGGTCAATCGGTTTGAATGGGTGTTAGGGAGTGTTTTGTGGAGAAAAATAAGGGATTGGAGTAAGGTAAAGATGTTAGCAGAAATTTTGTTTGATATCAAGGGGGGATCGATCAAAACTTGTGGTTTCGATTTTGGTAAGTGTAGGTGCCGAAAGTTTGAAGCCTTAGCAACTTGGGGTTGTGAGTTTTTCTTTAGGGGAGCATTTAGTGTTTTGCTTTTTGGGTAACCTTTAGTTCTTTTCATTTCTCTTTGTTCTATCAAAAACCGAAAGCATCTTCTCCCTTCCTTTTGGCATTTTCGGTCACTTGAGTGCAATTGCTTCACTATCAAAAACTGAATAATTCTTTCTTCTTCTTGGTTCAAACGAGTTGTAGTTGATAACCTGTTGGCTGAAACCTCCTACCATCTCCTCCATTTCACTATTTCTTCTTCATTTGTTTCTTCTTAGCCAAATTTCCATTTCACACCCATCTTTGTTCTCTTTTTGTTCAAACCAAAACCTATTCCATTCCTTCTCTTTGGACGTTGATTCCACTTCTCTATTCTCTTGTATAAGCCGAATCTCCCTAGCCATTCTTTCTTACATTTTCCCTCGATTTCTCTAAAAGCCGAAACTCTTAAGCCTTCATTGAAGTTCTCTTACCTTCATTTTTGGTTCTTTCATCTTATTCTCTTCCACTCTTGTTCATTGCCGAATCTTCTCTACTGTGGTGCTTGTGCCAAATTCTCTTGGGTGTTATTCGAATCCTCTATGTTAAGGTAAGATCATTCCCCTTTTCGTTTTCTCCTTGATTAAACCCGTATTCCTTCTTTTCTTGGTAAGGCTGAATCTGCCTTGACTAATACTTCAACCTGTTTCTTTCTCTCTATGTTTCGTCAATTAAGGGGCTAAGTGTTAGGCATCTACTTCGGATCATTCTTTGTTTGGTCTATTTAGGGCGCCTATTCCGGGAAGTATTGTTAGTCGAATCTTTGAACCCTACCTCTCTTTTCGGGATTTCAAGGTAAGGCTTTTCTCTTCAGATATTTGATTAGGTTCACTTATTGTTATTCGCTACCTTAACCCTGTGTTGTTGTTAAACATCCGCTGTTTCCTTATAGTATCTTCTGACCAAGATCTTTTGATGGAATCCAATACCAATCAGGCAAAGGAGGGGGTTGGACTTGTAAACCCAGCCCCTAAGTTTAAGAAACGTGCGGTGTCAGCAGTTCGAGTCTAGCCACCGGGTTGTGGATCGGCTTCAGAACAGAGTAGAAGGCAGATAGCAGTCGTTTCTGCTATCGATAGTGTCGATGTAGAGAGTATTATTTTGTGTGTTATTAGGTGTGTAAAACCTCATACACTTTATTTTAACTATAATATTAATTGTATGGGCTGAAAAGCCGGAAAAGGCTGTGTAGACAGTCGTGATACCCTTGTGGGTAAGGCTAAGAATGCCAGGTACATGATTATAGCATTTTTCTTATGTGTACAGATGTATGTGGTAATCTATTACCTTGTTGATAGCATGTTGCATACATTATGACATGTATGTTATGCATGGGATATGGATATGATGTTTAGGGGGAAGTGCTTGATTATTTGGTCACATAGTGATCGGTGGCTAAGCCACGTTATATTATTTGGTCACATAGTGATCGGTGGCTAAGCCACATTATATTATTTTGGTCACCTAGTGATCGGCATTATGACTAACAGCATGACTGTCAAAATGGCGTGTAGCGGATGGAGGGTTGATTTTAGAAATCCCCACGGCGTGATGGGCTGGTACGGGTTGGCGTGTAGAGGATGGAAAAACTAGGTTTGGGCTGGGACATAATGCATTCATTTATTTTTATGTCATCTTGAATAGGCTAAATATGTGATTATGGGCCATGAGCCGTTTATGTGATATAAGGGATTTACACACTGAGTCTCGGTGACTCACCCCTTGCTTAACCTTTCAGGTAATCAGTAGATCATGGATATGGGAGCCGAGGCGGACTCGTGGACGCCATAAAGTCTTTTCTTTTTGTAAACTTGTTTCCTGCTTTATTTTATTTTTAATTGAGGACTTTTGTTATGTAATAAGGCCTTTCTAAGTCTATATTTGGTTTTATTTATTTGTTATTTATTTAAAATTTGACACTATGCAAATTTAATCACAAAATTAAAGATGGGGTTTTCAAAATACGAGTAACACAAAACAAATGTTTTCCTTCAAGTATCACCAAGCATAATGAATATTTGATTAACTAAAAATTGAAATTCTCCTAAACTAATAAATCACTGTTTTCAAGACATCGCCTTAATCGAAAAGTTTTCAAATCTATGGTTTTCCCCAAATTCAACAAAATTCGCTTTTACTTCACCCTATAACATACCAGATCCGGTCGTAACGTTTAGGCCGGATTTGAGGTGTTATATGTTTGAAGTGAGCAGCCAAGGGGGTATTTATAGGTTGAGAAGACTGCTAAAAATAGCCAAAATCAGCAACCAAATACTCTCCCCATGGTTGGCCACACATGTGGCATGTTTGAAGATTTCAAACATGTTATTTTAAGGTAGGGGCAAATCTAAAAAGGCATAAATAGTGGAAGGTTTGAATGTAATTTGAAGGAGTCTTCAAGGGCGATTTAGCAAGCCAAATAATCAGTCAATCAAGCTGATTGGGTCAGCATGTAGGACGGTTTTGGGCTGCCCAGTGCTCGGTTAGATCGATTTTCTCGGTTCAGCTCAACTAGGCCCCTTTTCATAATTAATTAACAATAATTTATTGAACCCAAATTAAATTGAATTAAAATTAAATTAATTATATCATGAATTAATACACATAATTTGGACCTTCATAGGCTGAAAAATTAATTCACCTTGATGCTTCAAAATTGCTTCTCGATTTTGCGCTTCTAGTAGTGTCTGATGAGCTATTTTTTGCCCTTTGCGCAAATCTGTCGAAAATAATCAAAATTTGATATAAAATTAATTAAAATTAAACATGTTCATAATTTGAGTGTAGTTTAATTATTTTATAATAATTATATATTTTTTGACAAGAATTTTATCGAAACTGAATGAATTTGAGTCAAAAAGGGTATGAAAAAGTGTATATTTTCATGTTTCCACACCCCCAAACTTAATCCATTGCTCGTCCCGAGTAATGTACAGATTTGAAAAGAATTTTTCGAAAACACCTTTGAAAAATTTCTTTAGAACAACATTCTTCCTGGAATTATGATTTTAGTATACTTATGCTTAAAAACAAGAAATTTGATATTTATGCTATTTATGTATACATATCATTCAAATTAATCTTAATTAATCTTATGATAGCAAAAATAAACTAAATGCTTCCTCAATAAAGAAATCCTAATTTCCTACCAATTTGATTTTATTCTCTTATTCAAGTTTAAGTTGCAATCATTAAGTTTAACTTATACCTTCATATGTTAAACATAGCAATTTCTCTCCACTAATGTATGTAGCATAGAAACTTGAATCAATAGGTCTTTAAAAGGTTGTAATGTGGCTAGGCTAGGGGTGGGTAAAAGATAGGTAAATTTAGGCTAAAAACCTATACCCAACTTCAATCGGCCCTTCGAAATAATTATCTTCAATTCACCAACTTACTTTGCTTTCGCATGCTCTTTTGTACATCTATTTTCTTTCAAGTACATATGCTCTTCTTTTGTTCTTTTTTTTCACGAGCATTTTACTGTATGTATAACAAATTTTTTGAGCATTTGATACTTCTTTTCAACTCCTCCAAACTTATTTTCAAGGAACATTCTGAATAGTACTGAGTCTAGTGTTTGGGATAATTTAAAGATAATTGAGAGAAAAATGATGGCTAAATATTAGAAAGGTTCAAATAAAATTAGGCCATATAGTCTCAAAGTTGGGTTTCAAAGGATAAAAATTCATCAAGGTAGGCTTGAAAGGCTCAAACGGTCTAAACAAAAGTTGCCTAAATCATTTTCAACATTCCATGCTTCCTAGGATTTCGCCTTAAGAAACTACTAAGTCAATTCTAGAGACTTAAACTTTCATGCATGCCTAACTTTCCTAAGGAACTAAAAATTTAATGGTATGATTTGCATGCTTATTAAAAATACGTTTATGTCATATTTCAATTAACATGATAGTTATTGAAATAATCGAACTTTATTCATACTGAAGTTTGGGATACTTAACATAATTTCAAATTTTTGAACAAAATATAACCTAATCATAACTGAAAGAAAATTTTATTTTGAGTGGAAATAATTTCAATTTTTCAGTCCCCCCTACACTTAAGATGAACAATGTCCTCATTGTTAAATGTGAATAGATACTATACACCAGGTAGGATTCTAGAAAAGATGAGGTAAGTCAATTTGACTGCTTAAGTACCAAGCTCTCTCTAGATCCAATCCTAGACATGTATATATCTATTATCACACTTTGCACTTTGCAACTTGTTCATTTTTATTTATGATTTTCACCTCTTGTTTTATTATGCAAAAATAAAATTTCCTAATAAAACCTAATCCTATTAAATAACCTAAGAACGAAAATAAAATAAAGTCAAGATCCTTCATTTTTATTTATTTGCAGATCCCTCCGAATTTGACTCATCTTTTGCTCTATCATCTTTGTTTTTGCATGAATTGCTCTGCTTCCTCTTCGATAGTGGACTCCATGGTTCAAATATGAAATTTGGAAACTCAAGCACAAAAATAAACGGGTCATTAGATATTTTCGTAAGAGCACTTCTCATTGAGTCATTTTGTATTTTTGAATATCTCCAGTAAGCTTGTTGTTGCCACTACATATGTTGCATGATGTCCATAAATTTTGATAGCTCATCTCAAAGATCTAGGCGAGGAGATTGAGTCCTGAACATTGAAGTTGCGAAGTTGTAAACTGAAAAATATATAGGATTTTTCCTATGTAATTTATCATCTTTTTACTTAAATTCGTTGTTAAAACTAAGTAATTGTTTAATAATTTAATGAAATATGTGAAAATATGAAATTAGGACATATAAATTATTAAAATGTGGTTTTATGCTTTATTATATAGTTTTCATGTATAAAATGGCTTATTTTATATTTATTTGAGCATATTATATTTTTAAGACATAAAATGGGTCATGCATGATTAAATTAAATAATAAAATATAAAATTATATTTAATAATTCATTTTAAAATATTTCATTAATAATTTGGGTTTTAATTAATTAATTATTTTATTCTTTGGTCCTTTAATTTATTGATTTTTTTTGGATAGGTCTGATAGCTTTGTTGGGTTACAAAAAAACCGTCCAAATTGAAGACCAAGTCATCCCAATTTCAGCTACACATGGCTGTCCACATAAACCACTTTTTGGTTTAAGTACACAAGGTCCTTGCAATATTGAAGACATTAGAGATTTGCCCGAAGATTTACATTTGACCGAGTCTCAGTCTTGAGTTGTTATGGCATTTAAATTGCCTAAAAATCAAGCAAAATTCAACTCAAAATCCATTAATCATGGCCAGCCATTCATTAAAGAAGCTTGAAGAGACTAACCCTCTCTATTTTTAGCAAACTACTCTCCTCTCTTCACCTATAAATAAGACTTCATTTCACCATTCCTAAGCATCCCTCATCCCTCATCATTATCTCTTTTCTCTCAATTCTCTTTAGCATTTTCCTTTCCCCACGCCTAGCATCATCTCTTCATAGAGATTTTAGCAATTAAGCCTCTTAAAGTGCCCTTGGTCGGCCACCTTGGAGAGCCATCAGCAAAGGAGTAACGCAAAGAAGCCTCGTCTATCAGAGTCTTGGGTGATAGCCACTTTAATTTGGGTTTAATCTTTCTTTTTTTTTTTTTGATTTTATCTGAAAATGTTTGCTATGTATTCTTTGTTCTTGTTTACAACAATGTTAGCTTAATTTTATTTAAGCTAGAATGATTGCTTTGATTAAATAATATTTATTTGATTCATGCTTAAAATGTTTGTGCCTCAATCGATCATGTTTTCAATTAAAAACAAGTCTGTATTTCTTTCATGCGTTATTGATGTAATATTCGGGATTTTGGGCTTGTGCATTTTACTTAATTGTATGAAGTAGTATGCCTATGTGTGTTTTAAATGTGTTTTATAGATTTCGGGGACTTTAAGAAGGTAGGAGAATGCCTTAGAAAATATTAGGTTTTAAGTCTTAAAGGGGGAGCTAGGCAAATGAGGCCTTAAGAAAATTCGTAGGGGAAATTGGACATAAAAATGGGCTTGTTAAAGTGGCAAGGAGGCGCTACTTAGAGCTTTAAGAAGTGACGCCACAGGCAGTGTGCAGGGCTTAGGTTCGAGCAGCGCAAGCAACATTTTGGGGCTTTTATTTTTCGGCAAAAAGGAGTAGTAGTGGACGGCACAGGGACTTTAATTAGATGAGGATTAGACTTGGTCAGATTCTTTTCAAAATTCGGCTAAGCTAGGAAGATAATTGTTGATTTATTCAAATTATTTTTGAATGGGTGAAGAAGAGGAAAAATGGGAGAATAACAAGGGATTGGATAGAGAGATGAAGAGTTGGCCGAATGGAGGGGTCTAGGTGTGGTATTTTCGGCCAAAGGGAGGGGAGTGAGGCCATTCTCCTTCTTTTCTTTTCAATTGTGCCTCTGTCGAAATTCTTTTTCTCTGTTGGCTAAAAATCAAAAGTGAATCGTCTCTTTTTCTTTTATTTTGTCAAAGCCGAAAGCTTCTTCTTCTTTTCACAAATCCATCAAAAGCCGAATACACAAATAACCCCTAGGTGATTGTTCATTAAACCCCAAAAGCCGAAACCTATTGATCAACATCTAGCCTATATAACTGAATCTCTCTGTGGGGTCAGGCAAGGGTGCAGTCGATTTCATCATTAGGGGTAAGATCAAATATTATTCGATTTTCTTTCCTCTTTCTTTTAGATTAGCCGAAAGTTGGAATCTAATCTCTTTTACTTTCTTTGGCCGAAACCTTGAAGAAGGATTTTGGGATTTGGTTGTAGCCGATTACAAGGGGAGGTCTTTCGGGGTTTTAAGATCTAAGGTAAGCGAATGTAATCTTAGGCCGAAGGCCATTTATGGTGTTTATTAAGTGTTAGAATCGGATCTAACATGTGCCTATAGGAATTTCGACATCACCAGGAGCAAGGATTAATTTTGGGACCTAGACAATCAAGGTAAGGGAGTCTTGATATTCGGCTAAGGGCCTTTTGTCTGTTAAATGATTGACCGGTTTTAACTTTGGGTATTAGGAAGGAGTACCAATCTGTTTTGGTAGATTTTCGGGATTCAGTGAACACGTTAGAAACCAGATGTGTAGCCCTACATTGATTCTTAATAGATTTATGGTATTAATTTAATACATGTGTTAATGAAAATATGAAAGATGTGGCTAAAGGTACCATACGATGGTACAGAGTATTCAGGTACGTTCACCTTTATTACTATGTTAATAATGTTATGAACATTGAATATGACACTTATGAGAATTTGTTATGAATATGGAATAAGGTATATGGCATGATTTTTGCATGTTTTGTATGACGCATGGGCATATGGGTGATTATGAAAAGGGGAAGTGATCTGGTGGTTTTTACCACATTATCTGGTGACTCATGTCACATAATCTGAATCTGGTGACTAATGTCACATACAATTATCTGGTGACTCTGTCGCATTATCTGGTGGCTATGCCACGATTATAAGGGCGATGTGCAGTTGACTGCAGCGACTACCTTCGATGGTGTGTAGCGGATGGAGGGTCGATTTAGTAATCCCCACGGTGTGATTGGTAGGTACGGGTGATGTGTAGAGGATGGATATTTAGGTGGGGTTGGGATTGCATCATTGCTTATATTTGTTATATGTGATTGATATGCCTAAGTCGTTTGGGAGTTTGTGTTGGTTGTTACACACTGAGTCTGTTGACTCATCCCTCGTGGCTAACATTTTGCAGGTGACACTCAGTAAATGGACCGGGTCGGCAGGAACTTAGTGGTGGCCATTTTCAGCTCAGTGTTATTTTATTTTGAGTTTTTAGATTTAAGTTTTGGATTTATTTCAGGTTTTACTTTGTTGTAATAAGGCCATTACTATTAAACTGTTTTATGCATGCATTTTATTTGTTTTCATTATGATACGATTATTATCAAATCAAAGGTTAAATAAATTTTCTTTAAAAAAAATTTTAAATGTTTTGACACCTAAACACCAACGATTTCCAATTAAATGGTAAACTTTAAAACTCGGCATTACTTTTAACTTATAGTTTTGAAGTATAACAATAAAGTTTTAATAAAGGCTAGACTTTTAAAAAAAAAAAAAAAAGAAGACACGTTTTCAATTTGATCACAACACAAACCGATTTTCCTTCAAAACCACCCAAATTTTCCAAATTGACAAACAAGCTTTTGAAATGTTTTACTCAAGGAACATGCCAGATTCGGTCGAGGCTCGTGGGTCGGGTTTGGGGTGTTTCAATTGAAATGTGTAACTATAACAGTCTAATTTATACCCTAGTCAGAATAGTGGTTTCGGGACCACAAATCCGAGTCTGAATAATATTTTAATATTATTTTCTGTGTCTTTGATAAGTGTTTAAGCATGTGATAAAATTCTGTGAATTAATTCGTCTGTTTGTGTGTTTAATTCGGCGCAAGGATTGATTTGCAGTAAAAGTGGAAGTTGCTTGCTATTTGTTAATGTATTAATATGATGTGGCTTTGTTAATGTGGAGGCCTAATGTTGTTATTGTCCCAATTTATAATTAGTGGATGGTGGAAATGTGATGATAACCATTATATATGTTTGACTTATATGAATATTAAATGGGCAATTTTGGAAATGGATTAATATGTATGCTTTAATAATTATAAGCATAAAATATGGCCATTAATTTATCCCATTTTGGCCGATATTAGCAAAGAAAATAGAAGAACAAGTGCTTTAAAAGTTTCGGCTATCTCAAGCTATAATTAAGGTAATTTTTGACTTCGGTTTTTGATAATTTCTACGTTTTTGTAATCGTTGCTTCGAGAGCTATCAAACCCATGTCCCAAATTCATGAATTGATGAAGTTTGTGTAAAATGCCATTGATGTTATGTTGAGTTTTGTGATGTTTTATGGTGTTAAATGAAAGATATGTATTTGATGAACATATTTTGTTCTTGAATGTTGATGAATTTAGCTAAATAGGACTAAATTGAGAAAATAGCAAATTGAGGGTCTAAATTGTGAATTTGATGAAAAGGATGGGCTTGTATGATGTATATACATTCGGCTAAGCTTGGTTGTATATTGATTTTGTGAATTTGATGTTTTGAGAAAAATGGACTAAATTGATAAAGTGTACAAATTGGATGGTTAATTTGCAAATAGCTCTAAATGTGTGTCCTTGGATTGAATTGAATGAATTAGTGAATAAAAGGATTAATTCTAAATGTGTTTAGATCAAGAACCGAGGAAAACGGATTTAGATCGCGGGAAAGCGAAAGTAAACGAGTAGCCATTGTAATTCCGATAAACCGAATCTGAGGTAAGTCATTATACAAATAAACGAATATGTATGCATTTGTAATTGTTCATATGTTCAATGATGAGAATGGATGCTTATGAGAGGTATGTATTTGAATTCCGAGATAAGTTAGATATAGTAACTAAGTCCAAGAAGCCCCGTACGAACCTAGGAATAGATAGGATTGGCTAAGTCACGTCATAGATATCTGTTCTGTTTTCATCATGTAAGACCACGTCTGGGACATCGACATTGATTTGAGATTCGTGTAAGACCCTGTCCGGGCCAGTGGCATCGATATCTGATTATGTGTAAGACTACATCTGGGACATTGGCATCAATATGAGCTTTACGTATAAGACCACATCTGGGACGTTGGCATCATTATGATCCTTACGTGTAAGACCATGTCTGGGACATTGGCATCGTTCTGATTCGTGTAAGACCCTGTCCGAGACAGTGGCATCGATATCTGAGTACATGTAAGACCTCGTCTGAGACGATGGCATTGTATTACTATTTCGAGCTTTTGAAGTATCCTACTGGATTGCTTATGGTTCAACGGGCAAGTCTGAAATACGATTGACAAATCTGAGCTATGATAGATTAAATAAATGAATGTTCGATTCAGGTACGTTGATTATACACCAAATGTGTATATAAGGTAAGTGACTATGCGTTTTACTATGATGGATTGGAACTGTGTCACATAAAAGCACATATGAAAAACTATGTGTCTATGATTCTTGAATTGATAAATATGGCAATTTGGCTAAGAATATGAATCAAAGTATAAATGTGAGAAATTTACCTTGTAGAAGAAATGTGCCAATGTGGTTATATGTTTACATGCTCTACATATCAAATTTGTTTGTGTATTGACTTATTAAGCTTTTGGAAAGCTTACTCTGTGTGTGTGTTTAATCTGTTTTATAGGTCATCAAAGCTACTGAAGGCTCGGGACCGTCACGGATCGTCATCACACTACTAAAACTTATTTTGGTACACTTTGAAAATGTATATAGCTTAATATGGAATGTATAGGCTAGTTCTTGGTATAAGTCGTAGAGTGAACTCAGCCATGTGAATTGGCTAGATATGTTTAGATATATGCTTAAAGAAGTATGATATGTGAAGTTGTTTTGGTATGATTAGTAGGTATATGAAATGGTTTTAAAATGGTAAGTATATAGATGATTGGTGCTTGAGCATAATTGAGATTTGATCGTGCAAATTGTTATGTTTGGAATTGGTTTGAATGGTTAGATTGAATGAATATTGAATGGATTATAGTGTGAATACCTTAGTTGACAAATATGCATGATTTGGTTGGCTATTTGGAATATTTTTTTATGGTCATCGGTGAATGAAATGGGATGATATATGTTGATTTTAGGTTTGACCCTTATGGGTGGCATTTTGGCTTTGTAGATGGCCTATAATGTCACACGGTTGTGGCACATGGGCGTGCCTAAGACCGTGGGAGAATTGTCAGAATGTAGCCTAAAAGCAACACGACCTTAGCACAAGTGTGTTTGGTGACCGTGGTGGGGAAGTCAGTATAGGACCACGGCTAAGACACACGGCCGTATCTGGTGGCCGTGGGGACTAAGTCAGTATTTAGACACGAAAGGATACACGGGGGTGTCTAGAAGACGTGGAGGGCACACGGTTTCCTCTCACGGGCGTGTCTCCCCTGTATTTTAGAAAAGTTTCAAATTTTCATGAAATTTCATATGTGTTTCAGTTTAGTCCCGACTTGATTTCTAAGCTTGGTTAAGGTCTCGAGGACCCGTTTAAGGGACATTATGTCTGAGAATGATGATTGAATGTATGATTTTGTCTGTGAATATTTTTGATCTGTCCGGTAACGCTCCTAACCTTAATCCGGTAATGGACACGGGATAGGGGTGTTACATTGATTGGTATCAGAGCTACGTTTAGCCAATTCTCAGACTAACGTAGCGTGTCAGAGTCTAGCTATACATGCCATATATCTGAGCTGTGATAGTGTGATGAATCCTGACGTATAAAATGTGATTTTCATATAGTAATGGATCCCATAAGAGTCGTAGCTGACGACGTAAAAAGTAATGCGCTTGCTCCCGATCAAGAGACAGCGCCCTCTGAATCGAGACCGGCTACGAGAGGTCAAGAGGGAGAAGCTAAACAAGCTTTCTTCCAGATGATGAGTGAGTGGTTCACTCAGTTTGTTAAGAATAACCCAAATCGCTTTCGCAACCCCGCCCCGATTAATCCCCTCGGACATCGACATACCTCCATCGCAAATCAGAATCATTAAGTAAGCCTCCTATTGACAAGATTTGTAAGTATGGGGCCGAAGAATTCCGAGCTACTAAAGATGATGATGCTGAAAAGGCCGAGTTCTGGATTGAAAATACTATCCGGGTATTCGACGAAATGTCTCTGACTCCAGAAGAATGTATAAAATGTGTTGTATCATTACCCCGAGATGCAGCATATCAATGGTGGAGAACTCTGATTTCTGTTGTTCCGAGAGAACGAGTCACATGGGATTTCTTTCAGATCGAGTTTCGAAAGAAGTATATCAGTGAGAGATTTGTTGATCAGAAATGAAAAGAATTTATGGAACTAAAGCAGGACCGTATGTCTGTTACGGAATATGAACGAGAATTTGTCAGACTGAGTCGTATGCCCGGGAATGTGTGTCTTCTGAAGCTATAATGTGCAATAGATTCGAAGATGGTCTTAATAAAGACATTCGTGTGCTAGTCGGGATTTTGGAAATAAAAAAGTTTGTTGTACTCGTTGATAGAGCGTGCAAAGCTGAGGCACTCGAGAAAGATAAGAGAAAAGCTAAGTCTGAAGCTCGAGATGTGAAAAAGAGATTTCAGAGTAAATCATTTCAGTCTGCTTCGAAAAGATTCAGAGATAATCAAAGTCGTTTTAGAGATAACATGGGACATTCGAATGGAAATCAATCAAGACCGCAAATAAGTTCTAAAACTCCAGTAACTTCAGTGGCCAGCGTTGTTAATGTTCGATCCCAGAGACCTGAATGTAAATATTGTGGAAAAAGACATCCGGGAAGCTGTAGATTAAATGACAGAGCTTGCTTCAAATGTGGATCACTTGATCATTTTATACGTGATTGCCCTGAGTCTGTCGAACCAGAGATTGTTCAGAATCTGAGATCTGATAATGCACTTGTGAGAGGTAGGCCATCGAAGAATGTCAAAAATGTTAGTTGTAGTTAGAGAATTACGAGGGATAATGTTGTCAAATCTGAAGCTAGAGCGCCAGCCAGAGCGTATGCTATCCGAGCTCGAGAAGAAGCTTCATCGCCAGATGTTATAACTGGTACTTTTACTATTTATGATACTTCTGTGATTGCTTTGATAGACCCTGGTTCTACGCATTCATATATTTGCATGAATTTAGTATTCAGCAAGACTTTGCCTGTAGAGTCTACTGAGTTTGCTATAAAAGTATCGAACCCCTTAGGAAAAACTGTCCTTGTTGATAAAGTATGGCAAGAACTATCCGTTAATGTTTCGAGATATATGTTTCCCTGCTGATCTGATGCTTTTACCATTTGATGAATTTGATATTATTCTGGGTATAGACTGGTTGTTTATGCATGATGCTGCTGTGAACTGCAAAAGAAAGACTATAGATTTGAGATGTCCAAATGCTGAGATTGTACGCGTTGAGTCGAATGATTTAAGTGGATTGCCTGTTGTGATATTTGTTTTGAGCTCAGAGTTATGTGAAAAAGGGATATAAGGCATATTTTGCTTATGTAATTGATTCGAAAATGTCTGAAAGGAAGATTGAGTCAGTGCCTACTGTCTATGAGTTTTCTGATGTGTTTCCTGAAGAGTTACCGGGTTTACCTCCGATCGTGAAGTTGAGTTTGGTATTGAGTTTGTTACCTGGTACTGCACCTATATCGATAGCTCTGTATAGAATGGCACCAACAGAGTTGAAAGAGTTAAAGTCATTGTTGCAACAATTGACTGAGAGAGGGTTTGCTAGACCGAGTTTCTCGCCTTGGGTGCTCTTGTTCTGTTCGTGAAAAAGAAAGATGGCACGATGAGGATGTGTATCAACTATCGTCAGTTGAATAAGGTGACAATAAAGAATAAATACTCGTTGCCCAGAATTGATGATTTATTTGATTAACTAAAAGGAGCTACTGTGTTTTCCAAGATTGACCTGAGATCGGGATACTATCAGTTGAGAGTGAAAGATTCAGACATTCCGAAGACTACTTTCAAAACGAGGTACGGGCATTATGAGTTTCTAGTTATGCCATTTGGACTAACCAATGCTCATGCTGTTTTTATGGATCTGATGAACAGAATTTTCAGACCGTACCTAGATCGATATGTTGTCGTATTCATTGATGACATTTTGATTTATTTGCATGATGAGGCTGAACATGCTGAGCATTTGAGAATTGTGTTGCAAACTTTGAGACAAAAGCAATTGTATGCAAAATTCAGCAAATGTGAATTCTGGTTGCACGAGGTTAGTTTTCTGGGACATATTGTGTCAGCATCTGGGATTCGAGTTGATCCGAGCAAGATTTCTGCTATTCTGAATTGGAAACCTCTGAGAAATGTATCTGAGGTCCGCAGTTTTCTGGGTTTAGCTAGTTATTACCGCAGATTTGTAAAAGGCTTTTCGACTATAGCTACTCCATTGACTAGATTACTTCAGAAAGATGTTAGGTTTGAATGGTCGGATACATGCCAGAAAAGATTTGATCAGTTGAAAACTCTGCTAACAGAAGCTCCAGTGTTAGTACAGTCGAAATCGGGTAAAGTATTTATTATATACAGTGATGCTTCATTAAATGGTTTGGGATGTGTTCTGATGCAAGAAGGCAAAGTTATAGCTTATGCCTCAAGACAATTAAAGCCGCATGAAAAGAATTACCTGACGCACGTCCTTGAGCTAACTGCGATTGTGTTTGCACTTAAGATTTGGCGCCATTATCTGTATGGTGAAAAATGTCACATATTTTCAGATCATAAAAGTCTAAAATATCTGATGACTCAGAAAGATTTGAACTTGCGTCAAAGAAGATGGTTAGAGCTGTTAAAAGATTATGAACTTGTAATAGATTATCATCCTGGTAAAGCAAATGTTGTTGCAGATGCTCTGAGTAGAAAATCGTTGTTTACATTACGAGCTTTAAGTGCTCAGTTAGATTTGTCTGATGATAATTTCGTGTTAGCTGAATTAAAAGCCAAACCGTTGTTCTTAGAACAGATATGTGATGCTCAGAAATTTGATAATGAGTTGCTAACAAAACGAGCTCAGTGTGAAGTAAATTCCGAATCTGAATTTCAAACTGTTGATGATTGTTTGAGATTCCGGGATCGTATCTGTGTTCCGAGAAATCCAGAGTTAATTCAGTTGATCTTGAATGAAGCTTATAACAGTCGTCTATCTGTTCACCTTGGAAGCACTAAAATGTATCATGATTTGAAACGACATTACTGGTGGTCTGGTATGAAACGGGACATTTCTGATTTTGTTTTGAAATGTCTAGTCTGTCAGCAAGTGAAAGCCGAACATCAAGTTCCGTTTAGGTTGTTACAACCAATTTTGATTCCGGAGTGGAAATGGGATAGAGTAACAATGGATTTTGTTTCTGGTTTGCCTCAGACTCCGAGAAAGAAAGATGCAATTTGGGTCATAGTTGATCAATTGATGAAATCTGCCCATTTTATTCCAGTAAGATCTGATTATTCACTCGACAGATTAGCCGAGCTTTATATTTCTGAGATTGTGAAATTACATGGGATACCACTGTCTATTGTATCCGATAGAGATCCGAGGTTTACGTCGAGATTCTGGAAGAAATTACAAGAAGCTTTTGGAACGAAATTACACTTCAGTACAGCTTTTCATCCACAGACAGATGGTCAGTCTGAACGGACTATTCAGATTCTTGAAGACATGTTGAGATGCTGTATACTTGAGTTTAATGGTTCGTGGGATCAATATCTGCCTTTGATTGAATTTTCATACAACAATAGTTTTCAATCGAGTATCAAAACGGCACCATATGAAGCTTTGTACAGACGAAAAAGTCAAACACCTCTGTATTGGACTGAACTCAGTGAGAATAAGTTTCACGGGGTTGATTTGATAAAAGATTCAGAACAGAAAGTGAAACTTATCCGAGATTGTTTGAAAGCAGTATCTGATCGCCAGAAATCATATGCAAATTTGAAACGAAAGGATATAGAATTTGAGATCGGCGATAAAGTATTTCTAAAAGTGTCTCCGCGAAAGAAAGTTCTTCGATTCGGACGAAAAGGCAAGTTAAGTTCGAGATTCATTGGACAGTATGAGATCATTAAATGTGTCGGGCCTGTTGCATATAGATTAAAGTTGCCACCTGAGTTAGAAAAGATACACAATGTATTCCATGTTTCGATGCTTCGTAGATATCAATCTATTCTGTCACATGTGATTGCTCCATCTAAAATTGAAATCTGATCTGACATGTCATATGAAGAGGAACCGATCCATATCTTAGCTCGTGAAGTGAAAGAGTTGAGAAATAAGAAAATTCTGTTAGTAAAAATACTGTGGAATTGACATCGGATAGAAGAGGCTACGTGGGAGCCTGAAGATTCAATGAGACATCAATATCTGAATCTGTTTAACGGTAAGATTTTCGAGGACGAAAATCCCTAAGGGGGGAGAATTGTAACAGTCTGATTTATACCCTAGTCAGAATAGTGGTTTCAAGACCACAAATTCGAGTCTGAATAATATTTTGATATTATTTTTTGTGTCTCTGATAAGTGTTTAAGCATGTGATAACTTTCTATGAATTAATTCGTCTGTTTGTGTGTTTAATTCGGCAAAAGATTGATTTACAGTAAATGTGGAAGTTGCTCGCTATTTGTAATGTATTAATGTGATGTGGCTTTATTAATGTGGAGGCCTAATGTTGTTATTGTCCCAATTTATAATTAGTTGATGGTGGAAGTTTCATGATAACCATTATATATGTTTGTCTTATATGAATATTAAATGGGCAATTTTGGAAATGGATTAATATGTATGCTTTAATAATTATAAGCATAATATGGCCATTAGTTCATCCCATTTTGGCTGATATTAGCAAAGAAAATAGAAGAACAAGTGCCTTAAAGGTTTCGACTATCTCAAGCTATAATTAAGGTAATCTTTTACTTCAGTTTTTGATAATTTCTACGTTTTTGTAATCGTTGCTTCGAGAGCTATCAAACCCATGTCTCAAATTCATGAATTGATGAAGTTTGTGTAAAATGCCATTGATGTTATGTTGAGTTTTGTGATGTTTTATGGTGTTAAACGAAAGATATGTATTTGATGAACATATTTTGTTCTTGAATTTTGATGAATTTAGCTAAATAGGACTAAATTGAGAAAATAGCAAATTGAAGGACTAAATTGTGAATTTGATGAAAAGTATGGGCTTGTATGATGTATATACATTCGGCTAAGCTTGGTTGTATATTGATTTTGTGAATTTGATGTTTTGAGAAAAATGGACTAAATTGATAAAGTGTACAAATTGGAGGGTTAATTTGCAAATAGACCTAAATGTGTATCCTTGGATTGAATTGAATGAATTAGTGAATAAAAGGATTAATTCTGAATGTGTTTAGATCAAGAACCGAGGAAAACGGATTTAGATCACGGGAAAGCGAAAGTAAACGAGTAGCCATTGTCATTCCGATAAACCGAATCTGAGGTAAGTCATTATACAAATAAATGAATATGTATGCATTTGTAATTGTTCATATGTTCAATGATGATAATGAATGCTTATGAGAGTATGTATTTGAATTTCGAGATAAGTTAGATATAGTAACTAAGTCCAAGAAGCCCCGTACGAACCTAGGAATAGATAGGATTGGCTAAGTCACGTCATAGATATCTGTTCTGTTTTCATCATGTAAGACCATGTCTGGGACATCGACATTGATTTGAGATTCGTGTAAGACCCTATCTGGGACAGTGGCATCGATATCTGATTATGTGTAAGACCATGTCTTGGACGTTGGCATCAATATGAGCTTTACGTATAAAATCACGTCTGGGACGTTGGCATTATTATAATCCTTACGTATAAGACCATGTTTGGGACATTGGCATCGTTCTGATTCGTGTAAGACCCTGTCCGGGACAGTGGCATCAATATCTGAGTACATGTAAGACCTCTTCTAGGACGATGGCATTGTACTACTATTTCGAGCTTTTGAAGTATCCTACTGGATTCCTTATGGTTCAACGGGCAAGTCTGAAATACGAATGACAAATCCGAGCTTTGATAGAGTAAGTAAATGAATGTTTGATTCAGGTACGTTGATTATACACCAAATGTGTATATAAGGTAAGTGACTATGCGTTTTACTATGATTGATTGGAAATGTGTCACATGAAAGCGTATATGAAAAACTATGTGTCTATGATTCTTGAATTGATAAATATGGCAATTTGGCCAAGAATAGGAATCAAAGTATAAATGTGAGAAATTTACCTTGTAGAAGAAATGTGCCAATGTGGTTATATGTTTACATGCTTTACATATCAAGTTTGTTTGTGTATTGATTTACTAAGCTTTTGGAAAGCTTACTCTGTGTGTGTTTAATCTGTTTTATAGGTCGTCAAAGCTACTGAAGACTCGACACCATCACGGATCGTCATCACACTACTAAAACTTATTTTGGTACACTTTGAAAATGTATATAGCTCAATATGGCATGTATAGGCTAGTTCTTGGTATAAGTTGCAGAGTGAACTTAGCCATGGGATTTGGGTAGATATGTTTTGATATATGCTTAAAGAAGTATGATATGTGAAGTTGTTTTGGTATGATTAGTAGATATATGAAATGGTTTTAAAATGGTAAGTATATAGATGATTGGTGCTTGAGCATAATTGAGATTTGATCATGCAAATTGGTATGTTTGGAATTGGTTTGAATGGTTAGATTGAATGAATATTGAATGGATTATAGTGTGATTACCTTTGTTGACAAATATGCATGATTTGATTAGCTATTTGGAATGTTTTTTTATGGTCATAGGTGAATGAAATGGGATGATATATGTTGATTTTAGGTTTGACCCTTATGGGTGGCATTTTGGCCTTATAGATGGCCTATAATGTCACACGGTTGTGGCACACGGGTGTGCCTAAGACCGTGGGAGAATTGGCAAAATGTAGCCTAAAAGCAACACGGCCTTAGCACGGGTGTGTTTGGTGACCGTGGTGGGGAAGTTAGTTTAGGACCACGGCTAAGACACACGGCCGTGTCTAGTGGCCGTGGGGACTAAGTCAGTATTTAGACACGAAAGGATACATGGGGTGTCTAGAAGCCGTGGAGGGCACAGGATCTCCTCCGACGGTCGTGTCTCCCCTGTATTTAGAAAAGTTTCAAATTTTCATGAAATTTCATATGTGTTTCAGTTTTGTCCCCACTCAATTTCTAAGCATGGTTAAGGTCTCGAGGACCCGTTTAAGGGACATTATGTCTGAGAATTTAGGGGTGTTACAGTAACATCTGTGATTTAGGGGTTGTGCATTTGTTATGTTTCTTTGTGTTTAGTATGCTTTATCTGTTAATCTGGTAGGTTTGGGGGCCCCGGAAAGTCTCGGGGTGAAGTTTGAGCCTTGGTAAAAATTTTGTTTTTAGACACTTTAGGGGAGAGCTAGCAGAGACAGGTTATAAGGGTAATTAATTGTGTTTTGTTAACAAAAGAAAGAGGTGGTAAAGTGGCATGAAGACGCCACTTAGAGTACATGGAAGTGGCGTCACATGGGAGCTGTAGGGAGAAGGGGTTCGAGTTGCGTCGTCAGCAATTAGAAACTTTATTTTTGCGCCTAGGGAGCTAGAGTGATGGATTCGGCAAGGGCTCTTCAAGGTGGTTGGTGGAATAAGTCAAATATTTTGAATGAGTGGCCATGAGATGATAGTGGGGTTTGAATGAGTCAAACCAATTCAAATTGTTGAAGAGGAGTGAATGTAGGAGGAAAGTATGGAATTGGGTGTTGGTGGAGTGGTGGCCGAATGTAGGAAGCTTGAAGTGGAGAGGGGTTTCGATTTTGGTATTAGGAGAGGTTGGTGTGCCGAAAATCTTTTGGGGGTCTTAGGCTTTTCTCTCTTTTCTTTTGGAGCATATTCGGTCTTTGAAGGGGCTGTTGAGTGGTGACTTTTGGCAAGTTTCTTGAGCTTTCTTTGTGTTTTTCTTCCCTCTTTCATTTAGTTCTCATATTTTTCTCAAAACCGAAATCAACTTTGGTACATTTCTTCTTCACCAAAACCGTAGCTCTCTTTCTCTCATTACTATTCCTCTTCATCTTTTCCCTTCAACCGAAACCCTCATCCTATTTCTTTGCTTCATCTTTCTTTTGTTCTTTTGACTACTAGCCGAACTATTCTCTCTTCCTCACTTCTTCTTCTAGTGTTCTCTCTTTAAGCTGCATATTTCCACTTGTTCCATCGAAACCTTCTTACCATCATTCTTTGCCAATAGCTGAAATTCAACCTTCATTCTTCTTGTTTAGTCGATCGATCATTCGTATCTATTACTTCTCCTGTGCCAAATCTTTTTGTGTGCCATTCAGTTTCTCTGCTGAGGGTAAGAGTCTTTCTTTTATTTTCTTGTAGACATCCTTTTGTTTTATTCTCCCTTCTCTTTATGAAGCCGAATCTATTCTAATAAACATCTAAACCCATTTCTTCTATTTTGTGTCTCTTAACCGAATACCAAGAAGCAGGGTGTTGGAAATCTTACTTTGCTGAGAGCCTGTACAATCGGTTTTGGTTGATCAAGGTAAGGGGTTCTTATCAAATGGTTTGGTCGAAAGGCCACTCCTTTTTAATCTATTTAGGGAATAGATTCTGATATGGTGATGGTGTAGGGACTCAATCGGTTTCTTAAGCCAAGTCTGCTAGCATTCTGTAACATCCTGAAAAGGGCCTATGCATTTTCGGTTTAATTGTACGAAGTGACATGTTTTATGTGTTAAGAATATATTTTGAACGTTTTTGGAAACTCGGAAATGAATGGAAATGATTTAGAAATGACCATTTTTGGAAACCTGGAAATGTATGGAAATGTTAAGTTTAAAAGAGGAAAGTGAAACATTTTTGGAAACTAAGAAATGTAGGGAAATGATTTAGAAATGAGGAAAGTGAAATTTCTAGAAACTTGGAAATATAAGGAAATGTCAAGTTTAAAGAGCCAAACGAAAATTTTTGGAAACTTGGAAATGAAAGGAAATGTCAAGTTTTAAGGCTTAAAAAGAGAAAACTAAGGTAAGGTGGCCTTAAGGAAATTAATAGGAAGAATTTGACACACAAACAGGCTTGGAAAAATGGACTGAAGATATCACTTAAGGCCCAGGTAGGTGACGCCATCAGCCAGGCAAGTGGGCCTGAGTTCGAGTCACATGGGAAGCGAATAAAAGAAGTTTTATTTTTTTTCTTCTAGAAACACAGAGGTGGACGGCACAAGGCTTGCAAAAGAGGAGTTTTATCCTCTTTAAAATTTGGCTAATAAAGATAAATAATGAGATTATTTTAGATTATTCTCAAGAGATAATTGTGGATTAATTCCTTTTATTTTAATGGATAAAAAAAGACATAATAGGAGGATTATTATTATTAATGAGATAAAGTTATCAAATTAAGAAGAATGGTGGCCAAATAAGGGATTCTGAGTAGTAGTTTCGGCTATAAAAGGAAGAAAATAGGGCTACTCATCAATTTTTCTTCCTCCTCTTCTCTCTGCCGAATTTCTGAGTGCTCTCTTCTCTTCTCTTCTCTTTTTCTTTTGTCAAGCCGAATCTATAGTCCACCATTGTCAAAATTCTCAAGTTTTCTTTTCTTTCTATTTCTTCTTACCAATCCATTCAAAAGCCGAATCTTGGAAGGGCTTCAAGCATAGCTGCTGTTGATTTCTTCAAAGGTAAGAACAAGTTTGATTTCCATTCTTTTCTTTTAGATTAGCCGAGAGATAATCTAACCCCATGCATATTATGGTTGCCGAATATGGAAGGATCTTTTGGTATTATCAGGGTAGTCGACTAAAAGGAGGAGTATTCGGTATTTCTAAGATTAAGGTAAGACATGTGAATATTCGGCCAAAGGCCTTGATTTATGTTTCGATGATTAAGATTAAGTCTAACGTAAGGTTTTAGGGATGTCGACATTCCTAGGGAAACAAGGAATAGTTTCGGGATTTGTTGGTGTTCCAATCGGCAACAAGGTAAGAATACTAATCCTACTAGGATTTGGAATCTTGGCCGAATGGCTTTTTATTAAGGTAATAAGTGATAAATCAATGTAGGGATTAAGGATCTAAGCATTAGATCAAGCTTTTCAGGATCTCAAGGAAATTTTAAGTGAATCAGGTGTGTACCCCTCACTTTTTCATAATATGTATTATGGCTATGTTAATTAAAATATGTGATATTAAGAATATGAAAGTGGCTAAAGTACCATGTTATGGTACAAAGTACCCAGGTACGTTTCCTACTCCTACTAAGATTTCGAAATATGTTAGTTGTAACATGAGAATATGATAAGAATATGAACTTTGGCATATTACGCATATTATTATTATGGGGCATATGGGTTTGTTTGAAAGGGGAAGTGAATGTGGTGACCTAAGACCACGAACGCGGTGACCTAAGACCGTGAAATCTGAAAAGTGGTGACCTAAGACCACAGTAATTTGAACGTGGTGACCTAAGACCACGAATGCGGTGACCTAAGACCGCAAATTGGTGTGTAGCGGAATGAGGGTCGACTTAGTAGTCCCCACGGTGTGATTGGCAGGTACGGGGGTGTGTAGCGGATGGACAATTAGGTTTGGGTTTGGGAATGCATCATAACTTGTATTCTATGTTTTGAATGTGTAACTCTTGTATGCCTAATTCTATTATGATTAAGTGTCGTGTACACATTGAGTCTGTTTGACTCACCCCGTTGTGGGACTATTTTCAGGTGACGATCAGTAATGGACCGGGCTCGGCAAAAGCTTATGGATGGCCATGCACAGCAAGGAATTTAATTAATGTGGATTTTTATTTTTATCAGGTACTTAAACTTAAAGTTTGGGGAATTATTTGATGTAATAAGGCCACAAGGCCATAGTTGGTTTTCTTTAATTCTTTTACTCTTATTTATTATGTTTACAAATTATTATTTATGGATTCAAGTAAATTTATTTTGAAATAAACCCTAAATGTTTATCACCTTAAATAAATGGATTTCAATGTAAGATAAATTGGTTTTCAATAAAAGCCCAACCCAAACAATATTTTTAAAAAAATTGCACAAATTTTCTCTAAGTAACAAAAAAGAATTTGAACCAGGTTTACTTGAGGACATACGAGATCAGGTCCGGGCTGCGGTGGGCGGGTGTAGGTGTTTCACATCTTGCTTACGTTGATCAAGGTAAGGAACTTCATCGATTTGAGTTCTTATTCTCTCTATTTCCTTTCAAAGCCTTAACCCTGTTTCCTGATTAAGCTCCTTTTATGGATTCGAATGCAAGTCAAGTGAAAGAGGGGGTTGGACTCGTAGTCCCTGCCCCAAAGTTTAAGAAACGTGCAGTATCGGCAGTAAGAGACTTTCCGCCGAGCTGTGGTAGAGAGCCAACATCTGCCTGGGATAGGCAAATAGCTGTCGTTCCTGCTAGTGAGAGCATTGACGTAGAGAGTCTAGTTTTACGCGTTACTAGGTGTTAATGATCACACTTTACTTTGTTAAATAATTCATGATAATAACTATGTTGGCTGGAAGCCGAAACGACTATTCTGTTAGTCGAGATACCCTCGTGGGTAAGGTTGGAGACACTGGGTAAGTTCTGCTATGATGATACTTTCGTATGATTGAATGCATGAGTTAATTATATGTTGTACATTGAAAGTATATAGCACTCACCTCATTATGATATTATGTGCATGGGTTATAGGAGATGATAGAGGGGAACTGCTACTCAGTTACTATTGTCATAGTGGTCTGGGACCACAGTGGTTTGGAACCATGCATACATATATTTATTAGTAACTTATCCCAGTGGTCTGGGACCACAGCAGGTTGGCCCCGCGTATACTTATCAGAGATCGTCACAGTGGTCTGGGACTACAGTGGGTTGGCCCCACGTTTATATTATGTGACTCTGTCACAAGTGGTCTGGGAGCACAGTGGCTTGATGCCACGGCTGTTCGGTGGATACAGGTGACGTAGTGGATAGAAATCTAGGATGGGCTGGGTTGCATCGCATATACTATTGATGTGCCATGTTATTAGGGCTTAAGCCCAAACTGTGTTCGTAAGGGGAATTACACACTGAGTCTCGGTGACTCACCCCTCTGCTTAATTTTACAGGTAATCGCTAGATTGCGGATTTAGAGCCGGGGTGGACTCGAGGTGGCCATGCATTACTACTTCTTCCGTAAACTACGTTACTTTATTTGAACTTGTTTTAATTTGGGATTTTATTATGTAATAAGGCCACTATAACTTTAACTTTGGGTTTTGATTTAATGCTAATATCGCGTATTTTACAAACGATCGAATATAGGGTTTTCTAAAAAGCATAAAGAAATAGTTTTCAACTTGGTTTTCAAATGACACGTTTATAGAATTCCTTGATTTTAGCTTTTATAAAAACAAAATTTGCTTACAGCCTTTTCGATCAATTTAATAAAAGACAAAACGAAACCTTCAAGCAAAAATTTACAAATCCTTTTTTTCTTAAAATAAAGAAACCAATCGAAGTGTTTTCTAAGTTACGATGTTTTGTTGAGATTTTCAATCTACCCTTCCTGTGACATACCAGATCTGGTCGTAACGTTTAGGCTGGATTTGGGGTGTTACAAAATGCACTTGAATTAGCTAAGCGATCCTAACCAGATAAGGGCTAGTGGACACATAATTGAAATGTGCTTGCTCAATTTAGATCCTAACCTGATTAACTTGCAGGTTGCATAACAACTATAACCAAGCTCTATTATCTGCATAGTTTTTAGATTTATGTGATTAAACTGTTTCAAACCTAACACGTCCCTATTACCTCACACGAATGCTAAGAAACCCTTAGTAAATAAGGGTCAGGAAAATGCATATTTACTAAGTAAAGGATTCTGAAAGGGCCTAATGTGGTTTTCAAACTCATGAAAGATCGAGTTTCCATGGAATGATTTTTTGAATGTTATTAAGCATGTTGATAATGAATTGAGTTTAATTAAAGTAATTGTCCTAGTTAATTTATGTTATAATTGTTGCAAATTGTGTTTAATTTTGCTAAAATCTATTTCATTCATATAGTTTGCATATTTAGTATAATTTGCATTAGGGATCATTGCGTTTAGTTTAATATAGTTAATTTTAATCATCACTTCTCAATCATATTGTGTTTTTATTTACCAAGTTGTCAATATAATTTTACAATTAAGTGATTTAACACAAATACAATCCCTGTGGGGACGATAACTCGATACTTACTTATTACTTGATAATGACTGTGTACACTTGCACAAACCTATGCGTTACAAGTTTTCAGCGCCGTTTCTGGGAATTGTTAATTGTTGCCATAGTCATGTTTTTGTGAAATTATTTACTTCCAATTTGGTTTTTTCTAACATTACTAACTTATTCTTTTTAATTTTGTGATTTTCTTTTGAGGAGTTTATGAGCATAGATCAGATTATCAATTTACTCCCTATAGTCCCTAAAATTGAGCGAACTTTCAGCCAAAGAAGACATGAACGAACAACTCAAAGACAAGTCGAGATGGACCTTGGAAATCAGAATCAAGACCAAGGTAATAAAGTCGGTCGTGTACAAAATCCCATCCCCATTGCCGATGATAGGGATCGATGCATCAGACAATATGGTGTGCCACTTTTCAATGAGTTAAATCCAGGAATTAAAAGGCCAGATATTGAGGCAACCCAATTTGAATTGAAACCAGTTATGTTTCAAATGCTCCAAACGGTGGGCCAATTCAGTGGTATGCCCACGAAAGATCCACATCTCCACCCTCGATTGTTTATAGAGGTGAGTGATTCATTCAAGATAGCCGATATGACTGAAGATGTATTGAGGTTAAAGTTGTTTCCGTACTCATTGCAAGATCGAGCACGAGCATGGCTTAATTGATTGCCACCAAGTTCCATATCTACATGGCAAGAATTAGCAGAGAGATTTTTGGTTAAGTATTTCCCGCCTAGCAAAAACGCTAAGTTGAGGAACGAGATCACAACTTTCCAACAATTGGATGATGAGTCTTTGTATGAGGCTTGGGAGCTATTCAAGGAGTTACTTTGTAAGTGTCCTCATAATGGGATTCCTTATTCTATCCAGTTGGTGACATTCTATAATGGTCTCAATGCACATACAAGATTGATGGTAAATGCTTCTGCGAATGGTGCAATTTTGTCTAAGTCTTATAATAAGGCTTATGAGATCGTTGAGAGGATCGCGAGTAATAACTATCAATGGCCAACAAATCAAACAGCTTTGGGAAGACATATAGCCGGAGTTCATGAAGTTGACGCCCTCACTTCGTTATCAGCTCAGGTATCGTCTATTTCCTCTATGTTAAAACAGTTTACCGCTAATAGTGCTAATAATTTTACAGTTCAGCCACCAAGTTCGTTTGAAATAGTTTCTTGTGTGTACTGTGGGGAAGGTCATTCTTTTGAGAATTGTACATCAAATCCCGAGTCATTGTACTGTATGGGGAACCAACATCAAAATAGGAGTGGACAAGGACCCCATTCCAACTTCTACAATCCTTCATGGCGTAATCATCCTAAATTTTCTTGGAGCAACCAAGGAAATGGACCGAACAACAACTTATTGCAGCATAGACCTAACCAATCTCAAGGGTTTAATCAGCAAGCTCCAAAACCACCTCAAGCTGAGGCATCAAACAGTTTGGAGAACTTGTTGAAAGCATACATGGAAAAGAATGATGCTTTGATCCAAAGCCAAGAAGCAACGTTGAAAAATTTGGAAAACCAAATATGTCTATTAGCTACAGAGCTTCGAAATAGACCGCAAGGAACCCTGTCGAGCAATGCTGAGAATCCAAGAAATTTGAGTAAAGAGCATATCAAGGCAGTGGCATTACGAAGTGGTAAAATTCTGGAACCCAGATTGATTGATGTCGAAGATAAGCCCCTTGAGAATAATCAACTAGCTATTGAAAGTCCTACACCAAAAGAGTCAAAATCTGCAAAGACTGACAAGGTAAATCCTAACTTAGTGAATTCAGATACTTTAACTTCTTCTTTGGATGCAGATTTACCTACTCAGAAGAGTTATCCGATTCAACCGAAAGTTCCATCAACTTCATATCCTCAAATATTGTAGCAATACAAGCAAAAACAGGAGGTGCAAGTCAAGAAGTTTTTGGATGTTCTGAAGCGGTTACACATCAATATTCCATTGGTGGAGGCTTTGGAACAAATGCCAAATTATGTGAAGTTTATAAAGGATATACTGTCCAAGAAGAAATGACTGAGTGAGTATGATACTGTTGCCTTGATAAAGGAGTGCAGTGCGGTCTTACAGAACAAACTGCCACCAAAATTGAAAGACCCAAGAAGCTTTACTATACCCTATAACATTGGTGAACCTTACTGTGGTAAAGCTTTGTGTGATTTAGGAGCGAGTATCAACTTGATGCCTAAGTATATTTTCAAAATGCTAGGGATAGGTGAAGTAATACCTACAACTATGACGCTTCAGCTAGCAGATCGATCTTTAGCATATCCCGAGGAAAAAATCGAGGATGTTTTGGTAAGAGTTGATAAATTTCTTTTTCCTGTTGATTTCATTGTCTTAGATTTTGAAGCAGATAAGGAAGTGCCAGTCATCCTTGGGAGACCTTTCTTAGCCATGGAAAGAATGTTAATTGATGTGCAGAAAGGTGAACTCACCATGCGAGTTCAAGACGATTAGGTAACCTTTAACATTCTTAAAGTGATGAATTTCCCGATCCGACAGAAGAGTTTTCAGTTATGGAAGAGATAGATACCTTGGTTTCTATGGAAAGCAATTTTGAAGAAGATCCATTGGAGAAAGCCATAGATCTTGATCCTTTGGAGGATGAAAAAGGTGAAGAAAACATGGCTTTGATGGAAGCCAATCCAAGAAATTTTATTCAATCTACACGGTTCGAACCATTGGAGTTAGAAGTCAGAGAATTTGTGCAACCCAAGTTGTCAATTTAAGAACCACCTAAATTCAAACTATAGGTACTTGCTTCCCATTTGAAATATGTTTATTTAGGTGATTGTTCCACTTTTCCTGTGATTATTTTGGCAGAACTGACGAAAGATCAAGAGGAGCAACTAATTGCTGTTCTAAAGAAATTTAAGAAAGCAATTGGTTGGACTATAGTTGATATTCAAGGTATAAGTCCTTCTTTTTGCATGCATAAAATTATTTTAGAAGAAGGTGAAAGAGCTCAAATTGATGGGCAAAGGAGGCTTAATCCTATTATGAAAGAAGTTGTGAGAAAGGAAGTGATCAAATGGTTAAATGCAGGAATCATTTATCCTATTTCAGACAGTTTGTGGGTAAGTCCGGTGCAGTGTGTGTCGAAGAAAGGTGGAATCACGATTGTTGAAAATGAGCATAACGAGTTGATTCCAGCGAGAATTGTTACTTGTTGGAGAATTTGTATTGATTACAAAAATTTTAATAAAGCCACTTGGAAGGACCATTTTCCGTTGCCTTTTATGGATCAGATGTTAGATTGACTGGCGGGTAATGAATTCTGTTATTTTTTAGATGGCTATTCAGGATATAACCAAATAGTTGTAGCTCCAGAGGGCTAACATAAAACAACCTTTACTTGTTCATACGGTACATTTGCTTTTAGGCGAATACCTTTTGGTTTATGCAATGCACCTGCAACATTTCAACGATGCATGATGGTAATATTCACTATATGGTTGAAAATTTTGTTGAGGTTTTCATGGATGATTTTTCTATTTTTGGTAACACTTACGATATTTGTTTGAGTAATTTGGCTAAGGTACTAAAGAGATGCAAAGAGACGAATCTTGTCCTTAACTGGGAAAAATGCCATTTTATAGTTAAGGAAGGGATTGTCTAAGGGCATAAAATCTTAAAGAGAGGAATTGAAGTAGATAAAACAAAGGTGGAAATAATTGAGAGATTATCGACCCCAATTAATGTGAAAGGAGTCAGAAGTTTCTTAGGCCATGCTGGTTTTTACTGAAGGTTTATCAAAGATTTCTCAAAAATTTCTAAACCGTTGTGCTTGTTGTTAGAGAAAGATACAGTGTTTGATTTCAACAAAGCATGTTTGAAAGCTTTTGAAGATCTAAAAAAAGGGTTAATCCCAGCCCCAATAATCATTAAACCTGATTGGATCTCACCTTTTGAGTTGATGTGCGATGCAAGTGATTATGTCGTTGGAGTTGTGACGGGTCAAAAAAGAAACAAAGGGTTTCACCCTATTTACTATGCAAGTAGAACTTTGATGGGAGCCCAACTCAATTATACAGTAACTAAAAAGGAACTCTTTGCTATAGTTTTTGCTTTTGACAAATTCCGCTCATATCTTATAGGTACCAAAGTTATAGTATTTACTGACCACGCGGCCATTAAATACTTGCTCACGAAGAAAGATGCAAAACCGAGGCTAATTCGTTGGATACTTTTACTCCAAAAATTTGACCTTGAGATCCAAGAAAGAAAAGGTGTCAAAAATCAAATAGTTGATCATTTGTCGAGGTTGGAGCAATATGAGGTAACTCGATCATGTGTGCCTATCAATAAGAATTTCCCAGATGAACACTTATTTGAGGTAAGTCAAATTCATGAAACACATTGGTTTGTTGATTTTGCCAATTATCTTGCATGTGGAATAATTCCTTGAGAAATGACATACCAACAAAGGAAAAAATTCCTTCATGATAATCTGTATTATTTTTGGGAGGACCCGTTTTTGTTTAAATAGTGTGCAAATAATATAATCCGAAAGTGTGTAGCTAAAAGTGAGATTGCTGGGATCTTGTATTATTGACATACATCTCTGATCACTATAAATCAGAGTTTTAAAATTTATAAAAGAATGATCAAACCTGAAAACTAACTCTGACAACGATTAAAGGCAAGTGTACCTATCGAACAGTAGTATAGCTTAGGCAAGACCGTATATCGAACCCAAAGGAACTAAAAGTACTAATACTAACTTTCTTTTTATTATTTAGCCTTAAAATTAGAGTGAAGTTGCTTTTGACGAAGACTAAACTAAGGACACAAAGATAAAAAGATGAATAGGAAAATAACTTTGAAGAAAAACTCAGTTGATTGCGACGATACCCTCAGGAAGAATCCACCTAGACTTCACTTACTATTTAACCCCAAATTATATGATTTCTTTTACTTAGCTTGATCCGTAAGACTCCCTAACCTATATTAAACCCTCTCTCGAGGCGAATAACGTCTAACCCTAGGTTAATTAGTGGAACTCTCGCTCACTTATAATAACCCCTAGGATAGCGATAAATCGATCAATGGACTCCCATATTAGGTTTCACCCTAATCCGGTAAAAACTCGTAACCCTATCTCTAGGCGTTCGATCAACTCCGCTTAATTATGTTAGATCTACTCTTAGGTAGGGTCTATTCCTCCTCCACCTAAGCACATTAGATTTGGATTAAGCAACATAATTAAGAACAAACTAAGTAATTATCATATAACTTAAAAATCAAATAAAAAGATTCATCTAGGTTTCCTCCCCTTCAGGTATCTGAGGGGTTTAGTTCATAACTAAATAAGAAAACATCACAAGAGAAAAGATAAAACAAAACTTAAGAAAAATCCTAAAACCCCTTGGAGGAATTGAAGGAGAATTCCTGCCGTCTTGAGTATAAATCTGGCTTCTTGGGATGAATCAACTGGCTATTCTCCTGTTATTCCCTAACTCTGACCTTCTCGGCTTGGCTCCTTAGCCTAGCTTTGACGTCGATTTCGGCTTCTACCGAACTCCCCTTTCAAGTTGTCCCCTTGGGTGTTTATATAGACTTTGTGATGCTTTACTTGGCCCCTAAGTTTCCTAATTTAAGTAGAGTTCTTAATTGGGTGTTTGAATAGGCTTTGGAATGTGTTTCTTTGCCTCCAAGTATCCTTTCCTGAATGTAATTGCTCTTTCCAGAGACATGGACACGGCCATGGCACATGCCCATGTGAATCGTGGCCAGGTCGTGTTTAGACTTTTAATGAGGCACGACCATGTTTGTCGTGGTCCAGGCCGTGTTCTAGTAATTTAATGAGGCACGACTGTGTGGCTTGAAGTCCAGGCCGTGTCGATTTCGTGAATTGGCCCATTTGGCCCGTTTTAAGCCCGTTTTACGTTCTTTTCATCCGTGGGTGCTTTCCTGAGTATAAGACATGAAAAGAAAGGATTAGGAGCACCTTTTTAAATAAATCGAAGCTTAAATTATCCAAAAGCATGTTAAATGTGGGCCTAAAATATGTTACTTTTACGGCTTATCAAATACCCCCACACTTAAGCTTTTGCTTGTCCTCAAGCAAAATTCTCAACTTACAATTAAAACGAACTTTCCATGATTCATAATTCATATCAAAAATATCTTATCATAATTCATAGATAATTTATACGTGGATAATTCAATTCAAAGAGTCCTAAAGATTCAAACAAGATAAGTATATAATTCTAGCACGAGATCATAGGTGTTTCCCTTCATCTAAATAATTACCTTTAATTCAAAATCTACAAGGATTGACATCCTCACAAAAGATTCACTCAAATCACTCAAAAAGTGTTTAAGGGTCAAAATTAAGCACTCATAAGTCGAACCTGAAAAGTTGATCCCATAGGCTTGCCTAAAAATCAAATCTCCACCACTGTAAAATGATAAGATAAACAGATCAAAAGGTCTTTGTTAGGGTTGTAATAGGGCTAGGGTTAAAGGTGTAGATAAAGGCTGGAATTAGAAGGTTAGAATCGAGATTGAATTGATAAGTTACCTACCTAAAAATTTCTAAGATAATAATTACATCAACTGAAAATAATAAAAATCCTACTAATACGAGCTTTTTCTTTTGGAAAACAGTCTTTGTTTGTGTAAGCTCACTTTCCATACTACTAATATTGAAAAATTGAAAATTTTTTTTAAGAACAAACTAAATACAAGATAAATTTAACTAAGGTAACTAGCTCAAATCAAATCTCAGTTAAGGGGTAGTCAAAAGAAAGGGTGATAACAAATACAAAGGGTTTTGGGTTAAAATTAGCAGGTAAGTCAACAAAAAGGGTTGTTAGGCTCAACGGGGTTCACTAGGGGTTAATTATGAGGGTAGGCTTTTTAGTGGTGTAAGTGGGTTAAAACCTAGGTGCCTCTATCATCTCGGTATATCAAATCATAAATGTGGTCTCAACATGTATAATCAAGGCAAGTTCTAGAATAATAGTTCATAGTTGACACACTCATAATAAAAGAATGAGCATGAAAAGGAATGTATGCTCTATAAGGCTCAAAATCTCACAAAAATTATGGGTGTTTTTGACATCAACCTTATAAATTTCAAATTTCAAGATAACATTCAAATTCTGGTTAACCTAAAATTTTAAAATTTTGAAAATTAGACTTATCATGCTTGATTCCCTAGTATTCTTATCAATGCACAATTATCAATGACTTAATCTAAAACATATCAATAAAAATCATAAATCATCAGAAATTTCATCTTAATTAGTATTATGATTAAATTCAGGGTTTTGAGAACAATACAGAAAGTTAGGCATTTTTTATCCTCAGGGTTTGAGAATAATGAAAAATTTTGGCATTTTCTCAGAATAATTATTCACCCCCCACACTTAAAATGTACATTGCCCTCAATGTACAAAGATAGATAATGACATTTTAAAGATAAATCAAAAGGGAAGGGGGAAGAATTACTCCCTGAGTTGTGGATGTTTTCCCGAATGAGTGTCTTTGGTGGCGGTGATGGTCAGTCGGGACAACGTTCCTGCGCTAGATGAAGAAATTGTGTAGCGCTTTAGGAAGTAGCCAGGCTTTATTAAGACCTAATAAAAATAAACTAAATATATAAATAAAGACAAGAAAGAGAAAGAGAAAGAGACTAAGAAGGAAAATAGACTAAGGCTAGGAGATAAAGGGGCTTGAGAATCCTTATTGGTAGCGGGTTCGCGAGGTGGGTGTGACTTCTAAGGCAACGGAGGTGCTGGTGGTGGTGGTGAAAGTGGCGTGATTCCCAAGCAGCCTTTAGAACCTGACACTAAGAAACTAAACTAAGTTAAACTATTTTAAACATAAGATTATTAAAGAAAAGGAGAATGAAAGGGAAGAGAAATGAAAAACAAAAACTGATTGGTCTCATAGATCCTTGGCTTAGTGTTGAGACGAAGCTGCCAGCATGAACTCATATTGATCGCTCTTTGTTAAGGCGTCTATGCTTAGCTTCCTTCACGTCTTCGGCATGTTGTTGGCATGCACAAGGATCTAGAGTAAAGAATCTGAAATGGAAGAGAATGAGAAGCAAAAATAAGAGTGAAAATTAGAAGGAGGGAAGGGGAAGAGTTGAGGGGTTTAAATAGATGCTCAAGTTTGGTAATCCCCACTAGTGCGTGCCCGTGGTGTGTCGATTTACACGGCCTCATCACACGACCGTGTTCTAGAGGGTGTTGTCACCCTATACCCGTGTTTGAGCCCTCCATGCCCGTGATCGTGATGTTTTTCTGTTGGCACGGTTGTCTGACACGGGCGTGTCTTACCCGTCTTCGATAAGTCAGTAACCTCAGTAGTTTCACACGGATGTTGGCATGGGCGTGTGCTGTCTGTGGTATGGAAGTCAGTAGCCTCACACGATTGGTGCCACGGCCGTGCCATATCTGTCGGTACCCGTGTTGAGAGTGGTTGGATCTGTGACATTGGTTTGGTGGTTGGGCTGACTGCACGGCCTCTACCCTGTCAGTGTGGCAGTTTTGGTGGTCCACACGGCCATGGCCACGGCCGTGTATAAGGCCGTGTGGCCTGTAACTCTGCACTTTTGGTTAGTAAAAAAGGAGAAGAAAAAGAGGAAAGAAATTAAAGTGTAAAAGAATGCAAAAAGAAATAAGGTTAGTACTCGGGTTGCCTCCCAAGAAGCGCTCGTTTATAGTCTTAAGCTAGACTTTCCTCATATTTGAAAATTTTAGGGAGGTTTAAAAGTTTAAATATCTTCCCTCATGTCTATAGTTATAGTTTTATGACAAAATTGAAGTCGAGAAGCGTTTACCTTGAAAGTGCCAAATGTTGGATTGCTTTCCTCGATTATTCCTTGTGGGAAGATATTGTGTACCTTAAGAGGGAGTTCTCTCTTTTCCTTCAAGTTTGTTGTGGTGATGTGAGGCTTGGTTTTATCTAACAGAACCTGGTCTCCTATTTTAAAGTGATTTGATGTCCCCACGAGCTCCTCTGGTGGTTCCTCCGGTTTTACTTTGTGTGAATCCGGCTCTATTTTGACCTGTGTTTTCTGTTCTTCCTTGTGTAGCCCTAGTTTTTCCTTGAAGTGCGTTTTCCATTCGTTTAAGTCAATGGGTTGAATTCTTTGCTCCTCGTGAGTTATTTCTTTGTTGGCACTGAACTGAGGATCCACTTCAATCGTTCCCTTTTTTGGAGGTTCCTGAAAAGAGGGTGTAATTGAATGATTATCAAAAGAATTTTCTTTCTCACCTTGATTTGTTGATGACCTAGCTGAGTCAAGGGCTTGAAGACTAATTGAGTCGTCACCTACACAAAGTATAAGCTCACCTGTGGCAACATCAATTTTAGTCTTGGCAGTTGCTAGAAAAGGTCTTCCTAAAATTAAGGGGATTGAATTATCCTCATCCATGTCTAAAACAACAAAGTCTACTGGGAAAACAAATTTATCAATTTTTATGAGAACATCTTCAATAATGCCCCTAGGAATTCTAACAGTTTTATCAGCTAATTGAATACTCATCTTAGTTTGTATAAGGTATAACATTTATGCTTGCCCCTAAATCAGCTAACATATTATCAATATTTAAACTACCAATTAAACAGGAATTGTAAAACTCCCTGGATCTTTTTGATTCTATGGTAGTTTATTTTACAACATTGCTGAGCATGTTGCGTTTAACTCCATGTGGTGCTCTTCATCTATTTTGCGTTTGTTGGTCAAGAGCTGTCTAAAAAATTTCCTCAAATCTGGCATTTGAAAAAGAGCTTCAAGAAGAGGTAAGTTAATATGTAATTTCATTAAAAGTTTAAGAAACTTACCGAACTGCTCCTCTGAATCATCTCTTTGTAATGCTGCGGGGTAAGGTATGCGAGGTTTGAACTCCTTGACTACCGGTTTTGGCTTTTCTTGTACTACCTCTGTTATACCTTCGCGTACCTTACTTTCTGGAGTTGGGTTGGGTGTATCTAACTCCTTGCTATCTTGAACTGTAATGACTTGAATTTGCTCCTTAGGGTTAATTTCTGTGTTACTTAGTAGGCGTCCTTGTTGTCGTTCAGCATCAGCTTTGCAAGTTGTTCAACAGCATTGCTCACTTCCTTGACTGACTTAGCAATTTCATCAATTCGGCTTTCATTGCTTTTGATTGTTCTATCAGCTTCTTGGATGCATTCCTCGGTGGTTGGCTTCTTGTCTTGTGGATAGGGCTGCTTCAGGAGTTTTGTTGTTCAGCGTTCCACCGACGGCTGAATCAATCAATTGTCTTGTTGAGGGGTTTACACCGTTGTAGAATGTTTGGACTTGTAGCCACAGGGGTACACCATGGTGTGGGCACCTCCTCAAAAGATCTTTGAACCTCTCCCATGCGTCATACAGTGTCTCTAAATCCATCTGCACAAAGGAAGAGATATTGTTACGTAATTTGGCCGTTTTGGGCGGTGGAAAATATTTCATCAAAAACTTTTCGGTCATTTGATCCCATGTGTGATTGACCCTCATTGTAACGAGTTTTACCACTGTTTGGCTTTATTTTTTAATGAAAAAAGGAATAACTGAAGACGTATGGCATCATAAAAAATGCCATTTATTTTAAAGGTATCACAGAACTCTAAAAAGTTAGCTATATGCATGTTTGGATCTTTGTTCTGCAAACCATCAAATTGAACAAACTATTGAATCATTTGTATTGTGTTAGGCTTTAATTCAAACTTGTTAGCAGATATAGCAGGCCTAACAATACTAGATTCTGCTCCTATTAAATGTGGTTTCGCATAATCAAACATTGTACGTGGAGCATTGTGATCTCCCATATCACGTAGTGGTGGGTTGTTTTCGCCCATCCTTTCAGTAGGATTGGATCTGTTTTATTCATCTCTTTCTGTGTAATCTAGGGCTCGCTTGGTTTCCCTTTGATTCCTACGAGCGGTTGCTTCGATATCACTATTGTATACTAAAGGTCCTCTCGGATTCCTTCTAGTCATAAACTAGAGGTACCTAGAAAAGAGAAAGAAATAAAAATTAGAAAAAATTTAAAATTTAACCTAAGAAACAAAAGAAATAAATTGCAAATAAAATAATGACTAAAGTAATAAAAATAGAGCTTTCTCAATATTTTAGTTCCTCGGCAACGGCGCCAAAAACTTGATTGCTGTAAATCAGAGTTTTAAAATTTAGAAAAGAATGATCAAACCGGAAAACTAACTCTGACAACGATTAAAGGCAAGTGTACCTATCGAACAGTAGTATAGCTTAGGCAAGGCCAGATATTGAACCTAAAGGAACTAAAAGTACTAATACTAACTTTCTTTTTATTATTTAGCCTTAAAATTAGAGTGAAGTTGCTTTTAACGAAGACTAAACTAAGGACACAAAGACAAAAAGATGAATAGGAAAATAACTTTGAAGAAAAACTCAGTTGCTTACGACGATACCCTCAGGAAGAATCTACCTAGACTTCACTTATTATTTAACCCCAAATTATATGATTTCTTTTACTTAGCTTGTTCCGTAAGACTCCCTAACCTATATTAAACCCTTTCTCGAGGCAAATAACGTCTAACCCTAGGTTAATTAGTGGAACTCTCATTCGCTTATAATAAACCCCTAGGATAGCAGTAAATCGATCAATGGACTCCCATATTAGGTTTCACCCTAATCCGGCAAAATCTTCTAACCCTATCTCTAGGCGTTCGATCAACTCCGCTTAATTATGTTAGATCTACTCTTAGGCAGGGTCTATTCCTCCTCCATCTAAGCACATTAGATTTGGATTAAGCAACATAATTAAGAACAAATTAAGTAATTATCATATAACTTAAAAATCAAATAAAAAGATTCATCTAAGTTTCATCCCCTTCAGTTATCTAAGGGGCTTAGTTCATAACTAAACAAGAAAACATCACAAGAGAAAAGATAAAACAACACATAAGAAAAATCCTAAAACCCCCTGGAGAAATTGAAAGAGAATTCCTACCGTCTTGAGTATAACTCCGGCTTCTTGGCATGAATCAACTGGCTATTCTCTCTTTATTCCCTAACTCTGACCTTCTCGACTTGGCTCCTTGGCCTAGCTTTGACGCCGGTTTCAGCTTCTGCCGAACTCCCCTTTCAAGTTGTCCCCTTAGGTGTTTATATAGACTTTGTGATGCTTTACTTGGCCCCTAAGTTTCCTAATTTAAGTAGAGTTCTTAATTGAGTGTTTGAATAGGCTTTGGAATGTGTTTCTTTGCCTCCAAGTATCCTTTCCCGAATGTAATTGCTCTTTCCAGCGATAGGGACATGGCCATGGCACACGCCCGTGTGAATTGTGGCCAGGCCGTGTTTGGACTTTTAATGAGGCACGACCGTGTTTGTCGGGGTCCAGGCCGTGTTCTAGTAATTTAATGAGGCATGGCCGTGTGGCTTGAAGTTCAGGCCGTGTTGATTTCGTGAATTGGCCCAGTTGGCCTGTTTTAAGCCCGTTTTATATTCTTTTCATCTGTAGGTGCTTTCCTGAGTATAAGACATGAAAAGAAAGGATTAAGAGCACCTTTTTACATAAATCAAAGCTTAAATTATCCAAAAGCATGCTAAATGTGGGCCTAAAATGTGTTACTTTTACAGTTTATCAATCTCCAAGTGGGGGACACTTTGGTGGTTCACGTATTGCAGCAAAGATTTTGCAAGCAGGTTTCTTTTGGCCTACATTATTTAAATATGCTTATGCTTATGCGAAGAACTATGATAAATGCCAAAGGATTGGAAATATATCAAGGAGGAATGAGATGCCCTTGACAAACATTTTGGAGATTGAATTATTCGACGTATGGGGCATTGACTTCTTAGTTGTTATGGACTATGTATCCAAGTAGGTTGAAGCTGAAGCATACCCTACAAATGATGCTAAGGTAGTCATGCGATTCCTGCATAAGCATGTGTTTACACGATTTGGGACACCAAGAGCTATTATTAGTGATAAGGTTCTCACTTTGTGAACAAATGGCTTAAATGGTTGCTTGACAAATATGATTTGAAGTTTAAGATTGCTACTGCCTATCACTCCCAGTCCAATAGGCAAGTTAAAAGAGTGACCGTGAAATCAAAGGCATCCCTAAAAAGGTCGTATGCCCTAGTAGAAAAGATTGGTCTCGAAGGCTCGATGATGCATTATGGGCCTATCAAACAGCATTTAAGACTCTGTTAGGAATGACTCCTTATCGGTTAGTCTTTGGAAAGGTAGGTCATTTGCCATTAGAGTTGGAGAATAGAGCTCACTAGGCTTTGAAGTAGTTGAACTTTGATCTTAAGCAAGCCGATGAGAGAAGGATGTTACAACTTGATGAGTTGGAAGAGCTAAGGTTGTTTTCCTATGAGAATGCCAAAATGTGTGAAGAAAGATCAAAGAGATGGCATGATAGTCATATACAACCTCGAGAGTTTAAAAAATGTTAGAAGGTTTTGTTGTTTAATTCAAGGTTGAAGTTATTTTTTGGGAAGCTTAAATCTCGATGGAAAGGACCCTATACCATCTACTGAGTTTATCCTTATGGAGCTATTGAATTATACAACAATTACGGAGGTACGTTTAAAGTTAATGGTCAACGTCTCAAACAATATTGGGATGGTGAAGTTGAGCGAGTTGAATCCTCGTTCAAATTAACAGATCCTTGATTTTTCATGAACTCATTTTGTAAATAAATAAATAATTAGAACTTATTTTCTTAACTTATTACATTTAATTAATTTTGTCTAAGGAGATTGGAACTTAAGCGGGACTGCTGTAACCCTTCCAACCTTTCCTGGGAATTAATTTAATGTAATTTGTTAAGAAGAAAGTTTCTAATTAAGATTTAAAATTTTTAAGTTTCATTTGTTTTGTTTAAAAATTAAATTTTTATGTTAATAAAGAGGGTCAAATTTGGCCCAAGTACTAATCAGTTTTTTTCTTAAGTAAGTTTGTAAATACAGTCTGAGTTTGAGAAATTTTTAAATGCAGTCTGAGTTTGAAACCCAAGATAGCAAAAAAGAGGGAAAAATCCATACGTTGCCCCCACTCACATTACTTGCCACGCATGTAGTCCTAGTGTAGCTAAATTTTCGCTACATGTTGCCCTAATTTTTCCCTATATAAACTCCTCTTCATTCTACTATTTTTCATATCCCTCAAAGTAATTTGCTTAACCCTAAAAATCCCTAAATCTCCCTCTTGTGCTGCTAGCCTCAAATCCCGAAAAAAACCTTAGTTTCTCTTCCCTTTTTGCTGAAATCACCTACTGCAGCCGCAAGAAGATTGCCTCAGCACCAACATTGTTGTCGCACAACATTGTTGTCACTGCTGCACATCGTTGTTGCTATCATTGCCGTCGCACCATCCTTGCCGTCACAAGATTTTCATCGTAGAAAGTCCTTACCCACCTTGCCGATTTCTTTTTTCCCCCTTGTGCAGAAACTTTGCCAAATTCTCAAGAAAAGATACCATGTCTCGCAAAAGAACTAGATCTTCAAAGACTACTCCTGAGAACCCAATTTTTATCGATGAAAAAGTGAAAGAGAGATTTGATTCAATCTTCAAGCATCAACCTATGATGCCGAAAAAAGGTTTTAACTTGAAGAGTCATGATTTGATGGTTGTTCCTATACTGATTAGAAAGAAAATCAATGCTATCAAGTGGGAACAATTTTCTTATGCTCGTTCACTTTCCGATGATGAACTAGTTTCAGAATTCTATGCTAGTTTGACTATGCAAGGTGCTACTGAGGTCATCATTTAAAAGAAAAAGGTACCTCTTATTTCTAAGTCCATCAATGATTTGTTTAACTGACCTGATGTTGAAGAAGATGTGTACTACCGTATGATATCAATTTGGATTTTCTTCAACAAGTGTGACAAATCTAGGATCCCAATGGATTATAAGAAAATATGAGAGATTATTGCCAAAGGGAATACCTAAAACCAGTAGCAAAAGTATGGTTTTATTTCGTTCGATACAGTTTTATGCCTATCTCACGTAGTTCCACCATTTTGATGGAACGGATGCTCTTGTTACATGCAATATTGACAGAAAAGTCTATTAATGTTTGGAAAATTATTCTCAAGGAGATTCATGATTGTGCTAAAAAGAAGAAAGGAAGTGTTTATTTCCCATCATTAATTAGTTCACTTTGCTTAAGGGACCATGTTAAAACACATGCAAATCTGAAAGGGCAATATGTTCAAGGGTGCATTAGAAATCATGATCTTGAAAGGTTAGTAGAGAAGGTGGATGAGCTGAATCAAGGTGAGCAAGAAGAGCCAACTGAGCCAGATACCAAGGAGTCAACAAATGAAACTAAAACTGAAGCTAATTCAGTTACAAACACTAAAGAAGAAGAATCTTATAAGGAACCGTACAATCCTAAACTAGTTAAAGGATCTACAACCCCTGAACCAAAGGTTGAGCCAGAAGAAGAAACAGTCAAGCTAAGTATTGAACCTGAATCTACAACTCCTATGCCGACTTCTGCAAGTACTTCAAAGAAATCAGAGTTGTCAATTATGGTGGATATGTACAAGTTCATGCACAATTAACAACAAACTTAATAGAAATATGCAAAAATTAGAGATGACTCAATTCGAAATACTTTTAAGAATATCTCTAATACTTTTGTTCCTGAGTTCCCAGATACTATCTTTGAGACATGGACGGAAGATACTGACTATGTAAGCGGATATGGAGCTGAAAAAGACAAGGGGAATGAGTCAGAAAAATAAAAGGGGGATTCTTGTCTTGTTATTTATTTAATTATTTTTAGATCTTTAGGAATTTATTTCTTCCATAATTAGGATTTAACTTCTATAGAACAAAACATAACAAGCATGAATAAACTTAACACTTCTTTAGAAAGAAAAAGACTAAGTGATGTGGTAATGGGAATGAACATGTCTAGGATTCGGTTATTAGGAAAGACTTGGTATTTAAGCAGTCTTAATGACTCACCTCTCTTTTTTTACAACCCTACCTGGTGTTTAGTTTTCATTCATTACTTTGTTCTTGCAATGAGGACATTGCTTCTTTTTAAAGGGGGTAAGGCAAATAAATTGCTCAAATTTTTAAAATTTTTCAAGTATGTTTCAATCATTTCTTTCATAAGTATGTTTTAATAAATGAATGTTGAAAGATATTTTTTTGTTAATGAGATAGTTTGTATGCAAGTATGAATGATGATTATATCTGAGTGAAAGTATGTTATCATGAAGAATAGAATGCTTGTATGATCTTAGTCTTAGTAATGTTTTCCATGAAAACTTAGTTTCTCTTGGGATTAGACATGCATAGAGGTTTATATTTTTAGAATTGACTTAGTAATTTTCTTGAGGCGAAACCCTAAGAGATAAAAATCTAAAATGATATAGGCACTATTTCTTTGGATCGTTTGAGCCTTTTCGAGCCAACCTTACGATATTAGACCCTTGAAACTGTAATTTTGAGCTTAAAGGCCTATTTATTGCAATGAACCGACATTATAAGCCACATTACCATATTTTTAAGTTATCCTAATTTTGTGCACCCATCTTAACTAAAGTTGTCTTGGTAATCAACATTTGAGGAAATTTTCAAAAAGACATATGTGTTAATGCTTACAAAAACCAGAGAGACAAAAAAAGATTGAAGAAAAGTTTTGTAACACCCTTAACCCATAACCGTTGCTAGATTAGGGTTAAGAGGCATTACTAATCATTTCCAAACATCTCATATCATTTCACAACCAAACATGTCAATTCACATTCATATAGTCCCTTATATAGGTCAACGAGACCTTCAACATGTTTTAAAATAGGGTCAGGACTAAACCGAACACACACACGAAAATTTCTGAAATGCAAAAATTTTTCTAAGTTACAGAGGTAACACGCTCGTGTGGGTAGGCCGTGTGCCTCACACGGCCTCGGACACGCCCATGTGTCCAAGCCGTGGCAAAACAGGGCATACCTACTGACTTGTCCACATGGCTTGAGACATGCCCGTGTGCCTCACCAGTGGTCGACACTGACTTGCACCACACGGCCGGTCACACGCCAGTGTGTCTAGCCCGTGGTCGAGTCTAACTTGTTTTAAAACACAACCTCGAAAGACACGATCGAGCAACACGCCCGTGTGCTCAACCGTGTGGGCAATTATAGGATATTTTCAAGGCCAAATTGCCATCCACACTTTGGAATTACCTATAAGCATTAACCCAATATCAATTCATGCCTCAATTGCAACCAAAACATACCATTTCAAGAACCAATTAATCAACAACAATACCATCTATTCTTATACTCAATTCCTATTCAAATAAATCCATTCAAAGCACCATTTTCACAACTCAAATCATGTAAACAAAACATCATTTAGTCAAGCCATAAATTCACACTTAAAACACCATTTCCATCAACTAATTCAAGCATGAAATATACCATTTCTAACCTCACTATTTCATACCACATTCATCATTCACATAGCTCACACATAATAACCAAAATCATCTAACATCCAAGCCATGTCACATAGCAAGGTCCAACACCTCAAAATGCACTATATTTACTAGCTTATACATGTCATATACCAAATATGTACATCTTTCAAAAGTACCGAAATAGATAGCCGATAGTGTGATTGAGTTGCTGATAATTCCTGGATCCGAGCTAGCTCTACTGACACTATAAAATAGAGAAACACATCACACAGTAAGCTTTAAAGCTTAATAAGTCTGTAATATAATACATACTACTCAATAATACAACATCAATACATAATTAAATCATCACATAGATAGATGCACAATTAGGTACATTATCATCCTCAACCATATGCTCAAATATCCATTCATTCAACCATTAAAACTATTATCAACCACATAGGTTCAAACATACCTTTGCCAACACTTAGTTAATAAACGTTCTTGCTATTCGATGCTCAATATTGTATCTCATTCACTGCTCGATATCTTTTCAACTCAATCGTACACTTAGAGCCCAAATCATAGTCAATGCTTAATTAACATCGCACACTTAGTGCCTAGATACAAAACCAAACTTATTTCGGCATCGCACACACAGTGCCAATCAGTAAAGCTGAAGCTTCCGTTACATCGCACACACAGTGCTATTCATCTCTGTCTCGATTTCAATTACACACACTTAGTGCCACATTTCTCAATCACATATTTAACATTTATAATTCAATAATTATACATTTAGTAAATTCACATAACATAGATATAATTTAACAATTAGTATTATATCCGAACTTACCTCGAACGTCGAAATACTGAGACTAGTCGATCAATCGAGAACTTTATCTTTGCCTCGATCTCGATCCGAATCTCTCCTTTCTCGGTCTATACATATTCAAATTTAACTCATTCAATCACCAATTCATTCAATTTAGTCCACACACACATATTTAGGGCATTTTACAAAATAGCCCTCATATTTTCACATTTCGACACTTTAGTCCCTATTTCATAAAATCATCAAATACACAATTTTATTTCACCCATGCCTAGCCGAATTCTCCTCATATCTATACAAGACCACACATTTCATTTATTTTACATTTTAGTCCTCCAATTTCTTATTTTCACAATTAAGCCCAAATTACTCAATTTCACTAAAAATTCAAAGACAAAATATGTTAATCTAACACATATCTTTCATAATTCATCACCAAACTTCACAAAGCTCATGAATTCATCCATGGCACATTTCAAATTCATCATTAATTCACAAAATTTAAGCATGGGTTTTGTAGAGCACAAAACAATGATTACAAAAATGTAGAAATTATCAAAAACCAAGCTCAAAACATACCTCAATCAAGATCAAAATGTGTCGAACCCTTATGTTCTTTCTCTTTTATTTTCTTACCTATATTCGGCCAAATATTATGATTAAATAGCCATTCTTTTTGTTTTATTAAAGTTATATTAACATAATTATTAAATACCAATTTTAGCCCTTTTAATAACATTTGAAATCCACTAACATTAGGCCATTTTTGTCCATCCCATCTATTAATGGTCTAATATCAATTTAAGGACCTTTCATTTAATAAGCCATGCCAAATAAGCACTTTAAAAATCAGCACGCAGCTTTTACATTTTACGCGATTAGGTCCTTTTTCTTAATTCGGCATACAATCAATAAAATTTTCACACAGAACTTTCACACATGCTCAATCACATATTATGAACACCAAAAATAATATTAAAACATTTTTTATCTCGAATTTGTGTTCTCGAAACAACTGTTCCAACTAGGGTCTAAACCGGGCTGTTACAACTCTCCCATTTTAGGAATTTTCGTTCCCGAAAATCTTACCAGTAAATAGGTTTGGATATTGCTCTCTCATAACATCTTCAGGCTCCCACGTAGCCTCTTCAACTCTGTGTTTATGCCACAACACTTTCACCAAAGGTATTCTTTTTTTTTTCCAACTCTTTAATCTCACGTGCCAGAATTCGGATCGATTTTTCATTATACAACAAATCTGACTGAATTTCAACCTCAGTAGGAGCAATCATATGCGATGGATCAGATCTGTATCGTTAAAGGACCGATACGTGAAACACATTATGAATTTTCTCTAATTCAAGTGGCAACAACAATCTATAAGCAATCAGCCCAACTTGTTCAATGATCTCATACTGTCCGATGAACCTCAGACTCAACTTGCCTTTTCGGCCAAATCGAAGTATTTTCTTCCACGGAGAAACTTTCAAAAACACTTTGTCACCAACCTCAAATTTGATATCTTTTTGTTTCAAGCCTGCATTAGACTTTTGACGATCTGACGCTACTTTCAAACTATCACGAATCACTTTTACTTTCTGTTCGGTCTCTCTTATCAAATCAACCCCGTGAATCTTATTCTCACTTAGCTCAGTCCAATACAATGGAGTTCGAAAATTTCGACCGTAAATAGTCTCATATGGTGCCATTTTGATACTAGATTGAAAACTGTTATTGTACGCAAACTCAATCAACGGGAAATGCTTTTCGTACGTACTTTCAAACTCAAGAATGCAGCATCTCAACATATCCTCAAGAATTTGAATGATCCGCTCGTATTGTCCATCTGTTTGCGGATGAAATGCAGTACTAAAATGCAACTTTGTGCCTAAAGTGTCTTGCAATTTCTTCCAACACAGCAAGGTAAATCTCGGCTCTCTGTCAGACACAATAGATAATGGCACCCCGTGCAATCTCACAATCTCAGCAATATACAATTCAGCTAATTTATCAAGTGAATAATATGTTCTCACAGGAATGAAATGAGCTGATTTCGTCAATCTATCAACTATCACCCAGATTGAATCTTTCTTTCCTGGAGATAAAGGCAATCCGGACACAAAGTCAATCGTGATTTTCTCCCATTTCCACTCAGGAATCATAATCTGTTGTAACAAATCGGACGGAACCTGATGTTCAGCTTTAACTTGATGACAAACTAAGCATTTTAAAATAAACTCTGAGATGTCCTGTTTCATACCATGCCACCAATAAAACTGTTTCAGATCGTTATACATTTTCGTACCCCCGGATGAACAGTCAAATGACTATTGTGAGTTTTGTTCAAAATCAACTGAATCAACTCTGAATTCCTCAGAACACAAATCCAATCTCTGAATCTCAAACAATCATCACTATCAACTCAAAATTTCGAATCGACATTCAATCCACACTGATCTCGTTCAGCCATCATTTCAGCATCACTTTTCTAGGCATCACAAATCTAATGTACGAACATCGGCCTTGCTTTCAACTCAGCCAAAACTGAATCATCATCACATAGATCTAACTGAGTACTCATAGCTTGCAAAGCATATAAAGACTTTCGACTCAAGGCATCAGCAACAACATTAGCTTTGCCCAGATGATAATCAATCAAAAGTTCGTAATCTTTCAACAATTCTAACCATCTTCTCTGTTGCAAATTCAGTTCTTTCTAAGTCATCAAATATTTCAAACTCTTGTGATCAGTAAAAACATGACATTTCTCACCAAACAAGTAGTGACGCCAAATCTTCATTGTAAATACAATTGCAGCTAATTCAAGATCATGCGTTGGATAGTTCTTTTCATGCGGTTTTAACTGGCTCGAAACATAAGCGATGACTTTTCCTTCTTGCATCAGCACACAACCAAACCATTCAACGATGCATCACTATAAACTATGAATTCTCTACCTGGTTCAGGTTGAACTAACACGGGTGCCTCTGTCAACAATGCTTTCAACAGCTCAAAACTCTGTTGGCACTTTCTAACCACTCGAATTTAACATCTTTTTGTAGCAACTTTGTCAACGGAGTCGCAATCATCGAGAAGCCATTCACAAATCGTCTATAATATCCCGCTAGTCCTAAAAAACTACGGACTTCAGGCACATTTCTCAGAGGCTTCCATTCTAAAAAAGCTGAGATCTTACTCAGATCAACTCGTATTCCTACAGCTGATACAATATGCCCTAGAAAACCAACCTCACGCAACCAAAACTCACATTTGCTAAACTTTGCATACAATTGCTTCTCACGCAGAGTCTATAACACAATTCTTAAATGCTCGGCATGTTGTGTCTCATCACATGAGTAAATCAAAATGTCATCAATGAACAACACAACAAAATGATCCAAATACGGTCTTAATATTCGGTTCATCAAATCCATAAATACTACAGGAGCATTCGTTAGTCCAAAAGGCATAACTAAGAATTCATAATGTCCGTACCTCGTTCTGAAAGCAGTCTTTGGTACATCTGATTCTTTAACTCTCAACCGATAATAACCCGATCTCAAATCTATTTTTGAAAACACTGTAGCTCCTTTTAGCTGATCAAACAAATCATCAATACGTGGCAAGGGATACTTATTCTTTATAGTCACTTTGTTCAACTATCGGTAATCAATACACATCCTCATAGTGCCGTCTTTCTTTTTCAAAAACAACACATGAGCACCCCAGGGCGAAAAACTCAGTCGAGCAAATCCTCTATCGGTCAACTCTTGCAACTGTGACTTTAACTCTTTCAATTCTGTTGGCGCCATTCTATACGGAGCTATTGAAATAGAAGTCGTCTCCAGCACTAAATCAATACCAAACTCGACTTCCTGTATTGGAGTTAATCCCGGTAATTCTTTAGGAAACACATCTGGAAACTTACCTACTATAGGTACAGATTTAACTTTCTTTTCTATCACTTTTATATTTATCACATAAGCAAGATAAGCTTCACAACCCTTTTTCACATAATTCAAAGCTTTTACTGACGATATAACAGCTGGTAACCCATTCAAATTACTGGATTCAATATGAACCATCTCACCATTCTGACTTCTCAAATCAATGCTTATTCATTTACAATTCACAATAGCATTATGCAAAGTGAGCCAATCCATACGCAGAATAATATCAAATTCATCCAAAGGTAGCAACATCAAATTAGTCGAAAAGCAAATATCTAGAAACATCAACGGACAGTTCTTGCGCACTTTATCCACCAAGACACACATGCCTAAGGGGTTCGATACTCTAATAACAAATTCAGTAGACTCAACAGGTAGAGTCTTACTTGATACTAGATTCACACATACATAAGAATGAGTAGAACCAGGATCAATCAATGCAATCACATCAGTATCAAATACAGTAAAAGTACCAGTAATGACATCTGGAGATAACGCTTCTTCTCAAGCACGTATAGCACAGGCTCGGGCAGGTGCTCTCGCCTCTAATCTCACAGCTGTATCTGTGGTCCCTCTTTGACTTCTACTCACATTTTTGGTGTTTCTGGGAGGTCTACCCCTAGACGTTGTGTTACTCGGTCTCACACTCTGAACATTATCTCTTTCAGCTAACTCTAGGCAATCTCGAATAAAATGATCTCGTAATACACACTTATAACAAGTTCTATTGTTGTACTTGCCCCAACACTCTCCAACATGTCGTCTTCCACACTGTCTACACTCAGACTTGTTGCTTTTAACACTACTAACACTTGATTCAATTGGAGCTTAAGTTCTTGGACCAACACTTTGTCTAGCATGGTCTCTACTCGAGTGTCCAAACGAAGCATTTGATCGATTGCTTGCATCTCTAAATCTCTTAACTGAAGGTTGAGACGACTTACTCATCAATCTTTTTCTTTCATCTCTAGCCTCAGTGTAACAGTCCGGTTTATACCCTAGTCAGAACAGTGGTTTTGGAACTACAAATCCGAGTTCATATAATATTTTAATGTTATTTTTTCTACCGTTGATATGTGACTATGCATGTGTTAAATTTTCGTAAGCTAATTTGTTCGTTTGTGTGTGTAATTTGACAAAAGGATTAAATTGCATAAAGTTTAAAAATGGTTTTTCATTTGATTAAGTGGTTTAATTGATGTGGCTTTGGATTGTAAGGGTTTTATGTTGCAATTTGGCCAAAATATGGCTAGTGGACGGCAATATGGTTTTATAATATGTTTTTATATGTTATGTTATAAGTTCAAATTTATATTATATTTATTTATTAAGTTATTGTATTATATCAATAAAAAGAAAACAAAAGAAAGTGACTTTGTTTTATCATCATTTGGCCGAATGTTTTAAAAAAAAAAGAAAGAACAAAAGCTTAAGGGTTTCGGTTGGTTTCAAACTTGAATTCAAGGTTAGTTTTTTTATCCGTTTTTGATAATTTCTACGTTTTTGCAATCATTGCTTTGAGAGCTGCAAAACCCATGTATTAATTTTGTGAATTGATGATTTTGTGGAAAATGCCATTGATGATATGTTGAGTTTTGAGATGAGTTTAGTTGTTAAATTAAAGATTTGAGCTAGATGAACATACTTTGTTCTTGAAATTTTGATGAATTTAGCTAATTAGGGCTAAATTGAGAATGTAGCAATTTGAGGGACTAAATTGCTAATTTGATGGAAAATATGAGCTTGTATGATATATACGTACATTCGGCTAAGCATGAGTGTGAGTTGATTTTGTGAATTTGATATTTTTGAGAAAAATAGACTAAATTGATATATTGTGCAAATGTAAGGGTTAATTTGCAAATAGCCTTAAATGTGTGTCCTTGGATTGAATTGAATGAATTAGTGAATAAAAGGGTTAATTCTGAATATGTTTAGATCAAGAACAGAGGAAAACAGACTTAGATCGTGGGAAAGCGAAAGTAACCGAGTGGCCGTTTTCATTCCGATAGATCGAATCTGAGGTAAGTCACTATGCAAATAAATGTACTTGTATGAAATTGTAATTGTTCATATGACTAATGTTGATAATGGATGCTTATGAGAGGATTATGCATATGAATTTCAGATAAGTTTGATATAGTGACTAAGTTCGAGAAGTCCCGTACGAACCTAGGAATAGATAGGATTAACTATGTCATGACATAGGTATCTGTTCTATTTTATCATGTAAGACCACGTCTGGGACGTTGGAGTTGATTTGAGGTTTTGTGTAAGACCACGTCTGGGACGTTGGCATCGATTTGATCTTTACGTGTAAGACCTCGTCTAGGACGTAGGCATCGATATGAGCTTTACGTGTAAGACCATATCTGGGACATCGGCATCGTATTAATTCGTGTAAGACCCTGTCTGGGACAGTGGCATCGATATCTGAGTGCATATAAGACCTCGTCTGGGACGTTGGCATTGTACGACTATTCCGAGCTTTCTGAGTATCCTACTAGATTCCTAATGGTTCAACGGGCAAATCTGTGATACGAATTATAATTCCGAGCTAAGAACAAATACGTGAATATATGTTCGATTCAGGTACGTTTCATATGTACACTAAGTGTGAATATAAGGTAAGTATCTATATGATCTTACTATGATGAGCATGTATGTTTGGATAATGATATGATATGTGGAAATAAGCATTAAAGTATTTTGTATTTGTAAGACTTTTGAGTTGTTGAATGTGGCAAATATGGCCAAGTACATGAATCCAAGCATTATGTGATAGATTGTTAAGAAATTAGATGGATCAACGTACCTATGTGCACATATATGTTTTTCATGTTTAGTTTATTTGTATATGACTTACTAAGCTTTTGGAAAGCTCACTCTGTGTGTGTTTTCTCTATTTTATAGGTCGTCAAAGCTACTGTAGGCTCGGGACCATCGAGGATCATCATCACACTACTTAACTCATTTTGGTGCACTTTGGAAATGTATAAAGCTAGTTATGGCATGTATAGTCTAGTTTTTGGTATAAGTTGATGTATAGACTTGGTCATGAGATGTGACTAATTATTGGTTCATATTTTGCCTTGATGAATGTGGTATGTGTGGTTGTTTTGGGTATGGTTGCTACTCATGATATGGTCAAGTTTTTGGATAGGAAAATGATTGAGAAATGCTTTAGTTATATATGTGTTTTGTCTTGAAAGTTGGCATGAATGAAATGGGTATTGAATATATAGACTGAATGGTCAATTTAGTATGTTTTGGTTGCCATATATGCATGATATGTGCTGGTAGATGTTGCCTGTAGGTGAGACGCAAATGGGTGGCATTTTGGCCTTGAAAATGGCCTATAATGTCACACGGTTGTGGCACACAGGCATGCCTAGTGATCGTGGGGCTAAGTCAGTAGCTAGCATAGAAGTACACGACCTTGGCACCCGGTCGTGCCAGCTGCCTAGCGGTCGTGTGAATTTTGACAGGCTAAGCCACGGTCTGAGCACACGGGCATGCTTAGTGGCCATGGAAGATAAGTCAGTTTCGACCACAGGAAGGACACACGGGGGTATCTAGCAGCCGTAGAGGGCACACGGTTTTCTTCCACGGGCATGTATCCCCTGTATTTTAGAAAAGTTTTTAAATTTCTGAAAAATTCTATATGTGTTTCGGTTTAGTCCCCACCCGGTTTATAAGCCTATTTAAGGTCTCGTTAACCGTATTAAGGGACATTATGCTTGAGAATGATGAATGAAAGTATGAATTTCTGTAAATGCTCTCCGATCTGTTTGGTAACGCTCCTAACCCTGATCTGATGACGGACACAGGATAAGGGTGTTACATTTCGTTGGTATCAGAGCTACGGTTTAGTCGATTCTCGGACTAACGTAGCGTGTTAGATTCTAGCTACAAATCCATATATCTGAATTGTGATAGTGTGATGAATCCTGACGTGTACAAGTGTGATTTCCATATAGTAATGGATCCCGAAAGAGTCGTAGATGGTGACGTAAGTAATGCCTACTCCTGCGCAAGGAACAGCGCCCTCTGATTCGAGACCGGCTATGAGTGGTCATGAGGGAGAAGCTAAACAAGCTTTCTTCCAGATGATGAGTGAGTGGTTCACTCAATTCGTAAGAAATAACCCAACTGTTTCACAACCCCCGCCCCCGGTTAATCCCCCTCGGACTATAGTTGTGCCACCAATTATGCATCCGAATCTGTTGAATAAGCCTCCTGTTGACGAGATCCGTAAGTATGGAGCTGAAAGTTTAGAGCTATTAATAATGATGATGCTGAAAAGGCCGAGTCCTCGTTAGAGAATACCATCTGGGTATTCAATGAAATGTCTTTGACTTCGGAAGAATGCATAAAGTGTGTTGTATCATTACTTTGAGATAAAGCCTATCAATGGTGGAAAACCTTAATTTCTATTGTTCCAAGAGAACGAGTTATATGGGACTTCTTTTAGATTGAATTCCGGAAGAAATATATCAGTGAGAAATTCGTTGATCAGAAAGGAATGGAATTTCTGGAATTGAAACAAGGTTGTATGACTGTTTCAGAATATGAACGAGAGTTTGTGAGACTGAGTCAGTATGCTCGGGAATGTGTATCATCTGAAGCTATAATGTGCAAAAGATTCAAAGATGGCCTTAATGAAGACATTCGTTTGTTAGTCGGGATTTTAGAAATAAAAGAGTTTGTTACACTCGTTGATCGAACATGCAAAGCTGAGGCACTCAAGAAAGATAAAAGAAAAGCTGAGTCTAAAGTTCGAGATATGAAAAGAAGATTTTAGAGTAAATCATTTCAGTCTGCTCCGAAAAGATTTAGAGATAATCAAAGTCATTTCAGAGATAATGTGGGATATTCGAATAGAAATCAATCTAGACCGCAAATGAGTTCTAAAACTCCAACAACTTCAGTGGCTAGCGTTGGAAATGCTCGATCTGAGAGATCTGAATGTAAACATTATGGGGAAAGGCATCCTGGAAGCTGTAGTTTAAACGACAGAGCTTGCTTCAGATGTGGATCACTTGATCATTTTATCCATGATTGCCCTGAGATTGTCAAACCAGAAACTGTTCAGAATCTGAGATTTAATAATGCACCTGTGAGAGGTAGACCATCGAAGAATGTAAGAAATGTTAGTGGTAGTCTGAGAACTACGAGAGATAATGTTGTCAGATATGAAGCTAGAGCGCCTGCCAGAGCGTATGCTATCCGAGCTCGAGAGGAAGCTTCATCACCAAATGTTATAACAGGTACTTTTACTCTTTATAATACTTTTGTGATTGCATTGATAGACCCTGGTTCTACGCATTCATATATATGCATGAATTTAGTATTCAGCAAGACTTTGCCTGTAGAGTCTACTGAGTTTGCTATAAAAGTATCGAACCCCTTAGGTAAAAGTGTCATTGTTGATAAAGTGTGCAAGAACTGTCTGTTAATGTTTCGAGATATCTGTTTCCCTGTTGATCTGATGCTTTTGCCTTTTGATGAGTTCGATATTATTCTGGGTATGGACTGGTTGACTTTGCATGATGCTGTTGTAAATTGTAAAAGAAAGACTATTGATTTGAGATGTCCAAATAATGAGATTGTACGAGTTGAGTCTAATAATTTGAATGGATTACCTACTGTGATATCGGTATTGAAAGCTCAAAGTTATGTGAAAAAGGGGGTATGAGGCATATTCTGCTTATGTAATTGATTCAAAAGTGTCCGAAAAGAAAGCTGAATCAGTGCCTATTGTCTGTGAGTTTTCTGGCGTATTCCCTGAAGAATTACTGGGTTTGCCTCCGATTCATGAAGTTGAATTTGGTATTAATTTACTGCTTGGTACTACACCTATATCGATAGCTCCGTATAGAATGGCACCAACAGAGTTAAAAGAGTTAAAGTCATAATTGCAAGAATTGACCGATAGAGGGTTTGCTAGACCGAGTTTTTTCCTTGGGGTGCTCCTGTTCTGTTTGTGAAAAAGAAAGATGGCACGATGAGGATGTGTATTGATTACCGACAGTTGAATAAGGTGACAATAAAGAATAAATATCCGTTACCCAGAATAGACGATTTATTTGATCAGCTAAAAGGAGCTACTGTATTTTCTAAGATTGACCTGAGATCGGGATACTACTAGTTGAGAGTTAAAGATTCAAACATTTCAAAAATTTCTTTCAGAACGAGGTACGGGCATTATGAGTTTTTAGTTATACCATTTGGACTAACCAATGCTCCTGCTGTTTTTATAGATCTAATGAACAGAATTTTCAGACCGTACCTGGATCGATTTGTTGTGGTATTCATAGATGACATCTTAATGTATTCATATGATGAAAATGAGCATGCTGAACACCTGAGAATTGTGTTTCAAACTTTGAGAGAAAAGCAATTGTACGCGAAATTTAGCAAATGTGAATTTTGGATACATGAGGTTAGTTTTCTGGGGCATATTGTGTCAGCTTCTGGAATCCGAGTAGATCCAAGCAAGATTTCTGCTATTTTGGATTGGAAACCTCCGAAGAACGTGTTTGTAGTTTTTTGGGATTAGCTAGTTATTACCGCAGATTTGTAAAAGGCTTTTTAATGATAGCTACTCCGTTGACTAGATTACTTCAGAAAGATGTTACATTTGAATGGTCTGATAAATGTCAGACAAGTTTTGATCAGTTGAAAACTCTATTAACAGAAGCTCCAGTATTAGTACAGCCAGAATCGAGTAAAGAATTCGTTATATCCAGTGATGCTTCGTTAAATGGCCTGGGATGTGTTTTGATGCAGGAAGGCAAAGTTGTAGCTTATGCCTCGAGACAATTGAAGCCTCATGAAAAGAGTTATCCAACACACAATCTTGAGCTTGCTGCGATTGTGTTTGCACTTAAGGTTTGGCGTCATTATCTGTACAATGAGAAATGTCACGTGTTTTCAGATCATAAAAGTCTGAAATATCTGATGACTCAGAAAGATTTGAACCTGCGTCAAAGAAAATGGTTAGAGCTGTTAAAAGATTATGAGCTCGTGATAGATTATCATCCAGGTAAAATGAACGTTGTTGCTGATGCGTTGAGTAGGAAATCATTGTTTGCGCTATGTACTTTGAATGCTCAGTTAGATTTGCTGATGATGGTTCTGTGATAGCTGAATTAAAAGCAAAATCGTTGTTTTTACAACAGATATGCGATGCTCAGAAATATGATAATGAATTATTAGTGAAACGAGCTCAGTGCGATTCAAATTCTAAATCTGAATTCTGAGTTATTGATGATTGCTTGAGATTTTGAGGTCGTATCTGTGTTCCGAGAAATTCGAAGTTAATTCAGCTGATTTTAAGTGAAGCACATAGTCGTCTATCTTTTTATACGGGAAGCACAAAGATGTACCATGATCTGAAGCAATGCTATTGGTGGTCTGGTATGAAACCAGACATTTCTGAATTTGTTTCAAAATGTTTAGTTTGTGAAAGTTAAACATTAAGTTCCGTCTGGGTTGCTACAACTGATTCTGATTCCTGAGTGGAAATAGGATAGAGTGACAATGGATTTTGTTTCTGGATTGCCTCTGACTCTGAGAAAGAAAGATGCGATTTGGGTTATAGTTGACCGATTGACGAAATCTGCCCATTTTATTTCGGTAAGATCTGACTATTCACTAGATAGATTAGCTGAGTTTTATATTTCTGTGATTGTGAGATTACAAGGGGTGCCACTATCCATTGTGTTAGATAGAGATCCGAGATTCACATCACGATTCTAGAGGAAGTTGTAAGAAGCTTTGGGCACGAAATTACACTTCAGTACAGCTTTTCATCCGCAGTCAAATGGTCAGTCTGAATGAATTATTCAGATTCTTGAATACATGTTAAGATGTTGTATACTTGAGTTTAATGGTTCGTGGGAACAGTATCTGTCATTAATTGAATTTGCGTATAATAATAGTTTTTAGACGAGCATCAAAATGGCACCATATGAAGCTTTGTACGGACGTAAATGTCGTACACCTCTATATTGGACCGAGCTCAGTGAAAATAAGCTATATGGGGTTGATTTGATAAAAGATTCAGAACAGAAAGTGAAACTGATCCGAGATTGTTTAAAAGTAGCATCTGATCATCTAAAGTCTTATGCAGACTTGAAATGAAAAGATATAGAATTTGAAAATGGTGACAAAGTATTTTTGAAACTGTCTCCGTGGAAGAAAGTGCTTCGATTCGGACGTAAAGGCAAGTTAAGTCCAAGATTCATCAGACCGTATGAGATCATTGAACGTGTCGGGTCTGTTGCATATAGATTAAAGTTGCCCTCTAAGCTAGAAAAGATACACAATGTATTTCTTGTTTCGATGCTTTGTTGATATCGATCCGATCCGTCACATATGATTGCCCCATCTGAAATTGAAATCCGATCTGATATGACTTACGAAGAAGAACCGATCTGTATCCTAGCTCGTGAAGTGAAAGAGTTAAGAAATAAGAAAATTTCGTTAGTGAAAGTACTATGGAATCAACAAGGAATAGAAGAGGCTACGTGGAGCCTGAAAATTCAATGAGGCAACAATATCCGACCTTATTTAATGGTCAGATTTTCGGGGACGAAAATCCCTAAGGGGGGAGAATTGTAACAGTCCGATTTATACCCTAGTCGGAACAGTGGTTTTGGGACCACAAATCCGAGTCTGTATAATATTTTAATGTTATTTTCTATGCCGTTGATATGTGACTATGCATGTGTTAAATTTTCGTAAGCTAATTTGTTCGTTTGTGTGTGTAATTTGACAAAAGGATTTAATCGCATAAAGTTTAAAAATGGTTTTTCATTTGATTAAGTGGTTTAATTGATGTGGCTTTGGATTGTAAGGGTTTTATGTTGCAATTTGGCCAAAATATGGCTACTGGACGGCAACATGGTTTTATAATATGTTTGTATATGTTATGTTATAAGTTAAAATTTATATTATATTTATTTATTAAGTTATTATATTATATCAATAAAAAGAAAACAAAAGAAAGTGACTTTGTTTTATCATCATTTGGCAGAATGTTTTAAAGAAAAAGAAAGAACAAAAGCTTAAGGGTTTCGATTGGTTTCAAGCTTGAATTCAAGGTTAGTTTTTGATTCGTTTTTGATAATTTCTACATTTTTGCAATCTGTAACACCCCAAACCCGGCCAAAATACTACGACTGAATCTGAGCTGTCACAGGAGAAAATCGTTTTTGGAAAAACAGGTGGTCGTCTCTAATTCTAAGGAAATCTTTTGATTTTATGAAAAGCCGAGTTGTTTAAAGTAAGTTGCTGTATTCATTTCGAAACTAGTTTAAAGAAAATTTAATTAATTTGTTGTTACTACATGTTTGCTGTTTACCCGATGGTAAAGTTTTGGAAAATCCCGATAATTTGTAAATGTTTTAGAAAACATTCATTTTATAGGTTTTTTTAGACATGCTGTTAATAACTAAACAAAATTTAGTTAAAATTCAAACAGATAATTAATCCCAAACGTAATAATTTAGTGGCCTTATTACAACCAAAAACCAAATTTAAAGTAAACTAAGTCCGAAATAATAATTTAAAACAATAACCCAAAATTTTGTGCATGGCCACCTCGAGTCCATCCCGGCTCCATATCCGCGATCTAAGAATCATCTGAAAAATGTAAAGGAAGGGGTGAGTCACCCAGACTCAGTGTATAAATCCCCATCCCTAAGGTAATAAGCCATGCAACCCAAAACCTAACCATCCGAAACTCCTGAATCTACCCCGTGTGGTACCAAACCACTAGTGGTCCCAAACCACTGGTGACCGAAGTCACAAATAACATATGTGGTACCAAACCACTGGTGACCGAAGTCACAAATAACATGTGTGGGGCCAACCCACTTTGTGGTATCAAACCACTGATGACAATCCCGTATATCGATATGTGGGGCCAACCCACTGTGGTACCAAACCACTGGGACGAGTCACAAAAATATATGTGGTACCAAACCACTGGTGGTTCCAAACCACTGAGACTTAGTCACAATATCATAGTAAGTGGGGCCAACCTACTGTGTGGTACCAAACCACTGTGACAGTTTGAAATCATACCTTCACCCTCCTTTCATCACCCATTTTTATGAACATGCTCTTCAAGGCAAAATAGTCAGGCTTAGCATTCAGAAATAATGTAACATGGCATATGCAGATTTAACAGAGGCATTTAACGTTAGCCAATCAAAGTGGACTTACCCGGAGTCCTCGCTTTTACCCACAAGGGTAACATACCGATTCCTACAGTTATTCCGGCTTTTGACAATATACAAGATATAACATATTAACATACGAAGTGTGTAAGAGTTACACACCTGATTACTCGTAATACTACGTCTCTATGTCGATATTGTCGCTAACCGATACTACTGCTATCTGCCTACTACTTTGCTCAGATGCCGGCCCACACCCAGGTGGCCAATCGCGAACAGCGGACACAGCCCTCTTCTTGAACTTAGAAGCTGGGTTTACAGATCCAACCCCTCCTAACGCTTGGCTGGCATTAGAGTCCATGGACACCTTTGGTCACTAAATCAGATTAACGCACTTAATAATGACAAATAAAGATATAAACCCGAATGAATAGATCCCTTACCTAGGTTGCCAAATCCCGGTGATTTAGTGCCTTAGGCCAAAGCACTGATCGAGTACCCAATCGACTAATACCAAGCCAGCCTTAACACCCTTCAATCGGCCAAGATCTTACAAGATTTAGTTACTGCCTTCGGCATTTAATGAAATAAGAGATGTATTTGAAACGGCAGAAATGCTTACCACACACCAACAGAACCGATTGGAAGTGATGGCAAATCAACGATCTACTGCAAACAAGAGTCCAACAAGAAGGTTTGAGTGCCAGAGATTTCGGCTTTTCTTACCATAGCAATCGAAATAGAGAATGGAATAAAGATGTGAGAATGCTAAGAAGATTCGGCCATAAGAACAAAAGAGAAGAAAGAGAAGAAAAAGAGAAAGAAGAACTCAATTAGATCTTACCTGATTATGGGTTGAGATTTCGGCTTTGAGAACCATAGAAGAGGAATAGATTTCGGCACTTAAGGAGATTAAGAGAAGAATAGAAGAAAATATGGGCAAGGATATTCCGTTTTTGCAAGAAATCGAAGGTGAGAAGAGAGTTAGGGAGTTTCGGCTAACAGATGGAAGAGATAAAGAGAAAGAATGGAAGATGGAGTTTCGGTTTTGATGTTATTGGCAAGAAAAAATAACAAAGAAAGGTAATGTAGTTTCGGCCAAACACCAAAAGTAGAAAATGAAGAGAAAGCTTTAGGGGACAATTCGGTTTTGACAAAAAGAAAAGAAAAACAAAGAACTCTATGTACTATCTAACTAAACCGAAATGCCCAACACCTCCCTAAGGCTATCTTAACATTCGGCCACCCCCTAACTAGCACCCAAAAATTGAAAATGGAGGGAACCCACACCCCAAATTTTGGCACACTCCTAAACATACCAGAACCGAATGCTCACACCACCTACCAGCTTTCAAATTTCGGCTAACACACACCCCAACTCAATCCCTTCTTTTTCTCCTTGCTTTTCTCCTGATCCCACATTCAAACCTGTTTGAATATTTCAAACTCCTTATTTTTCTCTCCTCCATTCATCCAAATCTGTTGACTCCTTCAACCCTTATCCACCAAAGTCCCTCCTGAGTACACCTCCTCCTAGTCTTGGCGTCAAAAATAATAAGCAGAAAGGGGATTTCTGCAGCTCGAACATAAGCTCCATCCCCTCACCTGAGGCGTCACTTCCTTGGGCCTTAAGTGGCGCCCCCTTGCCACTTTGCCAAAGCACTTCTTGTGTCCCAACTTGCCACCAACTACCCTTAACACCCAACTCACTCAGCTCCCCCTTCTAAAAGCCCAAAAAGAAAAATTTTCATAAGGCTCTAGCCTATCCCTGGCTTATGCCTAGACTCTAAAATAGCCTAAACTAGCATGACATCCATACTATTTACATGCAACCAAATAAAATGCAAAGGCCCCGATTTAAGGATGTTACACAATCGTTGCTTTGAGAGCTACAAAACCCATGTATTAATTTTGTGAATTGGTGATGTTTGTGTAAAATGCCATTGATGATATGTTGAGTTTTGAGATGAGTTTAGTTGTTAAATTAAAGATTTGAGCTAGATTAACATACTTTGTTCTTGAAATTTTGATGAATTTAGCTAATTACGGCTAAATTGAGAATGTAGCAATCTGAAGGACTAAATTGCTAATTTGATGGAAAATATGGGCTTGTATGATATATATGTACATTCGGCTAAGCATGAGTGTGAGTTGATTTTGTGAATTTGATGTTTTTGAGAAAATGGCCTAAATTGATATATTGTGCAAATATGAGGGTTAATTTGCAAATAACCCTAACTGTGTGTCCTTGGATTGAATTGAATGAATTAGTGAATAAAAGGGTTAATTTTGAATATGTTTAGATCAAGAACTGAGGAAAACGGACATAGATTACAGGAAAGTGAAAGTAACCGAGTAGCTGTTTTTATTCCGATAGATCGAATCCAAGGTAAGACACTATGCAAATAAATGTACTTGTATGAAATTGTAATTGTTCATATGACTAATGTTGATAATGGATGCTTATGAGAGGATTATGCATATGAATTTCCAGATAAGTTCGATATAGTGACTAAGTCCGAGAAGTCCCGTACGAACCTAGGAATAGATAGGATTAGCTATGTCATGACATAGGTATCTGTTCTGTTTTATCATGTAAGACCATGTCTGGGACGTTGGCGTTGATTTGAGATTTTGTGTAAGACCATGTCTGGAACGTTGGCATCGATTTGATCTTTACGTGTAAGACCCCGTCTAGGACGTAGGCATCGATATGAGCTTTACGTGTAAGACCATATCTGGGACATCGGCATCGTATTGATTCGTGTAAGACCCTGTCTGGGACAGTGGCATCGATATCTGAGTGCATATAAGACCTCGTCTGGGATGTTGTCATTGTACGACTATTCTGAACTTTCTGAGTATCCTACTAGATTCCTAATGGTTCAACGGGCAAATCTGTGATACGAATTATAATTCCGAGCTAAGAACAAATACGTGAATATATGTTCGATTCAGGTACATTTCATATGTACACTAAGTGTGAATATAAGGTAAGTATCTATATGATCTTATTATGATGAGCATATATGTTGAGATAATGATATGATATGTGGAAATAAGCATGAAAGAGTTTTGTATTTGTAAGACTTTTGAATTGATGAATGTGGCAAATATGGCCAAGTACATGAATCCAAGCATTATGTGATATATTGTTAAGAACTTAGGTGGATCAATGTACCTATGTGCACATATATGTTTTTCATGTTTAATTTATTTATATATGACTTACTAAGCTTTCGGAAAGCTTACTCTGTGTGTGTTTTCTCTATTTTATAGGTCGTCAAAGCTACTGTAGGCTCGGGACCGTGGAGGATCATCATCACACTACTTAACTTATTTTGGTACACTTTGGAAATGTATAAAGCTAGTTATGGCATGTATAGTCTAGTTTTTGGTATAAGTTGATGTATAGACTTGGTCATGAGATGTGACTAATTATTGGTTCATATTTTGCCTTAATGAATGTGGTATGTGTGGTTGTTTTGGGTATGGTTGTTGCTCATGATATGGTCAAGTTTTTGGGTAGGAAAATAATTGAGAAATGCTTCAGTGTTTTGTCTTGAAAGTTGGCATGAATGATGTGGGTATTGAATGTATAGATTGAATGGTCAATTAAGTATTTTTGGCTGCTATATATGCATGATATGTGCTGGTAGATGTTGCTTGTAAGTGAGACCCAAATGGGTGGCATTTTGGCCTTGAAAATGGCCTATAATGTCACATGGTTGTGGCACACGGGCGTGCCTATGACCGTGGGGCTAAGTCAGTAGCTAGCATAGAAGTACATGACCTTGGCACACGGTCGTGCCAGCTGCCTAGCAGCTGTGTGAATTTTGACAGGCTCGACCATGGCCTGAGCACACGGGCGTGCTTAGTGACCGTGGAGGATAAGTCAATTTCGACCACGGGGAAGACACACAGGGTGTCTAGCATCCGTGGAGGGCACACGGTTTTCTTCCACGGGAGTGTATCCCTATTATTTTAGAAAAGTTTTTAAATTTTCGAGAAATTCTGTATGTGTTTCGGTTTATTCCCGACCCAGTTTATAAGCATATTTAAGGTCTCATTGACCGTATTAAGGGACATTATGTTTGAGAATGATGAATGAATGTATGAATTTCTGTAAATGCTCTTCGATCTGTTTGGTAACGCTCTTAACCCTAATTCGGCAACGGACACGGGATAAGGGTGTTACACTCAGAATCTACTTTCTTCTTTTCTTTGCTAAGCTCTTCGGCTTTGCATGCTCTTTCAACTAACACAACAAATTCATTTATGTCAAGCATTCGAACCAGCAATTTAAAATCTTCATTCAGCCCTTCAATAAAATGTTCGCACATAATAGCTTCAGTCGAAACACATTCACGTGCATACCGTCTCAATCTCACAAACCCCCGTTCATACTCAGTAACGGACATGTGGCCTTTTTTAGCTCTAGAAACTCTTTATGTTTCCGATCTATGAATCGTTGACTGATATATTTCTTTCAAAATCCAACTTGAAAGAAATCCCAAGTGATTCTCTCTCTCGGAACCACAGATATCAATGTCTTCCACCAGTTATATGCCATATCTCTCAACAAGGAAACTGCATATTTAATGCATTCATCAAGAGTCAACAACATTTCATCAAACACTCTAATAGTATTCTCAAGCCAGAACTCAGCTCGCTCGACATCATCATCAGCTGTGGCTCTAAACTCTTCAGCCCCGTACTTTTGGATCTTATCCATAGGAAGTTTATTGAATCAGATCAGATCTATAACTTGTGGCGCAACCGGTACTTGTGGAGGTGGAGGTTTTGGAGCAGCCGAATTCGTTCGAACGAACTCTGAAAACCACTCACTCATCATTCAGAAGAAGGCTTGCTTAACCTCTCCATCTTGGCTACCATCACTCAGCCTAGATGTGGCGTATTTGTCCCCCTGAAAGCAAAGCAGCAGCGCTAGCATTACTCTACATTGTCAAGAATCGCTAGATCGGGATCACATTATATGAAAACACATTTTTAACTATAAGGATTCATCACACTATCGCAATTATATATATGGTGCATGTATAGCTAGACTCACACGCGCTACGTTAGTCTAAGAATCGACTAAACCATAGCTCTGATACCAATTAAATGTAACACCCCTAACCCGTAACCATTGTCAGATTAGGGTTAAGAGGCATTACTAATCATTTCCGAACATCTCATATCATTTCACAGCCAAACATGTCAATTCACATTCATAGAGTCCCTTGTATAGGTCAACGAGACCTTCAACATGCTTTAAAATAAGGTCAGGACTAAACCGAACACACACAAAAAAATTTTTGAAATGCAAATATTTTTCTAAGTTACAGAGGTCACACACCCGTGCAGGTTGGCCGTGTGCCTCACACAGCCTCGAACACGCCCATGTGTCCAAGTCGTGGCAAAACAGGGCATACCTACTGACTTGTCGACACGGCTTGAGACACGCCCGTGTGCCTCACCCGTGGTCAATACTGACTTGCACAACACGGCCTGCCCACACAGGCATGTGACCTCTGTAACATAGAAAAATGTTTGCATTTTAGAAATTTTTGTGTGTGTGTTCGGTTTAGTCCCGGCCCTATTTTAAAGCATGTTGAAGGTCTCGTTGACCTATATAAGGGACTATATGAATGTGAATTGATATGTTTGGTTATGAAATGATATGGGATGTTTGAAAATGATTAGTAATGCCTCTTAACCTTAATCTGGCAACGGTTAAGGGTTAGGGGTGTTACAAGTTTGCTCAGTCTCCAAAAAGAAAAATGTATGAGCATGAGTTCAAAATAAGTTTGAGGGTGTTCCAAAGGTTCACTTAAAGAAAAAGGTTGTATTTCGAGAAATCCAAGACAAAGTTAAAGGTTAAAATTTTGAAACCGAAATGTCTCATCTCTTAAAATCCCTACCTTTAATCGAGCCCCATTACAACCTTATAAAAGACCTATTGGTTTGATGATTATGTCACCTACATTAGTGGAGAGGAAGTACTAAGTTCAACATATGAAGATCATAAATAAGCCTTATGATTGTTTGCTTGATTTATAAGAAATTATGTTGAATGAAGAATATTATCTGTGGTTGTGACATACATACAAACTATGATTCATGTTGGCATATTTTGAAACTTAGTATAAAATTCTAAAGATGTTTGCATATGAATTACTTGTTAATAAAGGAGATCTATGAACATGAAGTTATTAATGCATGATTATGAGACAAATATTGATGCTGCTTACACAGTTAGCAATTTTGCCTTAGCAAGACCTTTTACTGTGCATAAACATTACTCGGGACGAGCAATAATTTAAGTTTGGGGTGTGTAAATTGAAAAATATATAGGATTTTTCCTATGTAATTTATCACCTTTTTATGTAAATTCGTTGTTAAAACTAAGTAATTGTTTAATAAATTAATAAAATATGTGAAAATATGAAATTAGGACATAGAAATTATTAAAATGTGGTTTTATGCTTTATTATATAGTTTTCATGCATAAAATGGCTTATTTTATATTTATTTGAGCATATTATATTTTTAGGATATAAAATGGGCCATGCATGATTAAATTAAATAATAAAATATAAAATTATATTTAATAATTCATTTTAAAATATTTCATTAATAATTTGAGTTTTAATTAATTATTTATTTTATTCTTTGGTCATTTCCAAAATATTCATTTCCAATCATTTTCATACATTTCTGAGTTTCCAAAAATATCAAAAATTTATTCATAAGACTGAAGACTTGTCATTCATACAATTTAAACCAGAAATGCATAGGCCCTTTCCAGGATGTTACAGTTCTACCCCCCTTAAACAAAATTTCATCCTCAAAATTTCCTAACGAATAATCGTACGGTCTAACTCACCCTACTATGCTACTGCTGCGCACTCTTATCTTAAAGAACTATCATACTTTCTAGGCACATTCTCTAAGTTCACTTCCAAGGTTTCAGTCACCTCACTAGCAATACAAGAATAAGCTAACCCTATAACAAGCAAAGCAATTAAGGGTATTCCAGAAATAAGGAACGTACCCGTGGTCACATCTGGCACATCTTCCTCCTTGCGACGGCCAACTGCATAAACCAACCTTGGTTGCTTCGCGTCTGCCCCTTCAGCACCTCTCCTTGGTGCTTCACGTCCACGGTCCGAACCATTTCCTCCATGGTTCGGTCCACGACTAATCTTGCCGTTCTTTGTCGCCTCTACCGGCGACTAGCGATTAGCATTCCGAGTGCCGGTCGACTCTCATCTAGCAGCCAGGGCAATCCTAGCATATGGTCCTTGGACCCACACTTGAGACATTGTTCCATCTTTTCCAACACTCTCCGGTGCTTCTTTCCACAATGCTCACAAGGGCGATCATCGCCGGCCGTGCACCGGCTTGTTGATTTTGTGGCCCGTCAACTCTAGGCCTCTTATTCCCGCACGTTCGGACGATCCAAAACCTCTTTCGGCCTAATCCGATCAATGTTACGCGCTTACGAATTCTTAATTCTTTCACCACTTTAGCCTTTTCCACTAACGCAGAAAATTCCCCGCCCCGATGCGGTGCTATCAACAATCTTAGATCATCCCTTAACCCGTCCTCAAAATGGACACAGCTGTTCATGCTCGGTTGCCACAACCCCTCGAGCATAGCGGCTCAACCTCGTAAATTTCGCCTCATATTCTCGCGACGGACTTACTTCCTTGCACTAGCCCCGAGAAAAGCTTTCTCCGCTCATCGGTGTACTGGTTCCCACATACTTCTTTTGGTACGCTTCCTTAACGTACTCCCAGGTCAGATCCTCAGCCGTGGCACCATCCCGCACAGTTATCCACCATTGATACGCTTCATCGTGTAACAGTGCCACCATTCCTTTCAACTTCTCCTCAGGGGTCAAGTCGAGCTCATCCATGATGCGCTCGCCGCGCCCAACCAAGACTTCGGTATCTTCGGGTGCCACTCCCGACACTTCTCTAAACATTTCGGCTCCATTAGCACGGAGCCGCTCAGGCACAAACTTACGATTTTTTGAATTGTTTCCTGCACCGGCCACCAATTCCAAAACTCAAAGCACGACCGCGACACAAAGATCTTCTCCCGTTTGAGCTTGTTGCTCAACACCCATAGCTGGGGTGGTGGTGGCGGTGGTATCTCGTTGTCAGAACCTTGACCCGACCTAACCGGTTCTGACACAGTCATTCTTCCTCTACCTCTTCCACGACGACCACGTCCTCTAAAGCTCATTTTCTATCGTTGAGATCTGATTAAGAAGTTTTATGAATTAGTATTCTTGTTTCACTTATTACCCGCGAAGATGTTTTATGAAGAAGAATTTAAGAGTGGTTCTTTCGTATTCATATCGCATACGCGATCTTTTCGCTCATTCATTCATCCATCCATCAAACAATTATGAACTTTCGTTCATTCGGAGGAACGTTGTGATTTTCATCGTTGTTGTTTTTCCACTACCCAGGGGTATTTTCGTAATTTTGTCCTACAGGGGCAATTTCGTAATTTTCCAAAATAAAAATTCCTCGGTGATTCTGTCTAAAGTATTTTGGTAAATTTAAAATCCCGAGGTAATTTTGGAAAATTTTCAAAATTCAGGGGTATTCCGATAATTTTCGACCTCAGGGGTATTTTGGTAATTTTTCACAAACTGGGGTATATTTGGAAAAACTAACAAATCAGGGATATTTCAAAAGTTGTAAAATTTTGTGGGTTCTCTTTGAGAGTTTAACCTTTCAAATGGTGATGTTGCAAAAATTTGGAAATCAGGGTCATTTTGGTAATTTTGTAAGTTAGGGGCAATTTTGTAATTTTTCCAAAATCAGGGTATTTTTGATGGTTTGCACATTAGGGTTTATGAACATTATAAAATAATGGAGTTTTGACAAAACCATTGAAAAGTTTGACATTTTGTGGATCTAGGGCATTTTGGTAATTTTGCCACTAAGGGCATTTTTGTAATTTTCACAAATTAGAAATTTTTCAGAAAAATTTTGTAAAGATGGTTTTTGAAAATTTAGTAAAGTAATTTTAAGAGTTTTGAAATCTAGGGTTTGTTGTTTTGTTTTTTTTTTTTTTAAAAACATGGCTAGTTCCTTTTCGTGTTTTAGTCATTGTGTTTAGCTTTATGACCGAGCCCTCTTGGTCGGGTGAACTAAAGCTACGCACTGTGCAGATTCGAATGGAGAGGAGGTGAGTCACACTGGTGCTTAAATACCAAGCTCCCATCGAAACCATTCCTAGACATGCGCATGAGGTTGCCACACCACCGAGCCCTCTCGAGTTAGGGTGAACCGAAGCTACGCACTGTAGGATTCTGCGAAGAGGAGGTGAGTCACTAGGGATCGCTTAAATACGTGCTCTTAGGGATCCAATCCTAGACATGCGCCACAGGGTTACCACACCCTTAGCTCGATGACTTAGCCATAGGGTTGTTTAGTGCATTAAGTCTTATGGGTTGTGTGTTTGAGTAATCTAGCCACAGAGGTTCAAATTCCTATCATACTATTCTACGTTCCATGCCTTTTCTACCCTTATACGGTTCATAAATCAGAATCACACATAAAGTTAGGGTACTTACGGTGGATGCTGGGTGGAGACTCAGGTGCCATGCCAGAAACCTGCTTATTTTCACAGAAAATCATTTGGGCTCGAATTAAAAACGTTTTAGGCCTTAGCCCACAGGCTGAGAGTTTAAAACTGGGCTCTGATACCAAACTAAAACACCCCACACCCGGCCCACGAGCCTGAACCGAATCTGGTATGTTCCTTAAGTAAACCGGTTTTCAATGTCCTGAATAACTTAGAGAAAATTTGTGTAATTAAGAAAAATTCGTTTTGGGTTGGGCTTAAATTGGAACCCATTTAATAAATTTTGAAAATCCAACTTAAATAAGGTGACAAAATAATTTTAGGGTTTATTATTTTAAAAAGGAATAAATTTACTTAACTTTAATCAAAAATAAGTTGTATCATAATCAAATAAAAATAAGCAGAAGTAAAGAAAATCCAACTGGGCCTTATGGCCTTATTACATCATTCAAACCCAAAATAAAATTTAAAGTACTAAATTTAAGTAGAGTCCAAATTCTAATAAATTCTTAAGTGTTGCATGGCCACCTTTAGCTCCTACCGACCCGGTCCATTACTGCTCATCACCTGAAAAATAATTCCCCACGGGGTGAGTCCTGAGACTCAATGTGTACACTGATACTAATTTTCAACAAATCAGGCATACAAGTCATATCAATTTCATGTTCATACAAAATAAAGGATGATGCAACCCAAACCCAAGCCTATTTGTCCATCCACTACACACCACCCGTACCAACCTGTACACCGTGCGGACTACTAAGTCGACCCTCCATCCGCTACACACCATCGAAGGTAGTCGCTGCAGTCGACGTGCTCATCGCCCACTTACGTTGTGTCTTTAGACACTATATTCGAATAATGTAACCGAAGTTACCATATTCAATTAATGGGACCGTAGCCACCATATTTCGTTGGTGAGACCGAAGTCAAGACTTCGTTGGTGAGACCGTAGTCATCACCTTCACTTTCTCCCTTCACATATATCCCAAATGCCCCAATTATTCATATCAGTCATATCATACTTAAATTCACATTATGTCACTTTTCAGAATATAACACATTCATAATCCTATCAAAAGTAGGAAACGTACCTGGGTACTTTTGCCACATTTGTGGTACATAGCCACATTCTCATTCTTATGCACATTCACATATTAAAACATAATTATTGCCATAACATATTGAAAGTTAGTGTGAGTACACACCTGATTTGCTTAATAGGTTCCTTGAATCCCGAAGAACGATCTACCGATCTAGATCTTTCACTCCTATATTCGTTAATCACTTTAAAAGACCATTCGGCCACTTTTCCAAATACAACTAGGATTTGTATTACTTACCTTAAAATTTCCAAATCTGAAAAGGATTCCTTGCCTCATATGTCTGTCGAAATCCCTATAATTATATGTTAATTTTAATCTCACATATATTCCATAACTTTTGACCAAATATGTGTATATCTTACCTTAGATTCTTGAATCCCGGATGATCTCTCCCTTGTAGTCGATAGCACTAGAAATCCCGAAATACTCCTTATAGTTTCGGCCACAATAATAATAACATTAATCCCTATTTTTTCGGCTTAAAGAAGAGAATAAGATTCTTACCTTAAGTGTTGAATTCGACAGATCTATCCTGACACCACTTCAGAGATTCGGCTTTGGCAGAATTTCAGCTAGGTTGGATTTGGTTTTGAAAAAGAAGAAGAAAAGAAAAAGAAAGATGAGGCTAGAGAATTCGGCTAGACAAAAGAAAAGAGAAAAGAGCCCTAAAAATTTCGGCAGAGATGAGGAGGAAGCAAAAATTGATGAGTAGCCCTCCTATCCTCCTTTTATAGCCGAAAATATCAGCCTAGGAGAGTCCCTTACTTGGCCACCACTCCTCTTTCATCATCTATTTTATTTAAAATAAACTAGAGAAAAATCCTTATTATCTCTTCCAAATAATCCAAATTAAAAATCCCTTATTTATCACTTTTTAATCATGTATTTATGGAATTAAAACACCCCCTTTTTCCAACTCATGTGCCGTCCACCTCATAGCCTGGGGAGCAAAATTAAAACTTCATTTATTTGCTTCCCTTGTGACTCGAACCAGTGCCCATGCCTCCTACACATGGTGCCATTTCCATAGGTCCTAAGTGGCATCTTGAGCCACATTTCCAAGCTTTGTTTGTGTGCCAAATTTCTCCAACTTTTTCTTTTAAGGCCCTCTTGCCTTTATTTCCTATTTTGAACCTTAAAATTTGACATTTCTCGCATCATTGCTAAGTTTCCTAAAATTTTCGATCGGCTCTGTTTATTTGCCATTTTCTTACATTTCCAAGTTTCAGAAATGTTCATTTCCATTTCTGAATCATTTCCAAAAATGTTCAAGTTTCCAAAATGTTCAGGTTTCCAAAAATGTCTAAGTTTCCAAAATGTTCAGGTTTCCAGAAATGTTCAAGTTTCCAAAATGTTCAGGTTTCCAAAAATGTGCACTTTCCATTTTTGAACCATTTCTTTACATTTCTCGGTTTCCTAAAATGTTCATGTCCTAACGCATTTCCAAGTGTCCAAAATATTCATTTCCAATCATTTTCATACATTTCTGAGTTTCCAAAAATATCAAAAATTTATTCATAAGACTGAAGACTTGTCATTCATACAATTTAAACTAGAAATGCATAGGCCCTTTCCAGGATGTTACAACCCATATCCATCGACAGAGTAGAGTTACAACGTATTACCGATCAATTCACAACATATAGGATATATTTATCAAACATAAAGCATTCATTCTCTTAAATCGTTCAACATAATTGCATTCATTCTCATAAATCATTCAACACAATTACATTGTCCATTATAAGGTCCTACGAGGCCTTAAACATGCTTTAGAAGTGGTTCGGGACTAACTGATAACATACAAAAATTTTGGAAATTTTAAAAAAATTTCAACCATACAAGGGTCACACGCTCGTGTGAACAGATCGTGTGCCTCACACAGCTCCAGACACGCCCATGTCTCAGGCCATGTGGAAACAGGGCATACATACTGACTTGGGTCACATGGCCAATCACATGCACGTGTGTCTAGCCCGTGTGCCCTTCGAAGTGGCCACACACACCCGTGTGCCAGGCCAAGTGCTAGGCCGTGCCAAACCTGTAGGGTATACTGACTTAAGCAACACGGCCAAGTCATACACCCGTGTGCTAGGTCGTGTGCCAATTCGGAGGGTATACTAACTTGTACCACACGGCCAGTGACACACCCGTGTGCGAGACCGTGTGAAGCATACTGACTTCAATTCAATTTCACCACCATGGGACACACGACCGTGTAACATGACCATGAGTCACACACGGCTGAGACACAAGCCCGTGTCTCTGCCCATGTGGACAAAAATAGGCCATTTGCAAGGCCAATTTGCCACCCCAACTTTAATGTACCTACATAAGGCAAAATGGTACCATTTCCATACATAAAAGGGCAGCCAAATCAATCCCAATTCATGTACAATTCATACTATACAAATACAACCATTTCACTTACTCAAATATATACCAAAATAACATGATCTTTAACCTTAATTCATACAATATATATACCAACTTAATATTCACAACTAAAAACCATCCTCAACTCAATCAATTCATTCATTTTAATACATACTATTTAACTACCAATTTGACATATAAGTTCATGCCACAATAAGACCTTTCTCAAGCTTTCATCCACCATAATTCAAATAATCATTTTAACTTCCATAATGTCTTGGTTACAACCATGCCAAAACAATCCATCTCACAAGGCATTGCACACATCTTACAAAATTCATTAATAACCATTTCTAATAGCCAAACACACATTAATATTAACATCATTTACAAGCCAAATCTCATGACTATAATCACAACCAAAATACCACATCTAGCCTATACATGCCATATACCATAAATGTATAATACAAAAGTACCAACTTAGATGTTTGATAATGCGGTGATGTTCCCGATGACTCCCAGATCCGAGCTAGCCTTGATTCACGATAAAACATAGAAAAATAACATGAAGTAAGCTTCATAGCTTAGAAAGCTCGTATGTGAATAACTTATTTCATCAAATAAATGAAAATCAACCAATTACACATGACAAAACCATATACGCATTAACCACAAACCTTTCTCATGTCTTAAAACATGATCAAATGCAAACTCATTGAACTTTCACTATTTAATACTCGAATAAGTTCTGTACGTACCTGTATCGTCTCGTGCTAACCTCTTTCTCAACCACATCATTTGTTTACCTGTTGAACCATTCAGAATAGAAATCAGATACTTAGGAGTCTCGTACGATAAGTACCTATACCTTAGCCTATAACCAAATCAAGGTAACTTATCCGAAGAACTATTATCATGGCCCGAAGCAGGGGCGAAGCCAGGGGGCTGGCATGGGCTCCGGCCCCCCTAAAATGTAAAATTGCTATTTAGGCCCTTAGAATTTTTTAAAATTTTTAAATTAGTAAAGGTAAAATTGCACTTTGCCCCATAAAATTATAAAAATTTGATTTAATCCTTTACAAATTATAAAGATATAAACTATAAAAAATTAAAATTTTATTCGGCCCCCCTAAAAAATATTCTAGCTTCGCCCCTGGCCCAAAGCCAAATATCCGATATGCATGGTCCGAAGCCAAATCAGTAAAATACACACCCGAAGTGCTAATATCATGGCCCGAAGCCAACTCAATGTATCACTTACTGACATGTTAATAGTATCCAAAACTATTCTTAAGGTTCAACCAAGCTTTCACACTTTTCGTTTCTATCATCGAATGCATTCATAAAGTTGTTTTCACAACTCATACATTATCCATAATCTCGTTTTAACAATTAATGCAATATCAAAGCATTTTAACATACATTTATAATGTAATCATCACATACGAACTTACCTCGTATTCAGAATTGATGGATCGGGTCGACTACTTGATAACCTTGTTTTTCCCCCAATCTAAATCCGAATTATTTCTTTCTTGATCTATATGAATTCAAAATTAACTTATTTATTCATCTACTCATTCAATTAATCCAAAAATACACATTTGGGTATTTTTACACATTTGCCCCTAAACTTTCGCATTTAATCAATTTAGTCTCTATTTCACAAATACACAAAATTCACACAATTCAACAAAACTCATGCTTGGCCGAATTATATATAGGTCCCTAGCATTCCAAAAACTTTCATTTATTTCACATTTCAACCACACAATTTATACATTTCATAATTTAATCCTTATTATCCATTTTCATCAAAAATAACTTAACAAAACTCATGTATTATGCACGATTTCAAAAGATGATTTTAATCAAAATGACATAATTGTGCTAGATTAATTGTATTTCTTAACTTAGAATTATTAAACTCATGTTCATGTTGTTACGAATAAATTCACGGGCAACTCAGTAATTTGTTAACGTATGAACATAGTTACCTACCAAAATCTATTTATTTCTTGACTATATCTATATGTCAATTCAATTGATTAAACAAATTCTAATAAGCAAATGTGTTAATGCACAAAGATACTTATGAAATTAAAAAAAAATTTCTTGTACATATCTCTATGTCAATTCAAACAATTAATTCAATCTTATAAGCACATAAAAGATTAAGTGAGGTAACAATGTATGTCTACCTTGAAACAGTTTAATCACAATAATCTTGCAAGTTATGCAAGGCTAATGTATTGCTAGATACCGGTGCTAATTTAACCCTCAGCTACCTTAGATGATTAAACATGCACTGATTAAGTATCATGTCAATTAATTACAATTTCAATCCATTTAAAAAATTAATTCATTAGCTACCTTACAATTGTAATGCAAAGAATAACCTAGCCATGGTTTTACTTAATCAAACATCTTACCAAGGCTTATAACAGGACAAACACAATTTTAATAACTCAAGTAGACGAAATGCAATCAACCTAAAAAAATTACATTTAAGCCATATTAATTAAAATAAACATATCAACATCACAAATATTCATCATAACAACAACAAAATTAAAAGGATAGGGAACAAGAATCAAATCTAGTGTTTTCTCCGTGGCTTGACTAGTTTGCTCCACTCCTTCCCTATTGGTCTTATCGAACTGAGGCTTCTACAAACACTTGAATGTTTCTCTAAATGATATTTAATTGACACTTTTTCAAGAGATGAAATCAGCAAGTGAATAGGGGAAGAAAATGAAGAACAATAGAAGGGGATGAAGAGAGAAAAATGAGAGAGAAGTGAAGAGATGAGAAAGGTTGAGATGTGTTTGAAGTGAGCAGACAAGGGGGTATTTATAGGTTGAGAAGGCTGCTAAAAATAGCCAAAATCAGCAGCCAAAGACTTCCCCCATGGTCGGCCACACATGTGACATGTTTGAAGATTTCAAACATGCTATTTTAAGGTAGGGGCAAATCTAGAAAGGCATAAATAGTGAAGGGGTTTGAATGCAATTTGAAGGAGTCTTCAATGGCTATTTTGCTAGCCAAATAATCAGCCAAGCAAGCTGATTGGGTCAGCATGTGGGATGGTTTTGGGCTGCCCAGTACTCGATTGGATCAGTTTTCTCGGTTTAACTCAACTAGGCCCCTTTTAATAATTAATTAAAAATAATTTATTTAACCCAAATTAATTGGATTAAAATTAAAATTAATTATATTATGAATTAATACACATAATTTGGACCGTCTTAGGCTGAAAAATTAATTTGCCTTGATGCTTCAAAATTGCTTTTCGGTTTGCGCTTCTAGTAGTGTCTGCCGAGCCATTTTTCGCCCTTTGCGTAAATCTGTCGAAAATAATCAAAATTAATAAAAATTTGATATAAAATTAATTAAAATTAAACATATTCATAATTTGAGTGTAATTTTATTATTTTATAATAATTATATATTTTTCGACAAGAATTTTATCGAAACTGTATGAATTTGAGTTAAAAATGGCATGGAAAAGTGTGTATATTTTCATATTTCCAGTTATTATGTTTGAAAATGGTTTGAAGGTGATTTGGAAAGTATACATTATGTAAGTTAACTATGTTGGTACATTGATGCCTTGTTAGTTTATGCCATTGTGATATATTATGTTGTATGTTTTGAATGGCTCAAATGGCATGTTTTGTAATAGAATAGTAATGGTCATATTTTTGGTTTGATTTGTTAGAAGTTGAATTAGGTTTGATGATGGATATGTGATCAAATAAATGCATGTTTAGGTAAGTTTAAATGTTTGCATTTGAGGTGTCTTGATTGGCATATTGGTTGATTGATTTGGGATGATTAAATTGGTCATTATATGTATATTTTGGCAAGGTTTTGATGCTTTGATAATGTGCACCAAAAGTCTTTAGATGGATGCATGAATTATTGTTGGAAATGGCTTGAATTTGGCCAATTTCATGTCCACACGATCTAAGACACGGGCATTTGACTCAACCGTGTGTAACACACGGTCTGGTGAAATAATCGTGTGTCCCCTATAGGTTTTAATGCATGCAAGTAAAACTATTACACAGCCTAGAACACGGCCTGGGACACGAGCATGTATAGCTATTTTGAGAGTACACGGCCTGGCACACGAGCATGTGGCTTGGCCGTATGACCTAACTCAGTGAGTGACATAGGCACGAGCACGGGTTGGGACACGGCTGTGTGTCCCTATTTCAATTGTTACACGGGCGTGTATCTCAACCATGTGAGTCACATGGCCTGGCCACACAGTTTTGTGACCCCATCAGTCCAATTTTTCTAACTTTTTCTTGAACTTTCCAAATGTTTCCAATTTAGTCCCGATTTGTTTCTAAAGTGTTTTTAGGGCCTCGAGGGATCGATTAAGAGATGATAAGCATGTGAATGAATGATTTAATTCATGATTTTATTAATGTATGAAATATGTGTTCTTATGCTACATTTTTATGGTAATGCTCCATAACCCTATTTCGGCAACGGATACGGGTTTAGGGTGTTACACCCATCCTCCTTCAACAATCACTTGACTGTTGCTTACCACAATAAGCACAGTCTAGAGTCTTGCCTCTGGTACCAACTACCGTATTAAAAGCCTATCCTCTTGGACCCGTTTTATGGGCTGCAAAGTCGTAATAGTGGGACCTACATTGATCTTAATCAGAATCTTAGTCTTATCTCTCTTCTCATGCTCCACATGCTTAATCTCCTCCACAATTTTGGTTTTCTCAACAAGAGATCTCGAAAACCCTCTCTTGGTGTGGAGCGAACTAAATCATCAGATCATAACATAGCCCATTCTCAAATCTAACACACTTTTCCTATTTAGTTGCAACCATCCCCTAAGCATAACGACTAAGTCTCAAGAATTCAACCTCATACTCGACCATAGACATGTCCTATTGCTTCAGTTTAATAAATTCAAGTCTGTGGGCCTCCACATATCTGGTGCCCACATGTTTCTTCATGAAAGCCTTTTGGAAATAATCCCAAGTCAATCTCTCCGCCAGTGTACCCCTCGTCACGAACTGCCACCATCGATAAGCCTCATCCCTTAATAGTAATATTGTACCTTTCAATTTTTGTTCAAGGGTACAATCCATGTCATCCAAAATCCTTTCTATAGCCTCCATCCAATATTCGTTTATAGTAGGTGTCGTCTCGACAATACCCCTAAACAGTTTAACTCCATTGGGTCAGATCCTCTTAGTTACGGACCCACGATTGCCAGATTCGGTTTGAGCTTTAACCACCTACTAAAGAACCCTAAGCATAGCCTACGATACAACGTCATCCACAGGCTCCTACTGACTACCACCAAAAATAGATGCATTTTCAACATGCTCGGCTACAAGTTTAGGGATACGCACTTGAGATACATAAGACTCAATTGCGCTCCACGGGCTCGCATACCATAGGTTCATACACCTCGGGTATTCATATCATTATCATGGGTCTAAATTTTTATGTATTTATCTTCATTTTAGAAATAAATTTCTCGTTATTTATCCTGAGTATTTTCAATCTAATAGTTTCAATTATAGTTTACAATTTACAGTCTATAGTTTGTTTATAGTTTCAGTAGTAAGAGCACTTATTTAGGATCGACTTTGGAGTCTCGAATTTTTGTTTTTGAAAAATAAAATTTATAAAATAAAATTTATTTGTGGCATGGTTTCCAAAATATGCCTTTAAAAATATGCATGCAGATTTAATTCGGTCATATTACCTTCAACCAGCCAACTGCCACGTGCACCGTCTGAAGCACCTGTATTTTTCTTAAAATCTGCATGGCCTACAGTAGCTGGCATGTAGTCCTTCCCAGGCCCAAACGTTTTAACCAAGTTAACAAACTCCATTTCATTTACCTGGGCCACCTCCTTACAATGAGCTTTTGAAGTTGAGTCCACTGTTCCATTCTTATTACCTAAGCCCACTATATTGGCCTACCCAGATTCCCTCCTCTAATTTATAGCATTTCTATTTGTGTCCCCTAGCCTTAGCTGCAACCATGAATCCCTTCTCTTTATTTCTTCCTTCCTGCACAGCTTCTAAATCTGATTTCTTTCATTATTTACTTTCATTAACGGTAGCAAGAATGTTGAAACTTGATTCTCCAATCTTAATCCCTAAATTTACGTAACTATTTCTCTAAAAACCCCAGGGATTACGTCGTTGCCTCCTCTTAATGATCATCCATGGACCGTAAGCCCCTCCATCCATCCTATCGTCATCCAGCATGACCGCATCACACCCGAAGCTTCTCTACTATCTGACAATCCCTTCGCATCAACCCTTGGAGTAGTTTCCTTCTTTGGACAAAGGTCTTTTACATGTCCATAATAGCCACACAAGAAACAAGCTAGTGGAAAATGTTCATACTCTACCCGTTGAAGAATTCCATTGATCTAGACTTGGGATACCAATATCTAATCCAAATTCACATAAACCACAGCGAAACGACCTCTTACTCCAACATCGGTCTTAAAATCTAGCTTCGTGACTTTTCCCACCATTGCTTCAATATCCCACAAAATCTTTCAATTGTACATGTGACCCGGAAGACCTGGAAAATGGATCCACGACATTACAACAATTGGATAAGGTTGAGTAGGATTGAAATCTATAGTCCACGGTTGCACCGTTAAATATTGTCCATAGATAAACCAAGGACCCTAACAAAACACCTTTTCAAAGTCTTCATTGTTCTTGAATTTAGCCAAAAAAATATTCATTCTTAATATCCATGAGTTGGAACAGCAAAGAAGTTTTCCAGAGGATTGAAACCTTATTCTGTAGATTCGCATGACCAATATTTCAACCTAAAAAGCTTGACCACTACTGTATCAGCCATCTCCTTAACTATTAAGTGTTGGACCCTCTCTGAGAAGACAATCGAAGGGATGCCATTGAAAAAAGACCTCTTAATGTCCCCATCCTCAAAATCAAAATAGTCTTCTACTCCCAAGCTCGCTACAACATTCCCGTTTTTCAATTCAACAAAACCTTTCCCCACTAATCTCTCTTTCCAAGATAGTGGTGGATTAACGTTTGGATCCACTGCCATTCCAACTTCCAGTTCAATTTCTTCCATCACTCTCGCAAGAAGAAACCATTGCAAAAAACTGTCTTTTTAGTGTATACTCTTTAATGGACCAAGACTATCTAGCACTGAAGACTCAATGTCTAATCAATTAAAATCTTGGAACAACCTATAAGATATATTGGCTTTTTTACTTGGGCCTTCACAAGTGTTACTCCATAAGCAAATAAGTCTAAAAATGTATTTTATTTTGTCTCAAAAAATGGTGGTCGAATTTAGATGGTTGAAGAAACTATGAGAACGATATGTCTTATCCCGTAAGGTTTATCCTTATTCGTTAAGCTATTTATTTGGTGATTTATCTACTCATTTTATTTGGTTTAAAATTTTATTTTAGAATAATTTTTAGAGGTAATTTAAAGAGATATATTCAAATTATAATTGAAAGTTATTAAAACTACATGGAGACATCAATTTATAGCCTATAAGTAGGTTGTTGTGCCGCACATTTAGTTGTCTTTTGGAGTGATTTTGGTTGGTTATTTGTTTATCTTTTACTTTGTATTTTTTGCACTCTTGTGTTAAGCTTTTATTGGAGAATTTATACTTTGATGTAAATGAGTTTTTTTGGGCAAGTGTTTTGTAACAATTGGAGTCAATGTTGGGGTTACAATTACTTTTTATACGGATAGATTGGGCCTAAATGATTTTAAATATTGTTGAATAAGAATCGGTCATTGAACGAGGCTCCTCAGAGTAAGATTGTTTCCTAACTAATTAACAAAACTCTTATATTTATTTCTTCCCTTTTCTTATTTTACTTACTGCTTGTATTCTATTCGAACTGGTGTCAAATATCTATTTCAACAATCTCGATCTAAATATTGAATTCAGCAAATTGAGATTTTTACAACCAATTTACCCTAAAATCCACTAATAAGATAAAGATGGAAGAAATCGATGTCAGTGAATCATTCAGGAAACATCCAAATCATACGAATCAACAGGAAAATGGATTAAAAATACATTAGGAACTTTTACACACCAAGTCGGTATCAACAATTGGTGAAGAAATTACCATAAATTCTACAAGAACGATAGAGATTTTATCAGACCCAAATTTCCGCAACCTTAAATCCCAAAATTCTCAATCAAATCAATAATGGTAGAGAGTTTGAGATTTTATCAACCCCTCTTCTTCATTAAAGTTTCGGTTTTTTTTTCTTTTATTATTTAGCCTTTTCTTTTAAGATTCTTTTTTAAATTATATGGAAAATAAGTCAATAAAATGACGTGGATAAGTTGTCCACATGTCAAAACTTAATTAGTTTTACATGCCAAATAGGATTTTTTTAATATAAATATGAAATGGAGTAACAGTATAGTCGGAATGATAATATAGGGAAACTGACAAAATTTGTTTGAAATACCAGACTATAAATTTGTATATAATACAGGGCCCAAAGTAAATATTAAGCTATTAAAATACAATATTCAATAAAATATATCCAGATTTTAGATTTCTACTGATTAAAACAAGAGTTAATATTTGGTATATTAGTAGTGTATTCTTTTATTTATTTCACGAAAAATCTTAAAAATTTGTCATATATATTTTTTAGATATTTATTTATTTTTTATATTTTATATTTTAGGACATTTGTTAATTCTCCGATTTTAGAGTCTAGCAGTGCATTAAATGTTTTCTCTTGAAACAAATAATTAAAAAAATAAACAATTTAAGTTATTTGACCCATATTGTTGCATTTTCCTGTCCGCAACCGGAAATACAGCTTTTCTTAATATAGTTCTATGTGATATATTATTTAATATACATTTCTTTTTACAATATTTTTTTTATTTATTTTAAGATTTTATGCAATATATATTTTTAAATTTTCAATTCTTTTACAATTGCTATCTGTAATTGGTTATTGTTTTGTCCGCAACAAGGTCGCATTCTAGTATAGATAAATTAATCTTTTTCTTCAGTTTGAATCTAGAAAATTTGCTGTAGATTTTAAAGAAGACAAAACAGAAATTACAAAATAGAATGCAACGGTGTCACTGCAGATCAACCCACTTGGTCCAGCTGGAAGCATGTGCTCAGATGACTTGTAAACTAAAAAATTTAGAAGTTGGGTTCAGCTGATCCACTTGTCCGAATCTTTTGACCCAACATATGTAGTGTTGTCTTTTTTGTCAGTGATGTCATAAGGGTCTGATTATGTTTAGAGTGTAGGCCGGTTGGATTCGTGTTGAGGGTAAGCTCTCTTGAGTGTTTCATGAATAAAACTAGACTAACTCTTCTACCATTTTACCCAACAAGTCTCTGATTAATACCATGTTGTAATGATGAGATGGATAATACGTTATAATTGGCATGAATTAAACAGCAGCTATGGTTTAAATATTTTAGACAAGACACAGATTATGAATTATTAAGCAACTACCTTGAAACAAGATTAAAAAAGAGGAGAGAGAGAAGAAAAATAATATAAATAATTCAACTGCTGAAAAAACAATACCAAAGGCATTAAAGTTGGAGTACATCTAAGATGGATCATCCCAGAAAGCAGGATGAATATGCAAAAAGTAACAAACAAGAAACATCTAATACTTATTGCATTGCATCCCTCTTTACCTCAACTTCAATTATTGCTGTTATTCTGTTAGAGGCAAGCAATTTGAACATTCAAATGTACATTCTGTCAAATTCAACTACAAAACCGGAGATGAGCAAAAAAGATAAAACGGAGTGTGAACTCCATTTCTATAAAAAGACAACTGTGAATCCTACCTCAGCTATTGTCTCTAACAATTGAAGCCACCTGCTATATGAACATAACTTAAATTTGTGGTTGCATGACATACTTTTGTTCCATACATGCAGGGGCCTTGAAAACCATCAGCAGAGGGTTCCAGAGAAAAACACAGGCTTAACAACGGCAGTCGAATTGCCCATGTTCTTAGTAATCATCTCTTCCTTGAGATTCACTTGATCCCTATAGGAACAAATGCTCAAAGGCAACTTCTTTAGCTTCACTCTTCCTCTCTTTTTACCAGAGGAATACGCATCTTCGTTGGCTTTTTCCTTCAGATAACCTGATTCTGCTTCACCATTATCCAACATTGACGGTCTGGATTTTTTGTAAAATGCCACCTTTGCCTCCACTTTAACATGCTCCTCAACCAAGTCATCGGAATCAATTTCAACTGCTGTCATACCTCCATTGCAGGTAGAAGATGGGCTTCCTCCCAACATGATACCCCCATTGGAAACCTTTGTGTTATCAAAGGTTGGCAGGCTCTTAGGCCTTTTCTGTTGATGACCTCTCCATTCAGATTTTGGTGAATCCTTTGAGATTCTTGGAGAACTATTGATTGCCCGGTTCAATCTACTGACTAGATCTTCATCCACCCTAGAATTCTCAATTGGCTGTTGGTCTTTTTTGTACAAGGCTTGAACAGGTACATGCTTCTTGAGCTTATTCCTTTTTAGGTATCTATCCTTACTACCAGCATCTTCAGAAAATGTTGCTACCAAGTCCAATGCACTCTTAGCTGCAGCAATGGCTTTAGCTGCAATTGCAGCCTTCTCCTCTGCTGCAGCTCTGGCAGCCTCTGCAGCCTTAGCAGCAGCTATTGCTGCAGCTCTCGAGGCCTCAAAAATCTTCTCAGGAGAAAGGTTTGGGTCATTGACATGGGAACTCAATAGATTATTAAGATGAATATTAACATCAGTTGATGAAGTAGCAGATGATGGTGAAGGTGATGGGGGAGATGAAGTGGAAGAAGCAGCTGTTGGCTGATCTGAAGCACCATTAGCATTCGAAGCCTGTTTCTTAAAACCTGCTAACAGGCGCTTCCTAGGAGGCAAAAGAACATCGGCATCTAAGTGATTAATGTCACAAACGTTAGCCTCCATTAAATCCAGTTTATTATAATCTGAAGCACCAGATGAGGAGCAATTCTGTACAAGGAAAATTACAACCGCTCCAATTCACATCGATTCTATAACATCAATAATGATAGATTCAGTGTTAAATGGTAAACGAAAACCCAAAAAGAATATCTGAATTGTGAAGCAAAATAAACAAATAAAAATAAATCTCAGAAAACCGATGTAATGTTTCATTCGATGCAAACGACCTAAACAACTCAAGTCTGAAAACCCTATCTGTAGATTCTGTCGTAGAAATTACCCAGTAAAACCAATGGGAAAAAAATGATGATCATGCAATTAAAATGAATAGCAAGAAAATTGAAAGAGGAAAGGCGTGCGATTAAAACGAAGGGCAAACAACGTAAATTCGGAGATCGATAAAAGGGAAGATGATGAAATAATGCGAATGAAAATTATGAGATTTAAATGAAAAATGATCGAACGTTGATTAAATACCTGATTACTTATCTGGAAAAGAAAGAAAGAGATTTGGTTTAGGATAGTAGAGAAAATTAGGGTTTTTTTTTTTTTTTGGGGGATTTGAAATACCAAAAGAGAGAAATGGTATTCAAGCTTCTGGAAAATGAAGAGTTCCGAAGGCGGAGGAGGGAGAAGGAGAGGGAACGAGAAAGAGAAGGGGAGGGGAGGGGAAGACTAATGAGTGAATTTGAGGAGGAGATTTTTGGATTTCCATTTCTATTTTTTCAATTAACATTTTCCCCTATTTTCTTTTTCTTAGAGATAGGTTTAGTAAAAAAAAAGAAAAAAAAAGCTAATTACAAATAATAATAAATAAAAAACCTTACTCCATTTCTATTTAAGTCCCATTTTGCAAAGAAAGAAAGGGATAAATTACCAGAAAAAATTATTTTTATAAAAAATTTACAGAAAAAGATCTATTTTCTAATGCTATTTTCTCCGAAAACGCGTACACGTCTGCGTGTTTTCAGGGGATGCAGCACGAAAGCGCGTCCACGAGGGAGCGCTTTGTGCCACATCAGCCAAAATCGCGTCCTTGAGGGCGCGCTTTGCTGATGTGGCAAAAGCCCTCCCTCGTGGATGCCCTTTTGCCCATTCTAACGACACTTTTTTTTACTGTTGGGCCTCCAACGGTAAAAAAAAAAACTATAAAAATCCCCCAACCCTTTCATTTTTTTCACACAAAGGTCCTTACTCATTTTTCTCTCAACTTTCTCTCAAATTCCTCTCAAATTTCTTTCAAATTCATTTAAAGTTCCTCTCAAATTTCACAATAGTCCTTTAATTATTACAAAAAAGCCATGTTTAAAAGTTTTTTTAAATATTTTTTTGTTAAATTTATAAATATTCGATCGTATTAGCAATGGCCGGAGAATTAATTCGTCTCGACAATAAACACATCTTCATCGATCAAATGGCAATGGTAAGTTATAATTTTAATTTTTCAATACTATTTAATATTTTTTTATGTTTATGCAATTTTAATTAATTTTTATTTTATAATTTTTAAAACAGTCTGTAGATCGGGTGTTGCAATGCTATATTCGCAATATGCCTGGTCCGCCATTGATCGAGAATTACCTGCGGGAAGCGAGTTTTTGGCACGTGGCCACGATAGGCCGGGGGTGCAAGTTGGACCCGAAGCTAATCAATGCGTTGATAGAGAGGTGAAGACCCGAGACGCACACTTTCCATCTTCCATGCAGAGAATGTACTATCACTCTGGAAGGCGTGCATTTGCAATTGGGATTGCCGGTGGATGGGTACGTAGTCACTGGGTCCGCAACTTCTGGTGATTAGGGAGCCGTATGCTATGAGCTTTTGGGTGCTATTCCGGATAGCATTTACGGAGGTCAGATCAAGATGGGCTGGTTACGAAACACATTCCCGGAGCCGTATAATGATTCGACCGAAATAGAAAGAATACGGTATGCTCGGGCATACATTCTTGAGATGATTAGAGGCTATCTGATGCCGGACTTGTCACGAAACCTCGTACATCTGAGATTGCTACTGAAACTCGTTGATTTTAGAGTAGCCAGTGAATTGGGGTCTGCCATGCTAGCAAAATTGTATCGGGAGATGTGCGGAGCGATGTGGCCGAATAAAGCGAAAATTAGAGGTTGCCTATCACTACTGCAATCATAGGCACGGTTTCGATTTCCATTTTTACGTCATCGAGTCTACCACCCATATACATTCCCACTCATAACGAGGTAAATTTAATATTAGATTTTACAATTATTACGTAGATTTAAAATATAATTGTATGCTAAAAATTTATTTAATTAGGTGGAACCATTCGGCGAGTTATGTTGGAATACCTACATCGCTTGAAGATATACGGCTTCTATTAGAGCAATGGTCGGAAGCACAAGTAAGTATTAAATAAAATATATTTTCGTAATAAAATAGTCATTTCGTATTTAGTATTTAGTATTTAGTATTTAGTATATAACTAATATTTTTTATCATGTTAATATAGTTTGAATGGACACTATACGAGGATCCGTCAATTCGGGCAGTAATTTCGAAAGAGTTTTTTCAAAATCTGAACATTTGGCATGTGAAGGTGCCATTGGTCAATTATGCCACTGTAGAGATGCACCAGTCAGATTGGGTTCTGTATCAATTTGGATTCCGACAACCGATTCCCGTGGCACCTGAGGTGCTCGATGATTAGCACAAAGTCGACTTACGGCAATTGCATACGGATTGGCCAAGATTTTGGTCAGTGTATATCGAATTGTGGGAGACCGGTATGATTATATACCTACTCGGGAACCGATCGTCGTTCCTGAGTTAGCGTGCGTGCCGGAATACATGCCATGGTTTAGGATCCATGACAAGTCGTATTTATTGTCAGAAGAGGAGAGGCAACGGCAACTTCGTCAACAAAGGGAACGACGGGGCCCTTTAAATCTAAGGAGAATGGGTGATAAGACGAGACTACCAACAGCGCCGACACGACCACCGGACCCATCAATAGCGCCCACACAGTCACCGAGCCCAACACTTCAGCTGACGGCACCCACATCACAGCCTTTTTAGATTATGCCAGGTGCGTACCCTAGCCCTTATATGTATCCTAACCCTTATATGTTTCCTTTTCCCAGTCCCATGGCAGGTTGGAATGCATGGCCGGGTTCGAGTCCGTTCCTGACTACTCCAACTGGCCAGCTGATCTATAGGCCACCGTCACATGAGGGATTGCACGAGGCGCCGTCGGGGAGCTCTTCTTTTTACCAATCTCCTTCGCTGTAACATCCCGAAATAGGGCCTAAACGGAACAGTGGTTGCGAAACCACGAACCCGAGATAGAAAAGTTTATTTTGATTAATTTTTATGATTTACCAATTGACTGGATGCATGTGTTAGAGTATCGATAGAAAATTTTATGAATTTCATGTCTAATTTGCTTATTAGGGCTTAATTATAAAAGTTGATAAATGAGAGTTCTAGATGCTAAAGGATTAAATTGAAGTGTATATCTAAAGTAGGGGTCCTTAAATGGTAATTAGACCATTATATTTTCATGGACAAAAATGGACATGCATAGGTAGAAATAACTAAAATTTTAATGAAGGGTATTTTAGTAAAATGTCAAATAAAATAAATTAAATGCGAAAAAGATGGAAAAAGGTTGTCATCTTCTTCCTTAGGCCAAAACTTCAAGGTGGGGGACTCCATAGCTAGGGTTTTCAAGCTTCCAAGCTCCATAGTAAGTCAATCCAAGCCCCGTTTTTAATGTTCTTTACGTTTTTGGAATCCCGGTAACTTGGTTTAGCTTATTCTAGTAATAATTTAACCTAGGGTTCATATTTGGAAAAATACCCATAGGTGAAATGTGTTTATTTTGATGTTTTATGATAGAATATGAAGGCTGAAATTATGTTAAACAAATTTTGCTAAGCGATTTTACGTGAGAACGAGTAAAACGACATAATCGGTAAAAATACCTAATGTTCATAAGTACATGTTAGAGTGAGAATTTGATGTTACCATAGAAGGGAAAAATGATCAAGATGTCATAAAATATAAGAAAATAGGATGAAATTTAATTTTCGAGCCTAGGGGAAAATTCATAATTTTGTTAAAGTTAGGGGGTAAAAATGCAATTTTGCCATAATGTGATTTTTTGATTGAATTAAATAGTATAAATATTAAATAAGCTAAATGTGTTATTCTAGATCGAGAAGAGCGTGGAATCGACCTTGACCGAGGTAAAAGCAAGGTTAAGGACTAAATTGCAAATTTGGCCATATTTTGCACCGAGGTAAGTAGTATGTAAATAATTCATTACTTTTATTGACGTTTTTATAATTCAGCATATTTTATGTATTGTAACTGATTTTTGAATCAAAATTGACTATTGAAGGAATGAAATAAATTATTAGAAAGTGAAGTACTTCCCGTTTGAACCTTCAAAAAATCGAGAGATACGGACAATATGTAGCTAGGTCACACGAGTGATAAGGGACCTTCACCATGTGCACAAGAAAACTACGAGATGGAAAAATTTGATATGTAGCTAGGCCACATGGATGATAAGGGACTTTCACCATGTGTGCAAAAAAGCTACGGGTTATGAGTAGCTAGGTCGCATGAGTGGTTCCTAGTGTTGGACACCATGTAGACAAGAAAGATACGAGATGGCTAGGTCACGTGAGTGGTACTAAGTGAAGGCCACTATGTGTACAAGAGAGCCATAACTATGTGTATAATCGAGCTAGGTCACATGAGTGGTACTAAGTGAAGGACACTATGTGTACAAGAGAGCTTCAATTTCAAAGGTGGGCTGCGTGCGAAACCACCGTGTATCCGTTATTATTCCGAAGCGTTCAACGGGAAAATCGATTAAGTGAAATTATGTGTGAATTTGTAGTAATGAGTGTGGGTATATGCATGTATAACGTATGAGCAATATGCTTGATATGTAATCGGAAATTGGAAAGATTGGTATAGGCAAGTGATGAACACTAACTAAAGTGTGAGAGAGCAAAAATTTACAATAGATCTGCTTTGGGCAGTAACAGTGACGTGAATTTGAAAAAATCACCAAAAATAGTAGAAATTGAATTATAAGTTGGATGAGATATTTAATTAAATCTTATTGAGTCTATTTTCATATAAAAGAAATATAGCAAACAAATGATTTGTATATTTTGAGATATTTGAATTTTTGTGAGACTGGTTCAGGATGATTATGTGATCCCCTTTTCTTTCTTGGAAAAATCATTAAAAATTGTACAAAAATAATTATGAGATATAATTTATATGCTTAAAATTCTGAATGAGTCTAGTTTCAAATGAACTAAACAAAAATGTCATCTGAATTCTGTACGAGGAGAAAATTGATTCGTAGTAAAGAGAGGTTAGAATAGTTAAATAGTGAAATAGGGGAAATTTTAATGACTGTGACTCGAATAGACATCATGTTTCGAACTTGAATAAATAATAAATTTGAATGTAGATATGATTGTGTTATTTTGTAAACATGTTATATCCATTATTTATTATTTATATACTTACTTACTAAGCTATATGCTTACTCCCTTTTCTTTTCCTTGTCCTATAGTGTCACCAAGCTAGCTCGGGATTTGGTGATCGTCGGAGATCCATCCACACTATCAGCCTTCTTTTGGTATTTTGAAAACAATATTTTGGGAATTATGGCATGTATAGAAGGCTTAATTGTTTTGTTACTTGTAGTCACGAATTAGGCTAAATTACTGGCCTTTAAAAATTTGATGGTTTATTTTGTTTATGGGTATTGATAATGTTCAATATTAATCAAGTTATATGTTTATGATAATGCTTGAATTGGTCGAATGAGAGTGTGATGACTATGTATGGAAAAGTTTTAATTTATACGAATTTTGCAATTTAAATTTTTGTGAAATTGCTTGGATCATGTTCGGTAATGCCTCGTACCCTGTTCCGGCGACGGACCCGGGTGAGGGGCGTTACATTTGCCTTACGGGACTCAGACACCTCCGCCATGGGCGATGCAAACACCTCCCCAGTCAATATTTTATCAAGGTGGGTCATCCTCCCAACACCCACAACCAGACCCGTTGCCAGAGGAACCAGATTCCCCACCTGAAGTTCCACAACCCTTGCCGGAAGCTAGAAGAAGGAAGAATCCAGAGCGTAACCGTCAACCACCCCCATGTGGCACTGATTCTGACTGGCACCAACATTGATTCCGACCATCATTATTTTATTTTTTTATTGTAAATTAATTTTTATATCTTTAATAAAATAAAAGTTGTTTTTTATTTATTTTTTGTAATTTAATTTATTTTTTATAACCTAAATAAAATAAAAGTTGTTTTTTATTTTTTTATTGTAATTTATTTTGTATATATTTAATAAAATAAAAGTTGTTTTTTATTTTTTATTGTAATTTATTTTATTTTTTATATCTTAAATAACATAAAAGTTGTTTTTTATTTTTAATTATAATTTAATTTTTATATCTTTAATAAAATAAAAATTATTTTTTATTTTTTTGTAATTTAATTTATTTTTTATAACCTAAATAAAATAAAAGTTGCTTTTTATTTTTTTTGTAATTTAATTTATTTTTTATAACCTAAATAAAATAAAAGTTGTTTTTTATTTTTTTATTGTAATTTAATTTTTTTTTATAACCTAAATAAAATAAAAGTTGTTTTATATTTTTAAATTGTAATTTATTTTTAATTTTTATATCTAGAAACTAAGAAGAAATGGATGAATTAGGACTAAATTGAATAAGTGAAAAAGTATGAGGGGTTAATTTGTAATTTTTTTCAAATGGATGTTGATCCAATGTATGAATTTTGAAGGATCGTAAGGGGCAAAATAATCATTTAGCAAGAAAGATAATTTTGAAGAATAATGATGATGGTTATATTTTAGATTAATTGAATAACCTTTTTTTTTTGTTTTGCAACTTAGTCCTTTTACAAAAGTTCACCATTTTCATCAAGAAATTAAAAGAATTTTCATAGCCACCAAAAGACAAAAATGATAAGGAGACTATCAACTATTCCGATTTGGACACGAGCGAGATGTATGGCCTGGGTTCCTACACCATCCGCATAACTTCCGTTGGTTGGTCGTTTCTCGGATATCTATATTGTTGCGTATTCTAGTCGAGTAAGGTCAACCCTTTGGTTTGCGACGTAGTTCCCTATCCGGTAACAGCTTATACGGAGCAAGCGATATAGACGGCTACTTACGTTCATCTGGGACTGGTGGGAATACATGTCTCTACACGTTGTACATGTATTCTATTTTATACACTTCATCGACATAGCTCATGGGATCCAGACGGAGATTCTGACAAGCCGCAAGTACATGAGCACATGGATAACAAAATGCATCAAATATCCCATAGTCGCAGGTCCTATTTCTCAAGTGTACACGATATTGCCCACCAACAATACCTTGGTTCGGTCTGTCAAACTCCGTCACACGAAACCATAGGTTGTCGCGATCGTGACACACTGTGTGCATGGTGTTGGCCCGTGCCTTCACCTTGTTAAATTCTCGCAATACCTTCGCACACCATACATGGCCTCCCTACATTTGGCATTTATAACTCGCTGCTCGCTTCGAAAATAGTGCCGCTAAATGAAAATATGTCTTTCGCACAACCGATGTTATCGGCAAATGGCACGTTCCTTTAAGAACAGAATTTATGCATTCAACCAGGTTTGAGGTCATATGACCATATCGTAGGCCGCCGTCGTATGCTTGTGTCCACTGTTCCAAAGGTATGTTGCATAGGTAGTTTGCGCCTTCTTCGTTAACTGAGCGCAAACTCGCCAACATCTCGTGAAAACAGTCCTTATTGATCTCGTACCCTGCTAATATAAGTTGATAGCGAATAGTACATATCACTCTTCAATTAAGAATAAATTGATATTACAAACGAAATTATATTAATAGATATTACATACCCATGTTGGTCACTTGCCGTCGTTCACTTGTAGATCGATGTTGCCCGTGGTAGTTGGACACAACATGCCTTAGGCAATATCGATGGTGTGTGCGATGCCACAGGCTTCCCTGTCGCTCTATTGCGGCTAGTATTCTAGGGCCTCAGTCCGATATAACGCATATATCAAGTTGGGGGCAGACATGCCTCCTTAACCTAGATAGAAAGAAATCCTAATCATCAGCTGACTCCCCCGGTGTTATTGTAGACGCAATTGGAAGGATTCTCCCACTGCCATCCTGTGCCACAGCTATCAATAGCCGATGCGTATATCTACCATGCATAAAGGTACCATCAATTTGTACCAATGGCTTGCAGAATAGAAATGTGTTTCGGTATTGCTTAAATGTCCAGAATAGACGCTTGAACACTTGGCATCCACGGAGCAATCGATTGTTGTAGTACACCGATTCTGTTTCAAGGTCTGTTATGCTGCCTGGGACATATCTCTCCAGCACCTGACACCACTGCCACACTTCATTATATGAAGCGTCCCACTGACCATGCAACTTTTTCAACGCCTTCTGCTTAGCTATCCAAGTCTTCCGGTAAGAGGGCATATACCCCAATTGGCTATGAATATTGCCAATTAAGGCCGGCACTAAAGTCTTGGGACCCACCTTCACTGTCGGTATTATTAAGTTAGCCAACATCTTTGAATCCATCTTGGGATGATCTTGTGAAACACCTGTCAACAAAGTACGTCAAATAATACAACATTACGTAATATCAATATTATTCAAAAACCTTGAACACCTAGTGATATTGTACCGGCAAGATATGTATGTGGACCTTTGTACTTTTTAATCTCCCACAAGCCTGTCCTTTTCCTCAACGAGGCCATGATTTTCCATGAACATGTACAATTTTGCACTGCACACTTGGCCTCGTACTTATCGAGTTTAGATTTAACCACGTTGTAGTTAACCCCGTTCTTGATGCTATATTGTTTCAATGCACCAAGAAAACTATCTTTATTGGAAAACTCTTTACCAACTTCTAATTTGGACCGAATCCAACGACGAACTTGTATAGACACGCCTTCTGTGTGGTAGTTCAAGAAACTCCAATACATTGTCTTGAGAGAGATCGACATGTGGGCTGGAGGTGAGTATGCCCTGAATCGCGGATTTTCTTCTTCTTCATCTGAACCCCTTTCAACATCTTCAGGTATGGTTGGAACAGGCTCCGGTTTAGAAAATAATGCAACTTCTGCACCATCGAGGCCGGGCTCTCGAGGTGGATCCATATCGGACTCATCATTCGACCCACCATCATCTGCAATGAACGAGGTCCCCTCGCTAATGGATGTCGTGGGGAGTACATTATCCCTTCTTAAACAACTTCCGTAACGTTCCCAATCATATGTGGATTGCCAACCACTAGAAGTTGATGACGTTCTCCAATACGTATTTCTAGCATCAAACATCGAAGGAAAGATATGCATGTCCCATCCACCAACTGAGTGTCGTGCAGGGGTTGTGTTTTCCGTACTACCACCAAACACGAGTGCTTCTGTATTCTGCCTCCCACTAACAGAAAATCGGCTTGGGGTCGTGTATTCCCCTCGAATAGCAGTAGATGTTTAAGTCAAAGGAAGATCACTTCGCGATGAAAATTGTACATATACCTGAAGATAGGGTGATCCACTGATAAGATGAGTCTCCACCATTGCCTCCAAGCTCCGAGGACCTTTGATGTCGAATGAGTCATATCCCACGGGATCAACCGAAGCATAAAATCTATACTTAATAGACTGAACTTTCATTGGTGTTGTTCCAAAGATTTTACGCCTAATTCTTTTGCGAAGTTCTGTTAAATCTATGTTCTGGTTAAAAATCAGTTGCGCTGTGTTCTCCAATAAAAAAATAACATTGTTTTCGGTGTCACAAACCTCACCATCATAGTAAATAATAGCACGAATACGTTCACTCATCTTCAGTTTCTATTTTACTTTTGTCTCAATTTCTATTATACAACCTGAGAATGAAATTTGGCTCATTTATAGTCTGGATTGCCAGAGACTACTGTAGCAAAAGAGCGTCCACGTGGGAGTTTTTTTCAGTACTCTTGCTGACAGTGCATCCTGCTTGAAGTTTTTTGGTCACTATTTGTTCAGAAACGTCTTCTCAAAATTATTTTGCCAGAGACTACTGTAGCAAAAGAGCTTTCACGTGGGAGCTTTTTTTAGTACTCTTGCTGACAGTGCATCCTGCTTGAAGCGTTTTAGTCACTATGTGTTCAGAAACGTCTTCTCAAAATTATTTTACCAGATACTACTGTAAAAAAATCAAATAATTTTTATATTGCTGATATATTTTTCCCTAAAACCCCAAACCTAAAATTATTTTATTTAATTAACCCTAAAATCTAGTTCATTAATTTTCCCTTAAAAACTCGTAACCCTAAGACCCTAAAAAACCCTAAACCATAGCCATAAAACCCTAAAAACCCATACCCTAACCCTAAAAATAGCTGAAAAAAAACTATCGGGGAAAAGGGCAAAAGCGCGTCCACTAGGGAGAGCTTTTTGCCACATCAGCAAAGTACCTACCCCAAGGACGCGATTTTGGCTGATGTGGCACAAAGTGCTCCCTCGCGGATGCGCCTTACTGCTGCATCCCCTGAAAACACGCTGACGTGGACGCGTTTTCGAGGGAAATGGCCCTTTCCGGTAAATAATTAAAAAATAGGTCCTTTTCCGTAAAGTTTTTATAAAAATGGTATTTTCTGGTAAAATACCTGAAAGAAAGCATATTATATATCATATGTTGATCAAAAGGTAAAATATTTACACAAATGTTGAAATTTTCATTATCGTATCATTGAGCAAGCTTTTTTTTTAATGCTATCTTAGCATTTGTGGTTTGTGTCTCTTTTATTAGATTAAACAATAAAGGCTTTACTTTCAATTCAGGTTATAAACTGTCATCATCACATATAATCTATTGAATAAACATCGACCTCAGCTCAAGTATTGACTTTTGATTTAAAGCAATAGCCACTACATTTACTTTTTTAAGATGGTAATCAATTATACAATCATAGTCTTTCAGCAATTCAATCCAGCGACACTGTCACAAATTTAACTCCTTTTGGGTGAGGGGACATTTTAAACTTTTATGATTCATATAGATATAGCACTTTTCGCCATACAAATAGTGCTTCCAAATCTTCAGAGCAAATACTATAGCGGTCAACTCTAAATCATGCGTCGGATAATTGCGTTCATGTGGCTTTAATTGCCGAGACGCATAAGCAATTACCTTACCATCCTACATAAAGACGCAACCCAATCCACTCAGTGAAGCATCACTAAATATTACATACTCTTTCCCTAATTCGGGTAAGGTCAAAATTGACACTTCTGTCAATATTGCATTCAATTTCTCGAAACTCTCCTAGCATTGGTCATTCCACACGAATGATATGTTCTTTTGCAAAAGTTTTTTCATAAGCAATGCTATTTTGGAAAATCCATTTACGAATTTTCTATAATATCCAACTAGACCCAGGAAGCTTAGGATTTCTGGCACATTTTTTGGCTATTTTCCATTGCAAGATAGCTTCAATCCTTTTAAGATCCACATGGACTCCCTCGGCCGATACTCAAATCAATCTTGGAGAAAATTTATGCACCTTGGAACTGGTCAAATAGAATGTTGACACATGAAAACAGAAATTTGTTCTTGATTGTCAACTTATTCAACTACCAATAACCAATACAGAGTCGCATCAATCCATTTTTCCTTTTGAAAAATAGCACTGAAGCTCCCTAAGGCAGTATACTAAGACATATAAAGCCTCGGTCCAGAAGATCTTGCAATTGAATTTTCAGCTCTTTTAGCTCTGTTGGCACCATACAGTACAGAGCAATAGACACTAGATTTGTACTCGAGTAAACTTCAATTGCAAATTCAAGCTTATGATCAGGAGGTAATCTTGGAAATTCTTCTAGAAACACATCCGAGAATTCACATACTATATGGATCTTATCCAATTTGCTTTCATTTGAATTTGAGTTAATAACATAAGTCAAATATGCTTCATAGCCTTGATTCAGAAGCTTCTTAGCTCGAATCGATGACATGATACGAGTAGAATCACTCGATCTCATGCCTTTGACTTTAATTATCTCACCTTCATAACTCAGAATAGAGAACTTCTTTTGAAAACAATCTAAGATTACATTATTCTCGGTCAACCAGTCCATTCTCAGAATTACATCAAAATCACCAAATGACATGATCAACAAATCAACTGGGAACAATTTATGTTGGATCTTTAATGAACAACGTTTACACACTTAATTAACGAGTACAAATTGTCCCAAAGGGCTCATGACAATTATTGCCACACTTTATGATTCGTATTTCAATTTTCTCGATTTTAAGAAGCTAAAATTAACATATGAATGCTAGAGGCAGGGTCAATTAAAGCATGAACGGGTGCAAAACATAAAAGAAATATAACTACTATAACATCGGTAGCATCACCCTCATCTCTGGTTCGAACCATAAAGGCTCGAGTAGGAGCTTTAGTTCAAAATGTTATGTTGCAGAATCAGTTTCTTTACTTTTAATACCCCTTGCAATTGAGCCACCACGGGTGATTCCATAACCTTTAACTGCAGGAGCAGATCTCTGAGTAACAGGGGGAGAGTTGTAATAACTCGTTTTCAATGAAATCAGAACAATGGCTTCAGGACCACAAATTTGATATCAAAATATTTATTTTATTAATATTTTAATGTCTAAAACATGTTATTAGAGTTGTATAAAAATTTCGTTAAGAAATTTTATCGTTAGCATGCTTAATTTGATAAAAAAGAACTAAATTGCATAAGGTGCAAAATTTGAGTTCTATAAGTAAAAGGTGTCAAATTGCTATGAAATTGGAATATGAGTGGCCTTAAAATGTAATTAGACCATTAATATTAATAGTGGAGAAAGATGGACAACTGTTAAAAGTTTAGGGATTAATTTGCATAGATGAAAGTGCAAATTCAAGGTTCGGCCATACTCCATCTAGATATCCCGGGGATTAATTTGCAAAACTGTTAAAAGTTTAGGGATTTACTATGAAAGTATATGTATTGTTTTTTATTTTTGATGAAAGAAAATGGTTACTTGTTGTTAGATAAAAAGAAACTTTTATTAAGTGATTTTTTTATGAAATTGTCATTTAGGGATTAAATTAAAAATTAAAAAATATACATGGTGAAATTGTGAAATAAATGAAATGTAGGGATTACTAAGGACCTACATGAAATTCGACTATGGTGGGTTAAAGGCGAATTGCATGAATTTTCATTTTTATCAGCTAGAGACTAAATTGTAATGAAATCAAAATTATAAGGGAAAAAATGTAATTTTGCTAAAAGGTGAATTTGGATTGAATTGAATAGAATAGTTATTAAATTGATCGAATTTATTCATTTAGATCAAGATAGACCATGTACGGCTCTAGATTGAGGCAAAGAAAAAGCTTCGGATTAATCGACTCAATTTTTACGTTTTGTTGAGGTAAATTCGTACGTTTAAATAGCATTTTAAATTATGTTTTAAATGCTAATGATTTATATAATTTCAAATTGTGTTTTGGTGGAAAAATCCAATAGCGTATCGACGATCATCGGCTAATGAAAAGGGGTAGCTTCGGCTATGAAAATAATGAAAAGGGATAGCCTCGACTATCAAATTATTAAAAGGGATGGTGACGACCATCAACAATGAAAAGGGATAGCTTCGACTATCAAACTGTGAAAAGGGATAGCTTCGGCTATCAAGCTATGAAAAGGGTTGGGACAACCATCGTTATTTTATTCGTGTTATCTTCGGTAAGAATTATCGATGCACCTAATTACTATGGAAACTAGTAAGTATGTGATATCCATGGCAATGAGAAGTATAAATTCACTTGAATTAAGTTTGTGAATAATTTATTCTTATGTTGAAATGATACATATGTAATTTATGATTATGCAACATATTGATACGCATAGATTATATACTACGAACTTACTAAGCATAACACGCTTACCTTTTGTTTTTTTTTCTATGTTTTGTAGTTATTGGGAGCTCGTTTGGGTTGGAAAGTCATCCGAGACTTATCACACTATCCATCGGCTATATCGGTAGATTTTGATGTTTTTAAGTCTTGGTTATAATGGCATGTATAGGTGTTTTGGTTGATGTTATAGCCATTATGTTTTGGCTTGTAAATTTGGTATTTTGAATGATTAAATGGTGTTAAGTTGGCATGTATATATATTTAGCCTTGTAATGGTTGTTGTTTTGGTGTTTAAGGTAACTATATGATGGAAGTTAAAATGGTAGTTATACATGTTTGTTATAATTGTCTTTCGATATGTTTAAATGTGGTGATTTGGTATATTGATTATAAATGACATATATGGTTAATGGTGCTAGGTGTTAAATAGCCTACTAGGTACTTTTGGTGTGAATTTGATTGGTAAACAAAGTGCTAAGTTTTGGCATAAACTTAGTTATATGTTAGTTGAACTTTTGGCCAAACTATGCATATGGTTATATATGGTTAATTGTGGTGATTGAGGTGCCTTTTAGGCATATTGGTTGTATGCGTATGTACCTATTTTGAATAGCTTGATTATGCATGTTTTTAGTGAAATTTGAAGGCTTGCATATATATGGAAAATTGATTGTAGGTAAATGCATGAACGGGTGAGAAAAATAGCTTGGAAATGGCCTATTTTTCGTTGACACAGCTAGAGACACGGGCATGTGTCTCAGCCGTGTGTGACACACGGCCAGAGACACGGGCATGTGTCTCAGCCGTGTGTGACACACGGCCTTGCAACACGCTTGTGTGTCCCTTGTACCTTACAAAAGGGTTGCAAGTCAGGCAGTTACACAGCCTAGCACACGGCTTGGTACATGGGCATGTGAGGCCATTTCGAAGGGTACACGGCCTGGCAGACGAGCATGAGGCTTGGCTGTGTCACCCAAGTCAGAGAGTTACACGGGCACGGACACGGGCTAGGACATGACCGAGTGCCACTACTTCGAATGTCCACACAGCCTGAGACACGGACGTATATCTTAGTCGTGTGAGTCACATGGCCTTGTCACACGGTCGTGTGACCGCTCCAGTTTAAAAATTTTCACCTTTTGCCAAAAAATTCTATATGTTTCTGATTTAGTCCCAATTTGTTTCTAATGTGGTTTTAGGGCCTCGAGGGCTCGAATAAAGGATAATATGTATGACTTCGACTGGTTTTGCTATGATTGATGATGTGAATTGAATATTTTAAATTTTTTATCATTTTGAATTGAAATTTTTGCCAATGCTTTGTAACCCTATTTCGATTACGGATACAAGTTAGGGGTGTTACAGAAACTGCCTTGTTCTTCTCCCTTATGTTTTTGCCTTCTTCTCAACCGTTATCATCTACTCCCGTCCAAGGAACATTTTTTTCAATTGTCTACTTAAAGCGTCTACCTTTTTTCTCTTTTTCTTCTTGAGTTTTATATCTCTTCCTCTAGAGTAGGCCCATGATCCCATGATCTTTTTCCTCTTTTTTAGGTTGATTTTTCTAGTATACGTACAATAGGGCTAATAACGGTTAAGTGTTGACCGGGTCTCTTCCTAGCATTGCCACGGCATTCGTGTTGGCAAACTATCCATCCTTTTGCCACGACAAACCTTCACCCCTATACTAAATTTTCCTCATTATGTATCTACCACTCAATCAACAAACAAATCCTTCCCGCAAATAATTAAAAGTAACATATAATAATATTTAAGCACAGTCCAAGCTCCCTAATGCCCTAAAAAATACTAATATAATATCCTAAAATGCAACTAAATTCACCTGAATACAGACAATTAACCAAGTCTAAAGGCATGACATAATACTATTTTCAAGAGTTATCACACCCCCGAACCTAAGTTATTACTTGTCCTCAAGCAAGATACGCATGAATACATGAATGTACGAATTGCCATGGCAACATAATCACTTTTGTACTGTTAAACCATCAAAAGAGCATCATATACTTCAGTTCTCAGCAATCTTCTATGTCTAAAAATTTTATCAAGTTTCATAAACTTATTTAGCAAAAGCAGTGCAGAAAATATTGTCTTAAGTACTCATGCAACTTTCTGAATCGTTAGCAAGGAGGGCAACAACTTTGAGCCACTTATAGACGTAGTCCACTACCAAGAGTATGTAGAGATTGCCTAATGATGGTGGAAATGGACCCATAAAGTCTATTCCTAAACATCAAATAACTCAATCACGAAAATGTTTTGCAATAGCATTTTGTGTCTCTTAGATAGATTTCCTCTCCTCTGGCAACGGTCACATGACTTATAAAATTCATGGGCATCCTTGAACAAACTTGGCTAATAAAAACCGAATTAGAGTAACTTGGCAGCAATTCTCATTCCTCTAAAGTGTCCTTCATAAGGCGCTGAGTGACAATGCTACAGAATGTTATGTATTTCGTCATCAGTGACACACTTCCTAATTATCTTATCAACACAATGATTGAATAGGGAGGGTTCATCCCAATAATAATTTTTGGCATCATGAAGGAACTTCCGTCTTCTTTGGCTGTTGAGATCGGGTGGCATCAAACCACTTACTAAGAAATTCACTATATCGGCATACCAAGGTTGTAACAACCCTAACCTGTCTCCGTCGCCGGATTAGGATTATTATAAAACATAAGAACGTTTTATTAATTAGTATAATAATCATATCATAAACCATTCATACTCATGCAAAATGTCCCCAAATCGAGCCTTCGAGGCTCTAAAAATAACCTAGAAACAATTTGGGACCAATTTGAAATAGTTTAGAAAGTTTAGGAAAAAGATGCAAAATTTGCAAAACAAGGGTCACACAGCTGTGTGGACAGGTCATGTGTCTCACACAGCCATGTGGCTAGGCCATGTTTCTCACATGGCTAAGACACATGCCCGTGTCTCAGACTATGTAACAATCAAACTAGGGACACACGGTCGTGTCCCAGCTTATGTCCTCACCTGTGTAACCCTCTGAGTAGTGTCACACGGCCGTGTCACACTCCCATGTGCCAGGCCATGTAACTCTCTGAGTTGCCTCACATGCCTGTGTGCAAGGCTATGTGTTAGGCCGTGTAACTCATTAACTTGCGCCATAAACAACTCATCAAATGACACACGATCGTGTTGCCAGACCGTGTGGACCCAAAATGAACCTTAGACAATTTTACATATTCAAGCTTATTTGGACTCTAAGTAATCCATTTACCAGCCAAAAGACCTATTCAGAGTGACCTTAAACAAGCTAAAAACACGCTAAATCAACCATCCTAAGTGTCTAACCAATGTATCCTCATTAATACCATAAGTATATACAATTTTACAACAAAAAGAATTATCATTCAAAGTATTTTAAATCACACCATCTAGTATTCAACCAATATGTCAAACATAGGCACCTCAATCACAACATTCCAATCACACTTACCATAAACTTGCACATAAACATCATACCTCTTTCACATATATCATATAAGTTTACTATTAGCACTTAAGATCATATTTTAACATTTTACATATCAAAACAATAGTAATGACATACAAGCCTATTACATGCCATATAATCCAAAATGAATATTCCAAAAACTATAAAAAATGAGTGGATAGTGTGAATTGAATGTTGATTCGATCGTCCAACCTTTGAAGTATCTACAATAACAGAAATTAACACAAGTAAGCTCATTGAAGCTTAGTAAGTTCGACGTACTAAAACAATAAATCTTACCGAAGTAAGTACAACAAATCAAATAATAATAATACAACCATATGTGTTCCCTTTCAACCACAATCTCAACGGTGAATTGTAAAATTCAATTCAAATCTCAAATACATGACAAAACCATCAAAAATCACTAAACAAGTTAACTTGCCGAGATTTACAATCTAATAAACGACTTACGGATAAGAGTACATCGATATTCAAATCAAAACACACCAAATGCTCATAAGAGCTAATCCATCCGAAACACACGAGATGCTTATAAAAGCCAATCCACCCGATAACACACCAATGGCTCCGAAGAGCTAGTCCAACTGAAACACACCAAAATAGGGAGTATAACACGAAATTTCAAAAAAAATGTTGAACCTCGGTCTACTCGGGAAACATATACATATCAATCCACAACAATCTCCACTCTAATCCACCATAACACACTATATCTCGACTGTACTTTATCCCGCGTTTAATCTTATCCAAGTATTGAATTTCAACAACTTTTCTCGAATAACTTTACATCATTTATAATAAAATAAATATATTATATCACATTATATAATCAAACATTTCATATAGTTGTTAAATTATAAACTATACGAACTGACCTGGACTGAATTGTAGTAGTTGCAGAAGTTCAGAAACTAATCCGTAATTTTTCCTTTTCCACGAATATCAACACAGTCTTGATCTAAAATGCAAAATTTCTAAAATATTAGCTTACATTTCACCTTCCAAATCACTTTACATTTTATACCCTTTTAATTTTCAAATTTACACAATTACCCCTAACTTTTACAACTTTTGCAATTCATACCCTTAACCTGAAAATCATCAAATTAACCATTTTTCTCAAGTCAACATTTCAATTGAAAATACTAGGCCCTAAAATAGTCCCTATTAAACATTAAATTCACTATCAAACCCTAAAATTTTGACGTTTTCACAATTTAATCCTAAAATCAAAATCTAACAAAAATCACTTCACAAAATCACCAAATAACACAATCAAAGCTTCAAATACATAGTTATCATAATAAAACATTCAATATTCATCAATGGAAACTTTTAAAATTTTTAACAGATTCAAAAACGAAGGTACGGGCTAGCTGAACCTAGTTACAACTATCTTAAAAACATTAAAATTACAAGAAACAGGTACAAAAATCACTTACATGCAAAGGAATTAAGAAAACCGAAGCTCTTTTACTCCCTAGCTATGGCTTTTAGCAATTTGAAGAAGAAATGAAAGTAGTTTTTTTATTCATTCTTTAATTTTTGTTTTAATTTTGTTTAAACTTTCACTAATTACTAAATTCCCAATAAAAAACATTATTTTATCACTTTCAATTAAATTATTGTCCCACCATACTAATTAGGGCATAATTGCTGCTTAAGTCCTTCCTCATTTATTAATTTAGCATTTGATCACCTAAATGCTATTATTACTATGTTTTGTACCTTTTACAATTTAGTTGTTTTTTTAAAATTAACTATCTAAATGTTAAAATCTCTTAACCAAATTTAATGACTCCATAAATATTCTATAAATAATATTTACGAGTCAACACGACAGAAATTTGTGGTCCCGAAACCACTGTTCCGTCATCACTAAAAATTAGGCTGCTACAACTCTCCCCCTTTAGTAAATTTCATCCTCGAAATTGTTATTTGAGAATATGAATACTGTAGTTTCATTGATTCTTCGATTTCCCAAGTAGCTTCTTTAATTCCATGACAATGCCACAAGACTTTTACTAATGGTACCCATTTATTCCGCAGCTCTTTAACTTCCCTAGCCAAAATTTTCATTGGTTCCTCAGAATACGTCAAATCTGGCTGCAATTCAATATCACTATGAGGAATCACATGTGAAGGATTAGATCTATACTGTCTTAGCATTGAAACGTAGAACACATTATAAATTTTCTCGAGTTCAGAGGGCAGAGTTAAGTTGTTGGCTACAAGGTCAATTCTTTCAACAATCTTGTACGGCCCGATAAATCTCGGACTCAGCTTCCCTTTCTTGCCAAAACGTAGTATTTTCTTCCATGGAGAAATTTTTAGAAATACACGATCACTAACAACAAATTCTATATCTTTTCTTCTTAGGTCCATGTACGACTTCTGATGATCAGATGCAGCTTTCAAACAATCTCGAATAATTCAAACTTTGTCTTCAATTTCTTGGATCAAATCAATTCCCACCATTTTGAATTCACTCAATTCAGACCAATACAACGATGCTTTACACTTTCTTCCATAAAGAGCTTCAAACGGTGCCATTTTTTATACTAGATTGATAATTGTTATAATAAGCGAATTCAGCTAACGGTAGGTACTTTTCCCAGCATATCTTCCAGAATCTGTATCACTCATTCTGGTTGCCCGTCTGTTTGAGGATGAACGCTGTACTCAAATTGAGTTTAGTGCCCAAAGCCTCATGAAGTTTATTCCAAAATCTCGATGTAAACCTCAGATCACGATTAGAAATGATAGATATCAGAACCCCGTGGAATCTTAGAATCTTTGACACATATAATTCCACTAATCTTTCAAGTGAAAAATTTGTTCTAACTTGAACAAAGTGTGTCAATTTAGTCAATTTGTCAACAATCACTCAAATCGAATCTTTCTTTTTCAGAGTTACAGGTAAACCAGATACGAAATCCATCGTGACTCGTCCCACTTCCACTTAGCAATCGTAACAGGTTGTAATAAACCCGATGGTACCTAATGCTTTGCTTTTACTTGCTGAAAAATCAAACATTTAGCTACCAATTCACAAATTTCACGTTTCATACCCGACCATTAGTACATCTGTTTCAAATCACCGTACACCTTCGTGCTACCAGGATGAATAGAATACGTACTACTATGAGCTTCAGACAGAATATCACGTTTCAAATTTAAATCATTTGGAGCACAAATCCTAACATGATAATGCAACATACCACCATCATTAATACTGTATTTAGTAGTCAAATTATCTTGAACCAATTTTCATTTCAATAACGACTTCGGATCAACTTTTTGTAAGTCCCGAATTCATTGAAGAAACAGGGGTTTAGTTCTCAATTCTACCAGTAAAAAACCATCTTCATTCAGAGCCAAATGAGCATTCAATGCTCAAAGTACAAACAATGATGACTTTCGACTAAGTGCATCCACAACCACATTAGCCTTTCCCGGATGATAATCAATAACCAGGTCATAATCTTTCAGTATCTCTAACAAATGTCTCTATCTCAAATTCAGTTCTTTATGAGTCATCAAATACTTTAAACTTTTGTGATCCGTAAACATGTAACATTTTTCGCTGTATAAATAATGTCTCCAAATCTTCAAAGCGAATACAATTGCAGCCAATTCAAGATCATGAGTAGGATAATTTCTTTCATGTGGCTTTAACTATCATGAAGCATAAGTATTACTTTCCCTGCTTACATCAATACACAACCTAAACCGTTGACAGATGCATCACTATAAACAACATATGCTACCCTAGACTTAGACTGAGTCAACACTGGAGCTTATGTCAACCTGTTTTCCAGTTGATCAAATGTAACACCCCTAACCCGTATCCATCACCGGACTAGGGTTAAAGGCGTTACCAGACAGATCGGAAACTTTCATAACATTTTATACATTTCATTCGTCAATCATACACACGATGTCCCTTAAATAGGTCATCGAGACCTTAAACATGCTTATAACCCGGGTCGGGGCTAAACCCAAACACATACAGAATTTTTCAAAAATTTAAGGACTTTTCTAAGATACAGGGGATACACGCCCGTGGAGGTAGGCTGTGTGCCTCCTACGGCATCTAGACACACTCGTGTGTCCTCCCCGTGGTCGAAATTAACTTAATTCCCAGGGCCACAAAGCACGCCCGTATACCCAGGCCATGGTCAATCCTGCCAAAATTCACACGGCTGTTAGGCAGCTGGCACGACCGTGTGCCAAGGTCGTGTACCCTTATGCTAGCTACTGACTTAGCCCCACGGTCACTAGGCACGCCCGTGTACCACAACCGTGTGACATTATAGGCCATTTTCAAGGCCAAAATGCCATCCATTTGTGTCATACCTACAGGCAACATTTACCAAAACATCTCATGCACATATAGCACCACCAAAAACATACCAAATGATCATTCAAACCACACATTCAATATCGATTTCCATCATGCCAATTTCCAAGATCAAAACATATACAAAAAGATAATACATTCATTTGCTTAACTCAAAAGCTTGACTATTTCATGAATCTACTAACCATGCCAAACATGCATCACATATCATCATCATAATGCATAATCTCAACTCATCTCTAGCCAAATCTCATTGCTAAGTTCATATAACAACTTATATCAAAATACTAGCCTATACATGCCTTATCTAGCTTTGTACAAATCCAAAATGAACCCAACTCAAGTGGATAAGTGTGATGACAATCCTCGACGGTCCCGAGCCTTCAGTAGCTTTGACGACCTATAAAATAGAGAAAACACACACAGAGAGAGTAAGCTTTCCAAAACCTTAGTAAGTCATATACAAATAAACTAAACACGGAAGACATATATGTGCACATAAGTACATTGGTCCATTAAAAGTTCTTAACAAACAATCACATAATGCTTTAATTCATGTACTTGGCCGTATTTGCCACATTCATCAACTCAAAAGACTTACAAATACAAAGCTCTTTCATGCTTATCTTCACATATCATAATGTTATCCCGAGATACATAATCATCAGAGTAATATCACATAGATACTTACTTTTTATTCACACTTAGTGTACATATGAAATGTACCTGAATCGAACATACATTCAAGTATTTGTTCTTAGCTCGGAATTGTAATTCGTATCACAAATTTGCCCGTTGAACCATTAGGAATCTAGTAGGATACTCAAAAAGCTCGGAATAGTCGTACAATGCCAACGTCCCAGACGAGGTCTTATATGCACTCAGATATCGATGCCACTATTCCAGACAGAGACTTACACAAATCAATACGATGTCGATGTCCCAGACATGGTCTTACATGTAAAAATCATATTGATGCCTATGTTCCAGACGAGGTCTTACACGTAAAGCTCATATCGATGCCTACATCCCAGACGAGGTCTTACACGTAAAGCTTATATCGATGCCAACGTCCCAGACATGGTCTTACACGAAATCTCAAATCAACGCCAATGTCCCAGACGTGGTCTTAGATGATAAAACAGAACAGATACCTATGTCATGACAAAGTTAATCCTATATATTCCTAGGTTCGAACGGGGCTTCTCGAATATTATCGCTATATCAACCGTATCTCATAATTCATATGCTCAACATCTTATAAACATTCATTATCATTATTAGTCATATGAACATTTACAAATTCATACAAATACATTTATTTGCATAGTGACTTACTTCAGATTCGATCTATCGGAATGAGCTACTCGTTTACTTTCGCTTTTCCGCGATCTAAGTCCGTTTTCCTCGGTTCTTGATCTAAACATATTCAAAATTAACTCTTTTATTCACCATTTCATTCAATTCAATCAAGGACACACAGTTAGGGCTATTTACAAATTAACCCTTACATTTGCACAATTTATCAATTTAGTCCATGTTTCTCAAAACATCAAATTCACAAAATCAACATATACACAAACATTCAAGCCCATATTTTCCATCAAATTTGCAATTTAGTCCCTCAAATAGCTATTTTCTCAATTTAGCCCTAATTAGCTAAATTCATCAAAAATTCAAGAACAAAACATGTTCATCTAGCTCAAATCTTTCATTTAACAATTAAACTCATCTCAAAACTCAAGATATCAACAATGGCATCTTACACAAACATCATCAATTCATCAAATTGAGACATGGTCTTGATAGTAGACAAAGCAACGATTACAAAAACGTAAAAATTATCAAAAATCGAAGCAAAACTTACCTTAAATTGAATCAAAAGCTAGCCGAATGCCCTAGCTCAATTTTCTTTTTCTTTTCTTTGATGTTTTCTGCAATATGGATGATAATGGCTTATTTCTAAGCCTTTTGTTTTATTAAATATCATGTAATTAACAAATTACTAATATAACATTAATGAAACAATTTTATCATCTTATAATACATGGATATAAATGTCCACTTACTCATAATGGCATAATAACCTTTTAAGGACCTCATATAATAAAGACATAAGCAAATAGATTCCTTTACAAAAAGCATGCTAGTATTGCATTTAATGCAATTGAATCCTTTTGTCAAATTAAGCACATGAACAGACAAATTAGCTTACGAAACTTTAACACATGCTTAATCATATATCATAGACACGGAAAATAATATTAAAATATTATACGGACTCGGATTGGTGGTCCTGAAACCACTGTTCCAATTAGGGTATAAACCAGACTGTTACATCAAAACTCTGTTGGAACTGATCAAACCAAACAAACTCGACATTTTTCTGTAGTAACCTAATCATAGATGAAACAATGATCGAGAAATTTTTAACAAAATGACGGTAGCAACCTGCTAAACCTAGGAAACACCCCAAAAACATTTTTCAGAGTTTTCCAATTCATCACAACAAAAACTTTACTCGGATCAACTCGAATCCCATGAGCTGATACTATGTGACCCAAAAACCCAACCTCACGAAGCCAGAATTTACATTTACTGAACCTTGCATACGACTATTTTTTCTCTCAAAGTCTGTAACACGACTCTCAAGTGTTGAGCATGCTACGATTCTGTCTTGGAATATATCAATATATCATCGATAAACACAACCACAAATCTATCCAAATGAGGATGAAAAACCCAATTCATTAAATCCATAAAAAAAGTAGGGGCATTAATCAAACCAAATGACATTACCAGAAACTCATAATGACTGTAACGAATTTTGAAAGCAGTCTTTGACACATCACAATCTTTAACCCATAACTAATAATACCCAGAATTGATATCTATCTTCAAGAACACTATGGCACCTTTTAATTGATCAAACAAATCATCAATACATGGCAGGGGGTACTTATTCTTCATTGTGACTTTGTTCAATTGTCTATAGTCTATACACAATCTCAAAGAGTCGTCTTTCTTTTTCACAAACAACCGAGGTGCACCCTAGGGAGATACGCTTATTCAAATAAACCTTCCGTCTAACAGCTCTTGTAAATGTGCTTTCAACTCTTTTAATTCACTTGGCGCCATGTGATACAATGATATCGATATCGGTACAGTTCCAAGAACCAAATCAATCATAAATTCAACTTCACGGTTAGAAGGCAAACCCCACAACTCTTTAGAAAATACATCAGTAAACTCACTAACAATCAATAACTGATCTAATTTCGATTCTGGATCCCTGGTATCAAGAATGTATGCTAGAAACACTTCACTTCCTTTACGTATCAATATCTACGCGAAAATAGCTGAAATGATTCTAACAACACTATTCGGCCCTTCAGATTCAACTAAAATTATCTTGTCTCGCATCTCAAGTCAATCCGTTTCTGTCTAAAATTTACTATAGCATCATGTAGCGATAACCAATTCATACCAAAAAAACCATCAAATTCCCGAAAGGGTAGTAACATCAAATCAGCAGGGAATTCACAGCCTCTAACTTTCAGTAGACATTTACGACAAACTAAGTTAACTATCACACTCTGACCTAGCGGATTAGTAACTTGAATATCATATTCAGTTCATTCAAAAGGTAGTTTCTTTTCCATTACTAATGCAGTGCAAATATAAGAATGAGTTGACCTCGGGTCAATCAGTGCATACACAATAACGCCAAAGAGATAGAATGTACCAACAATCACATCAGCTGCAGTAGCTTCCTCTTTGGCTCAGATTGCATAAGTTCGAGCAGGTGCTCTAGTCTCTAGCAAAAAAACGGTGTCCTTTTCTCCCGTATGAGTAGTCCCAGCAGTACTATTCTGGCCTGGATGTCTACCTTTCTAAGATTTAGTCATTTGCTTTTCATTCTATTCTTCATTTTCCTTTAATTGTTTTGGACAATTCTGAAGGAAATGATCAGTCGGTCCACATCTGTATCATGCTCCCAACTTAGCTCTACACTCGTCAGGATAAAGTTTTCCACAGTGTTTACAACTGGGCTTCAGAGCGTTCCGTACACTTCCCACACTATAAACTAGTTTGTTAGGAGTTTTAAAATCATGCTGAATCAATTCATTTTTGTTCAGATGCTTAGACACTAAAGTAACTCGACTAAAGTCTTCTCTAGTCTTCTTTGCTGGTGGAACAGAAAATGACTTAGAAGAACTTCTCTTGTTACACTATTGAATCCGTCTATCCTTTTGTATCATGCGGTTGTACACTTTTTCCTTTTTTTGTGTACAATCAGATACGGCAACAAATTCTCGAATTTCATTACCTCCAATCATCATTCTGATTTCATCATCCAGGCCGTCCTCAAATCGAATACACATCTCTTATTCAATAGACATAGTTTCTCCAGCATATTTACTAAGATACACAAAACTCCCGTACTCAGCCACTAACTTATTTCTTTACCATAACTCAATAAATTCACTCTTTTTCTTGTCCAAATACTATTTTCTGATATAATTCTTTTTAAACTCAGTCTCTCGGTACCACAGCTACCAATGTAGTCCACCAACTGTATGCTTCTTCTATTAGCAGTGAAACGACACATCTAAGAAAATTATCAAGAGGGCAAGCCATTTCTCTGAAAACTCACAAGATGTTTCAAAACTAATACTTAGCTTTCACTGGATCATATTCCGATCTACCGTGGAATTTTTTAGCACTACACTTTATAAGCTTCTCTATCGGAATATGTCGACTAGAGTCAGCCACAGGAGGAGCTGGAGATGTAACAGGAAGTATAATAGGGGGTGGAGGTTGTTGTGCCAGAGTATTCATTTGCATAAACTCATTGAACCACTAGTTTATAAACCCGAAGAACATGTTTTTAGGTTCATGTTCAGGTACTTGTGGAATCAAAATATTACTTCCCATCCCTTGATCTGAGGTCGATAAATTACTATTAACATCATCATTTCAATACGATCAAATCACTGTAAGCACGTATCATTGTAAACAACAATCTAAAAGAAAAACATTGGTTAGATGAGATCAAACACGTCACACTATCACAGGTTTATATGGCATGTAATTCTAGATATTTAACACGTTACGTTCAATTCAAGAATCAAAAAAATCATAGCTCTAATACAACTAAATGTAACACCCCTAACCCGTCTCCATCGCCAGACTAGGATTACATAGTATGTAACAACCCATTTTAGTCAAATCAGAACAGTGGTTTCGGGACCACAAATTTGAAGTCAAAATATTTATTTTATTATTATTTTAATTCCTACAGCATGAAAATATGATTGTGTTAAATTTTCGTTAAGAAATTTTATCGTTTGAAAGGTTAATTTGATAAAAAAGACTAAATCACGTAAAGAGTAAAAGCGGAGTTCTATTAGTTAAAGGTATCTAATAGCTATGGAAAATTAAAGTGAAGGTCCTTACGTGGTAATTAGACCATTACTTAACTGAGTGGACATATATGGACATATTATCATATATTTTAATGGTTATTAATTAAGGTTAAACTAGTAAATTAGGAAATAACTTAGTAAAATAATAGAAACATGAAATAATCTTTAATTTCCTATCTTCCAATAAAAATTAACCTTGAAAACTCCATGGTAAGGGTTTGAAGCATTCGACCATAGCTATCCATGCATGCAAGTGTTTTCTTGCTTGATTTTTAGTGATTTCTATATTTTTGAGATCGTTGTAGCTAGGCTAGCTAGCCCAGGGACTAATTTGCAAAATTGTTAAAAGCTTAGGGTTTTTCATTGATGAATAAGCATGTGATTTGATGATTTATGATAGATTATGAATATTTGATGATAGTTATACAAGTTTTGTTAAGTGATTTTTAGTGAAAATGCAAATTAGGGATTAAATTGTAAAATGTGGAAACTTTATGGTTATAATGTGAAATAAATGAAAAATATGGGCTGATATGTGCACTAGAGAAGCTAGCATGGGTTGGTATTAAATTGCATGAATTTGTGATTTTATGAAATAAGGACTAAATTTTAAAAATGTGAAACATTAGGGGCAAAAGTGTAAAAGTTCCTTAATGTGAATTTTGTATTAAATTGAATAGAAAGATAACTAAATAAGTTGAATTTGAAATTATATAGATCAAGAAAAGTAAAGTTTGGATCTTGGTCGAGGGAAAAAAAAGTATGAGACTAGGTGGTTCATTTCATCGTTTTTGTGAATCGAGGTAAGTTCATATGTAATAAGCATTGTTATATTTGTGTTTTAAATGCTTTAATATTGCATAAATTGTGATTACTACCTTGCAGTCATATTCGACGAAGATTCGGCATTGGAAATCCCGGTTGAACCTTAGGAATAGGTTAGGATACAAATGACATGTCATTAGGAGATACATTGAGTTGGCTTCGGGCATGATATTGGCACTTACGGTGCGAGACTCTCGAGTATCTGACTTTTATTCTGAATGGTTCAACGGGTATATTGAAGATGTGAAATGGTGAGAAATAGATACGTGTCGGTACAGGTATGTACAGAAAACTAAACTAGCAATGAGTCAAAGAAAGTTGTGAGTTTATGATCAATTATGTGGATAAGTTCATGTTAGCTTGAGATTAATGCATTGTTGCACATTATGTCATTTAATTTGAATGGTAAATGAATGGTGAGACTTGCTTATTATTTCTATACGAGCTTACTAAGCTTTATAGCTTACTTTGTTTATTTTACTGTGTTTTATAGTGACTTCAAAGGTAGCTCGGATTCAGAGTTGGAGACTACGTCACACTATCCTCCTATCACTTTGGTACTATTGAGCTTATGTTTTGAGTATATGGCATGTATAGGGACTTTGGTCATTTTGGTTATGTGTTGGTAATGAATTTAGCCATTTGAATAGGCTTGAAAATGTTTAAGTTTGGTATTGCATATAGTCATGAAGGTTGGCTTAACTTGGTTGGTTTGATTATGTATATATTTGTGCATATGGTTCTTATTATATGCTTGGTTGATGGTTGTGTAATGCTTGATGGTAATAGGTATTATGAGTATCAAATGGTTGAGTTGTGGATATTGGTATACTTGTGAGATTAGGCTAAATAATGCATATTTGAGTTTGGTTATTTTTTATGTTTGAGTAAGTAAAGTTTGGCAGGAATTTCGATGGCATATTGAGTATTTATGTTTTGTGTTGATAGGTATTGGAAATGGTATAATATATGCTTGAGTGAGGTAGATTGAATGCCTATTATATGCTATGTTTTGTGACAATTGAGTTGGTATAGGTGTGCACAAGTTTGGGTGACAAATTGGCTTGGTAAATAGCTTATTTTTGTCCACATGGGCAGAGACACGGGCGTGTGTCTCAGCCATGTGTGACACAAGGTCATTTACATGGCCGTGTGTCCCCTGGTGTTGAATTAGAAACCACGTTAGTATGCTCCATACAGCCTCACACACGGGAGTGTGACTTGGCCGTGTGGCATAAGTTAGTATACCCTACAGGTTTGGCACGGCCTAGCACACGACCTGGTACACGGGCGTGTATGGCCATTTTTAAGGCACACTGGCTAGTCACGGGTATGTGTGTTGGCTGTGTGACCCAAGCTAGAGAGTTACACGGGGTCAGGCACGAGCTAGGATACGGCCATGTGCTCCCATTTCAAATGTCCACATGGCCTGCGACACGGGCGTGTCTTTGTCATACAGGCATGTGTCCCCTATTTTTGGAAAAAAATTGTAAGAGTTCGGGAGGTTTCTAAAGTTATCGATTTAGTCCTGAACCATCCTGAATGCATGTTTTGAGCCTCGTAGGCTCGTATTAGGGATGATATTAATGTTATTGATTGATAATTACATGAAATTGAAAATGTGTGAGAAAATGTATGTCTAATTGTATAGTATGTTTAGTAATGCTTCGAAACCCTATTTCAACGTTGGATATGGGTGAGGGGTGTTATATTTATTGGTATTAGAGTTACGGTTTAGTCGCTTCTAGGACTAACGTAGCGTGTGTGAGATCTAGCTATACATGCCATATATAACCTGTGATAGTGTGATGACTCCTAACAATTTAAATTGTGTTTTCATATAGTAAATGGATCTCAATCGAGCTGTAGCTGATGATGTAGAAAGTAATACACTTGCCTACATTCACGGAGTAGCACAATTTGAGTCGAGACTCGTATCAGGTAGCTAGTGAGGAGAGGCTAAAGAAGCCTTCTGTCAGATGATGAACGAGTGGTTCATGGAATTTGTTCGGACAAATCTAGCTGCTCAACAACCTCCATCCCCACCTAATCCCCAACCAGTTCCCGTAGCTCCTCAAGGTGTGGAACTTCTATGACTGAATAAGCTGCCAGTTGATAAGATCCAGAAATACGAGGCTGAAGAGTTCAGAGCTACTATTGATGATAATCCCGAGAGAGATAATTTTGGCTTGAAAATACTATTCGGGTAATCGATGAACTTTCGTGCACGCTAGCCGAATGTTTAAAATGTGCCATTTCGTTATTGAGGGACACTGTGTATCAGTGGTGGAAGACTCTAGTATCAGTGGTGTAACATCCTAGATTAGGGGTTATACGTTCGTGCATAACTCATGAGTTATTAGGTTTTGGGCAGTGTTTGGAAGTGTATTAAGGGTTTTTAAAATTTTAGGATGGAAGAGAAAGCTTAGAAAAATTATTGGATTTTAAGTGAAAAAAATGAAATGAGGCAAAGAGGCCTTAAGAAAAGTTTTAGAGAGTTTAGGACACAAGAAATCCTAGTGGTCAATTGGCTAGGAAGCGCCACTTAGTGCTTAGGGGAGTGACGCCTTAGGGAGCTAGGTGGATAGGGTTCGAGCAGCGTGGGAAGCAATGAGCTTTTTTTGCCTCAAGAAGAGGGAGCTTGGCTAGGTAGGCCTTAAAAGAATAAGCGGTGGAGTGATGGCATAAGAACACGCCTGGTAAAGTGGCCTAAGGGCGCCACTTAAGGGCCTGGAAATGACGCCAACAAGGGCCTTAGTTCGAATCACGGCTGCAGCAAGTAGTGTTTTATTTTTGCTTTTGGCGTTAAGGGGGAAAGCTAGGTAAAGGAGGCTTTAAAAGGGATTGTGGCGAGTTTATGTCACAAAAAAACGCCTTGGCAAAGTGGCCTGGGGCGTTACCTGTAGCTTGCTCCAGTAGGTCCCATGTTCGAAACCTGGGGGCAGCAAGTGGGTGTTTTATTTTTTTGGGCTCTTAGCGTCAAAGGAAGGAGTTGGACGGCACATGGGCATTGGAAAGATAAGGATTAAGCTAGTTTTATTTTTTAAATTCGGCTGGGATAATGGATATATGCTGGCTTTTAATTTTTTTATTTATTTTAAGATACAAGATAAGGGTGGCCCTATTTTATTTGTTTTTGAATAGGTGATATAGGGATAAAATAGGAGATTTAATAGGGATTAGATAATTAGCCGATTGTGGGACTCTTAAGGTGTGCATGTTCGGCTTTGAAGCTTTTAAGGAGAGGGGAGCTGAAATTTGGTTTTCTTTTTCCATGTGTGTGCCAAATTTTATTAGGAGGGAGTTCATCTTTTATTTCTTTCTTAATCTCTATTGCTGAATTCTCCTAAGTCTTTAACAATCTCCCAAATTTCTTCCTTTAATTGGTGTTAGCCGAATATACTTTTCTCTTGTGACCGATTGTAAGTGCTTTCTTCCATTCGTATTTCATGTTCTTAATTAAAGGCCATAGCCGAATCTCAAGTGCCTTGATTCTCTTTTCTTCTATCGCAAGTTCTAAAAGCCAGGATCCATTCTCTTTTAGTCTTCGCAAGCAATGATAGTGGTAAGTAATCTTTCCTTAGTAATCGGTTTTATCTTCTTTTCATGGATGTGCCGAAATCAAGTGTTTAGTCTTTGGTTTTGGGGATAGCCGAATATTCATAGGCTATAGTGTGGTGTTTCTTTTGTGTAGTGCCAATGTTAAGCAATATCAAAGGAGGTTCTTGGGTTCGATTTTTCAAGGCATAAGGAAGTTCCGGGATCCTATTAAATTCAAGTAGCTAAGGATTTCGCTAAATAGTCAGGTGTGTAGTTAGTTAGCCTACGCTTTTTTAGGGTCTATGTTATGTATGTGATATTGTGTATGTGCTATGAATGTGCTAACTAGTGCAGTGGAAATTGTGATATGGATACCCTCATGGGGTATGTCGATAATACGGTAAGTACCGAATCTGATGAACTATGATTATTGATGTGAATATGTGATAATATGCTAAATAACATGTACATGCATTATCATGGCATTATTTTATGTTGCATGTGCATGGGTGGGATATGATATGAAAGAAGGACAGGGTGTACTTCGAGTACGTGGTTTTGATTTTAGCCTTGAGCTACATCGTGGATTGACGTTGACTGAGGTCACGTTGTGGATTATTTGCGATTAAGTTCGCATGGCTTGATGAGTGGCTATGTGCCTCATCGTGGTTGATATCGGCTATGTGCCATATCGTGGTTGATGAGTGACTATGTGTCCCATCGTGGTTTTGGTGTTAGCTACGGCTACATCGTGGATTGGCGCTGACTGAGGTCGCGTTGTGAATTATTGTGCTTAATTGCACGTGGACGGCATTGAATGCCTTTTGGAGTGAAAAGGAGAGGGTGATTTGATAATCCCCTGGTGTGTGGTAGACTGGATAAGGGGATGTGTAGAGGATGGACCCTAGGTTGGGTTGGGTGCACTTTGCATAATTTTCAATTGATATGTGGATTTGAATAAGAAATGGGCCAAGCCCAGTTGTTATGTGGATTATTAAGAAAAGGGCCAAGCCCAGTATATGAATGTGGATTAGTGTGGAAATGGGCTAAGCCCGATATGTAGAAATCAGGTGGTTAATTACTCTGTTACCTGATAAGTGATATGAATATGGGCCAAGCCCAGAATGTGATAATATGTGAATTTTATATTTGTTATCTGTTATATGGGTTAATAGGTGGTTAACATGTGGGTGGACATTCAGTGGTTTAATTACACACTGAGGCTGTATGACTCACCCAAATATTTACCGACATCGCAGGTGATCGTGAAATTGGACCGGGTTGGAGTGGATACAAAGGTGGCCATGCAGAAGCAGATTTTCATGCAGAAGGATATTTTTAATTAATTAAGTATTTATATTTTCAGTACTTTGATTATTCAATTATTGTAATAAGGCCCCTAAAAGTATTTAAAGTTTGTTTAAGTATTTTTCATTAAGTTTATTATTTTGTCTTATTATGGATTGACAATTGAAATATCTTTTGCAAACGATTTTATTTAAATCTATATATATAATAAAGTTTTAATCTGCATTTTTTTTTAAACTCCACACTTTACTTAAGATTTTAAATGGTCACCGTTTTACAAACTCAACAAAATTTCATGTTTTCACTCATAAGTCAAAATCTTTCAAACGTTTTTCTGCAGTGACATACCAGATCCGGTCAAGGCTTGTGGGCCGAGTTTGGGGTGTTACAGTTTGGTATCAGAGCCCGGTTCAAAACTCGACTTTGAGGTTTTGGGCCCGAAAACAGTTTTCAAAAATGGGCTTGTCACAAATATGAACTTTTAAGAAATTTTTCAGGTTATTCTGGCATGGCACCTGTACCTCCGACCCGAAGTCCACTAGGTAAGTACTTCTGACTTCTGAAATGATTTGAACATGTGAATTGTATGGGCTTTTATGGAACGTAGATAGAAGAATAGGGCTATTGAACCCTAGGACTAGTCTACTCAAACACAAGATTCATAAGACTTAAGGACCATTAAACAAACCTGTGATTAAGTCGCCGAGCTAGGGTGTGGTAACTATTGTGCGCATGTCTAGGAGTGGATTCAATAAGAGCTTGGTATTTAAGCAGTCCTAGCAACTCACCTCCTCTTTACTCGAATCCTACAGTGCGTAGTGTGGGTCGCCCTAACCAAGAGGACTTATTCACTGCTAAACCGATCATTAAAACACGAAAGGGACTAGCCATCTTTGTTTTAAAAAAACCCTAGTTTTTTTAAAACTATTTTGAAGACATTTCTCAAAATATTTCCGATTTACAAAATTACGAAAATACCCCTATGTTGTAAATTACCAAAATGCCCCTGGTTTCTAAAATTTTCATATTACCTTCGACTTTTAAAATATTCTTACTTTACAAAAATATCAGAAAATTTTATTTTTGCAAAATGTAAAGATACCCTGATTTGGAAAATTTACGGAGATACCCCTGACTTACAAAATTCCCAAAATGACCCCGATTTCTGAAATTTCTGCGACGCCGCTGAATTGGAAAACAAATTTTCAAAATAACCCCGATTTCAAAAATTTTTGTATTACCTTCGATTTGTAGAAATTTTCAAAATACCCACAAGTTTCGAAAATTTTGAAATGCCTATGATTTTTAAAGATTTTCACATTGACCCCGATTTATTACCAAAATACCCCTATAGGACAAATGACGAAAATACCCCGGGGATAGAAACGGACAAAAACATTCGAATAGTGAATATGGGTGGTGGATACCACTGAATGAATATGGCTTTGTTGAGAAATGAAGATATCTCTATTATGAATGTGAATGTGAATGTGACTCTCTGAACTAGAGTAGTTGAACTGAACCTTTGTGTGATCGAAAGAACTACTTCTAAATATCTTTATTTCATAAAATTGTTCGCGGTTAATCAGTGCAACAAAAGTCTGATACATAAAACTTTTTAATCAGATAAATCGCGACGTTAGAAATAAGTTCTAGGGGACGTGGTCGTCGTGGACGCGGTAGAGGTAGAATGGCGATGCTCGGACCGGTAGGGTGCCGCCATGGGTCGAAAATGATGTGCCTTGCTGCCGGTGAAGGTATGAGAGGATCAAGATCGAGCGGGAGGCGATGACGCAATATCGCGGGCTATGTTGCTAGTGCTCGAGCGTGTGGCAGGAGCTAGCGTGAGAAGTGGAGCTCGGAAGTCAGTATCGGAAAGGCTTAGGTCTAACGGGGCTGAAATTTTTAGAGGAGTATCGGGAGTAGCTCCGAATGTAGCGGAGTATTGGTTGGAAGCAATCGAAAGAATCATGGATGATTTGGACTGTACTGATGAGGAAAAGCTGAAAGGTGTTGTTTCGTTGCTCCGAGACGAAGCTTATCGATGGTGGCTCACTGTCAGGCAAGGTACCCCGGCAGATCGAGTGGATTGGGGATATTTTAAGGTTAAGTTCCAAGGGAAGTATGTTGGAGCTAGTTATTTAGACTCGCAAAGGAAGGCGTTTCTTAACTTGGTGCAAGGAAGTAAGTCGGTAACAGAGTATGAAGCGGAATTTGTGCGGTTAAGTCAGTATGCTAAAGGAATTGTGGCCACTGATTACGAAAGGTATGTCCGATTCGAAGATAGGCTACAAGATGAGTTGCGAGAGTTGATTGCTCTGCACAGAGAAAGGGACTTCGCTATTTTAGTGGAGAAAGCTCGGATCGCTGAGGAAGTTAAGAGGACTGTAAGGGAGAACCGAGATAAGGAAAGGAACAAGAATCAGAGAAGTTTTGGACCGTCAGCATCATTTGAAGATGTTCGAAAAAGACCAAGGATCGAAAATTCTGTACGTGCACCTGTGCCAGTTTCTGAGAATCGGAGTCGTCTATGTGCTCAGTGTGGGAGAGCTCACACAGGAGAATGTTGGGGTAATAGTAAGGTATGTTTCCGATGTGGATCTAAGGCTCATTTGGTTAAGAAATATCCTCAAGTGATGGATAGGGCTCGAGGCCAAGGTCGTGGAACACCAAGCAGAGGTGCTGAAGGTGTGGATGCAAGCCAACCAGGGATGTGATAGCGGGTAAGTTCCTTATGTTTGAAATACTATTTATTGCTTTAAGAGATAGTTCGTTCTTGTGATGTTAGTAAAGTGTGAGAAACCTCGAATGCGAATCTCGAGATAGTATCTAAGAAATGTGTTAGTATTATTAAAATCAGAGTGCGCAGCAGTTGAGTAGTGTGATGAGTTCGATAGTAAGTAATTTCGAGGACGAAATTATTTTTAAGGAGGGTAGAACTGTAACATCCTAGATTAGGGGTTATGCGTTCGTGCATAACTCATGAGTTATTAGGTTTTGGGCAGTGTTTGGAAGTGTATTAAGGGTTTTTAAAATTTTAGGATGGAAGAGAAAGCTTAGAAAAATTATTGGATTTTAAGTGAAAAAAAGGAAACGAGGCAAAGAGGCCTTAAGAAAAGTTTTGGGGAGTTTAGGACACAAGAAATCCTAGTGGTAAATTGGCTAGGAGGCGCCACTTAGTGCTTAGGGAAGGTGTTGGACGGCACATGGGCATTGGAAAGATAAGGATTAAGCTAGTTTTGTTTTTTAAATTCGGCTGGGATAATGGATATATGCTGGCTTTTAATTTTTTTTATTTATTTTAAGATACAAGATAAGGGTGGCCCTATTTTATTTGTTTTTGAATAGGTGATATAGGGATAAAATAGGAGATTTAATAGGGATTAGATAATTAGCCGATTGTGGGACTCTTGAGGTGTGCATGTTCGGCTTTGAAGCTTTTAAGGAGAGGGGAGCTGAAATTTGGTTTTCTTTTTCCATGTGTGTGTCGAATTTTATTAGAAGGGAGTTCATCTTTTATTTCTTTCTTAATCTCTATTGCCGAATGCTCCTAAGTCTCTAACAATCTTCCAAATTTCTTCCTTTAATTGGTGTTAGCCGAATATACTTTTCTCTTGTGACCGATTGTAAGTGCTTTCTTCCATTCGTATTTCATGTTCTTAATTAAAGGCCATAGCCAAATCTCAAGTGCCTTGATTCTCTTTTCTTCTATCGCAAGTTCTAAAAGCCAGATCCATTCTCTTTTAGTCTTCACAAGCAACGATAGTGGTAAGTAATCTTTCCTTAGTAATCGGTTTTATCTTCTTTTCATGGATGTGCCGAAATCAAGTGTTTCCTCTTTGGTTCTGGGGATAGCCAAATATTCATAGGCTATAGTGTGGTGTTTCTTTTGTGTAGTGCCAACGTTAAGCAATATCAAAGGAGGTTCTTGGGTTCGGTTTTTCAAGGCATAAGGAAGTTCCGGGATTATGTTAAATTCAAGTAGCTAAGGATTTCGCTAAATAGTCAGGTGTGTAGTTAGCCTACAGTTTTCCTGGTTTATGTTATGTATGTGATATTGTGTATGTGCTATGAATGTGCTAACTAGTGCAGTGGAAATTGTGATATGGATACCCTCATGGGGTATGTCGATAGTACGGTAAGTACCGAATCTAATGAACTGTGATTATTGATGTGAATATGTGATAATATGCTAAATAACATGTACATGCATTATCATGGCATTATTTTATGTTGCATGTGCATGGGTGGGATATGATATGAAAGAAGGACAGGGTGTACTTTGAGTACGTGGTTTTAATGTTAGCCTTGAGCTACATCGTGGATTGACGTTGACTGAGGTCACGTTGTGGATTATTTGCGATTAAGTTCGCGTGGCTTGATGAGTGGTTATGTGCTTCATTGTGGTTGATATCGGCTATGCCATATCGTGGTTGATTAGTGACTATGTGTCCCATCGTGGTTTTGGTGTTAGCTACGGCTACATCGTGGATTGGCGCTGACTGAGGTCGCGTTGCGGATTATTGTGCTTAATTGTACGTGGACTGCATTGAATGCCTTTTGGAGTGAAAAGGAGAGGGTGATTTGATAATCCCCTGGTGTGTGGTAGGCTGGATAAGGGGGTGTGTAGAAGATGGACCTTAGGTTGGGTTGGGTGCACTTTGCATAATTTTCAATTGATATGTGGATTTGAATAAGAAATGGGCCAAGCCCAGTTGTTATGTGGATTATTAAGAAAAGGGCCAAGCCCAGTATATGAATATGGATTAGTGTGGAAATGGGCTAAGCTCGATATGTGGAAATCAGGTGGTTAATTACTCTGTTACCTGATAAGTGATATGAATATGGGCCAAGCCCAGAATGTGATAATATGTGAATTTGATATTTGTTATCTGTTATATGGGTTAATAGGTGGTTAACATGTGGGTGGAAATTCAGCGGTTTAATTACACACTGAGTCTGTATGACTCACCCAAATATTTACCGACATCGCAGGTGATCGTGAAATTGGACCGGGTTGGAGTGGATACAAGGGTGGCCATGCGAGCGATGATTTTCACTGTGAAGGATATTTTTAATTAATTAAGTATTTATATTTTCAGTACTTTGATTATTCAATTATTGTAATAAGGCCCCTAATAGTATTTAAAGTTTGTTTAAGTGTTTTTTATTAAGTTTATTATTTTGTCTTATTATGGATTGACAATTGAAATATCTTTTGCAAACGATTTTATTTAAATCTATATATATAATAAAGTTTTAATCCGGATATTTTTTTTTAAACTCCACACTTTACTTAAGATTTTAAATGGTCACCGTTTTACAAACTCAACAAAATTTCATGTTTTCACTCATAAGTCAAAATCTTTCAAACGTTTTTCTGCAGTGACATACCAGATCCGGTCAAGGCTTGTGGGCCGGGTTTGGGGTGTTACAAGTGGTACCTAAAGAAAGAGTCACATGGTAATTCTTTCAGACTGAGTTCAAGAAGAAATACATAAGTCAGAGATTTCTCGATCAAAAGTACAAAGAGTTTCTAGAATTAAAACAGGGCCGTATGACTGTGACTGGTATGAAAGAGAATTTGTAAGATTAATTAAGTATGCTCGGAAGTATGTTTCTATTGAAGAAATCATGTGCAAACAATTTGTTGATGTGTTGAACGAGGATATTAAACTTCTAGTAGGAATTCTAGAATTGAAAGAATTTGTTGTCTTGGTTGATAGAGCTTGCTAAGCCGAGGAGCTTAGCAAAGAAAAGAGAAAAGCAGATTCAGAGGCAAGAGACTCGAGAAAAAGATCGATGAATAAGCCATATCAATCTTCGTCAAAGAAATCCAGAGACTCGTATACTCGTTCGAATGCTTCAATGGGATATCCAAGTAGAGATCGAGGAAAGCAATACAGTCCTAAAGCTCAAGCTATATAAGTATCGAGTATTGGCAGTGTGAAAAACTGTAACAGCCCAATTTAGGGGCTAGTCAGAACAGTGATCTCAGGATCACTAATCCGAGATTAGAGAAATTTATTTTCATGACATTTTATGAGTCAAAGCATGATGGTATATTTACATGAGAATTTTGGTACTTTAATTTTAGCGATTTCTTATTAATCGCGAAAAATGACTAAATTGCATTAAGTGCGAAAGTTCCATTCTATAAGCTAAAGGTACCAAATAGCCATAGATTGATAACTGGTGGTCTTTAAAAGGCAATTAGACCCCCAATAGTTGCTTGGCATGCCATAGGCTAACATAGGGGACAAGAATTGACCAAGTTGGTCAAAGTTGGTGATGTTTGGTGGACTAATTGATAGTTTAATATTAGAATATAGAAAAGATGATATTCATCTTTCTCTCCATCTTCCTCCATCGAAAATAGTAAGCAAAATTGGAGTTGAAAGATTGAAAACTTTCAGCAAATTCTTCTCTTCACAAGTAAGTGTTCTAGTGATCTTTTCTTGAAAATAGTTGTACTTTTGAGACCTCTAAAGCTTAAGCTTTCAAATGAGGGGACTAATGTGCAATATGGTGAAGAGTTTAGAGTTTTTCCATGAGAGATTTCATTATTATTTGCTACATTTTCATGGAAGAAAATGAGTCTTAGTTGTTGGATAAACAACTCTTGTGAAAGGTTTTGTCTTGAAAACACCAAATTTGACCTTGTTGTAAAGGTTATAAAATTTGTAGTAAGAATGTGAAATGTTGAGTTTTGATGATAGCTATAATAGTATTAAATGTAACATCCCGGTTTAGGGCCTAGTCAGAATAGTGGTGCGAGACCACAAATCTGAGGTCTATGTATGAGTATTTGATATTTATGCTATGTATGCATGCTAATGTGAAAGTTTCATGAAGGAATTTTGTGAAATTTTGGTTGAATTGTCCAAAAGGACTAAATTGCAAAAGTTGCAAAATGTGAGATTCTAGCAGCTATTTGTGTGAAATTGCTTTAGAATATTAATTAGAGGTCCTTAATGAGTAATTTTCACAAATTTTAATTTTTGGACAAATTTGAACATGGATGTGTTAAAATCAGAAGTTTATCAAAAAAGGCATTTTGGTCATTTGGCTATTAAATGATTAAAATGGGAGAAAAGATGACAAAATTCATTCATCTTCTCCCCCAAGCTACCGAAAATTTCAAGAAGCCATTGTTAGGGCTCTTCAACTTTTCAAGCTAGCTAGTAAGTGTATTCTAGCCTCGTTTTTGGTATTATTTGTATTTTTGAAGTCCTTGTAGCATGAGTAAGCTATTCTTAGCCATTTGATGAGCTATAATGGATGTTCAAAAATGTGGCCATGTATGACATGCATTTATTTTGATGTTTTATGGAAGATTATGAAAGCTTGATGTAGTAGGAACATCTTTTGTTAAGTGATTTTCCATGAAAATGCATGTAAGGACTAGTTTGTGAAAGTTTTAAGTTTGGTCATACATGTGTAATTTAGTGAGAATTGATGATTGCTTTAGTTGAGTAAGTGATTCAGCTAAGCATGAAAGGCTAGAAAGTTGAATAAAAATCACTTTCCGAGCCTCGAGCCAAAAGTGTAAATATGAGAAAGATTAGGGGCAAAAGCGTAATTTTGCCAAAGTATGAGATGAGGGTCAATTTAGTCAATGTGTGTATTGAATAAGCTAATTTATTCATTATAGATCAAGAAAGACGAAGCCCGGATCAAAAGCGAGGCAAGAGCAAGGTGGTGGACTAAATTGCATATTTCTATACTTTTGAGTATCGAGGTAAGTTTATGCGTAAATAATGCATTTGTACTTACACATTCATAATGCTAGTTAGTGTGTAGCATGAATGAGAATGATTTAGAACCTGTGGTTCAAGTGGAATGAATATGTAGACATTGTGAATGGATGAAAGATTGAGTCAGTAGATATGTGAATGTGTAGCGATAATGCTAAATAGTAGGCTAAGCGCGATACCATCTTAATGTTTAACGACGATGAGCTAGCCTGTGTGCGATGCTATCGTTAAGTATATCTATCTAGTGGACTAAGTGCGAGACCATTATGATTACCTTTGTTGTAGGCTAAGTGCGATACTACTTTATAATTGATTGTGGTGGGCTAAGTGCGAAATCACCGAGGCATTAGCTGTGTGGATTAGCTGTGTGAATGAACTGTGTGGTTGTATTATTGAGTAAGGTAACTGTGTGGATTGGTTATGTGAACTAGCTGTGTGGTTGTTATATTGAGTAAGGTAGCTGTGTGGATGTATTATTGATAAACAATCATGTGTTGTATATTGTGTAAATGTAATATTGAATGCAGGAGTGCATTTCAAAGGTTATGAGTAAGTGACTCATGATGTGATGAGAATGTGGTAAGGAATAGAAAAAGTAAGCATAGTTGTATATTATGTTAGTATGATGCTAATTGTTGTTTAGCTTATACTATGATGCTTAATTGTTTATGTGTAAACTTACTAAGCTCAAAGCTTACTCCCTTTCTTTTTCTTTGTTTTTATAGAGTAAAAGTGGTGAACTGAGATACAAGGCTCATTGAAAGATAGTCCACATATCAGCACACTCTGGTACATGACTCAATGTTTTGTATATGGCATGTATAGGGGCTAGGCAATTTAGTGATTTTCTGTTGTAAATGGCTAAGATGTGTTGGCCTTTGGATGGATAGTGTATTTTGTATAATGCCATAGTTGTTGGCTATTACATTTTATGAAAAGATTGTAGTTATCTATGTGAGATTGCACTTCAATTTGAGTTGATTATGGATGTGTTGAATGAATGCATATTGTGTATGCTAGAGGGGTGAAAGGAACTTAGCACATGGCTTTGTTTTTGTCCATGTGGATAGGCACACGGGCGTGTGTCTAGACCATGTGTGACACACGATCAGCCCACGGGCGTGTGACTTGGCCATGTGTCCCCTACATGTTGATCTCCTAGGTCAGAATAGACTACGGACTAGCCACTCGGGCATGTGCATAGGCCGTGTGAGTTTAGTCAGTGTTGTCCACGGGCTAGACACACGGGTGTGTGACTAGGCTTTAAGGCCGTGCGTATGTAGTCAGTATTCACCACGGTTGTGGAGTATGGGCGTGTGGGTCTAGGCACGGACGTGTCTCTTCTTGCACGGGCGTGTTAAACCTATACAAAAGAGAAAACTTTTAAGATTGGAAAAAGTTTCGATAAAGTCTCGGGAGCCCTCATGTGTATGAGTGAGGCCTCTTAAGTCAAGATTGAGGTTGTTGAGGTGATTTAAGAGAGTAGTCACGATGAACCTTAGTGGCGATCAAGTGGTTTTATTACGGTAACACCTCGGGCTCAATTCTGGCGTAGAACTCGGGTAAGGGGTGTTACATTTAGTGGCATCAGAGCTATGGTTTAGTCTGTTCTAGGACTACTGTAGTGGGTGTAAGAGTCTAGCTATACATGCCATAAGTGTACAATGATAGTGTGGTGACTTCTAATGATTTTAACTCTTGTTTTATACAGTATATGGATCCCGATCAATCTACTTCTGATGGAGCAGCTAGTAATGCGTCGACTCCTACGCAAGGAACCGTGCCTGTACAAAGGGGACCCGAGGCTGGGGGTCAAGGAGAAGAGGCACGCAAAGCCTTTCTTCAGATGATGAGTAACTGGTACTCGGACTATGTTCGAGCTAACCCTAATGCTCAACGTCCTCCACCTCCTCCTATACCTCAGCCAAACCCATGGCTCCATAAGGTAATGATGTAGTGAGGATGTCGAAACCCCCGATGGATAAGATTAGGAAGCACGGGGCTAAGGGGTTTAGAGCTAAGGTAGATGATGACCCTGAGAGGGCGGAGTTCTGGTTAGAAAACTCGATGAGAGTGTTTGATGAACTCTCATACACACCAGAAGAGAGCTTGAAATGTGCCGTATCCTTGTTGAGAGATTCGGCATACCATTGGTGGAAGACATTGACGCTAGTGGTTCTGAAAGAGCGGGTGACATGGGACTTCTTTCTGGAAAAGTTCTGGAAGAAGTATATAAGCCAACGGTTTACTGATCGAAAAAGAAAGGAATTCCTTGAGTTGAAGCAAGGAAAAATGACAGTAGCGGAATATGAGCGTGAGTTTTTTAGGTTTAGCAAATACGCTCAAGAATGTATGTCGACAGAGACCATCTTGTGCAAGAGGTTCGAGGATGGGCTGAATGAGGACATCAAACTCCTAGTGGGTATCTTAAAGTTGAAAGAATTTGTAGTATTAGTTGAAAGGGAAAGTAAGGCCGAAGAGTTGAGTACAGAAAAGAGAAGGGCTGTGAGTGAAGCCCGAGATACGAGAAAGAGACCGATGGGTAAATCGTATCAAGCCCAGTCGAAAAGGTCCAAGAAATTGAATCCTCGGACGACAGCCCCAGTGGGTTATTCGCATCGAGATTTGGGCAATGCTCGTTCAGGTTCGAGAGTCCAAGCCACCTTGATTGAAAGTGTGGGCAATACGAAGAGTAAACCAGAGTGTCCAAGTTATGGTAGGTATCATACCAGAGAGTGTTGGGGAAATAGTCGAAAATGTTATAATTGTGGTTCCCCTAACCATTTTATCTGAAACTGCCCCTAGAGGGATGATAAGGAAGAGATGCAAGAGATGAGACCTAGTGATGTCTCTACAAGGGGTAGACTGCGCAGAAACCCAAGAGGTGGGACTAGTGGTAGAGGTGCAAATAGAGACTCTGCTATGAGACCAGAGGGTCGAGCACCTGCGAGGACATATGCTATTCGCGCTCGCGAAGAGGCATTCTCCCCAGATGTGATAACGGGTACTTTTTCTCTCTTTGACACCTTTGTTATTGCTTTAATAGATCCAGGGTCTGCTCACTCATATATTTGCACGAGATTACCATCTATTTTGATTATGACTGTCGAGTCTACAAATAATGTAGTTAAGGTGTCAAACCCATTAGGAAAGCATGCCTTAGTGGACAAGGTGTGTAAAAATTGTCCCTTGTTGATTGAGAATCATTGTTTTTCAAAAAACCCTATGTTGTTGCCGTTTGATGAGTTTAATTTAATCCTAGGCATGGATTGGTTGACTACCCATAGTGTCTTAGTGAACTGTGGTAGTAAGTACATTGAATTGAAATATGAGAGTGGAGATGTAGTTCGGGTTGAATCAGGTGGATCGGATAGTCTACCAGTGATGATTTCTTCCCTAGTGGTTGATAAATGTTTGAGAAAAGGGTGTGAATCCTATCTCGTCTTCGTGTTGAATACTCGAGAGGTTGGAGTGAAGTTTGAAATAGTACCAGTGGTACACGAGTATTCGGATGTATTCCCAGAAGAGTTACCCGGATTACCTCCAGTGAGAGAAGTTCAGCTTGGAATTGAGTTGCTTCCAGGAACGGCACCGATTTCTATTGCTCTGTATAGAATGGCACCTGTAGAGTTGAAAGAACTGAAGATATAGTTGCAAGGATTGACAGATGAAGGTTTCGTAAGACCGAGCTACTCACCGTGGGGTGCCCCGTTATTATTTGTGAAGAAGAAAGATGGGTCTATGAGGTTGTGTATAGACTATAGACAACTCAGCAAGGTGACGGTGAAGAATAAGTATCCTTTACCAAGGATTGGTGATCTTTTTGATCAATTGAAAGGAGCTACACTGTTCTCCAAGATAGACCTGAGGTCGGGTTATTATCATCTCAGAGCGAAAGAGTAAGATGTGTTGAAGACTGCATTTTGAACAAGGTATGGCCATTATGAGTTTTTGGTTATATCGTTCAGTTTGACGAATGCGCCTGCAATTTTTATGGATCTGATGAACCGTGTTTTCAGACCAAATGTGGATAAGTTTATGGTTGTCTTCATTGACGACATATTGATCTATTCTCGGAATGAGAACGATCATGAAGAACATTTGAGAATTATCTTACAAACTTTAAGAGATAAGCAGTTGTATGCTAAGCTTAGCAAGAGCGAGTTCTGGCTTAGAGAGGTCAAATTTTTGGGACACGTTGTGTCAGGAGATGGTGTCAGAGTTGACCCAAGTAAGATTTTGGCTATTGTGGATTGGAAACAGCAGAGGAATGTGTCAAAAGTTAGAAGTTTCTTGGGATTAGCGAGATATTATAAACGTTTCGTAAATATGTTCTTTGTGATTGCTACCCCGATGATGAAACTATTGCACAAAGATGTCAAGTTTGAGTGGACTGAGACTTGTCAACAGAGTTTCGAGAAATTGAAAGTGTTGTTATCGAGGCACCAGTTTTGGTTCAACCAGAATCGGGGAAAGAGTTCATGGTTTACAGTGATGCGTCGTTTAGTGGTCTCAGTTGCGTGTTGATGCAATAGGGTAAGGTAGTCGCTTACGCCTCGAGACAGTTAAAACCACACGAGAAGAATTATCCGACTCATGATTTAGAGTTGGCTGCGATTGTCTTTGCATTAAATATTTGGCGACATTACTTATATGGTGAGAAGTGCCAAATCTTTACGGACCACAAGAGTTTAAAGTATTTGATGGATCAGAAGGATCTGAATTTGAGGCAGAAGCGGTGGCTTGAATTGTTAAAAGACTATGAGTTAGTTATTGACTATCACCAGGGAAAAGCGAATGTGGTTGCAGATGCCCTGAGTAGGAAATCCTTGTATGCTCTAAGAATTAGGAGCACGAGTTTAGCGTTGTCTGATGACGGTGCTATTTTGGCAGAGTTGAGAGCTAAGCCACTATTTGTTTAGTAGATATGTGAGGCTCAGAGAAATGACAGTGAGATGCAAGCTAAGAGAGCTAAGTGTGGATTAGGAAGTGATTTTAATTTTCGAATGGGTTTGAATGGTTGTTTGTTATACCATGACAGAATTTGTGTACCTAGAGATGAAGAGTTAATCCGAAAGGTTTTGCATGAGGCCCATAGTGGATGTTTATCAGTACATCCGGGCAGTACAAAAATTTAAAACAACTTGAGAAAATTTTATTGGTGGCCGGGTATGAAAAGAGACATTTCAGAGTTTGTGGCAAAGTGTCTGATTTGTCAACAAGTAAAAACTGAGCATCAAGTGCCTTCAGGATTGCTTCAGCCAGTGATGGTTCTCGAATGGAAGTGGGATCGGGTTACTATGGATTTTGTGATGGGGTTGTCGATGACTCCGAAAAACTAAGATGCTGTGTGGGTTGTTGTGGATAGACTGATGAAATCGTCTCACGTTATCCCAGTGCGTGTTGATTATTCACTGGATAAGTTAGCTGAGTTGTATGTGGCAGAGATAGTGAGATTCCATGGTGTGCTTATGTCTATTATATCAGATAGAGATCCGAGGTTTACTTCGAGATTTTGGAAGAAGTTGCAAGAGGCCATGGGTACGAGGTTAAATTTCACTACTGCGTTTCATCTGCAAACCGATGGTCAGTCTGAAAGAGTAATTCAAATTCTCGAAGATATGCTTCGATGCTATGTGTTAGAATTCGTAGGTAGTTGGGAGAGATATCTACCTTTGGTCGAATTTGCTTATAACAACAGTTATCAGTCTCGTATACAGATGGCTCCGTATGAGGCCCTGTATGGTCGTAAGTGTCGGACTCCATTGTATTGGACCTAGCTTAGTGAAAAGCGGATCCATGGAGTTGAACTGGTAAAGGAGACCGAAGAGAAAGTGAGAGTAATTCGTAATAGTCTGAAAGCTGCTTCAGACCGACAGAAGTCGTATGTGGATTTGAAAAGAAAAGAAATTGAGTTTGAGGTGGGTGATAAAGTGTTTTTGAAGGTGTCCCCATGGAAAAAGATTATGAGGTTCGGACAAAAAGGGAAGTTGAGTCCAAGATTCATAGGGCTGTATGAGATTACAGACAGAGTCGGGCCAGTAGCTTATCGGTTGGCTTTGCCGGTAGAGTTGGAAAAGATTCATAATGTGTTCCATATGTCAATGTTGCGACGGTATCGCTCTGATCCTTCACATGTGATTCCTTCAACAGAAATTAAGATAAGACCGGATATGTCTTATGAAGAGGAGCCGATTAAGATCTTGGCTCGAGAAGTGAAACAGTTGAGAAATAAGATCATAGCACTAGTGAAAGTGTTGTGGCAGAAACACGGTGTGGAAGAGGCTACGTGGGAAACGGAAGGAGTTATGAGAGAGCAACATCCAAACCTCTTTACTGGTAAGATTTTTCGAGGGTGAAAATCTCTAAAGGGGGAGAGTTGTAACATCTCAGTTTAGGGCCTAGACGGAATAGTGGTGCGAGACCACAAATCCGAGGTCTATGTATGAGTATTTGATATTTATGCTATGTATGCATGCTAATGTGAAAGTTTCATGAAACAATTTTGTGAAATTTTGGTTGAATTGTCCAAAAGGACTAAATTGCAAAAGTTGCAAAATGTGAGATTCTAGAAGCTATTTGTTTGAAATTGCTTTAGAATATTAATTAGGGGTTGTTAATGAGTAATTTCCCAAATTCTAATTTTTGGACAAATCTGGACATGGATGTGTTAAAATCAAAAGTTTATCAAAAAAGGCATTTTGGTCATTTGGCTATTAAATGATTAAAATGGGAGAAAAGATGACAAAATTCATTCATCTTCTCCACCCAAGCTGCCGAAAATTTCAAAAAGCCATTGTTAGGGCTCTTCAATTTTTCAAGCTAGCTAGTAAGTGTATTCTAGCCTCATTTTTGGTATTCTTTGTATTTTTGAAGTCCTTATAGCATGAGTAAGCTATTCTTAGCCATTTGATGAGCTATAATGGATGTTCAAAAATGTGGCCATGTATGACATGCATGTATTTTGATGTTTTATGGAAGATTATGAAAGCTTGATGCAGTAGGAACATCTTTTGTTAAGTGATTTTCCATGAAATGCATGTAAGGACTAGTTTGTAAAAGTTTTAAGTTTGGTCATACATGTGTAATTTAGTGAGAATTGATGATTGCTTTAGTTGAGTAAGTGATTCAGCTAAGCATCAAAGGCTAGAAAGTTGAATAAAAATCACTTTCCGAGCCTTGGGCCAAAAGTGTAAATATGAGAAAGATTAGGGGCAAAAGCGTAGTTTTGCCAAAGTATGAGATAAGGGTCAATTTAGTCAATGTCTGTATTGAATAAGCTGATTCATTCATTATAGATCAAGAAAGACGAAGCCCGGATCAAAACCGAGGCAAAAGCAAGGTGGTGGACTAAATTGCATATTTCTATACTTTTGAGTATTGAGGTAAGTTTATGCGTAAATAATGCATTTATACTTACACATTCATGATGCTAGTTAGTGTGTAGCATGAATGAGAATGATTGAGAACCTATGTGGTTCAAGTGGAATAATGTGGTAGACATTGTGAATGGATGAATGATTGAGTAAGTAGATATGTGAATGTGTAGCGATAATGCTAAATAGTGGGCTAAGTGTGATACCATCTAAATGCTTAACGACTATGAGCTAGGCTGTGTGTGATGCTATCTTTAAGTATATCTATCTAGTGGACTAAGTGCGAGACCATTATGATTACCTTTGTTGTAGGCAAAGTGCGATACTACTTTATAATTGATTGTGGTGGGCTAAGTGCAAAACCACCGAGGCATTAGCTGTGTGGATTAGCTGTGTGAATGAACTGTGTGGTTGTATTATTGAGTAAGGCAGCTGTGTGGATTGGTTATGTGAACTAGCTGTGTGGTTGTTAGATTGAGTAAGGTAGCTGTGTGGATGTATTATTGATAAACAATCATGTGTTGTATATTGTGTAAATGTAATATTGAATGCAGGAGTGCATTTCAAAGGTTATGAGTATGTGATTCATGATGTGATGAGAATGTGGTAAGGAATAGAAAGAGTAAGCATAGTTGTACATTATGTTAGTATGATGCTAATTGTTGTTTAGCTTATACTATGATGCTTTATTGTTTATGTGTAATCTTACTAAGCTCAAAGCTTACTCCCTTTCTTTTCCTTTGTTTTTATAGAGTAAAAGTGGTGAACCGAGATACGAGGCTCATTGGAAGATAGTCCACATATCAGCACACTCTGGTACATGACTCAATGTTTTGTATATGGCATGTATAGGGGCTAGACAATTTAGTGATTTTTTGTTGTAAATGGCTAAGATGTGTTGGCCTTTGGATGGATAGTGTATTTTGTATAATGTCATAGTTGTTGGCTATTACATTTTATGAAAAAATTGTAGTTATCTATGTGAGATTGCACTTCAATTTGAGTTGATTATGGATGTGTTGAATGAATGCATATTGTGTATGCTAGAGGGGTGAAAGGAACTTAGCACATAGCTTTGTTTTTGTCCATATAGATAGACACACGGGCGTGTGTCCCCTGCATGTTGATCCTCTAAGTCAGAATAGACTACAGACTAGCCACTCGGGCATGTGCATAGGCCGTGTGAGTTTAGTCAGTGTTGTCCACAAGCTAGACACACAGGCGTGTGACTAGGCTTTGAGGCCGTACGTGTGTAATCAGTATTCACCACGATTGTGGAGCATGGGCGTGTGGGTCTAGGCACGGGCGTGTCTCTTCTTGCACGGGCGTGTTAAACGTGTACAAAAGAGAAAAATTTTAAGTTTGGAAAAGGTTTCGATATAATCTCGGGAGCCCTCGTATGTATGAGTGAGGCCTCGTAAGTCGAGATTGAGGTTGTTGAGGTGACTTAAGAGAGTAGGCACGATGAACCTTAGTGGCGATCAAGTGGTTTTATTAAGGTAATGCCTCGGGCTCGGTTCTGGTGTAGAACTCGGGTAAGGGGTGTTACATTAAATATTCACCTAGGCTTGTTGAAGGTAAAAATGTGATTAGAATTAATTTCTGAGCCTAGGGGCAAATGGTCATTTTGCCAAAATCTAGGGGCAAAATTGTAATTTTACTTAAGCATGATTTTTGAAATGTTTTTATTAATGTGGTGATTAAAGTGAGCTAAATTGATTTTGTAGAGCAAGAAAAACCGAGAATCCACCTCGATCGAGGAAAGAACAAAGTCTTGGATTAAAACGACAAGTTAGCTCTTTTTGAAATTGAGGTAAGTTTGTATGTGATTAATGCAGCATTAATGTTAGCATAATTGAGAATGCTTTGTATCATATTGATGCATGATGCTCTACTAAATTGAGTAGTTAATGTTAAATGAGATGTTGAGGTCCTAGTGGACTATATTGAATATGAAAATGCTATTATCGAGATATGAAATAGATAAGGTCCTGTATAAGACCATGTTCGGGATATGGCCTTGGCACCGAGTAGAGATCCCGTATAAGACCATATCCGGGATATGGCTTCAATAATGAATATGAGAATCGTATAAGACCGTATCCGAGATATGGCATCGATACTTGATGTGAAAGTCCATATAAGACCATATCCGGGATATGGCATTGGCATTTAGAAATGACTCCATATAAGACCATATCCGGGATATGGCATTGGCATTTAGATGTGACTCCATATAAGACCACCTCGGGGATGTGGCATTGGCTTTGTACCTACATGAATGACGATGAATATGTGTCTTTGACTATCTCTAGTGATTAATGGGATAAGCAGATGAGTTTAGAAAGTAGAAATGAGAATTGTACTAAAGTCATGTGAATGAGTGAATACAGGTACTCGTGAATGAGTCATGAAGAAACGATTACGATGTGTGGCACGGTATGTGCTAAATAAGGGCAATTGTAAGTAAGTATGGCAAGAAGCCTATGACTTATGTATGGTTAGTTAATGCCATGGATGGATTATATTATGAGCCTATTGTTACTATTTATTTCCATGCAAACTTACTAAGCTTTAAGCTTACCCCCTTTCATTGCCCTTTTTCCTTGTAGTATTGCCAAGATAACTTGAGGAACGTGGACATGGGAGTTCAGAAATCACACTATCAATGCCACTTTGGTATAACAATTTAGACTTTTTTTTAGTATGGCATGTATAGGACTCAAGTATTTTGTTAGGTCATAATTGTTGGCCAAAGTGTTGGCTTTGTAAGGTATCGAGGTCTTTTTGTAATTGTCTATTAAGTTAGGCCGATACTTGGCAAACTCTTATGCTTAATGAAAGTGATATTTGTAAGATGTATGCCATTGTGTATGGATGTTGAATTGAGTATTTAGATGTGCCTTTGACCTATAAATTATGGGGTATGTATGTGTGCAATGTAGGGTGGCAAAGGGCTTGGTAGATAGCCATCAAATTGTTCACACGGGCAGACACAAGGGCGTGTGCCTAGGCCGTGTGTGACACACGGTCAATCCTATGGGCGTGTGAATCGACTGTGTGTCCCATTACATGCTAGGTTTGCAAGTTAGGATGCTCCACGGGTAGAGACACGATCGTGTCTCTCAGCCGTGTGGGAGACACAACATAGGACATGGACGTGTGCCCAGGCTGTGTGAAGTCTGCACATTAGTTGTGGAATTTAATTCGACAAATAGTCTAAGGACACGGGCGTGTGCCTTGGCCGTGTGTTCTTAGTGAGTTGATGACGTCATAGTCAGTATGTCAAGGTTTTGGCATACGGGCTAAGACACGGCCGTGTAAGGGACACGGGCGTGTGCTCGTCCGTGTGAATTTGGTGAGGATCGACCACAGGTGGAAGACACGGGCATGTCTTAGGGGCACCAGGTGTGTGGCCCTTGTTTTGGAGAAAAGTTTTCCAAGCTCGTAAAAGTTCCCGATTAAGTTCCCAAACCTCTCGGAGGTATGTTTAGGGCCTCGTGGGCCGAGAATGAGCAAATTTTGGGTTCAAATGAAATCTTATAGCCCGATTTAAGATGTTTAAGTGTGATAAGTTAGGAAATGCCTTAAACCCAGTTCAGGATTTGAACACAGGCGAGGGGTGTTATAAAAACAATAAATCTGAGTGCCAATAGTGTGGGAGACGACATTTTGGAGAATGCTAGAATAAAAGTAATAATGCTTGTTACAATTGTGGTTCGCCAGATCATTTTATTCAGGATTGTCCTGAGTTATCCAAGAAAGACAAATATTAGAGTGCAGGATCGAGTAATACAACTGTTTAAGGAAGACCACCTAGAAACACAGGAAATATGACGGATATTAGAGGCGTGACAAAAGATTCGAATATGAGATCTGAAGCGAGAGCACCTACTAGAGCTTATGCTGTTCGCGCTCGCAAAGACGCGTCATCACCAGATGTTATCACCGATACATTTTCTCTTTATGACACTAATGTGATTGCTTTGATTGATCCTGGATCAACTCATTCATATATTTTTATGAATTTGGTGTCTAAAAAGAGTTTTCTTGTTGAGTCTACTGAGTTTGTGATTAAAGTATCGAACCACTTAGGCAAGTATGTGTTAGTTGATAAAGTTTGCAAGAACTGTCCTTTAATGACTCGGGGTTACTATTTTCTGACTGATTTGATGCTTTTCTCGTTTGATGAGATTGATGTAATTCTTGGCATGGATTGGTTGACTCTGCATGATGCTGTTGCGAATTGTAGACGAAAAATTATTGAATTGAAATGTCAAAATAGTGAAATTATTCGAATTGAATTAGATGAATTGAGAGAATTGCCTGTTGTGATTTCGTCTATGTTAGCTCAGAAATGTGTGAGAAAAGGTTGCGAAGCTTACCTTGTGTATGTGCTGGATACAAAATTGTTTGAATTGAAGATTCAATCTGTGCCGATAGTCTGTGAGTTTCCGGATGTGTTTCCAAAAGAGTTGTTTGGTTTACCACTGATCAGAGAGGTAAAGTTTGCCATTCAATTAGTACCGGGAACATCACTGATATCTATAGCTTCGTACAGAATGGCTCTAACAGAATTGAAAGAGTTGAAATCTCAGTTGTAAAAGTTAACAGATAAAGGTTTTGCACGACCAAGTTTTTCACCCTGGGGTGCACCAATATTGTTCGTAAAGAAGAAAGACAGATCAATGAGAATGTGTATGGACTATCGTCAACTCAACAAGGTTACGATAAAGAACAAGTATCCTTTGCCGAGAATAGATAATTTGTTTGATTAGTTGAAAGGGGCAACAGTATTTTCGAAGATTGATTTGAGATCGGGCTATTATAAGTTGCGAGTTAAAGATTTAGATGTGCCAAAAACTACGTTCAGAACGAGGTACGGACATTATGAATTTCTTGCTATGCCTTTTGGATTGGCTAATCCTCTTACAATTTTTATGGATTTGATGAATCGGATCTTTAGACTGCATTTAGACAGATTTGTTGTTCTATTTATTGACAACATTCTAATCTATTCACGAGATGAATCTGAACATGCCGAGCATTTGAGGATTGTACTACAAACCTAAAGAGATAAGCAACTGTTTGATAAATTTAGCAAATGTGAGTTTTGGTTACGTGGAGCTGGATTTTTTGGACAATTGTTTCAGCGGAAGGTATATGAGTTGATCCGAGCAAGATTTTTGCAGTTGTTGACTGGAAACCACTGAGAAATGTATCTGAACTCAGAAGTTTTTTGGGGTTAGCTGGTTATTATTGATGTTTTATTAAAAGATTCTCGATGATTGCAACACTAATGACTAGATAGTTACAGAAAGATGTGAAGTTTGAGTGGCTCAAGAAATGTCAATAGAGTTTTGATCAGTTGAAAACATTGCTAACAGAAGCACCAGTTTTGGTTCAAACTGAGTCGGGAAAAGAATTCGTGATTTTCAGCGACGCGTCATTTAATGGTTTGGGTTGTGTTTTTACGCAAGAAGGAAAAGTGATAGCTTATGCCTCCAGACAATTGAAACCGCATGAAAAGAATTATTCGACGCACGATTTAGAGTTGGTCTATATTGTATTTGCATTAAAAATTTAGCGACATCATTTTTACGTTAAAAAGTGTCACATTTTTACCGGTCATAAAAGGTTAAAGTATATAATGACCCAGAAAGATCTGAATTTGCGTCAACTATGATGGCTTGAGTTACTGAAAGACTATGAAGTAGTGATTGATTATCATCCAGTGAAAGCGAATGTAGTCGCGGATGCTCTGAGTAGAAAATCATTATTTGCCCTGAGAGCGATGCATACTCAGTTAGCCTTATTTGATGATGGTTCGATTCTAGCAGAGTTGAAAGCTAAACCGATATTTTTTCAGCAAATTTGTGAAGCTCAGAAGTATCATAATGAATTACAAGCCAAAAGAATGCAATGTGAGTCGACTAGTGATTCAAACTATCAGATGGAATCCGATGATTGTTTATTGTTTTGAAGTACAGTTTGCATACCGAGATATCCAGAGCTTATACAAAAAATTTTGAATGAAGCACACAGTAGTTCTCTATCTGTTCCCCCAGGGAGTACTAAAATGTACAATGATTTGAAACAGTTATATTGGTGGTTGGGCATGAAATGAGACATTTCAGAGTTTGTATCAAGATGTTTAGTTTGTCAACAAGTAAAAGCTGAACATTAAGTACCTTTCAGATTACTACAGCCTGAGATGATACCAGAATGGAAATGGGATAGAGTTAGGATGGATTTCGTATCGGCTTTGCCCCTGTCTCTAAAGAAGAAAGATGCTATCTGGGTTGTCGTAGATCGACTGACGAAATCAGCACATTTCATTCCGGTATGTACAGACTGTTCGCTTGATAAATTGACTGAATTATACATTTTTTAGATTGTTAGATTGCATGGTGTTCTAGTTTCGGTTATTTAGGATAGAAATCTGAGGTTTACATCGCGATTTTGGAAGAAATTACAAGAAGCTCTTGGTAGAGGTTGAATTTTAGAACAACATTTCATCCACAAACTGACGGTTAATCTGAGAGAATAATACAAATTCTTAAAGATATCCTTCGTTGTTGTGTTTTAGAATTTGAAGGCAATTCGGAGAAATATTTATCCTTGGTTGAATTTGCGTATAATAATAGCTCTCAATCGAGTATAAAGATGGCACCGTACGAAGCTTTATATGGTCGCAAATGTCAAACTCCGTTGTACTGGACTGAGTTGAGTGAGAAAAAGATTCATAGGGTTGACTTGATCCGAGAGACTGAAGATAAAGTGAAATTAATTTGTGATAGTTTGAAAGCAGCTTCAGATCGACAGAAATCGTACGCAGATTTGAAACGAAAAGACATAGAATTTCAGATCGGCTACATATTATTCCTTAAAGTATCTCCGTGGAAGAAAATTCTTCGATTTGGTTGCAAAGGCAAGCTGAGTCCGCGTTTCATCGGACCGTATAAGATTATTGAAAGAATAGGATCAGTAGCATATCGGCTAGCTTTACCATCAGAGTTAGAGAAAATCCACAACGTGTTTCATGTGTCGATGTTGCGCCAATATAGATTACATCCATCAAATGTAATTTCTCCAACAGAAATTGAGATTCAACCTTGACATGACCTACAATGAAGAACCGATCTGAATTTTAGCTCGAGAGGTTAAACAGTTGTGAAATAAAAGCATAGCATTAGTGAAAGTACTTTGGCAACGTCACGGTTTTGAAGAAGCTACGTGGGAGCCCAAGGAAGCTATGAGAAAATAGTACCCTAACCTCTTTTCTGGTAAGATTTTCGGGGACGAAAATCCCTAAGGGGGGAGAGTTGTAACAGCCCATTTTTAGTTAAATCAAAATAGTAGTTTTTGGACCACAAATCCAAAGTCAAAATATTTATTTTATTATTATTTTAATGCCTACAGCATGAAAATATGATTGTGTGAAATTTTCGTTAAGAAGTTTTATCATTTGAATGGTTAATTTGATAAAAAGGACTAAATCATGTAAAGAGTAAAAGTGGAGTTCTATTAATTAAAGGTATCTAATAGCTATGGAATATTAAAGTGAAGTTCCTTATGCGATAATTAGGCCATTACTTAATTGAGTGGACATATATGGACATATTATCATATATTTTGATGGTTATTAATTAAGGTTAAAACAGTAAATTAGGAAATAACTTAGTAAAATAATAGAAACATGAAATAATCTTTAATTTCCTATCATCTTCGACCGAAAATTCTTGAAACTCCATGGAAAGGGTTTGAAGCATTCAGCCGTAGCTATCCATGCATGTAAGTGTTTTCTTACTCGGTTTTTAGTGATTTCTATGTTTTTGAGATTGTTGTAGCTAGGTCTAGCTAGCCCATGGACTAATTTGCAAAATTGTTAAAGGTTGAAGGTTTTTTCATTGATGAATAAGCATGTGTTTTGATGATTAATGATAGATTATGAATGTTTGATGATGGTTATACAAGTTTCGTTAAGTGATTTTTAGTGAAAATGCAAATTAGGGATTAAATTATATGTAACAGCCTGTTTTGGGGTCAAATCAGAATAATGGTTTCGAGACCACAAATCTAAAGTAGTTTCTTTAAGTTCTATAGCATGATAGGATGACTGTGTGAAAGTTTCGTTAAGAAATTTTGTCGATTGAGTACTCAATTTGTCTGGAAGGACTAAATTGCAGTAGGTGCAAAACTTGAATTCTATAAGCTAAAGGTGTCTAATTGCTATGAAATTTTAATTGGAATTTCTTATGTAGTAATTAGACCATTATACTTTAGGGTGGACAAAAATGGACATGGCTAAGTAAAATTTTAAAGTTATGCATTATGGGTATTTTAGTAATTTGGTAAATAAAGACAAAATTAACTAAATAAAAGTGTCCATCTTCTTCAATTTAGTCACCCATAGCCGAAATTCTCAAGAAGACATAGCTAGGGTTTTTCGCCAATCTTTCAAGCTCGATTGTAAGTCCGTTCTTGTCCCGTTTTTAACGATTTCTATATTTTTGAGGTGGTTGTAACTTGATCTACCTATTCCAAGGACTAATTTGAGAGAAAGATAAAGTCTAGAAATTTACCCATGTTGAATATGCATGTATTTTGATGTTTGATGATAGAAAATGCATGTTTATAGTTAGTTAAACAACATTTGTAAAGTGATTTTCGGTAAAAACTTCAAATAGGGACTTAATTGTAAAAGGTTATAAAAGGTGTAGAAAAGTGTGAATAAATGAAAAAGGTGGGCTTTTATGAGTACAAGTAATAATCGGCTAGGCTTGGGTTGTGATGAAATTTAATGAAATTCATTTTACGATCCTAGGAACTATAAAATGTTGAAATGTTAGGGGCAAAAATGTAATTTTTGCCATAAGGTGTTTTTGGGCTATAATGAATAATGTGATGATTAAATAATTTAAATATGGTATTATAGATCAAGAAAAATGAAGTTCAGGTCTAGATCGGAGGAAAATAAAGTAATTGACGAGTAGATCTTTTACGCCGTTTTTGTAACCGATGTAAGTTTATATGTGTAAGTTTATATGTTAAATAAGCATCTTTATAATTGTATTTTAAATACTTTAATATTGCATAAATTGTATGAACTGCTCCACGGACACGTTCAACAATGATTCAGCAAGTGAAAAATCCCGATGGAACCTTAGGAATAGATTAGGATAAAAGTGACATGTCACTAGGGTATTATGTTATGTGATCCGAGTGCTGGCACTGTACGTTCTACCGGTGGCTAAGTATTTCGGCATATGTTACGGTTACTTGACAGCTTGTGTGAGCAGCACTGGGTAGCAACGTCTTGACTGACAATTTGTGTGAGCAGACCCGCTGATGGCTCGAGAGCGAGCATATAAATGTGTATTGATAAAGAGGTAGCAATGGCTACATATGTGACACTTTGTGTGAGAGATTTCCCGGGTATCTGATATCTGGGATATGGCATTGGTATAGTACTGTGAATGCCAGATGTCCCGAGTATCCTTTAGTATTCCAAGTGGTTCAATAGGTAGTTCGACAGAAATGTTAAAGTTGTGAAAGACCTTCGCATGTTGCACTTGGGTACAGGTATGTACATAAGACTCATGCTTAATGAGCTCGATATGTGATGAACCCTCAGTAAGTTTGTGACTGAGTAAGTTTGACTATGAGATTTATAATGACATTTATGTTAATTTACATCATGTTAATTATGTGTTAAATGTGTGTTATAATGTCTATTATTTGCATAGGAACTTACTAAGCTTTAAAGCTTACTCCCCTTTCTTTTCCCTTGTCTTATAGTGTCACCAAACTAGCTTAGGGATCGGAGACTGTCGAAGATTCACTCACACTATCAACATATCATTTTGGGTACCAATGAATTTAACATTTTGAGTTATGGCATATATAGGGACTTGGTCATTTTGTTATGAGTCATAATTGATTTGGCCAAATGTATTGGCTTATGATGGTTGATGCTTCATTTTGTAAATGGCCATTGAAATTGGCTAATATTCTTTAAGTATATATACATATGATGATGCTTGTCATGGATGTGGGAATTTGCATGCTTGAGTTGATAAGTATGTGGTGGTTGTATGTGATAGATGGTAGTATATGAATGAGTGTTGCTACCTTGGTTGTGGCTGATTTGGTTGAATGTATATGCTTGGATTGGTGATATGTTTTGTTGTGTAGGTATGTGCATGGAAGGGTGACAAAATGGCTTGGTAAAAAGCCTTGTTTTTGTCCACACAGGCGTGTCTCTAGTCCGTGTGTGACACACGGCTTGCCCCATGGGAGTGTGTTCTAGCCGTGTGTCCCCTGCACCTTAATTGTTGCAAAACAGAATGCTCAGTAATAAGTACACGGGAAGAGACACGGGCGTGTGTCTTAGCCGTGTGGACGGCATGGCCTCGAACAAGGGCGTGTGCCCTGGCCATGTGAAGTCTACACCTATTTTATGAAAAATTATGAAAATTTAATCGATCTCACGGCCTAAGCACACGAGCATGTGACTTGGCCGTGTGACCTCAATTTGATGATGACTCATAAACAGAAAGCTCCCTAATTTGAACACGGCCTGAAGCACAGCGTGTCTTAGGGTCACACGGGCATATGACCCCTTTTACATGAAAAATTTTCTAAGTTTCCCAAAAGTTTCCACAGTTCTCGGTTTAGTCCCGAACCACTTCCGATACATGTTTTGGGCCTCGTAGGCTTGTGCTAGGAACGATATAAATGTATGTGAAAGGTTTAAACTTGAATGGAAATTTATGTCTCGGTTTAAATGTTTGCTTGTGTTTATGTCCGGTAATGCCTCGTACCCTATTCCGGCATTGAATACGGGTAAGGGGTGTTACACGGTTAGTCAGGGAGGAGCAAAATAGGGTAGGGAAGCCTTCTTCCATATGATGAATGAGTGGTACACAGAATTTGTTCGAACAAATCCGAATGCTCAACCCCCTCCACCCCCACCTATTCCACAGCAGGTTCCAGTAGCTCTTCAAGGTATGAAATATGTAAAAGTGAGTAAGCCTCCGATTGATAAGATCCAAAAGCATAGGGCTGAAGATTTCAGGGCAATGTTGACGATAATCCCGAGAGGGCAAAATTTTGGCTTGAGAATTCTATCAAGGTATTCGATGAATTGCCTTGCACACTGGATGAATGTCTGAAATGTGTTGTATCACTTCTGAGAGACTCAGCATACCAGTGGTGGAAAACTCTTATGTCAGTAGTACCGAGAGAGTGGGTGAATTGGGAATTCTTCCAAGATGAATTTCAGAAGAAGTATATTAGCCAACGGTTCATTGATCAGAAATGTAAGGAGTTTTTAGAGCTGAAACAGGGCCGAAAATCTGTAACCGAGTATGAACGAGAATTTTTCAGGCTCAGTAAGTACGCTCAGAAATGTGTTTACACCGAGGCTATCATGTGCAAAACGTTTGAAGATGGGTTGAATGAGGATATTCGATTGTTAGTTGGAGGCCTTAAGCTGAAAGAATTTGTGGTGCTATGAAGTAAGGAGAAGAGAAAAGCCGAGTCTGAGGCTAGAGATGCAAGAAAAAGGGCGATGAGTAAGTCATTTCAATCTCAGTCTAAGAAATCAAGAGATTTGCATGTTCGATCGAGTACTTCAGCTGGGTATTCCAACAGGGATCGTGGGAAACAATACTTGGTTTCTAAAGCCCAAACTACATCAATAACGAGCATTGGTAACGCTAAGTCTGGTAGGCCTGAATGTCAGCACTACGGCAGACAACACCCCAGCGAATGTAGAATGAATAATTGAGCTTGTTTTAAGTATAGCTCTCAAGACCACTTTATTTGAGATTGCCCAGAGATGGTTGAAAAGGTAAGTTTCAGATTGCAAGATCAGGCAACGCTGCCTCTAGAGGGAGACCAGCAAGGAACACAGGAAATTGAGCTGGTAGTAAAGCTGTGACAAAAGACACAGCTGTAAGATCTGAGGCCAGGGACCTACTAGAGCCTATGCTATCTGTGCTCGCGAGGAAGCGACATCTCCCGATGTTATCACTAGTACTTTTTCTCTCTATAATACTAATGTAGTTACATTGATTGATCTTGGATCGACTCGTTCTTATGTTTGCATGAAATTGGTAGCTAATAAAAGCTTGCCTGTTGAGTTTACTGAATTTGTGATTAAAGTGTCAAACCCCTTAGGCAAATATGTGCTAGTTGATAAAGTTTGCAAGAATTGTCCATTGATGATTCGAAGTCACTGTTTTTCAACTGATCTAATGTTGTTGTCTTTTGATGAGTTTGATGTCATTTTGTGTATGGATTGGTTGACACTGAATGATGTTGTAGTGAATTGTAGACGGAAAATTATTGAATTGAAATGTGAGAATAGTGAAATTCTTCGAATTGATTCAGATGAGTCTGGTGAGTTACCTGTTGTGATTTCTTCAATGACTGCCCAAAGATATGTAAGAAAGGGTTGTGAAGCTTATCTAGCTTATGTGTTGAAAACAAAAGTGTCTGAAATAAAGATTGAATAAGTACCGGTAGTTTGTAATATCTGAATGTGTTTCCAGAAGAGCTACTTGGGTTACCTCCAATCAGAGAGGTTAAGTTTGGCATTGATTTAGTACCAAGGACTTCACCGATATCGATTGCTCCATGTAGGATGGCTCCGTCAGAGTTGAAAGAATTGAAAGTTCGGTTGCAAGAGTTGACAGATATGGATTTTACGAGACCAAGTTTTTCTCCCTGGGGTGCTCCAGTGTTATTCGTAAAGAAAAAAGACGGATCTATGAGACTTTGTATCGATTACCGATAGCTCAACAAGGTGACTATAAAGAACAATCCTTTTTTCGAGGATTGATGACTTGTTTGATCAGTTGAAAGGAGCAACGGTATTCTCGAAGATTGATTTGAGATATGGCTACTATCAGTTGAGAGTTAAAGAATCGGATGTGCCGAAAACTACTTTCAAGACAAGGTACGGGCATTATGAATTTCTTGTTATGCCTTTTGGATTAACTAATGCCCCTGCTATTTTTATGGACTTCATGAATCGAATTTTCCAATCGTATTTAGATAAGTTTTTGGTTGTGTTCATCGATGACATTTTGATTTGTTCTCGGGATGAGTCTGAGCATGCCGAACATTTAAGAATTGTGTTGTAGACTTTGAGAGATAAGAAATTGTTTGCTAAGTTCAGTAAAAGTGATTTTTGGCTCCGAGAAGTCAGATTTTTAGGACACATTGTTTCTAGAGATGGTAATCGGGTTAATCCGAGTAAGATTTCAGCAATTGTTACTTAAAAATCGCCGAGAAGTGTATCGGAGGTTCGAAGCTTTTTGGGTAGTCGGCTATTATAGAAGTTTGTTAAGGTTTTTTTGATGATTGCTACTCCTTTGACTAAGTTGTTCCAAAAATATGTTAAGTTCGAATGGTCGGAAAAATCTCAGCAAAGTTTCGAGAAGTTGAAAACATTATTGACTGAGGCACCGATTTTAGTGCAACCTGAACTGGGAAAAGAGTTCGTAATTTATAGTGACGCGTCACTGAATGGATTAGATGTGTGTTGATGCAAGAGGGCAAAGTGATAGCTTATGTCTCGAGACAGTTGAAACCGCACAAGAAGAATTATCCGACGCACAATTTGGAATTGGCCGCCATTGTTTTTGCTTTGAAAATTTGGCGTAATCATTTGTATGGTGAGAAGTGTCACATCTATACCAACCACAAGAGTTTGAAGTATTTGATGACTCAAAAGGATTTGAACTTGCGACAACGGAGATGGCTCGAGTTACTAAAGATTATGAGTTGGTAATTGACTACCATCCCGGAAAGGCGAACGTAGTCGTGGATGCTTTGAGCAGAAAGTCCTTGTTTGCCTTGAGAGCTATGAATACGAGGTTGACTTTATCCAATGATGGTTCGGTTCTAGCTAAGTTGAGAGCTAGACCGGTGTTTCTTCAGCAAATTTATGAAGCTCAGAAAAGTGATAGTGAGTTACAAGCAAAATAGCTCTATGTGAATCGAGTAGTGATTCAGATTTTAAAATTAGGGCTGATGATTGCTTGATGTTCCGAGGCAGGATTTGTGTATTGAGAGATAATGAGCTTATCCAGAAAATTCTTCATGAGGCACATAGTGGTTGTCTGTATAATGATTTGAAGAAACTGTATTGGTGGTCAGGTATGAAACGAGATACCTCTGAATTTGTATCGAAATGTTTGATATGTTAGGAAGTGAAAGTCAAACACCAAGTACCTTTTACTTCAGCCAGTGATGGTACCCGAGTGGAAATGGGATAGAATTACGATGGACTTCGTGACGGGTTTACCTTTGACTCTAAAAAAGAAAGATGTCGTTTAGGTCGTTGTTGATAGATTGACGAAATTGGCTCATTTTATTTCTGTACGTACGGATTATTCACTTGATAAATTAGCCAAATTGTATGTTGCTGAGATCGTGAGATTACACGGAGTATCTATTTCTCTTATTTTGGATAGAGATTCGAGGTTTACTTCGCGTTTTTAGAAAAAGTTGCAAGAAGCTTTGGGTACAAAGTAGAATTTTAGCACTGCATTTCATCCCCAAACCGACGGTTAATCTAAGAGGACGATTCAGGTACTCGAAGATATGCTTCGCTGTTGTGTACTAGAGTTCGAAGGTAGTCGGGAAAAATATCTACCTTTAATCAAATTTGCTTATAACAACAGTTTTCAGTCGAATATAAAAGATGGCACCATATGAGGCATTATATGGCCGCAAGTGTCGAACTTCGTTGTATTGGATAGAGCTTAGTGAGAAACAGATTCACGGGGTTGACTTGGTTAGAGAAACCGAAGAAAAAGTAAAGGTGATCCGTGACTGCAAGAAAGTCACTTCAGATCGACAAAAGTCGTACACAGATTTGAAAAAAAAAAAAGAGATCAAATTTCAGATTGGTGATAAAGTATTTTTGAAAGTATATTCTGAGGTTTGGCCGTAAATGCAAGTTAAGTCCACGTTTCATTGGGTCGTATGAGGTTACTGAAAGAATAGGGCCGGTGGCATATTGGTTAGCTTTACCAACAGAGTTGGAAAGGATCCACAACGTGTTTCATGTATCTATGTTATGACGTTATCGATCAAACCCTTCACATGTGATTTCTCCAACGGAGATCGAAATTCGACCCGATATGACTTATGGTGAAGAACCGATCAAGATTTTGGCTCGGGAAGTTAAATAGTTGAGAAATAAGAGTATAGCCCTAGTGAAAATTTTATGGCAACGACATGGGGTCGAAGAGGCTACGTGGAAACTGGAGGAAGCTATGTGAACACAGTACCCAAACCTATTTTCTGGTAAGAGTTTCGGGGACAAAAATCCCCAAGGGAAGAGAGTTGTAACAGCCCGATTTTGGGTCTAGTCAGAACAGTGGTTTCGAGACTACAAATTCGACACAGTAAAATTTATTTTTATTATATTTTTATGGTCTACAGTTTTATGGAATGATTTCGTGAAAATTTTGTTCGAAAATTGTAACATTTGGGCACTCAATTTAATTAAAGGGACTAAATTGCAAAAAGTGCAAAATTTGAGTTCTATGTGTTTAAGGTGTCTAATTGCTATGAGATTTTAAATTAAATATCCTTAGATGGTAATTAGACCATTTCTTAAGGTAGTGAACAAAAATGGACATGGAATAAGAGAATTTTTATGTTTTAAGTTAAGGGTATTTTGGTCATTTGGTAATTAAATGAATTAAAAAGCAAAAATCAAGCCAAAATCTTATCGATCTTCTTCATGCTAGCTGAAATTTAGAGGAGGAAGTCATAGCTAGGGTTTGGCCACTTTCAAGCTCGATTGTAAGTCCACTTTTGCCCAGGTTTTAATGCTCTTTACATTTTTGAAATCATTGTAACCCAATCTATCTATTTCTACCACAAATTTAAGAAATAATCAAGGTATAGGGTTTGAACCATGTTAGATATTTGGGTTTTTTTATGTTTAATTGTAGATTATGCAAGTTTGATGTTGGATAAATAACTTTTACTAAGAGATTTTCGATAAAAATGTCAAAAAGGACCTATTTGTAAAGGTTATAAAATATGTGGAAAAAATGCAATTTAATGGAAATTTTGGGCTATTATGAGCATGAATAAAGTTCGGCTAGGCTTGGGTTTTAAAAAAATTGAATACGTTTTATTTTACGAGCTTAGAGACCAAAATGTAAAAAGTTAAAAAGTTAAAGGTAAAAATGTAATTTTTCCATAATGTATTTTTGGACTAAAATGGATAATGTGTGTATTTAATGAGCTAAATTTGCTATTATAGATCAAGAAAAACGAAGATCGGACCTAGATCAGGGGAAAAACAAAGTGTTTGATGATTAGGTCCATTTTCGCTATTTTTGTACCGAGGTAAGTTCATATGTAAACAATGCAATGTTATATTTGTATTTTAATGTTTTGATATTGCATGAAATGTATGATTGATTCTATGATCATATTCGACGAAGTTCTGGCAAGAGAGAAATCCCGGTTGAACATTAGGAATAGATAGGATACAAATGTCATGACATTAGGGTTACTGAGATTACGTGTAAGACCATATCTAGGATATGGCATCAATATGAGACTTTGTGTAAGACCAAACTTGGGATATGGCATCAATATGACACTTCGTGCAAGACCATAGCTAAGCTATTGGCATCGATACAAGATTACATGTAAGACCATATCTGGGATATGGCATTGGTGCGGTACTGTGTGTACGAGATTCTCGAGTATCCTTTAGTATTCCAAATGGTTCAACAGGAAACTCAATAGGTATGTCAAATATGAGAAAATATGTGATTAGGTTACGAGTTGGTACAAGTATGTACGGCAAACTCAAAGGAAGGGAATTTGGCATATGACAAACTATTGGTAAGAATATGATTGAGTATGTTATGTTCATGAAGTTTTAATGACATTATGTTTGATATATGTTATGTTATTCATATGGAAAATGCATGGTTAATGTTGTTTATTATTTCCATATGAACTTACTAAGCTATTTAGCCTACTCCCCTTTCTTTCCCTTATCTTATAGTGTCACCAAGCTAGCTCGGGTTCGGAGATTGTCGGAGATCCAGTCACACTATCAACAAATATTTTTGGTATCAATAATTTCAACATTTTGAGTTATGGCATGTATACGGGACTTGGTCATTTTGTTATGTGTCATAATTGATTTGGCCAAATGTGTTGGCTTATATTGGTTGAAAGCTCATTTTGTATAAGGCCATTGGAAATTGGCTATTATTGGTTAAGCATATTCATATGATAATGCCTTTCATGGATGTGGAAATCTACTTGATTTGAGTCGATAAGTATATGATGTTTGTGTATGATAGATGGTACCATGTAAATGATGAGTTGTTGTCTTGGTTGTGGCTGATTTGGTTGTATGTATATGCTTGGTTTGGTGCTATGTTATGTTGTGTAGGTGTGTACATTAAAGGGTGGCAAAAAGGCTTGGTAAATAGCCTTATTTTTTTCCAAATGTATAGACATGGGCGTGTGTCTAGGCCGTGTATGACACACATTCTGCCCCACGGGCATGTGTTTCAGCTGTGTGTCCCCTGCACCTTAATTATTGCAAAACAAAATGTCCAGAATTGAGCACACGGGTAGAGACACGGGCGTGTGTCTTGGCCATGTGTGCTACACGGCCTTGAACCGGGCATGCGCCCCAGTCGTGTGAAGTCTACACCTATTTTATTAAAAAATTATGAAAATTAAATTGACCACACGGCCTAGCACACGGGCATGTGGCAAGGCCGTGTGGCACAAGTTAGAGAGCTCCCTAATTTGAACACGGCCTGTAGCACGGGCGTGTCCCATGGTCACACGGGAGTGTCTCAAATCCACACCGACATGTGACCCCTGTAACATGAAAAAAAATTTAAGTTTTGTAAAATTTCCTAAAGTTCTTGGTTTAGTCCCGAACCATTACCAAAGTATGTTGACATTATGATTAAATGCAAAAAATTTAAATTTGGACATAAATTTAGGGCTCGAAAATGTATGTTTGTTTGTGTTTAAGTCCGATAATGCCTCGTACCCTATTCCTACATTGAACACAGGTAAGGGGTGTTACATGTACGTTCTACTGGTGGCTGAGTATTCCGGCATATGTTGCGGTTACTTGATAGCTTGTGTGAGCAACACCGTGTAGCTACGTCTTGACTGACAGCTTGTCTGAGTAGATCCACTGATGGCTCGAGAGCGAGCATATACATGTGTATTGATAAAGAGGTAGAAATGGCTACATATGTGACACTTTGTGTGAGAGATTTCCCGGGTATCCGATATTATTCTAAGTGGTTCAACGGGTATGTAAAAGATAAGGATAAGTATGAAATTCTTACAAGATAGCACAGGTATGTACATAACATTTGTGATGGTTGAATTCACAAAATGGTGAATCCTTGGTAAGATGTGATTTAGTAAATTATGTTGCAAATTACATTATTTTATATTATGTCACTTGTATGGAAATGTATGGTAAGATCTGCTTATTTCTTGTATATTAGCTTACTAAGATATATAGCTTACTTCGTTTTATTTTTCCATCTTTTATAGTATTACCAAGCCAGCTCGGGTTAGAGATTGTCGGAGATCGCATCACACTATCAAACCATCATTTTGGGTATCGATGATCTTAACATTTTGAGTATAATGCATGTATAGGGACTTGGTCATTTTGTTATATGTGTCATTATGAATGTGGCCAAATGTATTGGCTTGTAATTGTCAAAGGCTTGATTTGGTTTTTGGCCATGTAAATTGACTCATTTTGGTTAAATTGGTTGTAAGCCTATATATATATACACACATATGCATGTATGTGCCAACATCCTTGGTCATGTAGTTTATATCAATTCACTAAATGTTGATTGTGGCCTAAGGACTTGTGGTGAATGGATAAGTTTGGTTCATTGTTATGCTAGAGTATCTTGATAAGTTAATGCAAGTGGAAAGTAGTCTTAGTGGTGTTTTTGTATGTGAAATTGGTATGTTTGATTTGGCATAATCAAATGTCATGAGCATGATAGATAATGGTATTGCTTTGACATGTACTGGCCATGATTGTGGATGTTTGTTTGTCTAAGTATACCATGATTCATTCCATTGAATTTGTATATGTGTATGTGTTAATGAGGGTGGCAAATGGCTTGGTAAATAGCCTTTATTTTGCCCACACGCACATGGGTGTGTGTCTAGGTCATGTGTGACACACGGCCTGTTCCATGGGCATGTGTTTTGGTCGTGGGACCTGCACCTTAATTTTGAGAAACCAAATGCTCAGAATTGAGCATATGGGCAGAGATATGGGCATATGTCTCAGCCGTGTGAAGGACACGGACTCAAGCATGGGCGTGTGTCCTGACCGTGTGAATTCTGCACCTATTTATGAAAATATAATTAACCACACGGCCTAGCACACGGGCATGTGACTTAGCCGTGTGACTTCAATTTGTTCAAGCCTTGCAAATCAGAGGGTTACACGGGGTAGGGACACGGGCGTGTGTGACCACACGGCCTGCCTACACGGGCGTGTCCCAAACCACACGGGCGTGTAACCCTTGTACATGGCAAAAATTTTCTAAGTTTTGTAATAATTTCCTAAGTTCTCGATTTAGTCCCAAACCACTTCCAAAGCATGTTTTGGGCCTCGTAGGCTCGTATTAGGGGCTTTATGATTGAATACAAATGGTTTTAATTTGGATACAAATTTATGACTTGATTTGTATGTTCACTTACGATGTAAGCCCGGAATACCTCGTACCCTATTCCGGCGTTGAATACGTGTAAGAGGTGTTACATTGTGAAATATGGAAACTTTGTGGTTAAAATGTGAAATAAATAAAAGATATAGGCTGATATGTGCACTAGAGAAATCCGGCTAGCATGGGTTGGTATTAAATTGCATGAATTTGTGATTTTATGAAATAAGGACTAACTTATAAAAATGTGAAATATTAGGGTCAAAAGTGTAAAAGTGACTTAATGTGAATTTTGGATTAAATTGAATAGAGAGATAATTAAATAAGTTGAATTTGATATTATATAGATCAAGAAAAGCGAAGTTCGGATCTTGATCGGGGGAAAAATAAAGTATCAGACTAATCGATTCATTTCATTGTTTTTGTGAATCGGGGTAAGTTCGTATGTAATAAGCATTGTTATATTTTTGTTTTAAATGCTTTAATATTACATAAATTGTGATTACTACCTTGCGGACATATTTAATGAAGATTCGGCATTGGAAATCTCGGTTGAACCTTAGGAATAGGTTAGGATATGAATGACATGTCATTAGGAGATACATTGAGTTGGCTTCGGGCGATGATATTGGCACTTCGGGTGCGAGATACATTAAGTTGGCTTCGGGCCATGATATTGGCACTTAGGGTGCAAGACTCCGAGTATCTGACTTTTATTTCGAATGGTTCAACGGGTATATTGAAGATGTGAAATGGTGAGAAATAGATACGTGTCGGTACAGGTATGTATGGAAAACTATACGAGAAATGAGTCAAAGAAAGTTGTGAGTTTATGATCAAGTATGTGGATAAGTTCATGTTAGCTTGAGATTAATGCATTGTTGCATATTATGTCATTTAATTTGAATGGTAAATGAATGGTGAGACTTGCTTATTATTTTCATACGAGCTTACTAAGCTCTATAGCTTAATTTGTTTATTTTACTATGTTTTATAGCGACTTCAAAGCTAGCTCAGATTCGGGGATCATCAGAGACTACGTCACACTATCCTTCTATCACTTTGGTACTATTGACCTTGTGTTTTGAGTATATGGCATGTATAGGGACTTTGGTCATTTTGGTTATGTGTTGGTAATGAAGTTAGCCATTTGAATTGGCTTGAAAATGTTTAAGTTTGGTATTGTATATAGTCATGAAGGTTGGCTTCACTTGGTTGGTTTGATTGTGTATATATTTGTGCATATGGTTCTTATTATGTGCTTGGTTGATGGTTGTGTAATGCTTGATGGTAATAGGTATTATGAGTATCAAATGGTTGAGTTGTCGATATTGGTATACTTGTGAGATTAGGCTAAATAATGCATATTTGAGTTTGGTCATTTTTTATGTTTGAGTAAGTAAAGTTTGGCAGGAATTTGGATGGCATATTGAGTATTTATGTTTTGTGTTGATAGGTATTGGAAATGGTATAAAATATGCTTGAGTGAGGTTGATTGAATGCCTATTATATGCTATGTTTTGTGCCAATTGAGTTGGTATAGGTGTGCACAAGTTTGGGTGGCAAATTGGCTTAGTAAATAGCCTATTTTTATCCACATGGGTAGAGACACGGGCGTGTGTCTCAGCCGTGTATGACACACGGTCATGTACACAGCTGTGTGTCCCCTAGTGTTGAATTAGAAACCAAGTCAGTATGGTCCACAAGGCCTCACACACGGGCGTGTGACTTGGCCGTGTGGCATAAGTTAGTATACCCTACAGGTTTGGCACGGCCTGGCACACGGGCATGTATGGCCATTTTTTGGTCACACAGGCGTGTGTGTTGGTCGTGTAACCCCAGTCAGAGAGTTACACGGGGTCGGACATGAGCTGAGACTCAACCATCTGCACCTATTTCGAATGTCCACACGGCCTGCCACACGGGAGTGTCTTTGGCCGTGTGAGACACACGGCCGGGCCATACGGGTGTGTGTCCCCTATTTTTGGAAAACAATTTATAAGTGTTCGAGAGGTTTCTAAAGTTATCGGTTTAGTCCCAAACCATCCAAATGCATGTTTTAAGCCTCATAGGCTCGTATTAGGGATGATATGAATGTTATTGATTGATAATTACATGAAATTGAAAATGTATGTGTAATTGTATAGTATGTTCAGTAATGCTCCATAACCTTATTCCAGCGTTGAATACGGGTGAAGGGTGTTATAATAAATCTGGACATGAACAAACCATAGCGTAAATGAGGGATCTCACTGCATTAGAATATGGAACATGTGACATGTACTCAATCTCGTCATCTGATTGTGGAGGCAAAGCCAATGAAAGTCTGAAATGGGTTGCTAAAGGATTACTAACAGACTTAGTATTCTTCATATTGAACCTGCAAAGAACTTTCTCAATGTACCCTTTCTGACTTAGGTACAATTTACTTGCTTTTCTATCTATGAGAATCTCTATACCAAGTATCTTCTTTGTTGGTCCCAAATCTTTCATCTCAAATTCTTCACTAAGTTGGGCTTTGACCTTTATTATCTTTCATTTATATTTTGATGCTATCAACATGTCATCAACATAGAGGACTAGATACATAAAACAACTATCACTGTTTTTCTTAAAATAAACACAACTATTAAAGTTGCTTCTTTTAAAATCATGAGAAGTCATAAAGGAATCAAACCTCTTGTACCACTGTCTTCGTGACTGTTTCAAACCGTAAAGAGACTTTTTCAACAAGCAAATATAGTCCGCTTTTTCTGAGGCTATAAATCCCTCTGGTTGTTTCATTTAAATATCCTCCTCAAGTTCTCCATGCAAAAATGCAGTTTTTACATCTAACTGCTCAAGCTCAAAATCATGCATGGCCACAGTACCAAGTAAAGCTTGAATCAAACTATGCTTCACAACTAGGAAGAACACATCTGTGAAGTCCACACCTAGAATTTGACTATAACCCTTTGCAACAAGCCTTGCTTTATATCTGGCTTATTCAATTCCCAGAGTCCCTTCTTTCTTTTTAAACACTCATTTACAACAAATAATCTTTTTGCCCTTAGGAATCTTCAGAAGATTCCATGTTCTGTTTTTTTGGAGTGATTCCATCTTCTTTTGCATGGCAATCATCTACTTTTTTTAGTCTTCATGGTTCGCATCTATATCTTCAGCCACATTTAATGCATTAGCAACTAGATCAGCCTCGGCATACCTCTTTTGAGATTTAATCTCTTTTCTAACTCTATTTTTGGCGATAAAGTATTGTGGTGAAGAAACAACTCTATTCTGATTTTCTGTACTGGCTTGAAGATTCGACTCTGTTGTAGCTTCTGGATCAACTTGATGCTCCACTTGCTTTTGTTGTTCTTTATTAGAAGAGTCTTTAAGAGATAAGTTAGGTAGCATAGCAGTTCCATCAAAAACAACATCTCTATTAATCACAACTTTTCTATTTTTAGGACACCATAACTTATACCCTTTTACACCAGCTTTATAACCCAGAAAAATGCATTTAACTAATCTCAGTTTCAATTTTCCATTATCAACATGAGCATACGCAGGATACCCAAAAATCTTTAAATTAGAATAATCAGCAAGATTAAACCATACCTCTTGTGTAGTTTTTTCCCCAATGGCAACAGATGGAGGCCAGTTGATCGTAGAGGCCGCTTCGGCCAAAAATAACTTCGGTAAGTAGGCATTCGATAACAGACATCGAACATTATCCATGATTGTTTTGTTCATTTATTCTACAACGTCATTTTGTAGAGGAGTATGACGAACTGCCAAGTGTCTCATGATCTCTTCTAACCTGCACAGTTCAATAAACTTATTATAACAGAACCCTAAGCCATTGTTTGTGGGAGGTGTTTTATTTGTTTTTTCATCTATTTTTTAATCGTAGTTTTCCAAAACAAATTTGGAAAACACATCGCTTTTCTGCTTCAAAAAAAAACGCCTAAACTTTTCTAGAAGAATCATCAATAAGTCTTCGCATGTAATTAGCTCCACCTATCGAAGGCACCCTAGCTGGCCATGTAATTAGCTCCACCAATCGAAGGCACCCTGGCTGGCCCTCACATATCAGAATGAATATACTCAAATGTTCCCTTCGTGTTATGGATTCATCTAGTGAATTAAACTTTCTTTTGCTTCTCAAAAACGAGATGCTCATAAAACTTCAGCTTGCAAATTTCTTGCCAATCAAGAAGTCCTCTTTTGCTCAATTCTGCCATGTCATTCTCACTCATATACCCTAGACACATATGTCAAATTCTAGTAACATCATCACCTGACAAGGATGAGGAAGCGACAGCTGCATCACTAATAACAGTAAAACCCTGTAAAACATATAACTTGGCAGTCTTTCTCTGCCCTTTCATCACCACGAGGGAACATTTTGAAATCTTTAAAACCCCATTTTCAGCTGTGTATTTGTACCAGTTTGAATCAAGAGTACCAACAAAATCAAATTTCTATTCAATCCTGGAACTGCAACACCCCATACCCGAGTCCAAAGTTGGGACTGGATACGAGGCATTACCATACTTGAAGCATGCTTAAACGTGTATTTGCAGGCTATAAAATTTTGTTTTGATTTAAAAACTTATCTTTCTTAGTCATAACGTACATTTCATGGGCCTACGAGGCCTTAAACTTACACTCGAAAACTTTTACGAACTTAGAAAACTTTTCATCGAAACAGGGGTCACACGCCCGTGTGACTATGGACACCCCTGTGTATTACATGACATGCCCGTGTTCTCCACCCGTGGTGGATACTGGCTATCTCACACGGCCAGATCACACGTCCGTGTGGTTAGCCCGTGGTTGATACTGACTAATTCACACGTCCGTGTGACATGCCTGTGGCCTAACCTGATTTAAAACACTAACATGCAGGGGACACAAGGGCTCTTAAGGGCTATTAATACCTCCATGTGGGTTGTCCATGTATCACACACGGCCTAGTCACATGCCCGTGTGACTATCCATGTAGACACTTAGAGGCTATTTCCCAAGCCAATTACCACTCTGAAATCAAGATCATTCATGTACCCAATTCAAGAACTCAATACTTCTTCAAAACATGAACAATAATGCATAATTCATCGATATTGACATATATAAACTTAATGAAATATTGACCAAATCCATTTAGCCATATACAAAAAGAATAATAACTTAATAGCCAACACTATGGAACATCTTAAGACAAAACTCAAAATGAAATGATTCCCATACATGCCATACGCAAAATGAATCAACTTTAATATTAGAACGGTTGATAGTGTGATCCGAGCTCTGACTTTCTACGATCCCCGAGCTAAGTTGACGATACTACAAGGAGAAAGGGAAAAAGAGAGGGGTAAGCATATATCTTAGTAAGTTTGCATGAAAATTTTAAAGCAATATAATTGCTCAAACTAAATTCAACCATTTCATGAAACAATAGCAACATAAGTTTCAATTACTTAGGCATACTTACTTACACTTATTCTTACCCATCTCATGCCACAATATGATTTCTTAATTGTTACTTATTCATGGTACCTGTATCACTCAATCACATAACTTAGCACATATGCTAACGTGAATATAAACTCAAATGTTCATCATTCTTATCATAAAGGAAACTCAAGATCATCCATAAACGAATTTGGCTCAATATTATTCTATACTCTTAGCTCTTTTGCCCACACTAATCAGATTATCATAGGATATTTGAACCCATCATGCATAAATCTTGATGCCAATGCCATATCCCAGATATGGTCTTACACGGGATCTTATAAATCGATATCGATGCCACATCCCAGATATGGTCTTATACAAGATCGTACATGAATATCGATGCCTTGTCCTAGACAATGTCTTATACAAAATCCTCTTTTGGTGCCAAGGCCATACCCCAAACATGGACTTACACGGAACCTTCTTTATTCAATGCTAAACATGGGTAACCTCATTATTCCGAAATCTTTATCCGAGATTTCACATAATTTATTTTCACCATTTCCTCATCGGGGTTTCATCTCTCAATTATTCGTAGCAATAACATATACTGTTGAAATATTAAGTAGTTTCACGTTTTGAAACTTCAATTTCATACAAACTTACCTCGAATCTTAAAATGTGTATCAATGCTCAATTTAGTCCTAGATTTTGTTCTTGCCTCGGTTTCGATCCGGGCTTCGCGTTTCTTGATCTATAATAAAAATTTCATTTGTTAAATACACACATTGACTAAATTGACTCATAATTTATATTTTGGAAAATTTACAATTTTTCCCCTAAACTTTCTTATAATTACACTTTTTCCCCTAGGCTAGTAAAATGATTTTCATTTAACTTTCTTTTATTTCAAGCTTAGCCGAATCATATTCTCAACTATAGCAACCTTTAATTTCTACTATTTCACTTATGTATGACCATTTTCATAACTTTTACAATTTGGTCCTTACATGCATTTTTCATGAAAATCACTTAGAAAAAGATGTTTATCATACATCAAACTTTCATATTCCTACATAAAAAATCAAAATAAATGCATGTCACACACATGGGTAAATTTTTTAACATGAACCCTAGCTCACAATATAGCTAGAAATAGCTAAACCGAGCTACGATATTCCAAAAATACGAAGAACATTAAAAACGGGGCTAGGATGTACTTACAATCAAGCTTGAAAGTTGAAGAAACCCTAGCTATGGAGGGCTTGTGAAATTCGGCTATGGTAAGAAGAAGATGGACACAATTTGACTTTTTTTCCCTTTTTAATCTTTTATTTACCAAATGACAAAAATACCCTTAAAGACCCTTTCTTGAGATTTTTCCTTCCCATGTCCATTTTTGTCCATCTTATTATATAATGGTCTAATTGCTAAATAAATACCTCTAATAATTTTTATAATGCTATTTCATACTTAAATCTTCTAGAATCTCATATTTTCTAATTTTTGCAACTTAGTCCTAATGGACAATTAAATCACTAATTAATAAAATTTCTTCATGAAATTTTCACACAAGCATGTAACCACCTCATAAGCCTCATAAAGACCATAAAAGCTTATATTTCTACTTCGGATTTGTGGTCTCGCACCACTATTCTGACTAGGCCCTAAGTCAGGCTGTTACAATTCTTCCCCCTAGGAATTTTCGTCCCCAAAAATCTTACCATCAAAAAGGTTTGTGTACTGATTCCTCATAGCCTCCTCGGGCTCCCATGTAGCCTCTTCTACCCCATGTCTCTGCCATAAAACTTTTACTAGACCTATACTTTTATTTCTTAGCTGCTTGACTTCTTGGGCTAGAATCTTGACCGGTTTTTCACCATATGTCATGTCGGGTTGAATCTCAATCTCTAACGGTGTGATCACCTGCGAAGGGTCTGATTGGTAGCGTCACAACATAGATACATGAAACACATCATAAATCTTCTCTAACTCAGATGGCAAAGCTAATGGATATGTTACCGGCCCTATCCTCTCCGTGATCTCGTATGGCCCGATAAAACAAGGACTCAATTTGCCTTTCCGGCCAAATCTAAGAACTTTCCTCCATGGCGACACTTTCAAGAATACTCTATCACTGACTTGATACTCAATTTCTTTCCTTTCCAATCCGAATAGGATTTATGTCGATCAGAAGCAGCCTTTAAGCAATCTCGAATCACTTTTACTTTTTCTTCGGTTTCTCTAACTAAATCAACCCCGTGAATCTGGTTTTCTTTAAGTTCAGTCCAATATCAAGGCCTTCGGCACTTATGCCCATAAAAAGCCTCATAAGGCGCAATTTTTAAACTCGACTGAAAATTGTTGTTGTAAACAAACTCCACCAATAGTAGGAATTTTTCCCAGCTGCCTTGGAACTCAAGAACACAACATCGGAGCATACCTTCAAGTACTTGTATCAATCTCTCCGACTGATCGTCAGTTTGGCGGTAAAAAGCCGTACAAAAGTCCAACTTGGTGCCCAGGGCCTCTTGAAACTTTTTCCAGAATCTAGACGTGAATCTCGGTTCTCTATCCGAAATGATTAATAATGGCACTCCATGAAGCCTTACTATCTCTAAAACATACAGGTTTGTTAACTTGTCAAGTGAGTAATCAACTCGTACAGATATAAAATGGGCTGACTTCGTAAGTCTATCGACTACAACCCATACGACATCTTTTTTGCTCAATGTCAACGGCAAACCTGTTACAAAATCCATGGTAACCTGATCCCATTTCCACCCAGGTACCATAATGGGTTGAAGCAAACCCGAGGGTACTTGATGTTCGGCTTTTACTTGTTGACAAATTAAGCATCTTGAAACAAACTCAGAAATATCTTTCTTCATACTCGGCCACCAATACCGTTTCTTCAAATCATTATACATCTTTCTACTGCCCGGGTGCACAAATAGACATCCACTATGTGCCTCATGTAAAATTCTCCAAATGAGCTCCTCATTTCTCAGTTCACAAATTCTATCTCTAAATATCAAACATCCATCAGAATTAATCTAAAAGTCAGACTCAACACCCGACTCATACTGAACTCTTTTAGCTTGCATTTCACTGTCACTTTTCTGAGCCTCATAAACCTCTTGGAGGAACATCGGTCTAACCCTCAGCTCAGCTAGAATAGAACCATCAGCTGACAAGGTCATCTGTGTATTCAATGCTCTCAATGCAAATAGAGACATTCAACTCAAAGCATCAGCGACTACGTTCGCCTTTCCTAGATGGTAATCGATGACCAACTCATAATCCTTTATCAACTCGAGCCATCTTCGCTGCCTTAAATTCAGTTCCTTTTGAGTCATCAAATACTTTAAACTTTTGTGATCGGTGAAAATCCGACATCTCTCACCATACAAATGGTGTCTCCAAATCTTTAATGCAAAAACAATGGCAGCCAGCTCTAAATCATGTGTCGGGTAATTCTTCCCATGTGGCTTTAACTGTCTAGAGGCATAGGCTATCACATTGCCTTCTTACATAAGCACACAGCTCAATCCATTCAAGGATGCATCGCTGTAGATCACAAATTCTTCTCCCGGCTCAGGTTGCACTAAAACTGGAGCCTCTATTAACAATGTCTTTAATTTCTCGAAGCTCTGCTGGCACTTTTCTGTCCATTCAAACTTTACATATTTCTATAATACTCTCGTCATTGGTGTAGCTATCATGGAGAATCCTTTAACAAACCATCGATAATAGCCGGCTAGGCCCAGAAAACTTCTAACCTCAAACACATTTTTCGGCAGTTTCCAATCAACAATAGTCGAAATCTTGTTTGGGTCAACTCGGGCCCCATCTCCTGAGACAATGTGTCCCAAGAATCCAACTTCCTTGAGCCAAAACTCACTTTTGCTAAACTTGGCATACAGTTGATTATCTCGCAAAATCTGTAAGACTGTCCTTAAATGCTTGGCATGTTCATGCTCATCCCGGGAATATACCAATATGTCATCGATAAAAACCACTACAAACTTATCCAGAAATGGCTGAAAGATGCGGTTCATTAAATCCATGAACACAGCAGGGGCATTTGTTAAACCAAAAGGCATGACTAAAAATTCATAGTGTACATACCTCGTTCGACATGTAGTCTTCGGCACATCTGAATCTTTTACTCTCAACTAGTACTATCTCGACCTCAAATCTATCTTAGAAAACACAGTGGCTCCCTTAAGTTGATCGAACAGATCATCAATCCTTACTAAAGGGTACTTGTTCTTCAAGGTTACCTTATTAAGCTGTCGATAATCTATGCACAATCTCATGGAACCATCTTTCTTTTTCACAAATAAAATAGGAGCACCCCATGGAGAATAACTTGGTCTTGCAAAACCTTTGTCGGTTAATTCTTGCAGCTGTGCCTTCAATTCCTTCAACTCAGTTGGAGCCATTCTGTATGGAGCAATTGATATAGGTGCCATACCAGGAACTAATTCAATACCGAATCGACTTCTCTAACAGGAGGCAACCCTGGCAATTCTTCTGGAAACACAACTGGGTACTCACACACTATCGGCACTAATTCAATTCTTAATTCGGTTTTCTTGGCATTCATCACAAAAGCAAGATATGTTTCATACCCCTTTCTTACATATCTCTGAGCAGACATATGAGAAATCACTACCGGTGATCTGTCTTGTTCATCTGATTCAACACAAAAAGTGTCCCCATTTTCATATCTCAATTCAACATATTTCTTTCCACAATTTACAGTCACATCATGAGTGGTTAACAATCCATACCAAGGATTATATCAAATTCATCAAATGGCAATAGCATGAGATTTGCCTTAAAACAGTGTCCTCTAATCATCAATGGGCAGTCTTTACATACCTTATCAACTAATACACTTTTGCCTAAAGGATTAGACACCTTTATTGTAACACCCCTTACCCATATTTGATACTGAAACCGGGTCCGGGGCATTACCAGGTTAAAATCACTTGATCGCCACTTAGGCTCAATATGACTACTCTCTTTAATACATCATAACAACATCATTTTTTTTTTACCTACGAGGTCTCACTCATACACACGAAGGCTCTCGAGACCATATCGGAAACTTCTATAATCTTAAAATTTTACCATCTATACAAGGACCACACGCCTGTGTAAGATTAGACACGCCCGTAGAGGCAACACTCGCCCATGCCCCCATCCCGTGCATGAAAACCCAAGCATTCTGCCATTGTCCCACGGCTAGGGTACACGCCCGTGTTCTCCACCCGTGGTGAATACTGACTACTTTACACGGCCTGGAATCTAGACACACGCCCGTGTGCTAGCCCGTGGCCTACACTACTTAATTCTGCCAAAGAAACACGACCAAGTCACACACCTGTGGGCTGGCCATGTGTCTCACATGGCCTAGACACAAGTCCGTGTGTCTATCCACATAGACAAGAACAAAGCTATTTGCTAAGCTCTTCTTACCCCTCAATCTCATACAACATGTACTCATTCAACTCATCCATAGACAACTCATATTGAAACATAATCTTTCATGGATCACTACATCTTTCCATATAATAAAGTAGCCAACAACCATGGCATTATACAAAATAGTTTATACTTCTAATGGCCAACACATCTTAGCCAATACAACAAAATTCACTAACTTATCTAGCCCCATACATACCATATACAAAACATTAAGTCTAATGTACCGGAGTGTACTGATAATGTGGGCGATCATCCGATTATTCCGCATATCATGATTCAATCCTTTTTCTCTATAAGACAAGGGAAAAGAAAGGAGTAAGCTTTGAGCTTAGTAAGTTTACACATAAACAATTTAAGCGTTCTAGTATAGGCTAAACAACAATTAGCATTATACTAACATATGTAATTCACATCCACTACTATGCTTACTCTTTCTATCCCTTACCACATCTCTAACACATCATAAGTCACATACTCATAATAATTGACATGCACCCCTGCACTCAATATCACAATTACTCAAAATACAACACATTATTATTTCTCAATAATGCATCCACACAGCTAATTTACTCGGTGGTTTCGCACTTAGCCCACCACAATCAGATCATGAGGTAGTATCACACATAGCCTACCATAAAGGATAATTATAGTGATTCCGCACATAGCTCACTAAATAATATGCTTAACAATGATATCGCACACAACCCGTCATTGTTAAGTATCAAGGTGGTATCACACTTAGTCCACCATCAAGCATTGTCACTACACATTCACACATCTACTTGGTAATACATTCATCCATTCACAATTACTATTTCATTCATTCCACTATAACCGAATAGGTTCTCAATCATGCTACACACTAGCTAGCATTAAAAATGTATATGCATAAATGCATCGTTTATACGTAGACTTACTTCGGTACTCAAAAGTATAGAGACTTGCAATTTAGTCCACTGCTTTGCTCTTGCCTCGATTTCGATCTGGGCTTCGTCTTTCTTGATCTATAATGATAAATCAACTCATTCAATACATTCATTGACTAAATTGACCCTTATCTCATACTTTAGCAAAAACTACCATTTTGCCCCTAGTATTTCTCAAATTAACACTTTTGCCCCAAGGCTCGTAAAATGATTTTCATTCAACTTTCTAACATTTCATGCTTAGCCGAAACATTTACTCAACTAAAGCAATCATCAATTCTCACTAAATCACACATGTATGACAAAACTCAAAACTTTCACAAACTAGTCCCTTCATGCATTTTTCATGGAATTCACTTAGCAAAATATGTTTCTACTATATCAAGCTTTCATAAACTTCCATGAAACATCAAAATACATGTATGTCATACATGGGTACATTTTTGAACATCCATCTTAGCTCAACATATAGCTAAAAATAGCTTACTCAAGCTACTACGACTTTAAAAATACGAAGAATATCAAAAACGGGGCTTGGATGTACTTACTAGCAAGCTTGAAAAATTGAAGAGCCCTAACAATGGTTTCTTGAAATTTTTGGCAGCTTGGAGAAGAAGATGAATTAATTTTGTCATCTTTTCCCCTTTTTTAATCACTTAATTTACAAATGACCAAAATGCCTTCATGCCAAACTTTCAAATTCCATCCACTCATGCTCATTTTTGTCCAAAAATTAGAAATTGGGAAAATTACTATTTAAGGACCTCTAATTGATAATCTAAAGCTATTTCATACAAATAGCTTCTAGAATCTCACTTTTTTGCAACTTCTGCAATTTAGTCCTTTTTGGACAATTCAACCACAATTTAACAAAATTGCTTCATGAAACTTTCACATTAATATGCAAACATAGCATAAACCTCAAAACTCATATATATACCTCAGATTTGTGGTCTCGCACTACTATTCTGACTATGCCCTCAATTGGGATGTTACATTTATCACAAATTCTGTGGACTCTACGGGCATACTCATTTTATGTACTAATTTAATGCAAATATACGAATGGGTAGACCCCGAATCTATTAAAGCAATGACTCTAGTATCATAGAGAGAAAATGTACCGTAATCGCATCAGGAGATGATGCCTCTTCGCGGGCACGAATGGTATAGGTCCTCGAAGGCGCTATTCCCTCGGATCTCGAAGCCTGCTCTATAGGCATATTCTTACTACTTGTTCCACTTCCCGGGTTTCTTTGTGGTTTTCCTCTAGCAGTGCCTCCCGATCTCGCATCCTGAGGCTTCTCTTTCTTGTCCACTTCAAAGCAATTTCTAATAAAATGGTCTAGAGACCCACACCTGAAACAGGCTTTCTCATTTGCTCGACATTCACTAGAATGACATCTGCCACATTACGGACACTCCGGTCTACTTGGTCGGGTGTTTCCAACACCAGCAACTGATGTGGTTTGGGCTTTAGACCCTGAGTACTGTTTGCCCTTACTTTTGTTTGAAAACCCTGCTGAAGTAGCTGATCGGGTAGGAAAATCTCTCGACCTCTTAGACGAGGACTGAAATGACTTACTCAATTGTCTATTTATGGAGTCACGAGACTCCATCTCAGCTTTTCTTTTCTCTTTCACTAATTCCTCAACCTTACAAGCTCAGTCTACTAATACAACAAAGTCCTTCAACTCGAGGACACCAACAAACAATTTGATATCTTCATTTAGTCCGTCCTCAAATCTCTTACACATAATGGCTTTGGAGGACACACATTCCCGAGCGTATTTGCTGAGTCTTACAAACTCGCGCTCGTATTCAGTTATCGTCATTTTTCCTTGTTTCAGTTTAAGGAATTCTTTTCTCTTTTGGTCAATAAATCTTTGGCTTATATACTTCTTCTGGAATTCTTCTTGGAAAAACTCCCATGTAATTCTTTCCCTTGGTACAACTGACACAAGGGTATTCCACCACTGATAAGCGGAATCTCTCAAAAGAGACACTACACACTTCATGCACTCTTCAAGCGTGCACAATAATTCATCAAATACCCTAATGGTATTTTCAAGCCAAAACTCTACCCTTTCCGGATTGTCATCTTTACTAACCCAGAATTCCTCAGCTCCTTGTTTCCAGATTCTATCAACCGGAGGCTTTTCTCTTCTTATCACTTCTACCACTTGGGGAGCTACATGGGTTGGTTGAGGAATAAGCGGGGTGGAGGAGGTGGAGCATTCGGATTTGCTTGAATGTATTCTGTGTACCAATTACTCATCATACGGAGAAAGGCTTCTTGGGCTTCTTCTCCCTAACCCAAGGTCTCGGGTCTACTCTCTACTGGCGCGGTCCCTTGCGCGGGAGTCAGTGCTTGCTTGCAGCATCATCAACTGTAGCTCGGTCAGGATCAGGATCCATCAACTATATAAAAATACAATTTAAGTCATCAGGAGTCATCACACTATCAATATATAAATACTGTTATGTATGGCATCTTTAGCTAGACTCATGCTTACGCTAAGTTAGTCTTAGAATAGACTAAACCGTAGCTCTGATACCACTAAATGTAACACGCCATACCTGAGTCTGAAATTGGGACTGGATACGAGACATTACCATACTTGAAGCATGCTTAAACTTGTACTTGCGGGCTATAAAATTTTGTTTTGATTTAAAAAATTATCTTTCTTAGTCATAACGTACATTTCATGGGCCTACGAGGCCTTAAACTTACATCCGAAAACTTATACGAACTTAGAAAACTTTTCATCGAAACAGGGGTCACACACTCGTGTGACTATGGGCACACCAGTGTACTCCATGACATGCTCGTGTTCTCCACCCGTGGTGGATATTGGCTATCTCACACGACAAGACCACATGCCTGTTTGGTTAGTCCGTGGTCGATACTGACTAATTCACATGTCCGTGTGACGTGCCCGTGGTCTAACCTAATTTAAAACACTGACATGCAGGGGACACACAGGCTATTAACACCCCTATGTGGGTTGTTTGTGTATCACACACGGCCTAGTCACTCACTCGTGTGACTATCCATGTGGACATTTAGAGGCTATTTCCCAAGCTAATTGCCACCATAAAATTAAGATCATTCATGGGTTGTTTGTGTATCACACACGGCCTAGTCACTTACTCGTGTGACTATCCATGTGGACACTTAGAGGCTATTTCCCAAGCTAATTGCCACCATAAAATTAAGATCATTCATGTACCCAATTCAACAACTCAATACTTCTTCAAAACATGAACAATAATGCATAATTCATCGACATTGACATATATAAACTTAATGAAATATTGACCAAATCCATTTAGCAATATACAAAAAGAATAATAACTTAATAACCAATACTATGGCACTTCTTAAGATAAAACTCAAAATGAAATGATTCCCATACATGCCATATGCAAAATGAATCAAATTTAATATACCAATAGAACAGTTGATAGTGTGATCCGAGCTCTGACTTTCTATGATCCCCGAGCTAAGTTGACGATACTACAAGGAGAAAGGGAAAAAGAGAGGGGTAAGCATATATCTTAGTAAGTTTGCATGAAAATTTTAAAGCAATATAATTGCTCAAACTAAATTCATCCATTTCATGAAACAATAGCAACATAAGTTTCAATTACTTAGGCATACTTACACTTATTCTTACCAATCTCATGCCACAATATGATTTCTGAACTATTACTTATTCATGGTACTTGTATCACTCAATCACATAACTTAGCACATATGCTAACGTGAATATAAACTCAAATATTCATCATTCTTATCATAAAGGAAACTCAAGATCATCCGTAAACGAATTTGGCTCAATACTATTTTAAACTCTTAGCTCTTTTGCCCACATTAATCAGATTATCATAGGATATTTGAACCCATCATGCATAAATCTTGATGACAATCTCATATCCCAAATATGGTCTTACATGGGATCACCCCTTGATGCTGATGCCATATCCCAGATATGGTCTTACATGGGATCTCATAGCTCAATGTCGATACTACATCCAGATATGGTCTTATACAAGATCGTACATGAATATTGATGCCTTGTTCTAGACAAGGTCTTATATGAAATCCTCTTTCAGTGTCGAGGCCATATCCCAAACATGGTCTTACACGGAACCTTCTTTATTCAATGCTAAACATGGGTAACCTCATTATTCCGAAATCTTTATCCGAGATTTCACATAATTTATTTTCACCATTTCCTCATCGAGGTTTTATCTCTCGATTATTCGTAGCAATAACATATATTGTCAAAATATTAAGTAGTTTCAAACATCAAAACGTTATGAAACTTTAATTTCATACAAACTTACCTCAAATTTCGAAATGTGTATTAATGCTCGATTTAGTCCTCAATTTTGTTCTTGTCTCGGTTTCAATTTAGGCTTCACGTTTCTTGATCTATAATAACAATTTCACTTGTTAAATACACACATTGACTAAATTGACTCATAATTCATATTTTGAAAAATTATAATTTTGCCCCTCAATTTTCTCATATTTACACTTTTATCCCTAGGCTCGTAAAATGATTTTCATTAAACTTTCTTGTATTTGAAGCCTAGCCGAACCATATTCTCAACTATAGCAACCTTTAATTTCTACTATTTCACTTATGTATGACCATTTTCATAACTTTTACAATTTGGTCCTTACATGCATTTTCATGAAAATCACTTAGAAAAAGATGTTTATCATACATCAAACTTTTATATTCCTCCATAAAACATCAAAATACATGCATGTCACACACATGGGAAAATTTTTGAACATGAACCCTAGCTCACAATATAGTTAGAAATAGCTAAACCGAGCTACGAGGGTTCCAAAAATACGAAGAACATTAAAAACGGGGCTAGAATGTACTTACAATCAAGCTTGAAAGTTGAAGAAACCCTAGCTATGAGGGCTTGTAAAATTTGGCTATGGCAAGAAGAATATGGACACAATTTGACTTTTTTCCCTTTTTAATCTTTTATTTACCAAATGGCAAAAATACCCTTAATGACCCTTTCATGAGATTTTTTCTTCCCATGTCCATTTTTGTCCATCTTATTATATAATGGTCTAATTGCTAAATAAGGACCTCTAATAATTTTTATGATGTTATTTCATACTTAAATCTTCTAGAATCTCATATTTTCTAATCTTTGCAATTTAGTCCTAATGGACAATTAAATCACTAATTAATAAAATTTCTCTATGAAATTTTCACACAAGCATGCAACCACCTCATAAGCCTCATAAAGACCATAAAACCTTATATTTTTACTTTGAATTTGTGGTCTCGTACCACTATTCCGACTAGGCCCTAAGTCAGGCTGTTACAGGAACATGCCATATGTCACTAATTGTTTTGACAACTCTGTCAAACATCTTAACATTAATCGTTCCAACGCCTGTGATTTTACACAAAGCATTACTCTCATCAAAACAACACCTTCAAACACTATTTTGTAAGTTGTAAACCAATCTCGATTGGGACTAATGTGGAAGGTGCAGCCCGAATCAAGGATCCACTCCTCGTTCACTTTAGAATTGTTGACAGAATCGAATAGAAGTTTACTATCGCTGTAGCCTTCTACAACATCAGCTTCACCGGATTTTTCTAGTTGTTTGCCCTTTTGATTCACAACCTCCCTTTTGATCTTATTTTGCAGTTTAAAACACTCCAATTTAATGTGCCCCTTCTTCTTACAGAAGTTACAAGTTTTACCTTTGTTTGAAGACTTCGATCTTCCCTTAGATTTACCGTGAGGATTTCGTTCCTATGCCCTTCCACGACCATCATTAGTATTTCGATCTTATCTCCCACAAACAAAGGGACCCTCTCCCTGAGAGTCGGGTTTAACCATAAGATGTTTCATCTTGTCATACGAGGTTAAAGAATCATAAATGTCATCAACTGTGATAGACTCACAGCTATACAAAATCGTGCCTCTAAAGGTTGAATAAGACATGGGCAATGAACAAAATAGAATCAACCCTAAATCTTCTTTATCATGCTGAAACTCCATGGCCTTAAGATCCAAGAGAATTTCCGTAACAGCCCGATTTAGGGGCTAGTCGGAACAGTGATTTCGAAACCACTAATTCAAGGTTAGAGAGGATTATTTTAATGTTATTTTATGAGTTATGGCATGATTATATAGGTGCATGAAAATTTTGGTGCTTTAATTTTAACGATTTCATGCTTAATTGCAAAAGGACTAAATCGCATAAAGTGCGAAGGTTCTATTTTGCAAGCTAAAGGTGTCAAATAGCTAAGGAATATTAATTGGAGGTCTCTAATGTGAAATTAGGCCTTTTTTAGGGTGATGGCCGGCCATAGGGACAAAGAAAAGACTTTGTCAATTGGTTAGGTGAAAATTTGGTGACTAAATTGATTTTTAATCATAAAATAAAGAAAGGAAAGATATCATCCTTTCTTCTCTTCTTCTCCACCGAAATTAATAGAAAACTAGGGGGTTTGAGAGATCAAAAATTTCAGCAAGCTTTTCTCCTTGCTAATCAAGAAAAACGAGGAATTAACCTTGACCGAGGAAACGGCAAGGTATCTGACTAGATCAGGAAATTGGCCTATTTTGAAATCAAGGTAAGTTTATGTGTAATAAATTCAACATCATGTTATTAAGTTTTTAAATGTTTGAAATTAGTGATGTTGTATATTATTTCTATGAAATTGAGTAATGATTTTGAATGAGAAAATAATGAAACTTTATGATGTTGAAGTCCCTGTTGGACTTTAAGAAGTGAGAGGATATCATCATCGAGACATGAGATTGGTAAGGTCCATTGTAAGACCATGTTGGGATATGGCCTCGGCACTGAATTGAGATCCCGTATAAGACCATATCTGGGATATGACATCGGCATTGAATATGAAAATTGTATAAGACCATATCTGGGATATGGCATCGACAATCGATATGAGGTCCCGTATAAGACCATATCTGGGATATGGCATCGGCATCTAGAAGTGACACCACGTAAGACCATATCTGGGATATGGCATTGGCGTCGTATTTATGTGAATGATGATGATTATGTATCTTCGAGTATCCCAAGTGATTCAATGGGATAAATAGTTAAGCTTATAATAGAGATGAGATTAGTGCTAAAGCTATGTAATGAAGTGATACAGGTACATGTGAGTAATTCACGAGAAATGTTTACGATATGTGATATGACATGTAATTGGTAAGAGTAAGCATAAGTAAGTTATAGAAATGTGCTTGAGACTTTGTGTTCTTATTCAATGCAATGGATGGATGGCATTATGGGCCTTTATGTTGCTATTTATTTCATGCAAACTTATTAAGCTTTATGCTTACCCCTCTCATTTCCCTTTTCCATGTAGTATCACCAAGCTAACTCGGGAATCGTACGACGTCGGAGTTCGGAATCACACTATCAACTTCTCTTTAGTATAGCAAAGTTAGATTTATTTTTAGTATGGCATGTATAGGACTTGGTCATTTTGCTATGTCATAAATGTTAGCCAAAGTGTTGGCTATTGATGTTATTCAATTCATTTTGTAAATGATCATTGGAAATTGACCAACACTTGACAAGCTCATATATTTAATGATGATGAAATTCGTAAAGTGCATGCTTGTGTGGGCGTTTTGATTTTGAGTTCTTGGAAGTGCCTTATGGTCATGATGTATGTTGATGTGTTTGGTATGAGTGTGGTTGCTTTGTAGGGATGCAATTGGCTTGGTAGATAGCCTTATAATTGTCCACACGGGTAGATACACGGGCGTGTGTCTAGGCCGTGTGTGACACACGGTCAGCCCCATGGGCGTGTAGATAGGCCGTGTGTCCCCATGCAAGCTAGGTTGGCAAGTCAGAATACCCAGTAGTAAATACACGGGCTGAAACACGGCCGTCAACCGTATGGAAGACACGGCCTAAAACACGGGCATGTGCCCGGGCCGTGTAAATTCTACACTTGAAATTAGGAATTTAATTCAACACACGGCCTAGGGACACGGGCGTGTGCCCTGGTCGTGTGACCTTAATAAAGTGATGACATCATAAACAGAATGCCAAGGTTTTTCACACACGGATGAAGACACGGGCGTGCCATGGCCGTGTGAGGGACACGAGCGTATGTCAGGCCGTGTGAAAACTCCTGTAGGTTCGAATTGAAAAATAAATCCACACGGGCATGTTCCTTCCTTCACATGGGCATGTGGCCCTGTTTGTGTCAAAATTTTTCTAAGTGTTCAAAAGTTTTCAGTTTGGTCCCGAATCATTCTGTGTGCAAGTTTAGGGTCTCGTAGACTTATAATAAAGACATTATGGTCTCAGATGAAAAGTTTTAATTTGAAATAAAGTTCTTAAGGATCGATATTGTATGATTGAGCAAGTTAAGTACGGTAATGCCTCATACCCGGTTAAGGTACCGAATACAGGTAAGGGGTGTTACAATTTCTTTAAACACTGTTAAATGTCCGTGCACAGAATCACCTTCCTCCAAACAATGAGCATAAAGACACTACTTCATTTACAAGTTGCTGGTTAGAGTTTTCGACGTACATAGTTGCTCCAACCTCTTCCATAATGCAACAGCGGTCTTCTCCTTCATCACATCCTGTAAAATTTCCTTAGACAAATGCAAATGTAACTGTGTTAATGCATTTCGATCTTTACTCATTTTCTGTTCCTCTGTCAATGTCGAAGGCATCTTATCTACCCCTAACAGGGCATCCTCCAAGTCCATCTGCGCAAGAACCGCCTGCATCTTTATCTAGCACAACACAAATCTGGTGTTGCGATCCAACAGCGGAATTTCATACTTTAAAGATGTCATAACCGTGATCGAGATGAACAACCCAGAAGCTTTGATACCAATTTGTAAAAAATAGACCGTTGATAATAGCTAAGAATCGAAAAAAGAAGAAGAAGAACACACAGAATTTTACATGGAAACCCTTTCGAGAAAAAAACCACGGGCAGAGGAGAAGATAATTCACTATGTCGAATTCAAATAATACAATAGGAGAGACGACTACATCTATTTATAGGTTTGTAAAATCATACTATAATCAAAGTTAAATAGAAGTAATATAGTAAGGTTAAAACACCTTATTCTAATCAACATCAAATAGAGGAAGTAGACTTCTATACGGATGCCACTTGTAAATCCCCCTATCTTGCCACTTCTATTTTATTTTCACAAGAATTTGAGTAACACAATTCTAACATCTTGTTTATTTTTAAATTCTTTCACTATTGTAGTTTTCTTCTTTTTGGTATTATTCTAAAGACATAGTTTTGTGCATCGATTTATATTATCTTACTCATCGTTTGTACTACGTGTCATGTTTTTATATTCTTATTTCATGGTTCTTATTAATAGTAGTATTTTATTAAAAATAATAATTAAAATATTTAAAAAGAATTAACATAAGAATAGAAACTAAATAAAATAAAATAATAATAATAACTTTTAAAAGAAACATTCTTCGCTTTGAGGCTCTCTATTTTGTGTGCTCTAAATCAGTGTGTATCATGTGAACTTATATTAGCTATCGGCTGGATTGTGACGTCAATTTTTAAAGTATTAAAATATTTATAAAAGTTATATAAATTAATGTATAATTCTTTTTCTTTTTCTTTTTTTTTTTTTGTTCTTTCTCTATTTCATTAGTAGACATTTTTATACTATTTTGTATTCTTACCAAATATTTAGATAAATATATTATATATTAATCATCCTCTGAAAATTATTACCCACTCACGATACAAAATCAATAATTTCAAAATAAAAATAAAATAAAATAAACTAGATCTTGCATACAAAATCTTAATCTATCATAAAAAAAAGCCACCATCCTAATTTTTTAAAGATTAATCGATGAAGCACAAAAAGTAAAAATATAGTTGTTACCAAATTAAGTGACCAACATGAAAGTATTCAAAGATTAAACACCTATTTTGTAAAAATTCTATAGAGTAAGAGAATAAATGAAACTTGACGAGAAAGGGGTTAGTGTTGGAAAAAAAATCTATGGTTTAATATATTATTAGTTAATTTAAATTTATAATAATTTATTATATTTTATTTCAAAATTTATTTATGATAATCACTAACTTTATAATAAATATAAATCAATAAAATAACTTGTTTAACTTTGATATAATTTTATTTTAAAATTAAACTTTATTTACTTTTACCGTCAAATCAAAAAAATGTGAGTATAAAATACGAAATAGCTTAGAATCTAAAATGATTCAATTCAAAATAATGCATATATTAAAATTAAGCTCAAATGATTGAACATGAAAAAACCATAACCCTCAATGACTCGACTCTAAAGCCCTCAATGCCTCGATCTCAAAATAATTCAAAGTTTTTAAAACTCAAGTTGACCAATCTAGATTGATCCAACTCTCTCAATTGACAAGTCTTGTCTATATGCTATAGGTTCGGAGTTTGAGCCTTATTAAGCCTAAACTCATCGGTTTTCGGTTTCTATAGCTTTGCCTTTTTGGGCATTAAAAGGTGCCCCACTTTGTGAACTTGCTTCATATTCAACCACCTAGACTCTCGATAAAGTTGGAGGACAAAATTTTAAGGCCAAAACAAAACATAGATGCCTTGAGAATACAATATCGAACATGTTTAGAAATATCTATCAACTCCTAACAAATAACACTTCGTATACTTTTTCTGAGGAATCAACCAACCCTCAACAACTTCTTATCTTGTTTGATAATTCACTTCTTTTTTTTTTTCTTGTTTGTTAATGGACCTTTTGTTTTAATCTTTAAAAGTCAATAATGTAGACAATATAAACTATCTACATAGGTTTCTTTTCTGCAAGCATTTATATAAGAATTTTTTTGATCGGAGAGAAATCGATTAAGATGAACATTCATTCTAGACTAATACTACATGCAATGGAGTTAAGCTTGCGATTGCAATGACTCACCCACACGCTACATTACCCAACCAACATATGTTACACGTCCAAAGTTTTAACTATCAAAATAAAACCAAAGAATCACCAACTCCAACAAAATCAAGCATGATCATATAATTTAATGAACAACTTGCCAAAACATTCATGTAGTTCCTTCTATTACAAAACAACCAAAATGAAAAAGTCAAAGCACAATGGCACACTAATATTCATAATTCATACTAGGAGGTCTATTTCCAACTTAACTGCCTCATTTCACGTTCATACTACAAGTATTAGCTTTACTATGTTAAGCATGCTATGGTTCCATGATTAAACCAAGCTACAGTCGAGCCTAGTCCACCAACCCGAGTCTCGGATGGCATGTGTGCAGAACCTGGCTGTCATGTCTCACCCTGCCATGCCGTAGTCACCTGCCTGGTCATAAATGTTGTAGCTCCCAGGCATTCCCATTTTTCCAGACAGATGTTCATTTCCTGCGTCAATTAAATAGGGATGTAATAAGACCACTGGTATTTTGGACTCCTGAAATACAATTACAACCTAGCACCTGCAGACAATATATTGAGATATCTTTTCTCCTGGAAGAATGATTGGTTTTAACTATAGAGTGGAAGGCATGCCATGATTGGTTTTAACTATAGAGTGGAAGGCATGCCATGAAGCCTCGAGTATATAATAACTGCAGAATCATTTAGATTTGCTGAATTATCTATTCTAACACACATCCTGAAACGAGAATGCTATCACAAACCATCTTTGCAAGTGGATTTTTCCTTCATTACATTTCAGAAATTTTAGGATCCTCCTACTAGCATCCAACCGTTTTCAATTTACATAGCGATAAGGAGAAGTTAATATGCTAACCGTTGAATGTAGTTGGATTGGACATTACACCCAAGAAATGCAGTTCAGAGGTTATCTCAGGGTTCTGGAAACAGAGATCTTCAGCCCTTGGTGCAGGGTTCTGCCCAGAGAGAAGATTCTCGGGCTTTGTCTTCTTTTCATTCGGTGACTCGACTTCTGTCTCTAGTTCTGATTCAGCATTGTTGGATGATGACCCCAGTTGCTTCCTTTTAGACCGAGCCCGTCTATTTTGAAACCAGTTATAGACATTTGTTTCAGAAATTTGGCCATGCTGGCTCAGTTCTGAGGTTATCTCTTTGATCTTTTGCTTGCTTGGAGTTCCAGTCCCCTGATCAAAGATTCGTTCCAGAATCTGAAGCTGCACTGGAGTTGGAGTCCACCGCTGTCTAGCAGTAATTTTGTGACCAGCAGATGTCATTAACGGGTCACAATACAGGCTCCCCAGCCTACCACCTGCAAGACAGATGATTGTTTCCTTTTCTTTTAGTTTTTCAATAGCCAAACATTGAGTCTTAGAAAATCAAATATTCAGTCACAAAAAACCATTTCAAGATATCCAAGTTAAACTGCATTATCATCAGCTCCTAATAATTCATAATGGTTATAAAGGCTAAATAAATCCGACAAGATCAACAGAGACAGAACTCACTATATCCTAACTCTCATAGCAACATATTCATGTACAACACTTCCAACGGTGCCATCAATTGTAAGCCAACACAGGAAGAAAGAGCCAACAACCATGTGGTCTGTTGGTGGAGTATTATAAGAACCAATCATTGGCAACCTAAATTATTTGATAAAGCATTGTTCTGATATTAAAGTTGTCACAAAGAAGGAAAAGACTACTATTGGTAATAAGGACTTGGGTTCGACTCTGTTTAAGCGTCAAACCCGGTTCAACTTGGAATGTTGTCTGATTGAATGTGTGTATTAGACCGATATATATATATTGGTAATCGGGAAACAGATAAGCATTAAATTGGTATTTAACTCATTCAGCACTGGAAGGGAGGAATTATATATAGGATAAACAATAACGAGGACGAGGAAGAGAATAAAGCACCCAATTCAGTACATGAAATTGACCCAACTGAACCAAACATTTAATAATGGAAAAAGCAGTGTTAATTTGTATAGAGGTCCCTGAAATCATTCAGCAATTTCATTCGATCTTGGAGCAAAAGTAATTAATTTCAATAGTACGTAGGAAGAAAAGACGATGAATGAAACCCAATGGCTAAAAACAGAAAAAAAAAAAAAAAAGTGTGCAGCCAAAGCCAATGCCAGAGCGATCCCATCATCACTTCACTTAGACACACAAGACCCATGGGGCAAAAAACAAAAAAGAAAGGACCCTCGGAAACCAGCAATATCCATTTTAGAAAATGACAAAAAGGAAGAGAAAAGGCCATGATATGAGATGAGAGAAGCCAAAAATGAAAGACACCATGAAAAAAGTTTGAGCATGACATGCATATAACGATAAAAGGGGAAAAGAAAGGGAGAGGCCTGCGAGATCTTGCTGGGCGGTGAGGTTCTTATGCATCTCAACGAGCTGCTCACAAATGGCGGCATAAACAGCAATTTGCTCTCTGAGAGTCTCCAACTGTTCATCGGTCATCACTTTGACATACATTGCTCCACCATTATTCACATTTACATTCAAAATCTCTCTCTGGTTTTGATTCTCTTGATCTTCCCATTCCATTATCATGATTTTTTTTTTCTTTTTAACTTTCACTCATATCATAACTCTATCAATCTATCGCGATTTATCTGTCATGTCTTTTGTCTGAGGAAGGGAGAGTCAGTGGTTGCTCAGTCCTCACCAAAGCAAATGAATAGAAAAAGAAAGAAAGGGAAAAAGGTGAAAGTTGAAAGGAGAAAGGAGAAAACTTGGAAAAGTAGGGAAGAAATGGACAAAGAGGGAGAAAATATTGTTAGGATGTTGGCGCTTGGCGGGGCTTAATGCGCTTTCCACCGTAAGTTAGCAATAAGGTATGTTTTTTCTTTTGACTTTGACTTGGACTGTTTTATTATGGTTAAAATTTGGATTCATATTTTATTAGATTATGGCAGCCAAGATAGATTAGAAAAATTAAAATTAAATTTAGGCTTAATTCGAAGGCGAACTCTTAAATTACGCTCTTTATTTGTGTTAAAGATTTAAATTATAAAACCACAAAGCATTAAAATCTAATTAAACGAAAATAAAATAATCCCTTCTCTCCCGCTCCATTTTTTCCCCTCTCTTCTGTCCAAACATTTTCTTTTATCTCATTAATTTGATAGGTTTAACGCTTGGGATTGCGAAGAAGAAATAATGGGGAAAAAACGTGAAAGAAAAATTAATTAATTAATTAAAATTTTAAAAAATAAAAGTATCATGTGACTCTAATTTTTTTAAAAAGTAAAGATTAACTTTAACTATGAAATTATAATTTAATTAATAATTAAAAAAATTAAATACTTAATTTGTACAAAGAATATAGTTTGAGAGCCAATTATTCAATTAAATCTTAAATTTAATTAATTTTATTTTTAAATGATGTCAAAACATTTGTTATATTAAAAAAGCATTTTTCCAATTTCACTATTTTGTTATTCATCCAATCATAACTTACTCTTGGCTATACGAATGCTACAAGTGATGCTTTTTTAATCCATCCATGCTATTCACACTAATATCCAAGTTAAAAGTTGTTCAAGCCTTTTACATTTATTTGAAAATAGATTTAGGTTGAGTTTGGATGGATAGTGTGTTTACTTCTGGTGAGGTTAAAAATAGCGGTGGCGGTGAGATTAATTACTGTAACGATGAGATTGGATAATGCAGCAGTAAGATTCGAAACAACGGTGGAGTGTGTGTTTAGATTTAAACGCAGTTGTAGCGGTGAGGTGAGAATAGAAAATAAATATTAAAGACATTAAATTAGAAATAATATATAATAGAAGTTTTTAAAATTATTTAACATTTACAAAATTAATAAATGATTAAAAATTATTACAATTATATTTATTTTTTAATAATAAATAATAAAAAATGAATTAGAACTCGAGAAATTTAATATTTCAAAATTAATCATATATTTAATTATAGGGGCTCAATTCATTATTGAAAGATTATTGAAACTATTGAGCCCTTAAAAAAAATTTTAAATTAAAAAAAGCCAACACACTGAAACCCGACTGCATCTAAAGGAAACCACAAGTGTTGTTGTAGCACATTAGTTGATGCTAAATGCAAAAGGAAGCAAATAATTTTTTTTTTAATTTGTACTAAATTTTATGTGATTGAACTATTCATAGTAATACGTATATTACTTTTACAGCTATCGATGATATATATATATATATATATATTTAGAGACGCAATAAATTAAGCCTTTTGTAATGCATCAAGAGAATCTTTGCATTAAGTTAATTGCGGCGGTGTTCTTAGAGATGAATCGGGTAAGAGGATTGCTCTATTCTCTGATCCATTAAATCTACATCAGAGATCTTTATAAAGACTAAGTGATTGAATTGTCATAATCAAATTGTTGAGTCAGACTTCAGTGTTGTTGTTTCATGATGTTTTGAATCACTTTTTCGACTTTGGAAATATGATGAAACTTTCAAAATTATTAGTCAATGTAATACAATGATTTATTATGTCAAAATTATTTATGTCATACGGGAAGCTAATAGTTGGACTAATGTTTTGGCTAAAACAAGCATAAATAGAAACACTATGTTCATGGTCCGGGATTGACTGTTATTGTGGTGTATGATTGTTGTTGCTTGTTGATGGAGCAAAAAGAATAAAATAAATGAAGTTTTATAAATTTTTGTCCTATTTATATATTACATAAAATCAGGTCCTAAAAGAGCGGATGAGATTAATTGGGAGATATTTGTCATTTGCTCATAATTGAGCATAGTCTCTAAAAAAACAACCAACTTGTTAGATTTCTAACCAAGTCTGAAACGTTATATAAATATAAATGTAATTATTTTTAGACATTATAAGCTCGCATTTTACCCACCTAATCACTATTTGATTCTCTTTTTATATAGTTTAACCACTTATCATTATTTTCTATTGTGGGTTTCAAATTTTATAAGGGGATGTAAAGACTAATTCCAAATTTTTATCAAAACAAACTTTAATTATGAAGTGTTTAAGAAGGCAATGAAGTTAGTGGAGAAACACATCATCAATGGGGAATTAGGTACTAATCTATTTCTTTTTCTGTTTCCAAAACGAAGAAAGATGAAATCAAGTGTTAAATGTAATTTCGTACAACAAATTTTATTTCATATCTAATAGGATCTATAATTAAATGGAAAATAGAATTTTATTTAATTAATTGTTTTAAAATTTTAATTTCATCTTTGCCCAACACTGACTTTTTATTGTTTTATTCTGTATTTACTTGGTGTTTATGAAATTATTAAATAAGTTTAATTTATGAATTTTAGTTAAAATTCATGGTATTTGACGAATTATAAATATTATTTTATTGTGTTATTTGAGCTTTCAATCTCCTAAAAGGTATATCCATATTTTAACTTTTAAGTATTAATTAGTTAATTCCATTTAGAGGTGTACATGGCCGGGCAGTCCGGCCCGCCCGAAATGTGGGAGGGTTTGGGCAAAAATATAGGCCTGAAAAATAGGCTTAGACAAAAAAATAATACCCGTTTAAAAAATGGGCCGGGCTCGGGTAAGGCATTTTTGGCCCGGCCCCGGTCCGGCCCGGCCCGGCCCAAATTCACTAAAGGAAAAAAAAAACTGTTTTTTAATATTATTTTCTTATTGTTTTTGTCCTTATTTTGCTACCATTTTACTATTATGTTTCTATTATTTTGTTGTTATTATTTAGATATTATATAAAACTTATTTTATTGTTAATTTTATTATTATTTTAAAGACATTTGTTAATTTTGTTATTATTTTAGAGGCATTTGCTTGTTAAGTAGCATCTATTTTAGTGTTATTTAAGTCTACATATTTTTTAAAATTTATTTTCAATTTGTTGAAAATATTTATTTTGATTTTTTTAGTATTTTTGATGTATTATATATATTTAAAAATTATATAAAATAATATAAAAATTTAATACGGGCTGGGCTCTGGTTTTAGCATTTTTATATGGGCCGGGCTTAGATAAAAATTTTAAGCCCATTTTTTGGGCCTAAACCCGACCCGGCCCAGCCCATGTACACCTCTAATTCCATTTAGGAATATTTTATTTGTGAGAATTTTTTTAATTTTATTCTCACTATACTTTTCAAAAGAAAATTACAGCATATTGGTAAATATTTCATTACTTAAACAAAATAAATAAATTTAAGTCAATATAGCCTTGGTCAATACAATTAAGAGTACAATATTCTACCAATAAATTTAAATTCCTAAATTATAAAATTCAAAATTTTATATAATTAAGAAAATGATATATTAAAACATTTACATTATAATATGAATAATTAATAAATATAAGGCACGCGTAAGGGGCTGTATTCGTAATTAATAATATATGGAAGACAAACTCATCCTTTTTTCTTTTCTTTTTTTTGGTGAAAAAATATAAACAGAAATACAAGTTAAGAGATTCAAGACGCTAAAAGTTTTATCTTGATGGATAGTCGTAACCACCACATCAGGAGGAACTTCAAAATCTGGAGGGAGGTCTGCCAAGAAAGACTGATCTTTGCCAATTGGTCAGCAATTATGTTACACTATCTAGGAACATACTTGATTTCCCACTGATCTTCAGAATGTAAAACTCGTTTAATTCTTCTAAGCAAGGTAATATCGGAGTCTACGTTTTCTTCCATATTTAAGGCTCTGACCATTCCTAGATTATCTATTTGTATCCTGACTCTCTTATATCCTTTATTTAACAAAATGAGAATGCCATCAAGGATACCCAAAATTCTACCTTCAAAAATAAACATCTACCTAAATAACGTGTGAATCCCAAAATTCAATTTCTATCTCAATCTTAATCTCAATCTCAATCTCAAACCACTCCACCCACTGAGGCATTTTCGAAAACTCTTGCTACTGTGCCATCCATAAATAAATGCACCCAATCATGTGAAAAGTGAAGATGATTTCTTTCTTTACATGAAACTTGCTATATATTAATGCATGATTTTTATTACGTGTCAATTATTTCAAAAATTGGCCTTTAATGATCATCTTTATAGGAAGGTGGGTGGTGAGGATTAAAATACAGATTTGATTGGAGGTGTACCCCACAAATGAAATGATAGTACAATATATATATATTTGAGTAAGCCCTACGCAAAGCCCTAGTCTAATAATGGTGAGTTAGGATTGTGAATGATCTACAGTAGTTCATCTGTTTCATACTATAACATTCGTTAAGCACTATTATTTGTTAAAGTTTTAACCCAAGGAATGAAATATTCACAATCATACACTGTGACCAATGCTACCAACACTGCATTTTCATTTTCAGTTTGGTCAGCTTAGTTTTGGTTTTTTATTTATGTTAGCCTAAGCCAATGAAATCATGATTCTAATGACAAGTATTGATTAATAAGCAAGTATGGGATTCATTTGCCTTTGCTTTACGTTGCTTGAACCAGTCATAAGGAACACCTTTTCTATTAAATACTTGCATCTTTCTTTTTATGTTTTTCTTGGACTGGACAGGACAAGACGAGACAAGACAATTTGGTGCACCTAATCAACATTATCAACAATTTTAACATTCAACAATTTGTACTAACATTTATCAATAAGGTAAGGTAATAGTGGGCAGTTGCGGGGATCTGCTTTTCATTCTACCCTTGGATTCTTTTCCTATTCCTATTACTCCATCTTCTACTTTTAGATTTATGGTAACAACTAGTCTTAACATATATCCTCATTATTCCCCCTCTTCCTCTTCTTTCAACCCTTTCATTCTAGCTCCAACCTATGAAGGAATAGGAACTGTGTTCTAGTAGTAAGTAAAGCATACCAAATTTTGGTTCAAGTCCAGCCCATTTAAGATATGTCATTTTAATCCATTGGCGCAATGACCAATAGAATGTAGCCCTTCTGTCTTCTTCTTCAACCACCCCTGAAGGCCTAACCCATTTTGCATTGCTGCATTACATACATATGTAAAGGCAATTTTGCAAGACTTTGGCGTTTCATGAATGTGATAATTATGGGAAAGTGAAGCGAATTTTTTTCCAGAATTAAGTTACATAATTTTATGAGAGGTAAAATGTAATTTCGTCATTTTAATAGCTTATATATTTATAATTTTTTAAATGACTAAATCAAAATTTTATTACTTTAGGGAACTAAAGTGCAGTTTTATCATATACTGACTTAAAATTTTATAAATTATAAAGGGACAAAAGTGCCCTTGAATTATGGGTAAAAACACCTCTAGTCCCCCTCAAATTTGATATTGAGCAAAATAATCTTTTTCAAAAAAAAAAATCAGAGCAATTTAATATCTATCAATTTGAAAAGTGAACAACTAAGGATAATTAATCATGATGATTAATGTTTACCATCAACTATGCATAATTTTGGTTGATATAATAACAACTTATACCCTCAATTTTTATATATCCAGTCTATTTGGTTATGATTTTTTTTTAAATGTGTGAAAAAGATTATGAAATTTTAAAAAATCTAAAAATTCAAAAATAATATATAAAGAAAATTTTAGCTTAAAATGTATATATCAAAATAGACCGGATATGTAAATTTTGAGGGTTAAATTTGTTATTATACTAATTAAAATTATGTAAAATTGACAAAAACATTAATATTGTGATTAATTGTCATTAAGTGTGTGCTTGATTGGGTGAGAAAGTGGAGGGATGGGAGAAGGAAGTGCAAAAGTTGAAAGAAAATAAAATTTGAGTGTGTTTGGTTGGGAATAAGGGTGAGCAAAATGCGATTCGATTCGAAAAAATCAAAAAAAAATTAAATTTCGAGTTAATCGAATCGAGTTATTTGAATTATTCGAGTCGACTCAAATAAGAAATTTTGGATTTCAAGATCGAGTCGAGTTGAATTTTTACAATTCGAATAACTCGAATAATTCGAATAACATATTAGTATAAATACCGTTTTGGTCCCTGTCAATTTTGAAAATAAGCAAATTAGTCTCTCTCTTAACAAGAATTACAAAAAAATCAAAGTAATTTTCAAATTTTGAAAATAATTTTTAAAATTCAAAATATTTATAGAAATTCTAATATTTATATTTTAAAAAATTTATAATTTTTTAAAAAAACTAAAAAAAATAAAAACTTTAATAAAATAATAATTTTGAAATCTAAATAAGTGATTAATGATTCAAGTTTATCATACTAAAATATCTTCATTCAAGTTTATCATACTAAAATATCTCCTTCTTTTTTGCTTAAAAAATGTTTTCAAACATATATTGTTTAAAATTTTTGTGTTCTAACATGGAAATAATTATATTGTACAAGATTTTAATTTAACATTATTAATTTTTCTAATTTAACTCAAACGGTTTCACTCGATTCAATTGAACTCTCACCCCTATTTCGAGTTATCCGAAAATCCAAATAAAAAAAGACAAAACTACGTCGTTTTGATAAATATTTACCTTTTCTAAAATTAAAATTCAAAACTATTAAGTTAAAAGGCAAAACTACGTTGTTTTGATAAATGTTTACCCATTAGTCTTACTTTTCTTCCCGAATCGCCCCACTTTCCTTTTTTTTCCTTTACTCAAAATTAATCCAAAAGTTCTTTTTTTCCTTTACTCAAAATTAATCCAAAAGTTTGTACTCCGTCTACTAGTAAAATAATCGGTCCATGTAAACGGAACATTGAATATAAAGAATAAGATTCGTTAATTTGACTCTACTCAACTAGAAATTTTTTGACTCGATTCGAAAAAAATTCAAATTGAATTCGGTTGCTAAAATAGGATTCGTCAACTCGACTAACTCGAAATTTTTTAACATGATTCGACTCGACTCGATCGAATACTCACCCCTAGTTGGGAAGAAAAATGAGAGGAAAGAAAATAGAAGGGATGATCATTTTCCATCCTAATGCATAAAAATCAATCCTTCCAAATTGGTACGATGATAGGAGTGAAAATGGGAGAGAAGTGTATGTTAGTTCAAAATGATGCATTTTTCAAATGTTTTATTTTCTTTCCTTTTATTTTCTATTTCTCTATCCTTCCTACCAAGCACACCTAAGAAAGAAAAATTATATTTTTCTATCTTTTCATTTTTCTACCTTTCAATTTTCCATCTTTCCGATTTTCTTTCCACTCTATCAAGCAAAACCTAAGGTAGTGTTGGGTGTTTTTTCATGTTACGATTCCAACTAAATGTGATTCTTTGGAATATGATTGACAAGAATTTGATTGTCGAGAAAGTTATTTTACAACCTTTTGGTATGCATCGAAAGGTATTGATTAAAATCCTAAGAAAGTTGCATTATTAGGTTTGGTTCACTAAATACTTTCTCAAGAAATGTAATGATAAATGATAATTTATGAATTTACTCTTATTAAATAAAGATAATATTCATATATTTAAATTTTATAATAAAAATATTTGCATTAAATATTTAATAATAAATTTTAATTGATATTTTTAAAAAAAATTAATTTATAATGTTAATTGAAAGCAAAATCCTTTCAAATTTGTCCTACTTATATTTTGTAAAATAATAATACACATGTAAAATCATGAATATATAAAAATTTGTTTTGGAATAAATTAAAAAAATATGTATATATAACACTTGTGAAAAATCAGTTGAAATAATAGAGAAAATAAAATAATAGGAGAAATGAGGAAATAAAGGCAATAGCTTAATCCTAAACCAATATAATAGAGTTAATTTTATTTTAATATTTTTTAAATTTTTCAATCTACATGAAAAGGTAATTGGTAATGGGAAGTTAAATTACAATAAAAGTAAATAAAATTTGACATACCAAAAATCTTCATGTAACCTAAATGCTCGGTTTTGAAATTATTTGGATTTAGAACAAAACTAATTTTCAAAAAAGTTTTATTTTTATTTTGCACCTGACCCACGGCACTCACGGTAGGGAGGATTGGTTGATAGTGTTGAGACTTGAAGTATAGTCCCACCACCCAACAACCAAGCACAGAATATAACTGTCACTTCACACCTTTTTTTTAATGATTTCATGAAGAACACCATTCATTCATAAACACTAAACAAATTGTAGGGAGTGAAGGTTTTGCATTATTCGTTTCTTGTTTGATTTTTATTGTAATTATATATGAATTTTATGTGATTCTTTCTTCCTTAGGTTTTGCAATGATTTGATTTAATTTGGATTGAATCTTAAAAACCAATCAATCTTAGGTAAAAAGTTGGAATTAATGATTATATTACTAAATTGATATAACAATAATAACTTATTACTATGTTATTGGAATAATATTAATTAAATAAATTAAAAATAATAAAATGGTCTTAGATAAATGATATATAGGTATTACGCATACCATTAATTATTACAAGAAATAACAACAATTAATCTGATCGTGTAGGTACCTTTTTACTCTCATGTTTCTTTTAAATAAATATGATAAAAATATTAATATTAATATAAAATAAAATAATATTTTTTATTTTTATTTTTATTTTTATTTATAAAATATAAATTAAATTTATTAATAGCTTTTTATTATTAATGTTACAATTATTATCACTTAATTAAATTTTGAACCCGTATTAGATTATAAGTTAAATTTTGATGATAGTTTATGTACTTATCAGTTTGTGTGGATTTAATCTCTCTACTTTTATTTGTTCAAAATTAGTCTCTCTACTTTTCGATTTGCTCATTTCCAGTCCTTTCATTAATTTTTTTTCATTAACTTTGTTAAAAAATTAGGTACAATCACTAATTTAGCCACTCAACCTTTACAACTTTTGCCAATTTGAACCATTCTCTTTTTTTCTTATAAAAAAGTATACATTAATTAAATTTTTTTATAAAATTTTATAAACGTGTCAACAATAAAAATGATTGAAACTTAATAATCACAACTAGATTAGAAATCATTATTTAATTAATTATGAATTTATTCTTATGTCATGGGCCGCGGATCAAAGCTCGTGATGAATGCACACAGAGTGTCTCATGGAGATCAATTGATTAAATGGAGCTTATTTGACCCACTGGAACTGGCCCGATTCGTGGAACATATAGAGAAGCTCATCTACCTGTGGTCTTGGTGGTCCAGTGAAACACTCCAGTAAAACTAGAGTTACCAAGGCAATTATTGTAAATCCTAAGGGATAAAGATGTATAGAGTTTAAATCCTTTAGGACTCTCATCTTGTAAATAGAGGCTTTCCCCCTTGTTTGTAATCATCCCATTGTACTATTGAATATACTTGATCAAAAAAAAAGTTATTGAATATACTTTGAGAGTATTTACTCAAACACTTTGTTTGCTTAGTTTTCTTATGGCTTTTCTGTTCACTTTTTGTTTCTTCATTTGTAAGTTTGCTTCCACTTTATTTAAGTGTCTTGTCCTTTCTAAATTTCTCATTTTTAAGAGTAAGGCTAACTTAGGCAAATTTGAAGTAAAGAAATTACCAAAGGTCGTGTGATTTGCCAAACTTAAGTTCTAGCCTTGTGACAATTGGTAACCGAGCCAGTGTTTGAAGTCACCGGTTGAGATGACAAAAGAAGTAGACGAACAAAATGTCTCGATGGAGACCCATAGAAAGACTAGGAAAATAGCAAATCGAAGGATATGTTGTCGAATTTGAAAGGACGAGTGACCAATCTCGAGGAATCCATGGGTGGTGTGAAAGAAACGCTCGAGGTAATTGAGGGACGCACCGATGAGTTGGACTCGATGAGAGAGCAGCTTAGGGACTATGTGGTGAAGGCTCTCAGTTCCAATCAAGATGCAATGAGAGAGACCCTCAATGCTGCCATGGATGATCAGACTAAGAAGTTGACTAAGAAGAATGATTCTCTCAAGACCATGGTGTCAGCCTTGAAGGAACAAATTTAGTAGCTCAATAAGTAGACGAACAAAATGTCTCAATGGAGACCCATGAGAAGACCAGGAAAATAGCATATCGAAGGATATGCTGTCGGCTTTGGAAGGCCAAGTGACCAATCTCAAGGAATCCATGGGTGGTGTGAAAGAAACACTCGAGATAATTGAAGGACGCACCGATAAATTGGACTCGATAAGAGAGTAGCTTAGGGACAAGGTGGTGAAGGCTCTCAATTCCAATCAAGATGTAATGAGAGAGACCCTTAATGTCACTATGGATGATCAGATCTAGAAGTTGACTAAGAAGAATAATTCTCTCGAGACCATGGTGTCAATGTTGAAGGAACAAATTTAGTAGCTCAATATCTACAAACCTGCTTTGGGTAATGGGGTGTTGGTTGCAGAACCCAAGCCTATGGTAGATGTCCTGAAGCCGAAAGAGTTTAATGGGACGAGGTCTGCGAAGGATGTGAACAACTTCTTGTGGGGAATGGATCAATACTTTCATGCTAAAGGGATCATGGATGATGCTACTAAGGTAAATATCATTGTTATGTATTTTACTAATGTTATTTTCTTATGGTGGCATTGTACGTACATAAATGAGAAACGATTTGGAGATAACATTGGGACTTGGGAGGAGTTCCAAAGTGAAATCAAGGGGCAGTTTTAATGAACTCATTGTCTAAATTTCTGATTTGAGTGAGAAAGAAGCATTCTACTGATTTAATGATGGGTTGAAGTCGTGGGAAAAACAAGAGTTGCATCGACTGTGCATTACTAAACTTACTGTAACCATGGCCAACGCAGTCCTTTGTCGAACTTGGTCTGAGGAAAGACAAGTTCGAGTTTTCCAATCCTAAACACACCCGAAGAATTGACAGAGCAAAAGAAAATGAAAACCTCAACTACGAAAACTCTACTGAGAGAAAGAAAAAGAAAGCAAAGAAAGAGGGCAGAAAAATGGCAGAGAGGAAAAGGAAAGGAACGAAGGGAGAACATGTTTACCTGAAGAACGTTGCGATGAAGAGGAGGAGTGTTATGGTCAGAGTCGAAGGAGGCAATGGAGTGGTTGTGTGACTGAGTGAGAGCATTTTTTAGGTGAGAAAGGGTAAAATGGAAACAAGGCAAACACCAAATCAGTAATCAGTGGGGAGGAGACGGAATAGAAATGACATCATTTCCCTACATAATCCTATAATGGAATAAACTCGTAATAGAGCATTCCACTGTACCAAATAGTTGTTTATGGTGGGCCCGCCAAAGAAAGTTGTAATAGTTATGCCATTACATTAAACCTAACAGAGTGTAAGTATATAAATCCTAAACTATAATCAATTCTAAATCCTAAATATTAAGCATGATATTAAATCCTAAAATTTAAACCTCAAATACTAAATCTTAAGTTATAAACCTTAAAAAATAAAACCCTAAATTCTAATCTCAATCTTAAACCATAAATCATAAAGTTCTAAAATTTGAATTGCAAAATTCTAAACTCTAAATTTAACCATAATCATAAATTTTTTTATTATTGGTTAATTTTTTTATTTGCTTTAATGGTGTAAAAAACCCTTCAACTTTTTCAAAAAAAGCAATTAAGTCACTGCTTTTTTTCTTCTTCTTTTTTTCACTCAATTTGGTACTTGAACTTTGAAAATATATAAAAAGGGGTCTCAAACTTTTTCCAAAAAAGCAATTAAACCTCTGCTTTATTTTTTTTTTTTTGAACTCAATAGGGTACTTTAACTACCAAAATGCATAAAAAAGGCCTTTGATTGTTAACTTTAATAGTTGACTATTAGAGTTAACTACCCCTAATTTTTTTCATTTAAAACCACCACGGTGTGACATATGGCAAAAAAATGCTAAAAATAAAATTCAATAAAAATTATAAGAATTATTAAATTTTAATAAATATTAAAATATTATTAAAAATTAGAAATAAAATTGTAAACTTTTATAAAAATCGTAAAAAATTATAAAACATATAGAAATATATAAAATTTTATAAAGTTGTAAGAAAATTATAAAAAAAATGTAAAGAAATATAAAATTCGTAAAAAAAATATAAAAATTATTGTACCAAAAGAAGCATTCTATAATTTTTCTATAACTTTTATAAGTTAATTGTTAAAGGGCATTTTGATGCATTTTATAATTTTTTTATGATGTTTATACAATTTTATATTTTTTTCTAATTTTTAATATTTTTTATTAAAATTTAATAATTTTGATAACTTCTATTTATTTTTATTTTTTATAATTTTTTACCACATGTCACACTGTGGTTGTGACATAGGGTGGCTTTAACTGAAAAGAATTAGAGGCAGCTAACTTTAACGGTCAACTGTTAAAGGGCATTTTTTATGCATTTTAATATTTCAAGTACCCAATTAAGTGCCAAAAAAAAGGCAAGGGTTTAATGTTTTTTTTTTTAAAAAAATTGAGGGCTTTTTTGATGCATTTTGAAAGTGTAAAAAGAACACTAAAATTTATTTACTTTTTTTTTTGAAAAAGTTTGAAATTAAAACATGTTTATTTAATAAATTAAGGAAAGAAATTAAGAGAAATAAGATTAAAATGCCATTAAAGAGAATTGAGATGATGGCAGCAAAGGCATGATATTAATTAAAATCTTTTAAAAAAATATAAAAAGTGAGATAGGTAATGGATCATAATATAATTTTTTTTATACAATAGTCACAAACTCACACATGGACTTATTGAAATTATCACGCAAGTCGATCCAGTGATATTGGAAATATGATGAATATCCTTAATTAATAAATTAAATATAAAAATTCAATTCATAATATACACCAAAACATTGTATGGTGAAAGTAACTCACTTGGGACCAGAGTTGAGCAAGTATTAGACAACCGGATCAACAGCCAAAAATATACATTTACTATTGTTGTTATTATTATTTTGCGGTTACAAACATCAGACAATAAGATTAGAGCAAAAAATTCCCAAATAAATAACAAATACATTTTATAAAGAAAATTTTATTATGTATAAACCTCATCAACTTAACCTCTCTCTATCTCACAAACTCTGCAGATAATATGTACATGGATAGGCAAAATCTCCCATCAATAATCACCTCTCTATATATGTATATGCACACCATCTTTCTGTCTCCCTACTTAACATCTAATCTGCTGCCTATAACACTCATGAATGCATGTCCTTCACAATTTCCTCAACCAGATCTCCAACAATGTGCCATTCCACCTCTCTTCCTAAAACATTAGTTTCGTCATCCATCAAGCCCGCCCAAGGGGTGGATCCTAGATCTCTGGCCACCATATGATCAACCGAGTAGTTGGATCTATCATTTGGAGGATGTAAACTAATATGGACAATTTCCCACACAGAATTTATTAACTTCCTTCCATGTGGAGGTGTCAATATGGAGGAACCAAGAAGCTTTCTCCTGAATCTAGACATGGTCACTGGTGGCCCAAGTATGGTTGAAAGTGCTTCCTTTGACAAATCAAGTAATACTTTGTGATCTACCTTCTTATCATTTTCCTTGATCAATTTGCTATGATATTCTTCTACTTGTTCAAAGATAGAGTTGCCGATAGGCTTTGCTAATGGATCCCACCTAGATATGGATTTATCGTATGATTCATCGTACAAACCAGAAGCAACGAGCAGATCTCTTATGTATCCTCGGGTATGGTCCTCTAAATTCACCATTTCAGATTCAATAGGCTCCTGTTCAACTGTTATGTGGTCTGCTCCATCAGACTCTAGTTCATTCAGTTGCCTCCCCTGCTCTGATTGATGATCTATAAATAAAAAGACTGTCATATAAGGATTTGAAAAACTAAGTTGCAATAACATCAAGTGCCAACAAATAGTTGCTCGTTATGCAGACAGTAGCAACATTGTACATGTACATGTATACTATAATATAACAGAGACAAACATGGCATCACTTTATGCATCAAATATAGTTGTTTCCCCTACAGGTGAAAATGCTTTTATACAGTTATTTACATCTTTTAACTGTTAAACTTTCATGTGCAAAATAGATGAGTAGATTAGAAATTTATTAAGATGGTTTCTGCCCAAGCCAAGTTACAATTTGGCCAAAAAACTAGTAAATTTTGCCAATAATAGCAAAGGAAATGAGAGCAATGCTGTTGACTCTTGAAACTAAGGATATGATAGTTGACACAAACAAGGAAGATTAATAAAGAAAGCTATGCATACTCCATAGTATATAGCATGATCACATTACTATGATTACATGCTTTATGCATGAAAAGGGAAGTTGCATACCCTTCAAATTAGAACTGGTCTCATTGAAAACCTGCGGTAGAATATTATCTTCTCCCAAAGTCACATCTGGTGTTGATATTGGGCTGAGATAATCCACCTCCCTCCAAAATTCTTCATGCGTGCTGCTGCAAAAAGATGCCGGGCTAGGAGGCACCTCCGTAGAATTCTCCTAAGACCACAACATAAACCATCAGAAATGGAAAGTTTATCTGAAGATTCTCTTAATTTATAAACAAGAATAAGTGCTCTTACATGCCTCTCGCCAATGTTCATAATAACTGTTGGTCCACTCAAGACATCTTTTGCAATATCACTATTGGCATTATATGGCTCCACCACCGATTGAATCTTCTTGCCAAATAGCCTCCGTCTAAGCGTTAAACTATATTTAATATTGGAAACTTTTTCTTTCAAGTTGAACTTCTCTTTCTTCCTTCTTCTAATGTCAACTGATGCATTTTCATTGCCTTCATGCTTCCTCCTGATCTGTGCACCTGTTAATATATGGCAATCCTCTAAAAGCAACTTCCCAAATGATGTTCCTGAGACGGGGGCTGACAAGGACCTAATGAGATTTCTTGGGGACAGTTCCCTGTTTAGAAGCCCAACATCATCTCCATGCCTGAAAGAACTAGTTTGCATTTCTTGTCCATGTTTAACAATTTCCTGGTAGCTCTGCTCATTTCCAGACTTCGACATATATTGCATTCTTCCCAGCCTGTCCCTTCCATTATCAAAAGCAGATGTAGTGGAGACGACTATTGGTACATCAATATCATCTCCATGCCTGAAAGAACTGGTTTGCATTTCTTGTCCATGTTTAACACTTTCCCGGTAGCTTTGCTCATTTCCAGACTTTGACATATATTGCATTCTTCCCAGCCTGTCCCTTCCATTATCAAAAGCGGGTGTAGTGGAGACAACTATCGGTACATCAAACTGAGTTTCTTGCTTATGCACATTCCTTAGTCTCTCTGACAATAATCTTCTTGTATCTTTGGTAATGAACTCAGGAGAACCTGGTCCATTGAACTGAACTTCACTTCTATATGATCTTGTTGGTTCTGATCGAAATAAATTCCTTCCAATATCCCTACTGACGTTTTCTCTGACCTGATTTGCTATATGCTTAGCAATCTGTTCTGGATCAGATGATGGCTTTTCACTGAAAGGTGTCTCAGTTCCACTTCCTCTGATCACAGAACTCTTTTTTATATTGAGGCCTTTACCTTGTAGTTCCAATTTAAGTCGTTCCCTAACCTCCTCAAGAAAATCCTCCATACTAGTTCTCTCCTGGAAAGTGCCAGAGGAAGAGGTACATGATTCTTCATGGTCACAAATACTATCAGGACCAGGCTTCAAGATCACTATTCTTGTAGGAACAGCATCTAGTTTCCCATTATGATCTATCATGGAAGGTAACCGAAAATCCCTGTTCATGCTTCGTCTTCTTGATTCATTTTTCTCAGCTGTAAAGAGTTCTGATTTATGCCTGCGATGATGCAAACCACTTTCTTTTATTGCAAACCTCTTGGATTCCAAAGGCTTTTCATGCATTGCTTGTACTGAATCATCATAAAGTGCCATCTTTTCCATGTTCAGTGTCTCTTGAGCAAGTTTATGTGTAAAAATGCTTCCAACATCAACTATCTTTGAACATTCCCTAAGCCTGGACACTTGCCATGCCTCAAATTCTTTCTTAAACTTTTGCAATTCTTCCTCCTGAGGATGTTCACGAGGCCTAGGCTTTCCATACCTATGTTCGGTGTTCCATCTCTCAGCATCTCTAACTCTTTTACTGTAAATAGAGTCAACTTCCCTTTGCTTTGAGTAATTCAAGTTAGACCCCTTGACACATTTCTCCCTTCCAGAAAACTTGACTCGCTGGTTATCACTCTTTTTCACAACCGGTTGAACTACAGATTTTGTATCTACTGGCAACGGATCAATCCCCATCAATTTGGCAACAATACTGGGTGCATTCTGTCCGGTGTTAGATCGTTTGGACATCTCCTCACATATCAATTTCTTCATTGAAGCCTCAGTTTGATAAAAGTTTCTTGCTGCCCAGTCTTCTTCCTCTTGATGAGAGCCCTGAGATTCCATATAAATGTTAAAAAGTGAACTCCTTGACAATCCACTCTTAGGACAACCCAGACCACAGTCATGCAACAAAAAGGACGTAGTCTCAAATGTAAAAAAGAACCAATAAAAAAGCTATACTCTATAATTCTCAATCTATAGTAAGAAATCAGGAGGAAAAATTTACTGGCAGATCTCCTGCAGAATAGTAGCTTTGAGAAGTGCCTAATTTCAGCTCCACGCTATTTCGCGGAGCTTCCAGACCTGCATAGTAGCAAATCAACCACATTACTGTATTACTTCATAGAAAAAGCAATAAGAAATAATAATTAGACTTACCATCAACATTTTTCTTTTTTGCAAGTATTTTTCTGGCCATGCTGCCTTGATGGAAATCAAAAAGATGAAATATGCCTCCCACGCAGCCACTGGATCTACCAAATCATTTTGTTAACAGAGAATCTACTTTTTATCACTCCAAAAATCAGTCTTCTCCTTACGCTTAAAAAAATCACACGCTTGCCTTTATCTCCTGTAAAGCCACAAATGAAACAACATATTTGATTATCTTATTCTAAGGAACAAAATGCATATCACCAATACGATGAACTGACTAAGGCCTCAGCATGGCCTCTTTTTTTTTGCTTTACAATGAGCATTGAAAAGTATTCTGTTTTTCACTGAACTAAATATACTTTTGATCAACATAAGACTTCAGTGTCCAGATATCTTCACAGGCACTGACAAACAAATAAAGCTGTACGTTGTAAGATAAGAGACACAATCGGCATTGTTGACATCATACATTGAAATTAGTTATTAGAGATGAGCTTCTATTGGATTATAAAAGTGAACAAAAACAAGCAATAGAAGGGTTATAAGTGCTTCACGGTGCAAAACTCCAACTGGGAAAACTTTTGGCTCCTCCTAAGCTACATTTTTTAGAATATATTTTGATTCTAATCAAACTTTGCACTTTCAACACCACTATTTACTTCATCAGTAGATCACTGTTGATGTGCACCTTAAAACCTTATGCAAACCCTTTAGACTTCAAGTAGCGTGAGCTTCCTCGATTATGTTTAAAAGCAAGTGAATTTAAACCCTTTTTGAAACTCTTATCCAACTTATTCATTGTAGCAATTTCACAAAAATGCAAAATGGGAACTGAGTGAATGAAATGTGCAGGCATCAAATCATAGACAACTCTCAAATCCGTGTGGGAAAGTTGTACAGCAAAAAATCAAAAGCAAAAGGATGAGAAGTAAAGGAACTGAAAGAAAACGGGTAAGAGGAATGAGTACAATTTATTTGAAATTGTGCTGACAGCACCATATGGAAATTTTCTTCAATTTTCAAGTTTTAAAAGAATATCCCGAGTTTTCCAGGCCAATCAATATCCATCATGTAATAAAGTCTAGTCTAACATAAACGATTATGATGATCTAAGCAACAGAAACACCGAAATTCAAAAAATAATCTTTTTCTTTCTTTCTTTTTTAGTTTGAAAATATAGGAAGTTGATAATTTTTAGACTCAATGCTCTGTCAAAAGAATAGTTAACTCAATCAAACAAGGAAAACAAAGGTTGAAAACTTCCAAAATTTTAAGCTTTGCCAATTGTTTAAAACCCCATAAAGCTAAAACTGGAACAGGGTTTTCAATTCATTCCAAGCTTCCAATTTTTATTGACTTTAAAAGCATCTGAAGCAAAACAAACAGAAATAATAACAAAAAGGAAAACATACCCTTTGTTTTAGAGAGAAAAATGAAGAATGAGAGAGCCAACAAATGAAGAAAGGTTGCCGAATGCTAAGGAAGAACTGGAGAAATATTAAAGAGACATTATCATGGACATGGTGTCGGTTTAAAGATGCAGATGATAATGCACAGGAAAGCTAGACAGACATATAGAATTGACTAAAAGTGGGAACTCTGAGCTAAGATCTGTATGATGAAAAAGGCTCATGGCTTAATAATAATTTATTAATTATAAATGATACAGGAAAAAGGCTCAAGTGAATGAATGAATAAAGAAATATAAACTTTAGGGAAAAGATTCTAAATTTGGGTAAAACTTAAAAGTTATCCAAGAATAACCAGAAGATTAATAGTTGGAAGGGATTTGGTTTAATTTGTAAATGGTGAGTAAGGGGACCATTGCCTATCACATCATTCATTTATTTTTCCACAAGTCATAATCACTCCCACAGAACAAAATGATATTCCAAATGGCTAAACTATATATCCTCTCAACACACAAAAACAAATATGAAGCTTCCTTTTTCCTTTTCCAGCATTAAGAAAACATGGTGTTCCAAAGATGGTCATTTCCAATGGATTAGATGCAAACTCCATCATCATCCTAAAATTAAATTAAAGAAAGCTTGAATGCACATAATGGTAGCAAAGTACGAATAATATTTACATATATTGATTCATTCAAAATATATTACAGACAAGCATATAAGTATGAATAAGAATCAGACAAGAAATCGAGTAGACTTCAATCAAATCAGATTTTGCAGTCTCCAACAGTTGTTCATATATGTGATGTTATGTTATTACTCCAATTGGCACCATTTTGTAAGCGACTGAGTAACTCATTCTCTGGCACTTCAGTGCACATTAAACATATAATATTTTTGTACAGATTTTGTGTGTATCCTTTTTTTCATTTTTCGATTCAATAGTTCAAGTCTGTGGGGAAGAGGGAATGTGTCAGTCTTGTTTTATTTTATTGGATAAATAGTGAATGAACTATTAACAATTTTTGTTGTTATTCAATTATAAAAAGTTACAAAACAGTCACTCAACTATTTAATTTTGTCATTTTTCCAATGGCAGCTTTTAAAATTAGCATAATAGCAATTTTAATCCTCAACATTTATAAGTTATGTCAATTTAGTCTTGATTTTAAAAAAATTTTAACTCTCAACATTTACACATTGTGTATTTTGATTTCTTTTTGTTGCTTTTTTTTGGTGGCATTGAGAATTTATTTTAAAAGAATGAGAAAAAATTAAAATTATTATCTTGAATTTTTGGGTGCCTCCATATTTTTGTATATTTTTAATCAAATTTAGCTAATAAATTTGTACTTTTTTTAGCTTTTTAGGTGAAAGGGTCACAAAGAAAAAGTAAAATTGAAAAAAGAAGACCAAATCACACAATATGTAAATGTCGAGGTTAGATTTTTTAGAAGCAAGCCTAAATTGACACAATGTATAAATGTTGAGGGTTAAAGTTGCTATTATGCCAATTTTAAAAGTTTCCTACCAAAAAGGATAAAATTGAATAATTAAGTGACTATTTTGTAAACTTTCATAGTTGAATGACTATTTTATAACTTTTGATAATTAGATGAGAAAAACAATTATTAATAATTGAGTGATTAACCGTATAATTTCTCCTATTTTATTATACTAACAGTCATTCATGGTTGATATGCATTTCTTCTTCTTCATCATGTGCAGGTGAGCCCCCTTTTTCTGACTTTGACCATTATTTCTTCTGACCTTGAGAAACCATGGGAGTTTATGGGAAAATATTTTAGTAAATAGCAGAGTGGTTGGTGAGGGCATCAGTGCGTGATTTGATTCAACAAGATTGTGCTTATTTGTGAGTAGGGGAATTTTAACCAGAACAATACCATCCTTTGATGTATCAAAGCTGAAAGGAAATAAATCTGCCTTTCGGCTACCTAAAATCATACAATCCTTGATTTCCTATAATACATAATTAATTATATCATACTCACCTCCTCCTTCATCATCCAAAACTCAAATTCTAAATCAAATCTTCTCTTCTAAAAATTATATAAATTTTTAAAAATTATAACAAAAATCATTAAATTTTGAAATGGACCGGCTAGCTCAAAATTAGCAAGAGTATTGGCCCAGAGAAAATCATTAGAGCAATTGACCTGAGAATCGAATGATTGAACCGATTTTTTATTTTTTTAAAATACTTTTATCAAATCAAAATTTCATTATCCAACTATTAAGATATGTTAGAATGAAATATTCTAATCAATATTTTCAAAACCGGACAAGTGGTTGAACCAATTAGACAAATGATTTGCCAATTTGGTTCATTTGTCCAGTTCAATTGAATAAAACATTAATAAATAAATAAAATAAAATAAGTCGGTTTAACCATCAAGTTCCTAAGTCAACTGGTCTAATGGTTTTCTTCGGACCAATACCCTTGCCGATTTTAGTCTAATCAGTCCAGTTTAAGTTTTTATTATTTTTTTATAATTTTTATAAATTTATATTAGTTTTAATACTTTAAATACTTTTTTTATGATTTTTTTATAGAATTTTAATACACTTTTATAAAATTTTAAATATGTTTTACTAATTTATAATTTTTTATAATTTATTAGAATTTTTATGTTTTTTATAATTTTTTTAAGTTTATATCAATTTTCATATTCTTTTAATATTTTATTTTTTTATTTTTTTATATTTTTTATGAAAAAATATTATATTAAATCAAAAGCTATCACGTGTCACCATATGATTACTCCATCAATTTATTTTAACAAAATTATTAATGAAAAATTTTAATTGATTATTTTAATTAACAAAAAAATTTAATTGGATGGTATTTGATTAATTTTTTGCATTTTCTTGAGATTTTTCCTCGCATATAAGCCTAAATTCAGTAAGGATATTGGAAGTGGAGAATGAAGTGTGAGTTTGGGCCTTTTTACTAAAGTAACCCAAAAAAATTAATTATTTGTCAAAATAACCCACCTTTTTAATTAAATACCAAAATGACTTAAAAGCTACAGTAATTTTAGGTGGAGCCAAATTAAATGGCTCCACCAAGTTGCCACGTCAGTATAGGGGATTAAAAAATAATTTTTTAGTGGAGCCATTTTGAATGGCTCCACCAGTATAAAGATACTGAGGAAATCTTGTAAAATCTAAAAAATTGGGGGCCTTTAAAATAATTTTCTAATTTTTGGTGGAGCCATTTGAAATGGCTCCACCACCTTTACAGGTTTTTTTTTTTTTTTAATTTTGTCTTTTTTTTTTTACTTTTTCATGTATTTAAAAAATTAAAGGCCTAAAAGTAATTTTACTTTTTTTTGGTGGTGCCATTTGAAATGGCGCCACCACCCGCCTAAATTTGTTTTTTTTTTTTACTTTTATATTATTTTATTATTTTATTTTATTTAGTTATTTTATATTATTAATTTTAAAATATTTGTAATGTGTATTTAAAATGTTTTATACTATATTTTTAAAAAATTTTAAATAGTATTTTAAATAAATTTTTTAACTTTAGATATATTTTAGTAATTATTTTAAATATTATATTTTTTTTACTTTTTTCAAGTAATTAATAATAAAGGCCCCCAATTTTAAAGGCCCCCAATTTTTAAAATTAATAATATAAAATAACTAAATAAAATAAAATAATAAAATAATATAAAAGTAAAAAAAAAAAAAAATTAGGCGGGTGGTGGCGCCATTTCAAATGGCACCACCAAAAAAGGGAAAATTGCTTTTTAGGCCTTTAATTTTTTAAATACATGAAAAAGTAAAAAAAAAAAAGACAAAATTAAAAAAAAAAACTGTAGAGGTGGTGGCGCCATTTCAAATGGCTCCACCAAAAATTGAAAAATTATTTTAAAGGCCCCCAATTTTTTAGATTTTACAAAGATTTCCTCAGTATTTATACAGTGGAGCCATTCAAAATGGCTCCACTAAAAAATTATTTTTTAATCTCCTATGCTGACGTGGCAACTTGGTGGAGCCATTTAATTTGGCTCCACCTAAAATTACTGTAGCTTTTAGGTCATTTTGGTATTTAATTAAAAAGGTGGGTTATTTTGACAAATAATTAATTTTTTTGGGTTATTTTAGTAAAAAGGCCGTGAGTTTGTTTGTGGGAAGTTATACGTGAAAAGCGTCCACAAAAAAGAAAAAGAAAAATGTACATGCATAAAGCTTACAACTCAGGAAGATGATGAATGAAAGTTGTGGGGGCAGTTTTGTAGTGAAAAAGCAACTCGGACCCTTATCTGATGATGCACAGAGCGTCTGTCAGTCCTATGCCCTATGCCCATCATAATCTAATGAGATGATAAAAATGTGCCTCTCTATTTCTATTATAGCATTGATGAGAGCAACTTGTGGGTTGGGGGACCAACGGCTTTGGCCAAACATTGCTTGTTCAACCCGTGGCGGCGGACTATTGCACTAGGACAAGTGTTTTTGGTTGGAAAATGGTACATTATTATGGTATATGTTGCTGGGATTAGAAGTTTTCTGGGTGGGTGATGAGTTTTTTTTTTTTTTTCAACTTGGTGATCTAAATTTTTTCAAGTTCATCTACATATGTTTGATTCAAGATTTTATCTTCTGTTAGTTTCACTCGGAAGAACAAGATTGTCATTGTTAGATTCAACACACCAATTTGTAAAAGATTAATCCAATGATGCACCTTATCTTGTGATATTTGTATTTAATCCAGTGTTTTTCTCCGGAGATATACTTTCGATATGACTTTACTTGCAATTTATATGATTAAATTTTGGAGAGCTTAATAAAAATTTTAAAAATGAGAATTTTTTTTTAATATATTAAGGGGTCTAATTAAAATTTTTAAAAAATTTTGTGAAATTAATGAAAATTTCCAAAATTTTAAAAAACCTAAGTAAAAGTTTCAAAATAAAGAAATAAAGTATAGACATCTACTTGAAATTTTTAAAAGCTTCAAGAGAGAAATGAAATTTTCCAGATATTTGAGAGGTCTAATTAAAATTTTGAGGCCACCGCTACAATCAGCATCTGGTTTCCCGTGATATATGTATTACTTTTGGACCAACGTTCTTTTGTATAGGCCGTTATAACTCTGTTTCTTTGATGGTGAAAGTTTTACGTATTAATCAAGTTTCTATTTCGGAAAAAAAAATGCTGCTGGGGTTGGGAAGCTTGTACGTACATATTATGAAATTGTGGACCAACGCCTGTGTGCTTGAACTTGGGCTTGAATGCTAGTTTTCAAGACCCAATACCAGAATCTAGCAGACACACCTAAGTTTGATTGTTTCAATGGCCTAATCCATACTTATTTGGGCTAACTATGAACCCTGCATAATCAATCAAATGAACAAAATAAAAGAAAGAGCAGCAAGATGAGAACTCCAGTGCTGTTGATCGAATAAAGTATAATTACAAATACAGGTTTGATTACTTGAATGTGTTTGATTTAGTTAGTCTGCCACAATGAGTACGGCCATGAGTCAGCTTCATAGGCTTCAACTATTCTTTGAAAGTAGTTCATGAATTCGCATTTACTTTCTTCAATAACAGCACCAATGAGTAAAGATCAAAAAAGAAATTTAAAAAAGTTTGTCATATGTCATGCCATAGATCTTTGATTATATGATAGATAAACACCACAAAATGTGCTTTTTAGTTCATTTTCCTAGCATCAGGAATAAATTGGTCTGGGAATTTTAGACACATGACTTGTGATAATATTGTTTTAGAACATACTCTAATTTTTCCTAGACAGAATGCATACCAGTTTAGGCTAAAATGGCAGAAAGCAAGCTTCAAGATTACTTGAGAAAGTTGCAGGCACCATTTTTGTATGCTTCTCTACTTCTTCCTTGTATTCATGCAAAGACTGTTAGATTGCATGAAAAAAAAAAATCCCATAGTTTACCATATAGCATTAAGCCATACCATCAAATAAATTTACCATATAGCATACTCCCCCTTCTTATTGGTGCATTTTATTTGTTTTAATTCATACATACAATTAAAACTTGCATTAATGTATATCTACACAGTTTCCTTTCAATTTTCCAAGGCGAACACAGCAACTAAAAATGTGTTGAAAAGCATTACAGCCATATTCTCAGACTACAAAATTGTTATCAAATATGTTGGCTAACTGGTTGAAAATATATTCTATGATACAGCTAGAAGACCATAGGGAACCGCAAAATATAAAGAAATCAGCAGATAGGAAAAATATATCTTAAGCCACTGCAAGCATATATAAAATGTGAGAACAAAGATAAACCAGGAGTGCAATACATGACATACCATCCATCACTCGTAGGGTGAACCAGATTCATCATTCGACAAGTTTTAATCTATAGCCTAGTCCAGTTTCTAAGGTTTAAGAAGCATACCCGCCAACTGAGGGTAGATTCTATCTTTCATCACATCCCTGTTGCTTTTATCCAACGTGAAAATGGTTGCACCTGGATGATTCTTCAACCTTACAACTGCACAAATTCACACACAGCCATGCAAATTTAGTTATGAAGGGCAAAAGGATTTGCATTTCAGAAGCAAAGTCTAGGAGATACTTTACAAAGAATAATAATAGTCCAGGTCTTCCATGGTTTCAAATTAAACCAAGTGGGAACATGATTAAAAAGAAGGATCTGCACGATCACTACATTCTCTTAGCAAAAGAAAATATGAACCCCTTGAGAAAATTTACCTGCAGGTATATCTTTGCCAAATTTTGGTATGGGGACAGTGGCGAGAAGAGGAATATCCGATTGAAGAATATTTAGAATGGCTGGAAAGAAGTATGAACTGAACAACTCCATTTTACCAACTTCATCAACAATGAAGAGACCAGTATCTTCTCTGATCTGCTAACAGATAGCCAAATATAGCCTTCAACAATAACCTTTATATACACAAATCAAATGAGCATGCCATGCTCAACTTAAACAGTTAATGCCAAGTTCCTAACCCGACAGATTAGACCCTATAACTAATAGTAGCACATTACAGTTCTAATTTGGTGTAACAAAGATGATAAAATTTATATGGGGCATAAATGATAAAAACCCTCAAAGCATCCAGAAAGAAGAGTTTATGTTACCTTCAATTCAGGCAATACCAATGATTCAAACGATGCAATATCCACTTTGTATTTCCCAACAGCAGGCCATTGTCGAGATTCCGGGCTGGAAATAGTGGAGCTGGCGAGGCGAGCTCTGCGACCATCCAAGGTGACCACTTCAAACCCAACCCTCTCACCGCCCTGTCTAATCTCTTGAGAGTAGAAACCCTGAAGCTTGATGTTGGGGTTAGAGAGCTTCAGATTCTCGCATATTCTCATAATCAGAGTGGTTTTACCCACACCCTGCACATTCAGTAATCCCATCTCAAATTTCTCAAGATTGCCAAATGGAAACTCATTCTTAATTTTTATTTTTCAGTAACGGTAAAAGCAATAGCAATCGCAATACTTACAGGAGGGCCGGTGACGAGGATGCATTTTCCGACACCTGCCATCGTCCCACTCTCAACGGAACCGTGAGCGGCAGATACAGAACCCAACTCCATTGCTATTGTTATTGGTATATACTAATGGAGTAAAACAGTTTCTGGTTCAAGTCATGGACTAACTCGTAAATTTTTTAATCAATTTGTTGGGCCACGGTCCATCGGCCGAATGCCCAGGCCACGCTCAGCAATTCTAGAGTTTGATCAGTCCCATCTTTCCGCTCCTTCCGTTTATTTATTTGAATTAAAGTTGTTCATGTCCGGGCACCCAGTCCGGCCTTTGCGCAAAAATATAATCCCAAGGTTATGTCAGTTTAGAAATGGTCGAGCCTCGGATAAAATTTTGATCTGAGCTCGACCCTGCCTAATACTAATTTACAATAAAAAAAATATGTTGTTTTTCTATTTTTTACCATTATTTTGCTACCGTTTCACAGTTATGTTGTTACTATTTTATTGTTAATTTTGTTATTATTTTAAAGTTATTTGATTGTTAAGTTGTACTTATCATAGTATTATTTAAGTATAAATATTTTTTAAATTTATTTTCAATTTGTTTATAAACATTTATTTTAATATTTTTAGTATATTTGGTGTATTATATATTTTTAAAATTTTATATAAAAATAAAAAAATTAATACGACCGGGCTGGGCTCGAGTTTTAGCATTTTTTTATCTGAGCTGAGCTTGGAAAAAAATTTTAGACTCATTTTTCGGGTCAAGTCCAGGCCTATCAATTGGGCCTAAAATTTTGATAGTGATATGAGCTCGATTCGGTGTTGATTCTAGTCGTTTAGATTGCCCGATCGTGAAATTAAGTAAGTGTTGAGTTTTAACAAAGTAGGCTGGGAAAGATGAAAAGATAGATTCAAACAAGGTATAAAAGATAATTAAATTGGCTAATGGAGTAATTCGGCTAAAGCCAAGAGTGAACCAACAATGAAGGGAATTGTTGACCCGATTCTTAGACAGCACTTAGATGGAAATGGATAAGAGATAATTTGGCTAACATCGACCCACTATCTAGCAAGATAGGAACTGATGGTATGGTCGAACGCCACACTTTGAGAAGTAACAAGTTCGGATAACAAGGAAGAATGAAGCCACAAGCTGAGCTTGATAAGTCGTTTCAATCCAAGAGAGAACAATGAGAGTTGAATTCTCACAGAAAAACAAAGTTCATATATTTGGCCCCCTTTGTGTGAATGCTTGAATATAAACGGTCAAAATGTGTGAATGGACGAATTGGAACAGCCACCATCATATGAAAACGTTTGGGAGCTGAATGGGCTTGTGTGAACAGCTCCTTGTCCATTGAACTCCTCAAATAGTCACTTGGAGAAGCTCATAACAGCGGCTGGTCTTAAATTCATTCCTCTCTTTAATGCTAATCAATGCATTAGCTGGTCCAATTGGTTAATTCACCTATAAACACAATTAAACTTTAATGAGTTGTAGTAACTAAAACTCATTTAAAAAGCTAAAACAAATCAAATGGCTGTAGCAAATTAATTAACTTAGAATATATTAATTGTCGAACTTATTTAAACAACTAAATAAAATTAAAACAACTTAATTACTTAAACTAAAATAACTAAACACATTTAAAGTTTAATCCAGCAACTATTTAACTAAAATTCAGCTTGCAATAAGTTGTATGGAACGCATGGTGTTGAGCTCCATGCTTGCTTGACGAGTCCAGCCACCTCCCCTTCCCAAGCTCGATCAATGTGACTTGCAATGGCTTCTTGAAACTTCTTGGCACGAGACCGAGTATGGGACCTTATGGCAACTCAATGGGATCGGTCGTAGCTTCCCGAGCTAGGATCGCATCAGATAGGGTCTGACCCGGCCCATGGACAACTCTAATTTGAATCGAAAATCCCAAATAGATTCTCGTTCTTGTAACTTGTAAGGGTAAACTACAAGAATAGTCACCCAATTATTCTTTTAATTATTTTTTGGTCGCTCAATTATTAATTTTTTCGATTTAGTCACTCAACTTTTTGAAATTAAATATTCTAGTTGCGCCCCCATTAGTTGTCATTTGATAAGTGATGAAAAGCTAATTTGCACTTTTTTATTAGCTTAATAACAATTTAGCAATCCAATGTTTACACATTCTATCAATTTGATTCTAAATCTAAAAAATTCAAAAAATTTAATCCTTAACATTTACAAAATTTGTCAATTTAATTTTAATTCTAAAAAGTTTCAAAACATGAAAAATATTAAAATTTTCGTTTTTGGATAATAAAAATTATTTTAAAGTCTAAAAAGTATAAATGGATTATAAATAAAAAACCAAAATATATGTATTAAAAAAAAGAGAGAACATATATAAAATTATTCTAAAAGAAATAAATATGAAATAGATTGAGTATTAGAGAAAGATGAAATTGGACTTTCCCATAGAATATGGAATCGACAAGTTATCTTCCTTGGTTTAGTTCAGCTCGATTTTCAATTTCTCGACTAAATTTTCTAGGACTTTGGTTGTTTGACCAACGTTCTTGGACTACCCAAGTTTAGAAGTTACTGATGACATGTCCAATTCGGAAAAAAACTTTTCTAAGTTTTTCATTTCTTGCAAGATTTATCATTGCATTGTTTTCTCTACTTAAAATAATAGGCCTCCATATATTATTAAAATAACGAAAAAAATCAAAATAATTATTTTGTAATAGTTTTAAAAGTTGTTACTTTTTGTTTTTTGAGGAATTTAATTAAACAATATGATATTAATATAAAATATGACACTTAGATAGTTGGATTTAAGTTAACTTGATTTTTTAGTCACTCTCCACATTAGATGAGTAACAGAAAGCTGATGTGGGCCTTTTTTATTGGTCTAATAACAAACTTAATTCTCCAATGTTTACACATTGAAGATTAAATTTATTATTTGTTATTTTTAAACAGACATCTATATTTTAAATATGTGATTTCTACGTACACATGGAATAAAAATTTTAATCTATTTTATTTTATTTTACCAGTTGAAGATGTGTCATGCATACAACCAGGGGCGAATCTAGGGGGCTGGCAGGGGCCCCGACCCCCCTAAAATGTAAAATTACTATTTAGGCCCTTGAGATTTTTTTAAAATTTTAAATTAGTAAAGGTAAAATTCTACTTTGACTCCCCTAAAATTATAAAAATTCAATTTAATCCTTTAAAAATTATAAGGATATAGACTATAAAAAATTAAAATTTCATCCGGCCACCCTACAACATTGTTCTGGCTTCACACCTGCATAGAACATAGAGTTTTTACAACTGCATATGTATTATTTTTTTAACTATGTTACTAGAGTGAAACCCTCAGCTGACGCACCGATAATTTCAAGAAATTTTTAATTAATCTATTAATTAGAAGCAAAATTATTTTTTAAATAATAATTAATTTTTATTTGTAAAAGTAAAAAAATAATAAAACAGTTGGAAAGAATTTAGTAAAAAATATTAATTAAGTCTTTAAACTTTTAAATTGCATCAATTAAATTCTTTAATCAATGTTTTCCATCTTTTATTATTACAACGGTAATGTGGTGCTCCACGTTAATGACAGTGGCAGTACCACATTAGTTGTCATATTAACAAAAATAATTAAAAAATAAAAAATAATTTTTTTTACTAAAATTAACTTAAACAACCACTTTTTTAGATTTATTTTAGATTTATTTTTTAAAACAATTATAAAAAAATTTAAAATTTTAAAACACTAATAAAAATTATAAATATAATTTAAAAATATTTTGAAAATTCAAAATTTTTAAAATTAATTAAAAAAACTATTTAAACGATAAGTCCAAAATGAGTTTGGACAATTTTATGTCTAGATTGACTTAAGATGATATTTCTAAATTATATAAAGTTTAAAATTATTAAAATTATTTTTATTTAAAAATATGAATTGTGTATCAATGTTTTCTTTTAAGCTATAAAAAATATAAACAAATATTTTAAAAATAAATAAATATATAAATAAAATTTAATTTTATTAATTATACATGTATTATTTTTTTTTTAAAGTGTGAATAAATAGAAGAGAGGTAAGAAAATTCTCGAAGAAATAAAAGGAAAAGTAAATAAATAAAAAGGAAACAAAGTTTTTATTGGGATAAAAGGATAGTCTTTTATTTTTTTTGAATGATAATTTCGATTGGCCTTTATTTAATAATGAAACAAATTCAAAGGTCCAAATAGAAACTAGCCTACAAGTAAAACCGGCCCATATGCCTGTAAATTCAACTTAAATAGAAAAAAAAACCAGAAAACAAATATCTAGATATTTTGACACAGCTGTATCCTACTTACTAAAATTAAAAGCCACCGACACTCTCACCCAATCAGAAACAAATGAAATCTGTCAACTCTCTCTCTTCATAACTGCTCTCCGTGATTGACGATTCCTTTCCCTGGGATACTGCTTTCTTTTCAAAATATTTTCCATTTCTTCAGTTTCCCTTTCCCCAAAACTCTGATGAAACTCTCTCCTTCAATCTGGTTCCCGAATCCGGTCCAATATCCTTTCTTCTTCGGCGTAGTCAGGGGCTACATCCTCCAGGTAAAACGTTTCACTCTTCTTTTAGGCTTCTTTTGCTATTTCATGAGCAAGGGTATTATCATTTTTTGAAATATGCTGGAACACAAACTGTTGACTGCTGCTTGAAATCTGACTGTGTATCATCTGTTGGATATCAAAGATGTATACCCTTATCATTGATTTATCCTTTTCTTTGTTTTTGCATTTTGTAATCACTGTGCGAGCATCTCCGTCAACAATGACTATCGGCCATGATCTCTCCAAACCTAATGATGCGCTGACATGCGGCCGCTTGACTTCAAATGGCGAAATGACCCCCCTATGAACTTCAGAACAAGATATTATGACCCTTCCTTCATCGTTTCTGACTACAATACCAAAGGCTGAAGTATTATTTTTCCGTTCAAACGCTCCATTAAAGTTTATTTTAACAGAACCTCGCGGTAGACATCTCCAAACTTTTGCTTCTTTTTTGCTTACCTGTTTGCTGCTTTCAAGGCCATCTATTTCTGCTATATAACTGGTTATAAACCGCCTATATCTCCTTCCAAGATCTTGATCTTTTCTCGATGCACTCTAGTTTTCGTCTTCCCATATCGCCCATAGTGCGCAACTGAAAACACGACAGCTTCGAGTATTTAGCATTTCGAAAACCCAGATAAGCCACTGTTTAAAATTCTTATCTTCTTCTGTAAGCACAATCTGTAGATGTAACTCTGACCAGACTTCCTTTGTGACAGGACATTCCCGAAAGAGGTGGTCAATCGTTTCAGCTTGCTCTCCACACCGAAGGCAGCTCGTGTTGGTGACAAGTCTCCTATGTTGCATGTTCACTTTTGTAAGCAAATAATTCCAAGAGAGACTCTATATTGTAATCTTCAATTTCGTTGGTAGGTTTAGAAGCCATAGCTTTTTGTAAAATTTCCTATAGACGGTTTGTACAGCATAAGCTCTAGGATTTTCTTCAGCGATTTGTAATAGTTTATAGGCGCTCCTGGCTGAGTATTCTCCTGAAGCTTCACCTCCCCATACCAAAAAATCTTCATGAGGATTTTCTGCCAACGGGTTTCGGAGGATTCGTGCAGAATCTTCTTCTGGAAAGGTATTCTTTATCAGCTCATTTTTCCATTTTCTTCCAGTATCTATTAATGCATTAACATTGAGATCCTGCATAGAATTCACTACTGCTGATAACCTAAAATTTGTTACATCTGGAATCCATGCATCCTGATTAATAGACACATTGTTTCCTGTACCAACTTGCCAAAGCAAACCTTTTTTCAAAACATCCGTTGCTGCCCATATGCTTTTCCACGTATAAGAACAGTTATTTCCCAAACTGGCATTTAAAAAAT